>JAVTVJ010000241.1:5172531-6417337 GCA_034509425.1 Eopsaltria australis
TGGGCTCCCCAAGCACTAGAGTTTTCAGGAAATGCTCTGGGCAGCAGCTCTCAACATGCAGAAACTGTTCCTTTGTGTTCAACCTTGGGATCCTGCCCTTGCTTTTGGCAGACACCGGCAGATGAGGAAGGGGCTGTGGCTGTGAGGGTTGCCCTGTTCCTCCCATGGAACCACTGCAAATTGTTAAAACCCACACTCCTGTGTGGAGTGGTGGGCAGGCTGGAGGGGCTGAGGAAGGAGGCTGTGGCCATATCTCACAGTCAGGGAGACCTCACACTCTTCCTACTACCACAGGAACTCCATCCAACAGCTGGAGCTGTCCAAGAGGAAGGCAGCTCTTATCGTGCCGGCATTTGAGACCCTGCACTACCGTCTGACCTTTCCCAAATCCAAAGCAGAGCTGCTCTCCATGCTGGACATGGGCTCCCTCTATACCTTCAGGTAGGGTCTAGCACTGTCCTGCTATCCAAGCAGAAGTCAGCTGTGTACCCTTGTGCCTTGGGGCTGTGCCCCCTCTGTCTCAGAGGGGGGTAGCAGACCTCCTACATCCTCTACTGTCTCAGTCTCTCATTTCCATCTCTCTTCACAGGTACCACGTGTGGCCAAAAGGCCACGCCCCAACGGACTACGCCAAGTGGCGGACGGCCACCGTGCCCTACCGCGTGGCATGGCAGCCAGACTTTGAGCCTTACGTTGTAGTGAGGCGAGACTGCCCCAAGTATGACCAGAGGTTCGTGGGCTTCGGCTGGAACAAAGTCTCCCACATCATGGAGCTGGATGCGCAGGTGGGTGAGGGGCTCCTGGCACCACGGAGGCGCTGGGTGTTGGGGGCTCATGGCTGGGCAGTGACATGTTGGTGCCACTGAGCCGCTGATGATAAGGGCTGCTGCTGTGTCCCCAGGAGTATGAGCTGCTGGTCCTGCCCAATGCCTTCATGATCCACATGCCCCATGCCCCCAGCTTCGACATCTCCAAGTTCCGCCTGAGTGCCGGGTACCGGGGCTGCCTCCAGACTCTGCGGGAGGAGTTCCACCAGGACCTGTCACGGCGATATGGGGCTGCTGCACTCAAATACCTCACTGCCGAGAGAAGCCTGTGATGCCTGGGGACAGTGGGTGTGGGGTACAAGCAGCGCTGGAGAAGGGAGGGCGCAGGGCCTCCCTCCTGCCCCTGCCCACCGCCGCAGCCTGGCCAGAGGGAATGGAGTCGGCAGCACAGGCTCTCCAGCCCACCAAAGGGATGCCTGTAGATAAGATGGAAGACATCAGCTGCAAGAACAGGCAGTGCCTGCAGGTCAAGCTGCTGCAGCCTTTCTGTGTTACAGGGGAACCTCCCCATGCCAGGGGCCAGAGGTGGGATTACCTCTTACCTCTTTTAGCGGATGTGGATTCCCAGTCTTCATTAGCCCACCTCACCTTGAGGCCTGGCTCCTCCAGAGACCTGGGAGCTGTATCTTGCCCTGTTCTGCCTCTGCTCAATGGTCCCAGGTCTCAGACCTCCACACACCCTTCCAGGGCTTTGGTGAGTTGGAGATGAGGTTGTAGAGCATCCCCTTACATCCTTTGTGGAGCAGGCTCAGAGGAAGCCTCCCAGGACTCTGGGAGGAGTGGTCAGGGAGTACTGTGAGTAGTTGGAGCCTTGGTTCAAAGCCAGATCAAGGCTGGCTGGTTAGTGGGGGAAAGTGTTACTCCCCATCTGTATGGATGCAGTCTCCAGTGGAGCTGGCCCCGTACAGGTGGTGTGGGAGTCACCCAGAGCAGGATGGGCTATCTGCTGTCCCCAGCAGTGAGCTCCCAGGATGGACCTGCACCTCCCAGCTGGGAGCAGCCATGCTGGTGATAGACCCTGCCCTGTGCTGGCACTGCCCCATAGGGCAGAGCTGCCAACCATCCCCACGGACAACACAGCAGCTTCATGGGCCAGCATAGGCTGGGAGAAGTTCCCAGTGGGGACCACCCTGCTCTTCCCCAGCTCTCGGCAGCACAGTTGTTGCCATCAACAATCAGGGATGTGGCTGACACTGGACAAGACCATAGCTGAACACTGTGGCAGGAGCCCCATGCTGGGAGCAGCTTGACTGGACACTGTTCTATCGCTATCACACACTGGAGCACAGAGGATGCATTGCTTTCCTCACACTATTTAAATTATTTAATACTTTTCTCGTAAGAATTCAGTAATTAGGGTGTCTGGGGTTTTTTTTTAATCTTTTCTTCTTCCCAGATGATTTTGCTGGTGGCCCTGGAGGCTCTCCAGGCCAGTTGCTGCTGCAGTCTCCACTGTTCCCTTCTTAGCTTTCCTCCGGGCTGTACAGGGGTGAGGATTTCCGTCCATAGTGGGAGCGGCTAAGAGGAACCATAGAAAGCGCGGGGTATGGAAAAAAGGGCACAAGCGCCTCTTGCTTATTCTCTCTTTTTAATTTAATTTTTAAATTAAAGCTTTTTTATTCTTTTTCACATTCTTGTTAAAATTTCCTGGTTATTAATTTTTTCTCTGCTGTGAGCCTGCGTGTGTCCCCTGGAGGGAAGGCAGGGGGAGGAGAGCAATGGAGGAGCAGCCCCAGGCACACAGGTGCCCTGCCAGCTCTGAAAGGGCTGGTGGTCACTGGCTGACGTGGGCTTAAGGCTGGTGGTTTCTGTGCTGCAACGGGACCCAGGCAGCCTGCCCACACAGCCAGCACTTCTGAACTGGAGCCTGGGGCATCACAGCTTAGGCACAGAGTCGGTTTAATCACACCCAAGTAGAAGAAGATGTGGTTTCATGTGGCGGTGCTGCAGCTCATCCCTGACAGCCTTGGCTTAGTAAGACTCTTGGGAATAAAAGCTGGCTCTTAGGTCCCACAAGACGCCAGCCTTGCATCTGCAGGGGGGTGGACGAGGATGGTTTGCCAGGAGCAAGTGTTGAGGCTTTATTTGGGAAACAGCTGGGAAGACACTGCTCATCACTGTGAAGCCAAACACAGCTCCACCCCACCAGTCCCTAGCAGGCAGCTTTTGTTTAATACAGCCCAAGCTTGCTGATACTGTGCTGCTGCTGAACTAAGCAAGATCACAGGGTTAGATCAGATCTAGACACTGCTGAGTCAGGGTGGAGCAGTGCTGAGATGGAGCAGGCCCTTTCCAGACGATTATTTGGTAGATAGGAGGCAATAGAAATGCTGGCTCAGTGGTTATTTTGGAAGGTGCACTGGTATGCCTGTAGCAGGAGGGCTGTACACCATCATTTTCAGATAATCCGAGCCTAGACAGTCCCTAACCCAAAATGTTCCTGCAAGGGTGGAGGTACCTGGAAGTCAGCCCAGCTTGGGTTGGTCTCCTTGTGCCCTCTGCCGGGCAGCATCAGCTGGGATGCACCCACAGAGAGCCAGGGAGATTATCTGAACTGAGCACAGCCCCTTTTGGAGCTGAAATTAATTTCTCTTAACATAGTGCCCTTCTCCCTGCCAGAGCCACACTCAGAAACCTCTCCTGGGGCTGGGGACTTGCTATGGACACTGCTACAACCCCTGTGCCTGTGGGACCCACTGTCCCCACCTGGTACATAGAGCTAAGGAGACAAGAGATTTTACTGTGTTTTATTTAGTAAAATGTTAAAATAAATAAATACAAATTGATCAGATGCTCTGTACCCCCTCCCCCCAACTTTAATTTGCTAAAATCTAAACACATTTGTACCAAAACTGAAACCACAAGGAACTTGAAGGCAGCAGATACTGCAGATCACTATGAGCATCAGCTAAAAAAAATAGAGATATTTTAAAAACCCAAACCAGTTCACAAGTGGGTGTTCTCATGGTGTGATTCTGTGACAACAGAGCAGTACCAGTCAGAAAGGGCATTTTACACCAGGGCCTGCAAGGATGGGAGATGGGTGGGGAATGGGGCAGCACAGGTGCCACTGGCTCATGGAGGACAGAGCCCATGGCTTTGCCATTAGAAACCCAGCTAGGAGAGAAGCTGCCATTGTCCCACGCAGCACCAGGCCCGTGGCTGCGGGGACAGCACTGCCAGAGCTGGGGGCTGGTCACCAAAATCCCCTGGAGAAATCAGACAGACTAGGGGAGGGACCATGCTCGGACACAGAGCCCTTCAGGGTCACCTCCTGCTCCGGGCCCATGCCAGGACTCTGCTTTACAGCTCAGTCTTGGGTGAAACGCCAGGGTGGGTGTGGGGGAATGGGACAAAGCATGGCACACAAGTGGGGTGGTGGCATCAGTAAATCTACGGAGATGGTGCTGCTGTGATTGTAGGAACATGAAGCCATGAGTGAAGCCTGAGTATTTTCTCCTAAACAAGCAGAGCTGCCTTCACAACCCTCCTGCCCTCGGCTGCAGACATGGTGGGTGTTTGCAGAATAGAGCAGTCAGCTCCCTAAAGAAAACTCAGCATAGGCAGCCACCCCAGTGCGCAGCAGACCTTGTAGGTGGCAGCAGCTCACCACCACCTCTGTCCACTGCTGCTGCCACAGCAAAGTTGTTTCCTTCCTCTACAGGAGCCCAAACAGTCTGCACTAGCAGGCTCCCCTGCTTCCTGCTGTTACCTTGCTTAATCTCTGCTTAATGGGGTTTGCAACACGTGCTTTGCTTCTGTGGGGCTGTGAGAGGAAGCCAAGACACCTCTGACAGTGTAAGACGGCGCTTGGGAGGACCCTGCAGCTGTAATTGGAGCGAAGCAGCTTGTGGACACGACTGCTGCTGGCTCTGCTTGTGTGGGGCTGCCAGGAAGCTGCCCAAGTCTCAGAGGCTTATGCAGAAGCAAAAACCTTCAACAAAGTTCTTGGCTGCCTGTCACATGATATCAGGAGCAACTCAGAGACAACACACCTGGAAGGGAGAGCTGACAGGTAAGACACTGCCTGGCTCTAGAGTCAATCACTGTTTTGATGTCAGTGATAATTTAAGTAAAGAAACGTAAGAGACTATGATTAGAAATTACACATTAGCCCAGAACAAGTAGAAACGTGCAGCCTCCAGCTGCACCCAGCGTGGGGCTTCTTTCAACAGCCTACCCCAGTGCCTGCAGCCATGGAAATCTGCTCTTCCAGAGACAGAACTGCCAGTACCTGCCTTAGAGAGGGAAACATGAGGCACAGAGCAATCTCCTTCCCCACCCCAGCAATTCTGGCATGCCCCATCTGAGAGGCCAACACCTGGATAACAAGCCAGTGGAACCCCTGCCTTTGCACGTGCACAGCTCGTACCCAGTGCTGCTGCAGTATCAAACCTCAGTGCTGGGGATCCAAAACCAAGGGTGGCCACAGAACACAGCCCCAGGAGCTGCCCTTGTGACACTGCCTCCCTTCCTCACCTGAGCTATACCCCCAAGGCTCACTAAGTTCTGGTTGCTCACTAAGAAAAGTGTTTTCTCAAAGCTCAAAGGCAATAATACTTCATTTGTTTTCCAACAAAACAGATGTAAGAAGGCTGATGACAAAACGGCAGGAATTGGTTGAGGCTTACTTTTGTCAGTGTAAATTTAGGAAAAAGAAAAAAGATGCAAAACTTGGTGCTGAGCTGATCGATACTGCTCACTGCTGCTGTCTTTCTGTGCCAGCTCTCCACCCACAACAGAGCCACACTCACAAGGCTTTTGAGTTCCTCAGGCACTCCTGATAGTAAGCAAGCCCTTAAGTACTTCTTCCTTTCTAGAACTAGGGACTGGGCTGAGTTTCTCCATCTGAAGCCTTTGACACCTGCTTGGATACTACAGAGTGAAGAACAGGCACAGAGCTTATCCCTGGTTCCACAGGAGAGCTGGGACAGCTGTTTTCCCAGGAGGGTGTCCCATGGTCTGGCTGCTTGATGTAGCCTGGAGGCAAGCCCTCAGCTCCTCACAGGGTACATTAAACTTAGCACATGCCCCTGTTTAGCTGCACTGGTGAAAATGCCCCTTTCCATCTGTCTCTAAAGAAACCAGATCCTGAGAAAACAGGGAGGCATTGCTACACAGAGGGATTTTGGCACAGAACTGCCAGATGTGACAGCCTAGAGAGCAGGAATCTTGCACAGATACACCAGGAGGTGGCTGAGAAGTATCTGAATCACAGGTCCTAGTTCACATTGTCTTCTTCATTCACACAGGCTGATTGTAACACTTGAACTAGGAAGGTGCAACCACACCAGCAGAGCTGAACCTTTAGCTAGTTTTGGGAATGTTTATAGCCAAGAAAATGTTTAATTAATACAGTGCAGATTAGAGTAGGCTCTGGCAGCCCCAAGGTCTGCTTGATCTGCCTCATCCCCATGTCATGGGGATGAGAAGTCAAATAAGGCTCTCATCAGGATGGGATCACTCAGCAGCAGAAGCAGAGCTAGGGATGACTTAGTGCCTACTTCCTTTTCCATCTGCACCTAAGCAGCTCTTTTCTCCCACCACACCTGCTCCTTCTGGAATACAGACCAACCCACGTCAGAAATCGAGGTAGGATAAAAGAGTGGTTTTGTTCTACTCTTTCCACTGAACTTTCAAACCCTGTAACTGCAGGAATATCTGTCCACTCAGAAGGGAGCCCTATTTCACTCCTGGATTTTTCCTACTCTCACTTTCCCTCCTCATGTCTTTCCATATTTTTTCCCTCTTATCTCCTTTACCCTATATAATCTTTGTTTACTCTGCTGCTCCTGCTTTTTCTCTTCCTTTCCATCTCCAGCCCTGTACCACTTCTCAAAAGAGGCTTCTGTCTTTTAATTCGTCCTTTGCAGTATCCACCTCTGGCCTGGAGAGATGGGAAGCCCTGGCCTGGCTATTCTCATGAGATACACTGCAGGGACTTGCCCAGCACAGTGATTTCCACAGCACCCATGCTCTTGGCAAGCCTCTTTTCTGTTCACTACTCAGGTATTTTAGTAATACTGACAGGGATACAGACAGACTCTCACACAGGTAAGCTCTCAGTTTTCTGAAACAAGCCCACAATTAAATCAACCTCTGGGAGAGGTGTTTATCTTTTCATGGGTCTGTAATTACCAAGCTTACCAGTGCATGGTAGAAATAATTTTCTTTATTGGCAAGTTGATCAACTATGTGCTCAGCCTATACAAGACACAATGATGCAGAAAGTTCTTGTCCCAGATAAGAGAGAAACAGGAGGGAAATGGGAGCTAAGGGTAAAGGATAGAGAGGCTCATATTTTTCAAGTATTACATTCCATTCTGTAGGAGTTACAAACAGGACTGAGGCTTAAAGAAGGATCTGAGTAAGACAGCAATAACCTGGAGACAAGACATCTGCAGCTCTCACTTTTCCTGATCCCATCTGATTTTTGGGTCATTCCCTGGTCCAGGTCTGACCACTGAAAACAAGGATCCAACAGCATATGACTGCAAGGTTTTCTCACGCGCCCTCGGAGACCAGTACCTAGCTGGCTGCTAGAGGGTTCTTTGGACCTTTTACCTTCTTTTGGACCTGAATGCCAGAAACTACAGAATCCATAATGCTTGGGAATGGCCTTTGCTGAGGTAGTTTGTTGGCCAAGCAAGCCTAAGCGCCAAATGAAATAGCTGTACAACAAAACACCTTCCTCCTTCTCCAGGTTCCTGACTCCTACATAATTGTCAGAAAACTCTTTGCAGTAATCCAGCAAGGCTGAACTTGCCTGGGATCTCCAGAATTCCAAGGGAGGAAAATAGGAGCCGAAGAAGGGGCAAAAAAATTCTAAAAAGACACAATGCACTCTGCCCAAAGGGACGTGGTCCACAAGGAAGTGTAATACTGGTATTTTGGTGGTTATCTGAGCAGCTCGCTGAGAGAGGCCCTCTGTAAAAAGAGTGAATTTTGGTTTAACATCTTAATATATTACTTTAAAAACCATGTTTCATTAAAAGCATGTATCCATCATTAGTGCTTCAGAAGCAAAGAGGGTGGGGTGCGACCCAGCTGAGGAAAAGAGAGAGAAACATGTGCACTGCAAATTCACAAATGTTTTCTGCTGTATCCACAGAAGAAAGAAATTTCAGAGTTTATTCCCTGTACTGTATTGTGGGCTGCCACAGCTTGGTGGGGCTAAGAAGGAGGTTTCACTCCAGGTTCTCCTGAATGCTGACCATGCTGCTTTTCAGGGCTGTCTCTGCAACAGTACAGGGAAGATGATTTGAAGCCAAAGAGGTCAGAATTAGGTTTCACATTTCTAGACATTTGGAATAAATTTGCTTTCTTAAGCCTAGTAAAGATAAAATGCAATATTCTTTTTTTCTGCCAACAATAAAACCAATAGACCTGCCCATAAAATTATCACCTCTTTAATTTCCAGGCTTTTAATTCATATCCCCACTGACAGAAACGTGCTTGCAACATAGAACAAAGCCCTGTTTTGCTCATGCAAAACATTAATTCATCCTACCAACGTGGTAACTACTGACTAATGATGTCTTGGAAGAATCAGCCATGCTACTCACCCTACCTTCCAATCATCCCTAGAAGTATTGCTTTCTCCATGTTTTGTACAGCACTAAACCCATCACTGGCTCTAAACAAAGACAATGAGAACACCAATGATGATACTAATTCTTCTAGCCAGGTCACAGGCTCACTTTCCCACTCTGACCACAACACATCTTTCCAGATGTTTAAAGAACAGATTGCACAGAGAAAGAGAAAAGCAATTTCTGCAACACTTGCTCTGTTTCTGAGCAAAGGAGCAGAGTGACTTCTTAAAGCCCTTAGCACTGGGCTGACAGCCAGGACCACCTCTGATACCAGATTCCTTTGTGGTCTCATCTCTTCCCTTATAACAGAGATTTGAAAGCCACTTGTTTCCCACCAATGACAAGCAATGACATAATAATTACTTAATATCTTGATGGTGGTTTGGAAATACAAAACCATTATGACAGCTTCCTAAAGAGCAGAAGTTTTAGTACAAACTCATTCTATCTCAAATAATACATGAGAAAAAAACCCCAAACCAACAAAAACCCAATAGACAAGCTTGAGCTTTAAGCTGTCACAGAGTTTAAATTTCTCCCTTGACTGGAACCTCTTACAGCAGCTAGAGAAAAACCCCATTTTCCTCAGTATTTAGCCAACACCAATTCACCTTCCACCCTATTGCTGGTAACTGGGCAGAGATAACCCAAATTTACTGTGTCTACACAGCAGCAGCATTGCCAGTGTCAGTGCAGCCCTAGGAATGCTCCTTGCCTATTGGCAGATACCATTGCAGAGCCAGGAGAAAAAGCATCTGAACAGGATCAGTGAAAGAGAATGAAAACTACCTAAGCAGCATCAAAAAGTCTAAGATCATTTTTCTGCCAGGTAATGATTAACTAAAGGCACCCTTTTACAGTCTGGGACACAAATGCTGAAACAAAAGGGATATAAAAGTCTGTACTTATCTGCTTGGATTCTGAAGACAAGCAGATGGCTCAGGAAAGCAGTAATAGCTGTTTTAGCATCTCCTGTCTGGTTAACTGTGCTCAAATTTAAATATGGCTACTAGTGAATTTCACTTCCATCCTCTTCTGAATCAGCAAAGAACACAGAAGGACTATCAAGTCTCCAGGCATAGCTTCCTACCTCCAAATAGTGCAGTGCTTCCAAGAGAACTCAGGTTAACACAGAAATAAGAGCATGAGAACCACAAAGACTCAGCACACCTATCCCTGGAGACAGTCTCTTACCAGGAATGCTTGATGCGTCAGAAGATGCCATTAAGAATCACCCAAGTGTTCAACTAAAGACCAGCATGTTCCAAAAGGCAGTCTCTCCTGAATATCTGGCTGTTAGCTGATGGCTCATATGCTATAGAAGGCTCATGTTCAGTTTGTTTTTTCTCTTCAACCCTCAAAATAGACAGTCCTTTGTTTAAATGCTATGGGTTGCTGGCTAGTGCTGCCCAATGGTAATGACCCCATTGGTGACTGGACTGATGGAAGGATGTTTTTAGTACAATCCATTTTGACAGTGTCTGCCCAGCTGTCTCCCTGCCACTTCTGCTAACTTATCCTTCCAGCTCTGCCAGTTCCAGAACAAAACTCAAACATCAAAAGACTGAGTCGGGGTTATCACTGGTGCAGCTGAGAAGTGCGTGCAAGAGTCACTTTCCCAACTGAGACAAATGTGAGAACTCAGGATATCAGTTCTGACCTCAGAGCTGAAAACAGTGCACACTCCTACAAAAGGAAAAAAAGTCCTTAAAGGGCAGAAGGGCAACCTAAAGGAGAGGGACTAAAACAGCTCCAAGAACCCCACAGAAGCCCACTTGGCTGGGGCAGCAAAGAAACTCTCTCAGGCTATGTAGTGTCTGCAGTATTCACTTGCTCAGAAATGCACCCTTGATATGCAAAGCTTTTCTATCTTCCACTATTAACAGCTGAGCAGGTCTGCCTCACCACCCAACACATGCTCTCAAGGCCACCACACCAGGGGCACTGCCTCACCTCGTGTGTGCAGTGGCTCAACTCTGCTCCCACTGGAAATAAAGGGAGTTTTCCTGGTACTTCCAGTGGAAATGGGCTTTAGTGTATATGCAGTGGTGAAACTAGACAGCTCTGGGACACAACCTGATGTGACCAGAATCAGCACCCTAAACTGAGCCAGACCCCATAATCAGGAAGCACAAGGCAAGCTCTGCTGTCCAGAGTGAAAAGATTATACGTTGGAGATGAACTTGAACAAGAGGAGATAACGGAGGGTGATTTCAGTCCAACTCACTGTCTGTCATTCTCAAGCTCGAATCATTCTGTATCACAGAACTCTTAAAGCCTTAAAAAAGCACACTGCCAACTGCTTTTCTCAGGGTTACAAACACATGGAAGAATGGGAGAGATGGTAACAGCAGAGACAAGCCTGGGAGATCCTCCAGGTGGGGTGAGATCCAGCACTGTAGGACTTGATTCTCTTTAGACTTTAGCCAGTAGATGTATGGTATAACCTATGGAAACTGTCCCAGTAGATTTTAGAACATAAACACAGCAGAATGTCATCATAAATAAGCAAAGTCTGTGTTAAAAAATTCTAAGTACACAGCATTTTCTCCAGTTCTGACACCTTTTTAATAGAAATCACTTGTTTAGGAAACAAATAGCACTTTTGTAATTTTTTTTTACAATGTTTCTTACCTTGATCTTATTTTAAGTAACACTAGGAAGACCTCAATATCTTTTATTTTCCTTTTTAATTTAAAAAAGTTGGTTTTTTTCCCCCAGATACAAAGATTTTGCCCTTGCATAAAAAAACAGTGCCCAAAACGATGACACAAGG
Source organism: Eopsaltria australis (assembly GCA_034509425.1). Lineage (NCBI taxonomy): Eukaryota > Metazoa > Chordata > Aves > Passeriformes > Petroicidae > Eopsaltria > Eopsaltria australis. Next base: position 5,183,730 of record JAVTVJ010000241.1, read on the forward strand.
ACTCACAAAGACTCACTGTATCTCACTGACACTATTACTTCTAATCTATACCATGCAAGGTCCCATCTACCTCTTTAATTAGACTGTCAGCCTGAAAAACAGCTTTTCTATTCCTTATTTAGTTCTTGTTACCAAAAGAAGAGAAAGGAAGTGAAAGAAAAGGACATTTCTCTGTTGAGTTCACACATCTGGGTTATGTGCTACTTTGTTCAGGATACCTTTGTTGTTTATAAATACAGAAAAGGGATGGAATCTCATTTTCAAGTAATTGATGCACGTTTTCTCTCGGGACACCTCCATCCAATGCTCCAAGCTGACCCTGGATTGTGGACCTCTCTTTTCCCATTCCCAAAACAGACTTTCTGGATGAGTGTGAGGACCAACAGGCTCTCAGGCACATGGTGTGATTCTTGGGGTGTCCTGCGTAGGGCCAGGAGTTGGACTCGATGATCCTGATGGGTCCCTTCCAACTCAGCATATTCTATGATTCTGTGTGCTGGTTACTCAGTGGAAAGTCCATCTCCTTTTCTTTTGTACATCTCCTGTCTAAACAATAGTAAATACTGCTTATTTGATAGACTTGTCCCCTCTGGGCACTGGGATTTGATAATTTATCTTTCTGGTTTTTTGGTTTAATAGTACTGAGAGTTTAGAAACAGGAAAAGCCCATAGGCTCTTTGGACTTGTTTTTGTTTTCCCCTAGCTAAACAAACTGTTCTGCAAATAGGAACTTGAAACCTGCTCTCCTCCCTTATCCCTGCTCCTCACCCCAAACAAAAATAAAACAAACCTATAGTGGCTGTGGAGGCTGCTGCAGGCACACACTGGTGTAAAATATAGAGAGAGTAAATATATTATTTCACTTGGCATGGTGCTGGCAAAGAACCCCCAGCTGGCACTATTCATGTAACATGATCCAAACTTCGCATGTACACACAGAATAAGAAGGATCAATTGGCAAACTCCGGTGCCGCCTGGCACAAGCATCTTCACGCTCTCTCTGGAACCAAAGAACTAAAGAATTCTGCACTTTCCAGAAGAAATCCAGTTTTGCTTTTCTAGAGTTTCTTTATTTTGCTCTTTCTCCTCGCCGCCACCTCCCTTGGCTCCTTCTTAACTTCACTGTGTTATTTAGTCTCATCGCCCTTGTTACAGTTCACCATGCAGCTCTGGGAAGGGGAGGGGGCTAAGGTGGAGGTGGCAGCATTAGTATTGTTAGTGGAGTCCATGCCGTTGGAGATGGCTACTGAATTGACCTCAGAGTTTATGGGTTTTGAAAGGTCGATGCCTTGGATGAGGCGGATCAGCTGTTTTACCTTCTCCAAGGAGCTGTGCATCTCCTTCTGTTTTGCAAGGATGGTATTCTTCATTTCCATGCATTTCTACAGCAAAGCAGAAAAGCAATAATAAGTTCGAGTTTATGAATGAAAGAAGGTAAGAGAAGGAATATGATGTTCACAGACCTAAATGTAAGTACCCAGAAAAGACTGCAGCTGCAATTTCATTTTTCCAACTTAGAAGAAAAAGAGTCTCTAGGCTGTGTTCAGAGGAGAATTCATATTTGCAGGCTGAGGAAATAAATTGCCAGGACATAGCTGTCACCTGGTATGGCTCCCTTTCATTCCAAGGTGTCGTGCAAATGAACACAGACGGCTCCATCCTTTTGTGTTTCTTTTGAAGGAAAACTTCCAAGTGTACGTTCTTACTATTTTTTTTCTATTAGTATTGCATTACTGAAATTTCTTTAGCTCAGATCTGCAAGCTCAGGCATCTCACTGCAGCTGACTGCTGACACTGTGTGTGCAAACCATTAATGGGATACAGCCTTTGCTTTCACAGACATTTTAGCAGGAACATCACTTCCTTCTCTCAATAAGTAAAAGGGCACTTGAAAAGGAAACCAAATTCCTCTTCACTTGAAAATCTTATTTTGTGGCCACTTCATTCTCTTAGAAGTGGTAGTAACAGCCAGCTCATCAGCTAAGAGTCAGGGTAAGATAACCTTAAAAAAAGCCCCCAAATGATGTTTCAAGAGTGAAAAACTGCTTATATGTATATTTGAAACTCACAAAAATGAGGAAACAGTAGCTATGCCTATTACATTCAGGTTTCAGGTTTTTACATGAAGATGGCAACCTTACTACATTTTTAAAATCTCTTATGCATGCTGATCTCTAGATTCTGTTCATTTAAGCGTTACTGTTTTTACATGCAGCTCATGGCATCATAATAGCTCTATAAAAAATCTAGACCTAACGTGCCTGTTTTGGACAGGTCCAATATGTGCATGAACATTCTCCTTGCCCACTGCCAATCCCTCCTGTCAAGGGCTTGCATCTGCCTGGGTACATCACTGAGAAACAGTGTTAGTTGTCTAGTGCTGCTCAGGTTATACCCAGCTACTGCTAACCAGAAGGCGACAGTCCCCAGGACTGCTAACCAGCACCTCACAATCATTTGATTTGTATTGACAGCACTGAGAGGTCTGTAAACACGGGACACTTCTGCTTTAATAGGCAAAGACAGGCAGCCTGGAAAGTGCATCTGTATCTAAAAAGAAAAGTCTGTAATTATGAATCCAGCCTTACAGATGTTGCCACACAGGAGATTTCGTTTTTCTCATTATAAGATACTGACCCGGGCTGCACCAATGAGGGGCTCAAACTTTACACTGGCAACTCAAGAGACTGATTTGCACATTAAGGTGAGAAGAGTGTCCAAATCAACATGTATGTTCCAATTAGTGCAATAAACTAAGGTGGAAACTAAGGTTTCTTGTTTGAAGCATGACATTGTCCAGTTAATACCATGTAGAGGCATGTGCAGTGTCCAGCTGCTGACTGCCAAGGCAACACATCAAGGTCCTGAGAGTCAGCTGTGAATAAATGGTGGCTTTGCCATCAGAAAGGCCTGCAGAGTGCACCAAGGCTGTAACTCTACACACAGAGACCCAACCATCCTTGTTTAAGTGCACCACTAGAGAATTGGACTCAATCTACTTCCCACAGACAAAAATGCTCTGGGTCATTTGTGTCACCTGCTGATATTATATGTCACCATATGTCTATCTACATGGTCAGAATGGATCATGTATAAGAGACTCAATGTAAGTACATGTTGCCTTTATTTCATTCCTGCTCCCCAAAGTTCTAAAAAGCAAAGGAATTCTAAATAAATCCAGTGGATGATAGGTCTAGGATATGGAGTCACTCAATAGAAGTTTACTCCCTGCACTGTGGCACCAGAACACAGGTGAAGGGCTGTTTGGGAAGACAATACTCACTGTTATGGAATTGCTGAGCTGTTTGACCTTCTGCTCTAGTTGTTCTCTTTCCTGTTTTAAATCTGAACTCCATTTAAGTAGTTTCTGTTTTTCCTCTTCTTTTGCTGCAAAGCAGAGTATTAAACAGAAAATTTTAAATATTTCTCTTACAAGAGTAGATAGCGGGTCTAAACTGCTTCATGTGAAGAGGGGAATTGTGTTTAAATCAACACTTAACAACTTGTGCACTGAATCATTCCCAAAATTTTACCTACATACACAAGCATGACAGGCTTAAGAAATATTTAGACTGCTATTTTTACTTCACTAATGATTAAGGTTATTTCCTTTTATATGACAAAATTTCCTTTTGTAAAGGAAGTACCATTCTATCCCACTCCCAAAATAGCATGTTCCTTTATTAAAAGTGAAAGAAAAGTGTTCATCATTTTCTTACCTGCTTTATATGCAATATATGAATGAACAATTGCTAAAGTTCCTGGCCATGGGATTGCTTCTTCCTTCTTTAGCATCTGAAAGAAAATTTTCATAGAGATTTAGCTGGTAAAAAACCTACCTCAGAGAAAGCAAAAAGGAGAGAGAGAAAGAGGGAAAGACTGAGGATTTTCTTTCATGGCTATCATTAGCCTCAGCCTTGTTAACATGAAGCTTCACAGACCTGATCTGAGATTTAACAGAGGGAATTATTCACAACTGTATTGTGGCTCCCACAAAGTAAGCCTATTTCTTACACATGTCAGCATTTTCTTAAATTCCCTCCATAGCCACAAATAAAGTGTACTAATGATACTGAACAACTTAAAAGAGGAATGAAAGGATAATATATCTGAACTCAAAACTTGCCAGGAGACATAAACATTACTTCATGGTTCAGACAAATTGCTGATCTTAGTTATTCTGGGAAAAAAGTTTCCATGTTGCAGCCTAGTCTCCACACCATGCATTCAAACATCACACTTCCTTGCCAGTAAAACATGAAACTGTCCTATCACCCTTTCTTATCAGAATCATCTTAATAGACTTGTCAAACTCTCTTTATAAGAGTAAACACCATTTATGTCTTTCAGATCCTTCCTACATTTTGCTTCCTAACAAACTTTAAGAGGAAAGACACATATTCTTAGTATGTGATCAGAGTGATGTCTCAGAAGACAGAGGACTTGGTCAGTTTACAGTGAAGTTACTCAAATTTCCTCCCTAATTTTGTTGGAAGTGATCACAGAAACATGAAGAGGAGGGATAAGGTGAGAGTAGGCAAGAGCAGGAGCACCCAAGTCATAATACTCCCTTCCTCTCTGGCAACTACTGACCAAGTCACTTGAGTTTTGCATTTTCACTCCTCTGAGCAGCACATTGTAGATGAGGCTGTTTTCTTATGTTACCACCTGGGGCAGGTGGGTGACCACGCAATGTGCTACGTTAGACAGGACACAGCTTCAGACTGCCAATTATCATCAATCCTTTGCAACTTCTGGAGTTCCATGGAAGGGTTAGGAATACAACGGTTTACTTCTTCATCTTGTAATCTCAATGCAATTATAAACAAAATATTAAAATACAAGCTGCTCGCTTCAATTGTGCATTTTCAGACAGTGATCTGGATGGAAGAACCATGAAACTGTTCACCTATACTCATTATACTGATGCTGGAAGATATTATTAGAGACCACTGAAGACAACCTTTCTGATGTTTGATTGATACAAGCAAACAGGGGCTTATATTTGCTCTATCTATTGAGTTAGGCTTGTGCAAATGTTTTATTTATTTGTCCAGAAGAATATACTAATAACTTTTGAAGAAACAATGAGCTTAAGACGAACAGCAGAATTTCTATGGTTTGTAGATAATCTTTCCCAAAAGTCTGCATACTTTGATCCAGAAAAAGAGTAAAACCATAAGGGTAACAAATAAAGACCCCAAATTTGGAAGCAAGACCTGACAGTTTTGTATTGGCACACATTCCAACAGAGGTAATAATTGGATGAAATTCACACAAGCTTTACTGCACATCAAATAAAATTTGTTCAGTGTCAGGCTGCCTTGGTCTAAGTAACCCAAGCAATCTGGTTATTTTCTTTAGCACCAAAAAATCTTCACATGCATAGTACATCACTCCTCTTCTGTCAAACAATACCTGGTCTTGACATTTGGGACAAATCCACATGCCCTTGGGAATGGTTTTCAGAGGCGGGTCCAGGCAATCCAGGTGATAAACACGAGAACATGTGTCACACATCAGCAGCTGCCCGCTTTTTCTGCAAACGCTGCAAAAATCCTCATGGATATCACCCTACAAAATTGAGGGGAAGGGGTTTGGGTGAAACAAAGTGAGAGAGAAAAAGGAAGAAGTGAACTTTGACCTTTGATATTGACATCTTAGCTGAATTCAAGGTTTTCAGCACAAACTATTTCTAAGGGGATTCCAAAAGGTCAAGACCTTTTTAGACTGTGAAACAGGAAAACCATGCCAGATGTCAGAAACACTGACATCTGTCCTCCCAAACACTCCCCTTGTCCTCCCAAGGCAAAATGGTACAGCGAACACTTATTACCGTAGCTCGTATTATCAACTGCTACCCCATAGCCTTTCTTCTTTAAGATTCCCTTTTTATTTGCCTGAAGTGATGAGCTACCCACTTTCTTAACCCTCCTGATTTTTGGATGTAAGCCCAACTCCACTCCAGGAATGCTGATTAGGCTGTCTCTTGTTAGTAATAGTATGTAAGAAACCCCAACTGAGTGACTTAAAAGAACACTGTTAAATATTTAGGTCACCTTTAAAAATGAAACTGTAAGGAAAAGGTGTTGTGCTTCTAAATGAAAAAGAATAGAATGAATTATGTTCTGAGACAATTATTTTTACTTCACTTGGGCTACCTCAAGTTGCACCAAAACAGCTGTGACTCAAAACTTTCTCATTCTCTATAGAGAGTGGATTGTTTTATCACTATCATAGACTGAGAGCCAGGATGAAAGAGTACCAAGAGAGATCTTCTAACATTTTTTTAAAAGAAAGAATTGAAAAAAATTACTGGCCGTGTCTTTTAAAACCACTATGTTTAGTTACTACTGCATTCCCATCAGAGAGAATTCTTTTCTACAGCCATTAACATCCTAAAAAGGCAGGTCTGATTTCTGTTTAATTTTCTTCTCTCTCTCTTGTCCTGTTAGGATTTGGTTTTTGGATATTTGAACAAAGAGACACAAGGTGGCTCGGCATTCATAAAGGAAGCAAAGGGCACCCCACCCTCTCCTCTGACCACCGGGCTGTCCTGGCAACTCCACATGTTCAAGGCCCCATCTGGTGTCTGACACTTGTCACTGACTTACAACGAAGTTTCACACACACCCCAGATCTGCAGGACTGCAATCATAAGATGTGTGTGTGGAGCAGAACTGTGGGTACGCACTCTCCTGCATGAAATACCAATGTATGCAAGGTTTCATTTTGACACAGATCATCTCTTCACATGTGCAAACAATTTCTATCAATTTGTAGGGATAGCAGATTTGGCCATGCACTCACACATTAAGGTGCCAGGCAAGAAAAATTACAGTAATTCCACTATGGATGACATAATATACACGTAAAAAGAATGACACATGAGCAATCTGCTCAGGTTTCTACTTCCCAGCTCCATTGCTGATGAGGCCCTTCTTCAAAGGGAAGGCTATTCTTAATTCCCAAGGTTAACACTGATTTCATGCTTTGTAAAGGATCAATCTTCAGTGAATTTTCAGTGCCATGCTTTGGATCCATAACTCCCAGGGATCGTTGAGAGCTGACTTATGGTATTACTTCATCCTTTAACACCAAAGAGTTTCTCAGTGTTAAATGAAGATCTAAATGAGTGAGCATTTCATGCTTCTTGTTAAGTTATGTGTTGTAACCAGGCTGGGAACAACTTCTTCTCCTGTATCACGCATTATTCTCTGAATACAAGGAAAAGGCAGCAGGCAAGAGATATCATATAAGCTAAAATAAAATCCTCTGCAAGATAAGGAAAAGTTTAAGAGGGGAATTCTCTCATTTTAGAAAAAATTCTATTCTAGAGAATTATTTATCTTAAGATGCTTTAGTTGCCACAGACTACACAATGGCTCTTGGTAACAAACCACAAAATCATTGGTGTGCTGAAAACCAGACCTGTTATGTCTCATACCCTGTAGAAAGAGCCCTACAAAAGAGACATTTTTGCAGTTTCTTCTTGAGGGGGAGACATTTAGAAGTTTAGACCTAGAATATCCCAAATTCAACTGAATGCTGCAAAACCTGTAGTGATACAGGTGACCAGTGTGCAGTGCAGCTGAATGCATGGAGATGACAACACACATGCACAAAATTCGGGGTCTTGTATTTGGTAATGCAAAATTCAGGGCAATTCCTCAGAGTTAACAACAGTCTTTATCAAAATCCCAGCCAAAGAAATGCCCAGAGTCTTATGGGCAGTTAATAATATATGCATAAGGTGGGGCTGGATTTGGTGTTGTTGTGACATGCATCCACTAACCTCAGCTTCTGGACCAGCTTTGTGTAGGCTATAGCCAGCCAACTTAGGCTAGAGCAGAGCTCACTGAGGCTGCTCAGACATGCTACAGCCTGAAGTGACTGAAGAATAATTTCAGAACAGATACCATAAAAGGTGATTTAACATCACTTTCTGCTCTACTTCCCCTTCACAAGGGACCAGGAAAATAAATTTAAGCTTTCTGGACAGCTAACAGTTTTCTTTATTTTGATAAAGTGTCTAGAGCACTAGGGCCTGGCTTTAGGCAACAGAACTGAATAATATAGTAACAAATGTAGCTTGTGTGTTAGAGTATGTAATGCCTATACTTCTATGTACATTTCACTGGAAGAACATGGGAAAACTAAATATTCTGCAACAGGAATTGATCATGATCATATAACTAAAGATGATCATAGTGTATGGTGTAAGTGAATTAAATTATCAGGAGCAATACTAATTCTGGCATATTCTAACTTTTATGGGCTTGACTTTGCAATCTGAATGTTCTACAATGCTCCTCTCAATTGAAGCACTGTTTTGACATAAGTGTTTACTAACAAAAAGGCATTTTGGGACCAAAGACTTGACTCACCACTAAAACAGATTTTTGCACAATTCTTACTGCCGAGTAATTGACCTTCAAAGGCAATTGCTATCTCCCAGGTGAATATGCCACTACTGCATGAGGGAGAGCCACACATAACCAAGTGGCTCACAGACAATTGCCAAATAGGAAAAAGGGAAAGAAAAAATGGAGAGAGAGGAAAAAAAAGAGATTTTGCTCAGTCCTGCCTACTGCATTATTTCCTTCCTTTTCCCTGGTTCTAGTCCTACTTTCTACCCCTCCATCCTTATCATTAATCTCATCCTATGTTTCTGCTCATCCTCCCTTCAAAATTTCTCCCTGCCATTTAGAGAATAACAATTCAGGAGAAATTCAAGAAGGCTGTTCTGGTCCACTGTGCCTGATGCCAAGTGCTTGGCCTGATTTGCAATTTTCATAGGCTGGCTAAACACATAGATTACTCAAGTGTTAAATCAAATTTCCATTTTAAAGCCTATAGGAAATAGACCCTTAATACAAAAATATTTTAAAGACAGGCAAAGCTGCAGTTTTGTTCTTTATCTGTCTGATGAACTGCTCAGTTATTTTAACTGAGACTTCTGAAATAGCCTTTTCCTTAGGCATGCACTTGTGTTTTCATTTTTAAGTGTTCGAAAGTTCAAATCAGAGTCTGTAACTACAGAAAACATTTTCTGTCCTATCTAGAATAAAGAGACCTTTCTATATTCACATCGTCTTCAACATGACGTGGTCTGGCCTCACTGCCAAAAGAAGTGATCCTGACTTCTCTATATGCCTACTTATTTCACCCTGCATGAAGCTGGCACAAGAATATTTGTGTTTATAAAATTACCTGGATTAGGGCGTGATCCTGGCTGAGACTAAGAATTTTCTAGCTATTTCAGTTCCCTTATGCAGATCATTATGTGGCCTCAGATATATCTGTGCTGAAACAACACAAGAGGCATTCAAGGGATGAGAAAAGACTGCTGGTGACTGGCAGAATAGCTGTCCTCAGAGGTAGCACCTGCCATAAACTGTGGCATGAGCATTTCAGTGGATACTGTATTCCTCATTGATTTGGGTTGCAAGGTCCTTAAATGTCAAAGAACTAATTTTCCTCTTTGTCTTCACCACCAGCGTGACTTGTACTATTGCAGTTTAAATACAGAGTACTTTTCCAGCACTATATTGCACTTTTCCAGCCAAGGATGTTAAAGATTTTTCCAAGTATTGCTAAGTTCTCAAATCTCAGACAGGAAAAGCATGCAGCATGACAAATATATAAATAGAGGAAACCAAATCACAAAAAAGGGATGTGACTGCACAAGCTTATACAGCAATCTTATGAGGATATATTAACAGAAGAACAGCTTCCATCTTATGATGGCAACTGGAAACCTTTCCTTTCTTTATAATTAGCAAGTAAGAATTGCAAGATGTAATGAAGAACAGATATTTACCTCCTTACTGATATTTTGCTGTCTCTGAAGGTTCACATTTTGTTTCCTAGTTTATTTTTAATTAAAAAAATATTTTTATGAGAACTTCGAAAAATATTTTCTACTTTCACATGTATTTTATTTTAAATGGAATTCAATACCAAGTATTTCTGAAAATTCTACCAAATTAGCCCAATTGAATGTGACTTTAGTATAAAATTCTTTAGAAATACCAAGCTCTTTAAAAATGTTAGTTCTTGTTGTGTGTGTATAAACTAAATGCCTTGTCTGGAAATGTTAAAGGGCATTTATATATGATTTTAAAGGGGAAAGAGTGTTACTGTTCTGTACTACAATACGTTCAGGTAAGAGAGAATGTTTGCTACCTGCTAGGTAATCTTCCATTGCCTCCTTTAAATCACTTCAATTTTCATTAATAATGTATATTAAAGCAATACAGAATCTATGCCTACAATACAATCCTAATTCAGAAAATTAAGAGCATTCAGAACTAGATTTGAATGCTATTCTTGATTTAGCCTGCTGCCATTAGGCACTGCACAAAATGGCAAAAACTCATCATACTCCTTTACTCCTTTGAGAGCTCTTACACAGTAGGAAGACTCAGCAGAATACACACACATCAGAGATGGAAAAGACCCCACCATGTTGATGCCTGAAGGATTTTTCTGCTTTTCTTCTGAATACTTCTTACACTGTTCCCTATATTCACAAGGTATTAGCATACTTGTGATAATTTTGGAGTGTTAGTTTGTAACCTGGTTTCACATGGTGTTTGGGAGGCCGGTGGGCTGAGACACCTAGAGAAACCAGCGTGAGATGGAATATTTCCCTGTTTTGTGTGAGCCCTCAAGGTCTCTGGCGTGGGACAGATTGCCTTCAAACTAGAAGTTAGCCCACCTAATTTATATTGGGCCCTCCTAGTAGAATATGCTAAATGGCAGAGTCTTTAATTCTTCCTCAGGCTGGGGGGCCGGAAGCTTTCATGACGATGATGTTCTACCTGGACGGCAGAAGCCATCGAATGGGATCCTATTAAAATACCGAGGTAAACAACCCCCAACCCTCTAACCGTGTCTGAGCCTTTATTTCCTAAGACCAGAAAAAGGTATCAATGTAATCCAGTCCTTCTCTTGGAGCCAATGTAAAACACATGCTCTTCAGCATATTTGCAAGTTACCTGTACTGCTTATTTCCAAAAGTCCCCAGAGATGGAGCTGCCCCACCATATCCATGAGGGGCTGTTCCACAGTCCCATTCATTTGGCTTTTAGGACAGGGTTTTTCCAGTCATTGCTATCCTGCTCTCAAAAATGATTATATAAAAGAGAACCTTATAATTCCACATGAGTGTTCCCTGGGTATCAGAATTGTATCTATTTAGTTCAGTGCTTTAGACACACTTTTACTACTTCTATTCCTGTTACCTCTGCAGAACAAATACAGCCCAGAGGCAAGGAACTGGCTTCTGTTCCCCGTTCTACATGGTCAGAAGAGTTGGTCTCTCAGTCTATGTTCTTACAGTGGTGCAACTATACAGAGGAAAATAGAACAACCCAACTTTTCCTTAAAGGCGCTTTCAGATAGTTTGGCCTCAAGTATATGTGACTGTCTTTTCTAAAAGAACTGCAGAAGGAGTTCATAGTACCAGTACGAAGAAATAAGCAAGTACCTTTTGATTCTTAAGCTGTGCCCTGTAAATACCAGTCTTTAAAAAGCAAGCTCTTAAATGAAAGTACACTCCAGCTCCTCACGACTGTTTTACCCCCACTGAACAGTCACAACACACCTTCTGTCAAAACAGTGCTGCAAATGCTCTCCTGGCTGTTCTGCATGACAAAGCAGTTTCCATCCTCTTATTACAGAAACAAAACTTTCTGTTATTATGGCCTTTAACTAATACTTTTCATTCTCCTCTGCCCCGCCCACCCCCCACACCCCCGACCCTTTTTCATGGATGACAGATTCAATTCAGTCAGACAAGATCTCAGACACTATACAAAGGAAATGAGCTCATCTAGTATTCCTGGTGCCTTCCAATGTTTCAATCCACTGAAGGAGTTATAAATAAAATCTCTACAGGATAACAACATAGGTGCAGAAGGAGAAAAGGAAGGGTGTTAAAAAAATGCTGGACAGCTTCACTGCACTGAATCAGGACAAATGATGAGTAAGACCAAGGAAACAAAATCTGCAATGATTTTCCTTGTGTCTGTTTTGCGTAACTTTCTAAAAGTAACCCCCTCCCCAAGAATTACTTACGTCTGTGGAGCTGGGGCTAGGCAGGGACACGGGCTGAACAGCTGCGGGAAAAGTAAATGTGGTCTCTGTCTTTTCATTTTCAGGGGAGTCAGGATAACTGGACAGAGGGGATGTGGGGGTCAAAGCCCCGAACCCCAACACCGTGTTGTATTTAGGTGGACGACCTACATATCAACAACAGGGAACACAAACAAAAAAAAAAAAAGAAAGGAAAAATGATCTTACATACCTTTGGCCAGTGGTCCTCATTGGCTAGCGTGAAAAAGGAAATGATGCAGCACAGAGAGGAAGTTAATATAAAAGTTACAAGTGGAAGGACAGAAGCAAAGACTTAAACATTTTTTAGAAATCTTTAAGTAGAATTTTGCAAGGAAAGAACATTTAAAAGATGTATTTCAGAAGGAAATAGAAATAAGCTCTGTAGAGGGTCAAAGAATCATTCCCAAAAAAGCAGCATGGGGACAGTTGCAACTCCTAGAAATGAGGCTATCCCCTTTTTAGGGGAAACATGTTGGCATCAAAGCTCCACAGAATCTACAATAACTACTATTAAATCCTTTCTGCTGTTATCCCACACCTCCCCATCTTTCTAGTGCCAGCATAAATCTACACAAAGGTTAAGTCCTTTATCAGAGGCCAACACTCACCACCCCCCTGCTTTTCTTCCCCATTTTTAAAACCTGCTAATTCACAGATCAGCACTTTCTACCCTACTGGTACATTTTAAAATTAGGCTACCTAAGAACAGGTCTTGTTGCCTGACCTATAACTACTATCAGTTTTAACTATCACTGGTCTTCTACTATAACCCACTCCAAATTCTGTGTTCTTTCTCAACCAAGTATGTTTGACTATGCACAATTTCTAGATGTTCCTTTAGACTAGCAGATGTGCAAAATGTTTTCATAACAATTCTTATAAAATTATGAATTCAAAGCAAGATAGGAAAAAACCCAGTATGCAACTATCGTTTCTGCCTTCCTTCTCCAGGGTAATTTATGGATATGTAAACATAAAGGAGTTAGGATCTAGGAATAATTCCCTAGATCTTATGTTTACAGATTGTCAGTCTATACCTATTAACATGCCAAACCTTGCATTTAAGGTCTGGACATGTTCCAGAACTGAGTATGTCCTTGGAAATGGATTTCTGCTAGTGATGTCCATGGGTGAAATTTCTGACATGCTCAGCACCATCTATAATTAAACTAAAGCTCTCAAGGGCACATGCTTACAAAAGCTTTTCACTCAATATATTGCTGTATTAAATTACAAAACAAATGTATACTTGCAAATCTTTTGTCAATTGAAAACATGTGCTACTAATTTGGTGCTGATGCAAAGTAAAGACACAACAGGGTATGAGGAAAAAAACAGAAAGTATACTAGTCAGTTGCAAAAACAGGCTAAGAGAGTATCAAGTACAAATGCATGCAATCATATTCATTTATACAGTAATTGTTCACAATGAGGTCTAAAATAAAATTAAGAAATCATTACTAGAAGAAGGAACATTTACTTATCCACAGAGTAAATGCAAAAACTCTATTTAAAATATACATAATATAATTTTAAAAATATATGTTTAGTGCTATTAGGGGGATAGCAGTAGAGACATGTCTTTCACTTAAAAACAGCATAGCTGTAGAAGTGTCAGCTTTGCCACATTGCCTGATGGACTGAAAACACGTATCAAGAAGAGAACATGCCAAATTAATATTTGATCTTGCAGCCAAAACCCCAAAAAGATAACGGAACTGGTCAATGCTAGGTGGAACTGGTTTGATTTTTTAAAAATCTGATTGATTACTTTTTTAGACAGAAAATTTAGAAATAGAGAAGGTATTCTGAGTCTTTAAGGACTGCAGAAAATCATCAAAAAACAGGTAAAGATTGTCAGATAGGTGTGGTCGATGTAATGTACAAATAACAGCATCACATTCTCTCCCATGCTGTTCTGTTTCACCTGTTTCACTGTAATCTAAGTCTTAAAATTTTTCCTGTTCTACAGAAGGATTTCTTCTGAATAACACTGCATACCTATATGAAAGATCATCTCTCATTTTAGGACAAGTGGCACTCTGGTTGCAGTTAAAGTGCTTAGTATGAGCACAATAGTTTTTCTCATCCAAGGTATGTTCTTTTGAAGGACCCATCCCTACTCCCAGTGGGGAACAAGGCTTTTGTCACACTAAGTTTCCTCTCCTATTCAGGGCACAGATGCTTTTTCCATAACCACTTTCTCTCGACAGTAACAATACAACCTAATCATTAACAAGGGAATCTTGACAGCAACTTCATATCACTAAGTGATGTTCAAACATCTCACATTTCTAGTGAATATCTAGCGAATTAGGGGTTTTTTGGCTTTTTGTTTTTTGAGAGTGAAACTGAAATGAAACAGTGAGCTGCATAATAGAACTTGCTATGCTAATCCCTAGAAGTCATGGTCTTTGCACCACGGAAATTCACTGGACAAATGAAGTACTGTAGAGTCCTTTTTGGTTTGCTCTTCAAATCAAAATGGGGACTACAAATGCAATATGGAGGAAGAGGCACCAGGCAGGGAGACAGGTCAGGGAATAACTCACCTCTTTTACGTGTCCCGGGATGCATTGTGCTGTTCAGGTACGTCACTGTACTCTTCTTGCGCTGCAGGGAAGAACAGAACAATTTCTGTTGGGGAACATTTCTGGCAGTAACTATATGCAGTAGCTGAGGAACAGCACAGTAAGTACTAAGTGACATTACTGGCTTTAGTGTTTTCTGAAGCACAACTTCAGAAAGGTTAGCTTTTTTACACTGCTTCTGACATCTGAACTGCTTCAGGCTGATACACAAGCTGACCAACATACATTGCCATTTGACACCAGCCTTATAAAGGAGAAGGCAGAAAAAAATGTAAGTACTAGAAGAACACCTCAGTGTAATTACTTTTTAAAAATCTGAGGGTCATGTCCTTGCAATGGCCTTTTGAACTCTAAATGATAGCTTGCCTTTCTAATTGGAACTGAGAAAGCTTAGAAGGTAGAAACATGTTAGAAAGACACTCAAGAATGAAAATACCGGCTTCCCCCAGCAAAAAATTAATACCTCAGGCTCAAAAACGGCTCCACTGTACACTGGATTTGCTGTTGTTCTTCTTTTCCTCTCTTGTCGCTTACTTTGGATTTCTTGTAAAGCAAAGTATTCAGGTTAGAAAACAATGGATCTCAGAAATTATATAAAGTCCTCAGAATTCATTTTACATGTGAGAAGAACTGTAAAGATTTCTACAGAACACCAGTCATGCCTGGTATAGGTAAATGTGTTATATTTTTAACTTCTGAAGGTTTGAAAACTGACAAGGAATACAAATAGAGTGCTCAAGTAACTAATGAAATTATTGCCACCTTCTCACCAAGTAGTCCACAACTAAGAAACTTTAAACGCATGGTCAATATAACTAGGATGTAAAAAAAAAGCCTCTGGTAACCTTGCTGATACTTAAAAATACAGTACAGAAATGCAAGCCATTGAAATGATAGGCTGTCTTTCAATGTACAGGATTAGAAGTTTAATTATAAATCAAATTATAATTCATTGATTCATTCATTACAAATTACAGTCCCATGAAATCATGAAATAAATTAAAAATCTAGGCATAGGTTACAGTAAAATTATTCACGGTGTATCTTTGCAGATACAGGGGTTGTCCAGAAGGCATTGGTACTACCACAGATTTCTTTCCTACCATCAGAGCATACACTTTCTTCCCAGCCTCTGCTCTCCATTGCAAAAATAACTGCTTTGTTTCAATGTCATAGGAAGAACAAAAACATATGCACAACAAACTAAGTTAGATCACGAGTACAGGCATTCCAAAAGTGCTATTGTGCAAGAAAATACTGTATTTAATACAAGAAATATTTTGGAACCCTACTTCCCATTCAGAATGACCATGAAACCAGGAGCTGAACAACCAGCCTAAGATATTTTCCTACCTTCCAGGTGGTCATGAGTAACTAGTCCCAGAGACACCATGAAGGCAAGTTTCTGTGAGGGGGGAGAGAAAAGATCATGAAATGTACAACTTTAGGATGAGTCATTTAGGCCTTTTAAAGGCAGTTGACCAATAACTAAGCACCAAAAAAAATTTTTAGTAATACTTTGCTTCTATAAATCTCTTGTCATTCATGTATGTCAAACTTCTTGAAAGAGGATAGACAAGATTTTCTAGATGGGAACCTAGACTGAAATACTGGGAAATGCCCATTGCTTATGATCACAGAGCTGGCAGAGCTGGGAACAAGAGAGTTGTTTTTTTACTTCTATTCCAGCACTGAACTGACTATTAGAAAATACCAACACAGTTCAATTGCCAGAAAAATATTGCTAGTTTAAGATCATTCTCCATCTATTGTGAACTACAAGGAGCCAACTCTACCTCAGATTTGCTATTTGCTAAGGGCTATGGGTTTCTTAGAGGATTCTAATTTTCATGCAGGAAATGCAGAGACATGTAAAAATCAGAATTTTGTTGTCTAACTGACAACAGTTAGAGTCATACAATAGTCAATTTGAACCCATCTACCAAAACAAATGTAGCAGATCATTTAGCAGTTCCAAAGCTCTTCATGTCAGAAAGGCTTTAAGAAATAGCCACTCCATCCTCTCTTTCACCCCAAACTAAACTGAACTAAAACACAAACAGAATGTGAATATACGTGACTCTTTCCTTTGTGCTCACTAGACTAGAAATATTTTATACAGGAAAACAAAGACATTTCTTCAGCTTTGAGAATAACTCCAGAGTCTAAAACCTCAAAGGAATGGAAATCAACTCTGTAATCTAAACCCCTGTTTGAAGGAAGTACTACAGAGAAATGACAATCTTCTAACTTACAGAAGACTCAAAAGCCAAATGTATTTCAGAACTGAAAAATGCAATGCAGTATATCTATTTAGATTTTTTGTTCTGTAGCCTTATCAACTACTGCTGTCCAACAGGAATATATGGAATGTTAAAGTTAAGAAGTCTTGAGGGAACAGAGGGAAAAAAGTATTTTCTGAAGGACAGTGTCCTTCTTTTTCTTAAAAGAAAGCTCTGGGTATGTTCTGATACCTGCGGATTTTCTTCTCGTTTTGGCTTCGGTGCAGCAGGTGGAGTGACTGTACGACTTTCTGTTTGCTTCTCTTCTGTTTCCACATGTGGTTTAATAGTCTGAAAGAAAACAGTGTTTCTCTCATTCAGCGACCAGAATGACTTTTTTTACTTTGACTATTAAAGCAAAACAAATACTTTCGCAGACAGAGGAGAAAAAACATTTAAAGCTGGCAGTGCACTAACGAAGACTTAATTGAGGAATCTGACGTGAGAGGAACATTAAATAAGGTGTTTTCGTTTAACAAAGAATGAAACAGCCTTTTCACCAATCCATTACCCCACACAGCCACACAAGATACAACAGTGATTTTAAGAGTTAACTTTGTTACAGAAATCACCATAACATATGGGAATAACAGTTACTTCAAGAAAACTCATCCCATCAAGAGTTCCACCCAAAAAGCATTCTGCATGGTATACAAAATGTTACAATATTACTACCATACAATATACAAAAGAGTTAAAAGTGAATCAGAATATTGCTTTTCTTGAAGGGACTGGCAAGGACTCTCAGTTGCAATCCACACCGATTTAAGTAATTTTTATTTTACAGAAGTCTTTTCTGGAGAGAGACTTTAAAACTAAACATACAGAATTCTCTGCTTCTGAGGGTCTCCTTTCCACTCATTCAATCCAATTTAGACACAGGGAAATATCAGACTTCAGAAGCTGAGTGAGACTATTTTGGCTCCAATCACAAGGTTGCAAGATCAAGAGATCACAGAAGAAATAGCTACATTTATCCTATTAAACATCCCTACAATTTCATGCAATTTTTGCCTTTCACATAACCACTGTTTGAAAAACAAAAGGGCTTGATATGAAGATGGATTTCAGCTTATACTTGTTCTCCAAGATACTAGTCAAACCCTGCAATGTAGCCTGCTTATGAACTACTGACGTTTGAACAGTAGAGGGAGCATAAAAACACTGAAGCAGGAGAAAAAGCTGCCAATGGCCCATATTAAAGGAAATAGTAACTTCTATCCCAAGAGCTGCAAGTCATTCTATAATTTGTACTGCCACTGGAACATGAATATCTCCAGTATCCACTGAAAACTTTTCCCTGGTTGTCACCCTCTCCAAACCTGCAAAGCAATAGACCCAGTACATTGAATTAGTGGACACTTTATCTGTACCTGTTTTTCAATGTTTGGTTTGCTGATCTGTACAGTCTGAGGTCCAGCGAGCCTGGTACCCGGTGCTGCTATCACGATGCTGGTGAGCTGCGCCATAGGGAAAGTTTTGGCTATGGTTGCTGTCTGCCCGTTAACTACACGAACTGGATGTATGGAGTTCTGAGAGTTGGGTAAAGAGGTGGGTGTGAACTTCGTTGTCAACATCACAGGCCTCTGAATAAGCTGAGGAGCTGCAAGCATTGGAGGAGGTGCAGGGGCAATAGGAATGTTATTTTGGGCAACTGGTTTAGGTCGAACCTACAAAAATAAAAGAAGAAAAAGAGAGAAAAAAAGAGAGTGATTTGTATATCACTATTTCAGACTAACTTTTCACTCTTTCAATTCATCCTGTACAATCTGCAGGAGGCTGCTTGATTTTTTTAGATAATGTAATTTTTAGCATACTGTCCTAAGTATGTTAAGAGAAAAAAGCACCACATTTTCAAGCCTACTTACATAAAACCCATCCATAACATTTGCATATATAGTCACTGTCCCTGAAATGGTATTTGGATGCACAGACACTTATACTGAATGTTTATTGCCAAATGCCTTATCTGTATCTAAATTAACATCTTGGTTTTACAAGCCAAAAAACCCACGTGGTATTTACAGGCACAGCTGAGGCACTCAAAGTGTTTCAGGGCTTTGTAATGAACCTCCAAGAAGTTATGAACAGTTGACTGTGCCCTGAAGCAAATAATTATTTTTTTCAGCAAATACCTGTTATCTTTGTCAACTCTCTATATTATTTAGATAGCTGTACAACCAATCTTGATATGCAAAAAAAGTGACAAGATTATATATTAATCCCTTACTGAAAGTGCTGAAGGTACAGGGAAATACAGTAGTTTCTCTTCTTTCACAAGAAAGAAAAGAGCCACAAGAATCTTCCAAAACTCCATCAGCAATACTTGCTTATTTCTTGTCATTGTTAACTTTGTACTTAACAATGGACTTAAAATATCATTACAGAGTACAGAAGTGGAGCACATTACTTTAAAAATAAAGCTTTTGTTCCCTTGTTTGATTCCTATTGTCCTATCCATCTGTAATACTCCATAATGCATTTTACCATGAAAAACTAGGTCACATTCCAGTAGATCTCACCATACCCAAATCTTAATCAGATATCAGCCTTTACTTTCCTTTCTCACTTTGCAAAAGATTTAGACTTTTATTCATAGCACCACATATTTCATTTAAATTAAGTAGTTCATCCAATATATATATATATATATTTTTTTTTTTTTACATAAAGAAGTAATCTGTGTCCTTCCCAAACCATGAAAAAAAAGTAAACCACAAGTTTTACTACTCAGCTGAAAACAGAGGTCACTCTCGCTTGCAATACAGAAATACTTGGGAATAATCTTGACACATCTCATTTTTCCTTTTTTCGCTCATGAGCAGCAAGTACACATTAGAGCAATTTAAGGCCTTGGGTGATGCTTTGATTTTGATGACTCCTATTCCGTTGGTTCATTTCATTTATTCCAAACAAGATCATCTATAATCATCATACACAAATTTCATAACTACAAACTCATATGGGCTGGAAGGCAGCTGAGGTCTCTAATTTGACCTCCTTCTCCGAGCAGGGCCAACACTAAATGCAGACTGGTGGCTCAAGGCTTTAGTGAGATAAATCTTGTAAAACTTCAAGGATGGAGCTTTCACAACATGTCTGGCAAGCCTCTTCTGCTCCTAATTGTCCTCAAGGAGAGAAGTGTTTCCTTATATGCAGCCTAAATCTACCCTGTTCGAATCTTGAGCATTGCCTCTAACTGTCCTGCCAAGCACCTATATCTCCAGCTTCTTGTTTATTTCCTTGCTGATGTTGGAAGTAACACTGCTGTTAGGGTGCCTCCAAAGCCTCTTCTCCAAACCTGAAAAGCCCAGACTCCTCGGCCTCTCCCTACAGGTCATACATTCCTGTCCTATCCCAGCTGTCTCAGTGGCCTTCCTTCTCATGCTTCATTCAAATTTATCAACCAGGGATTCCAAAACTGCAGGATGTTCATTTGACTCAGTTTTATGATTGCTGAGGAAAGGTGGATAATCTCTTCCCTGAATCTACTGGCTGTGATTCTGTTGGAACAGGTCAATATGCTGGTAGGTTTCTTTGCTGTTAGGGCACACCACTCATTGAGCTACTGTCAACTAAGACCTTTTAAGCTGTGCAGCTCCTCAGCCACTCAGTCCCCAGCCTGCATCTGTGTGCAGGGGGTTAGTGCATTCCAGGCACAAGACTTTGCCTTTTTTCATGCTGAGGCTCAAGAAATTCCTGCTGACCTCTTCCATTATCCTGTCTAGGGCTCCCTGCATGTCAGCACTACCCTGAAGAATACTGACTGCACCCTCAAATTTGTTATCATCTGTAAACCTGTTGAGGATGAATTGTCTCCTCCAGCACACCAGCAATAAATACCAACACAATGTTCATCAAAAGTCTCTTCTATCTATGTTATAATTAAGTTCCCCCTTCTATTGTTTGCTCTCTGTATACTCACCTGTGGAAGAAAATTTGGACGAGGAGTAAGTCTGGGAGGAGGGATGAACTGCGGCACTTTTATGGGCTGAGGCGTAGCCTGAACCTGCTGTAAGAACACGAGAAAGCTCAGTAAGAGGCAAGAGGAAAATTCAGCTTTGAGGTTGTTCACCAAAATCAACATCCTAAATGTACTTTCAGACCTGATGTCCTCAGTTCTCGCTCTGTAAATAATTTTTCACAGCAAGAGGTTCCTCATTAGAAATCTATTAAACTAAACCTTGCTTTCTAGATCCTACACACCTTGCAGGCATATTTCCTTTTAGTTCAACTGTACTAACTACTGTGCTCTGCAATCTAAACCTATTTCATTTGATGGTAATAAAAACTAGTATTTGTTTTAATCACTAAAAGATGACGTTACAACAGACAGAAAATAATAAAAGACTTTGATGTCCAGCTATATGAACTATGGTCTTTTCATAGTGAATGGCACACAGAAGAATGAGAGAACATCTCATGCAAATAGTAAAGATCTGGAAGTTACAGCTCTTTTAGCAATATTAATGACACTCTGAGGGGCTCTAAATACACAACTTGAAATTTTCAAAAGTAGGCCATTCATTCGAAACAATTAAGATCTGATTTTAAGGAAACCCTAAGTACTTCCCTGTGTAACTGAAATCAGCTGCATGGAGCTGCCACATGATTAACCACTGAACCACCAGCTACCATGAGTATCTGGGGAAATTCTCTGAAATTAATGTCAATGTTATTTTACACCCTCCTATACTACTGTCCACCCACATAAGATAGCAATTTTCTTCAAAAAGGTCTTGTACTGATTAATTAATGCTTGGGAAAATATTCTGATATTTTTGATGGAATTTGTTACAGAAACATAAGTCATGGACTAGTATTAAAAAATAATTACCTCCTCAAATTGAAGTTATTCAGCAAGGAAATGAAACACAGACACAAAGAACAGATGAGAGTGGTGCAAGGGATGACACAGGAAAAGAGAACAGTAGAAAAAACTCTGCTCAAATAGTCTTCTCTATTCTGATCACAAACATATGCCTCAACAGGAAGCAAAATTACTTCCATTTGATTTATTAAACTGTCTTTTAATTAATATAGATAAATTGGATTTATGTTTAATAAAGCCATAGCTTTTATTTCAGAAGTAAAATTTCCCTGCTATTATGTTACATAATGCCTGGTTTCCAGACCAAGAAGCCTATATAATCCAATTCTGAAACACTGGTACTTTTATTTCTAGGTGGCTAAGTATTCTGGAAAAGACTGTGTGATGTAGCCAAAGCATAAAATTTGTATTTCCAAAATACATGCTTTTGAAGAAACAGCGCCTGTTTGAAAAAGTGCTGAGTGAAGACATGGGAGTGGGCAAACTAAATGATGTTTCTAACACCAGAGACTTTATCATGCAAAGGGAATGAGAAATAGACTCAAAATACCCTAAGACGAAGACCCAAATTGATAAAATGAAAAAAGTCTGACATCTCCTTTGTCTAAGAAAAAAGTAGGAATTCTGCAGAACACAGCCATACAGATCCAATAAGGGCAAAACAATCACTACTGCCCCATGGCTACAGTTACTAACAGGGCAAACTTTACACAGAGGCGATGACAACACTGATTTAATTCTATAAAGCAAAACAGTAATAACAACCCACATGGAGAGAAAATGTTTTTCTTGCAGACTATCACTTCAGCAATGTCAGCTAGTGCAGAGTCACAGCATGTCCCAACTATCCCCCTTTCTGTGCAAAACCCTGGCTGTTTATTTTTTTCCAATAGCCCTCTTGTTAATCAAACCCACACATATCTGCAGGGCAAACACATGAAATGCTTACCAAAGTTACTGTGTTTTTTGTCACTATTTGGACTGCCTCAGCTCCTGGCCCAGTGACCTTATTTGTTGTCTGGAGGTTGACTGGTGCATTCTGCGCATCAGTGCTGAGGACTGCTTTCTGATTGTTGTTGATAGCAGTAACCATGGCAATGGTAGGTCTCTGACCCACAACAGAGGCAGGCATGGTCGCAGTTGCTGCTTTCAAGACGAGAGGTAGTGTCTTAGTGGTGATCATAGAAGCTGTAGTTACAGTTTTCTAAGGGAAACAGAAAATACACTGTAAGAGACAGAGACACTCCGTATCAGACAGGACGTGGGTTGGTTAGTCAGAAACAATAGACAGCACAAGAAAGAAAAGGCAGCTCTGAGCCTATCTACCTGCTGTTCAGACAAGCACATTATCTTACGCCTCTGAAAACTGAATAGCTAGAAAGCATTCTTATTTGAGGCACCTGTTTGGTCTGTTTTAATCACCTGCAGCATTGCAGGTTGAATCAAAACAAATTGCTGAGAAAATTACAATTAGGTGATAGTAGTGGCATATGCATTTTGGATCTTTTAATTTCATATTACTTCCAAACATGCACTGTCAATATCAAACCTATAAGGTAGAGGTTAATGAAACATAGCAGCAAACTAGCTTCTCACCAAGTGAAACTCCAATTTTCAAATGGAAACAGTAGTTACAGTGATCCTCACAGTCAGAGGAAGAGGGGGAAAAACATTCCTAAGTTGGCTTCTTTAAAAACAAAAATATATTTTTATTTTGGGCATCCCAGTCTCGGCTTTAGTGAAACATACAGTTTTTTTGCACTGAACTTTGCTAAGAGTATCAGTAGGGTTGTTCTGAAGTTGTACGAGCTGGCTGTTAGTCTGCCCAGCTGCAGGCAATTAAGTTTAACTTCTGTGGAATGGGCTAGTTTTGGAATATGCATTTGACACCATGATTACTCTTGGCCTGTTTTAAAAAGAGTGGTTTTGAATCATGGAACACAAGCATTTATCTGAAATGCCTCAGTACATCATGCCCAAAATTCCAAAGTTGAAGCAACTACCATTTCACAGTTTTGTTTTAAAATGTACTGTCTTCCAGGTGTGAAGGCAAGTGGACATTACAAATCTCATTCAAAAAGCAACAAGGTGAGAGTCTCCATATAAAACCATGTAAAAAGAAAACTCATGACAAGTGACACTTGACAGAATGGCAAATGATCTTATTTCTTTTCACTTTGGTGTAAAAAAATCCATTGCACCAACGGCACTGCATCTTCAAAACTTTACTGGCATGAGCAAATGCTTTCAGTACTAAATAACCACTATTCCCTCCTGATATCAGCTCTGTGTTCTACAGAGGAAAAAATGGAAAACCAGGGATCAGACAGTCTGTGTGTTCTGAACATGCCTAATTCAGACTATTTGACTTTAATCATACAAGACCTGTATCTTTTTTTCCATTAAAATAACAAATTTCCAGTTGGATTCTTCAGTATTTTCACCAATACTGTTCCCTTAAACAAAAACACAGTTTACCTTCACACCTCTAATTTCATAATAATTAAACCATGTCCCCTAACTGTTAATTATGCACAAGTGTGAACTAATTCACTGTATAATGCCAAATCAAAGGATAATTTATGCTTCAGTTTTATGAATTTATGAAAAATCCAGACATAATTAGAATCTTTCTCGTTGCAACATAATTTTGTTAACGTTTTATCTGAGTTCTAAAGAGCTTACCGACCTCTGCTGCACCTTCCCCAAAGCAAAAGGCTCCACTCCCATCATGCAGTAATATTATTCAAGTTTTTCCAATGCGATGTAACGTGGTATCACTTTCACAAGCATTACGTTCAACCATAAACGTTTTAAAGAAAGGTGTAATCAATCATGTAATACAAGACTGTGACTCCTTCAAGGGGTTGTATTAACTCTGCAAGTACTCAGAGTACAGTTTCAGTCAGAAGATCACAGAGCTTGAATATCCCTGTTACTTTGCTGAGCATTAATTAGATTGCTTATTCTAAAAAGTAGTCAATGCATTAATTCATACTGAAGTGGCATTCATAGTAAGTCTGCATTATTGCACATAATATTGCAATAATATGATCTCTTAGCAGGCTTGTTGCTTATGAAAATTTCAAAAGCCCTTTCTACTGGACATATTATGTATATTAAAATGTCACTGTTAACTGTGGTATATATACCTTGATTCTTAATTTGATTACTCTGAAAACAATCATTGAAAGCATTCTCTGTATGGACACAGCTTTGAAAATGGTGTTATTTACAAAAGCAGGCAAGTAAAAACTTCATAAAGAGACAAAATATTTGAATTTTCTTTGCCAGAAGAGTTTGACAGATAGTAAGTCAGAGGCACAACCTGAGATGCAAAATTTGGGCAGAAACAAGTGAGGATACTTCAGTATTTTACCAAAATAAATAAAAATAGAAAAGTGTTAAGGATAAAAGCTGGCTTATTTATCTAAGGGACAGGACAACCTGCCTTCCAATTTGTAATTACTTTCCAAGTACTACTGTACCAACGTCAGTCAGAAGAGTGCAGCAGTTTTTTGACTGTTTCACTAGAGGGCTCTTTAACTTTGAACAAAACCTCAGTTTTTACAACCCAGGAGATGACCTGGAAGTTAATGAATGAATGCAAAGTGTGGAATACTGAGAAACACATGAAACTATGCTTGCTCTCATGTTTCCTGACTGAGAAACAGAGATCACTGATACAACAATGATCCACTGTTTGCCTATAAATACTTTAGGACACAGTAATATTTCCTTCTTTGTTCCATTTTAGCTTTGATATTGATGTTGCTGCTCAAAATGCATTTTCCTTAGTTAGGTTTACTTTTCTCAAAAATACAATTAGCTAAGCTTACCAAATGCATTTTAGAGCGCATCCAAACCAACTTGCTGAGTTAAGAAAAGAACAAACAGCCCAATCATTTCTCTCTTCTCTGCTTTCAGAAAGAGGGAAGATGAGGATCGCAACTGATCAAAGCTGAGGGTGTGATTCACTGCAATGTGCATAAAGCAAACCTCATGGGTGAATTCTGCCATCTGCATATCCAGGTAAACATGAGCTCCTAAGATTGCATCAATAGGGAAAAAAAGACTTCATATACACTTCTTTTTACAGAACGCCTCCCTGCTTTTTCTGGCTGTTTTATTAGCACACTTTTGTGAATCAAAATATCTGAACAGGAGAAACTTGAAATTCCCCTCTTAAGCAAACCACTTGCTCTGTTAAATTCTGGGATTGTGTCTCTAATCCTATACTGTCCTGAAATTCAGTTCACCTTCCCAATAAAGACACTATTTTCTAAAACTTGAACTCTGCAATAAACACTGTATACTTTTAGACAAATCCTTGAAAATTCAGTGAAATATTATTTGGTATGACCTACATCTGTTTAAAAAGAACCAAGCAGAAAGAAGAATGAACTGTTGTCTTGCATTTTGTTCACATTTGTAGAGGGTATTTTGTTAGCCATTTAAAAATAAAGGATTTTAGTCATACACCTCAAATAGTGTGTATAAAGTATTTACTGTTTCTCGAGACCTAATAGGTATAGTCAGACTCATTCATGCACCTATGGAAAAAAAATAGGCTCATTGGCTAAACTTTCACTTATTTTTAAGAAAGGTGATACTGCCACCCTTCTTTTCTGCAGGGTTATGATTCAACTTTTAAACAGTACACAAGTCTTTTAACTCAGACTGGAGATTTTTAGATAAAGACCCATATCTGCATATACACAGAAGACTAATTCATATTGGTACACCAGGAGGCATAAGTGAAAGTTTGCAGTTTTCTCTCTGCACTTTTCCTTTTTTCAGTTTTCAGTGAGCTTCACATTTAGTAAGAAAAAGAATTTTTACCTGTGATCCTATCACGTTTGGAGAGGGTGCCGTGGACTGCTGCTGCTGTTGATGGTGATGTTGCTGTAGCTGTTGTAGTGGTTGTGGCTGTGGTGTCTGTAGTTTGTTTTCTGACTGTGCCAATGGTTGTATTTGAAATTTACTGTCTGGTTGTTCCTGCTTCACTATCAAATTCTTTCGAAGCTGTTCCACCACTCTTTTCTACCAGATAAACAAAATCATAAACAGAAATTATGACAGTTATTTAGCTGCGCATACTAGAGAAAATAATAACACCTAAAGATACATTTATTTAGTGTAAATAAGGAACTGCTCAGAAGCTTAGTGGGATTTCTCTTTTTGGAATTTTAAGTATTGGTGTGATCTAATAGGCACAGTGTAAAATTTGCCACAGAGGAGTATTACAGCCCAGCAAGGTGACATCACTGCTCCTGCAGAAACCCACTGACCAAAATACAGCCTATTCACAAACCACTGCAATGCCTCATTAATCTATATTTACATGAGACATGCTAGCATTCAGATTCCACGTGCTTTGACTCCTTCAAACATGCACCACTCCTAAACAGTGACAAAAAAGAACTTTGAGTTGAAGTCTCCCAGCTGACTTCAAGGCAATAGGCACATCATTTTGTACCAGGCATTGAAACTGAGTGAAAAGCAGCCAATCTGAGTGCTAAGTGGGGATTAGGAAGGGCATGAATGCATGGTCCTTCTGTTCAATATTATTGTCACCTGCAAAATAATCAGAGAGGGCTACCAACATAGGAAGAAAATGGCACAGATCTATTTCTCCCATCTTAAAGGCTTCCTATTATATTTTAGCTTCCATTGAAGTTTGAAATTATTTTAAAAAGAGGTTTCTTCTCCTGGCAGCCAATGTGCATCTTTAGTCAGTAACAAGATTTAAGAGCAGATCAGGTGTCTTGCAGCATAAGAGACATGTTATCCATATGGACAATAAGGGCTCACAATTTAAGTTCATATTATACTTTAGTGTAGACAAGAATGAAAACACAGCAAGACTTTTTTTACCTTCTGCAGGCATGACCAAAAATGAACATTTTTACCTACACTCTAACCACCCCCAAATGTGGACAGTTTTAAAAAGATTTAGCTATAAACCTAAGCCCCCTTGGATCAAGAGCATATGCACACTACCAAGCAATTACACAACAAGTCTGTCTTTGAAAGAGGACAATGAAGTCAACAGGCATGGGACAGGCTGAACCAAGAAAGCTCTAGTGGAAATAGGAATGGTCAGGAAATCTCTACCAGAGCCAGGTGCTGGCAGTGGGCTGCCCCAAGAAGTTGCACATACATGGAAAAGAAAGTTAAAAATAATACAACCATTTTTGACAATACCAAATGCTTTGATTTTTTTGTTTTGAAGCATTAGTATTCAGACACAGTACAAAACATAGAGATGGAGAAAAAAATACCAAAAAAATCCATCTATTTACTACAACGGGAAGAATATTTTTCCTGAAATTTCATTCTCACATGGTTATGAAATTCTGAGCTAACAAAGTATCTGTTTTCTTCATTTTATGGATACACAGTAGATTTATGATTTTAAGTACCTTGCTTATGATGAGCTAAAACAGCACGATGCCTCACACAGTGAGTGTGTACCCCTAGCCCAGAAGACAACAAAAAGGCAGGTTCCCAAATTGACAGATTTGAAAACCAGAACTTTAGAAAGCCAATTAAAAACCACAAGCAACAAACCCCCCCATCCCTGTTTCATAATGTCGAAATGTGTGAGCTCACATGATTGACCTTTCAGCAAAAGACTGAATTCAGTGACTTGAAGGTACAGAAGGATTGCCTGGCTTCTACAAAACCCACAGCCCTGGCTGAGGATGCCTGCTCAGCTCTGACAAGAGAAACACAGACCCAACATCACTGAAAATTCAGGGAGTTAGTAAAGGACAGCAGACTGAAGGAACTATTTTACCATGCATCCAGCAAAGTGCTAAAAGCTGTCAAAACTTAAAAGCTGTAAATTATTTGTTCTCCTCTGAAACAAGGATAAAATAATAGAAGTGTAGAAGGCATTTTCCTAATTCTGATATTTCACATAGTTTTAAATGTCCTGTGTCTATCAGCTCACTCATATACATAATAATTGAACAATCATTTAAAATCACTTTCTGAAAAGATCAACCATGTTAACATGCAAATCAAAGTGCGGCGTCAGCAAGCAGATACAAGAGCTGAAAAAACATTTCCAGAGGGTAACCCAAGGGGGAGGAGAGGAAAAGGCAGCTAAGTAGGAGAGGAAATAATGCAATGTGCTTATAGAATACCTGCCAAAAAATGGACAGCACATACACTGCACAGGAGGCTAAAGAATTACCATAGCCGGCACGAACAGGAAGGGAGTTTTTGTCTTCCACAGCTGCCAGTATGAAATTCAGGGATAATGATGCTCTTCTACTGATTCCCTGACTGGAGGAAATCAGCAGCAATGGCCCAAGAATGAATTTCCATCTTGTTCTTTACAGTGGGAGAAACATTAGTGAAAGGATTATAAAAAAAAAAAAAAAAAAAAAAAAAAAGGGAGAGGGAGAGAGGCAGGCTGAGGACTCCTCTGCCATGCTGCTACTGCAGGACAAGAGCCAGCAAGGAGAGCAGGAGAGCAGGAGCGAGGTGAGTCACATGGCATTCACATACTGCCTGTTACACCCCCAGGCCTGAACCACGGCCTGCAGAGATGGGGTAAAACAGGACCGAAGCACAATTTGTATGAGTGCCTTGTGCAAAAACTGAGGCTCAGCATATTTGGCACAAGATGGATAACGTGAGTGGAAAAACGCTGTTGCTCTGGAAGTCTACGCTAGCCTGTTGGAGGCTGCTGAGAGCTGCCTGGCAGCAGCATATCCTGCCATCCATATCCATTATGCAGATATTAAATTGGAAGAAGCATCTAATGCTTTTAAGATTCAGAGAGTAAAACTGAAGTTTGTGCTGCATGCCAATTGCTTACGCAGTTTAATAAGCTGCTTCTACCAACTGTCAGTAAAAATACCACATTGAAACTACAGGAATCATTTCACTATCTGCAAGACTGTTGGGATTATCTGTTTGTTCGCAAGTATCAGGAGAGACACTCTGAACAACACATTTCAAAGTCCATCGCTGAATTAGCAAAACCAGGAGTCTCTCAGGGTTGCACCTACACAGGAACTCGGAGCAGATCCACTCCCATTTTGAGTGCTGCCCTCTGCACCCCCGTGTGCATGGCTCAGCCCACGCCGCTGGTCTGACCCCGCACGCAGCGCACGGCTCCTCCGGCATCCCGCTGCAAGCACTGCTCTGCGGCCACACAAGCGCCCAGCACGTGTCTGTCCATCTGCAGCAACCTCAGCACAGCCTCCTTCGGCAGCGAATTAAACAGGAGGGTGCTGTGAAAGGAACTCTTGTTTACTGTCAGACTTCATTAACACTATATTTTAAAATTGTTCCTTAGTTATTTGACTGTTCTTAATCAATTTTAAAGACAGTTTGTGCTGCAGAAAGTACAGTCTGTATGACTGAGATTTGCCAAGGCTGATATCAAGTCCTAGCTACATGTCTTAGAGACTGAATGCCAGTCAGATTCAGGTGTTCTAAAAGTACCACAGAATTCTTAAGAAATATTCCTAATTCTTTGAATGTAAACATTGCCATTTTTTCTTCCCACTGTTACTTAAGAATATTTAATTTAATTCTTACTGACAACTCCAACATTTTAAATTGAGATTAACTCAATCATAAACACATCATCATGCACACAACATAAGTTTTCTGCATGTCATAAAGCTCCAGTTCTCCCCATATTCCTAGAATAGTTTCTGTTCCTGCCATAATATAAATGTATGAAAATCATTTGTCTTTCAAGTTTACTGAACCTTCCTCAAAACCAAATACGAATCCTCTCTTTACAACCACAATGTGAAAGAATTTAATAATCTCATCCTTTCTTCTGAACTGTATTCTACCCAAAAGGAAGTGCCAGCACTGTGCAATGGTTACTATCAGACTTCTTCCAAGCCCATTTGTCGAGCAGTGCCCCGTAAGCACACTACATCATCTCACAGCTCTTGCTGTCTTGACATCTTTATCGCTAATCTCATCAGGAACCATTCACACCACTGAGTTCAGAGCCCGAGATATCTTATATGACCCTTCCTTAAAGTTAATAATTGCAATCAATATTGTGACATTTTGCTATAGCATTTTCTCATTCATGCCACAGGCCAGATCCTAACGCAGCACTGGAAGATTATTTTGGTTTGATTAAGCAGAAAATAGATCTCCTCGGCCATGTATCCGTGACAAAAGACATCTCTGTGCTCATATAAAAACTACCATGAATATGTTGTTATAGGATAAGTAATGTCCTTGGAGCAAACTTAAACCTTAGTAAGGTTTAAGGTTTTTATCCTTATTAGCTAAGCATTATTTCCATTTTAATCAATCAAGGAAAAATAGTTCTCTGAGTACATCTCTCTTTTAAGTACTAGATCCTTTGTTGCATTTGGTGACACATTTTCCTCTTCTTTCAGGAAACATGTTCAGAAAAACACCCATAACTAAAGGAAGGTCTGTGTCTAAATTCAATAAAAACTAAAATATAAAGATATTTTTAAAATGAGACAGTAAACTAACATACTAAATATCCTTGCAATACATATATTTATGACACAAAACCAAAGCTGTTTTGGTTTTAATTGCTCAGATGCCTGCCAGTGACTCACTTTCCTGCACCCCTAATCCCAGGAAGTCAGCTATTATGGATCCTCTGTTACCTGTGCCTTCCAATGACCAAGATGTTCTCTGGGATATAAAAAATGCCTTCTGCTGCGAGTGAAATGGTTAAGAGGAAGTACTTACTTCAAGTAAGAGCCAACTTGGAAGTGGGGAGGATGGAGGGAATTTCACTCCCCTGCAATTTTCCTTTCCAGCCTCCCTTCTCTCTGTCAGTCCCATCCCCTGTCACCATCCAAAGAGAAAGATACCAGAACTTCCACAACAGAAAGAAACTAAAATATTCTGGAGATCTGATTAGTCTTTGATGTGCAAAGAGGTTGCATTTTGGGAATGCAATTTGGGAAGGGAAAGATTACAAGCAAAGAGAGCAATTGTATACTCATCTACTGCTTTAAGACGGTATCTAAAATTTAAAATAGTGAAATCCAATTATAGAAATTGATGACGCAGAATCTACACCAGTAAGGAAAAAACCCTGTTGTACAAACCAGCTTGAATTAAATTCCATTGAAAGAATGATCTAAGGACTGTAGAAATATTTTCAACTATTTCCATGGTTATCCTGTATTTTTATGGAATTCTGTACTTGTGGCTGTGCTTCACTTATAGCCAGATCTTTTTATCAATTAAATATAAACCAACGAAATTAGAAATAATTTTATTTCCATAAAAAAGAGTGACACAATTTCCTACTTCTTAAAGGTGATCAAAATGGCACCTATATCTTTCAGTCAGAAAAGGCTCCCCCTGAGGCAGTGGTGCTTGAATGCTGAACGGAAATGTAACAGTGGGACTGGGAGGCCACTTCCACCTCATACTCGAATGCCTGCCTCACTGGGCATCATTACTGAAATATGCACTATTTCTTTTTATAGCGGAAAAACCTGCATTTTTTTAAAGCTTTAGTAAAAATACATGGGTATCTAACCTTACCCAGTCAATGGCTGCATTGCCAACACTCCCGTAAGTATCCCAAAAAACACCTGCTGCATTCAGCTCACAGAAAACGCAGCTAAAAGCAGCACAACGACACGAGGACTTCTGCATATCTGAAAGAGGTTGCAGAGCATATGAGGGCAACTGAATGCTTCTCCTCCCTCTGCCATGATGGTCCTGTGGGATGAACTTACAGTGCTGATGAGCACTAGACACAAACTACTTCATTTTGGTACCCTCTAAATTCATGCGTTTGCTTTGCAGTCTTAATATCTTTAATACAATTTCTGACTATGACATATGGTACATTGTGTAAAACAGAATTTAAATAAAACCTAATTTTGTAAAAATCTAATGTTATGTCAGATAAATATTGTTAGATAGCATTAGCATGATGTGAAAAGTATTTTTGTCATTAAAAATGCTGGTAGACTTATCACACTTAATTATATTTTAAATTAATTCCTACAGGTGTGATTCTGAAACAAACACAGCTCAGACATGAATATACATTACTGCGAAAGAGATGCTGGATTTTTTTTTATTATAGAGAAACACCACTTAAAGCTGCTAGAAATCAAAATCCCTCAAAAGTGGATCATGACTGTTCTGAAAATAGTGTTCATTCCTTCATTCTTAACAGGAGAGAATGCTTAATTTTTTTTTAAATTTAAAAACATAGCTAGGATTATAAATTAAAATTGTCAAAAATAGCTGTTGTGCTATTCTGCTTTATGTGACTTCTTGATTACTTTATTTTCAGTACCATGTCTTTTACCATTTGCAGCACCACAAGACCAATTATTTTCGGAAGGGAATGCTGTACTGTGAAAAGCCTTATGCATCACTGTCTTCTTGTTTTAGAATATTTACTCTCACACAAAGCAGAGAACAGAGAATGAACTAGTAGAGGCAGCACACATACAATGTTTTCCTGCAGCTTACATATTAACTGTAATATCTAGCTTCTAACCCCAGCACTTATATTAACAGAAAGAAACTTGCAAGAAGAGCAACAATAATTACACAATGAAATAATTAATGAATGGGGAATTAAGTGTGTGACAACAGGCAAAACAGAACAGGAAAAATAGTTAAGTGCAGTACTTTGAAAGTAATTAAAGAATGAATTTTTTTTTTTATTTAACAAGGTCTGAGAAAGTTTGTCTTGCTTTAGGTTTTTCTCCTTTACAGAAGTACTTCCAAGTATAAACACAAACTGGTAAAAGGATATGGGGATAAGCTCAACATGAAAACACTGAAGAAACTGAAGAATTGAACTGCTGACTACACTGGAAAAGGTGCTCATTTTAATTTTATATTGCCCATCTTACTGTTCTACCCCCATTTGTCCGTTTCACAGAGAAAAAAATAAATTCCTAAGGTAAAAATAAAAAAGCCTTCTAGACATATTTTCAGAAATGAAACAAAGTTTCTTTTGTACTTCAGTGTAAAAAAGAGTCTGCATGATCCCCAACTGAACCTAGTTTACTAGAAGCACGTAATGTGGTCTTGTAAAATCTGTCATAGACTGAAGCCTGTAATATAAAATCTCAGAACAAAAAATACTGTGGATTGTTATTCTTATGCAGGAGAACACACAGGAACAGCCACCCCCATGGGAAAACCATTTGCATCTGTACACAGTATCTGGTTACTAAAGCTAAACACCTCAGCCAGGACAGTCCTGCTGTTTCTCTTCTCCTACCTGTGATTTACCTCATAACATAACATCCTTTAAAATGAATTTGTGTGCACTGAGCAAAAAAAGTAGAGTAATTCAAATAAGTGAACTTATTTCATGTTTTAGAAACAAACAACTTAAAGAGAAGTGTACTTTTTAATCTGGTAACTCCTCGTATTCTGAATAAATCAAAGGGAAAGGGTAGTCATAAAGTAATTTTACAACATACTACTGCACATTATAGTGTGCACAGTATCACAGTCCTTGACTGAAATTTAGTCAGCTTCAGTAGGGTTCTTGTGCATCCTACAGCTATTCTCATAACTGAATCACACCTCCTCTCTTCCTCACGAAATGAAACACACAGAATTCATTCTCACGTGCTTCATGCATGATCAGAAGTATCAAGAAAGATGACTAGTTTTATTAAACCACAGAATGGAAATGTATTCTTTTGTGAACAGAAAGATCTGGATGCTCAAACTCTATCATACAACACCCTATTGATAACTCTGATTTTGTTAACAGCATCTAATATTTCCTTTCCACAGTTGCTTTACAAATGTCACAAACTAACACCAGCATTTTCCCTGTTGTCAATTAAATACTGTCTAGTGTCAATTCAGTTAAAACCTATCACTAATAACATCACATCACAGTTCATTGTTGATCTCTACTTCATAAGCAGAATGAGTTATTCGAGCAAAAAGTCAGTTTCATCCCACTCAACTGAGAGATTTTTCTCTTCTTCCCAGTAATTTGAACAATATATCAAATACAGGCATTCTGTTCAGCTAAATATACCTGCTGTACTATTCTCTTTAGTTAACCAAGGACAATCAAAACAAAGAAAAATGCCTGCTTCACAGTGAAGACATCAAATTAAATCACTGCTGAGGTTCCAAACTGCTGGCCTTCAATTGTATCAAGGTTTGTGGATGAGACAAGAGTTACCCTCTGAAAAAAAAAGCCATGATTCCTCCTTGCCCTCCCAATTTAAATGGTATGGGGAGAGGAACTGTACTTGTTTACCTTGGCACAAAAGGTGCATCACTAAGTAAAGCTAAAACTACTCAACAACTGAAGATTTGCTCTTAAATTAAAACACCTGAGAACAGGCATTTTCCCAAAAGAATGGAAAACTACCTTTTTCTCGAGGGATGCAGAGCTGCTGGAGACAATTCAAAGGAAAACCACATCCATAATCAAGGGTCCAGCAAACAGTGCTGTGTAATGCGAAGCTTATGGAGGCTCCGCATATCCAATTTATTGAGAGGAGACTACTCACCAAGTATAGATATTTATATACAGAAAAGAAATCCAATGATGGGAGAGTTTTTGGTTTCTCTGAGGAATGTAAAATGATTATTCTGTATCTGCAAGTTGAAGGTAGACAAATCTAACCTTGAAATAAGATGCAGATATGTTTAAATGCTGGACCAGCCTAATATGAGAGATAATGGCCTACCATGGTTTAAAGTTTCTAGAAAAAGGATACACAACTTTCCAAAGGACATGCTTAATCTGAGTTTTAGAGCAGACTGTATAGCAGATGTTGAGGGGGAGAGGGATCTGGGATTTGGGAAGCCTCTGCTCATTCTCATCTCTTACGAGGGACAGTGCAAGTGCCATCACTGTTCCCAGCATGCTTCTCCAGCACTGAAACTCCACATAAAGACAGCCTTATTCTTTAAAACATGAACATGTCCAGAGGCACAAACAACCAGATAAACTCAAGGTTATTTTTTCACCTTCTTCTGAAACACAAGATACTAGCCACAGGTAGAGAAAAGAGGCTAAGCAAAGCAAGTTTTTCTTCTTCCTTTGATTGCATGCCTTCTTTACATATTTAGATTTTTATTGATTTTAGATTTGGAATGGGAAAAAAATTCTCCAGGTCAGACGTGCTGGGATGTTTTTCCCTTCCACTGAAATGCAGGATGTGGATTGCCTGCTAGAACTAGCTGGGCAAATTTCCCCTAATCAACTTGCTGACATTGCAAAGGCCTTCAGAATATCTGGCAGCCTAATCCACCACCTGTTGTCTGAAAAACAAAGATGTCGAAGACAAAAATTTAATACACTTCATAACCAAACTCTCCAATTCTCCCTGAATCAAAAGACATCAGACAGGATTACTGAGGTAGAATATAATGGCCTCTAACATGCAAGAAGTTAAATCAGTAATTTCCTTGTGCTTTTTGGAACTGATGTGAGGTGTCTTCCCTCTACTTCCTAGCTGCTGCTTCCTAGTTAGATAATTAAAGTTTATCTGTATTCTATTAAAAGAAAAAAGAAAAACAAACCCACAACTGCATGCTATAGATGAAAGACAAAAAAAACATTTTTAAGAATGTGATAGTTTACAACAGAGATACATAGTACCTAACTTAACTCAGGCATTAGTATCCGATCTCAATTTGTGTATGTAATCTCAAATTTTGTTAGTTCCTGGAATGTAAATCCCAGTAACTGTTCTTGCTTCCACCAGAACTCTTCTCTACAATCAACCCATCACAAAAGCTTAATTCCTTGATATCAAAGCCGTAGGATGGTGCCATCACTTCATCCTGCAAGATAATGGTTATGTGATATGCAGACACAAAGACAAATGGCACACAAAGATCTTTCTGACATCAATGGATACTTCACAGGAGAATGTATTTGAGACCTGCTATATAAGTATGGACAATATCCTGCATTTAAAAAGTACTAACAGAGTCCACATAAGGGAACACAAACATTCCTCTCCGTAAGCTCAGACTACTTCTTCACAGTGTGCCTGCTTGTTCGACAGTTATACTGTCATAATTTTAGACTGTTAAACCTCTGCTCTAGGGTTTATGAAAGATCAGAGCACTTGTCACTCTCAGTGCAGGTAGAATGAGATAGAGTGGTTGAGCAGTTCATTCTTCTTTCTAATTACACTCCATTAACCTTCCACATGAGAGCTCCCCTGTGCTTTCATACCAGCAGCACCAACTGGCTGTGTTTGATAAGGCTCAGCAGCGTTTGCAAGACCAGCACGTGGAACTGCAGGAACAGTTCAGCTCGGCAGCCCTCGCAGAAGCTGCGCTGGCGCTCTGTCGCTGAGCTGCAGTCAGATTCAGCTGAATTATACACAGATGGACACCAGCCTTGCCCTACCCACTTCCCTCTCAACTCTATCGCTTGAACTTCAGTAATATGTGATCTATCAGAGAGCCAAATGCAGAACTAGGGAATTATTCACAATGGGGAACCCAACAGTTATCACACTTTCACCTCACTGCAAAGACCTGCCAAGAGAAACGTATTTAGAGCATTAAAGCATGCCGGGCAATAGAAAAGAAGTTGTCATTACATTATAATTAGATCACGTTAGTGTATGCAACCAGAGTACAGAGAAGGAAAATTACTTTTGAAATTTAAATCTTTTTAAAATGCACTTTCAGTATCTGGGGTTGTTTGTTGTATGTTCTGAAGACCACAGTGCTTACGAACAGCGTTATATTTCTCTATAAACTTCTCAACAGTGACCACATAAATAAACAGCTTTTCTAAAAAGAGAGACTTCTTCGATTAATAATGTATTCTATGTGAGTTTTAAACTCAGTGCCAGGAAAGCTATTTTCCATGTGCATGAAGGTAGATTAGCATTTGTGTATACTGAGTAACAGTGTCAGCACATGCTTACACAGATAAAAGGGAAACAAATTTGGAAGAAGGGATTGTAAACAATCTGGAACAGAATTCAAATTATTTTTAGAATAAATGAAACACTACAAAATCTGCACTTTTGAATGACATTTTACACAATCCCTTGGATTTTTTAACTGTTTCAAATAACTTCACAACATAAAGTGGTATATGGAACTGGTCTATATAAATGAGTGATGGCAGTACTCTTCTTGCTATTAGCTCCATTATCCTTTCCCACCCAACTTAAAGCTCCAGAATTCCTGGCTGCAAGCATCTAGTGTTGAAACTGCTTTGAGAATAAAGTACTGCAGAAGTGCTTTCACTTCCTGGAGGGGTCAGCCATCGCTGCTAACCCCATTTGAAATAGTTTTCTGACAAGTGGGCTATGCTCACTTCTAAAGAATGCAACATTGCAGCTGATGGAGACTTTTTACACTAAACACCTGAGAAATGTACCTCTTTATAACTTATTGGTAATGTTTGTTATTTTCCCAATACCTCTTAGAAAATATTTCAGAAGAAGCTATTTAGCTCTACACTGTCTTACTATTCTGTTTGTACAGAAGACCTCTCAAAAATAATCAAAGTACCTTCCTTTTATATTACATCAGTGGAGAAGATTTCTTGAACATTTGGGGGCCCATGAGGTGGGTGAACACATCTTTTAACCCAGAATAAAGAGGTAAGAAAGAGAAATAACTCTTCTGTAATTCCTCTTTATGCAGTTCTCAACAATATATGTGGTTCTAGGGAAGACCAAGATTTCTTCTGTGCCACTTCAGGCCCATATTAGGTTTAAAAGGCAAATTAGCTTTAAAAAAAAAAAGATTAAACAAAAACATTAAACATATTTTCATCACATAATGAAGTGCAAGTTCTTTTTCACACCATATGTTTGACTTGCTACTTACTGCAGAGAACATGCAACATATAACCGGATGAACACATTTCATTCTACAAACTGGTCTGACGAGCTAAACCTGCACTAGGAGGAGAGAGTCTTAATGAAACTCAGAAGTATTATTTCATTGACATTCACTCAGCATTTCTTGCATGACAATTCAGTTGTGAATATGATTGGAAGCAATAGCTCAAAACCCACGGACTTCTAAGAAACAGCATCACTGGGTCTCATGTTTCTCTAAAGACACCTACCACACCTGTCTCTAATAGCTGTAAATCAGAGAACAGTAGTTTTCCTCCACATGGTTTCACACAGATGGATTTTTTTTAAAGGAATCACATGTTGCGCTGTTGAGAAGGACTGAAAGATTACAGAAACCTAGCAACTGAAGCACAGGTTGTTACAGCAAGCCATCTTGCTTTGTGTCTTCAGGTCTGGTAGCTTTACTCATACTGGGATCTCAAGCTCTATTATTAACCCAGAAAACCACTTTAAAGCTGCACTATCTTTGCAACAAGAGTTTAATTAAAGTTTTATACATGTAATGTGTACCCTTTTAAACTGCTGTCCCTAAAAATAAGCCCCCACATAACCCTCTTTCTCAATGTATTAGAAATAACAATCTCATTGAAGAAAAAAAGTCCATATTGCATGTATATTTCATATATACACATGGAAGAACTGAGCAGTAAACCATGCTTGATTTAACCCCTCAGACCCACATTCTTAACGTTTTTTCCTATTTTGCTTCCTTGCTGTTAGGTTGTATGATTAGTTCACAACACTCTGTAGGCCGAAAACCAAGTTTGCAAAGGTCTTTTGAAATATTTAACACATACTAGTACTATGTAAACAGTAATAATAATTCAGGGGCCTTTTCCTACTCTGCATTTCAAATGTATTTATTATGAGCTAGACTAAGAACGCAGTATTGTAGCATTCTGCCTCCACGTTTCTCATCTTCCTCTTCCAATTTACCAGAGCAATGACGACAGAGGGGGTTTTGCTCCAAGACTTTAACTCTTGCAGCACAGATTCTCATACTGTGTAGCTGTCTGAACTGGAGGATCCATCTTTTGCACGGGGTAGAAACTCATTTCCTTAATCAATTTAGGGAAGATCAAAAGCCTGCCCAGTGACCCACATTGCTCGAGAAACTGCACCAGCAGCAGAGGCTATAGTGGCAGCTGCTTTCAGGCCAGCAACAGCATGCTCAGCATGAACAGACTGTACTAAGATTTTTCTCCCACACACAAAACCAAACTGTTCCTGTGCCCTCTTTGTGCTGACGGAGCCCGTCTCTCAGTCGATGAGCAAGTCGCTATTTAGAAAATTATTTCTCAACCTATTTTGGAAATCCACAATCATGTACAATTGGCAGCACTGGCGAGCATTCAGCGGTGATTTCAAAGGTTCTTTGTCCTGGGGAGGAGATAGGACCATTCACCAGCATGCCGGTAGAACTGCTGAGTACACAGCTGGAGCGTACATGGGGGAAGGGAAGCGGTGTGTGATTCTGCAATTATATCCGTTAAATGCATACAGATTTGAAGAATGATCACTTGGCATTTCTACTATTTTGCAAGTGAAAACTTTCAACACATTTGCCAGAAGTATTTGGCTGTTTTTTCTTGTAAGAGGATAGAAGATCAGTGCAGAGAAACATTAAACCACATGGACATGCCACATAATTGGTTCTTTCAGCCCCTCACAGCGCAAATGATTTGCACCAACATGCTCCGATCTCCTTACTAGTTAACAGTCCAATCCAAGACAAATACATCAAGAGATAGAGAGAAAAAAGCTGTGGACAAGATTAACCACACAAGCTTGGCTTTTTCAGGATGCTCAAATTTTTTCTATTGCCCAGCTGCTAGATATTCAAGAGAGAACTGGGTGCACTGTAACAACAGGCCACAGGAGCACAAGTCCAGTAAGAACCCTTTCTGTCTGGATCTTCACAGGGCTCTCACTTGTACTACAAAAAATGTCACTTTGCTGCCCTGTTTGCATTCCAATTCCAACAACAATGAGGAGGATGGAGGTCTCTGGTTTCTATGACAACCCAGATGGGCCACAATACAAGATACTTACAAATGTTCAACTGCGGGATGCCAGATCAAATTAAGCTAGAGTTTACATTACTTTATAGAAACTAAAATAAAAGAAAAAACCCAAACAAAACATGAATGTCAAAGGAAGGATGACATTGCATTGGTACATTCCAAAAGATTTCTGAAAGTAGGTGATAAAGAAGGGAAGGATTTTTCCATATGAAAATAAATAATATTGTCAACACCAGCAAATTGAAACCCTCATTTACATGAGTAAATGTTTTCATAAAAACTAGACTGCTGGAAAATTACCATCAGACATTAAAAGCAAAAAAACAGACCCCAAAACATGATTTTATCAATTTACTTAACTCACTATGAACTGGCAAATTTGTAATCCATGTTTTGTAAGGTTTGTTTAATGCCATAGCTTGTATTTTGTGATATGGTTCAAGTTTTTGTTGTTTACCCTAATCTGGTCTTTTGTAACATTTTGCAAAAGACACTCGGATGTAGAAAATAGCCCTTATTTTACCTCAGGAAATTAAATTAGTAACAGTGAGTTCTTTTAGTTAACATTAACAAAACTACAATAATATTTAATATGTGCTCTTAGTAATTTAACTGGTCTGTTGTTAAACAGGTGAAGTGATCTTACTTCTCAAAGGCATCGATTAACTCAATATCCTGGGAAGGCAACTGTAACAGGCCAGCCAGTTTTGGCAACAGGAGTAAAATGCCTTCTGAAGAACCACCTGTAAAAGCTTTTTGTAAGATTTTCAGATGCAACATATATAGATATGGTTCCCAAAACAAACCAATTTAAAGAATTTCTTAATAAATGTGTATTTTCAGGCACATTATTTTGAAAAATCTTCTGTTACAAGTTAAGGTATTGTCTTTCTCTTTAGTCACTGTCCTATTTCAAGTTACTCTCCATTCTCTCTTCCAACTTAATAACATTCATCCAATACGTGATAGCCAGCAAGGCTCATATAACAACTGATAACCATAGACTTTGAAAGGCTTATGCTCTTTGGGGAGAGGAGAGGGAAGAGAGAAAGGCTTAACAGCTGTGCCTAGTCAAAGTAATCCAAAATTAGAGGGACTGTAACATTTAAAATTGGAGCACAGAACCTTAAAATCTGGGTCTGTGCAGCTGTTGTAACACTTTATTTAAAACTGCAGACACTCTCTCTTCATAAATCGTTCCCCTCTGCAGCACTGCTACCCA
Source organism: Eopsaltria australis (assembly GCA_034509425.1). NCBI lineage: Eukaryota > Metazoa > Chordata > Aves > Passeriformes > Petroicidae > Eopsaltria > Eopsaltria australis. The sequence goes on from JAVTVJ010000241.1 coordinate 5,225,650, forward strand.
GTGCTATTTACAGAAGGACTCCAGTCTGGCTTACAAGTGCCACCTCATCACTCAGGAGCGCCTGGAGCTGCCAGCTGAGAACAACCACCCCTCACACAGGTCGGCCAAGCCGCCTGCTGCTGCTTGAGCCTCTCCTCCTGTTCAACATCCGAGCCAGGACCCCAGGATCATGGAGCAAGAGAACGTGCCCAAGGTGGGCTCTGAGACACCCAGGTTAGCACCTGCCAATCACCAGCTCCTCAGCAATCCTCTCCCACCCCAAACCCTCCCGTTCAAAGCTGTCTCCCCTGAACACAGGACAGCCTGACACTCCAAGGGCTCTCACTGCTGCTGACGGGAGTATGGCTGGCACGTGGCATGGCAGGCTGAGGCTGAAGAAAAGCTGTCTGCTCTGCTGTGTTCCCTGACTCGTACAATGGCAAGCAGAGCCAGGGAGACACACTGTGGTGATGCTAACAACATTTCAGCAAAGAGTGATTCAGGGATTTGCAAGGAGCTCCTGCAGAATGACCAGAGTGTCTCAGTACTGCAGGGGGAAGAGCTGAGGGCTCAAATTACACATCTGTTATAAAAATTAAAATATCTGACAACTCTGCACAGCTAGCGGGAATTACCTGCAAGTGACACATCAGGATGCAGAAATGTGACTAAGGACACAGAGGGACTTGGTTAGCCTTAAACTTGAATTACACAGCCTGAACTTCAGATATACAGCTGGGGCTGTGGTCCCACATCATGTAACTGCTACCTGTGTTTCACATAGAAAGCAAAAGACAAGGAATAGCATAATGAATAAAAGAATTCACAAAGTGCTAATGCTTACTAAAATTGTAAGTTTAACAGGAAGAGCAAAATGAACTGGAAGTAAGTAGGAAGGAGCTTTAAGTTGTAGGGGATGGTAGTGTTGCAGTGAAAAAGCTGCTTGATGTCATACAGTTGAAGTTACTTTAATCACAATTTAGTGTAAGTATCAAGAGACTAGGACAAATAACCAGGCCAGTGGGTTTCTCTCACAACATCTACTGCCAATCACATACTGCACACATTTCAAAGCATGACCTTCTACTCTGCAGCGATACTGCACAGATTAAAGTTGTGTTTGCAAGCTATACAGCATCTGCTATTGCACTGGCTTGTTCAACTATAAATTTTACACAAGCACAACAGCATAACTGATTACTAACCCCTATAGGAATTTGTACCTAGGATGGTATTCAACTCTTCTAATACTGTAATTAAAAAATAAATCTCTTGCACCATCAACAACACAAACATACTGAGTAAGTAATGCTCAGCATGTTCCCTGTCTTCACAAATTCCAGACAGTTTAGACTACTTTTCACACAGCTAAATACTTTTGCATCTTTATTTTCTTCAAAAATCAATTAGACTACTAAACACTTCTGCCTCTTGTTTTCTGCTTTTGTACTTTTTTCCAAACCTGCTCAATTATACAATGTATGTGCACACTGAAAAAAACATATGTTCTCCAAAACTTTACAATCTTTCTGTATTAATTTTCAAATACTTAGGGTTGGAATGACATTCAGAGTAAAAAATCTGAATACTAAAATTCTGGCAGTAAAAAACAAGCACTGAAAATTAACTCATACTGTTCAAACTAGTGACTGCTCCATGCATCTTGAAGAATTTGCACTCTGGGATGTTTGCACTGTAAGACTAAAAATTCACTTTAAAGAACATGGAAGCTAGTAGCAGGAACGCTGACATCCTCAAAGAAATCACCTATTTAATTCACATGAGTAGGTCCTTCACATTAACCCCATCCCTCCCTCAAAAAAACAACAACAAAAAAGTGCTAAGTTCTGCGGTTTTTTTTAAATGAGCTGAAACTGCCACAGAACAGAAAACTCCAAAACTTCACAAATTGACCATAGAGAGAATTAAAAATAATGGATACTGCAGAAAACCAAACTAAACTAAAACAACCGAAAAGTAAACAAGAGGTATCTCTTCTATTACACTTTTTCTCGTGGCCCAAACGACCACAATGGCTAACAAATCATCTAGTTGTTAATTCTGATTTATAAAACTTCCTTCTTCTTGGAAGATACCGAGAAAATTCCAGTTGCAATAGAGTTTCGAGCTTAAAATGATAACAAACCAGAGGAACCAAAATCTTACAGCCAGTTACATACGTCATTAAAAAGGCGCAGGCTGCAGGCGCTCACACGCAGCCATTGGGATGTTCCCAGCGCCGAGGACGCGGAAATTCCGTCCCGCCCGGGCGGGAGCTCCGCGGGTGCCGGAGCCGGGAGGGCACGGCCGCCATCTAGCGGGGACGGGGCCGCTCCGCCTTCCCTCCCTCCCTCCCCCGGCTCTCAGCAGGCACCAGCGGAGAGCAAAACCTGCAGTAGTATAGAAAGCACACCGCCACTGTTGAACTTAAATTCCTACGAGGTTTTTCCGATCTCAAACACCACCTAAAGCTGTCTGCAGTGAAACTGAAGCGCTCCTGTTACGCTGTAAAGTTTTCATTTGCGCTCATCTCCTAACAAAACTGTTCTAGATGTAACTCCACAGTCAGCACTAAACCTCTCTTGTGTGACATTATTTACTCCAAATGCACATTATGGCGTTTGCATAGGCTCTAACAGAAGACCAAACAAGACTTTAGAGACTTCCATTGCCAATCCCATTCCAGCTGCTGTGCACTGCTCCAGTGGTTCATGGCAGCTGGGAAAAGCCAGTGGGAAGAGCAGCCCAGGCACCCCACCAAGGCACAGGCCCATTCCTAGATGTGGCACAGCTGGCACATGAGCTTGGGCACTGCTCCCTGCCAGGCACAACCAAAGCTGAACTTTACATCCACTCTCAGACTTATCCACCCTCGTGGCCAGTAAAGGTACAGCCAAGCAGGTGTTCAGGAAGAGGCTTTCAGGCTTCTCCAACTTAGAGGAAAGACTGGTCCAGTTTCATCTGTCCTCAAACGAGAACATAACCAAAAAAACCCCACACATATATATAAGAAATGTGAATAAATTAATACTGCAAGAAATCTGGCTCTGCATTTCTGTGAGTTATGGCAAAGTAAGATTTTCAAAATCACAGAATATTCTGAATTGGAAGGGACCCACAAGGATCATTGAGTGAATGGCCTGTACAAGGATCAACCCTGCAGCTCTGGCATTACTGGCACCCTGCTCTAACCAGCATTACATATGAAGATGGATGCCTTATGTATGCTGAGATGCCCAAAACAAATACTGATTTCCACATGCTCCTAACCGCAATCTGCCTGGTCACATCCATGCACACACAAAAGGTTTCACACTCAAGAGCAGCAGACACCTCTACTACTGGCCTGACACCCAGGACTCTAACAAGCACCACCCAGAGATGTGTGCCAGTGCCAGTTGCCTGACAGGTACTCTAGGACTCTCCAGCATCACACATTTTAATGTTTCAGATCTTGAGTTAATAAGTGCCTTCAACATGCAAAGCCGCAAAACAGAAGTTGAGAAAGAGGGTGTTCTACAAAATAATTGACCTTAAGGAAGGTGTGGTGAACTCTATGGTAAGGAATGCTAACTCACTACTATTCGTGTTTCAGTTCAGTTCTAACATTTTATTACTGAACACGGACACAAACCATTCAACCTGTAAGGGTGACAAATTATTTCTTTTGCCTCATAAATGAATTAGCATAGATTGCACAAGGGTATTTTTTCAATATCAGACATGAAACACAGTCCCAAAACAAAAGAAAAAAGAATCACCCAGTCAGCTTTTAAGTTGACAGGTCAGATCCATATATTTGACTGTCCTGCATAAAACCACAGCGCTAATCTGGTGCTTCTACTCAAAATAGGAGGAGGTTCTAGGAAATCCAATGCACATTTAAACATTACTTTAAAAATAGCTGTACTTTTGGCAAACACACCAACAAATTGCTTTTGTTACTTCTCCCACTATTCCATTAACTCCATCAAGACAGAGCCATGCTGAGAACTAATGAAAGGCCCTTGTTTCAAACCTTCCTGTAATCCACTTGCATGAGGACAGAAAGCATCATATTTATATGGTAGCCAGTAGCAAAATCTGTTGTTGGTTGGTTGGTGGGTTTTTTCTTAGTTTTCTTTCATAAATAACTGTCAGATTTAATTCATATGAATATTTTCTAAAAAAAATCATCATTGACAAAAATACTGTAACTGAAATTACATGGACACACAACAGAAGACAGGTGTTGGAAATTTCACTCGCTTCTCATGTATTTTGATGATGTCCCACACACCATATGTCACTGTGTGTGGAGGCTGAGGCACCGCCCTCCTCTGTCCCAGCAGCTCTGTGGGAGCAGGAGCCCAAGGGGCTGACAGGTCAGCAGAAACTCCAGCATTGCAAAGAATAAGAATTGATTTTTCTTAACTCCACAGTTCTGAGATTAATCTGCTGCTCCCAAACTTTATAAATAAAACAGCTAAATGCATGCAGGCACTTAGAAAAAAAACTCCTCCCTTCCTCTCTCCTGATGTTTTTGCACTGTTTCCAGGAGAAAAAACACAACTGTCAGTACAATTGTTTCATTTACTAAAGACTTTAATCTTAACTAGGTCTCCTGGCTGTTTACATTATTAAGCAAAAAATAAGCGTTTAAAAGTTGGAAGAGCTGAGTTAAACTGATATTGGTGAATGCAAAAATATTGAAAACATCAACCTTTTTTTCCTTCAATTGAACATGCAAGGAGGACTATGCTACAAAAAATTAAAGATAAAATTAGAATAATGCGAAAAGGAAGTTTAAATAAGGAAAGTGCAAGGATGAACTTAGCTAAAAATAACAATGTAGTAATTAAGAAAACTTATCAGAACACATAGAATCAAACAGAAACGTAACCATTTTTCTGTTTCATCTCAACAAGAACATATGTCTACTTAAAACAGAAGCACCTTTTTTAAAAAGTGTGGAAACAGAAAGAACAGAGGTTTTAAAAATGAGAAAGCCAGATGTTGAACAGAGCACTCTACTAAATTGTTTTCCGGGATACTGTTGGAAATCACTGATTGAAGAGCCTTACTCCAACAATCTTTTTTCAGGAAGCTTCAGTTTCTGTTCCAGTACATTACTGACTTTCTGAGGTGCTATTAATAATTAAACTTTTCTTTTAAAATTACTCATTAATATTAACTTTGTCTAAAGTCTTCCTGGAACCTAATACTTTTAAGGAAAATAAAACAGTAAAAATACACTGACCACAACAGTTAAATAACAGAATGCATTTAATTTGACAAAGAATCTACTTCTTGTAAATTCACTTTCCACAATTCATCTTCAGCTATACAGCAATAAAGCTGTACAAAAGAAGTTTTTAACCTTCACTTTTTACACCTATGAGAAATGTAAAAGCAATGGCAATTTACCAACCCAATCTCCTTCTCTACTTTTGCTTCCTCTAGACTAATAGAGAGATTAAGAAAGCAGAAATTGCAGGTGAAACCACTTTATATAAGCCTCAAACCTAAAAGGATAGCAAAGTCGTTTGTCACCACTTGCATGTGAAGCGTGAGGAATAACCATTACTGAACTGGATCCAAATGAATTGTACAAGAAAAGTCACTCTGGCTCCTGGAGCTACTGAGTTTCAACTTACTTCATTCTTACTTTTCTGAACTTTTTTCCTATTGCCTAGTGCAGCAGAGCTCCACACTGTGGAACCAAATGCCTCATCCTGGCTACACACATGAAGACTCAGATGACCATGCTGGGGCAACCTCTGTACACTACACTTAGGGAGAGCTAACAAAAAGGAAGTATTTACAACACCTGGAGTCCCATCAGTCCAAGTCTGCCTGAAGGAAGTCCTGAAGAGAAAGAATGCCTGAAATCACATATTTTCTGCACACTTAGGCATCCACCCACATTACTCTGGCAATGCTTGGCTGCATGTCCTTGTGGTTGGAGAGCTTGCCCAAAAAGTGATAGATGACATTCATTTCCCCTTTCAGCTTAAGATAATACAAAAGTACATCTCTTTTCCCCAAGAGCTTTCTAAGCCAAGGACACTTCTTATCTCCCCTTCCCTGCCTCATTGTAGAAAAAGAACCCAAAATTTACAGGGATAGAATGAGAAGAGAAGAGGAAGTATAAAGCAGAGGGATTTCTCCTGAGAGAGAATGCTGCACCAGCACCAGCATCTGTTTAATTTTTGTGTTTAATATCAGCAGATACCATACATACAAAGTGCTCCCATACAGTCTGGCTTATTGGGACTTCCTCCCCCTTCTACTCCACTGCACATGAACTATAAAATTCCATCTTCTACATTCATTCAGTCACTGCCACGTCTCCTCCCTTGGAGTGAACAAAGCTCTGCAAGACATCCCAGAGGCATATTCCTACCCAGATTCTACCAAGAATCACACACAGGGGCTTCTGCCAGCTCGGTGGGAGGACTGTCTTAAAGCTCAACCTGGAAAAGCTACGTGTTTACCTACAGGTTCTATCTGCTTCACTTGAAGAATCAATTAAGTCAATATTCCTCAGTTTTCTTTGGATTCATTTATTAACTTCTGTATCAAATAGTTCTGGCATTTTTATTTTACTTTCTTCTTGAAACACTGTATACAAAGCACTCAGAATGTACTGAAGAGAACTCTTAGAAATTCTCTAACATCACAATGCAGAAATTCTGGTCTGCAAAACTCTACCAACTATAAGCAGAAAACAACTGTGTTGTAACACACAAAGCATTAAATTGTTTAAAGCTGTTCAAATAAGTCTCAAAGCCTTTTTCCTTAAAAACATTTTCTACCCTCAGTTTCCTCAGAAAAAAATTAGAATTAGGTTGTTATTTGTGGATAACTACACCTTAAGACTACAAATATTTTTCCTTGTTTCTTACAGATAGGAAAAAATGCTACAAAAGATGACAGCTTCCAGCAAATAAGCACTGTCAGATGAGTCCAATGGGCTTTCTTATTTGCATATTGCCTGTAACAGAGTTACTGAGAACTCTCATGTAACACATGCCAGTAACTGCTGTTTACACCTCCAAAAACCTTCTTTCCAAAGCAGAAAGCCAAAGTGTAAGCAGTAGCTTTACGGAGAAGTTACTAGAAAATTATGAGGCCTGTCTGTACAGGGTGGCTGACCAGCAGGCCATGACAATTCCCTTTGTCATTCAAGCTAAGGAGCAGCAGCTGCTGTCCCTTCTTAATCTGTACAAAACTTCTTCTGAAATGTCTATCATATCCATTAATATTTTTTTAAACTTCTTCTAAAAGTACCTTGTCAAGTTCATTTCCACATTGAACTCCAGTATCTAGTCCATACAACACAAACAGAATCCACTTAAATCAGCTACAGAACTCCCAATCCCATATGCAGACTAGGAAAAATCTAAATGTTGCCTTTTGATAATTTATAGTATATTTATTGCATGTTTTGGATTCTGAAACACACTGCACTAACACACAGTTGCAGCAGAAATGACTGCAGTTCCCCAAACAATGATAATGAACGTTTGTGTGTACTTATGCAGATGCCGTGTAACTCCAGGTAATGTGAAGGCAGTAAGAACAGCAACTGAATGCATGACAGCAGGACACCTTCCTTTTCTTCATCTCCAATAACCTGCAGGCATCCAGCCTGCTTCTTATGGAGATGACAAATTACAATAATATCGCTCAGTGCAAGGCACTGGCAAAAGTTACAAGACTTGTCAGAATAATGTATCTGTAGCAAAAGCACATGTTCACTGTGACAGGATCCCAGTTAAAGCTACAAAAGAACAGGGAGAGTAAGCAGTAATTCAAAATTAAACTTCCAGAAATATACAGAGGCCAGTATTTACCTATTTGAAAGCCAGCTCTTAGAGGGAAATAATGATGTTTTGAAAGGCTAGGCCTATCAGTGAAGATCAACATTTTCTGAAGTTGGAAGTATTGTTGTTGATACATCAACACAATATTATTTTTTTAAATACTCAGTTTTGAGTTCTCCACATGGTATCAGCTTTGTCCTTGATGATTAAAAATTAATATGGTTTGTGTGCACATTATGACAGACATATTGTATTGTTTGAGGACCAGCACTTTTTCATTTTAAACAGCTGGCTTTTGCTTTAACTTCTTGAATATATGGAGAAAAGCCACTTCACATGTTTTTTAAAGCCTCCTAAAGCATTTCTGAAGTGTCAGCATTCTCATTTGCCACTAGAAGCTCTTTCTGATGAGCTCAGGACTTCGGCTTCAAATCAAGTTACATCAGAATGACATCAACTGAATATTAATCAGGGTAGATGCACACACAGGTGTGACAAAACCATGCTGTGACTAAAATGTGAAATTCTAAATCATATCAACCCCCTCAAAGACTATCCATTTAAGTCTGTCCAATAAAAAAGAAAACTAGAAGAACTTATCGAACATATTGAAATGAAAGAAGTTTTCACTAGAAAAGTCACGCCCTGTAGAAACATCCTCTTGAAAAATCAAACAGTAAAATGTAAACTATGAGGTTAGCATAATTCCAGTATGGAGAATTATACATTCACTTCTGGGTGCTGATGGCAAGGCTGTGGTTACATGTTATTATACACTGCTACATTACTGAAAAGTTCAGCCTGGTCGCTGCTCATTTCTTCAGCTATGCTGTTCCAGCTGTGGCTGAAATAAAACACACACGTGACACAGGGAAGGCAAGGAAGTAATCTACCAACCAACAGAATAGTAACAAGGTACAGCAGCTTACTATTGCAGCAAAAGCACAACAGTGTTGACCTTTGCTTTTAACACACCTCTCTCTCCAGGTATGCAGATAAAGAAGTGAACATCCAGTGACGCTGGATGAATAAAGTAGTGACATTATGAACAAAACAGATCATGTGGACAAAGAGAGACTTGGGCAATGCTATCGCCCTCTGTGACTCCTAGACACAAAATCTGTATGTACTACTACACTATCAGATGAGTTAAATTAAAATTTAGAGTACATTTTATTCATCAAAGTGCACAGGAAAGTTTGTGAACTTTGCTTTTCATTTTTTCCTTTGACAGAAATATCTTAATTTTAAAAGCCAAGTTTTAATCTTTTCTTTTCTTTTAATCTTTTCTTTTTTTCTTTTAATATTTTCTGAGTTTGTATTTCTTTTTAACTTTGTAGAAAAAAATCTGGTCCTCACTGGCAGTGAATATCTAAAACAATGCAACAAACAGTCCCTAAAATGTTTACATTTTTTTCTAACTCTGATCAATATAATTTTAAAGTAAAAATAAAACTAAACATACATTTATTCAAATCATGCACATAGTAATGTTCAAAAACTATTATTTCATGTTACTAGACCTTATTGTTTTAATCTTTGACTATAACTTGTGGCAAGAAGAATATTAATACTGTACCAGAACACTACACATTTTAAAGAAGATCAGTGCAAATATATTGAATGTGTTGTGTATTTGATGGGAATCTAAGTTTATCAAGGATTGATTTGCATTTAAAACAGATATATTAAACAGAGAAGGATCATCTGATAAGACAAAATTGAACTGTTTTTAGTAAACATGTCGTTCAAGGTTTTCTTCAGCTGCTTTTTACTTATAGATTAAGATAGAAAACATTTTATTCATTTTTTTCAGCTCTTTATGAAGCAATTACAAACCAAAATCAACTGAACACACATAAATGAGGAAATATGCTCTTTACCTGCAGAAGGGACTACTACTGTCATAATTTTCATGAGGCAGTTCATTTGAGTTCTTCAGGATATCAGAAACAACCTTGTACTGCTTAATATTATCTTTTATAAAATTAGATTTATTCAAATTGAAGCAGGGCATGACATTGATTTGCAATAATTTTAAGCAGGTGCATTTTAAAATAAAAGGAGATATTTAAATGAACAATCTTTTTTTTTCTTGGCTTTTTTTTTAATTATCAACTGCTAACAACTCATCATCGAACACTACACATTTATTTATAGGATGAACCAGGCAAATACCTAATAAAAGCACAGTAATACTGCTGGCAATATTCAGGCCTTTATATAATGTTTACAAGCATAGTTAATCTTCACAATAACCTTGTAATGTTGGTAGGGAGTAAAGTATTCATTATTCTTTAACTTCACATATGGGAAAACTGAAACAGAGAGATTAATTTAGAAACAAAAACCAAGTATAAGTTCCCCAAATGCAGTGTGTCAAGGCCTAAGCAAAAAAAGACTAATTTTAAAGGCACTAAAATCAATAAAAGCAGATGGGGCTCTGAGCCAGTGAAAACAAGTTTTCTCTAGGAGTATGACTTTAGACATTTGGCACTGTGGGCTAACATTTTTATTACATTATAATACTGTATTATTATTACTATTATATTTTTAAATTTTATTACATTGTTTTCTGTAATTAATGAAATGGGTGTCCAGTTCTGTAGCATGGTTGGCCAGGTCCTGTTACAGTGTCTAGGCTGTTATCTTGCCTACATTTTTCTAACAATTAATTACAACTAGGAATGTATGTTATTTCTTCAGATACAGAAATACAGAGAGGCCTTTATTTAATACTATGAAGAATCAGGAACTGTACCGTGTGTCAATGCCACCTTTGTCAGAATTACAGCAACTAAAGCATCAGCCTGGGACCGTTTTCGCTTTGGTTTTTACACGAAGCAGGACAAAGCTGGTTCCAGACTTACACAAAGAGGACACCTTCCTGCATGGGTGTCTATTGTACAGAAGTAGAAAGACAACCATTGCCTCCTTTGGCTATCCTGCTTATTCACCACAGGGAAATGGTACATGCTATGCTATATTAGCTCAAGGTAAATAACTTCCTAGCAGGACATTGGTGCTCTTAATTTGTCTTCATTTCCCTTTAGGGCACAGCAATTTTTTCTAATAACCAGTGAACAAACTTTTTCTCAGCTGCAATCTTAAAGATCCATTTTGATTTTTTGGAATAAAACCTGACTTTGCTTTGGGTCAGCACTTTCACTGCAACTTTGGTTTATTAAAATAAAGTTTGTTAAAATAATTACAGAAGAAACACTTCTTTGCGTGTGCTGAGGGAGGAGCAGTGAAAGGAAATATATTCCAACATTGCAGCTGACTTATGTGAGCACAAGGAAATGAAAAATACATGTACTTGCCCAGAGCTGGTCTGGTCTTTTGTTTCTGGGCTGGAAGAGATTCCTGCCAGGGACATCAAAATCCAACGAGGAAAGACGGTGCAGTAGCAGAAAGACGACACAAGGTGGTGGTCACTGAAGCACGGAGGAGAGGAAAGGAAGCAGAAAGCCTGGCTGAGGAACGCCAGAAAATGGGGATGTTGGCTCCAACCGTGCTGTCTGTCGGGCAGGGGATGCTCTAATGGAAAGCACTTCCTTTGAATCTAAGCCAAAAACTTAAAAGCATCAGCACAGCTGCCTGCATTGTGTTACTTTAGGTTTCAAAAGGGGAGGAAAAAATCCAGAACTACCCCCTGGCTCAGTTCACAAGCTCCACCAGTTTCTCTGGTTGTGCCTGGAAACTCCTACAAACGCACAAGCCAGCTAAGCAGACACATACACACAAATGTATATGAATACTCTCCAGAATGTATCCCTTTGGAAAAGGGCATGTGTTGTACACCTGGAACTCTAAACACTAACTGCCAGCTTAAAACTTCAGAAAAATTATGTGGGTCAAAATAAAAGCAGGGAAACTAAAACACCAAGATTTACCAGAAAGCCTTTTACCAAGCGAAAAAGGCTCATAGAAACCAGAAAAAAAGCAAAGAATCCATACAGAATAGGAAGGAAAAATGTGATTGAAGAGGTTATTAGAGGCAAGCATGTAACCTTCAAAGGGAGAACTCACCCCTCACAAACCACAGGAGGAAGCATCAGTTATGACAGGTGAAATGAAAGATGGAAATAAGGAGACCTGAGAGGAAATGTGAACAGCAAATAAGCAGAGCTACACCAGCAATACCAAGGCATTCCTGAAAAGCATCAGAGCAGGTAGCCACCAACCTGATGGGCTGCTGAAGAATCAATGGACAGGTAAGGTCAAAAATTTGCAGAGAAAACAAAAATTACATCTTTGTAACAAGTCTTCTTCATAGAAGATGAATATATGCCTGTAACATATTTCTCATATATCTTGATATGATAAGGGAGATGCCAAAGAGATGATGTTGGAATCAAGATGATGAAACTATAGGAGAAATAGGCACTGAGAATATGTCTAAAATACCACAAAAGTATGAAGGAATTTAATATGAAGGACTTCAGAAAGTGACAGAAACAGGCGTTTTTTTATACACCACCATATTAAAATGTAAATACTATAACTATATTAACAGATGCAAAAAGAAATCCTAGAAATTACAGCTTAACCAGCTTTTCTTCAGTGTAAATAATTTTGCTTAGCTCAGACAAGCCGGTCAGCAATGACATAGCAAAATCCATCAATAAACAGATCTGACATTAAAAAACTGGAATGTTTCTTTGGGAATCTCAGTTTTTACACGATGTGAAAAATTCTTTTTAAAAAAAGCAAAGATGTAATACACAATTTATAGGGCACTATATTAAATAGCAGTAGGCCTAGGATCCTGAGTATGTATTCTCCTAATTCTGATCTCAGAAACAACCAAAGTGTAATTAATTCAGTAACAGACAACACAAATAAATAAGATTTAGAAAGATTTTCACATGAATTAGACTTGCATAATTTATTCAGATGAAGTGAATAAATGCTACAGAAAAAACAAAGTCCTCTTAGCCCTTTTAAAAACAGAATAGCAAAGGAACATTGAAAAGATTTTATGTAAACAATTTTTGGAAAATATGAAATAAACTAATTTTGCTTAATAACTTTTAGAAATCATAGCCACAAGGTAGTGTGGTGAAGATCTTGCATCCATTTATTTAGGTATGGACAATGATTATGTATGGAAAAGATTCCTTCTACCCTTTTATTTCCCATTTGTCCTCAAAAGACAGAAAGTCTAATTTTTCTCAAGGGTTAAGCTACCAAATCAATTAGAATTTCATAGCACATTCTGAAAGCAGGAAATCTAACTACATTATCTCAATATATAAAAATATTTTACCTGTCTCCTTGTCAGAAATACTCCAAACAGCAGATCAGGTCAAGATGCAATACAATGCTCCAACCTTAGCTTAGCTGTATATCAGCCTAGTTAGAATAATCTTACAATGAAACCATTCCAAATGTAAAAAAATTAAGTTTTTTTAAAGATTTCTGAAGCTTGCCAGAGTTTCAAAGTAAAGGAGCTGGCACTACTGACTAGGTAAGAGGCTGGAGAGGAATGACCTTTACATGAAATCAAATCAATTGGTAAAACTTCTGCATATGAGTGGTGAAACAAGTCACTTGGGCTCTGTGCCTTTGTGTGTTATGCAGACACTTAGGCAGAAATCACCTCCAAGTGGAATGAATGCCTGCCCTTATAGTTCCCCCATGTGACTTATAAATGGAATTGCCCTAGTGCTGAAAAAGGTACTGTTAAGGCATTACCACCATATGTGTTTAAAATGTCAATTAAAAATAAGGAAAGAAGCAAAACATGAAACAGGCTGGGGACTGTTACAGACCCATTTTCATATGCAGCCAAGACTTGTGTGATGCTAACGTTATCATTTCAGATGGCATTCAGGACATGTAAACAAGCCCTACTACCCCAACAGGTTTGACTCATGCAAAAAATTCAGTAACAAACTGGTAAAGAGAGTTTCTTTATATGAAAGTACTACACCATCCAAAATTATTTAAAACACTGAAAATTTAGTTCAGTCCATTTATTTAATTTCTTTAGAACGTGAAAAATATACATTGCTTTAAAAACAAAATGCTTAACACGTATATACAACCAATCACCACTGGTCCATGATGAATGTTGCAGCCCAGCCCAGCACTCCAGCTACCAGCCTGCCCGATTATAAATAGGCTGCCAATCTGGGCAGCAGCAGCAGCAGCAGCTGTCTCTCATCATTCTGCTTTTTCCCTCCATTTCTATTAGATTTCTAACACAATGTAGTGATTTCTGCATATTTTCTCCACTCTCTGCAATAGGTGTGACAAGCACAAACACATTATTTTTTAAGATTATTCACAACGAACACAACTCTCTACTAACCTGTTACTGTTTACCTGATTTGTATATGTGTACACACTAACTGGGCCTGCACATTTGCATTGTTTGCTATAAATTAAATGTTTAGTATTATAATTCAGCTGTCTTTAAAGAAACAACTGAACTGCCTGTGCTACTAGACACAGGTAAATAATATATACACATCTGAACACTGAAGCCTGCAGCAACAGTCACAAGGTGGTCCAGTCTGTGCCTATATCATGCAAGCAACACAAACTACCCAACTCAGTGAGGTACTTCTTCAAATACCAATACTTAGAAGTCTGCCAGCTCATTTTTAAACTACATATGAAATAAAAATCAAAATGATAACCAAAAGCAACTTATTTCTCTGTTATGCACAGAAATGCCATTAAAATACTTTGTAACAATTATCATTTTGGAGGGAGCAGGTGGGTCTCAGAGTACAATTCTTAATACAAAAAAATATAAGAAGTGATCTCTGGTTTTGCATTTTCTTGCATGAAGTCTTTACACTGTTCCCACTTGAACACTTACTGTCCTTAGAAGTATTTTCTCTTGACTATAGAAAAATTACTTTGGCAGACAAGTATTAGATTTATCTCATCCTGTTGACAAAACTGTAAGTTCAGATACCACTATATCAGACTATATTCTTATAAATTGTATTTTTAAGACAGAGTATATGAGTGAAAACTTTCTTGAAGGGCTATTAATGATTATAATGTTCCAAGAACTGGGGATACAGTCAGAATTCTTCTACACGCTCCTACACGTTCAAAGTCCAGTTGGTTTAGTGGCAATTTCAGTAAAGGCACATTATTTCATTTTAATATACATATCTGTTATTACAGTTTCTATTTCAGAATTTTCAGTGTGATCAATTAAAGACATTTCCTACTGCACATTTCCTCTAAAATACTGAAATAAACATATACAATGCATCTACTGGTGTTTAAAGTTCAGGAAAGCTGGAAGCAGATGCTCTCAGCACAAAGACATTGATCAGGGTTAATCTTATGTCTTCGTTCTTTTAGAGCAACACAAGACAATTGTTTGCTTCACACTTTTGCAGGCAGGTCCTACAACTAGAGACAAAACACTGTTGCACCAATAAAAATAAATTAAAAAAACCCAAGACCCAACTACCTGCACTCTTACGTCAATCTTAACAAGATCACGCTGAACTAAAATTTTCAGTAGCTGCCAAAATTTTACCATGACTTCAGTATCAATATAGGTGACACAGACAAGCAAAGAAATAATGAGCAGAACTTTTCACTTGCTCTTTAAGTTTTGTCAGTATTAAAATGTATAGATTCCTATTCCTGCCCAGGCCCTTACTGATACTACACAGAAACTCATTACTAATCTTTGCAAGCATAATACAGGTTCTGAGGTTATACCTGTTTAAACTCATTGTATAGCACTGGTACACAAACAACATACTGGTTGGTTACTTTCCATCAGCTTGGGCTCCAGCAGATACCGTCTCATAATCCCCATTCCTACTTCTATGTTCTACTCTTCTCCAGATGAAAACTTGAGGCCACTTAGTCCCAAGTTTTGTCACTATCAGCTTTTATGACATTTGAAGCATTTGATTAGCTGAGATGCTCTAAGATGTAACTGCTGCTGGTAATGTCTTAAATGATTCTAGACAGTTTTGCAGCAGGGTATCTGTCTAGGCACTTTAAGGGAGCTGGTAATATGAGCAGCGTACAGTTTATAGATAAAGCAACAGAAGTTACAGAAGGAGGAATAATAAACAGGAAAGTTGGTTTTTTTTTTAAATAAAATCCAGCTAAGCTCCATAAAAGCAGCTGAGAAGTGTGCTGTTAAATGGGACTTGAAGGTGGCCAATCTAAGCACTTCTCCAGACGAGTCCTGGGAGGTCACAGGATGCATAGATGGTAACATGGAAGATGACATGGAAGCAACTGCCTAAAAAGTGACAGATGGATGTGTGGGAACATTAAAGAAGTGGAGCGAGTGGGGGAGAGACAGGAAACTCATCGAGGAACATAAGTAAGGAAGGGCAGAATTATATAGAACTTAGAAAGTACTGAAAAGAGCTCAAATGTGATGCAAATATGGGTGGTGAACAGTAGGGGGAATACAAAAATAAGAGTGACAATTAAATCAGCAAGCAGGAAGCATTATTTTAACAGCTACATGTTAGGAAGTGAAAAAAGTCTATTCCTTCTGTCATAATAGACATGTCTAGAACAGAGCTGAAGATAGTGCACTGCTTAAGACAAGGCATGAAATAAGGCTTGCTCATAGGGATTTAAAAAAAAAAAAAAGCATGTCTTAAGATGCTAAGAAAGCAAGCACCAGATTTATACCTGACCTAGATGACTACAACCAATGGAATGAACATGCTAAAAAAAAAAAAATCTAAAAATTGCACACCTGAATAACATAGAAACTGAAGACTGTATTGTCTGTAGCAGAAAAAGAAAACTAAAAATAAGAGACAGAAAGAGGACAAAAGATGAAACTTCGGCCCCACTGAAATAAATATGAAAATGTACCTCAGCTTCACTGCTATCTGGATTTTAAAGAATGAGATAATTGTGGTCATTTTTCAGCAGATGACATGGTATCTGACAAACACAGTGTGAATGACTGCCTAATACTGGAAAATGGACCTAGAGATATCATGGAGAAGCAGAATAAAATATAACTTCTTAACATATTCATATTAGTAAGATCTCATTAAATAACTGGGGAAGAGTCAAGAGATTAAAAAAGGAGCTAATTTTTTTCTTTGCTTTGCATCATCTGAATACCAAACTTCAGATATTTTTCACTATTTACATTCTAATTTTAAAAAGGACTACTCAGTTTAGTTAACTCATTTTACTGATGTCTCAAAACTAACAGACCTGTATTTATATCAGTGCAATAAAAGATTGAACACTGAAAAATTTTCCAAAATGTTTGCTCCACACTCTTTTCCAAAGAAATGTAGAGCCTGGGTATAGTTTTATACTCCATTACACCTGCTGCAATCTTTATTTAACTTTGAAATTATTTTCTAAAGACAAATTTTCCACAATGGTCCAAATGACTACAAAGTCTGTTTTCATTTGCACAAGATGAGTAGATACTTGAAAGTCTGCACCTTCATGGAAGTCAGCAAGTCCTAACTTTGGAGATTTATTCCATGATTCCTCTCAAACATGAAACAGATAAACCCAGGCTGACTGCAAATAAAATGTATTTGAGAAAGAACTAAGGCCTACAAAAAGCAAGATTACCAATTTGTTCCACAATTAAAAAAAAACAAAACAAAAAAACACTATTAAAAGCAGTTTTGTTTAGACAGCAGTTACTGTGTTTGCAACACAAGTAGCAGAATCAATGAAGTTGATCAGAAACGAAATTTTTTACACAACTAGGATGCAACAGAAAAGTTGGGAAAAAACTTAGAAAATAATGTTATTTCTTTAATTGCCTGGTTTAACTACTCTTAGAGATGTGTGTTTCCAGGATTTTTCTTTTACTTTCACTTTTACATATGGACTAAATACCTAAGCTACACACTTGTTTTTCAATCCCAATATTCTAAGACAATTTTTCACCAATTCAGTGGGTATTCACCCCAAAGAGCACTTCAAGAACTGGCTCTATTTCCTAGCTGACATCTTTCCAAAAAGTTATCATTTTTGGATAGGTGAAAATTGACAGCAGAACAAGTAAAACTGTTTAAGAACACACCCATTTCCACTACACATCTGCATTTTTATATTAATGGAAGACATACACTACAATTCATGCCTTACACGATCATTACCAATAATAATTTTTAAATACTCAAAATTCTGTGGTTGTAGTGATTAAAAGCATTATGAACACTGTCACCTTTATTCTATTTGGTATCGTTAAGAGTTAACTATCAATACTGTTCAGAATGACTGCAGGGAATGCTGCCCTGAAGGCTGCTTTGCTCAGGCTGTCCATGGTTGGAGCATGTTTCTGGGTTCTCCTCTGGACTGCATCCATTTCAACATCTAGAGTTTCATTTTCTCCAACAACAGAGGTAAATTTTTTGTCTAAAATATGAAAGGCACCTTAGAGATCAATTATTTTACTTCTTAGTGATATTCAGAAAATAAAAGTTTCCCATTGGATGCTTGGTTCTGTACCAATTCAAGTGAACAGAAAATGTATTTACTGATGAAAATAAAATCTGGGGAGGTGCTGGAATATGCTACACATTGTACCAAATAGTTAGCAATACTCAAAGATAAACTCTATGATGTGTTAATTGTATAATGTAAATATTCTGGTCCATTTGGCAGATCAGACTTTTTGTAAGTTATAAAAGTTAAATAAAAATTTTGCAAACTTCCATTGTTAAATACTGCTGAATCAATCCTTACAGAATTCAATAAAATTTATTAATTTCTCCTTCATATCAAGGCAAATTCAAACATACTTTTAAAGTTACAGTTCAATAACATTGATTTATTTTTTTAATCTTGTTACCTTACTTAACCTGCTTTAAAAAGCAGAAAAATATTTGTTGAGACTTTTTTTTGATCCAGAATTTCTCCTCATAAATTGAAATTAAGACAACTGGTTTTAACAACAAAAAATAGCCTGTCCTTACGTAAAATTAGCTAAGTAGTACAGAAAGGTATCCTTAGAATTGATCAGAAGTGAATGTTTAATAGTAACCAATGACACAAGGGCAAAAGAGAGAGCATAAAACAACAGTGCTTGTGGCATCTAACTCCCCTGCAAATATTGTGACACATGTATAGTGCATTTAGCACTCCCATCATATGCATCAACAGGTAGACAGGTCAGGCTTTCAATACAAAACAATTTTGAGTATCATTTTCTGTGCCATTTTTATTGTCACGTTCGTGAGTAGTTTTGAGTACGCTGAAATTTCCCGAACAAGCAGTGTGAATTGATGTGCAAGTTAGCACTGCACCTATTAACCTACTACTTTCCTAAATTTAGTTCACAAAAAAATAAATCAGTCAACAGAACAGAGGATAATTCTGTTCCAGAATCACACCTGTTCATAATCTGATGTCATTGTAAACATCAACTTACTACATTGATTTCGAGATATGATACAGGACTGAACTGGCACCCAACATTCAACCTGTTCCTTCCCTCCACTGACAGTGCAGCAACCTGCAACAGAAATACCTTGGCTACTTCAAGGCAGAGCCCTACCTGCAGAGTTGCCACCCACTCATTCTTTTTCTGTCCTACCATTGCCTTCGAAGAGCTTCTCCCAGAGCAAAGGAAAGACATCATTAAAGAGAAACACACACCAAAAACAACCAACCAATGGAGGACATGAAAATCTCAATTTTTTTTCCCAAGAAGCTCAAAATTTTCTAAATAAGATTAAGTAAATATGTCAGAGTGAAGGCCAGCAGCAGTAGATCAGACTCTATTTTCTTCCCTTCCACACTTCATTTTATAGCAAAATGAAGCATGAAAGTATGTTCCAGATTCACATGTGAAACTACTGAACATTAAGACCTTGTCCTAAATAGGTGTTTATATTTGTAGGCTTGTCTACACAGATGGTTCTCCACCTACACACATCTAGACGGTGTCCAGACACTATGGCATTATACCAAACCAATGGGATTATAACAGAATTTGCCCTTCCTTGTATATGAACAACTGAAGTAGCTTATAATAGTATTTTGTCCCTATTGCGTATGAGACAATTCAATACTTCAAAGGACCACACAAACATTAACAAATTGATCTGGAAAGTCTTTTTTAAGCTAGTCTACAGAAGTAAATTCTACAAAGTAGAAATTTTACATTCTACAACTCTACATGTTGGAACAATTTTTGTGCTTTCATTTCACACACTAGGGAATAAAATCTTAATTTTATGTGACTTCCAGCATAATTACTTCTAAATTAATTACTTAAAATGAGTAAGAAAACAGCAGAACAAGGCAAGCTAAGCCTATACCACAACTGCTTTTTGCCATTTGCAAGTTATCTTCATATGGCTGTGATTGAGCTCTCTCCTCTCCATGTGTGGATTTGTCAAGGTATCCAAGTTTCAGGAGAATACATCTACAGACAAACAGTGCCACACAATTCCCCAGGTTTGATGTAGTATTAAATACACACAATAAAAAATGCCAAAAGATTCATTTCTAAAGAAAACTACCCACTTTCAAAAATCAGCAGTTTTTTGTTCCAGGTGGAATATAAATATTTATATTTAAAAGCGATGATGCCAGAAGCAAACATTCCAAACAGGATTACTGATGTGAGCATTTCACTTCAGCATCCTGAAGGACATTCCTCTAATAATTTTCCTAGCCCTCAGAACTATAAATTGCAGATTAGGTGGCTACGTGTGAGGAAAACAATGAAAAATTAATCTCTCTTAGAACCATAAAATGTGCATTTAATGATTTATATCAGGCCATTTAATAATTGAATTTGCAGTAAATCAAGGGAACTGGGCAAGTTTGGGTTTGTTGCTAACAGCTTTAAACATGTTTCTGTCTTTGCCTTACATTAACAAAGCTTTCTCACTGGGCACTGAGGTTCAGGCCAGCATAAACTTACTGGCACTGACTGAAACCCATTTCAAACCTGAAATCAGTTGCTCAAGGACAGATTGATTCTGACAACTTTTAATGCACTACACTTGAAGAAAAGAAGCCGAGAAACATTACATCCTACCCAAATCTCCACAAAAAAATTTACACCAATACATTATTTCTTAGATTATGCCTTCTTTAAATTCAGCAGAAAGTAAAACTAGTTTGCTAGTCTTTGATCAGCCTTCTTTGAACTATCACCCTGTTGCAAGGAGCTTCAACCAAATTTCAATTCCCCCACTTTAATACTAATGCATGTGTGTATGCAAAGTATGTGCTATTAAAATATTGCATCTTATAATGTTTAAATTTACAATTACCTGAGAATTGTTTTTAACTGCTTTTTTTGAGAGAGGAGCAGGGGTCCTGCAGAAGCTCATTCCTCCCTTCCTTAAATTCACTATTTAAGTAATGCACTTGTACAAACGTTACTGCCTAGTGAAAAAGCTCCTATTGCCTTGCACGCATTTTCCCTTGGAAGACCAGAATATATCTGAAAGTTTTTCCACATATAAAGGATTTTAAAAGAACACAATCTTTAAAAAGACATTAATTTAAAAATTGCAAGACACACCATCTAGACATAGCCATATGTATAGCTATATGGACAGCAATGTGCTTCCATGTCCATGCCCATGTGTGTAGTATCAGATCACTTATATTCAACAATAATGTAGCTCTTTGCATACTCTAGGTAGTTTGTAAATAGAAATTAATGTATCTTCAGCTACTTAGTCACTTGATGAAATACTCTGAGCCATGTTTAATTGATCAGGGATCTGGAACAGAGAAGCAAAAGGCTTTTGTAAGTACATCCAGTGAATGACAGGAAAGTAGGAATTAGAATTCAGAGCAGTTCCTAACTTCCAGACTATGATTTTTTTTTTTTTACCTACTCACTGAACAGAACGTGCTGCAAATGTGTTCTGTGAAGAGAGAATATGGTTAAACAGTAAGGTGAAAATATGGACAGTAAATGTCTTTTTTTCCTCCTCTTTTTTGTTTTAAACTTCAAAATGCGAATGACCAAGACTGTAGTTCCCCCTTCCCCCCATCCTTTCATAAGTACCCTCTTAGTTCCTTCCTCCTTCCAAGCAACTGAAAATCATCCTCTGAGCAGCTGGGATGCTTTAGGGTGAACAACACAGATCAGCATATCATAAGTGTAATTAAATTTTAAACCAGCCTTTTAGGGGACACTAGTTAAACAGAAAGCCCTTTGTATTTTTATCACTTCAACAGCACTAGAAACAAACTTTATAATTTGATTATCTCTGGTCTGAAGGTTTTCCACATTACAGAGCATCCATGTGCCCTTTCTGCACCGCCATAGTGTGCCAACATGCCCTTTTTCACAGTATGTGAGGGAATACCTCCTGCCTCTGAAACTCTTTTGACTCCGTCTCAGTCAACTGTGCAAAATGTGGAAGCATTCGCAGATGGGATGAAGATGCACGCAAGTTACAGGAAAACACTGCAGATCTTATGTTATTTATTGTGCATCCTTAAATACAGACTGACATCTGCCAGCTCGCAGTTAAGCAAAATTCACATTTGAATCCACATTTCCAGTGAGCAACCTAGTCAAGAATTAAATTACATCACATACCATGTATATGTATGGAAGGTAAGAGAATAAACGTTTACATGGAAGGGCCAACCCTGTTAGAGCAGGACAGTCTCCACAACCAGTGTCACACACAGGAACCAAAACAATCAGCTGCCACAAATGGCCCAGCATGAATGTGCAGGTAGTGTCACTATCAACACAGCACAGACCAAAAGGAAAGGTTTCAAAAGGAAAGGTTTGGTGGAAATCTGAAATAAGGCTAAAACTCACACTTCAAGCTGGACAGAGGAAGGGCTTTAATTTTCACCACATCCCTGAAGGTGAGATAAGCACTTTGCATATTAATGCTGCAGTTTGCTAGTATGACTGGCATGCAGAATCAAGCTGATGTGAGCAGGGATACTCTTGCTATATCCCAGTTACTGTCTTCTTACAGGTAACAAAGTACCTACTATTTGCTGACAGGATTTCAGGCCCTAGCACAGCTTGCTTTTGTGTTTTATACAGTAAGTGGTATGTCCTTCCCAGTTTTAAAACTTCCCTACCCTTCCAGACACACAATGGAAAGAAACTACAAAGAGCCATTAAAAATCTACCACAGTACAATGACTACAGTGTCATTCAAAAGTGGTCGATTAAAAAGATGTGTCAAAAAAATACTGTCCAGTATTTAATGGAGACTCTGCTGCAGCAGCTAAGGTAAATTTCAAAGCATACCAAATTCAGTGAAAGCTTGGTCTGTGCATTTGTATAGAAGTTTGTACAGATATAAGACTGTGAAAACTCCTGAGAACTGGGTTAATTCTGCAATAAAAGTGCACATTAAACTTTCATTAAACTTCATTAAATACAAGCAGCATTGCTACTGTTTTTACTGATTTCCCACAGTTTGCATCTCGTCTTCCTCTAGGATGGCATCTGTACTTGAAGAGCTCAAGTCAGTCCTTTAACAGTTACTTATATGAGATTATGTAGTTACTAGAGTTTTCAAATGCTTGAAATACTGAAGAACATTTCTAGGTTATTGAAGTTTTCATCTATTATTGTTTGTTCCTAACATAACAGCTTAAAACCTGACTAGTTACTTCATACAATGGTAAGCTGTTCCTTTCTGTAGTTACCTATTTGACCCGAAATCCCCAATTTCTGCAAGCTTTACCAGCATTCAGCATGATGGATTATGAAGCCACGTGCTCCCCCATCATCTTTCACTGTGTTTCGTGGAGGCTCTCTCCCTCTGTATAGCCTGCACAAGACTGTGTGTTCTGCAGTCAATTCACACACCTCACTGAGCAGCAAGAGCACATATCTAGGCCCACAGCAGGGGGGTTAATTAACTGTGTAAGGGACAGAGCTGGCTCTGGAGTTATCTTTTACATGTATACAGAGAATAAACTGAGCTGACACTCGGGGGAAATGCAGGAGGCTTTGTACTCCTTACGTTCTCATAAAATGACATTCATTTAAAAAAATAAATACAGGTTTAGCAGCAGCTCTAGACTATAGTTGAGTAAGAAAGATCCCATCTGAAACACTAACAATGGAACACTCAGTTTAAGATTCTTTTCAGACTGAAATAAGACCTTGCAGATGGACAAATGAAAACATTTATCTCCTTGTCATAGCTCCTGTTCAGATCTACTGCATTTAATAAAGGTTGGATGCACAGGAGAGAGGCAGTGGTTGCCTACTTGTGCATTAAGTTAGCAGACAACACAATAACAAAAATATTTGCATACAGCACCCCTCCTTTTGGTTTTAGTGCCAGCAGAGCTGCAGCAATGTTAACGCCCTGGAAAAGTTTTAGGAAAAAAAAAAAACACCAGTGTTTTCAAAACATCTTTCTCAAACACTGCAATAGAGGGGGCTTTCCATCCCAGGAAAATAAATTGTCAAATATACAAGTGAATGCATTAAGACTGATGGCACATGCACTGAGATCAGACAGGGATACTAAGTAATACAAATGGGAAAACAACTTAGACTTCCATTCAAATAATGCAAACCCAGTCAATCAATCCTTTTGGAAGAGTGGTATCACTCTGTATTCATGAAGTACATATGTGCTTTGAGCAGGAGGATGTACTAGTGACCTCTGTAGCTCCCTTTGTACCAACAGATTTCAACTTACCCCATCAAAACACCAATTTTGGTATCAGCCCAGAATGAACATCACAAAAATAAAACCTGCATTATATGCTCTTGTGTATACCCCAAGCCTGAACTTCTCCATCTTTTTTACTTTCCTGTCTCACAACAATCTTATTTCTTACCACTGAGGCATAACTCACTTTCCAAGAAGCATCCTACAGGAGTCTGTGTCTCCAGAGTCAAACTATGTGCTCTAGTAACAGTGCACTTTGAGGAGGGTGAAAGAGAACAAATATAAGCCAGGGTCAAAGGATGTAACAAAGCCTACCCCCACATAGTGAGCATCTCTGAGATGATCTGGTTTGTGACATCTAGACTGTTTGACAATGGGAAGAGAATTTTCTTCGAGTTTCTTTTTTCAGTGTAGTGGTTGTGGTAGCTTGGTAGGGTAGGCAGGAATTTTTGGACTGTTTTTAAGCACCATTGTGTTAGTCTTTGTCATTTACAATTCTTTTCTTGCGGACCTGGCTGCTGGTTTGTTCAGGAACAACTTGACTGCATCAGCATACAGCATGTTTAAGTTTCACAGATCCCTTTCCTCCTTACCCACACCCTGCTACCATTTAAAGCAATTATGATGCGGAATTTGCAGGGGGCAGAGGAGCAGAAAACTCAGAAGTTGCCCTGCTTGGAAAAAGCAGAAGACCTCTTCTAGGTGCCTGCCCCAAAAGGCAAATTTTAATTAAATCAGAATGCCCATATTCTCATGCTTTAGCTTTCTTTGAGTTTCTCGAGCTTTTTTTTTTTGTTGTTGTTGTTTTTTTTTTTAATGACCAAAGGATAAACGTCCTAAGAATAAATGCAACATATTAATCTAAAATGACGCCCGACAACATTGGACAGAAGTTACCATCTAGAATTCTTGATTCTGAAAGTGATTTTGGTTAAGTCATACTTCTAGCTTTCTGCTAGACTCAGCTACACTTTGAAACATGAGTGCAGAAAAAGCTGTCTTCCTTAGTAGCTCAATCACTACTTAAATTTAAAGTCTAAAAAAAACCCACTAAAGCCATCTCCCCTGTGGTGGTTTGACCTTGGCTGGACACTAGGTGCCCACCAAAGCTGCTCTGTCAATCCCCTTGTCAACTGGACAGAGGAGAGAGAAAACATAAAGGAAGTGTCATGGGTTGAGAAAAGGACAGGGAGAGATCACTCACCAATTACTGCCATGGGTAAAATTGACTCGACTTAAAGAAATTAAATTTAATTTACTACCAATGAAATCAGAGAAGGATAATGAAAAGCAAAATCAAATCTTAAAAACACTGTTTTCCCTCCCCCACCCCTTCCTCCTTCCCAAGCTTAATTTTACTCTTGATTCTCTATCTCCTTCTGCCTTGAGGAGCAGGGAGACAGGAATGGGGGTTATGGTCAGTCCATCACATGTCATTTTTGCTGCTGTTTCCTCCTCAGGGGGAGGATTCCTTCCCCTGCTCCAGTGTGGGGCCCCTTCCATAGGAGACAGTTTCACAAACTTCTTCCCACGGGCTACAGTGCATCACAAACTGCTTAGAGTAGATCCCTTCCATGGGGGCAATACTTCAGGAATGCACTGCTCCAGCATAGCTTCCCTGTGGGGTCACAATTCCTGACAGTAAATCTGCTCCAGCATGGACTCCCTTCTCCTCAGGTACACAGGTTCTGCCTGTGAACAGTGCTTCTCCAGGGTCCAGCAAGGGCTTCTCACAGGGTCACAGCCTTTTTCGGGCCTCCATGTGCTCCGATGTGAGCTTCTTCACAGGTGGATCTCTGCTCCATTGGACACCTCCACGGACCGCAGAGGCATGCAGACTCACCATGGTCTGCAAGCGGATATTTGCTCCAGCACCTGAGGCATCTTCTGCCCCTCCTGCTTCACTGACTTCCATGTCTGCAGAGCTATTTCTCTCACACATTCTCACTCCTCCCTTCTCTGGCTGCAATCTTCTTTTGCACAACAACTTAGTCTTTTTCCTTGTTAAATGTGTTAACCAGAAGCACTACTACCGTCACTGATGGATTCAGCCTCAGTCAATGGCAGGTCCATCTTGGAGCCATTTGGAAGCTTGCAGCAGATGCTCAGAGAAACCACCCCTGTAGCCTCCCTGCTACGAAAACCTTGCCATGCAAAACCAGTGCAACCCAGATGTCCCAAACAAATAGCTTTACTGTTATTTAAGCTGAATCAATGCTGAAGAACTGAGAAGGAAAAAGACACCCTTGTTTCTATTCCAATTCACGCATAAAAACCAACCCAACAATTTTTAACCAAGCTCCAAGTACAGGACAAATTCTCACTGTAGCTATGGCTGTGTAAGACCACTGAAAACAAAAAAACTGATGAAAAAGCTTACATCCTCCTAGGCAGAATTTACCAGCTTCTTCCTTTTTTATAATTGGGCAGCAGGAGTCAGAATAGCCACAGAGGACTGCCATTTAGGTCTGATTTTCTGTTGTCCAGAAATTGTTTTATTCAAAGCCAGAGATTAAGCAATAAACAAGGACTTTGACTGTATAAGATTTCAGATACCTCACTGCATCCTGCTTGGACCTACTACACATGATGTATATAAGCCCTCAGGATTTACAACGTAAGCTCTCAAGCAGAATTTAGAAGTTCTGTCTCCAGCTAATTCAGTTTGAAGTTTGCTTAACAAAAATCATAATGCTGTAAGAAATCAGGTTGCTCTCTGCTGTCTGCTTCCAAAAAGTCTTCTCAGCTGTTCTTTGTATTACAACTCAAATTACAGGAATTCAGTTCTTCAAAGAACACTCAAGAACTTTTTTAGATTTCTTTTTGTGCTTCATCTTCATACTTATAGGGTTAGGTAATACTGAAAAAAGTATCAATTGTACAAACAAAATGCAAAGATAAAACAGAAATTTTCCATGTGCATCTGTAACAATCTCCATCCTCTACAGTTCAGTCCCAGTCATTTGGGTGCACTGCCATTGTCATGCCTGCTTCATGCACAGGGCTACTGTGTAGATCAGCCATTCCAGTGGGAGAAGCAAGAGAGACACAGCCTACCTTCCTTTCTGCCATTTAGGAGCTGCAGGTACATTTATTGGATCTGCATTCCTGGAAAACAGAGACTACCAAGCCACAGACGGTGTTCAAACCTGTGGTTACACAGCTGTTTGATCCAGGATAAATACAGACAGCTGTCAAATGAAAACTGTTTCACCCTTCCTTTGTTTCACTTCTTCCTTTCTGCCACTTCCCTTATGCCAAAAGCTGCGTTTATTCAGCTGCACACAAGCCAAGCGAGCAAAATGGATCATGCTCAAAAAATGGCACATCCCAGAGTTAGTCTTCAGCCAGGCAACTTTTTGACTGGTTGCTGCACAGCAACATGAGCACTGGTTCCAGCACAAGAGAGGGGCAGAAGTCAACAGCTAGACCAGGCAGGAGGACAGGTCACAGCTTTCACGGCAGCTGTCCAATTTGAAGCATAATCAAAGTGGCCATATAATCACCACCTACAAAATTATAAAGTATGGGACACTAACTCAGTTTTGTCTCTGAAATACAGTGAATTTGATGCCTTGGAAGCACAGCGCTGGAACCACTGGCTCCAGAGGAATACAACACAAAGAAGTGCAATCTGACTTTCCTCGTTTCTGCACAGTGCTTCAGTAACTCCACATAATGACACTACAAAGTGTTATCATCAGCCCAACCACAGGATGTTCTTAAATAGATATTTCTCAGCAACCTGCTTACAGTCTTTCAAGGACCATTAGGAAAAGACAAAGAAAATAGCAATTTTTAAAAAGCAGGCTTGGGGGGTATTTTCTGTGTAAGTCAAGCATTTCTTTAAAAGAGCAGGTACTTCTCTAGTTTGACTTACCCAAGGCCTGTTGCAAAAATAAAAAGTCAAAAAGTCGCATAAAGAAACATTTATGTTCTATAATGGGCAACACAGAGAATAACTCTTTCTATACCTTTTATGCCACATATCAATAAAATTATTTATGGAAACGCACTCAACCCTACAAAATAAAAGATTTCAAAACAATCTGCATTTTTTAGGGCAGGCAAGATAACAGAATGCACTGTGGAAAAAGTACATTTAAGGATACTTTCTTCTTACTTTGTTTTCTACACAACTTAATTGGACTCCTTACCAAAGCAGTTTAAATACAAACATTAAACTACCTGAAGCCTTATAGTAAGCAATTTTTATTTCTTATGATGCTACATTTGCTACCCATCATCTTCACATCTTTCCCAGCACACTGAAAGCACAGGCCTCTTTTGGGGCCATTTCCCAGTTGTAAAACCACCATAGCATACAACAGTGCAAACAGGACATGCACAAGCTCCATCATCCTTTTAGATGATGCATCCCTCCCTCTCTCCAAAGCCTCTCCTCTGCTGACTTCCAGAAACAGTAAGTGGGCTGCAAAAAGGGCTTCATCTCTAGTGAATAGGAATAGTCCAAGCAGGAATGAGGTAAACACGTGGTACAGTTGGACAGCTTCCCTTAAAAGTAGGTATGAAAGCAGAAATGGACACTGGGAAACACCAAGTAAATAGAGACTAGACAGGCAAACAGAATGGCAACTGTTCAGAAGCACTGAGAGTGCATTTGGGTGCAACTGCCCTCATAATCTGAACCCAAGCACCAGAGGCAAAATTTTCTCTTTTGGCATCAATCAGCACCTATGTCATGACTTCTTCAATAATGGACACGAAGCTACAGCCAGAGATACAAATGCTGGCCAGCAAACATCAGTAAGGCAGACAAAGAGTATAGCTACACATACCCCAACACCCAAACTATTGATAAGAAAAAAGACCCAGTAACAACACCAAGCTTAGTGCAAACTTTCTCCCCAGAGCTGGCTGCTAACAGGGACTCTGTAGTCCTGCCTTCCTCACTTTTGGTTTAGACACACTCCTGCCCCTGTTCTGATCCAAGCTAATTGGATTCATCTTTCAGCCTGACACAACAGTAATGCTACCAAGTCTTAGTGTATAGTTTACCAAGTGAGACCAAAATTATTACAGCATCCAGCATGTCTGCATTATAATGTGATGCTGGTATTAGACACTGTTAGCAGAAAACTTAACTTTATAGAAATTTATGTAATTAATTTTCAAAATATTAGATGGGGAAGGAGGGGGCAAGGGATCTGTTTTCTGAGGTTTACTGGCTATCCCAACCTGCTCAGGAGAGCAGACACTCTATCCTGTGAGTTATGGGTATAATTGTAATGGAAATCTCCAAACAAACAAGAAAATACCACTGCCACCTGCCTCAA
Organism: Eopsaltria australis; assembly: GCA_034509425.1. NCBI lineage: Eukaryota > Metazoa > Chordata > Aves > Passeriformes > Petroicidae > Eopsaltria > Eopsaltria australis. The sequence continues at coordinate 5,255,320 of JAVTVJ010000241.1, forward strand.
AGGGGGGTAAATTTTTAATCAACAACCCATTTCTCCTCTCATACAGAAGTTTATGAGACATTGTGTAATCAATAAGTCAAACCTTGCCTTTTCAAGGAAGGGACTTAAATGAAAAAGTTCTTAGAATATTTAATAAGGGTTCATACATGTAACTAAACACAGAAAAACCTCTAGGACTATAAACACTAAAATGAACTTTTTGTCTCAGCATTTTCTAGTCCTAATCAGCATTTTGCAAGAGCTGATCATAAATATTTTAAAGGCAAATAAAGGATGTAATGAAATTTTGGAGACATCTGACCCACTAAAATATTTTTGAAAGCTAAGGCTCAAAATGAGTGTATGTGTGTCAGTTAAGTGGGTCTCCTGCTAACTCAGGAGAGGTCAGAAGGGAAGCTAACTATCTGCTAAATGCCATAATACACATGGTGTTTAAAACACATTTTTTTTTGAATAGAGAAATTTAAAAGCTAGCAAAACAGACACCATTCAAGATAATTAAGTGAACTATGAAGGTGAAGGAGATTCTATCACCTGCAAAGCTTCAAACGATCAGTGATTTTCATTCAAGCAACTCTGAATAACTTGGAACCCAAAAATATTATTCTCAGAAGTATATAAGGTTTAGTTCCACATAGCTAAAACCAAATGATGTAAAACCCATTATGAAATGATGGAAGAAAGTGTTTACAACACTTAATATAGAAAAAAGAGATAAGCAGGATAAAGAGAGAGGAAAAGGCAAAACCTGTTTATTTACTCTTTACTTTCATGCTACTTAGGTTACTTCATATGCACCATGCAGTAGTGCCAGTGCTATGACAACACACCTGACTATTGTAGTCGATGTACAAGCTTATTAAATACTAACTCTTGTTCTAAAGGAATTTAGTTTAAAAGTGGAATTTTCATTCAAAAATAGCAGAATAAAAGTAATGCAGAATTTTGAATTGGAAACTTTGTTCTTGAGCATGAGGACTGGAACTGTCTCTTGCTATCCAAATATAAAGCCTAGCATATCATACATGGACTTCAACCTACCACTGCCACACTGCAGTCCAAGGTGATGCTACCACAAACATCGTGGTAACAGTATTTGTATTAATGTCCCATATAGTGCCACACCACTGCTGCAGGGTTGTCCTACACAACGCTTTGATTAGTGCCTGCAATCTTAAAAGAAAAATGAAGGTTTAGGGATACAGAACCTGACACATTTTTATACTCCCATAATGCACCTTCATATGGCAAATGATAAAAGCAATGCATTTGGCATTTACTACAAAGACACGACAAAAACATCAGCTGTGTTTTTACCTGGTTTATCCAGGAAAATGTATTGTAGAGCATCAGTAAGGTACACCCAAGTAGTACAGCTATTTCCAAAAATGTTCAGCTATTTATTTCCTCTCTTCGAAGTACTCTGGTTTTATGACTAGTATTACACCTAGCAACTTTGGGGACCACAAAAAAAAAATCCTATTTGCAGATCCATCCAGCTGACAAGCTAGTTTGCCCAACAGATCAATTTGCTTGTCTGCTGTTGGCGAGACTGCTTCACTTCTTGCAGCACCCAGAGATGTTTTGCGTTCTGAGTGCCAATTTCTGTGGGTTCTTGAAGTTTTCTGTCTACAGCCCTCCATGTAAATGGGATTTAAAGGCCTTCAGATTGCTAGTCTAAGAAGAAGACTGATGAAAAGCTGAAAATTAAAAATGGCTTCATATCAATGCTTACTGAACTCTAGCCATAGGATTTATTACATTCTAAAATCTGAATTGACACTCACTGAGGGCCTGACCCAATGCTCCTGTTAGCAGGAGATGCACATAGCTCTAAACAAAAGGTCGTAGAGAATATTCAAGACCGCAAATTGATCTGCAAATTCATAATAACTCCTACATTTCATGACTAAAAACCCCCTCCAAAAGCTCTTTCCATCAGAACTGAATTTGTAGTATCTGCATTTCTCATTTAACTGAATTGTATTTTGCTCAAAAATTAAGACCTTTGCAGAAATTTCATTCTTGATTCTTGAAATTGTCAGGAAAAACTACTTGAATGCATTTAAAAGTAATTTGAAAATGAGAACTTACTGAGTCTCTCATCAGTTCTCTGTAACTGCTATAAATTCCAAATCTATTTTGTGATAATCATGTCGAAGTGAAAATTCAAAGGAAATTAATATACACTAAGTTTTCAAGTTTCAAACAGAGAAGAGCACCTTTAGGCCACACAGTTTTAACTGCCCAGCAGACAAATATTAAGAGTTTAGAGTACTGGGATGCTGTAAAACCGCTTTCCCCAAAATATTTACTTGGAGAATGGGATATGTCTGTTTCTTGAGATATATGACAAAATTTTTAGAATTAGCTGGAGAACCCAAAAGCCTAATTTTGTCCACGTTGATTGCTGAAGCATTTATTACTAGCCCAAAGGTGTGTGTGCAGCTTTTGATGCTAGAAAGCTGCTGACAATCATGCAGCTCCACACCACTCTGGGCTGGCCACAACTCTAAAGAACCAACCGCTGCTCTGAAAAACTGCCATACTAGACTGAAAATGAAGCAATTTATAAAGAGAGTGAATGGATATGGAGCAAGACTCCACAGGCTTAAATACTGCCAAGTATTCAAATTTTCAGAAGTCTAAAATAAAAGGATAGTCACTCGCTGTTCTGCAGAACATCAGGCAGCTCTAAAGCATATATCTCAAAAATTCACATCACGTATTACAGTTCCAATGTAATTTTTTTGCTTTTAAAGGAAAAATAAGCTAAACAATGCTTTCTATAAACAATACAATCACTGAGGTTTTTCTTATTGAGTAAGGAAAAATACCGGCTCAATTCTCCTTGCTACACAGGGAAATCTGGGTTCAACTTTTTAACACACTAATGGCTATTTACTATTGACACATTGCCAACATTTTACTGAGGAAACCTTGAGAAAGAAAAGGCAGGGGGAAAAAAGTAATTATAACTTCTTAACTGTTTCTAACTTGCCTCACCTAACTTTGGAGGGAGTTCACAGGACAAAGAAGATGGGCTCATCACAACTCAGGGGCTTTCTCCCAGCTAGCTTTTAAGTCTACTGTAAGAGACACTTAAATTAAAAAGAGAAAGAATAGAACAAGAATTCTATTTCATAGAACACACCAGATAAACTCTGTAGGGAAAACAAGTAATGAACTGAAGCCTAATCTTCTTAGTAGTTTTTATAGTCAGTAGAGTGAGAGTTTCACAAAGCTAACACAAAACAGTAAAACTTAGGTTCCCTTGTCTGAATTACCTCCTGGTGGTGTCTCCATCACTCTACTGATCCCCCACATTCAGGCTTCATTTCAGCAAAATTTCCATTGAATTCTGCAGTTGCCACTGCCTAAATCAACCTGTTACATTACAATTAGTGGAGAAAGTTGAAGAAGACGCCTTGCATTTCACTAACAGTTTTGACAAACTTAGGACAAAGGAGGAGATAAAAAGAAGTTCAAAGAATAATGAACCTAATTAAAACAAAAGCACACCAAGAAAACCTCTATCTTGTCTGGCCACCACCTATCTTCCCTGACACTATGTCAGATGTCTCAGCTAACTTGCAATCTAACAGCAGGGAGAAAGTTGCTCTAAAGAGACTATACACTTTCTGGAGTTTTTGAAGATCAGAACAAGTATTTGATAAGTTAACTCAGAAGTGAATAGAATACTGAAAGAAAGTGACTCTGTATAATGACCAGAAATAGGTGAATTCACATCAACTTGGCCCATATTTGAAGAAAAACAAAACACTCTTAATTCCATGAACAGAAAATGTATCCCAGATTATCACTTCAGTGAACATCAAGATTTTCTAAGGATGAAGATTGCATTCTCTGCCTCCAACAGTGTCAATACAGAAAAGAAGGCACAAAGACTTCATGAAACTGTGAAGGGGCAATCTTACCTTTTAACACTTTAGGTTTCTTTACTCTTTAAGCCCTTCAAGACCCAAACCCATCACAGTCTCCAAACAAAATGAGGAAAAAAAATCCATTGTGAGAGAAATAAGGACAGACAACATTCAGTTAGAAAAGTGAAAACAAAAAAAATCTTTTTATAAAGTGTACATGCATTTGGCCCACTCACACTTCCCTAATATATCATTTCTCTAAATCAATTCCAGAAAGATGTATTTCCTCTTTATTTGTCCACCCCAAAGGACCTGTAAAAGCCAGTACAATTAAGAGAAAACAATTCCAAACTAGCACTACAGAAGCAATGCAACATTATCACGCCCATCTCGGTCCTTTTTGAACCTGTGCACCAAGAACTGAACATTGAGTGGTTCCTCAATACCTCATGAGGATATGACACATGAGCCATATGTGGGAAAACACCACCTAACACTGTCTACCCAAGTCGGTCTTGTTCTTGGTGTAGTACCAACAAATAAGATAATATTATTAATAAAAATATTTTAGTCTATGGCTGTACTACAGTCAGTAACTCATAGTGCAAAAAGACCCCACTTTTCAGGAAGTGGCTTATTTTCAAATCAAGTACCAGGCAGCAGAGAACAAACAGGTGAGACAAGCTTTTGCCTGTATTATAAACACTGGACACACTGTCTTTCTCTCTTCTCCCTTCCTAAATTCAACACAGTTCAGAAAAACTGGGGACCAAACAATTCCAACAGCAACTAAAGATCCATAAGGCTCTGAAAAGCAGATCCCTGGACTTGATTCCTTTTCTAACTTGGAATAAATCAAAATACTGTCTCTGTGGCTGTGAGGTTGTCCCACTGAGGCACGCAGAACAGAGCAGAACAAACTACTTTAAACTGTTTTAACTTATAAAAATTCATTAGTAGATTTAATCCCTTTTCCCAGCATCCAACTAAGAGGCATTTAAGGGTGCTATACAAAACAACCTAAATGCCAGTCAACATCATCTAATGCTTCGCTTGTCTTCCCTTCAAGTATAAAAGGGAAAAGGGAATAGTAGGCTTTGAAATAACTACTGATGTGTGAGGTTATCCAGCAAGTCAAAACATGCAGGAGCATCTAATAACCAACTCTCTCCATCAGTAGGGGATTTTCAAGGAAATACTGTAGTCTAATTGCCCATTTTCTATCTACAATGTTGATTTTCAAGCAGAGCAGGCTATTTTGGAGTTATGCCCTGGCTTATATGGAGATGAAAGATGTATCCAACTAGGTTCAATTAAAAAAGTTCTCCAGCTGCCTCCAAATCTGGCTTAAATACAGCATGAACTCAAAAATTAAAAGTTGAGCCAGAAAATCAATGCTGAGGGAAGAGTAGCAGGGGGGAGGTGTGAAGAGTTTTTCTTCTTTTTAATGACATCATGAAATGGTCACTTACATTCCCTAAATTGAGTTACTCCAACGTTAATGTACATTAGATATGCAAAAATTAAGTTCACAAACCAACAGTGAGAAGTCTAGGTGGAGCTACATTAAGAGAAGAATGGGAAATCCAAGTTTACATGCCAGTATGGGTTTAATCATGATTTAAGCTTTATAAAAGGTCTGAGATAGCTTAGCAATATTTCAGTCATATACAAATGATTATAACATCAGTTTTGCAAGAGAATTTGGGGCAAAAGAGGCAGCAGGGAGAGATGCATCCACTCTGCCTATCTACAATCATCTGTGCAACATCCAAAATTTGCCTCAGCCAGTATATCTTGAGAATATGGAAGATGATAACTTAATGAGAAGTCATTATATTCACATTTTCACACAATATTTGGATGCAAATTAAATAAATACCAAAGATTAAAATAGTAAGCTTAAGCAGATTTTTCAAATATTCACCTCTAAACAGGTGCTGTTCACACCGATCAGAGGGTTCAAAAGGATCTTACAATTCACTGAGGCAGTTAACTTACTTCTCCTTATGTCCAGATAGACCAGCATCTTCCTGACAGGAAAAAATGACTGACTACTTCAAACCATCTAGGAAGGATTCTACAAACAGTTTCCTCATGTATTTTACAACTGCTTTATAAACAGTTGGTATAAATGGATGCTTGCAGTTACATGCAAATTAGTAAATCTTTGTCATCCATGCCATTTACTTTAAAAAGATCAGTGTTTAGTAATACGTACAGTTCCAGATAAACAACTGGAACTGAAATTAAGCATCATCTGCCTCAAGTTATTAGTAACTAATCGTTCATATGGCATATTTGCAGACTTGATCCATTACTGACAGAGTAAGTGGCATTTTAATAAGCCCTCAATCAATCGTGGAGGAAAGAAGTATCAGAAACTCCAGACAAAGCTGGCAGGAATAAGTAGTGACTTTATTATTTATTTCCAGACTTTTAGTCCTAAGTTCTGATGGTGTTCATCAGGTATATCTACAACACATGGGCACACCTTGCCCACCTTCTTATGCACAAGCATGAAGTGCTCTTTCCTACCTGTTAACTGTACCCAGCTTCCCTCCTGCTCTCTAGCTTTCTTGAGCTTATTTCCTCTCACCAAAACACTGCTTTTTCTCTTTACAGAACTCGATGGAATAAGTTTCAGGTACAATTTTCTGATAATGTGCTCAAAAAGCCTCCATAAAAATTCACCTTTACTATGATTGACAACTGCTCAAGAAGAACAGTCTCATAGGATGAATTTATGCACATTATCAATCTTTTCATTACGAAGTTATGGTACCTGTAATAAATATAGCAACAGCAATGCTTAAAAGCTACTCCTGACAGTTTATGAAAACTTAAATAACAAGTTTCCTTTGTCAATCTAAACCACATGTTTACATTTATTCAACTATACAAAACCACGGTTAAATTACTCCATCATTTGTTATATCTATCCCAAATCCCCTTTCTCATTACTTGCTATTTAGTGACAAGGTTAAAAGGAGTCTCACTCTGAACATACATGACTTAGAATAACCTCATCTATCTCCATTTGCTGTAAACTCTAAATACAAGCAAAATTCACTAGATTTGTCTATTCATAATAATAAACTTGCTTTTATGGTGAGCATTTTTTCTAATTATATTCCACAGTTTCAACTGCTCTTCACAATAAAGTATGTTAAAGTTTTTCCCCTGTGAAAAAATAAGACCACAAGTATTTCCATAGAGCATATATATGCTGACAACTATTTTTGATTACTTTTTCCTGCATATATACAGTTCTTCAGAAATCAAAATAACAAAGGGATCCACTTTATTATTTTCATGTCAAGAGGAAACACATCAGAATACAAGTCTAGTTTTCACAAAACTTTTCTTGAAGATTCAATGAATTTTACTGCAACTAAAGGAAGAGACATTTGCATTTTATTTTCAAATATAAGGGAAAGAGCCATGTGATTTCTTTTGTACATGCTTATCACCATCACCCTTTTATCACAGAGTCAAAAGACCATTTGCGTAAGCTTTCTTTCACATTTAAGACAGAATATTGCTCTAACTTTTCCAGGAGATTGTGATAAGGGCACATTTAGAAATTCCTCTATATCTGACATGATATTGCTAAAAAAACCCATATTTTTTTGCTGCCCACAGGACCTCTCCCTTGTCTTTGAAATAAAGTACTATTGCGATACAGACTCAGTCGTGATATATCTGTAAGTTCATATTCTCTTCTTTTAATTGGCTTTGAGGGAAAAGAGGCAGAAAAAAAGATACTACAAGATTACATCCCTCCTTTATGCTAGCCCTGCTCTACCTCACTAGTGTCACTAGTAACAATTTCCACCCCACCTCCCCAAAATAAAAAAAAAAAAGTATACACTAATAAACTTCCTCATGGAAAACTTTAAAAACACATTCTTTAAGTTTTCTTATTGTAAAGAGCATATTTAACCCAGTCAAAAGCTGAGTAGTGATAAGTAATTGTAGGTAAAATTCTACAAATCAGAATGTCAAGAGAAGACACTACCATAGAATAAACAGTAAAGGAAAAAGTGCTAAGACTTTAGATGTGAAAACATCTAAAGATGTGAAAACATAATAAAAAACAGTGCTCCAAAGCAACAGAATTCACATTTACGACCCAATCTTAGATTTGGCAATTACAACTGTTCTGAAAATAGTTACTTCTGGCTTCTCTTTATTGAAGAGGGGCGTAGGGAAAGAAAGAGGAAACCATTTTTAAAACCAATACATTCAGAGTTTCCAGACTGCAGCTCTCACACTTACAGCTGAGGAGAAAGACTGTTAAACTGAATTCCCCTTATTGCCCTCAGATTAGAAAAGAAGTAAGCATAGTTCAGAACTCTGTGAAAACAGCACAAAGAGACTAGCAGAGGGAAATCTGCTAGTCTGAAGGATTCAAGCTTTCTGCCCTTCAAATGCAAGTTATCTTCAAGTAAGTTTTTTCTCTTTTTGCAGTTTTCCTTTCAAGTGTTAACACACTCAGCATCATCTCTCAGGTGTAACAAATCAAAGCCTTTATTTTCACCTCTGACATTTTCAAAAAACATATGAATATATGACACACCTTATGCTGTAAAAGTTCAACCCTGCATCAGCTAACAATTTTTTTTAGGTTTAAGCTTACACACTGTACAGCCTACTTGCTTTCTTTCTGTACTTTGCCAGATCTCCTCAATTTTACAAACTTCTGAACAGAACTGTCATTATTAATTCTCAGCAAGACACCTAAGCCACTATGAATCACTGCAGTGACTGGCAGCAAGTGTCGGCACTACTCTCACAATGCTTCAGAAATGGAGGGAAGTCCTAAAGCAACTAAAAGCTTTTAGCTAAACCTACCGCTGACTTGGTTCTTGCACAAGTCTTCATCCAACTTCATTAAATAAGAGAGCAAAGAAAAAGCATGCATTAGGGTGACATGACATTTCACAAGCCAGAAATATTTCATTATTCTGCCTCTCTAACACCAGCATCTCAGCTCCATGTCTCCAAGCAGGGACACCACATAGGTTGGAACTTGGGTTTCTCAACCTTCATTAAAAGCTTATTGAACAGTGACCATTATGCATCCTGTAACTGTCCACAGTGGAGTTGGGCCCTCAGAGTTTATTCATTGGATATCAGGCATCAAAACTACTTGGCTCTGAACAAGAATACAGATTACAAATGTTGCGCCCCTTCTTAACACAAGTACTGCACAATGTAAACCATTATATTTACTATGCAAAAGTGCACATTTCTCCATGCTGTGTGAAAATTAAACTACGGATTAATATTCTACCCATAAACAATTGATAATAATGATTTTTCCTGAAGAGAAATGAAAGTGAAAACAGAAACAAGGGCTTTGTTGTAGTCTCTAAGGTGCTTAACCGCATTGCTAATCAGCATTGCACAGATTTCTGCAAATAAAGAGGGAGTGAGCACTTCTCTGCACAGGGAAGTTGTGATTCTTTTCCTAGAACTTACATTTACCATAATCATTGAATTTTAGAAGTATACTACTTTGACAACATTTTCATCTGGAACACTGGCAGCTCTGCAGTCCAGTAGTAGATATAACAAAATATTTAAACTTCAACAATCATAGAGAAGTTCACTGTTGTTCTAATAATCAAACTCACAAATATACAAAGAATCAAACTACTGTGACTTCATACGGACTGTATTCACTGTGTGGTAGAAGTAAAATCAAACTTATTTTTCAACATCTTTTGTAAACTTAACCCATGTTCATCCCATGAACAAGCCAGCTTTAGTACTTTGAATTCAATAAAAAAAGATATAGCTCCATTTCTAGTGATGGATAATTTAAAATACATGTTAGCATAGACCATTCTGTAGCATAACTTTAGAGAGATATAAACACAAGTTTAAAAGTTATGGTAGGATGTACTTGCTTTCTTACATTCCACTCAGTATCTCACTGCCTGTCCGTGCTCATCATGTGAACTGCTAGTCAATACAGCTTGCTTCATGGCATCAAGACAAACTCATTTTGAAATTACCATGGTCATCCAGAGCTTACCAGAGAATCCTGAAACAGCTCGTTGTGAGACACAGCCACATGTAGAGGCTCATGCTGGTTTCAGAGAATAAATCATCTTCAAGAGAGGCATGCTATCACATCAGCAAAACCTCAGTTTTTGTTGATCTACTATTCTCATTAAAAAAATCATTTTCCTTATTATCCTGACATGATTCTTCCTAGATTCACTGTTCCCCTATTAAAACATACTACAATTTTGTCAGTAAACAAAATTTCTAGATAAATGTTAATCATTGTCTGGCCATTTTCTTAGGGATAGTAATACTCCAAACAGAACACATGCAGCTAGTAACAGATCAATGGAGGTATCTAGTTGTGACACTCACGCATTTTACCAGTACTCTAAAATCTTTCCCTCTTCAAAGGTCTAATATATTTACCTACTTTGGTTCAATTATTGACACATTAAGCAATACAATTAAGGGACTGCTTAAGTCAGTTAACTAGGGATGGGATGGTGTGCAGTATGGGGGTTTGTGTATGTGCTGCTCTGTTATTTTTTTAAAAGCAAAAGTGAGAACAGGTTTTGTAGATATCTCTATATTACGTACTTCTCATTATTCACAAGGCCCATGTTCAAATTCAACCATCTTTCTATTAAGCATTCAGTTGTAATTATTATTAATACTTTAGAGCTATCAAAGATAATTCCTACCAAATGGCAAACATATGACAATTGTGGTGTAATTTATCACGGTAAAAGCATCTAACTAATTTTCAAATTGTCTATTAAGTACCCATAACTGACATAAATTTAGTTGGTCTAGACATTAAGAAAAATTCCAGTGTACTCACCTATATACACAATGTGGACCTACTAAGTCAAAATCTAAAGATTTGCTTAAAACTCAATGGTCTAGTTCAGAAGAAGTTCCAAAATAATAATAAATAAAGTGACAAAATTAATCCATTTTTCCATCTCCCTTAATTTAAAACATTATTTTCAACACAAGAAAAATTGCTATAGCTTCCACCGATTAAACTAGTTTCTAGTTTTTCATCCTATCCTTTGTTGAGAAATCCAATAAAAATGAAAAATGTCTGGTTGCCCACGCTTATTTTTGCACTTAAAGATTTAGCAGCTCTCTTGGAAGCTGGGAAAAGAGACATCTTTAGAACATGGTGTTAAAAATACATCTCTGTTTCCCTACCTGTTTCTCACTCAGAGCTGTGATTTTGGCTTGAAGTTCATGAAGCTGTTTCTTCAAATCAGCGTTCTGATTAGAAAGAAAAAATATCTGTGAGAAAGATATTCCATTTGTTAACAAAGAGTAGTAGCAGGAAGGTGGGTTTTTTTGTTTTTGCACAATGTACTACAAATACAGCACCTCTGGATGTACAGCCAATAAAATTCAAATGGCTCAACAAAGCCTTATTTAAGTCGCTGAGTGCAACAATAATCAGAGGACCTTTCTAGCACTCCGACAGATAGCCCAGTTTGGAAAGAAGATTTCATTAAAACATCCATTAGTGCTTATCACATTATAAAGCACATTTGTACATTACATCAAGTTTACAAGTTAAACAATAAATGTTTGTTAATATGTAACACAATCGTACTGTATATAACAGTAGGCTATGGCATGTTATCTAAAACATTCTCACCTACGCTACTCATGCAAAAAACATTCACATTTAACTGTGTAGAGTATCAAACATATCTATTAAAACTTAATTGACACATATATCAATTGAAGGAAACATACAAAAGTCCTTATTTCCATGTATGTTTATGACTTAGACTGTGTTAAAGAGAATTACATTTGCCTTAGCACATCATTCACATCAGCACTTTGATTATAGCAGCACTTTTCTAAGTTTCAGATTTTAAAGTCATAAGCATCACTAGAAAGATGCAGACAGAAAACAATTTTTAACAGGACTTTCTCTTTTCTACTAAAAAAAAATAAATAAACAACTGTCCATAGTTTAAAATCTTTGAAGTTCTGCAGAAATGTGACAGGGAAGCAGGTTTTCCCTAATTTTTCTCCTTTCCTATTTTTTTGTTCTCATTTATGTTGTGAAGTTTTTATACTAGATTATGCAGGTTTAGTCTGCTAAGCAGAAATATTAAAACATAGGACAAATATAATCACAGGAACTTCATGCATATACCCTATTTTTATATTTCTCCGTAGAATTTTGAAATGCATTTTGATCTCAGCTTGCAGATAGCCTCCAAATTCAGCAAAACCAGATATTGACCAGTCACCCTCCCTTCTTTCAGATTCTGCTTAATAATTTGGGATAAAAATGCATTAAGAGCATAGGAAACAGGGACCAGATTTACTTTTCCTGACTCTAGGAACTTTGCATGTAGTATGATGTCACTTTCAGCAAATATGAACTGAAAGCGATCTGCTCTGCAGACTAATTGTTAGCAGACATGACCAGAGAATAAGAGCAGAAGATCTTATCCAAATCCCATCAGAATAAGAACACTGAAAAAACCAGATCTTCCAATACACCCTGCTTAACCCTCCCTGTCAAGAGGTTTAACTGTTTGAGTGTTATTAAAAGCTGTCTTCCCACTTCACTGAGCTCAGAAAAAACAGTACATTCAGAAAATTACAGGACATTTACTATTGTATGGGGATGGGAGCTCTTAACAGCAAGCCTCAAGTGAGTGGCCTTTATCCCTCTACTCAACATTTCAGACTGGTTTGAGAGCTCCACAGAACTCCCCATCCAGCATTCTGGAGTGTTTAACTGCTGTACAAGAAAACCCAGGGGCCTTATGCAGCCATTGGGAAAGGGATGACTTCTGCGGTCTATGTAGGGAGCCCAGTTATCCAGCTTTAGTAGCTCTGAAACTTCCCAAGGCCAAGTGCCCATTCTATGGACACTACAGGACTGGTAAGACACCCAAGACAGGCAATCTGAATACAACCTTAAGCTATATTGTTTGGACAAAATTTCTTGGACAGAATATCCTCTCCCTTCTTGTACTATGAACCTTCTGATACCCCAAAAACAAAAAAAGTTGTTGTGAATAATGGCAGCTTTTATAGAGAGCAGCTTCCAATAGAATCAGAAACTTACTGCTCATCTGAACTACACCATAGCCCAGAAAAGTCACTTGATTTAAACTATTAAGAATATGTATGAGGCAAAAGGCTCCATAATGACAAGAATTTTGGTTTTGTTTTAAATGATCCAAGAGTCACTGTTCAAAAACTTATGAACAAGTTTTCTCCTAAACACTATGTTAGCAAGGAAGAAGGTGATCCAGAAATATCTAAAATCCTCAAATTTCATGCACTGTTATTTCCTGCATTTTTAAGGGAAATGATCCAATATAAAAAAAATAGTTACCTGTGGATCTTGCTTCATTTGGGCAACCAATTTCTAGAAAGAAAAAAGATGCAACAATACAGTGAAGATTTTCATTACAAATCTTGTTGAACAGTATAAAATTCAGTATTTTTAAGAACCTTGGTAAAAGCAAAATATTTCGTTTACAGCATTTCAATAGCAAAGCCTGGAGTCCAGTATTATAACATTTCTAATTCCATTCTTATTAATATAGTAAAAGTACTGTATTAAATCATCACTTTTGCTCCTCCTAAACAGCTCTTGAACAAGTGATGCTTTTTAAAGACAATTTAAGCCAGCTGGGTAAGATAATCTAATAGCTGTGTCTCCTCTAGAACTGCTGCCCTCTTTGCTTGCAGTCACAAGAAACACAAACCACAGATAACTGCTGCAGGCACAAAAGCTGTTTGTATATTCAACGGCAGAATGTTTCAAGTACTAAAGCTCTGCCTGTGTGTTGGCTTGGCTGGTACCAGATGGAAGACCCATGTTCAGAAGTATCTTTGCCACTTTTCTCCCTCAGAGAGAGATTGAGATCATTGTAGAAGAGATGCCCTCCACATCCAAGGGAAAACAGACAGATTGTTACCATTCACTATTCTTCCTCCCTCACTTCCTTCAGGCAGCTGCAGGAGAATGCAGTCTATTGCTAAGCAAGGAAAAAGTTACCAAAGAAAACCAGGGCTCAGAATGAAGAGACAACATAGACCAAAAACTCCTAAAATCTTTTTTGGTACATTTGTAGAAATTTACATCTCTAATGTCTTCAAAGGTTATGTCTTAGATTTAGTAGCTACTAACACACATTTCTTTCATTGATCAGCTTTAATTACTTTTTGAACAAAAAAAACATTCAAGATTCTGTGACCATAAGTTCCCAAGATAAATTACAGGACTCTTATGTAAAAGGATGACCTCCTTTTTCTTTTGAGTCTGTTTTCTTACAATGCAAACATGAGGGACTAATACGATTACGGCAAAACAGAGCCGACTTGAGTCAAGAGGAGCTGGAACCTGGACTTGATGATCCTTACAGATCCCTTCCAACTTGAGACATTGTATGATTCTATGGCTGCTTCCCTATTCAGCTCCTTCTTACATTTTTTCCACACCACATATTCCCCCATCAGTCCTCACTTCTTCAGATTGAAAGATTCCTCATGCACAAATCATTCCATTGCTTTATTCACTCTTGGCACTCTTCCATAATTCTCTCATTTGTCTATCATCTGGAGACAAAGTTTAAAACTATGTGCAACACTCAAGTACTATATACTGCAAAAACTCCTTCCACAATGCCAACAGCCAGTTCAGAGCCTGGTATTGCAGATGTAAAACTGGGCCTTTTTTTCTGAAGTGCATTACTTGGCATTTATCTACACTGAATATTATTGTTTCGTCATGCTGCCATTCAGCATCACAGGAACATACTCAGCTTAGTTTTCCCTCGGTGCTTCCTGCCACATTGGAGCCTGACAAGCAACAAATCTGTTAGATTTTATATAAAGTGCTCCTGCAGACACAGTCATAAGACAATACATTCAGTACTGTAAACTCGTCATAAAATACTGCTAAATTTTTGGATCACACAGTACTACGCTATGCAATTCTAAGGAAAAAAATATTCTTTTGCACTGACCTTAAATATAAGCTAAATTTAAGGTATTTTAAAACTATTGATCTTTTTGCCATGAAATAAAAGAAGGACAAGGATGTTTTAGGTTCCTTCCACACATCAGCTTGAGGAATCATCCATGAAACTAAACCCTTCTGTAAGAATAGCTAAATATAAGTCCTTTAACACCTCTGGTGATCAAAACTATGAAGAGCAGACTGCTTCAAAATAATCTTAATTAAGTCAACACAGCAGCAGAATGAACAACTTAGGCTTGATGCATCTCTTCTCAGGACAAGCAATTTAGCTTTCACATAGAAGACTTTTGAATATTCAAGCAGTACACTCATATAGAAGGGATCTGATCAGATGTCATTCATGGTGGATTCTCTGATCATAGAAAGTAAACAAAAAAGTAGCTTTTTCTGAACAACTAAACACCTTTTTTGGGTCCTTAATGGTAGTTTAAGATACACTTTGCCAAAGCAGTACTATGAAAGATTCAGACAGAGTTCTGGAAGTGAAACAGAAGAGGCAAAACTCAAGGAGCTGTTCTACAAACAGAAACCACATCATACTGAGCCTCACTTGTACAGCCATGTCAGCAGTCACAGGCAACACGCTGCATCGGGAAGCTTGGGAGGGGGTTTGGCTACATAGCCAAGCTGAATTCCTTATGCTCATCACAGACACCTGTCCATCACTTCCAACAGGACCACAAACCATGACTGTGTGAGCATTGGCAAGCTTTGCTAGAGAGTCCTCAGAAAAAGAAATACTAGAGAAGCAAAAGTTGACAAGAAACAATTCTCCATAATTCCTGAGTGAAAAGAAGGAACATATTATATCTCTTTAGGTTACAAAATTCAGAGCTATACAAGAAAGTTCAAGCATTTCATTTGAAGATTTTTTCTGTGCCAAAACCAGCTTAATTTCTATCAGTGTGCATGCTGACAAGCAATAACCACACAAGCACAGTTCACAAAACCTTTACTGAAGCACCCAACGTTTTGTTGCAAGTGTTATTTTCCACTGTAAACATAGAGACTTTTTCTTAGCCTTAATTATAAAATATACAGCATCTTAAATTAAAAAAGACAACCTTCTGATGTAATGATTTTTCTAGTTTCACCAGCTAAAACCAAATTTAATTAAAGTTGATTTTTGTGCAGAGCTCACTTTTAATGACAACAGGGTAAAGCTAAAGCAAACAAAGTAAAAAACCCCACTAACTTTTAGCTTGTTTTAAAAAGGTCTTTTTGGACATTTCCCAGTCTTCATCCCTGTTTGGCAGTGTCATTATGAACAGTTGCTAAAGATTATTCAAAATTCACAGTCTTAACATTTTTGGTTCACTGGGGCATAAAGGGGAATGAAGATGCACGCAAGAGGTAAACGCTGTCATACAAACACAAGCATAATTATCATTTTGATTGCTTCATAGTAGTTAATACTTGAAAAAATTACTTACTGGTCTTAAACATTTCTATGTCTGCAGCAAAATGCCATGGGTAACTTCTGAACTTCCTTACCCCCATAACAAAACTTCAATGAAGTTTTGAATATAAGGGCCTTGGAGTTTCTGAGAGCAAAATACTCATCTGTAGTTCTGAAAATCCATCTTTAGCTTTTACAGGTTTTCCTCCCTGGCTATAAGTTGTATTTTGTTAAAGCGGACGTAGCTTGATTTCACTAATTCACCCCTTTGAGGTCATCATTGCAGCAAGTACTAAACAAGCCATCCAGATCACATTTTAGACAAGTAACCAAGTAATTTTGAAACATTTTCCAAATTTCATATGATGGACTACACTGATCATTGCTACTTATAATATATTTCTTTTATCCACTGTGTAACAGTTCTGAAATTCAGACATCTGAAGATCTTCAGAAATACTTGGAGGACTGTGTTTAGAAAAGTCTCATTGTTAAATTTAACATTTCAAGTTGGCAGCTAATCTGTGTCTATAGCTGTAATAATTTTCTTCCAAGAATTAATATGCATATGTCCTCCTATATTTACTAAATTAGGTTTTATTATAATGAGTTTTAATAGTTCTTCATTGGCATTGTAACAGCATGGCAAACTGCATATAGTACTGAACTGTACAGTTCAGTAGTACAGTATAGTACTACTGCCATATAGTATTGAACAGGTTACTAGTAAAAGGATCCAACACGTAAAAATTTACAGAGCCCAAGCACTACAACATTTTGGTTATCAAAAATATAGTGTAGAAGCTACTAAAGTAGAAGACATTCCAGAAGAGAAGCACCAGATTAAACTATGCAGCACTATATACATTTCACTTCAAAGTTCCTCCATTGCCAACTGAATACTGAAGTTGGCTTCAGAACATCAGAAAAACCTTTCAGACAGAAGCAGCTGAACACAGTTTTCAGAATGTTTTTATTACTGCTACAAAATACTAAAAAAAATCCCCACCCACAGCTTGATATGTAGATTTTTCACATTTGCTAAAAAACAACAGGTGGTGAGGTCAAAATGCAGAGTATAAAATTCTGAAGTAGTTTCAAGCTTATGAAACAATTATTACTACAGTTGTAGTGTTATTGCTTAATGCTCCCATTAGTACTAATGCTGTCAGCAGTGCTAATGTTGCCACTGCTTTAAAGCAAGAGAATGTAAATTACCTGGTGAACCTGAATTTCCACTTTCAGAGCCTCCTGTAGAGTCTGCAGCTCCATTCTCTACCTTCTCCACTTTCTCTAGAAGTGTCTTTGCTGATTCCAGTGCCTTTAGTTTCTGGTTTCCTCTTTAACACCAGTCCTATAGAAAAACAAAGGTTTTGTTTTGGTTAGTGAAGGAGAAAAGTCAATTTGAAAAGAGGAGATTATAACAGAACAGGAATTCAATAGTGAACTATATTCAAATACAGCTTTCTAGCCTAAATACAGTCAGTCTTTTGAACACAAGAAATCTGCAGGCTCTACAAAATGCCTGCCTTGGAACCATTTAGCCAAATTTGTTACTTCCCACATATCCCAAAGTTGACATACTTATCCCTTATCTTAGTTTGCAGGCAGCTATTTCCTACCAATATCCTATTGCAGTTGCATATTAAATTAGCAAATTTAACTACCGAGAATGTTTAAAAAATCTGTGTAGATGAAAACTTATTCTAGAGAATAAAATTCTACAACCACAATAAATAGTTAAATGGAATGTACTGCATTAACACACTTCCATGATACTGTAGAGCTGTTCTTAGGTGGGACAGTGTGCATGTTATTTAACAGAACAACATTAATATATTAATAACTCACTGCCTAAAGTTTGTGCCAAGTTAGTAATTTCAGCTGAAATATGTTCTGAAGGAACAGAAGAGTGATATTAAGCAGCACAATACATTTCAAAAAGGTTAATTTTAAAATCTTTTTAATCTTGGAAATCTACTTGTAGATCATGAGTATAAAGTTTAGCATCTTCACTTGTACTACAAACAAATTAATCCCCCAACGTCTGACATAGAAAAGCATTATCAGACATACTCCTAAAGGCCTTGAATGTTGGACAAGAGGTTTTTGTTCAGAAATATGTTAAAAGTATCAGCTTCTGAAACAGGATTAAGATTCCCATATGCTCAAATCATAGTGGAACCTGTGTAAAAACATCTATAAATACATGCACATGAAAGACACTGGAAAACATTATATAGCAATGTTTCCAGTCACTTTTCCATCCAGACACCACAATTAAGGAATTGCTGCAGTGTTAAAATAGCTCCTATGTTTTTATTTTTTGAAAATTGCTCACAATCATTTCACAGGTATTGTTGCCAACTCAGAGGCCTTCCTAATGAGACTACAATGTTTTCAAAAGGGTCCTGACAGCTTAGATTAGACATGCAGGTTGTAAAAAGAGAGTAATTCCCATAAGTTAAAGAATTTTATGTTAATGTTTCCTCACTATAGTAAACTGAAGTAGTGGACAAATTTGTGAACTCCTGAAAATAAAAATGTTGAAGGCATGTATTTTGCTTTGTATATTTATCATTTATCTTTTCAAACAGAAATATATTACAAAAAGAGAAGACTATAAAGTGGGGTTAAAAAGCATTATATTTAAACTCTTTGTCAGTGCTGTCTGCTGTTAGCTTAAAGTTACTTATTTAAATAACAAAGACCTGATCAAACTTTCTAGCCAACACATGAAATGACCTTCTGCAAGGGCCTCTCCCACATGTGACACAGAGGAGTGAAAACAGCTGCCTTTGCAGCACTAGTCTCTATAAAACTGTAATCTGTATCAAGGGATACATGGAAATTACGTATAGTTCGCTGTCCTATCACCACAAACAGTAATGAGAAAACAGAATCACACAGAATTACTTCCACTCACTGACAAGAACAATTATAGCATGCTTCAAGTCCCTACCACTGCAGTTTCAACAGAAGCCATGCTTCAGGAAACCACGTGGGAGACTGGTTAATGAAAACTGGAACCCAGTGCAGAGGCTAGAAGTCTTTTTGACCCTTGGAAATTCAGTTTCAGGGGAAAGACAAGGCAGATATGATCAGTTTCTTTCTCAGTGTGTCTTCAACAAATCAGAAGGCACACATGATGAATAGTTTCTATCACTCTGCAGCTACATGCTAACTTCCAAGTTGAGTGCAGAACAGCAAAACAGTTATCTCAACTGAGAATCTAAAAAATATCCATCATTTAAATATATGTAACTGTAAAGTCCAATACATGCTCATGGCAAATAGGACACCGTATTTCTGTAACGGAATATATAAAGATTGAGCAACTTCTATTAATGCACAACTTAATTTGAAAGATAGAAATTGTAGTATTGATGGTTCATAAAAACTAATCCAAGCTAATTGCATCTATGCCTTGAACAGCTAGCAAGATTTTTCAAAATTAACTTTTAAGTGGTTCAAGAAAAAAGTGACACTGCTTTGCAGAAAAAAGGTAGTTGTTCAGCCTAGCTATGTTTCCAGGGGTATAAACAAGAAAAAATATATTTAATTTAAAAGTTTGGTCAAGTTGCCAAACTCTGAATACGAAATATATACAATTGTTTCTTTCTGGAACACACACTTGCAGCTTCCCTTCCCAAGCAGGAATAACTATTTAGTTATCCCTGTCTAGAATTCCCCTGAAGTACCTTATACACTCGTCCAATGTTAAACAACCAATACAATTTAAAAAAAAAAATAAACAAAACCAAACAAACCCCCATCATTCCTTACATCCAGCAAAACCTAAACTGCATTTTTCTGGTTTACACAGAACAATGCCTATAAATATCTCTCAGGGCATCTGGCTAAATATTGCTCATTCTTCCTTTGAGAGAAGGTACAAAATGACATAAGTGGCATACATTTTGCTAGTGCAAAAACTTTGAGTATTTTTGAACTTTTATTCTTTAAGACTGAATTTAAATAGAAGATTTAAAAACTTAAGTTCGGTGGCATTATAAACTGTCTATAATACCACATTCAAAGATCTCTGGACTAATCATAGAACATGGTGCATTTTCCACTTTACTGTTATGGCAGTGGAATTATTTCAAATAAAAAGCTTGTAGATAACTGAAATTGCATGGATGGCTTGGCCTGCAAAAATCCTTCATCCCATTATTTTTAAAGGAAAACAAGCAAGTGTCTTGCTCAACGCCAGAATCAGTGATTTCCAAAAGGAGAGCACAAGATTCAGGAATACATGCATCTCTTGTACATCCAGACATGCTTCCAAGTCTCAGCCAGGAAGAAACTGAGCAAGAGGTAAATTATGCATTTTTTGATGGATTTCAATTATTAGAGGCAGCAGTCCTCCATTCAACTTCTTGCTGGCATTCATTTATTACCAATAATCACTTATTTTTAAAGTGGTTGCTTCAAGACTTACAATTTCATACTCAGATAAGTGCCCAAATGTACTGCATATAGACTATTTAAATATTCAAAGACTGAATGAAACCTTAAACTCTACAATAATCACGTAAGTGCACTCACACTTGTGTTATCTCAATTAAATACAATCTACATGGGAACCTCTAAAATATCACAATACTATTTCAACTATGGCTATTTTGGAAGCTACACTAGAAACACAGCTGACAAGTCATGTATATTTATACAAACAAAGGTAGGACACACACAAAGCCACGACTGCCTTCTGTGTGTATGGAAGGACTCTGATAACTCAGAATTTTAGAGAGAAGTCTTTCTGAGCCAAAAATCCCTTCAAATAAATTTAGTTTTCACATTACACAGAAAAAAAACCAACTTAACATTATTATTTTTGAGTAGATGAATTTAAATGTCCATCGTACTTACAGAGCCTTGGGCCCAAATCTCAGCCTTACAGAAATTTTATTTATAAAACTGGGGCTTCCATCAGTAACATTTACTATTCAGGACTTAATTTCTGAATATAAGAATAGATAGAATTTCAGTTTCAGTAACCATCAAACTTTTCCAGAAATGGATGATAGCTCTTCATATCATCTATTCTTAGGTAAGCCACTTTAGCCTTGGGAAGAAATACTTACCAGTTTTGAGTAAGTTATTCCTTTCAGCTCTCTACCCCCTCCTACAAAAGAAAAACAACAACAACAAGAAAGAGATAATTACAAGTATTTTAACTAGAGTTTGAAAAAAAAAAAAAAGGAATTCAAATATTTGAAAAGTTGGAGAGGGAAGGGTTGGGATTTTAGAAAGGGGTTTTTGATTGGTTTTTCTTCAGGGGAGTTGCAATTATTTTTTTTTAATGCTGAAGCTAACTATAAAAAAACCACTTTGAAAGCTGTTTGAAGTGGCAGGGAAAACTACGGAGACCTACAATTTTAATCTGGATTAAAATACAAACTATTACTGTCACTAGGGGGAGGAAGCAATTATAGGCACAACTTTCTCTAGCTCTGTGCAAGGCCAGCATCCCCCTCCCGTGGGAGAAAGCCCTTCTCTCCACCACATTTATTAAGATCTATATCGTAAGCCCTGTCAGTTGCCACAGCTAAATACAACAAGGTTACCCACCCTAGACATTTGCCCACCAGCTCTGCTAGAGGTGACACTCCAAGATGGTAGAGCAGGTGGTAGGTCAGCTCAAATGCCAGGGCACCACTGGGGACTGAAAAAACAGCAGTGTAAGCCAATATGGTGGGACATGACATGTGGAGGCCGAGACAGGGCACTGCCCTGTTACACTACCTGGGTCATGGGCAGAACATTCAGTAGCACAGCAAGGTAATTCCTCTTAAATCACCACATGAATCATAAAAAACTCATGAGTCAGAGTTCCAAAAAGATAGTTACAATATAAATGACAACTCACTTGCTCAATAACTTTGCGTAATGCTAAAAAAAAGCTTCCAAAATACTCCCAATTTTCTAGTAAAATACTAGAATATTAGCATATTTGAAACTTTAACTTCACAGGTAACAAAATCTTTGCAGATGTTTCTATCCACACGTAAGTCATCAAAGAGCTGATGTTTAAGTCCCAGCCTTATAAAAACACAGCAGTAGAAAGTCACAATCATCTCTCACTCACTGACGACCAGCACAAGTGGAGGAGTTTCCATTTAATAACCAGCAGAACCGGATGCTGATGAGCACTGAGAACAGGAAAGAAAAGAAGCCGACTGCTGGCAGTGATAGTATTGTCAGTCTCCTAGTCCCGATTTTATTGTGCATTTTGAACCACTAAATATCACAGATGATGTTTAATTTTAGAGCAACTTCAGGTTAGTTTACATAACATGCAGCTGCTAGCATTATGAACTGGGAAGTATGGACTGTTTCGAGGTTGTATTAGAAGTAAGTACATTCGCTCTGGATGCTACAGAATTTTAAATACTGTCATTTTTGAGGGTGGTGAAGAGACAGGTATTATTCTCAAACTCTAGTAGTTTCTCTTTGGCATTAAAATCCTATTTGTCACCTCCACCTCCCACTATCAATCAGTCACTTAATTGGTCCAGAAATCTACAGAGGAAGTCCTTTCATCATGCAAGTACTAAGTGCCCTCTTCAACAAGCAACTACAACTATCTGTCCTTGCTATAAATAAAATAATAATTAAAAGATCTCACAGCTCTAGATTACTGCCTTTAGAAAGCTAAACAAAACAGTCAGTACTACACATCTGCAAATGCAGTCTTAGAATAAATAAGTAGGATTTTTATTTAAAAAAAAGAAAAATATCAATTTACTTGTAGCACAAGTACACACAACCTGACAAGAAAGCTGTCACTTAAAAATAACAGCAACTGTTCCTTCCTTCCTTTTTTTCCCCCCTACGTAGACTCGCCTCCATAGCAGGACCCTAGCTCCATCAAGATGGAACTGTGCAGAAAAAAGCTGCACAGTTACAAACCTTCAGACTGCATTTTGCTGCAACCCCAGACTCAGAAGCCAGGAGCTCCCAAGGACAAAGTTTAGAACACAAGGAGTTTAATCATGACTAACCAAGTGAACTACTGTGTTGCCTTGGAGAAGTCACTTAGAGAGGACCTATATAGGGAATGGAAATACATTTGCATACTCTTCTGTACATCATTTACTACAGGCTTTATCTTAAGTGTTTAGAAAAGGTTAACTTTTGAATGTCAAGCCTCTAGCAACATAAAATTCTGCCATCACACAGGTATAGTATTTTTACTAACATCCCTGCCTCATTAGTAGAGAGGACAAGCACAAAGAATGAAGTATCAATTGAATTTCTTTACATTCACAGCTTTTGGTTTGCATGTTTTATTAAAGTCAACATCTAAGCCCTATGACAAATAAAAAATTGGTTTCTTCATAAGCAGCGCACTAATGAGAACCACAGAAAAACTTGTGCCTGATACAGGCAAGTTTTCTTAAACAGAGAATTGAGACAGAGAAATGGAGAATATCCAAGATTGGTAAACCCAAGCATCCTAAACAGACTTAAGTTTTCTACTGCTCTCAGCACTTTTATAGTAGAGAACAGCATATGACCAACTAAATCTGCAACTTTGGTTCTTGACAAGTCCCTGCACTTGTGGATACTGGGAACCAACACAGAATAGTATTAGTGAAAAAGGGATAAAGTCTGCTGTGTACATGAAATGAGATTATTCTTTGGTTCACAGCAAAAGTACACAGAAACTCACGCTGCCTCTCTCATTCTCACTACAAAATACATTAGAAAGTTAAGATTAGACAGCTCACAATCACTCATATCAGTAGAGAAGTCCGAAGAGTTTAGCATTATACAGGGATTTGTAACAAAAACTTCAACGGGAGAAATGTATCACAAAATCTCAGCCATCCAATGTACTGAGGTAGCCTTCTGGAGGCTCTAAATACACACTGTAAACTGTCCAAGGTAGGAGCCTGCAAGATTAACTCTCAGATTACTACAGTATATCCTGCATTATTTTGGGGGTTTTTAAACCCCAGGTCTGGGAGTCAAATTAAGAGCACTGCCTTTTTCCAAAAATATACATATGCTCTGTGATTAGAAAAGTTACTTATTTCATGGGACTGTTACAAAAACTAAGATCTCAAAACTCCTATGTTTAAGGCTTGGTAGCAACTGAGGACATCAGAAGAACATATGGTGGTGAAAACATTTTAGTATACAGCACCTGAAGGCTTAAGACTATTTAAATGCTAATTATCTGTATATTAAGATGCCTTGTTATAACAATTAGATACTTATTACTACCTCCAAGTTATACAATAAAGTTTATGCTACTGTAACCAGAGATTTGGAAAAACTGGGAAGAATTAAATGTCATGTTCAGCAATTTTTTCTTTGCATTTTTCCTAACTCTAGAAACTAGCAAATGTTTACCGCCAGACCATGGAACTTTATACATTCATATCACTTTACAATATTTAATTATGTATATTTTACTTTTCGCCAAAAGGATCTTGGTCTTGTTCAGTGCAAAGAATGAACTCAGAAGAAAAAAAAAGGACTAATTGCTGTGCACAGACAACTGGGCAATTATGAACCTGATATTCTTTCACATTTCAGAGAATTGCTCTACAATATGAGGGTAAAGCATTATTAATTTTTGTTTTGTTTTGTGTGCAAAATACATGCCACACAGAAGGGATTCAGAGGTTTTTCTCTGGACTTTTGTTTTCAGACGTGAACTTCTCAAAGCAACAGCTCTCCCTCCTATATTTGAAAGATCTCCTGTATACAGAGAGCACTCTATCACTATCTTCTAAGAAAACAAGTCATAGCAGATACTTTACTATGATTTTCAAGTCAGCAACTCATATATCTTAACAGGGTGGGATTTCTGCAGTCTTAAGAAAACCAAGCACAGACCAGTCAGGGTATATAACCAATTTCAAATTACATTATTATAAGGCTCATGTTTCAATGACCATCATTAGCGATGCTGGTGCTGCTGCTTCTGTGATAAAAAAAAGCCTCCTTTGTGCCAGCGAATGGAATCTGATCTTCCTGTTGTGCTGCAGCTGGGAGAATTCCCAGTCAGCCCCACTAACACATGCCAGGCAGGTGGTAAAGGGACCAACAGGATTGCTCAAGCTAACTGAGACCGCACTGAAGTGTACATGCCATGCCTTCCAGTTTGTCCATCTGTACAGCTGCTCTCTCCTCCTCCTTCCCTAACCCCACACAATACTGATAGATTAACTCCCCCTAAACTGGTCAAGGAGCCTGGATTTTCTGCTTATGCATGTAGACAACTTAAAGGATTCAAACTACAAACTTCAGTTCGACATAAAAGTTCTTCTGCTGCTATGATTAGCCATGAAACAAATGTAGTTTGGAGTTTAAGACACCTGAAGCCGACTTCACTTGGGGATAGATTGCTTCACCTTCTCTGAAACACTTTATAAAACCATCAAACTAAGTTTAAATAGAAGTGTGTGACACCATCATTTGTCTTTGCAGAAGCAGTACTATATTTAACACATAGAAAATGTGCTAGAAGACTCATTACAGTTTAAAAGACCATCTCTAGTGAAAAGATAAAACCACTCCACAATCTGATTCTTAAAATATCAACCAAACCTTGCCACAGCACCAAACACATGTAAACAGTTGAAGATTGCCCTCTTAGTTCTTGTCTTGTGACTAGAGCTCTGTTGGGTATTAGTAACTGTCCCTGAACAGTCTTTCCTAGCACCTTGAGGGTGGGATGGGGTATGAAATCACACTCTCTTGGTAAAATGATAAACGACATTTGGCATGGTAGAACATTAGCACAAATGTTTTAAAATCTCAGAATCATATCTGTCACTTGAGCAGATTCAAGATACGTGACTCTACACTTTTTACCCATGCACAAACTCCTTTGCACAGTCTTAGCCCATTTCTTAAATCAGAGAAGCCTCTCTAATCTATGACCGTTAGTAAGCCTGGCAGATGTTCTTTCTGACTTGGTACAAGGACTTCCATCTAACCTAACATTCACAAAATCACCATCAGTAAAATTCTCCTCTTTGTACCCAGACACCAGTGTACAGGGTTGTTTTACAGTACTGCTGCACTCAGAAGTTCTAATATTGCAGGACCACTAAGCCTCACTTTGCCTGCTTTCACCAGGTTCTAGATACACACAATCATCCTAAATGCAGTGTGGCTAAATTCTGACTCATGTAAAAAAAGTTATATGACCTGGACTTTATTTCAGTGAATTACTTTTTAGAAGGTCAGTTCAGCTAAATACACACCAAGAGAACTCCCAGTACTAATAAGGTCTATAAGTTTATGTTTTACTAATAGTGCAATAGCAAAGTTTCATACTTGAAGCAGGGAGCTGAGGAATTTTTTATAAAATTAAAATATTTACATGATCTGAAGATATAAATCAATGGAAGGCAGAGTTTGGCATTTGTTTCTAAAAATTTTTTGCTGCATTATTTGACATTCCATAAAGTTGCTGGAAACATGGGTTGTTTGGGATTTTTTTAATTTTTTTTTTTTGTTGTTAGAAAACATTGTTTAATAATTTAACAGATTAACTGACACTTTTGAAGTTAAGTCTTAAAGCTGTAATTTTTCTTTTTTGAATTAATTTCAAGTACTTACGCAGTATATATACCACTGGGAGGGAAAATAAGATGGAAGGTCAACAGAAAACAGAAGGAGCTGTCCCCTCCTAGCTCTAACAGCCCACTGTTTGGTCTCAAAATTTATAAGAAATGCAAAGGGAAGTTATTTGAATGTTTGTGCTTTGTGGTTTTGCTTTGTTTTTTAATAGTGTGTCTAGCAAAATTAGTTTAACCTCTATTATTCTTAACCCGTGATGTAAATGTCTCATTTCAGTCACTGAGAAGTTCCTGCCTTCCTTTCATATTTCAGAGACAGAAGACTACTTGGGAAAAAGGGGAGGAGAGGGAGTTGAGAGGAGCGGAGAAGACTCTTTCTAGAAAGAACACACATTGTAAATCCTAATAATTGATTTAACAACTGAAGATGCAAGGAAAAAGAAAAAATTAAGAAAACTCTACCCCAGTACCTATTAAACTAATTTTGCCCCTGAAATTCCATTAAGAAGAGAGGGATCTCTGATTTCTAGTTTTATCCTTTTAAACAAAAGGAGAAATTTCTTATTGAGTGCCAAACCCTTTTTCCCCTCCTAGCAACCCACTTTATCTTGGAAAGAACTGGCTTGTGGAAATGATACATTAGTGAGGCAGAAGTGCCTTAAGAGTTTTGGGAAGAGGTCCAGAGTACAAAAGGAGATGATCTGGGTAGTGTTGCAAGACTGCAGGCATGAAATGCAAAACTAGAGGTACCTCCGACTATCACTGGAAGTGCAACTGCACTTCTGATGGGGAGACCCTCAGGTATGGGCACATCCTGCTTGTACAGACTATTCTTTGTGTTGTATCTATCTGCCAGAGACTTTCAGAGGACACCACAAAAATGTCAGAAGAGCAGCCAACGCCTCAACGACACAGCCGTGACTCTCAAGGACAGCCTCGACCTTCCATTTCCGCGGGGAAAGAGGTGCTGTTACCGCAGCCGGCCAGCAGGGGGAAACGCCAAGCAAGTGGAGGGAAAAAAAGTGAAAACAGAAAACACTAAACACGAGGAATAAAATTAGACAAACAACACACATCCCCTCAGTGGAGATGGAAGGAATAGATTCTGCTCTCAGAGAGGGAAAGCAGGATAAATGAAGCATATATGACTCAAAGCATTATTCCAGAATTTAAAGAGGAAACAGTGAAAGCGCAAGTCCAAAACACAAGCAAGTAAAAGCAAGCTTTCAGTTTCATGTTAGCACAGAGTGATGGCAAATCAATTAGTCTTCTTAAATCTAGAGTTTTAATGAAAAGCAAAGTATTGTGACTAAACAACTGAAAGAACTAAGCTGAAAGATTATATATTTTTGAAGGACTATCCAACATGAATGCATGAACTAAATTATTCAAAGTGAGCACACATACTCTAGAAGATCATTCTGCATTACAGAAGACTTCATATTACATTTATACAGAATTCCAAGAGTCTGAACTTTTTTTCCCAAAGAGATTTCAGAACAGCAGGGCTCCAATTAGAGACTCTGAATTTTCTTCTACCTTACAAATACTACCTATATAGCATTTCTATGCTTACAAAGTATAGTGAAAACTATTTAAAGGGAGCATTGGTTAAACGAATAAATCTGTGTTAAATGCATTTTGATGAAGGGCAACTTGCATGCAACAGACAGGAAACAGACACAATTCCACAATGCGTTTTAAAATTAAGAAACAAAAAAGTAAAATGTGATAATTCATTGAACAAAGAAATTTAACGGGCATTTACAATGAAGAAAAAAAGACAAGCCCTGCAATCACAAGGGCTTTCTGTTTAAAATATCACTGGCTGAGAATCACAAGGAGCAGCACTGAGATTTTCAGTGACAGATTTAGGGAGATTAGCTACACAAGCTTTTACTGATGCTACCGTTGCACAAATATCAGACAGAAGCCAGGTACACGTGTAATAACATGCAAACATTTTCAAAAGCAGGTGTATTGAGATTAGCGATTATATGGCAGGGTACCTTAAAATAGCAGGGAATCTTTTATAATTCTGTATTTATAAAGCTCTTTCAAAATCAGATGCTGTACTTTCAGTAAAACTCGTCTCAATGTGTCAATGAAACCTAAATGACAGCATGCACAAGGAAAGTTTAGACTAGCAGTATATCAAGAGATCTAAGCCTAGTTCTGCTCTAAGTTAACAGTTCTACCTCTAGCTTCTTTGTTTTTATTTAGCCTGAAGGCTAAATAACACTCCCACAGGCAGCTAATCTAGCTGACCAAGGCACTCTCCTTTATGTTCTCTTCCAGCTGTGAGGTCCTACCTCCAGCAGTCCCCACGTTTTCTGGGGGGAATGGTGGGCAAGGAGATGTCACACTCCACAAAAAGTTGAAGTGATTCACAGATTGGTCAAGGGAACATCATGCATGAGCTTAAGCAGTAGAAGCACTGTGCTGGTAGCAGAAGGGAGACCTTCCTTCCTTCCTTCAGCAGTTATCAAGTTCCAGTGTGCTATACTGGGTACAGAACTGAACATTTTGCTGATTCTTTTTAATTAAAATAATCATCAAGAAGTGACCTTTCACTTTCCCCTCCTGGTCAGAAATTTGGCTTGTGAGTTACATTTTCAGTGACAGAGTCATATTTTAACACCCTTTTCATTTTGAAACTGGAAGACCTACAGAACAACTAGGAATAAAGATGCATCTGAGTATGGCAGTCCTGAATTTTGTATGTTCTGCTTGTTACTCAGGCAGAAGAGAAATCACTATTATTTTCTGTGCATACTTTAAATACTAAGATTAAGCCAATCTATGCTGGCTTTGCTTTGGGTCAGCTTTCATGTCAGTATACTGCAACAGGTACTGGCCCACACTTTGTCACAGTTCTTATAATAAACGGGACTCTTCAATTTAACTATTTCAGCACACGCATTAAAAATAAACTATTTAATGTATATAAGGTACAGCAGCATAAGCTTGAAAATTAGCTGATATACATTCTTGTATTCTGTACTTTATGATACTGAAAAATGCTTAAGAGAATATAGGAGTTCATTCCATCTTATATAGAGCTTCCATTTTAACAGGAAGCAACATGGCTCAAAATAGAAACTATACATAAATTCTTGCCTTTACAACACCACAGATTACTTGCTCTAATATGTTAAGCTTCTAAATAATTGTCAAAAGACAACATGAAAATGATTTGTTAGTGAACAGATGTTCACATGAAAAAAGTAACAGAAGAACAATCGTTTGTTTCTTAATCTGTCTTCAGATTTTACGAACAAGACAAAAAAGGTAATGCTTCTCACCTGCTAAAAGTGATTTCTTTTCTAGAAAGAATACTGTCAATTTAATTTCACAAAGTTCTACATAAAACAGTCCCAGACTTCTGTTGATTCTGTTGGGTGCTCTGAACTCTGAAAAGGTGGCTGGGACCCTCTGCTGCTACCAGACAGGTATCACATTTTCCTCTCCTTTTGACTACATCTGTTCTAAGTACTGCCAGCTTACATTTAGTAAAAACCATTCTCTTTCTATATTTGCATTTGATTCACCTTTTAGCCAAACTTATTTCAATTTCACCAGCTAGCATTTCATTAAATCATGTTGTTGTTTTGGCCTTCCTCATCTCCTGAGCACAGAGACCAGCAAAGAAAGGAAAAAATAGGGGAAAAAAGACCAGCTTAAGACCCTCTAACAATAAGTATTGTATTCCCTGTGTAGAGATTAATTAGACAAGGATCAATAGGGTTTCCATGAGTTTCTAGTTTTGTGTCCTGATAAATTACGATAGAGCATGAAAAGGTGTTTCACACATAGCCTGAATAAAAAGGCAGTAAACAGAATGAGGTAAAACATGCTTGCTTGAAACTCTGAACTAACCAGGATATTGAAAGCTCCTTTCTCTCCCCCTCCATCCCAAAATAAAAGCATGAGTGAGAAGGGATTTCATTCCATCCTTAGAGCTGTGAGGAGTGGAGTCAAAGGCAGGCACTGGCATTCAGCATGCAGGCTGTACACACTCCCAAGTACGTCACACAGACAGAACACGCTGCCGGAGCTCTCTGCCTTCCCAGGGCCTCCAACGCACTGTCGCTAGGCCTAAATCAGGTAGGCTCTGTGTGCTGCGCTGCTGCAGATGAGCAGGAGTCCAGTCCTTCTCCCCATTTCCCTTAGATTTAACCACCAGATTGTTCCAGCATCAGCTTTTCCTCTCCGCTTCCTTCAGCTGTAATGGCTGTGTTTAAAAAGACAACAGCATCACAAATTACTGTGCTAAGATTCGGCCCTAATTTTTTCCCTCCTTTACGACATCAGCTACCCTGCAGCTTCTGAGCCATTGTCAGCTGTTGTTTTTTGTTCCTTGAATGCAACAGGACTTGGTCTGCCAGGCTGCATCAATGTTTTCATAGCACACCTCTAAGAGGAAGAAAATCTCGTCCCTGCTTCCTGCTGAGCACTGTGAATATTTGGATTTTTCCTTTCTCCCAACAGATACACAAGTCCAACACTGTTGAATATTCACACATTCCTCTCTTTCAATACCAATTCCTTCTTTCCCTGTTTATTTTCACACAAAACTATTAAATAAAGATGTAATTAAGTTGTAGCCCAAGTACTTCTGAAGTCCTTTAATAGAGAATTTGAATCTTCTGCTAGGGTAGTCCTATCCTGACAACAAATTTGAGCCATTTACTTTACCTAATGCAGCATTTTCCCGCTCTTAGGATTTCTAATCTACCCTACATCTTTGCAACACTCACGTTCAGGACAAAGAATTTTGTCTCTATAAGTCATGAACTTTCTCATTCAGGCAAGATGGAAAAATGATGAGATAAATCCCACATTTTCTCACAGCTTTACCCTGGATGACACTCAGGTGAACTACCTGATGCAACACAGTCTCATGTGACTGACACAAAACTACTGGGGAAACAGAACAGCATCAACTAAGGTATAGACAAACTCCCAGAATTCATCTTCACCAAGCCAAACAAAACGGGGTAACCTTCTAGAGGTCAAACATGTATCAGAATACTGCATTCAATAAATAAAAAAATAAACAAACAAACACACATGAAAACATCATTGAGACTCAGAGATAAGTATAGAGATGCAAACTTTACCTGAACACTGGAGGCAAAAATTGTTTGACTGTATTTTTTTCTCAAAAAAATAGAATTCCACACTCAAATATCGAAACAAAACCCAAATAAATCACGAGTTTGTTTCTTCCAGGGAACAGTTCAACTCAATTCAAACAGAAAACGTTTTTCTAGGCAAAAGTAGAGTTTCCAGAGTTTTCCAGAGAATATACAACTTTTTAAGAATATATATATATAATTATTTAAACAGTGATTTAACTAGCTCATTGCAATGGAAACCCTGACAACACTTCATAAAACATTTATGACAGACTCCTAATGGACTATTAGACAACAACCTACACAAAAAAGATGGACATGTGAGAACAAGTTTATATACACACCTTGGAAAGACCTGTTTTCTATTCTCCATTATAGATTTGTTTTCTGATCTTAGAGATGTTTCCTTCTCTCTATTCTGCCCAATATACCTCAACTAAATTACAAGTTTTGTTTCAGTCCTTTGTCTTTGAAAAAACATCTGCCCTAGAAGGAAGGAAAAGAAGGATGACACCACTCTCCACACTCTTTTCAGTCCCCCTGCTGCAAAAAAAAACATACATGCCTGTTCCAGACAGAATGTATTTAAGTTCCCAAAGACAAACATAAGCATTTTAAAGAATTCTAAAACCAGAGGCATTTAATGTCTCAGAAGTCACTCCCAGTGCGTAATAGTCCCTCTTGTCGTTTTAACCTGTGCTAAATGGCATATTTTCAAATCATCTATTGGAGAAACAGTAAGAATTTCAATTATTTCAGCCTTTTCTATTTTCTCAAGTTGCGTTATCAAGGACGTAACATCTGGCACAACTTCTGTGGGGGAAGAGGCTTGGACATCATCCTTTCATACACACAGGCTCTAGTCCTAGAAAAGGGCAGAATGGTGAGAAATAATTTTTTTCTGAAGAGGACAGGAATGGTTGTTTACTGAACAGACCAGAGGACCCTGGGATCAGCAATAGCATGTGTTGCCAATTTCTGAACTAGTTCATTTGACTTGCCTCTGTCAAGTCACTTTAAGAGTTTCATCTTCCAAATACAAAATAATGAAACCTGATTTATAACAATGCAAGTATTCACTTCTTGGCTTTGTATGTTTTTAGAAGTGTCTGTTCACTAACACACAAAACAATGCTTTGTCCATTTAGAAGCCAATAACTAAAGCAAACTTCAGCTCCTTAAATTCATGAGTTACAAAACCAAAACACATTATTCAATCTTCTCATTCATGAACATCAAAAACTGTCAGTTTTACTTTTCAAAAATGTTCATCGAAGTTCTTACTCAAGCATTCAAGGT
This sequence comes from Eopsaltria australis, assembly GCA_034509425.1. Lineage (NCBI taxonomy): Eukaryota > Metazoa > Chordata > Aves > Passeriformes > Petroicidae > Eopsaltria > Eopsaltria australis. Next base: position 5,288,628 of record JAVTVJ010000241.1, read on the forward strand.
AAGAGCAATTTTTATGAATTAAACTTTTTGTGGTTATTAAGTTCCTGCTGCAGTCACACAGTACACTAGAGAGTGTTCAAATTCCACAACAGCTTAATACTAACGTACTAAAAAAATATTTTTCCACAACTTGCAAAGCATCACAAGCAAGCACCCACACAAGAGTACGAAGTGCTAAGAGCTTCTGAATACAATAATGTAAAATTGTAATTCAAATTACTAAAGGCAATTACAAATAGCAAGAAGTTGAAGGAGGATTGATTCCCCCAACAATAACCTAAACCACCTAGATATCTGAAAATTTGTATAACCCATGCACACTGAGCAAAGCTGAAGTAAAGGATGCAATTCCTACAGTGGATAAATCAGCACTACCATATGTTGCCAAGTTCTGAACTAGTTCATTTGAATATCCTCTGTCAAGTTACAGTCTGGATGTCACATCTGCATGTTCCTACAAGTCCTCCAGGCTAGGAGTCTTCTGGACAGAAGTGTCTGTTGTAGTCCTTCTTCCTGCCCCACAGATATAGCAATGAACACTCACACACTACTGTGTGAGTTTAATTATTTAACACCCAATCGATACTTAGAGCAGCAAAAGAAAGGTAAATTCATATCTATAGAAGCACAATATTCAAAAGAAGCATTACTTTCTAGCAGTATTTCTTCTCTGAGAAGTGTCTGTTCCCACCCTCCTAACAGTTCAACTAGTTAACACAAACTTTGCCCATAATCAAATTAAGATATTCTAATTAGACAAAGAATAAACCTATGAGTGTTATCACCTGCCACGTGCCTGAGAGTCAAACTGCCTTAAAACTCATTGATATCAATGCTAGGTGAGTAAGAACTTCTGCATTTCAAATCAAAGTATCAAATTAAAAAATTAAAATTCTACCACAATGACAAAATGAGATGAGCAGTGGATTCCTGGTATCTATTAAAAAAATAAACTCACAGCTGGCCATAGTAAAAACATCACAAACTTGGTTAAAAAAGGCAAGACAAGGACTTCCATGAACTGGAAGAGAAAAGAACTGAAGAAAAGAGGCTGGGATGAGGCAGGATGTAGGAACAAATTATAGAGGCAGGAATGAATTATATCACCCTTTGAAGGTGATAGAATTCATGATACTAAGATTACAAAGCACTGGGCATTTAAACAAAAAACCAAAGCACAGAAAACAAAACCACACACACAAAGAAAAAAAAACCCAACACAAACCCCCACATTTCTAAGGAACACTCTCTGCCAAGTATTCATATAAAAGATTGCAATCTTAATGAAATGAAGCTTTTGGACATCCAACTTCAAAGCAAATGAAAAGAGATGCTGGAAGACCTACATCTCAAATACCAAAAGGTTCATACACCATATTGCAACAAAAACAAAAGGAAGCAAATCCATTTGTATACCTCACACCACCTTAGAGTAAAATCCATGAGAGGACCCACGCAAAAGTAATAAAGAAAATAAAATTTAAAAAAAAAAGAAAGAAAACATTAAACAGTCAAAGAGCAGGGAAGTTACCACAACAAGGATCAGGGTTAAGTCTGTGAACATATTTTTAACTGATCTGGCAAAAAGGAAGGTTGCACGCATTGTGATGCTTTCCATCATTTCAGATAGCTGTAATTAAAGTAAACTTCTGAGAGTTACAAGGGATCTGATAATACCAAATGACTGGTTTTCATTTGTCATTTTGTTGTCTCAGATCGAGAAGTGCAAAATAATATACTCAGAGGAAAAAATAATCTAGCTATAAATACACAATGATGAATTGAAACTAGGCACGACTACTTACAAAAAAGATTTCAAGATTACTGCAAGCAAACAGTTCAACTCTCAGCACCAAAAAGTCCGAGAGAAGTCTCAGAAGGTATTAGAAACAGAACAGAGGAAAAAACAGGGAACATTCTGCTGTTACGCACACTGCACATAGTTCTGGCTGCTCCACCACGAAAAGGGGAGAACTAGAAATGGTACAGAAAGGAATGACAACAAGAGAGCATGTTTAAAACAAATGAAACTACTTTTTTTGTGCATCAACCTATCACACATACAAATGCAGGCAAACTGCACAGAACCTGCTGCTGTGAAACACTATGTAAGCCACAGATATTTATAAATTAGTTCAAAAAGGCAGCAAATTCACCTATAAATAGTTTGATGTTGCTATTCACAGTGCAATAGCCCAAATGTAGCTTCCATCTCAGACAGCAGCTAAACAACTGTCTGTCAGAAACCTACTGTTAATATTTCAGCGGCTGACAGAATGCACCCATTTCCTACACTGTTCAGTCAGCTGCTGCTGCTAGACACTGATAAAGGCAAGATGCTGGATTAGATGGACATTTGGTCCAGCAGAGTATGTTAGTTCTTATGTTTAATCACATTGAGCAGCCATGTTGGTGTATGTCTTGGTTTGTTTTGGAGATTGGTTTTCTGGTAAATAAAACAGGCTATAATTCAAGCACATAACGTTAAAAGCAGAAATTGCAATTTCTGAAGCAGAAATCAAAGTGGTTTATGGTTGTTGTGTAATACAATGCAACACTGAAACAAAGCCATGAGCAAGCGTTCAAGGCTGTGGAGTATTTTTGTTTTTATATAACCCACTAGACTGATAAAAAATTCTCCTTCAAGCCCTTCACCAATCAGGGTGTCCATGCAAGGAGACTCAGGCAGTCTCTCCTAACTGAGAAAGACTCAGAAAGTTGGAAAGCAGCATTAAACATAAGCCATGGATGTTTGCTGCAAAAACTGCCAAGACCCATTTAAGACTGGCAACGATTTGGCATTCTCCCAGGTGACCAAAGGGAAGATCTCCTGAACCAATGGATTCAAAGGGAACATGTAGATGAATGTCTACTCCTCTCCAAGAAAACTGAACTTGTTTCAGGTCCTGCTTTACCCTGGCAGAGTGCAGGATACTCTCCCTCTTAATAAGGAAGTCTAGGTGAAAAAGTACTACTGTCACAGAAAATACATAAGCTCAAGTTGAGGTCCAGGACAAACATCGAGCAGAATTCTGCTACAAGTACCGCTAATCCTGCTAGAAAGCACTGCCTAAACAATTTGGTGAATGTCTGCCTTCTCATCACTGTCAGCTTCCTTCTCTTCTGACAGATGAGCTTTTGAAGATAGCCAAACTGAAAGCCATGTAGGATAAACAAGCAGGTCTCAATCTGTGGGAAACAGAGAAGTTTCATTTTCTAAAGCCCAAAATTACAACGAGTCTGGAAAACAAAGCAAGTGTCCAGTATAAAAAACCCTCCAGTATTGCTGTAGGCAGTAATATGAAGATGAACATACCCAATAAACTTATCATCCTTACCAGGAACAAGCAAGTATCAAGGATAAAAACATGCAAAAAAACCAGAAGGAGCTTTATGAGCAGTTTCATGAACTCACAGATATTGCCTCAATGAGATTATTGCTCATCTACACTGCTGAGAAAGCTGACCACAATCCAGTTTATATGAAAAAGATCCAGTTTACATAAGAAGTCCCTTAAGTCACACAAAAAGACAAGAAAATAAGAATTTCAGGCTATGGGGTTTTTTTTTCCCTTCATTTTACATAGGGGCTATCATAATTTTGTTATTTAAATAATCTTCTCCTTACAGAATCACATAGGTTGGTTGGGGGTTCTTTCATTTTGTTTTGCGGGGGGAGTTATCTAGACCAGTAATAGCATTGAAATTGGTCCTGCTGAAAGAAAACAGCAACACAATGCCCTTATCATCCTAGAGATCATTTGTGCAAACTACACCAGCAACAAATAGCACTAGAAACTAACAATTCAAAGAAATTGGCACTCTTGTTTGTAGTTGGGAACTTTTGATTTACTAGATGTTTTCTCACTCCGTGTTGACATAGGCTCAATGTTTCTGGTTGAATTTGTTGGTAACCCTGAGAGAAACACAAGAAGATATAATCATGTGTGTGTACTGAGTTTATTCATGCTTCAGTACTTCTGTTGATCATCCATGGGGCAACATTTCTCCATCCCACCAGGAAATCCATCAGACATGTATAATATGTGTTCCTGATACATAACTTGGAAAGTTTTCTTCTCAAGTGCTCCATGTCTCATTGAGAGCAAATTCTAGTGTAGATAAAGTATAGAAGAGCTCCAAACAATTCCTCTCAAATCTCATTCACTATTTTTGCTCCCAATAAAAAACAAATACTTATCCTCTTGCTCTCCTCTCAAGTTCAAGGTGAGTTTCTCCTCTTCCCCCATATCTACTGATACTTTAACTATTACACAGGAAAACTCAGTTGATTCCCATATATTCCAAAATATAGGCATTTTGACTCCTCTTCCTCCCTTCTCACACACTAGGTTGCATGGAGATGGAGGAACAACTGGACAGGTATCTCCAGATCTATGCCCATTTCCTTCAATTCCAAGCCACTGGTCTTAGTGATACTGAAGGCTGATCTTTCTAGCGCAATACAGTTCTCATGAAGTTGCGTACTTCACATTTCCATGACACTTCCACGCAAAGCAGAACTGCTTCCTTTCGCAATACAGAGAACAAGAATTGAAAGTCTTCTCTCTGAACAATGCAGTGCCAGCCAACGTCTCTTTGGATCTCAGTCCTTTAATACCAAGGCAATACACCCTGTCCTGAGATTTATTTTACAAACATTTCATTAAGCAGTGGTGATGTATGCGGGACTAATTGCATGTGAACAGGGGAAGCATGCCAATCACTGAATTGTTAACACAAGAAGATACCCTCTGAAATTTCATTACACCCATCTATAAATCAAGACATGACCAAAACAAGAATTCTACTCCACAGAAGTCACATTGCACAGTATGAGATGCAGCAGTTACTCAAGCTGCCTTGTGTTTGGCCTTGAAGCTGTCTCCACAGTTACAGAGTAGAGATGTCACAACATACAAATAGTTCAGTAAAGACACGGTACTAACCCAGCGTACTGATTAAAGACAACTCCAGGCTTATGCAGAACCAGTCTCAAAACATTAACAACCCTAATGAAACATTAGAGAGGCAAATGCCAAAGTTTCTGTGTTCCACAAATACTCTAAGACACCAATGGAGACCACCAGCAGTGCCACTAAAGGCTGTAGCTGGAGATGCTCCAGAACAAGAGACACGCATTTAAAAGATCATGATTCAACATCCCACCAGAGCCCAAGAGCCTAACAACATGGGTAGTCACAGACATGGAGTTCTAAGCATGAGACTCGGTTTTAAGTGAGGCATTTACAGTAAACAGTGAGGCATATAACAAAAAAGGAGCCATCCTTTTCATGTTTGCATTGGAATATAGTGCCCTTATTATGCAGCACTAAGAGGTAGTGGAAGCAACGCTGGACCCAGCCAGCTGTGACAGATGCAGAAACTTGAGTATTGCCAACTTTGCTGATTTTTCACTTGGAAAAGGCTTTTCTCCAAATTAACAGAACAAGATAGCTGTCCCTGAACAGTACTCACTTGGGAGGATTGAAGAATTCTGCTCACATAAGCTGTACACAAAATAGTTTTAACAAGTGGTTAAGACTTCAGCACTGACGACACTCATTACTCAGTGTTACTTTAGCTGTGCACTGAACCATTCCACCCAACTAGATCTGTAAAATCCTTTGTACCAGACTCAAAGTGTGACACTGAAACAGTGATGGTACGCAGTAAAGTTACTGGAACCTCATTCACATGCAGGACATAGACAAAGCACATTCAGGAGATGTTTAAGAAACAATCATGCCTACATGATGATATACAATTTCTTGTATTAATTGTAGTATATTGCAACAGAGCTAGAAAGGTAGACAAAAAAATTCAACAGCAACAACCACCACCACCATCTTTCTTCTTTTTTTTTTTTTCTATGTTCTGCAGAACTTAACTTAGGACTGTTTCTTTGCACCAGTGCTCACCCACGCAACTCAGATTTCACTGGATTTCAAATTCACATTTATCATTATCCCCCCTATGTATCAGGTCTCCCATCCCCATTCAATCCTCTACTTTTCCTTCAACCCAAGATAACCCAAAAAAATATATCCAATACTTAAAAAAGAAAAAAAAAAGTACCCTATTTATTTTGTACAACCAGTTTTACAAGAATCTCACTTCCTTTGGGACAACACTATCTCTCTGTAGTACCACCCATACTTAATTAATTAAGTACTACCCATACTTAATCAGTGCATCAGTTTTAGGCTCACTTTTGTTTACAACATAGCAACATTCAGGATATGAATGAAGCAGGCAGTTTGCTGAACTAAACACACATGTGAAGGCCTCCATTCCTAGTTTAAGGTCCTCAATAAAATTACTGCAATGCAAAATAAATCAATTTCTCTCTCTACCTCAATTTCTAACCTAAACATGGGAATAACACTACTTACCAGACTGACCTGTTATCTTTTAAGTAGTGTAGATTCTTGAATAATAACAAGCACACCTATACTCCAGTGAATAAACTATGCTGATTCACAACAGCAGATTGCCTGGGCCAAATTCCATGTTGTATTAACAAGTCAACAGGAAGCATTCCAAAATTATTATAGTGATGTGCTCTGATCTTCCTTCCCCCTACATACCAGTCAGCTGGCACTCTCGCTGCTCCCTGTACACAAGTACCAATCTCAAATACTGTCTTCCCTTCCCCTTCTATTATATTCACCCTCCTTACCCCTGAAAAGACTTTTTTCTTCTTTCTTCTCCTCAAAAGTATACAAATGGGAACTGTAGCATCTGGAGAATGGTATTTGTAGCTGGGGTAGTCACACTCAGTGTGGGAGTACTGATGGTAGTCACTAATCTGAAAGGAAGAATTCAAGTAACCATACACTTCATAGTTCCTTTCTTCACAAAACCATGATTATTCAATACAAGTAAACAGATTTACACACTAGGTTACAAACATAACACTGAGTCACTGGGCTAATCTAACATGGAATAGCATAAGCATACAATTAGCATTTAATGAAAGAAAACTGCAAGACTGCTGTACAATGGAAGTCGACTTCAACTACAAGAAAACAAAGTGTCCAAAACAGTTTTACTTGCACTGATTGCCACAGATCTTTAACTGATTGTTTACTTAAAGCTGGAAGAATAAATTGTAGGTTTATCTAATTTTAGTGGCTACTATAAACAATTGAAAGGCATACAATTTTCAATCTTCACAATGCTGACAGAGAGTGAAAGGATATCATGGAGCATGGTAGGAGTGCACTTTCTAAACAAAAGGATTGGCAGTTTTAAGAAGGCTGTTGTGGCAGCCAATTACTTTTATTCCCAAGGGGCCGGGGTGCTTCACCCAGAGGAGAAGGCAGTAACATGCTGCTGAGGGACAGTCCTTCGCATCCCTCACACCAACATCATCACAGTCTTCTGCTCTCTTGGGATCCACTGATTCTATGTACACAACAGCCCTACTCAACACTGTCCTAGAAGAAGGAGCAAACCACCACGTGGCAAGAAGATTTACCACAACAGCAGAGACTAAGAAGAGACAAAACAGTGTGGAGCACTAAACTAGTACTGCATATGCCAGTATGCATTTGTATATGCCAATATGCAGTTGTATCATGACCAACACACTACTGTGATAACAGCGTAGTGCCCATCATTATGGAGACTGCTTTGCAAAATTACTCTTTAAACAAATTCTGTTGCTCAAAAATTAATGCCCAGATTTTTAATGATCCTATTGTTGTACTACGAAAGATGTTTAAACACATTCCTCTACACAAAGACACATACACACACAAATTCTCATGTACTCCTCATTACTTTGTCCTTACATATTCCTTTCCTTGCCATTCCCAGGACAGGGTTTCGGGGTTTTCTCCTTTTTGTAATGTCTTTGAGAAAAATCACAGTTCCTATCAATTTCAACTCTGGTTATTATCCAGTGGAGGGGGAGAAAAACCATGAGGACCAGAAATATACTAGAATGTTTATTGTATGATTTTGAGTCCCCTTCTAATACAGCCTCTGACCCCCAAGAAACCCATGAGTCTTACAGCCTACTGGAATACCAAAGAGGTGTCATAGGTGAAGGATTAAAATGCATCCTGCATATGTGAGAATATGGAAAAAAATATGTTTGAAAATATGCAGATAGTATTTAACTTCATTTCCCAATTTATGCAAGAGTTTCTGAAGAAATTACAGGAACTTCTGGTATACCCGAGACAAAAGTACAGGCATGTGTAATGTATAGTACTTTCTACACACAAACAGGGATTTAACCAATACTTCTGCCATTCCTTAGTTTAAGTTTTCAAAAGTCTTAGAGTGAGATGATCTAGATACATGATTATGAAATCACCCAATATATTAATAATGAATTTAATATAAGGAAAAACCAGCATTTTTAAGAAAAACAACCATGAGCACAGAAGTGCAGATTAAGTTAGCAAAAGGAAGTCAGGAAGAAGGTCCCAAATGGTAAAGAACCATACAATTTTATCTTACTTGAGGAAGGAATAAACCCAAGATGAGTAATTTTTGCTCTTGCAATTTTGTAGCAATGACAATGTAGGTGCAATATAACCTGAGGTAGGGTATTCATACTGTCACTGACCTATGCAGAAATAATCAACGCTGAAGCCAAGAAGATACTGTTACAATAGGGCACCAACTCAGCACCTGCAACTAACAGGCCAACACGACCAGGTTTTGACTGACTACAAAGACAGAAGCTCATCACCACAGGAAAAAACATTTCATTACACTAAACACTACACAAGTTCATAATCATCAGTGAGGCACCCAAATATAATTCCTGCAAGAAGCAAGGTGGAAGAAGACATTGTAAGTCTTATGCCAAGAAGAAACTGCCACATAGGGATGAGAATTATGGGAAGGGAGGCTATTTCTATGTTTATTTTAGAGGTCAACATTAAAAAGAAAGTAGAGCAGGTGAAATATGCCAAATTGCAGGTAGAAAGTGGAAACTAAGTCTGATTCTGAAATGAGTTTCATAGCGATAAATCCACTGACTTCAGCACAATTCTCTAAGGCTGCAAAGTAAGAGATATGGTGTGGTGGGATTCCTCTTTGGAAGAAAAACTGTAGTCGACTCAAGGACAGGTACCTGGCATTCAGAAACAGCACAACCTTGTTAGAGCTTCCCAAATGATTTCTGACCAGAATGTACTCTCTGAAAGGGTAAAAAGGGAAGCTCAGGTGGCCACATCCTTTCCATTTGGGGTCACTGACAAAAGCATCCTTAATACAGCAAATTCATGCTACATACAATAGATTTACAAGATAAAGATGCTTATCAGAGACAATTACTGCAAGCTAAGCAGCAGTGAAATGGTATCGGGAACTCCAGCTAGATGCAAATTACCAAAAAGCTCCATTATTAGTAATACAGGCCATTGTAGTCCTTTTATAGAATTATGAACAGAGTTTGTTAGTGAGGGTGGGGGATGGATTTTTATTGCACTTTTAATTGTTTGGGCTTTATTTTCTCTTAAGTCCATCACAAATCAGGTTATTCAAATTTCAGACCAAATATCTCAATGGGGACAGTTTTGTCACACTGGTAAGCGTGATAGAGACAAAATGTATTCCTTGGACATATCAAGGACTAATTTCTAGCTTTCATGCAAAATTTTGTCGTGCTAACAAATTAAATAAAAGCCCTGAATAAATAGATTCCAAGTTCTTACAAAGCATTACAAGAGCTCAGTATTAGCCACTTTCTAAAGGAACAGCAAAGACATCAGAGACAGTACCCAGTATGAGATCCCCCAGGTATCAGCAGCAGCATCTTAAATAAGTGCCAGATTCTTCAAATTTTGTCCAGTGCTTCAGCCCTGAAAAATCCACTTAAAACCATATTTTGGGGGGAAAAGAATGAAAACCTGGTACACTCAATTCAACTGTGAAGTTTCCCATTGGCTTGAGCAGGGCCACAATTTCTTCACAGATCAGGACAGATTTGCTCTCATGAGATAAGAAGCACTTTCAGAAGTTTTTCTTTACAACTATGCATCAAACCCTTTTCTACATCCCTACTACTCACATTCCTTATCTAGAATATCCTGATACAGCAGCATTACAAAGGGCACTGTTGCACGCTCTCTACAGAGGGTAAAACGTCCTTGAAGGACAAGATACATCATCTTTCCACTACATATAGATTTATCTTTGTTTCTTCTCTTGCCTCTTGTATAGGCCCAGTCAGCCAATGAAAGGGAATTTCATCCTTGCACAGCAACAATGTCAGGCTTTCTAATCATGTCAAGATCCTAATAGTAACTATTTCAGCTAAGTGCATGTCCTGTCAGCAAATTGTTTCACATGGGCTGTGAAGGGGCTAGGAACACCTAAAGAAAACTATATTACTGTTTACCAAGTCCTTTACAATTACACCATTCATAAGGTTTTAGGTGAATCTCTTCACCTTTTTGTATCCGTTTTAAACATAGTGTCAGCAACATGTAGTTTGTACAATGTATCAGTGCTGACAAAATAAAATCCCTGCCTCAAGGAAGCTATTATCAACTAAATATCTGTCATATGTATAATCTGTACAGGTGAAGGAATGAGCAACTTTTTTTAGGTTTTGGGTGGTTTTTTGCACAACTATGAAGCACATGTGAATTCTAAATTTATAGTGAGCAGAATTTCTGGACACTTACTAAAAGAAGAATAATTTTGTAACACAGACCTAGATATTAGCTAATTATGGTAATTACAAAGAAGCTACTTTCCAACATTAGAAGCTCGGAGGTCTTAATCCTGCTGCTTATATGGATTCTGATTTCAGGCATTCAGCTATTCTCTCTAACTTCTGCAGGACTTAGTGTTAAATAACATGACTTCTTGCAAGACTGGAGCTCTAATTAATTTCTCCAAAAACATAAAAACAAAATTTATTTCATATTGTCTGACACTTAAATACAAGCCTTTTTATATTAATATCTCATACAACCTGAAAAACAAAGAAATTGACAGGGATCAGTTAAAGTTACGTGTTCACTCACTTGAACATGAACTGCATTATCCAAATCATGGCACATGAGATTACAGTAAATACTAAACTTGCTGCTGGATGAATAACTGAAGTCAAATTAATGTCCATGTTAATTTCGGCAAATCTGACTGAGAGTGTTGTGTGAAAATACACAATTCCTATGGATATAAATAAAGTATACTGAAAAGTTACTATTCCTCTATACCTACTTTGGAAACACTTCACATTCTTTGATGGAAGCCTGACACGAGTTCAACTGCAGTGGTCAGGACTAAACACACCTGACAAAAACTGCCAGATGTGCTCTGCTTCTGCCTGCACCTGCCAGTACCTGCATTTGTGACTCTGTGACCCTTGGGAACCAGAAATGGAGGCACTAGCCCCCATAGCAGGAACACAAATTAGGTCCCCTTCTCTGATGCATAAGGCAGCTATGTCATCACTCACTCTGAAGAAACACAGCAGAGAAGCAAGTTCTCATCAGTTAAAAATGCTGTTAAAACTCCCTTTCACTGTGTGAAAAGAAATCCACTGTGACCCACTGTCCTCCCAGCAACTGGAAAGGAAAACTTGGCTGCCATACTACCAGTGACAGAAATCCCCTTCTGCCAAATGTTTTCATCCATAACATTGCTTTGAAAGACTAAAAATTCCCAGAATATCAAATAAGATACTTGCAATCACAGATGAAGCAAGGTGTTAGTACAATTAACATATTCTTTGTACAAAAACACATAAGCAGTTGGAAGACTTCCTTTGTGGCTCCTTTTCTCTAAACATATTACCCAACTATAAACCATCTTTGACTTGTAAACAAAAATACCTGACTGCTGCACAGGCTTAAGCTGACCAACAAGAACTGGATAAGGTATTGAGGACTGCATTTGTAAAACATGATAGCACCTTTTACTCTTCACTCCAAATCCCCAACTTCTGCTCAAGAAAACTACAGGTCCCAGGATGCCTTAGGATAGCACAATCCTGGCAGGCCATTGCAATAAAAACACAGCACTGCACACTGGGGCCTGTAGTTTCCACGAGCACATTCTTACTCAAGATGAGGCCAGATGTAGGCCATATTGCACACTTCCACAGGCCTGCAAACAACACACACAGTGCAGGGAGACTGCTGCTGTAATCGTCAGGTAAGCTGGATCTAAACCCAGTTCTCGCGTGTTGAAGAGGCCAAAGATTTCTGCAGAAATAAACATCAGCTAACCAAGAATGCTCATAGAATAATCAGCAGTTTGGCTACTTTCAAACAGGGACAGTTTGCTGTAGCTTTTTAACATCTTTTACTGAAGTGTAACAAGAATTTATGGAGTTTTTCTCCCAAGACTGTTACATTTAATAACATTAAAGAGTACTCTTTTGAATAGCAAAAGGAGAAATATGTTTGGTGAGGAGTATATTCTCCCTGTCCAGAATTCAGTTATCTGGAAACAAATTGCTCTCTTCCTCCATTTCTACAATGTGCTGAAGCAAGGGCTTGCCTCTCTTCTGAAAAGAAGTGGCTCTTAGCTGAAAATTAAATAGCTGTGTCTCAGCGTAGGCCTCAGAGAGGAATACGCTGTACTTCAGTAAAGGGAATGGCAGCTCCCCCTACCAGTCTGTTCTAAGAAGGTTTTAATCGAGGAAGGAAACAACCAGGGAACAAAATGACTAAGTCCTCCTTTTTTTTCCCCTCCCGCTTCCCTGAGCTCTGGATTATTATTATTAAAACAATTTAAAAACAATAATATGCTTATAAAATTCCATCTAAGTACTTATATGCTTCCCTAGTCCTTGTAGTGGAAGACAGTCTTTGCATCATTTGCAGGCTAGCAGGCAGCACCTGCAAACACATGCAAAAGAAAAAGGACCATGCAAAAAGAAAAGGCCGGGCTAATAAAAAGACAGCATCCCACTGCAAGAGAAAGAAATGGTGATGCTTCAGTCACCTGAAAGTCATCCTGATGCACTTCCCTATAGAGGCAAGAAGCCTCAGGAGCATCTAAAGGTTTTGTCAATACAGCAATGCTGTCCATAGGCCAGACAGCTGTTGCCATAGTTACTATCAGCCAGCTTATCAGAAAATAATTATTGCGATTACTCAGAAGTTTTGTTAAAACAATTTAAAGCTTCAATGGGATACCACTTGATCTCTTCAGTTAACTGTTTGCAACTACGCTGCCTTTGGGATCCACACAGTTAACTTGGATCTGCAGGGTTGAAGTGGAACAGGGAAAGGAATCAATGCTCCTTCTCCCTTTCGTACTGAGAGGTTGTATTTCATAGGCAGAAACAAGGAAGCTGAACCACTCGTAAGCTTGGCTGCTCTGCTAGAGTTCTCTCACAGGCCATCTTAGAGTCGCAGGCTCAAATCTGCCCTCATTTGTTTTAACTGCTCACACATCCATACTGCAATTCAAGAAACACACCAACTACGTTTTCAAAGTGTACTTTTAATTACATGTGCAAAGGTAGAGTCCCTCACTTGGGAGGCAGGTGACACAACTTCTGCACCAAGTGAACTTTCTCTTTTGCCCTGTAAGCGCAATACTGTCAGGTGCAAGGGCAGAATCAGAAAACACACATTTTAAGAAATCAGACATTAAAAATGCATAGAAGCTGTATGAACATGGCCTAGAACAGAGCTCACATGAAGCAGAGCCTCACTGCTCCTGTACCACTTATAGATGCATTCCCACCAGTAACAAACATTAAGCTTGGGCTGGGGTCTGGGGGTGGAGGCAGCACGTTTGTTTTGTGGTGTGCGGTTTTTCAAAGCACGCTTTGAGCATACAGTCTCTTATCAAAAGAGTGAGCATTTGTAATAACAGTGAACAAGAAATCTCGGGCAAGAGGGAACAAATAATAGGTCAACCCATCTAGGCAAAGAGCTTTTAAGGCACGGAGTACTTGATAATTCCATGAGAGATATTAAAATTGTGTCAACAGAAAATAAATGCTGCAGATAAGCCTGTATCAAGCAGCACATTTTTTCTTCAAAAACCTGGAATGATCAAAGTATTATAACAAAAGATTCTGTGGCAAAGTTGGGGCTTTGTTAGGACAGTAGGCAGGGCGGCCGTCTCAGACCAAAGGAAGGGACCTGTTAGAACTTTCTACAGCTATAAAAATTATTTTAAGGACAGGTGATTCTAACTGCAAAGTCTGATTACCGTACAAGTCCACCTTTCCTCAGCACTAAGTACTTTTTAAAAATTCCTTAGATTTCTGTACATTTTACAGCCATTCTATGATCTACGCTTCACTTCTGTGAAGTTCTGACATAACAAAAGCAGAATCAAACAGACTTTAAATCATACTTTAACAATTTTAGTCCAGAGAGGAACTTTGCAAAGTACAGGAGCCATAAATAAAAACTTACGAAAGAAACAAAGGGGCTTCTTTTTAATTTTTTAAAATGAGACTGTATGCGCCATAAGGGAAAAAAAAGGAAAGAAAAATGAGAAAATACAAAGTTGCCCCTCCCACCACCAAATGTAAATAAAATTCTTTTTTGCCTGCATAATGCATATCTCTACCACCAGCACAAGCCAGACACTGGCTTTGTGCTACACTGAACATGAAATATTAATGTAAGATACCTATAAAAACTATCATTCCATACCCTCTATTTACAGTGTACAGAAGTAAGTACCAGCCCTTTGCATCTCAAAACCCTTCTGTGCTCTGCCCCACCTTTCCACTCTATGATTTGTTCCTAAATAACCTTTGTGCTGTTAAAATACATCAGAAACAGGATGTGAGCTGCTTTCTGGCACAGAGTAATTGAACAAGGGCAGTTCACAAACGTACAGGAGCCAGGCCTTTTGTAGAGTCCTACACTTCTAGTATACGGCTCCACATCTGACTGCACAGTTGTGAGCATAAAGAGTGAAAGGGACAGTGAAGAAATATTATTAGACGCTTAACAATAGGTTTTTAGCACTGCCCCTTCTACACAAGAAGCCTCTCCTGAAGGAGGCGCTTTACAGATCACATCCCCAAGAGATGGCCCTCCAAAAAGCAAAGCTCTATCACCCTATGAAGTTCTTTCTGGAGGATTTTAAACAAGTAAAACCAACAAACCCAAAACAACAGTAAAAAGGTTAGAGTCACCAACATACGTTTCTCACGTGACATTCACCTTGAGTTTCTGGTACCCATGTAAAATGCCAATAACTCATGAAATAAGATAGTCCATCAAGGTTCCTTCAAACTGGACTAAAATAAAAGAGAAATCTCCATTGCAAACAATTTCCAGTAGTATCAATTCATTTGACCAAATAAAGTTCTTCATGGCTCTGAGAATAAGGATAAAGGAACTGAACAGCTACAATGTGTTCATTATAAACAAACTTTATGAACAACACAAGTGATAGCCAGGCTCACTATCAAAGCTTTCCAACTGCACACAGAACTATACACCTTTTTAAAGGAGTCAATAAAACACATCTTATTTTCTAAAAACCAAAGTCCATGAAAATTGTGTCCTTTGTAAGGATACACAAAGATATTTTTAACATTTTTTTAAAATCATAATTTCTACAGTGAATTTTAATAGGCACACAAAAAAACCTCATATCTAAAAAAAAAAGTAAAGTTGGAATAAGGAGGAGTTAGGACCAATATCTGAAACACAGCTGAAGCTGAGTAGCCTACAGTGAACAGATATATTTACAAAACCTAAACTTAAAGCAGAGATCTCACTGTTGAAGCTGGAAACACAACAGCACTTTTTTTCTAAGCAGCTCAGTTTCAATTTCCTACTTTTGCTTTTTTTAAGTTCTTTGAGGGAAAGTTTTTTTTTTATTTTCATTCCCTAAAGGAAGAAAATCACTTTTAAATGCCTGCTTCCATCAACAAAACTAGATCAGGATGCACATAGAGGAAAGCAAAGATTAAAAACTTTCAGGTAAAAATCTTAAAAATATTAATGGCAAAATAATTATTAATAACAAAAGACTCCTCCACATAACATTTTGAATTACAGAGCACGTTAGCTTCGCTAGTTAAATGAAAAACCACCAAAACCCATCATGGGATCCACTCCAAATTTCTTGTTGCTCAGGTCACCAAGGCTAAAGTCTTGGGATGTGGCATAGCTGACATCCATCTGGTGGCAAGTACTCACAGCGAGCAAGCACCTACCTTCTGCTGGACAATGAGTCTCTTAAGACCTTGAAGAGATATTCTGTACACACTACTGTACAACATGAAATGAATGGACAGAGAGGCTGCTCCATAATCCCTCTGTATCAGCTCAAACCCCTAGCTGATATAACTATCATAAAATAATCTCTCTACCATAGTGAAGTTGAAAGTTTTAAAAACATTTGAGAATCTCATCACCTATTTTTTTAAATACAAGTTTAAAGTTTTATTTACTGAGCTACAGAATTCCTTTCTAGAAAACAATAATAAAAAACGCCCCCAAAGAAAGTTTCACTTAGCTGTCGGGAAGCGCGCACAGATATAAACAAAATTTCCAAAGACTGATCTTTCTCCTAAAGTATGATAATTAACTCCTTTATCTAATATAGGCAGTTATGCATATTTTTTTTTATTTCTTTAAGATCCTGTTCTCAATAGTAATTTAATGTCACTATTTAATAAAAACTATAAAGTTGTATTATGCACAATCACTAACAAGTTGAAGTTTTGGCATTGCATGTTAACCTGGTAGAAGTAATGAATTTTAGAATTGTAAAGGTTGCTGGCTTTTTTTTTTTAACAAGGCTTTGAAATGCATGTGGTATTTTCACAAATCAAGCCTCAAAATAAGCCTCCCTTCAACAAAGTTAGAAATTCCCTCGCTATGTAGAAGGTCCAGCCTCACCAGCTAACTCTGGGAAAACACAGGAAAGCCAGAGGAAGCCGACTTATAAAACTGAAACTAAGCAGGTGTCTTCATTGTTAGAAGTGAGCACAATAAGGAAAAAAAAATAAAAATAAACAGACAGCCAAAATCCTTCTTATTTCTGATACCTGAAGATCCACAGCTAACCAAAAATATGCATCTATCTACACATATGGGTGTACAAGAGTACCTATCCTTTAATCTGATAACAAGCAACAGCACAAGAAAATTTCCCTGGCCCAAAGAAGCCTTCCTCTTCCTAAAGCCCTGCCATTACGGAGCACACCACCCCACCTGATTTCTCCATGCTCACACCCACCGTACCCCACAGTACACAACTTTCTCGTGACACGCACGTTATTACCCCCAGTGGGACCGTTTTACATGCAGTCTCCACAGTGAACAAAAGTTCATTGTCAAGCTCAGTGCTTGGGCCCAAACAAATATCCAAGAGGATAGAACGGAGAGAAAGGGAGAAAGTGCTTCTATCTGCAATTATAAGATTTGCAGGCAATCACCGTTACTTACAATTAAAAAGTGGGAACAGGTGTAGCAGATATCATACTTTGATAGCTGAACAAAGAATATTACAGCACGTGACTGAAATGTGATGACATTTGTTCACCAATCGAAAACAAAAGCCACTCTCCAATGGCACTCTTTCCTCCACCCCCAAGAATTAGGAACTTAGAAATTTCTCCATATTGAAACACATCTGTTCATAGCCTCATTTTTTGACACTTGAGAAGAAGTTGAATGAAGAGCTCCATGCATTAATAAAACACGAATTCACCCAAAAAACCTCAGCGTACAAACCCACCAGCACCAACCAAACTGCAGAGGTGGCTGAGGAGAAAGCTCTACCGACAGTGAAGCACGGAATAATAAAGAACAGGAAAAAACAAATCACACAGCAACACAACAAAAAAAAAAAAAAAAAAAAAAAAATCCTGCAGGAAAGGAACATGCATAAGAGGACTACACCAAATGGCAGAGTCCCACATAGAGCCCCACTCCACCTACACGGGCGCAGGAGAGAGGGAAACAAACCAAAATAAAGAAGTGTCCGTGCCCAGTGCTGGGGCAGGCGTGGGCACCCCCAGCCCCGTACCTGTGCGGGAAGGGCAGCCCCAGGGCGAGGGGGGCAGGCCCGGCTCCGGAATAACAAGTTGCTGAAGAAACGGAATTTTCCCGGCGCTGCTCGGGCCACAAAGACGAATGAAAGGAAGGAGGGAAGAAAAAAAAAAAAAAAAAAAAGAAAAAAAAAAAACACCGCAGCAGCGGATTTACTACGAATTATCCATCACCGAGAGCGGCATCATTTCCCAGATAATAATAAAACTTCCCCGACAGCATCGCGGCGAAGGACCCGACCGAGAGAAAAGGGCCTGGAAATAATCATCCTGAAGGAAACCGGAGGGGAGGGGATAAGCCTCCCTCCCCCACCCCATCCCCAGTGCAATGTGTCATCTCCTTCCCCTGCTCCTCCCCCCAACCCCAATGTGTCACCTCCTCCTTTTACCCCAAGTGTCACCCTCCTCCACCTCTCCCGCTCCCGCTCGCAAACTTCTGCCGGGGAGGCCGGGGGGCCGCCCCGGGACGCTCCGCTATTCCCCGCCACCCCCCCGAGGGAGGGGCCGGGGGCCGCGGCGAAGTTGCTGCTCCTCATCGCCAAGTTGGCCGGAGAGTGCGGGGCGCGCCGGCGCCATCCCGGGGGGCGCGGGGGGGGAGGGGGGACGGCGCCCGGGGGCGGGGGGGGGCAGGGAGGAAGAGGAGGAGGAGGCGAATCCGAAAGGTGGGATACTACACCCTGCTGGCGGCGGCGGTGCTGCTGCGGGCCGGCCGGGGTCCCCCTGGCAGGACCTCTCTGTGAGGGGGAGGACTCTTCTTCATAGGGGGAGGGTGCCGGCGCCGCCGCTCCTCTGGGCCTCCCTGTCCCCCTCTTCTGGGCGCCTCTCTCTCTCTCCTCCTCTCACTTTCTTTAAGCTAAGCGGGGAGTGGAAGATGGTAGGTTGCTCCCTTCTCCTCCTCCTCTTCGCTCGCTCTCGCCTCTGTGGGGTCCTTTTCCTTCCCCCTCTCCGTGGGGGGCTCCTCCTGCGGCGGGGAGGAGGGAGCGGGCGGGGAGGGCGGCACGAAGCCGAAGAGGCGCAGGAGGAGAGAAACTGTAACACAAAAACAAGCCGAGAAGCTGAACTCTTCTTCAATCCCATTCACCCGGCCCGGCCGCAGCACACCGCTCGCCGGGATCCCTCCGCCGCCGGCCTCCCTGCCTGCCTGCCTGCGGCGCGCTCCCGACACGCCGCCGCGCGCGCCCCCGCCCGCCCCGGCCCGGCCCGGCCCGGCCCGGCGCTGGAGATCCGCCGGGGAAGCGGAGACCGGCGGGCCTACGCCCACGCTCCCCCCTCCCCGCTGCGACGGCGGGGCGCCGCCGGCCGGGCCCGGGCCAGGGCGGGGGGGGGAGCCAGGAGGGCGGGCTCGGCGACTTCTCCTAAGGGGGGACTACTTGACGTGTCGGTGCGGCGAATTTATTTCCCTTTGCCTAAGGAACGGGCTGTGCTGCGGCCCCCATTGCCTAGGGAAAAAGCCCGGATGTAAAGTGAGTGAAACTAAAGTAGAGTGAAGTAGGGCACCAAACTCTGCCGGAGCAGCGGCGCCGCCGGCCGCGGCCACGGGGGGCACCGAGCGGCCGCACCGCCCCGCACCGCCGGTACCGGGCGGGCGTGAGGGCCGGGGAGAGGAGTGCGGGGGCGGCCGCGCGCCAGCAGAGACACCCCCCCCTCCCGTACACACACACACACACACACACACACATACCCCACCCCTCCCTCCCGCCCGGCCCGGCGCGGCACGGCGCGCGGGGCTTGGCGGGGGCGGCGCGCGGGCGCGCGCGCGGGGCCGCGCGCAGGAAGCGGGGAGCGAGGCGGGGGGGGCGCGCGAGCGCGGGCGGGAGGAGCCGGCGCGCGGGGCCCTGCCGCGAGGGGCTCCGCACAGGAAGTTGATGCAACAGGGCCGCGGGAGGGGGGGGGCCGGGGGGCGCGCGCAGGAAGCGGCGGCGGGAGGGAGCGCGGGAGCGCGGCGGCCTCGTCCCCGCGGCTGAGGCGCGGATGCGCCACGGGCCGTTCGCCCGGGCCAACAGCCGCCCGCCTTCCCTCCCTCCCTCCCTCCCTCCCTCCCCGCATCGTTGGCCCTGCCATGTTATTCGCAGGAATAGCGCACCCGCTGGCCGCGCGGCCGGGTAGGGAGGGAAGGTGTTCCCTCCTCCACCTCGCCGTTCACGCAGCGGGCTTGGCTTATTTATTTATTAACTTACTACTCCAGTGCCGCGCGATGCTGCCATTTGCTTTCGTGCGAGCGGCGGCGCATCAGCTTTCTCTGCTTTTTTTTTTTTTTTCCCCATTCCTCTTCCAGTTCCCCTCCCAAAAGGGGGGAAAAAAAAAGCCCGACAAAAAACCAACCGTGGCGAGTCAGAAACTTTCACGGGCAGGTTCAAAGCAGGGAAGTTAACACGCCATGGATTAGGACGTTTCTGCGGTACTCGTTGGCGTGGAAATTCAATAGACGTGACTTGGGCTTCGGGGGCTCCTCGCTCGCTCCCTCTCTCCCTCGCAGCCTCGGGCGGCTCCGGGCCCGCCTGTGCCGGCAGCTCGGGCACCGCGCTCCCCTCGGCTCCAGCCACCGCACCAGGAGCTCCTGGGGGCTGCCCCAGCGCCAGCAGCCAACCCTTGCGGGGTCACCCCTTATCTGCAGTACACTAGCTTAAGTTACAGGCAAGCCCCTGTGCGTCTCCGGCTTCTGAAAGTCTCCAGAGTCTCAGAAATACTTAAAACCTCGCCTTTCTGTCGGAGCCACCATTGCTAAAGCAGTGGGACATGTTCTGGACGCCGCGGGATTTGCATGAGCTCTCACGAAAAGCCGGGGTTTGATGCAATGCAAAACTGATTTTTTTTAATAGCCTCTCATCGCTTTATTCCTTCGAAATACTCATAAGTTGTGAAGAAAATAAGTGTTTGCGTTATCTCTGCAAATGCTTCAGGAAGCCACGATGAACTCATTATTATATTGTGAAACTAAATCCATAAAGCAGTCATGATGAGTAACTCGGGGACGAGTCGTAATTGGGCAGAAACGCTCAGTTTTATCATCTGGAGGATTCTAGAGGGCTCAACGTGAGTGAGAACTTGCAGTAAGGTTTCCTCTCAACTGTAAAAAAGGGATCTACTAAGCCATTGTTTATTTAATTACTGTTAATTTTCCACTTCTTTTCCATCAATTGGTTGCCAAGTTCTGTGTGATTTAGTTGTGAACTTTACAACATTTAGTGCCCTTCTTAAAGCTGTAGTTCCTGGACTCATACAATTATGCAAGAAACTCATGCTTATTTTTTTTTAATGAAGTTTCTAGCCTGTGTGTTTGTGGCTGTGACCTTAAAGGCACAAAAAGGAAAAGGTACGAAGCAAATGGAGTAATCCAAAAATGCCTTTATTTTTTTAATGTCACATTGTTTGAGTTTTTATGTTTGGGGCAATCTCTCTTACCCCATTCTCTTTTCTTTTTTTCTTTTTTTTCTTTTTTTTTCTTTTTTTTTTTTCTATTTTGCAAGCCAGGTATTATACTAGGTTGGTATAGGGTTGTAGGGTTGACAGAGTACTAACAAAAGAAAAACACAGAAAAAAAAGAAATTATATCTGGATGCTCATCAAATAGTTACTGATAGGTGCAGTTCATGGGATATCAGGTAAGGTCACGTGCACAAGACTACCAAAAATCTAGCAGCCGTCACAGTAGATTTTTCAATGTGTCCAACTGTGACAAGAAGTGTTACAGTTAGTATAACTAAGATATTAGCTATTACACTGTTTCTAATAAATATATCTTTGCTTTTTATACTTTCTACTTTTACAGCCTTTGAATAGATCAAGTGAGCCTCGGCTAAGCTGTGTTACTGTCAGATCAGTTTGTAGTTTGTGATTTCTCCTGTGGCTGGGGCACTGCCCAGCCCCCTCCCTCCTTAGCCCTCCAATCTCAAATCTGTAACCAACTTTTAAACCCCCTTGAAAATCCCAGCCCCGATACTCAGATTTTCCCTCCTCCATGTAAACTTTTACTACCAGGACTTTCAGCTGTAGAGGCCAAGTGTTACAGCCAAAACAGCCTGGATTTTGATTTTACCTTCAGTTAGTTTGAAGCAAGAAGAGGAGTCAGCTTACTTTGAAAACAATCAGACCAGAGTTGCTTTTGTCCTTCAGATATTTTTGATAGAGGCACCAGAAAAATAAATAACTGAGTAAAGCCTGTTTATTTTACTGGTTTTTATCTTTCTGGTTAACAAGCAAGTTGAAAGAATCTAGAATGAGTGATTTAAGTGCTATTAGAGATTCGGCATGTTTATTTTGCTGAGGAGTCAATACACACAGCCTAAAGTTTGTTTTTTAGAGATGAACTTCGGACAAAGTTCAAAGGAAAAATAATCATCAGCTGTTACTGTAGATGCACACAGAAATTTTTCATGGTTTGTCTTAGAACTCAGGCCATGATGAGTATCTCACACACTGCCCACACTGATCTCTGGGCAAGGTAGAACGGCTCAGACCATTTTCATAGAATCGTAGAATCGTTCGGGTTGAAAGGGACCTTAAAGGTTGTCTAGTTCCACCCCCCCTGCCATGGGCAGGGACACCTTCCACTAGACCAGATTGCTCAGATCCCCATCCAACCTGGCCTTGAACACTTCCAGGGATGGGGCATCCACAAATTCTCTCAGCAACCTGTTCCAGTGCCTCGCCATCCTCACAGTGAGGAATCTCTAACATCTAATCAAAATCTACCCTCTTTCAGAATAAATCCATTATCCCTTGTTCTGCCACTACATGCCCTAGTCAGAAGTGCTTCTCCAGCTTTCTTGCAAACCCCATTATATAGTGGAAAGTTGCTATAAGGTCTCCTCCAGGCTGAACAGCCCCAATCTTCTCAGCCTGTCTTCACATGAGAAATGCTCCAACCTTCTGATCATTGTTGCACTCTTCCAGTCTCGCTCCAGCAGATCCACGTCACTCTTCTGTTGGGGATCATGGATCTGAGCTGAATCTCCTCCCTCACCTTGCTGGCCATGCTGTTTTTGATGCAGCCCAGGATGTGTTGGCTTTCTGGGCTGCAAGCAAACATTGCTGGGTCGAGTTTGACTTTTCATCAACCAGCCTGAACTCAGCAGTTTAAGCCAAAGACCTTGATTATCACAGACATGCCAAAAGTCTTTCCTTTAAAAACTGTGCATGTGCCCTACTCCTTTGTTTAGACTTGAAAGGCTGAAGAGAGGTTGTTCCTGCTTCTGTGCTTCTTAGCTTCACTTCCACATCAGCAAAAAGGGCCCCCATTAGTGTATGTGAAGAATTCACCTTCCAGTAGCATGAGAAGTGGTTTCATGAAGGAAATGGAAAGCAATGGTATCATCAGATGCACAGCTAAATGTTTGAATAAACTGACTGGTTTTGTACATTGGCTCTATACGGAGATATCTACCATGGTTTCCTTTCAGTGAAAGGAAATCTTGCTAGAAGCTTAGGGAAAAAATCCTCCTTTGGTTGTTGAGTCTTTGTGCACAAAGTTGACCCACACACCTCTGCCTCTGAATGTGATGTTTGTGCTGCTTATCAAAAGTCATAGTTCAGTTTGTCTGGGTTTTCCACTTTCTGCTTGATCACATCACTCTGGATGCTCATCCTGTCCCCTTTGCCTAGTTTTTTTCCTAAGAGCTCTTAGAAGTACAAGTCAAATCCAAAACATTATCAAAGTTAGTGGAAAACTCACAAAACTCAACAAGATTTGATGAGAATTTGTAGGCAGCTGCTAGAGTTTATTCCTCATTGAATGTTGTTTCACCAGTTAGGGAAAATATCAGAGAAAGAAGCACAGTCCATGTAAAGTATTAATGCAGGGGCATCTCAAGAATAATAGTCATCGCTAACAATTATTGTACCTGGTGTTCAAAATACAAAGTTACATCACAACATGCTTGGTTTGCTGTAGCGAGCCCATCTTGCAGTGCTGTTCGTTGAGAATACTTAGAACAAAATCTGAGAAGGTATTAGTTAACATGCAGAAACAGTCTTCTAGCAACTTAGTGTTAAAAGGAATTAGCAGCAAGTGCACTGACAGGTCACAGATTAGGTTGACAGTGGAGTAGCCACATAGCACTTTCTGTTCCCTTGGTTTTCAGCAACAATACTACCTTAAAAACCAAACCAAGAGTTAGTTACTTGCCTATTGCTGTTTTTCACTGTGCTTTTGGCAGGAATGCTAGATGGCTGCAACTAAGAGGGGAGATAGTCTGTACAGCTTAAAAATGAAAGCCATAAGACTATTTCAGGCAAGACATACCCCAGTCTAAGAAAACAGTTGGGAATCTGTCTTTCTCATCAGTGTTTGAACACAGGGTTATCTCTCCAGCAGGATCCAGGCAAAGAGTGCCTCCTACAAGCAAATAATATTCCCCTTCCCAGGTCAGGGAAGGATAGGGCATCGCTCACTTCCAGACGATAAGGAAAATTAACCAGACTGTTTAGACCAGCAGTTGGGGCCAGAGCCTGAAAACATGACGTGCATGAGGCACTCGCCATCAAGGACCTCAGCCTAAGTGGAAACTGCATTGCTTAACACAACAACCTCTGACTTTGACTGTGGATTATTGCCTTACACAGGAGTTACTGCTTACAGCAGCCAATGAAGTAGACCCCTGCTTACCCTGTCTCGTCCCAGAACAACTTTCTTGTCAGATGTTAGTTGGTCCAGCCAGGAGTGGTGCAGCTGCAAGTCTCACTCTTCTGATTGCTCTACATGGGAGGCAGCTAGGGTGAGCTGAGAACAGTCATAGGAGTGCATTGCCCAGGATCTGTATTCCAGTAAAAGTAATTCAACATTCAGGCTGCCCTGTTGCTTTTGTAAAATTCATGTTCTCCAGGCTGCCCTCAGCAGCTGAGCCAGGGAAGGCCTGTCAGCACAGCACAGGACAGCACAGCACAGCACAGTACGGCATTGTGTCTGTAGTGGGATTTCACTGGAGATGCAGGCTCTTCTGAGACTAGCCTTGAAAGGAGACTCCATCCTGCTGTCTCTTCCCCTGATCACTTACTGCTTTGCTTACCAGAGATACCAGCTATTACATACAGAAAGTAGAGGACCATAGCTCAGAGGGGGTAGCCTGGTCTGTTGCAGCAGAGAGCATGAGGGACCTGTGAGGACTCACCACTTTCTCATACCTTCCAGCAGCTCCCAGAGCTCTTCTTGCTTGGCTTCCCTCTTAGGCTTTCAGTCTTGTTGAGGTTTCGGTATGTAAAGTCAGGAGGGTTATCAGCTCCTTATCTAATCTGACCTCCAGCAAAACACTATTTCGACCAGTACTTCTGTATCAGATCTGCAATTAGAGGAGGCCAGAGAGCATTTTACCTTTCACAAGCCATTGCTTTCTTCTTCTGAAGGTGCATCTGCTTTCAGAGAGGCTGATGATGTTGCTCCTTCCATACTGAAGGAAGACTTGAGGAGCTATACTGTCTCTGGGAGTCAAGAGGAATGGGTTTCCTCACTTTTTTTTTTCCTTTTCTCCTTAAGTAGAAGTGAGCAGTCATAAAGGGGACATTGCTCATGTCTCTCAGGTGGCTGGCCAGGCTGACTAAGCATGGTTTCGGATCCTGTACACTGTTTAGAATCACAATGAGCTAGAGATTATGTGCCAAGATGCAAATGGTCCAGGGAAAGGATCCTCATTTTTAAGCCAGCAGTATGAAGTATCCTAGGAGCAATTGCAGTTCCATTATCAGATAAAAGAAACTGGTTTTGACTCATTGTCCTTGTTGTTAAACAATACAATTCCCCCTAATTCAAGCTGATTTGTTGTGATGTTGGTCACCCTATTAAATTTTTCAGCTGGCAATTGTTGGACAATTAGTGATTAGGGATATCTAGTCTCCATCAAAATGCCCTTTTCCAGATGCTTTCAGAAGAATTCCCTCACTTCTATTTTTGAGGAACCTGGAGGGAAAAAATGTAGAATTGGAAAGCTGTGGATGGAAATGAAACCACTGAGTATGTTTTCAAGGACTGCTGAAAGGAAATGACAGCTTTTGTAATGAAGCATTTTGGTGTGTCACTAACCTGATAAGCAAATAGACATGCAGAGTGGTAAACCAAGGGCATGAGCCACAGACCAAGACAGCAGCTACCAGGATGTATTGCAGGCATAAAGACATCTCAACAGCTTCCCTCATGCACAGAAATCAGACATTGTGACAAACAGCAACAAAAAAATTTAAAAAGTCAATTTCTGTAAACACTAAAACACCAGTAGAAGGGACATCATGTCTTTTTGGTCCTTTTATGTGTCAATGGTCTTTTTGGCACCTTGAGGAGAAACATGATAAAGCGAAGTCTGCTCCAAAGTCCAAGGAACATACAATGTAAAAGGTCACTAAGGGGAGAGGCAGGGAATCAGAGGACCTAAGGAAAACTACAGGATGATGATAATTCCAGGATGTTAAGTACTTCAAATATAAATACTGATTGTGATTTTCAAAAATATTTCCATAAATTTGTCCCCTAAACCCTTCAATATCACTAGATACATAAACAGCCTGGAGTTTGAGTGGACAGAACATCTGAAAAGCAATTCAGTTCTCTAAGTATTTCATTAAATATATATTTGAGCCACCAGTTTGGGACTACCAGATGAGCAGCATCTTGTCCTATAGTGATGTAGCAAGAGCATCAGTGTTTGAAAAGCAATAAAAAAGTAGTAAGCTTTGAGAAGTATTAAACTACTGGAATCTTGTGTATTTATTACAGGTTGCCTTGACTTTACCATGATGAAAAATAGTCCAGCATAGGCACAGGGAGAAGGGTGGGAAGATGAGCAGCGAAACAAGTGTTATGGAGAGATGGGGAAGGGGGATCTAGGAGCAGAGCTGTGCCTGGCTTTGCATGCAAGAATAAGAGTTAACAGTGACTCAGAGGACAGAAAGGTCAGTGCTACTGCAGGTAGTCAGAGTGAGTTTTCATGGCCTAACAGTAAATAGTGTTAGTCACCTCTAGATTATCTGGGATTAAGTGTATCATGGATAAAGATACTCCTGAGATGACTGATGCTGAATTAGCATGGGCTCGCTCACACAGCACTGTGCCACACAGCATTGCATCTTCTGAGGAGCTGTGGCACCCCTGCCATCACAGCCCCTGGAGTCACCAGTCCTTCCCAATGGCATGACACCTCCTTCTCCAAGCTTTCTTGGCTATTTCTAGGTTTCTGCTTTGACTGTGTTATCTTGTCTTGCTGCTTTCCGGGATAATGTAGAGTTTAATCTGGCTGTGTTTTGAATAGAGTGAGAAGGGGCAAAGTAAAGATCAAAAAGAAGTCAATAAACCTGACGGACAGGGAAGGCATCTGCACAGCAAGACAATGCCCTTTTTATTTAGTCATGTCTTACAATACAGCTACCACATCATAAATTCAGAGACACATGTTTGGAGAGTGAGGTCCTCACAGATATTTTATTTATAATTGATTTTAGTATCTTCCACTCAAGTCTTCTGTTGTTTGAGTGATAGGCAAGTTGGAAAATATATCACTCAAGACTTAGGGAATTGGGCAATTAAACTTGTTTGTGTGTTCTTTGTGTTCAAAATTGATTAATAATAGTAAGATACACCAACATCATGCTTTTCAGCTAAAAGACAGATAATGTCAATAAATTCACAAATCTCATTGGCATTGCTTCTCTACATGAAGAGTACACATAAGCATAAATGTATTTTTTTCTTACTAGGAGGAACAGAATGAAAAGACTGTTTCTTTCAAAATTCTTACTAGGCTATCAAGTGAAAATCATAGAATCATAGAATATCCTGAGATAGAAGGGGCCCACAAGGATCGGTGAGGCCAATTCCTGGCCCTGCACAGAAGAGCGCCCATAATCGCACCATGTGCCTGAGGATGTTGTCCAAACACTTCTTGAACTGTCAGGCTTGGTGCTGGGACCTTTTCTCTGGGGAGCCTGTTCCAGTGCCCAGCCATCCTCTGGGTGAAAAACCTTTTCCTAATATTTGAACTAAACCTCCCCTGACACAACTCCCCTTGGGTCTTGTCACTGGTCACCAGAGAGAAGAGATCAATGCCTGCCCCTCCTCTTCCCCTCACAAAGAAGTTGCAGACTGCAATGAGGTCTCCCCTCAGTCTCCTCTTTTCCAGGCTGAACAGATCCAGTGACCTCAGCCACTCCTCATACGGCTTCCCCTCCAGATCCTTCATCATCTTCATTGCCCTCCTTTGGACAATCTGTAATAGTTTTGTGTCTTTTTTATATTGTGGCACCCCAAGCTGCACACAGGACTGCAGCTGAGGCTGCCCCAGTGCAGAGCAGAGTGGGACAATCCCCTCCCTTGCCCAGCTGGTGATGCTGTGCCTGATGCCCCCAAGACAGGCTTGGCCTTTCTGGCTTCCAGGACACTGCTGGCTCATATTAAACTTTCTGTCAACCAGGACCCCCATGTCCATTTCCTATGGCACTGCTCTCCAGCCTCTCATTCCCCACTCTGTCCACACATCCAGGGTTGCCCCATCCCAGGTGCAGAATCTGGCACCTGCCCTTGTTGAGCTTCATATAGTTGGTGAATGCCCAGCCCTCTGATTTATCTAGGTTCTTCTGCAGGGCCTCCCTGCCTTTCAGGTAGGTAGCAGCTCCTCCCAGTTTTCATATCACTGGCAAAC
Organism: Eopsaltria australis; assembly: GCA_034509425.1. NCBI lineage: Eukaryota > Metazoa > Chordata > Aves > Passeriformes > Petroicidae > Eopsaltria > Eopsaltria australis. The sequence goes on from JAVTVJ010000241.1 coordinate 5,317,215, forward strand.
TTACTTAGTATGCCTATGAGTCCTGCATCCAGTTCTTTAATAAAGATGTTGATGAGCACTGGCCCCAGTGACCAGCTGCCAGTCTGATGCCACCCTAATCACTGTAACCCTTCGTGCCCAGCCTGCGAGTCAGTTGCTTACCCATCACATGATGTGTTTATCCAGCTGTGGGCTGGACATCTGAAGGATGTTGTGAAAGACAGTATCAAAACTTTACTGAAATCCAAAAAGATTACTTCAACTGGCTCCCCTTGATCAACCAGGTAGGTTACTTTGTTATAAAAGGAAGCTAAATCTGACAAGCAGAATTTTCCCCTTATGAACCTGTGCTGGCTGTGGCTGATAACCATGTTGTCCTTCACATGTTTTTCAATAACTCCCAGAATAATCTTCTTCATATGATTATGCTATGATTTTCAGGTCATGACAATCATGACATGACATAATTTAATTAGTTTGTCTTGCAGTAGACTTGCAAACACCTTATGGAATTTGAATAAAAGCCCACGACGGTTTAAAAACATTGCAAAGATCCGGGTCACTTTAGTGTCATTGGTAATATCAGTGGGGTTCCTGAAAACATTTACTCAGTGCTTGCCATCAGCTAGGTAGTTAAACAAGGAGTTGGAAGTTATCTGAAGTGTATAAATTTCAATAGGAGTTTGTATTTTTTCTATTTATGAAGCCATTATGCATCCACCCCCTCAGAGCAAGCTGAAGGATGTTGTTTCAAAAAAGATACGCTAGAATTAGAAAGGCAACAGAAGGAATAGGGAATAACTTTCACCTTGAGGAAAGAAACCAACCTGGGGACTAGGACATTTCAGATTAAAAAAGAGAAAACTGAAGCAGGAGCACAAAAGGCCTGCTAAAGGGAGAGCAGCATGGTGAAGGAAAATCAGGAGCGATCGTTCACCATCAAGTTGCAAGAGTAAAGTGGTACTGAGTGAAATTATTAGACAATGTTTAAAACAAACGAAAAGCAATACTTTTTTGCTCAATGCATAATCACATTTGGAACTCATTGGTGCAAGATTTCATGGAACTTGATAGTATAAATGTGTTCAGAAAGGCATGAAACAAATCTACTGAAGGATGCAGCATCTGACTCAGCAAGCCCTTTTACCACGGATTGCCAGAGGCTCACAGGGGGAAGATCCTTCTGGATACAGCCCATTTCTTACAACCCCCCTTAAACATCTGAGTTGGGACATTATCAGAGAAAGCCTGCTCTAGATGACCCACCTTTGGTCTCCTTCAGTATTGTCACTTTTATGAGTTCAGGATAAAGGAAGCAGTAATATTTCAGTGAAGGAGAAAAAAAAATCAGTGCAAGAGGCTTCTGTATTCAGGTTTTTTTTCTTCTGAGCATGAAAACGGGCCTTACATCATCATTCATATCACACTTTTTAGAATGAGACGCAGTTTATCTTTTAATAAGAGCACTGTTCTGAGAGGAATCACATAAGGGGCTGTTTGAAAGCTGTGGAGGAAATGGACTGCATGTCCCTACTGAACCAAAATGGCTAGATCCTTCATCTCTAGCACTGTTCCCAGGCAGCCAGTGCTAGGCAGGAGCCAGCCTGGGGACTGCCCAGTGGTGCTGGAGCCTGGTGTGGCTCTGCTGGGCCTCTGTGGTGGGTTTGGAGCCATCCACCAGCACACATCCATCCCAGGCAGCCTCTTCCCTGGAGAGGTGGAGACCAGGGCCAACCCACACAGCAGCTTCCACTAGGGGCCACTGCTGCACAGAGGAGGAAGAGGAGGAGGAGGAAGAGAAAGAAGAGGGAAGAGTTCAGAAAGCATCAGTCTTGAGGGTTTATTTCCAGGCATGAGCACATCTGTCTGTAAAAGGCTGGGTGAATGTGGATGAACTACCACTGTTTCTGCTGAGGCGCACAAGAGAAAAAGGATGGCCACTGGGAGCTGCAGGGGCTGGTTTGCTTCCACCTCAGATGTTATTGGTGGGCACTGAAAAGTCACCACTCTTTCCAAGCCCTTCTCCCTGAACCATATAAACTTAGAAGAGCAGCAGATCTCCCATTCCTGAGGGAACATCTGAAGGTGAAATGTCCTATGCACAGCACTTCAGAGAGGAAGCAGTGCATGTTACACAACAATGTTCTATTTACAAATATCTGTATGAAATTTGAAGCTTCCAGTTTGGACCTAAGGAAAGGCTTGTGTGCCTAGAAGCTTGTTTGTGTTTTTCAGCAATACTGGTTGATTTCATAATATATATATATTACCTTCACAACTTGCCCTTCTTTATCCTTAGACCATGGCAACGACAGCACTACTAAATATAATATTGAGACTTGGCAAAATATATTTTTAACTCCCTAGTTTCACATGAACTGTGTCTTCCCTTGCTTTCATGGGATACTTGCAGCTTTCTAGAGCTTCAGTATGAGCAAAGCTGAACTTAGAGGCCCAGAGAGTAATTGTATCAATGGATACTTCCAGGGAATTCACTCAAAAGTTTAAAATTCTTTCAGGAATGCCTCCTGGCAGAGATGAGAAGACTGGATATTAACCTTGATGGATAAAATGAGAGACCTCAAACTCTACATGCCCTCACGGAGAAGAAATGCCTCCTCTACAGACTTAGAGAAATATTCAAGGAAAATGTCAAAATATATAAAACCATTTTCTGACCACCACACCCCTCAGCAATTCTACTTTCACCCAGAACCGAAAGAAATTAATTATTCCCCAGAAACAAATGTTTTTCTGCTATTTGTAAAATGCTAAGGGATAGGAAGTTAGTCCCCTTCTACCATGGAGTCCTTAGAGGGGATCAAGTAGCTTGTGTTTATTTATCTTTACTAGCATAACCGGCTGTCAGTGGATTATCTCCTTCTGTCATCGATACGGCTTCTTTTCACCATCAGGCAGCTGCAGGAGCAGCAGAGATTTTTTTCCCTGATTTTTGGCTTGTAAATTAATTGTGTCTCTCACTTTTGGTTGAGGGAGTGAACTGCGTGGTGGGGAATCTGCCCCTGAGGCCAGTCTGTCCTGCTTCTCTGCTATGCAACTGAAAAATTTAGAGGCTTCTTCTTTGTTTCAATGGTGAGACAAAAATGGTATAATCAGATAGATAAACAATAGCATCATTTTGCACCCTCTGGCTCAAGATACAGCTGGCCCATAGATGTGCTTTGAAATGATACAGGCATGTGTGGCAAGTGGGGGCATTTTCCACTGCAAGGTAGGATTGTCCCAGATGTACAATGTTGGCCACAGTACAGCAGCATCGACACCTGATTCAGATGAGAATGATTTGGCACTGTACACATTTTTTGGCACAGTTAAGGAAAAGACAGACTATTTCCACCCCTAAAAACTTAATATACAGCATCAGCATTAACAAACTCCAGCTCTTAGCTCAGTCTGAATCTGCACACAGACAGAAAACATGCACCTGTCTTCTGTTACTGTCACCCGCAAACCTGGGATTAACATCTGCAGGGGGGATATGCCTGCGCTCAGCACAGAGCATGCAGCATTAGGATTATTCAGATATGGGCCTTATCTTCACCTGGGAGAAGAAACTGAATACAGTAAAAAGAAGTCCTCCACAATGCCAACTTTCCACATTGCCAAAGCTTCTTTCCGCACTGCCGCAGTTTAGTGGATGCAGGAGGCTCCGTTCTATTGACTTCAGATGGGACCATCTCTAGTTGGATCACTTTGAGAGAGACCTCAAGTGGTGTGGGATGAGAAAGGTCCCTGTGATACTTTAATCTGTGAGGATCTAGGATAACTCAGCAGTGTGTGGGCTGGAGTGGGGTGCTGCCTGGGCAGTACACCTGCATTTGGAGTGGTCCACAGTAATTTGAAGGCTGGAATTCCTTTGCATTTTAAGGTGGGGACAGGTCATCTCAATTAAAAGCAGGCTGAGATGCTTCTTTTGGGACCAGCTGAGGTTACTCAGTCCCAGGGAGATGGATGACGCTTCAAGAAAAACACCTCAGGCTGCCACAACTGAGAAGTGTCCCTTAAGCCTCCACTTGGGCTGATGTGGGACATGTCAGTTTGGCATTGACAGGATGCCTCAGATTCACTGCAGAGCATTGATTCTGTGAGAGAGAGAGATTCTGTGAGTGGCACTCAACATTCAGGGACCTCCAGGTTTGAGCCCATTTGCCTCAATATGCCAGTACTGATGTTAAGGATACAACCATCTGGATGGGGAGTTAGCTTAAGGAACATCCGTTTTTGGGATGTGGGACTGTATGATATAGAAGGGACCAGATAACTTCAGTTTGTGGAGGAGACATTGCCCAAGGGCACCTCCATGGTGCTGCCAGGATACTTGGGTATGGTGGGTACCAGAAGGGCAGAGCTTGGAGGTCTCCGGGTATCTGGATCTGGGAGGGTACCTTGCAACTTAGCTGCAAGACACATATGGTGCTGAGTGCCATCTCCCCTGTGCCCCTGGCTTCTTAATTTGGGAAGATCCATTATGCCTTCAACCCCTCTGAAACCCCTGGTCCAAACAGTACTTCTGGCAACCTCTATGCAGTTGGAGGGAGGAGTGTAAGAAAACATTCAAGCCGAAATTTGTATGGGCTTTCTGTGTCTACGCCCAGGCTTTGTGGGACTTGGCCAAGGGGTGGTAGACAGACCTGAGCAGCATTTTTGGGTATGGCAAGCTAGTGGTCAAAGCCAAGAGAGTGCTTGGTGTTGCATTAGTTCCTGTGCTGGAGAGCAAGGTGAGGGGCTTACAAGCTACAGTGAGGCTCAGAAAATGTCATGGTGAGGCACTGTCATTCCTGACAGGCTTCTTCCTTTAGAGGTCTAGTATTGTGTTTAGCTCTGGGCCCCTCACTACAAAAAAGATATTGTGGCACTGGAGCAAGTCCAGAGAAGGGCAACAGAACTGGTGAAGGGTCTGGAGCACAAGTTGATGAGGAACAGCTGAGGAAGATGGGAGTGTTTAGCCTGGAGAAAAGAAGGCTCAGAAGTAACTTTATCACCCTCTACAACTACCTGAAAGCGGGTTATAGTGAGGTGGGGGTTGGCCTTTTCTCCCAGGTAACAAGTGATAGGACAAGAGAAAATAGCATCAAGTTGCACCAGGGAAGGTTTAGATTGGATATGAGACAAAAAATTTTCACTGAAAGAGTTGTAAAGCATTGGAACAGACTGCCCAGGGAAGTGGTGAAGTCACCATATCTGGAAATGTTCTGAAAGCACGTGGTTCTAACACTTGAGGACATGGTTTAATGGTGAACATGGTTGTGGTTCTAGGTTGATGGTTGGACTTCATGATATTAAAGATCATTCATTCCTTTCTTTCCCCTCTCTTTCCCTTCAGACCTAAGTGCAATAACACTTCTACCTTTAATTACTCTCTCCTAATGCATATTCTCTCTCATGTCATTCTGTTTCCCCTTGCGCTTGTGTATGGGCTTCCCTAGCTTTCCATCTCTTTCCCCGCCTCCTTCCTTGACATTTTTCTTTCCTCTCCATTTTGCTGCCTCTATCCCAGTAAATGTCCCTTCCTGCCTTCCTTTTCCTCCATCCTCTTCCTTGCTCTCTTGCAACTTCCCTGGCTCCCAGATTTCTCTTCCTGCTAGTGCCCCTCTCCAGCCCAAAAGTCTCCACTCTATTTGTGGGAAGATTGGCTTGAGATAGCCTGTGAGGGTGACAAGCCTGAAAAGAAGGACTTACAATGAGAAATCTAGAAGAATGAGGAAAGCTGAAGAAGTGAAATGTGTAGGAAGAAAGTAAAAGAAGGGAAATGAGACCAGGGAGGCAAAACTAAAGAGAAGAACTAAGAGTCACAAAAACTCCCAGACATGGTAGGGGGAGAGAAAAAAACCAAAATAAAACAGCTGGAAAATGCAGTAGAAAAGATAAGGCTGTTCCTAGTTATCTAACGCTGTGGCAATGAGTCAGAATCAGCAAGTTTCTGATCTCCTACTCAAATATAAACAAATATTCCTTCATCTTTATTGCAGTGGTGCCCAAAGGGTGCCAATCACACAGCACAGCAGGTTTATTTGCACACAAGAGACCTCGCAACCCCCGGCAGCACTTCTGTAAGGCTAAGTCAAAGAGGAGGAGGGTACAGCATACCTGCAAAGTTGTCAGGTGGGTGTCAGGCTGGGGGTTAATAACTGGTTGAGGTTTTCCGGGGTTTTTTTCCCACCAAACCTGAAACATATGAAGATTACCTGCTGGAAAGATGACATGGTCTGACCTGCTGGAACACTGCTCTGTGGAGAAGGAACTGTGGGTCCTGATGAACAACAATCTGTCCATGAGCCAGTAGTGCCTTTGTGACCAAGAAGGCCAATGGTATCTGGGGGGACATCAGGAAGAGCATTGCCAGCAGGTCGAGAGACGTAATCCTACTCTACCCAGCCATGATGAGGCTTCACCTGGAGCACCGGGTTGAGTTCTGGGCTCCTCAGTACAAGTGAGGCATGGAACTCCTAGAGCGGGTCCAGTGGAGGGCAACAAAGACTATTAAGGGACTGGAGCATCTCTCTTACGAGCAAAGACTGAGAGAGTTGGGCCTGTTCAGCCTCAAGAAGCGACAGCTGAGAGAGGGACCTCATCAATGCCTAGCAGTGTCTGAAGGGAGGTGTCAGAGGATGAAACCAGGCTCTTCTTGGTGCTGCCAAGCAATAGAACAAGAGCCAATGGGCAGAGACTGAAACACAGGAAATTCCACATGAACATGAGAAACAATGTTACCGTGTGAGTGACAAAGCATTGTAACAGGTTCCCCAGAGAGGTTCTGGAGTTTCCTTTCTTGGACATACTCAAAAGCCAACTGCACACCATTCTGAGTAAAGTGCTCTTGGGCACCCTGCTTGAGCAGGAGGTTGGAGTAGATCACCTCCAGTGGCTCCTTCCAACTTTCCCCATTCTGTGAAGATGCTTGCCCACAGGTGAGCCAGTGTGGCCGCTCTGGCAGGAGAGCCTAGCCTTCACCAGCTCTGGTCCTTCTCTTTGGCCTGAGATATATCAAGCAGGTAGATATTCTGCTCTTCTTCGCTTTACTTCTTGTAACTGAATCCTACACAGTTCCAAGTAACTCTTACCTTGTGTATTCAGTGAAGTCTAATCCCCATGTTTAGCTATGTTAACTGGAGAAAAGTGCTAGACAGACCCTTGTTAAAGATTATTGTACTCTTGGACTGTGAAATCTTTAAATTCTACCCATTTTGCTCATCTCTTTGGACTCAAACCACATGAAAATGAATTGTTATGATAAAGAGGGATTACGTTTTCAAGGTACACCTTGCCTATATCTGGCCATATGTCAATGTGAGACTGCCTCTCTCTTTATATTTGTCAGGAGAAGCTAAGTAAAGGTTGTATTAACTGCTATTTACCCTTGTCCTGTGGTATGCAGCCAGTGTGAAATTCAAAGACAATTTAGAATGCTGTCACCAGTCCTACTGATGGTATTTTGCACTCCCTTTGTTTAGTACAAAGCAAATCGTACTTCGGGTGCTTAATTTTTTTCTAAAAATTAAGACATTGAACATATTTGCTTTTCAGCTTGCAACACTCCATTCCTCTGATGCAGTGGTTCTGACTTCCAGGGGGATGCCTTTCTAGAAATGTTTGTGCACAGCTGCTCATTGTACAAATATGCCCTTAGGATCCACTCGTAGTGAGTACCCTCCCCTTAAATCCATGTAAGTTGGTTGTGAAGCAGAAGGGTCACTGAATATAGTTTGGTCCTTTGCAATTAGTCTCTGAACAGCAGAAAGTTTCCTTTGGCAGCACAAATCTGTTAGTTCCATCAGCAAGACAGCACAGATTGAGGCTGCTGGCACTTAATATATGTAAATTGTCAGGAATTCCAAGCCACCCATCCACACCAGCTCTTCTGAAGGCAAAGCACTGTGCCCCGTGTCTCTCAAATCCAGCACAGTCTTGACCAACTCTTGTTAACTATTTCTGGCATGAACTAGGGAAGCCCTTACATAGGATCACACCTGTTGCAATGGTGTATTTCAAACATGTAGCAGAAAACAGAAAAGCAAAGTGCAAGAAAAGTGATCAGCGTTCAGATCTTCTCTTTCCCAGTGGCTTGCTGCTGGTGCACTAGCCAAATCACTGGATTTCTCTGCCTCCTCTTCCTTATGCAAACAAGGGGAAGTGATACTTAGTCATTATTAGAACATCCAGGGATGCAAATTACTGTGTCAATGATTACTGTTTGTTCTCAAAATACATGCCATTTCCCTTTATCCCATTGACAACACCAGCTTAGTCACTTCCAATATTACAGAATCATAACCATTCATTGCTTCAGATAAAGTACTAAAAAAAACCGGGTCTCTGGTCTCAGAGAGGTGGGCCACTATTTAACCCATATGTATGTGGGATCAAGTTGCTTAGATATTGGAGTGATGGAGGTTATTAAGCACAGACGTGACCAATAAACACACAAAAAAGTGCATAACATAATGAGGATATAGCAAATGCTTGTCTCATGTAACATCTGATGGCTAATGAGTATTTGTAACTCATCTGCAAGAACAGCTTTACTTTCTTGCAATGATACTGATTGCATCAGGAACTTCATAGTAGTACAGAACAGTACATAAATTAAAATCATTAGACTGAGGGGATACACAGCTATTAGCACACATCAGCGTGCTTTCTTGAATGTGGATTTTACAAAGTAGGAAATGTCTTCAAGAATCTACCTACATCTTTGTGGTTTTGCAAAGGCGTTTTTTGCTGCTACGTGTGTATTAGTGCCAACTTCTCCCTTGCTGAATTTGGAATTATAAAAAAAATCCCTGATCTTTGACTATATATTGTTGTAGCAAGGGAGGAAAATGTTTTATTGAAGCTTGCTGGAATTTTGAATGAGCTTTAATCACAGAGATACTGGAGACAATTACTCAGACTGTGGCTACACACAAAATTGCAGCAATTGAACTGAAGATTGGAAACTGATAAAGCAGTTCAAGCCTGTAGAAAAATACATTTCTCATCTTAGGTCAGCATGGGCCTCACACACCTTTCTTTGCAGGTAAGGAGGAAGTAACAGTTGTCATTAATCTTGATTCTTACAAGGTTTGAACACCATTTCACACAACATTCTCCTACGAAAACAAAGAAAATACAGTTTAGATGAAAATTTTCATCAAGTAGGTGCTGGACTGGTTAAAAAAATAGCTTTAAAACCCAGTTATCTGTTGTTCTCTGTCAGACTTAGAGGAATTTTTGAATGGGATCCTTCCAACATCTGTGTGGAATCCATTTTATGCAGTATTTTCATTAACAACCTGTGACGAGGGAATAAAGAGTACTCATAAAATCTGCAGACATCATCTAGCTGGGAGAGGATGCAAACAGTTTGGCGGATGGACTGAGAATTCAAAATGATGTTGCTAAATTGGAGAAAATCAACGACTCAGTAAAGAAAAGTGCAAAGTGCTACACTTTAAGAGGAAGAAATCAAAAGCACAAAGAGAAAATGGGGACTAAGTGGCCAGGCAGCAGTACTGCAGAAAAGCAGCTCGGGGTGTCAGCCATGAACTGAACAGGAGTCAACAGTATGATGCTGCTCCAAAAAAAGGTTGAGCTAATGTGGGGTGCTGGGTGCTCAGTGCAGCAGATGATCAGTTTGCTCTTCCTGGCCTGGGCAATGACAGACACAAACGGAGAGTTTCACAGCCCAGCAGCAAACCTGAGAAGAGGTCTTTGGAAGATTAAGGAGGTTTGTTTAAGATGGGCAGGACTACAAAATGATACAGTAACCACTGGCTTTTCACTGACTGCCGGGAGAGGGGACAAATAGAGGTTTCTGCTTCAAAATAGAGACCCTAGGAAGACCTGAAAAGGCCTGCCATTTAGGCATAAGGGCATGAAGTCATAGAGCTACAGAGGTAGCCGTGCACAGTGTCCTTCACCATGCTGTGACCAACTTCATCCAGGGATGCTGTAGGTATGACCAGGCCTGACTGTGGGCAGCAAATTCAGGATGCAGATGGAAACAAGCTCAAGGCACCTGCTGAGGGTGACCACGGCTGAACTATGCCATCCCAGAAATGAAGACAAAATTATTTGCTTTGCTGTAAAGCCCTCAGATGCCAACATTTAATTTGACAGTGAAAGCAGAGCAAATTCCTCCTGCCTACCAAGTTTTGGAGAAACCCTGTGGCAGCTGACAGTAAAAGGCCATGAATAATGTCTCTGGCCTTTCCTGTGGAGCCATTTCTAAACATCCTGGTGAGGAGATCCCGGGAGGCTTCCAGGAGGCAATATAAAGTGCCTAAGTCTTTGTCAGTGCAAGCAATCCCTGCTACCTGTATCTATGTGGACAGTTTTTGTTTCAGTAGCTACTAGTCTCTGTTGTGATTTCAATGGGGAAAAACTTGACAATATTTCCCTCCATGTTTTCAGTTTTCTCTAGAGCTGGCTGCACTTGCTTCAAATACCAAAGCTTTGAATTTCATTGAGGAAACAATAAAACAAAAAAATGCAGAAAAATTCTGAAACCCACTGAGTTTTTCACCCTGTTTCTCAACCAGGAGAAGAAAAGCCTAGCTAATGTTAAGTGACAAATATGGGTTTGCCAACCCCCACTGGACAAATCTAGTGCCTAATATCTCCTTTCTTTTGGATGAAATGGGATTAGCAGATAATATACTGGTCTTGAAAATCAATCAAGAAACATAGGATTCTCATAAAAGTTGGGAAGTTGAGAAGCTCCATGGAGATCCATCTTTACTTAGGAAGCTGTGTCCCCTGCAGTAGACCACAGCTGGAAGGATGTGAGAAAACAGGACTATCCTGTTTGCTGTGGAGTGGGGCAGAGAGGAACAAAGAGCACTGTGGCTGAGCAGGCAGAGGGATGGATGGGCAGGTAGTGGGAGTTGAGACTAATTGGACTTCCTGCATGACACTGAGGAAACTTTTCACCTGTCTTTGTGCCACAACATCTCCAGCTATAAAATGAGATGAGCCTAGCTTTTCCTTATAAATAACTCTAACTACTTTCCTTATGAATGACTTTCCTTATAAATAGCTTGCCTTATAAATAGCTTACATGGCAAACACTACATAGGACATAACGGGCTCTGTGGCATTTTTCATAATAAACACATTTCCAAACCCAAATAGCTCAGTAAAACAGTTACAGATGCTATGCTTCTTAAGGGAAGCATGTGCTTTCAAAATGTGTTGTTAGTATAAAAACCCAATTCATTGGACTGATTTAAATGTATTAGCAAGCTTCTAACCTGCAGTAATTGCAAAAATCTAATTACAAAATTAAAATGATTATCAAGCCAGCCCTCAATGTTCATGATACTACCTCTATTTCATACAGAAATTCATAGTATCTGAAGCATCCCATAAAATAAACAAAATAATTGTTAACTAAAGAAGGAGTTGTTTTTTGCAAATCTTTTGGGTTAGAGTTAAAATAAGTAACTTTACCGATTAGTCACAGAGTGTTTGCTTACTCGGGCTGGAAGCCAGTCCATGTCAGCACTCCCTGGAGTAAATCCATGTGCGACAGCCCAGTGTCACAGAGATGCCCCAAGTGACAGTGACTAACAGTGCAAAGGGGTGTCTTGTGATCCCAATTCATGTGCACGCAGGGCAGGACCCACATCTTCCAACACTTAGTAAGACAAACAAGCTGTAACCACAGACTGAGATGGTTCACCAGGGAAACTGCTTCACTTGAAAGACCCCATTTGCTCCCCTTTCTTGAAACACTCTTGCCAGTAAGGGGATTCTTGCACGGTGGGGCTTCCCCTCTACTTGCAGATTGCAGTTTATATGCTGGGTAATGCTTATTGGTGGCCCCAACATGATGCCATTTGTTGGAGAAAATAAAACACATCAGACCATTCTTTTCTTTCTGCCAATGGCCAGACAATGGTGATTCACTGGGAAATGTTCGAATAGGCATTGGGAAGAAGGTGCCTCTTTGCAGTATGGATACTTTGGGATTCTTCCTGACTTTGTCTGGGGCTTCAGAAGACAAGTTCACATCAGGGCCTTCCTTTCCATCATCTTCCAGGAACTGCTTGTCACTTCTGAGAATTACCAAGACTGATGGATGAGCTGGTGCTGGTGGAGCAGGCAGAGAGGATGAACTTGACCTGGTTAGCAGGAACATACTGATCTTGTCCAATATTTCTGACAAAGGATTCAGTGGTTTCATTTCAGTTAGGGTCAAAGAAACCTTCACTTCCACAAGATGAAAAGGTCTCATTTAAATTATCTTAAGGCAACCGTGAAGTTCAGTTCTCCAATCTTGCCCAAACAAGGGTCTTCAACCAGGCTGCTACTGGGCGTCCTGGCACCACCTATCAATAGGGCTATTTCTCTGCACAGGCAGTTGTTTGTGAAACTCGGCTTAGCCCTTTCACAACACCCTCTTAGCACTTTCCAAGAGCCATTTAGCACTTAGCACAGCAAGCAATATGTGGCCAAGGACATGGGAAAAGAAGAGGGATATATTAGGGCCGACTGCTGTTTGAGGGAATTTGCTTATTAAAGTAGATTATAGTATCAGAAACAGTAATTGGGTACTGTTGTAGGCAGAAACCCCCCCAAACAACCTTCCAGGGAGAAATTTCTCCAGACTCTGGTTCTGACTACTTTTTAAGCAAATCTAAATCTCCAGTCACCAGAAGCTCACTGGAATCTATGCCTTTGTTCAGTAGACAATCTTTTTAACTTAGTTGCCATCTCCTGAAGAACTTGTCAATTATCCAGATATTACCCCCTTTAAATAAGTATGCATTATAACTAAGAAACTGCCCATGGAATATCTGTTAAAAGGAATAGAATGTTTAGTGAACTCTTCCAGGATAAGCTGCTCCTGTTTCGATCATTGTCAGCTCTGGTGTCTGTGATTTGGACTTCAGACTGAAGTCTTCTGTGTCTGATGCTCCACTTGCTGCACTTCACTGCAGTCTCTGCAGCGCCTTGTGGCTGGGAAAGCTCTGCCCATGCTCTCTCTGAAGCAGACAGCTCAGCCCTTACTTGCCTTTTATAATTCTTTACATTTCCCAGCTTATACACAGACAATTTTCTGTGTAGTTGCTTACCAAATGCAATACACAGTGTGTTCAGCTTCACTGCTGTTTCTTGCAGATTTTTGATAAGTTGGCATCACTTTATAGATCTTCCACTGATTTCCACTTCTGTTTCTATGGATGTTCTTTCCTCTGCATGACCTGGAGACAGCTTGGCAACCCAAGGCAGCCTAAAGAGCTACTTCTATGCAGAAACCGCAGGTCCTAGAGTGTGCTGAGCCAACATCAAAGATAAAACATTAAAGATACTGACACAGCAATGGCACTGGCAATCAGCTCTTGCACGTGTGAAGAATCTGTAAGGATGCCCTTATGCAGCTCCTTCTTCCATCCATCTGATGAAGGTGATCTGCTACAGTTTTACATCATTTTGTCAAATGTATGTGTGCCAGTGCAGACTGCTGTCACCAAGAACATTCATGTCTGTGAAACTTCCCATGTTCTGCTAATTATCCTCTATCTGATACAACTTTGATCACTTCTTGAATATGGGATTTTCCCTTTAGCCAAGCAATAAGAGTGCTTTATAAATCCTAGTTTTCACAAGGGTGGGGAGCTAACCTGAGTTAACTCTGAACTTTAGTCTTCTAGCTTTGTTTGGATTTTGTTTTAAATACTGGGTGGTTTTGCAAAAGGTAGGTGTTTGATGCAATTCAGAACATAAGTCAAAAGTCTGCAAAAGTGGAAAGAATTAATTCCCCATTTATCCCACCCGTCTGCACTGCAAATCCAGGCTCCTGCAAGGAACAGATGACATGACACCATCAACATACTGACGCACAGTGAGCAGTAGCACTTCTCACTGCACGGTCACCTTGCTGCCAGGGCACTGGAGACAGACTGGAGCCAGCTGCCAGCTAGCAGCTCCCACCAGTATAGCCGTGGCTGCTGGGGGTTCAGTGTCGGGTCTTTCCCCAGCCTCTCGGCAAGTTTGCAGTTGGCATGAAATGTCATGCTGCTCACAACATTCCGCTTAGAGGCCAAGCTGCCGGTGAAAACCAGCTCTACTATTCGAACCACTCTTCTAAGGTACAGAGTCACCTTTATTCACTAGGGAGACAGTCGGCTTGGACAGCTAATTACATCCTCAGTTATCTCTTCCTCCAAAATCTTCCTCCGTGTTTATATCTTGGACCTGTTTTGGCATTTGGACAAGGCTGGCGCTCATCTATCAGTGCAGTGATGCAAAGATCTGCAGGAACCCCTACACCATGACCTCTCCTATAAGAAGCAGCTTTTAGTATCGCCTCTGTCCTGCGTCCCCCAAGGAAGCTTCCCTCTTGGATGGCCCAGTGAAACCAGTCCGTTTTGAGCTGGAGCTGAAGAAGTGGACGCTTAGCCACAGCAGCCATTGAAGGACTTCTCTTCCACGGCCTTGCTTGAGGACGGAGGCGAGGCTGCTCCTCTCCGCTGGAACGGGCAGCCCGAGATGAGGGCTGGGCAGGCCTGAGGGCGGCTCTGCAGCTCCGCCGCGCGAGGCTCACCCGAAGGAGGCACCCGGCACAGCCGCTCTTCCTTCCCGGCGCTTTCCCGGCGCGCCCGGCTGCCCGCACGGCGGGAGCGCGCGCGGCGGGGGCGCGCACGGCGGCTCACGCGGACCCGCCCTGGCCCGCCGTGGCCGCGCCGGCGGCGCCCTCTGGCGGCCGTGCCGGGTGCGCGCGGCCGCGCGTGCCGCGGCTGCCCGGGCCCGCCCGGCGCCCCTGCGCGAGCGCAGCCTCACCGCCACGGCGTGAGGGCACACGGGTGGGCCGGGGCTTGGCTTTGGGCTCTCTGTTGTTTGGGTGGTTTTCTAACGAAATGTCGTTAAAGACCAGCGGGTTTTACAGGAAAGATTGCGCAAACTTTCCGGAAGATCACCGATAATTTGGAGGGGGGGATATATCGGAGGAGGGAATACTCAGCTCTCCGTTTCCGGCCCGGGCAGTGGGTCTGTCGTGTGGGTTTATCTATAAAAACAACCTCGGCCTCGAGGCTTGGCTCAGCACTCACGATGCACATGGTGCGGACACTGGCACGGCCACGGCAATGGCACAGGCACGGGCATGGGCATGGACACGGGCATGGACACAGCATGGCCACGGGCACGGACAAGGCCGCAGCCACAGACACATTACAGGCACAGACAAGGACATGGGCACGGCATGGACAAGGCTACGGCCACAGCCACTGCCACGGCACAGCATGGACAAGGACACTTGTCATGGCCACGGTCACAGCCACAGCCACAGTATAGGCATGGAGACATATCACAGACAAAAAGGCCGTGGCCATGAGCACAGCCATGGACAAAAAGGCACACAGCCATGGCCACAGTACAGGTGCAGGCTTGGACACAGACGTGGCCATGGCCACGGCCAAAATGCCACAGGCACAGCCAGGGGCACAGCATGGCCAGAGCCGTGCCACCAAGGCACAAACACGGACAAGGGCACAGCCCCAGCACAGGCACAGGCAACAACACAGCTACAGCATGGACACAGACACGAACACAGACACAGGCATGGACAGGGGTACGGCACGGTCAAAGATAAGGATGAGGACATGGACACAAACATGGACAGGGGCATGGCACGGTCAAGGATAATGATAACGACGACGACAGGGACATGGACATGGACAGGGACACGGACACGGACACGGACACGGACACGGACACGGCACGGTCAAAGATAAGGACGAGGACACGGACATGGACATGGACATGAACACAGACACGGACACGGACAGGGGCATGGCACGGTCAAGGATAAGGATAATGACGAGGACGAGGACACGGACAATAACAAGAACACAGATATAGACACGGACACGGGCATGGACACGGTCACGGACAATAACATGAACACGGACACGGACACAGACACGGACAATAACAAGAACACGGATACGGACACGGACACGGACACGGCGCGGCAGTGCCACCCGCCCGTCGCCAGGGGGCGCCGCCGGCGCGGGCCGGGCCGCGCTGCCCTCACGGCGCCTCGTCAGCGAGCGTGAGGCGGGGCGGGGCTCATGGCGGCCCAGCCGCTGGGGCACCCGGCGCCCGCGGGGAGAGCCATTTCATCCTCTTACACTGCTCCATTGCGGTTTTCTCCACCACAACGGGCAGCAAAGAGTGAGTGGGGTTGAGGTCCAAAAGAGAAGATCAGATCACTTCAAAAGGAGGAGCGAGAGAGAGAGCAATAAAAATAAACAGTTTCACAGCTCTTCCTGATTTCTTAAGTAGAAAGGGGAGTATCTGTAGGATAGGCGAGGCTCTGGCCCACATGCTTCACCAGGTTTTAGGACTAGAGCAGCCATCAGTAGATTCCAGCACAGCAAATTCTGTTTTCCTTTGATTAAGAGATCGAGTGCAAAGGGCCAACCGCCAGTCAATTTGGGGGAAAAAACCCACAGAAACAAAAGAGAATTGAAGCAATCCCTTTCTTTTGATGAGAAGGGTGAGGTGGCACAAATGTCATCCAAATTGCTGCGCATCTCAGAGTTGTCTGTGTTACGCTCACAGGTCAAATGCAGTGTGAAGTCAATGAGAATCTCCAACTGCCAGGGCATCTGGGCTGTGTCAGAAATACTTGCTGCTCTCTGCTTTCTTAGAGCTAAAAGAAAATTCGGTAAGTTGTGGAGTTGAATGCTTCATCCTTCTCCGTCACAAGCTCAAGGAGGTGACAGATGTTTCCTCAGGGCCTGTTATTTTAGACACCTCCATGATTTATATATCTCTGCAAGCCTGGTGGGTGGAACTGCGTGTCACAGACAAGCTGAAAATAACTTGTATATGCTCATGTACAGACTGTGATATCTATTGGCCCATGTAGAAAAACTCCAAATTGAATCACATGATCTGTGCCTGGCAGATGCATTAGGATGTACTGATGGAGCAATGGTGGGTTAAAGTGAAGTTGAAATGTTCACTGAAGAGCACTGGCAAGGACTCTGCAGTAACGTGCACAGCACAACCACCACGGCTTAGCCCTCACGATTGTTTTGCTAAGATAGGCAGTCACAAACAGAGGAAAAATCCATATTTAGAACAATATGCCATTCCCTGTGGGATCATAGAACTGGACAGACTGCCTTTGACCTCTGTGTGAGAGGTTCAGAAGATACCTGGAAAGGTGGTTGCAGAACTTTTATTTGGATGTGTGGGTCCTTCTCATTAGAAGCAGTACTTGGGGAAATTCTGCTGTGGGACCTTGGGGTGCCAGGCTGTTAACGCCTGGTCAAGTATTTTGGGATGGCCTAGTGGAAGAGGCAGACAAATAAATATGGTACATCCACACATGGCCAGCACTCCAAAATCTGTAAGGTGGCACTGTGTATGGCACACAGGCATGTACTGGGCTGAAAGCCCAGTGTCAAGGCTAAGATGTAAGGGAATGTTCTCAGGTGAACTTCTCAAAAGCAGAGGTTTCTGCTTCCTTCCATTTGTAGAGCCCAGGGAGTTTCACCCAGCTGCTTATTAAGTTTTCCCCTGAGTGCTGCCTGGCTTCCTTTGGGTACAGCTCAGAACCAGCATTCTCTGGGAGATGATAATATTTTCCAAGGCTGGGCCATTCATCCATGCCAGCCTTCAGGGAATATGGAGAAGCTGTACAGAAAAGGGCCTGGGCACACTTGTCCACACCCTGCAGCCCGCAGTAGACATTCACATCCTGCCAAGGTAAACTGTGTGAGCGGTGCGCCTGATTCACAGCCAGGTCTGCAGCAAAAGCAGTGAGTGAAGAGTGGCAGAACTTTAACTCCTTGGGAGGGGCTGAAGACAGAACTTGCAGCAGACGACCCAAATTCTTGGCGGGAGCCTGTTTCTCACAGGGTTTCCTGCCAGAGTTTCTGCTGTACCACATGTCATCTCTGCACTTAAAGCCATTTTTATTGTGGGAGATTTTTTTGTTGGGTTTGGGGTTTTTTTTTCCCCTCAAACATCACCTTCAGGCATTTGTTTCCACTTACCTGAGTGCTTCCCAAACACTGGGATTAAATTTACTGTTGTCTAGTCCCCTTTGATGACCAGTATGTGATGACTCAGATCTGGAGCCTAACCCAGTGCTTTCACTCAGAAATTGTTCAACCTACCTATTTAATTCCTCAGAGATTATCTGGATTCAGCATGTGCTCCTTTCCCTTTTGTCAAGGCCGCCTGACTTCCACTTTTCCCTTGCATCTTCCAGTTTTCCTGTCCCTGTTTTCCTGATGGTTTGCTATTCCTTTTCCTCCTTTTGAGTCTCTCTGCCACAAAGTGTCACACAAAGTGATGCTTTCAGATGTGTGGTGGAGATGACGGGGATGTTAATTCTGCTCTCAGAAGTTCCCTTAGAAAAAATGTTTTCTTTAAACACCCACAAGACAAAAGGGTTTAATTTTTAAGCTGATGTACAAATAATTTGTCCACAGTGTGTTTGTGGCGATAATAGTGCTGTGACCTGAGGGAATTAATTCAACTATCACTTTCCTGCTCACAGATACTCCAATCCCATGTTGTATCTCAGTCCAAGACTCATGACCCAATCTTGCAGGAGGAAAATGCTTCCATCTTTGGAAAACTTAGGTGAATTTTAAGTGGCACAGCAGGAGTAGAACCCAAGGTCTTCTGCTGGTTTACTCTTACCCAATACAATTTAGATCCCTCTGTCCAAAACTTTGGATGATGTCAGTGGGATAAATGGTATAAAATTGCCATTCTGTCTGGGAAGATGTTAGATCTGTTTGTTCTTGCAATGTCTTGTGTGTGTGTGTGTGTGGCCATATGGGAGTGTGGCAACAGCTCCCTTAATCTTCAGCCTATGACTGTAGTGGAAAAAATAACATAGAAATATCGTGTAATTGTTTTTTAAAAAATTGTGTTGTGGTTGTTTTATTTTTAAACACCTCCCAGTTCTCCTATACTAGTTGCAGTTCAGGAAACTTTGTGTTTATTAAGCACTGTGTAAATTTGCAGCTCTCTATAAATGTAAAATCAATAGCAGTGATAACAGCAGCAAAGTGTTCAGTCCAGCCCTGGTAATAACCCAAGAGTGCTAATTTCTTGATAAGGTCACTTGCTTCACACAGGCACCTCCTCTCCATGTGAAAACACAGGGTGCAGCACAGAAGATACTTGTGTTCTGTGACAAGACAGGAGACACTGAAAATATGTAATTTCCAGCAGGTGACAATGGTGGACAACAACCTGAAGGACTCTTACATTGTAGAGGCCTTTATCCCTCCACTGAGTGCTGCCAACATGTTCTCTTCTAGGAAATCAAAATCTTAGCAAACATCTGGTATCCTTTTAAATCTCTTCTCATAAGCAGATGGGAAAGGGGAATCTCCAGTAACCTGATGGAGTGAGCAAAATTGTATTTCTGGAGGATGAGCAGAGCAACAAGACGAAGGCTTGTGTGGCTGACACCTGTGAGCTGTGGTCTCCATCAGTGATGCCACCACTCACAGCCTGGGGAGTTTCTGGGATTCACTGAGTGTGTGTAGGAGCCACATGCCCACCTCTCCCCCGGTGTCCTGGTGCTCTAATGGCAGCTCTGCCTGTTCAGGCTACCCCACTTCCATCCAAACAGGCAAGTGAAGGGCTTTGGGCTTTTCACGGCTGGAACTTTACCACCAGTGGCGATAATTAAGTATTCACTATGAAAAAACAGCTTGTATACCCCTAATGGAGGAGTGTCCCCTGTACCTTCTATTGTGGTGCTTCTCTCAGTGGTGGAGCTGCTGCAGACAGCTTTGATTGGCTCCATGCAGTCTGCTCCTCTTCCCTTCCAGGTTCCCTTTCAATGTTTTAGGGTTCCCAGGTGGCTTACAGCCATTCATCTGGCCTCTGTTATGACCTCCCCAGGGAGTCCTCTTGAAGACCTGAGAACCCAGGATAAATCCATTCCCTCCTCGCTGCTCACCACTGTCAGTGAGCCTGGTATCATTCTGTTCTGTGGTGGGTCCATAGTCACCTTTGGGCTTTTTCTTTGCTGTATTGCTGCAGTAAATCCAATCCATCTGCCCATCAGTACCCTTCTGTTTTCTTCTTCCCTAACACATCCCTATGTCCAGTGACCTTCAGCACAGGAAAAAGTCCTCCTTAAGCCCCTGTCCCAAAGGGGCTATTAAATAATAATCATACAGTAGTAATAATAATACAGAGGGCTGTCAAGGACTTCGGGAGATCTCCGAAGCTATCCCCCCCTCTCCAAGGTGGAGTCACTCAGGAGCAGAGCGTGCCGTAGGCGTTAAATGCTTCCAGCAACTGGGATGCCGCAGCCTCCCCAGCAGCCCCCTGCGGCCCTGGAGACCGTCCTGGTGAAAAAACACTTTCTGGAGCATAGCACAAATCCTTCCTCCTGCATATAAGGCTGATGATTACTTGCCCTTCTTCTGGTGGATCTGGAGTAGAACTGATCACTGCCTGCTTTATAGAACCTTTTATATAATAACAAAACAGCTTTTAGAGTAACTGAGAAAGAGGCGTTTGCTCACTTGCAAAGTCAGGAAATTCCCTGCCAATGGACATTCTTTGTCGGGGATCCTTTGCCAGCATAGGCTGAGTACTAAGCCCCACAATCTGCATTTTCCTTTTGAATGACTCCCACAAAATAAACCAAATATCACATCCAAGGAGATTTATTACATCCCTTCCAAGGGCGAAGCATTCCTCAGCTACATTCCACTTCTGTCTTTTGTGCTTAGGAAAGGGGAAAAAAATCGCTGTGATGCCTCTGGATCCCACCCCTCCAGGGCTTCTGTCGTTAATAAAGTCGAGCAGCTGGAGCCAGATTTGTCAGACTAGTCCTGAATGGCTGGCTCACTCCTGCTGCAAGAGCAGCACCATCAGAGCAGCGCTAGGATTCCTGCTTCTGTTGGAAGACTAATAAGTCGTGGCACCACATTTCCTCGGTAAAGCCACCTTTTGTTGTTCCCAGTGACACCCTATCCCCGTGGCAGCAGCTTGCCAGAGTGGATCTTCTCACTTCCTAGCTGCTTTGCCTTCTCCTGCCTCTGCATGATGCAAGAGTTTGCAATGCTTTTTGGGAGCTCAGATGTGCTCTCAGAGACTCTGCTTGAAGTGATTGCTCACTCCAGGCTTTGCAGTGAAGCTTTTATCCAGATGTGTAAATGAGGATGTGTATAGAGGGAGGGCATGGAGGTGAAACCTCTGTTGTGTTATCTGAGCTTAATTAAGTTTCTCCCCTAGGCAGTTGCTAATTGATTGACCCCAGGACTGTAAAAGGGAGCAAATTTACCAGAGCTCATTAAAAGAGCAGAGTTTGGAATTTGAATTTTTTTTATTTTATAGATGAATACCTTTGACTGACGTCTTGCTGACTGATATTCATGAAACAAACTCTGTTCAGCAAATGTTGGTAGGTGGATTTGGCTTTTTAAACCCAAATGAGAGAAGTGGTGAGTACACAGATACCTTTTCATCATCACTGTGTCCCTTGCCAGCATTTATAGGTATCACTTAACCAGAGCTCTGGTACTGCTTTCTGCCCCAGTCAAGGCTGTGTTAACCTGCTTGTTGCCTCTTCCAGCAAGGTATCAAGTACATTCTGATTTCACAGGCTTCAAAATTGACAAAAAATCCCTCCCCAAACCAAAAATCAGTTCACCCACCATAAAATGCAGCCACTGCAGGTGCGGGCGAAGCCAGCTGTGCAATAGCACAGGGCAACACTCCAGTGCAATGGAGTAGTAAGTGGAGAAGGGGAAAAGATGCTGTGTCCAAAGGGAGCTGCAGGAAGAACAAAGGGAAGAGGATTATCTTCTCTCAAACAGCTGGAATGTGGACTATACCAAACATTCAAAGATCATTTCCAATCTGATGGTGTTCACATCTGTCCTACACAATTGAGCTCCCACGCAGAGCAGGAGTCACTCGAGTGACAGTTGCCTTCTTTTCAAATACCTCAGGGCACCATTTGCAGGCCTCCTCTCCAAGTACTACTCTTGACTTTTTGGTGGTGAGGTTTGACACAAAGGGTGCTCATCCTCTCAGTACTGAGACATAGGCAGTGTATGGAAAAGGCTACAGGAAAAAACGTATGCAGAACAGTGTGGAATAGATGTGCACACCTGGAGATGTGAAGGATGAAGGAGACCATTATGAGCACAGTAGAAGAGCAGCCACTGCCCAGGTGACAGGCAGCTATTAGAAGGCCAGCTTTCACAACCAGTCCAGCAAAAACTCCTTTTATCACTTGGAGCCAATTCACTGCAGCTTCTATCAGCCTCAAAACCATTTCACATGGGTTTTAAAGCTATTTATAATGTGGAGGGGGAAGTCCTATTTTGTAGCAATCTCAAAAAGCAGTGTGCACATGCTGGATGTGAGAAGTTTCAGCAGATTTGAAGTTTCTCCTGTCAGCCTGTGAGTTGCTTCCCTTTTTTTTTCCTTGCAAGGACAGACTGGTGTCCTATTCCCTCCAGCTCGTCATCCTCAAAGAAGATGCTCCTCTCTCCTGACGAGATGTCATACATTCTATGAAGGCTTTCAAAAATGTGATGGAACTGTAAGCTGAACAGCAGCATGGACAGCTGACACCTGTCCTATGTGTGTTTCCCGCTGAAGAACAGGACAGTGTTGATTGCCTACTCCTGTCCTAGGCTTGTTTGCCCCTAGGCCCTTCAGAGCCCTTCTGGGTTGCTTTTTTGTCTCTTCTGTTTCTAAAGTGTTTAACATCTGTTATCATTTACAGAAAAGTTCCAAGTTTCACACCATATTTGAAAGTCACTGGTTTGTTTGGTCTCTGGTTAAGGTAGTGGTTCCCAAGAATAAGTCCTTAGTTGTAGCCATGAGGAAGAGGGACTGTTACTGTCTCTGTAGTGAAATGACGTTTGTTGACAGGAAGAATTGACCTTCCAGGAGAAGATGTTGCTGAGGAAAGAGAGGAAGCCAAGTGTCTTCTCCTTGGAGCACATGGACTTCCCCCTCCTGAGCGCACTTGTGACCCTCACAACTGTCTCCCCTACTGTTTGCTCTGTCTGCTTCTTTCTCTTTCTTCTTTTCCTCTCTCCCCAACCACACCCACTATTTAACCATTTAGATATAAAAATAAAAAATAAGAAAACCACCCAACCCACTAGACAGAGGGTTTGCTAAAGAAGGATAATTTTAAAAGCAAGTCTTTGAGGTCAGTGTGTAATTGTACCATTGGGACTATGTGATCTGAGACAAAAATAATCCACTGGGTATCTGGTCAAGAAGGAGAGGATGGCAGCCTGCAGTGAGGGAAGAGTGACTTACATGGGATAGATCAGGCAGCAAAAGACCAGGCAAAACTACATGCTGGCACCAGAATTAACATTTGTGTAGAATACTGCAAAATACTCTGTCTGTGATGGGATCATTACAGCTGTTGCTCAGGTCACAGCCTCTGTGCCAGGAGGCACTGCGTACTTCCTGGAAATTTAATGGTCTTCCACAGAAATAAAGATATGATGTGAAGTATATTTATATATTAACTTGCTCATGAAGAACATTTCTGGTTTGATGTGGAGTTTAGGGTGCTGAGGTTTTTTAATGGTTCTCCATTTTCAAACCCCTGCTTCAGGTACTTTATGAAAACCTGAATTCTGCAAAGGGTTCATAGGACTGTAAGCCATGCCCTTGGAATAAAGAAAGATGTTTTCATCACTATAAATACCCGTTCCTTTCTTTGCAGTTCCTTCTCAGTTCTAAGTGTCAGCAGTAAGTTATGTGGGCCATTCATATAATGTATTTTACCAGTATTTCCTTCAGTGCATTTTAAAGGAAGAAGTGAGCCTGCTAAGTGCCCAAATATCTCTGCTGCCTGCTAGCCCTGAGAGTACAATACAGGGGATCAGAGGACCACACCACAGTGCTTTGTTTTGTTTATCATTCTGGCAGAGACACTGGCAGCCCCCATCACTTAGAAATAATGATGCTAATTCTCATACTGGGGCAAAACACAAACTCTTTACAGAGAACCGTGATTTTCCCAGCTTCAGAGGTGGCTTGGTGACACCAAGCAGACTTTCATCTCTGTCATTCCTAAAATTGAGTTATTTTCACACTATCCCAGATAAAAGCACCATAAAAATCTGTTCTATTGTAAAAGAAGTGAAATTTGAGAGGAGGGAGCACTCCTGTACATTGATGCCAGTGGCTGGGAGTATAGAGCTTTACCTGAATTGATGCCACTTGTGTTTCCACTCCAAGGTGCCCAGCCATGAACTCTCTAAGATTTCACTGCAGTTCAGTATTTTCCTTTCTAAAACCACTGTCTGTGCATGAAAGGATTTATTTTTAATCAGAGGCCAGTGCTGGTTGCAGGGGTCTTTACTTTGTGACCTTCAATTCTGTTTCTAGGAGGAGACAGTGGGTTTCAGTACCTTCTTGCTGTGGCTGTCTCTGGGCCAGCCCTTCCCAGAACAGATGCCACTGATTCAGGAGGTCTTGCTGCCTCCCCTTTATTTAAGTGCTGGTTACACAGCTCCGCCAGGATCCATTGCCGTTGTAAACCACGTTCAAGGGATAAGCAATTTAGGGTTTGGAGTCATTGTAGGCCAGCCCTGGAGACCTCATGCAATTGTTTTTCATCCCTCTTACACCCACAGTTCTGCTAGATTAGAGTTACTGCACAATCCAGACACTTCCTGATGTGAATTTGAGTTGGGAAAGACACACAAAACAAAGAAATTTGTGTTGTAAATTAGGTTTCTCAGATTTCATGCATTTGTCATGGTAATGTGGCTCAATCTATGCAGTCATAGAAACATTTCACAAGTTCAAACTCTTCCGATGCTATTAACTTCCTCAGTGTGGCAGGGTGCAGTGACTGTAGGAGGTAAGGTTAATTTCAAGTCATCTGTGGTAGAAAAAAGACATGGCACCCCACATGGGGAAGCATTAAACCTAGACCATGAGGATTAAACCATTCCCCAGTCCCAGAGATCTATTTGAGAAGACTGGATTCTTGGCTCAATTGTTTTGTGTCCCTTTGTGCCTCTGTACAAGTCCAATGGGGTATATGCTGCCTTTTGGTGCAGATCAGGTCAGTGGGACAGCACTCAAACACTTTCCTGTGTGTGTTGTGCTCGCCTATAAGCCAAACCAAAAACTGTAATTCAGGACTTACTCAATGGGGGTGATCTAAAAATAATAGGATTAAAACCAGTAAATGATAGTTTCCTAAGTTTGCCCGTCTATGTTGGAGCCAGTGGGGTGCATTTTCAGCCAGTTCCCTGCAACTGTCAGAAGTCACCTAAGAGTAAGGGAGGCAAGAAGCTTCCACATTTCCAGGACTTCAGGTGCCCAGGCTTTGAGAGAACTGCTAAATATTCTGAGATACCTGGAGAAAGAAAGATCTGGCAACACTGTTAGCCCTGTTTGCCACACAAACCAGAATCTCTCATTTCTCTAGTACATATTTTCAGAGAAAACCTAGCTGCTTGTGGCTTGAATGGGTGGTCTCTTCAATGGGTAAAAAACTGTCTGCATGGTCGGGCCCAGAGAGTTGTGGTGAGTGGAGCTAAATCCATTTGGCAGCTGGTTGCTAGCGGTGTTCCCCTGGGCTGAGTTTTGGGGCTGGTCCTGTTTAACATCTTTATTGATGACTTGGACATTGGGATTGATGGCATCCTCAGTAAATTTGGAGACAACACCAAGTTGTGTGGGAGTGTTGATCTGCTCAAGGGCAGAAAGGCTCTGCAGAGGGATCTGGACAGGCTGGATCACGGGCCAAGGCCAATTGCGTAAGGTTCAATAAGGCGCAGTGTCAGGTCCTGCACTTGAGTCACAACAACCCCATGCAGCACTACAGGCTTGGGGAAGAGTGGCTGGAAAGCTGCCCAGCAGAAAAGGACCTGGAAGTGCTGGTCAGCAGTGGCTGAACATGATCCAATGTGTGTCCAGGTAGCCAAGAAATCCAATGGCATCCTGGCTTGTATCAAGAATAGTGTGACCAGCAGGACCAGGGCAATGATCTCCCCACCCCGTACTCATTTCTAGTGAGGCCACACCTCGAGTGCTGCATTAAGTTTTGGGCCTCTCACTTTAAAAAGGACATTGAGGTGCTGTCCAGGTGGAGGGACTGATCTCTTCTACTATGCTTACATTGAAAGAACTAGAGGAAATGGCCTTAAGTTGAGACAGGGGAGATTCAGATTAAGTATTAATTTTTTTTTTTTCACTGTTAGGGTGGTCAGACACTGGAATAGGTTGCCCAGGGAAGTGGTGAAATCACCATCCCTGAAGGTGTTTAACAGGCATCTGGATCTGAGCTGGTTGATATGGTTTAGCAGTTTAAGGGTTACCGTGGTACTGCTGGCTGGATGTTTGGACTTGGTGATCTTAAATGTCTCTTCCAACTTTGATGATTGTATAGTCAGTGGATGTTGGAGATGCACAGGTGCAGAGCCACAGGCGGGGAGTTCTTGAGCACTTCAAAGAGCCTCTTTCTTAGTGATGCTGCCTTTGGCTATGTTTCATGCTTCATGTTTTAGGCTGCTGCTGTATTCAAGTTCTTGATGAATCAAAAGCTGTACAGGAAATGGCAGCACCAAAGGTACCTGCTCAGCATGCCAAGGAGACACAGGTACCCTGGGACAGAGGATCCAGGGACTCTATTGCTGTGCCTTGCCTTGCCTTGGCTAACCTGTGTACCCCACAGTCAGCTGCAGAAACCACATCTCTCCTCACTTCTATTTCCTTGCCAGGCATCTCTCTAGCAATCACGAGGGATTTGCTCAGTGGGGTTTATGGAAGGCATCTGATAATTTTTACTTTTTTATTTCAGATCTCAATCCATGCATGAAGAGCATGCGACACTTTGCAGCAGCTGTGTGAGACTTGTTGATCCAGGAAGTCCCTCTCCTCCTTTTTGTAAGTTGAGTAAGTCACACTAGGGGCAATTTCATTCACCAGGGCTTCCCCCAGAGTAGTTCTGCTCAGCAAGAGGGCAGTTGGCTGGCCCAGGTGAGCTCTCCTGAGGCTGGGAGAGCAGCAAGGGCAGCTGCCAAGAACAACTGCGTGCCCAAGTGGTGTGGACAATGCCAGCTTCACCTGGCTTTCTCGCATCCAGCCCCAGCCCCGTGCACTGCTTGGGCAGGGAGAGGAGAGCAGGGGAGTTCGCTGCCGAGAGTGACATGTCTGCGTGTGCCTGACAGCATCTGTTGCCATGGCAATGCATATTTGAGCCCGAGCCGAGTTGCATCTTCCCTGAAGTTGTGAATGAGCTTAGGTTTATTTATTTAAAACCAACCATAACAAATGAAAGAAAGACAAGAGACACATTACAAATCCCCTTGCACAGGACGTAGCCAAATGAGTCAGAGGCACTGCAGGCTTTAATCAGCCCACCTGACGTCAAACCTCTCCATCAGAGGAAAGTGCCGCCTGGAAATGTCAACATGCCCAAATGGAAAGGCCAGGAGGTAAATCTTTTCCTGTGCTCACTCACTGAGTAGGAAAGAACAATTAAAATTCAACCAGCTCCCTAGACACATCTTAATAGCACTCTGATTGAAAGTTTTTCTCCTCCTGGTCCTCTCCCATCCCTGCTGTTAGCTGCCTGGAGACAAGGCCTATTGGTTTGAAGGATCTTTCTAATGTAGCATCAAATCTCAGATCCTGCAAGAACAAGGTGTTACCACCAGCAATAAAATAGGGCTCTGTAGGAAAATTTTGTCACTGAAATGACCTCTCCCACAAACACCGAATTTATCATGCCATGATAGTGGTTCTCAGTTTCACACATGTGAATGCCCAGGGGTAAAAAGAGCAACTTAGCTTGGACCTATGCCACTTGTCAACAGAAAGTTGGAATGAGGAAAAAAAGTTGCAGGAACGAGACCATTTTTTTGCCAGAGGTGTCAGCCACCTGAGGGTAGGTCAACACCAACCCTGAAAGATGCACCACAGCAACAAGAAATGGTCATGAGCTGTAACAGATGCATGACCTACTGGGAAGAAAAACCCTCTTGCATCCTTTGTAACAAAACTCAAACTTTGGGCACCTGTAATACACACAAGGTGAGAAAGAGCCCCCAGCTTTGAATACAAGAAGCCTATTCTTGAGTGTATATCTTAAGCTAGGTGTGCAAAAGGGAGAGGGGTCAGCCAAGGTCACCTACAGCTTTATGT
The DNA here is from genome assembly GCA_034509425.1 of Eopsaltria australis. NCBI lineage: Eukaryota > Metazoa > Chordata > Aves > Passeriformes > Petroicidae > Eopsaltria > Eopsaltria australis. The sequence continues at coordinate 5,345,346 of JAVTVJ010000241.1, forward strand.
GACCCTTTGACAAACATCAAGCTAGGAAGCCTAGGGAAACCATCCATTCCCAGCCCACTGGTGTTTGCCAGGGGTGACAAAGGGACACATGCAGACATCAGGGAAAACAAGCACCCAGAGAAGGAGGAAGGAAGGAAGGAAGAATGTAAATGCAAACCGCACCACTTAAAAGCAGGGCAGCATTCCAGTTCCTCCAAAGTGCTCCCCACACCCAGCACTGTACAGCAGCCAACCTGGTGGGCTTCTGATCTTCCCAAATCACTTAACACTTCTCCCCTTTTATTTTTGTCCTAAATGTGTTTTGCTTTGGTGGCTGATCCTGGCTATGTGCCTGAGACATTACACTGGGGTTGCTTTTCTCTAGATGTCTGTAATGAAGGTTTCTTCCACCGTGTTCTCTTCCCCCTGTAGTGAAAGTCTGTAATTACCACTGAGGGGTGAGGCAGACGGCACTGAAACAATGTCATTTGAACGGGGGTGAGACATGCCTGAATTGCTGGGTTGGGCTTTCCTCCTCACAGGATTTCTTGTGGATCTGGACCTTGCTTTTAACCCTTGGCAGTACAGGGAACAGTGTCCTCCCACTCCCCTGACCATCCTGTGTGTGCTGTATCTGCTTGGTTCTGACCACGGCAGATTCTGTTGGATGTAGCCAAGATGCAAGTGTCCAACTTCTCAGCCATGCTTGAGGGGTCAACTGGCACAAATCTGCACGGATTGCCCTCTAGTCATCATGTGGGTAACTGGGAGTTTGGAGTTGACTGTATATGGCAGATACAGTGGGTCAAAGCAGAATTATTGCCATCCCTTGCCCTGACTCATCCAGTCCTGTTCCAGCAGCTCTTCAGCTGCCTCCTATACCAAAGCCATTTGCTTCCCACTTCTTCATGCAAGGTATCTTCTTGGGGTAAAATTCAGTCAGAGTGTGCAGCTCTTCATCCTTCCTAGGGAAAGATTTGAGTTGTAGGAAATGGTTAGGATAAATGAGGTAACACATCCCTCTAAGAATGACTCTTCAGGTTGTCTCCAGCCCTGTGAAGTCTGCCTGGGTCCCTTTTGCAAGTAGGGCTTGCAACCACGAAGGCAAAAAGCCTAGTAAATAAAAAGTCGTGCGTAGAGAGCTGAGGCAGCCACCCTCTTCTGCTGTCCTGCAGCTTCCCATTCACAGTGTCTTCAAATACTAACAAACTGCTGGAAGGAGATGCCCTCATACTGGAGTTACTCTGCACTCAGCCTGAAAGTTGTCTGATTCCCCAGGGAGATTGCCAACCTGGGCTCTTTCTAAGGTATGGAGCAGGAAGGGGAGATTGTGTGCAACAAGGCAAAGGAATAGTCTTAGCTTCCCATGAAGAATTACAAAGAGATTCTTCCTCCTATATCAGTTACTTCCAAAGTGGTGAGTTTTCAGTTCTCATCTTTTATTATAGTACTCATTTACTATTTGGAGGCTTTGCTTTCTGACGTACTAGCAGAAAGACATACAGCCACAGGCAGCTCAGCCACATTCCCAGGAGGCTAAAGGGGTTCGGTGAAGGGATGTTCCTAGGGTCTGGTGTCTTGTATTCAAGGCTTTCCTTTTCCTAGGTCTTTCCTCCTTCCTTGTCTGTCACTCACTCCTTGTTTGCAAGGCTGATTTAAATCTATCCAAGGACCCCAAGCATACCCCAGAAAGAGTAATAATTGCAGTGCTGAGCTCTGTGGCTTCCCTTTCATTCCCCACATAGCACTAGGGTGCTCACTGAAACCACAGCATTCATGGATCCTTGCCATATGCAAACATGCAATTAATATGCTCTTCACTTTCCCCTCTACTTCCTAAGCAAGATGGGGGGAAAAAAGCACAAGTTATTGTGCACATTTCCTTATGACACACATGTGTGTGTCTGCACTTCTCTGCAGTGCCCCAGCACAGTTCACACCTACCTGGATTTGGTGGTCATCGATGAAGTGTGTCTGCTTGCAGGCAGACATTTAATTTGATATTCTGTGTAGCTGCACACAAAGCAACATGCAGAACACAATTCATTCCCTCTTTCAGTTGTGGCAGCAGATCTATGAACACTCTGGTTTCACAGGTGTTGCCCCCTTCTCTGTTTTAAGCAGGGAGCTGCAATGGGTGTGATCTCAGTGCTGGCTCCCCTCCCTGTCCCACTGCTGCTTGCTGGTGGTGGGAGCAGGTGTTCTGGGTACCTGCTGGGAGTGCACACAGGAGGAGGAAGGAAATGGAAAGCAGCTGAAGCTGGCTGGAGGGAGAAGTGTGTGTGCAAGAGGGAGTTTAAACCAGCCACTGGAAGGAAATCCAAAGGGAGACAGATTTCCTGGATGAGGCAGGGGTGTGGATCAGAGGGCAAAGAAAGGCTCCTGCAATTGCAAGTCCTTCCTGAAAAGTTACCTTTTGCTAGAGAATATTTTGCTGTATCACTCCCTATCTTGACTTTTTCCTGGGTTTTTACTTGTCCCCATAAAAACATAAATGAAGAAATCACAGCCAGTAGGTTGGATACGTAACTATTTGTGCCATCACATACGACCTGACTCCTAAGAGCCTGTCTGGGGACTGTAGTACCTCTTCTTTGAACTAGGCTGAAAGTCCCATTTCCATCCTCACCTTGTTCTCAGTGGGCCTTCAGGAGCAGAGGGGACCCACAATGCAGCAGTTGCTCCCTCTGTCCGTGGTGCACAAAACAGTGAGCAAAACCACAACAAAGCAATATATGAAGAAGTGATCAAATCCAGAGAAAAGACAAAGCAAAATGAAGGCAAGACTTGCAAAGAGCTACTGAAGGGCCGAAGTATGGAGCCTGCATGACTCCAGAAAACCTTCATGGCTAGGAAGACAGCTTGTGGCAGAAACTGTCTATTCCATCCATATGAACACCAATGCTGGAAAAATAAACAGGACGAATAGTATCTTTCACACAATTGAAGTACAAGCTTGTCTTTGGTGGCAGTCCTTAAGAGTCAGCCTGACCCCCAAAGCAGAGCAGTTCTAACAGCATGAATCATTCCCACACCAGCTCTCCAGGCTGCAAACACTACACAGATGACCCCTCCTGTAACAACAGAGCCTGCATGCAGCAGACTGAAAGTCACCGACATTTCACCCTACATTCCTCAAGAAACACTCATCTTCCAAGAGTCTGTGAAACCTCCTGGCACGGTCCTGGGTGGGGGAACCAAAAGCTTCAGCTTGGTGTGTTACAGAATGGCCTGGATTGCTGTCCATGTGTTCAAGTCCAAGCCTACTTACCTTGTCTTGTGCATCTTGCTCACAGCAATGCAGGGTGAAGGCAAAGCAAATGCAAAATGTTATGATGAGAGACCTGCAGTTCTCACTCCACGAGCATAAAGGCAAGCAGTGGAAGCAGGACCAGGCAGGTTGGAGCACAAGAGAGCAGGATCCTTTTCTTATGAGAAATGGACTGATGATTCACTTCTCAGCAGTGATAAAATTAGCTTGATTGGTCATACATGAGTATTTGCAGTATCAAACACTGTGAGGCTGGGAAGACTTACCTTTGGTCAGTTTGACTTGTTCAGCCTGAACGTACTTGATTGCTATTTCAATCTCCTGCTGTAATCAGACTGCAAATAAATCTGTGTATAAAATTGGAGAAAACTGGGCTGAAAAGGAATTTGAATGATCATGTAATTCAGCCCCTGCCCCAAGGTTGCTTCCTGCTCTGCTGTATCTATGTCAGAGATGGCTGCAGAACTTGGTTTTGAAGATGCTCTAGTAAGGTTGATGCACTTGCAAGTGTTGCAAATGCTGCAGTTGCCAGGCCTCTGCTTCAGCAGTACCACTCAGCCTGTCCCTTTTTCCCCTTACTGCAGGCACCCATGGCCAGCTGCAGCAGCACATCTGAGTTTTTCTGAATTGCAATCATCTCCTCACCCATCAATTTACGTCTCCAGGTCTCTTCTGGAGCACAAAACTGCTTGCCTGCAGAAATAACTCTCCTTTTTGGCTCCAGAGGGTAAGCAGCAACACTCTCTGACCACCTAGGTGACATTTGCTTTGCCTTTAGTGAACTGCACTTATGTCTGACATAAGCAAAATGTCCGTTTCAAAGCCCTACACAAATGCTAGGGATAGGGGTTCCCATCACAGCTCTCCAAGATGAGAGACAGCAGCTTTCCTGTTTAACACCAAAATGGGATATTTATTATGATTCTTCCTTGCCTGCAAAGGTGCAGCAGTGATAGGCAGAGAAGCTGCATCCAGGCAGTTACACTCAGTACTAAAAGCACTGAATAGAAGCAGGGTTTCAGACCAGGCAATTTCTTTTTTTTTCTGAGATATTTTAATCTCCAGAATGGATTTCACAGCTCCTATCTGACTGTGCCAAAGCATTTTCCCTTCAGAGCACAGACAAACAAGTGAGGTTTACTTTGCTTGACCTTTTCTGATGACACTGCCACCCATGCTGTGCAAATCGTTGCTGACACCATCTGAGCTTCCTCGGCCTGAGGATAAATACAGTGTGTGGCCTGAGAAGAGGCTTCCTTGTGTTAGCTTGGGCGAGGCACTGAACCAGAAACACTTGGTTTCACCAGTGAGTCTTCATAGTTAGGGCAGTGATATCTGTGTTTGGTTAGTGGCAGGAGGTGAAGCTGCCCCTGCTGTGGCTCTGTCCATGCTCTGTGACTCTGGCTGTCACTCCATTGCTATGGCAGGATTTGGTCCGTCTACTCCTTGTAGCTGAGAGCCCTGCTGACTGGGATGTTAAAGGAAAGATGTCTTCCTCTTACCCCTTACTTGGAGACAGGTTTACATCTTGCTGAAGGGTCTGGACATATTTCTTCTTCCCATCTTACAGTGGCGAAGGTTTTTGTGTTTCCCCCTTAAAACCCACCAGCATCCACATTAACAAAGGGGTTTCTTTACCATTCAGGAAGTAGGAACAGCATTATTTTCTCAGCACAACTCCATCCTGGCTGAATTTATGTTTCTGACCTTTTACCCAAAGGCTCTTTACACTTGACTGAAACATAAGGTAAAAGTAAATGTAACTGAAAGAGCTCATTGTGTGTGTAAGTATAAAGGCTTTTGTGTGCAGGATGTGGCTGCTTGTGCAACCAGTAGCCAAGGAGCACCTTGGGTTGTGCTGTTAGTTCTGACACCCATGGAGAATGTGGAGCAAGAGCCTGGATGGAGGAAAACCCCATGTCCAGTTCAAGCACAGGCCCCAGCCAGCTTCAAACCAGCACTTCTTTGCCAGGACCTTCACCACTGGCAACTTCCAGCCAGGTTTCCCCCAGGAGAGATGCACTGCTGTCTTTGGGTTTTTTTTCTCCAGATGCCTGTGACCAAGAAAACCCCTCCTTGGAGCTGGGACTCCAGTCTGTTCTCTCTGGAGCCATGAAAGCAGGGACAGATTACTAAAACATCAGGGCTTCTTCAACGGGATTATTATAAGTGGTTTTCCTGAGTGTTGGTGGAGTAATGATCAGAGAGGACAGGGATCCATAATCCCATTTATCTGAAACCATATAATCTTCCTGAAGCTCTTTAATGGTGCCCAGCTCTTTAATTACAGAGCAGCCACACATGCTGGAGCCAGGACTACCTGCAAGCCCGTTGCGGGGAGCAGGGGCAAGGAGACCTCCCTGCAGGCTGCCCTTCAGGCTCCGACCCCGCGGAATGCCCATCTTTCCCGCCGCTGCTCCCCGAGGGATGCAGAGGAGCCACCAAAGCCAGCCGGCCGGCTGGTAGAAGGAGGGTTTGCTCCGTTCCTCAAACTGACACAGCTCTGCCGGGAACCAGCAGCGCCCTCGGGTCCCTGCGCAGCACCGGGAGGAGCACGGGAGCCCCGGGCAGCCCCCGGCCTCGCCCCGCCCGGCGGTGCGGGGGCTGCCCGGGAGGCGGGGGCGCTGCCTCGGGGGGTGTCTGCGCGGGAAGTCCCGCCCCGGCGGCTCCCGGAGAGCGGCAGGGGCGTGCCGCGGCCGCCCGCCGGCCCCTCGGCAGCGGGGCACTGACAGCCGCCCCGAGCGGCACCGGCGCGGCGCTCCGCTCCGTGCCCGCCCGGCGGTCGCTGCCGCCCCGCCGCCCATGGGCCGCCGCCGCCGCCGGGGGGCGGGCGGGAGCGTGCGGCCGCAGTGAGCCCGGCCGGCCGAGCGCGGGGGGCGGCCGAGCCCCGGCGCCGCGGGCACCATGGACAGTATCCTGGAGCCCTTCCCCGCCGAGCGGCTCTTCCCCGCCGCCGGCACCGGCTTCCTCGACTTCGGCGACTTCAGCGAGGCGGACTTCCTCAGCAATGTGGTAAGGGACCGCCGGCAGCACCCCCGCTCCGGCGGGCCATCCCCGGCAGCGGGGACAGGACACGGCGGCGGGCTCTCCTCGGTCCCCGCCCTGCCCCGACTGCCCCGGGCTGCCCCGGAGATGCAGGTAGCCGGGTGGCCGCCGTCGCACACGGCCAGCTCCCCGCTCGGCTGGCCCGGCCGCTCTTATCCCGAGGAGACCCCGCCGGGGAATCTCAGGCGGGGGGAACTGTTCTACACTATGGTTTTATGAGCCTGATGGCTGGGGAGAAGTGTGCGGTGCCAGGCGAGGACTGAACGAGCTGCCGTGTGTGAGCTCGGGCAGCACCGGAGGCACAGCCGGTTGCCGTCGGGAGAGCTTTGGGCTCAGCGCCTCCTCTCTCCTTTGCCTGTAACTTTTCCTCTGAGTGGCATTGGGGAGACGAAGCATCTACCGCTTGGCGCTTTGGCTGGGCTGATTTACTTTGGAGAGAAGGGTGAGGGGGAAGAGTGACTTGGGAGGAAAATGTGTTGCCAGTCTCAAGAAACCAAAGGGGCATTGTTCACCTCTAGGGAAACTGCCCAGCCTCTCCCAGGAGTCAGGCGAGTTCTCATTCCAGCAGATCTCCCTGAGAGCACGCACAGGCTCTTTGCTGTACAGCCCGAGCTTCCCATGGGAGTTTGTGCTGCGGATCCTGCAGCCCCTCAGCCAGGCAGGACGCAGCCCTGAGGCAGAAGTGGGAAGGGCCCCTCCCCAGAGGTGGTTTGCAGCGAGGGTATCCGGCGTTGGGCAGCAGGGCACTGCCTGAACGCGATGTTCCGCCGAGCTCTGAGCAGCTGCAGCCGTGGGACAGTGTGCGTGCCCCGGACAGAGATCTGAGCAATGGCTCGTTACTCCCCTTTCACAGTGCTGGCACCTCCTGTGTCCCCGGTGTAGCACTATGAGCGTCCCTGAGGACTACCCTTGCAGCGGCAGCAGGGAATAGGGAGAGGGTGACATCTGCTTTGCTACACAAAAGATATCTAAAGCCCTTTATGCTGCCTCCTTTGCGAAGGAGACAGCAGAGATGCAGAATTTGCATAAATATTAAGTGCGCTGCACCAAGCAGAGGCACACGGGGTCTGGGAAAGAGATTATGCAGGCAGCCCCATCCCTCAGAGATCTTGCCAGCTCCTAATTTCTGAGATACCTCTGTGCCTCAAGCACTGATTCCACTTGGCTCTACCAGAGGCAATAGAGTCCTGCAGTGTTCAGGCAGATCTTCCAATGGCACTTCACCCCAAGACTGAGGACTTGCCTTGCCTGCTCATATCTCAGAGACCTGTTGCTAGGAGTTTTGTGTTTTCCCTAATGCTGTACACATCCAGCGTGGATGTAGCTATGCTGATAGGAAATGCTTTATGCCAAGACCATTTATTTATCAAAATGAAAATTGTATGTATTGGCACAAGCCCTTTAACCCAGGTGCAACATGGGCTGTGGTCAGAAGTCAGGGAAGCCCTAAGCAATATAGGTGATACCTTTCTATAGTTAAACACAACTTCTGCCTGCAAGCAGACCCTGTGAAAAAGAAGCTTTTGTGTAAGAGTGCCATCTGGTGCCACCTGCAAGGACAGTGTGTTTAAAGTGTGTGGTGGCCGTGAGCAGGCTTGCTCTCTCCTGCCTCATTTAAATGACTTTTCTGCTTGGAGAGCTGCTTCTGGAAGCAGTTTGCCCTTGTCTTCTCATTAACTATGTTGCAGTGACTCAGGCATCGTTGTGCTCAGCTGACAGCAGAAAGGCGCTTTTTTAAAGGCTTTTTTTCCCCCCTGTGGATTTTTTCCCAACTGCCAGCACCACAAAGTTCTGCTGGAGTGAGAGAGTCAAACTGAAACCTTCTCTTCCTGCAGATGATACATATAAGAGATTCTGTAGCCACTTCTCACCTACCAAATCTGTTGGTGATACAAGAGCCAGGACATAATACATAATCTTCTTTGTTCTCACATGGCAGTGGGAGGATGGAAGAAATACACTTGGATTTTCTTACTAAATCCAGCAAATCTCTTGGGATCTTGAAATGTGTGAAGTTCTTTTGACATAGAACTGTGCAAAGCATCACCATGCACAATAGCTCACAAAGTTGCCAGTGCCTTTGCTTCAAAGTTGGGAAAACTTTTTCAGATACTGTTCAGCAGGCATTTTTCTTAAAACAGGGCAGGAATATCAGCCATAAAATGTCAGTATGACATTTTCAGGAGTATGATTTCCTCTATTCAGAAAGGAAGCAGAAAGGATGAACCTTACTGCAGAGTCTGTGCTCCTTTGGGGCAAGAATTACGTGTGTCTAAACTACTCTCTTTTCCACAACCTTGGCAGTCCCAATGAGTCATCTTGGTGTTTAAAAAATGGTTCTCTGTATTGTTCATCTGAAGCTGTGACAAAGAATTAATTAAGGCACATCTGTAGATGCATCTTCAGAAAGGTCTGTGTGCTTGCAACAGAAAAAAAAATTTAATGTGTGGGGGCTGCCTTTCAGAGACATCTGCCCAGGTTGTAGGAATAGGCTCACAGAAACCTCATGAAATTCAACAAGAACAAACCCCAACTCCTGCCCCTGGGATGGATGGATGGATGGATGGATGGATGGACGGATGGATGGACGGACCCACCAGCGGTCATGGAGCACTGATGTGCCCCAGGAGCAAAGGCAGCTAGGAGCGGGAGTGAGGTGGTAGATAGACGTAGGGGAGTGATTATCCCCCTTTTCTTGAGAATCATAAAACTGTGTCTCAAATACAGTGTCCAGTTTTGGACTGCCTCATAGCAGAAAGACATGGATAAATCTGAGTGCATCAAGGGGGTCGTCACCAAGGTAACTGGGAGACTGAGAATTTACCCTCTGAGAAATAGCTGAAGGAGTTGGACTTCCTCAGCTGGAGAAGAGGCAGCTTGAGGAGGGCCCAGTAGAAGCCTACCTGCACAGCTGAGGAAGTTACTGAGAAGATGGAGCCAGGCTCTTTCATAAGTGCAAGGCAGGAGGATGAGTGGTCATTAATTGGAACGGGGAAGGTGTAGACTGGGTATAAGGAACCAATTTATCACTTTGAGGATTTTGGGGTTTCTTAAAATCTTATGGAGAATAGTGTCTGCTTTTAATTGAAGGGGAAATCTCCAAAGGACACAAAATGCCTCTCTTCACTTAGCTTCTGCTGATCAGACTTGCATAGGATGGCTGCTAACACCACTCAGTCTCCTTTTGCTCAAGAGGCCACATACTGCTCTTGAAGTTAGGCAACTTTGCTCATCTTTTTCTCCCAGAAGAATCTATCATATATGAAGCTAATCCTTCATGCAGTGCCTGTTTATCAATTTCACCCATTTGTGTCCTGCCCACTCCAGCATTTCTGATCAGTTTTGTGAGCAGCCATCTATTTGCTTACGTTCTATTACAACTGCAGTCAGAGAGCTCTTACTTTCTTGTTCAGCTCTTATCAGTGCTGTGAAACTCTTCAAAAGACTTATCATCTGAGTCAGATTTACCACTGTGCTTCACTGGGTTTGTGACACTGGTGTCAGAAGGAAGCCAGAATAAACCAGCCAAACACGAGTAATGTGTTTCTTTTTAACCCAGTACCCCAGTGGGTTTGTTTTTTCCCTCTGCTTCTGTGTTTTATAGAGCAAAAAACACCTTCAGAGATGACTCTGGATATTCATGTAAACACAGCTTTATTTTGACTCTATGCTTTTCAAAGCATATACTTTACCTCCTTCAAGAGACATCAAGGCAAGAAAATAGCCTGCATGCTCACTCAGGTCTCCACTGTTAGAAGCTGCAGAATGGCTGTTCAGGCTATCCCAGGGGTGCTAACCCAGCTCCTCTGGGGAATGCACAGTAATGCACTCATTCGCTGTGATCCTATATGCCCAGGCAATGTGACAATTGGCGTTTTCTGGAGCCTGCAAAGGGACAGCAGAATGGGAGAACTGCCTGTCTCTGTGGGTTTGCTCCTTGAGTGCAAACTGAGTGTTGGGCTTACTGTGTGCTCTTTCCTTTAACATTATCCCAGCCTGCAGGAGGAGGAGAGTGACGGGACTGTACACAGCAAGTAGGGTGAGAGTGGTGCTGGTGCAGCTCATAAGGGAAGCTTCCCCTGAAGATGAAGAGAGGCTATTCACCATGGATGACTGTCACTCTCACAGGAAGCCTCTACACACTTTTATTCCTCTTATGCCTACTACAGGGACATAAATAGCACTTAAGTGGTGCTTAGGTGTTGGACTGACCTTTGGTCTGAGTGAGTTTCATGCTCTGTAAACTCCCTCTCACCACCTCAGTGCACAGTGAGGATGAAAGCTCAGGCAGATTTGGTCACCCACTTCATATCCCTTGCATTTGCTGGACAGGGGAACTCTGCTGTAATGGGAGGCTGGGTCTCCAGGACTGATGGGGACACATGGGGACAGATGCAGCAAACATTTTGGCACTCTATTCCTGTCCCTAGTATAATTTGGTCAGTAACACATTTATGGTTAGTCTGCCAAGTACTGGATATGGAAAGGCTATTTTCTTTAAATTTTTCTTGGAGCTTGCCAGCCAGATACCTGTAGGATCTGGAGCACAGATACAGAGACCTGATGGGGCCATCAGACCTGGCCTGATGAAAATGAATCCAAAGATAATAGTTCCCATATCTTCCTATTTCATTAGTCTCTTTGGATCTATCACATGGTTTCTATGCTTTGTGGCCCTGCTGCTCCTTACTATCTTATGGTGGGACTTACACTTGCAGAAGTGGTAGCAGCAGGATGAAACCACAGCTGAACATGGGTCCATGGATCTCTGAGGCTGGGTTTCTGAGCACCATCACCATAGAGTCACCACCAGGAAAAATGTTTCCGTTTTGGTAAAGAAGAGGGGAAGAGACTTGAACTTCATTTGGAAGACTCTAGGTCAATACTTTGTCCAGAGACTGTGGATCATTTGTGTGTCCTATCTGCCAGGAAACTGATAAACATTTGGGATACTCTTCCTAAATAAACACATTCATCTGTTGGACAACTGCCTGCATGTGATTGTCCTAAATTATCATTTCAGCCAAAGTGGGAGAACCCGTTTACTGTGCTCTTGGGCCAAAACTAGGAGAGAGGCTGCAACTTGGAGCAGGAGTGCAGGAAGGCAGGCAGGGTTAAACAGTGGAGACAGAGCCATCATCTTGGTGGGGAGAAGCAGGAAGGTCTTTGGTGAAGTGCTTGCAGAGTAAACAAAGGGAGGGTTTGGCAGGAGGTGGACGTACATCTGTGCACACAGTCCACTCCCACCGAGGGAGGGTGTCATCAGCACCAGCTGGGAGATGCTGGAGTTGTGTACTGCTCAGACCGTGTCTGCCATGTGATCCTCATCCCTTCTGGCACAAGGCAGCCCTTCATTGCCACCACAACTTTCAGAGAGAGACAAACCTGAGGTCTTATTTGTATAGATCAGACTGTAGAAAACCTCTAAGACTGGCCCACTGTACCTCCTCCTGGTACCAGTACAAGTGGACAAGCTTGTACTGCATGGTGGCTTCAGAAGCCACCATAGTGTGTGGTGACTCCTGAATTTAATGAAACGTGTTGTGTTCATCGATGCAAAATGTCTTCTGCTGCTCAGGAGCTCATCTGGTACTGCACTGGTCCCATCCTGTGCTGCTCTGGTCTCATCCACAACTGGTGCTGTGCTGGTCCCATTGGTGCTGCACTGTTCTTGCTGAAGCCTGGAAAGGAGCTGTCTCTGGTAGAGGAGGGATTAGGAAAGAAGAGCATTTTCTGAAGCAACCCTTTAAAGGGGAATTTATAACTAGGGATTTCATAGCCACAGTTGTAGCTGCACTATTTAAAACATGGCCAGGCTGACACCTCTGTGACTTACTGCTGTGTTTCCTCTGAGAAATGTTACATTCCTCTGCTTGCTCCATTTTTTCCTCAGCATTTCTCCATAGGTTTTAAGGTAGTATTTAATTACCATTTAGTAATTACTTATTTACTATTTAAAGAATTCTCAGTGTTAAAGGAAGCAAACACAAATGCTTAAATCTCTGGAGCTGTGTTTGGGACAGCCACATGGCAGATCCTCTGAATCAAACCACAGGCAGGATTGTTCTTGATGCAGCAATTTGATTCTCAAGACTCATTTGTACCAGTGCATTTCAAGGAAGGGATGAGTCAACCCACTAAAGCTTATGCATCCTTTTGCTGTTGTGGACAGTCCACTGCAAGAAACCAGACAGTTCGCAAAAGCCAGCTGGTGACTCTCCTTTCTGCAGAGGCACAGGGAAACAGCTAGGGCACCAGCAATGAAGCAAGCCATTACAGGTCTCCTAAGAAATGGCCCAAACCTGTCTCTTGGCCTAATTTGGCTCAGAGATTTCCCAGGGAAATTCCAGGTCTGTGCAGCAAGGTAGAATGCAGTCACCTGTGCTTCAAAGGCAGCCTTGTAGCCAGCCAGTTCTTCTTCAAGAGACATGTCTGCTGGAGGAGCCAAGTGTGTTACATCCTCAATTCCAAGCCAATCTTAGTGTTGGGATTACTACATCCTACCAATCTCAGCTTTCTGCCAGGGACTGCATTTACACATCTGAACTGCTGGGACTTCATGTCTCCACATGGGAGATGAGAAGTGAGAACAAGGTGGAACCAAAGCCATGTTTCTCAGCTGACCCCCATGCTGGCACCATCTTTTTTCCTGCTGCAGCAGGTGACTTCAGTGAGAGCAGCCTCAGTGTAGTTTGGTATGCTCTGACTGAAATCATCGATCCAGTTTTCAGCCTGGCACAATGACAGAATGGGTGCTTGCATGGAGCTCTTCTCTTTTTCCTGTATCTGGAGCTCAAGTTGTGTTGTAAGTTGTTAGGTGTTTCCTTAGGTTGGTGTCTGCATGTTTTGCAACATTCTTCAGAGCAGAAATAGCTGAAAGGTTGTGAAGAGCCAAAGGCATGGCCAGAGTGGCATGACTGCAGGTAGCATGCTGAAAGACAGGCTTGTCTTTCAACCCAGTTGCTGCCCACATCTGCCATACAGTGTTTACATCCATCTAACTTATGTCCAGCTGCTCAAGAAAACAAATTTTACTTCTGCTTTCCTGTACAGTTACATCATTCAAAGTTTTCCTTTCCTGTAGTTTCCTGAGCTGACCCAAACGCTCCAGCCTTATCCTTTCACCCACCCCTTTCTGACTTCTTTATCCACCTTCTTTTCTCTTTCTTTGTATCTCTCCTTTGACTCTTATTTTCTTAAGCCTGTCCAGGGCTATCTGCCTTTGAAATCATGTGGTGCTTCTCTGGTCTGGTCTGTGTCCAAGTGATAGATGCTTGACACTTATCTTGACACATTGATTAGCCAGAACAAGGTCTCATGAAGGTCAGAAGTGCACATATCCACACACTCTTTCAGCTCCTTTCTTTCTTGTGCTATTTTATCTTCTCACTTTCTAAGATTGCTGAAATTTCCCATACAGCACTGTGCAAGGCTATTATCCCTGAAACTAGTATGTAATCTAAACCAGTACTGGAGTAATTAGTACCATCTTTCGAGCTCAAAGGTGATGCCTTGTGTGAGGTCATTTATTACGATCACTGTCCAAGCTGTTCCAGAGGAAACTCACCCCTGACTACCTCAGCGAAGTTGCTTTTGGCTTCTTTACACTGTGACTTTGTCTTGATTAGGAAAAATGTTCATTTAGGTCAGTCTGGCTGACCTGCTCAGCAAGGCCTGCTTGAAACGCAGTTAGCATTTTTCCTAGAATAGATGCAAAACGTAATGCTTTCAGCTGAGCAATTTGTGTCAGGAGTTCCCCTGCAACAGGAATGTCAGGGCTCCCTTGGGAGGAACCTGGCAGCTAAGGCTGGAGGAGTACTACAACTTGGACCTGACACCAACTGTGCTACACAGGAGGGAACTGGATGCTACACTGGTTGTGGACATTCCTATTGGATTGTCAGCATCTCTTCTGCAGATGAGCTTTCTTAGATCAATGCCCAAACAGCATCGTCCATGCTGACTCCCCACCACAGTGTCATGGGGTCACTGGCTCCTCCTCTCGATGGCATGGCACATCCAGGGGGAGCATTGCAGCTCAAGTATAGCCCATCTCTGCTGTTTGAGGTGCAGGGGGTATACCATGAGAACCTGCTCTGACTCTGCAATATTTGCAGCCCCCTCATTACTTGGAGGAGAGCTTTCCCCTCCAGAAGGGGAAAGAGGTAGAGGGAGACCAGGATGAAGAAGAGGACCCAGTTCCAGAGCCTCAAGAGTTAATTGTTGCATGTCAGAGCCGCTTGATGTTAAATGAGTCTGCTAAATTCATGACAGTTGAAGGAAGGAGCTGGGCAGGTGCTTTTGGCCAAGCTCACTGATGTCTCAAGGGGAGAGACTGCAAGCCAGGCAGCTCAGGGAGGAGGAAACCAGCTCTGACATTTGTAAAGACTGTTGATGGAAGGTTTCTTTCAAAGACTTTTCAGTCTCTCAATCTGAGAGTTCTTTGCCCAGGGAGTGCTGGAAATGTGGCTCTTCTTTCCAAGCAAATGTGGCAGTCTCTCAGAGTTGATGAAGTGCTGTTGAGCCACAAATACTGAATTGCCAATTGAATGATGTTTAGTTTGTTTTTGTTGTGTTTCTCCTGTCTTTATGGACAGTGGTGCAGTGAAGTTGTTGGGAATAGGAGAACTGTATTGTAGTCCTGGCTCTGCCAGTTTCTTAGTGTGTGATCCTCAGGCTGTCACTTGCAGTGATGCAGCTTTTGCTCGCTATACAAAACTGGGCATCCTTATTCTTACTGAAAAGGAGCAGTGTAACCAATGAGTGAAGCAGATTAACAAAAACTAAGAGTGGAGTGGGGTTTTGCTAGTAAGTATCTGCCAGGAAAGGTCCATAGGAGCTATTACTTTGCTTCCCTGGTTGGACTCTTTTTGAATGACTTTGCAGCTATACATGATATTTGCCACATTTTCAGTTTGGCTGATCTATTCTTCACTCCTCTTCCTTATCCCTGTGGACTGCATGTATCTCATTTTGACCTCAGATACTTCAAGCTAATCCAGAGTAATCTTTCTGTGTCAGTATGAATGACTGTGTTGGTCAGCACCAGGATTTAAACTAAAGTACTTTTGGCCCATGATGTTGCTGGCCTGACCATTCTGGGCCTTACTGAAAACCAAACAATTTGTGCTTTATAAATCCAGTGAATGGGCTGTACTCATACCTCATCCTGCTCTGTACAACCAGATCCAGACTCCAGCACAAAACCTAACTTCTCCCTCAGTTTGGTGCAACTTGCTAAGAGCACCATGTTATATTTTTGCCCCAAACTGCTGCGTGGTCAGTGCTGGGCTGAGTTCCCAGGCTCCCAAACTATTTCTCCAGTGGCTTGTAAATGAAGAGGTAACAAGCTGAAAATACCAGAATGTCATGGCTTTATCAGTCCCAAACAGGACAATTCAAGACCCATGTCATTCCCTCCTGCTGCTCAGCGCATGGTTTTGCACTTTCCCTTTCTTAGCAGGTGCCTTTTCAGTAACTCTGTCTGGCCTGGTTTAAAGTTAGGATCACCATCATCTATTGGGAAGAGCGATGCAGAGGTTGCTTTTCCATCCTCCAATGCTTCTCCTGTTCTTCAGGTTTTGTCAAATATAGTTGGCAGCAGTCCAGCAGCTGGATTAGCAGTAATTAATGAGCAAATGGCCTGCAGCCTTTTTTCAGACCTGGCGAAGCACATACCTTTCACTTTTTTCTTACATGGATTTGAGCCCTTTTTTATCATGCTGGGAGAGAGCAGAGTAGTAGCAGATGCTGCTCTGGTCAATAGTGGGGACTGAACAGAGGCTGCTGCGCTCCTTTCTTTGCTGCTAATTAGTACCAGGGTGGTAGGTAGAGGCTGCTAGCTAGGACAGCAAAATTGTTTTCTCCCACCCCTTGTAGCTGCAGCCACAGCGAGCAGTCAGTGGCAGCTGTAAGCAGCTGGGGTGACCTGCAGCAGAGCAGGAGCAATGCTGATTTCTTCATTTTCCTGCATGCTTCAGGCTCCAGGGGAACAGCCCTTGCAACCTCCTCCTTTGTGACCTGGAGCTGAAGTCCCAGGTGAGGTGAAGGCACACATAACTGTGTCAAGCCCAGCAGCTACACAGTGTGGTGAGGTCACCCAGCAGCCTTGATACCTACAAGTAAGTGCCAGAGACCCATGGCCAGGCCAGTTGCCCATCCACTGGTCTCAGATGCCTTTCTGATATTTGATTAAATAGAATTACACAGAGTTGTCAGAGGATTTATTTACTTATTCTGGGAGTGAAGGATGCCAGAAGGGGTGGAGAAAAGGGAAAGAAAGAGGGAAGAAAAACCTAAGATGAGAGAGGTAGCTATGCAGTTAGCATTCCTGAGCCATCTGGACCTGTTGGCATGGCCCCATCTGGACGGGCTCACGTGTTCATCCACAGCATGATGTAATCTTCATTGTCCAGCATTTCATTTTTCTCCTTGTGCTGGATGGCCTCATATCTAGTGCATGTCTGGAGCGGGCATTTTGATTTCCTGTTGCTATTTGTGGACTTTTCCTGGCCGATCCTCAAGAGCAGCTCAGGCGGTTTGCATTCCTCAAGCAGGAGCAGCAATGCCACCCTGCCAGCAGGAGCGGAGGCCAGCTGCAGCCAGCCTGCCAGCCTGGGACAGGCAGCCCCACATGGGAAACCAGCTGTGCTTTGCACTGTGCTGCTGCTGGAGAGAGAGGGACACCTCTGCCGGGTGCTTGGACCATGGCAGCTGAGCTCCGGAGTCAACTCAGCCTTCAACACCAGCACAGGGAGGGCTGGTGGGACCACTGTTCCCAGATGCTTGTGGGCTTTCCTGCTCTGCTGGATCTTCCAGCAGAACAGGAGGAAGGAGAGTTTTACTTGTCC
The DNA here is from genome assembly GCA_034509425.1 of Eopsaltria australis. Taxonomy (NCBI): domain Eukaryota; kingdom Metazoa; phylum Chordata; class Aves; order Passeriformes; family Petroicidae; genus Eopsaltria; species Eopsaltria australis. The sequence continues at coordinate 5,362,491 of JAVTVJ010000241.1, forward strand.
CAAGATCTATTCCTCCCTTTGGTAGCTGTGCGTAAAAGGCAACCGATGGTCTCAGTCCCTCTTCCATACAAATGCCAGCACCAGAGAACACCAGGGCTCTTGGCTGCCCTGTGAAGCAGGTGGGCTTCCCAGCACATGGGAAGGGAGGCTGGGAAGGATCTGGTCTGACATTGCCAAGTGCCTACTCTTGATAGCGGAAGGTCTGTCCTCTTCTTCCCGCCATCACTTAGTGCCATTTGCAGGAGGCAGTGCAGTCCAGTCAGAACTCAGGTTCTCACCATGTTCTGTGCGAGACAGCCATGTCTCACCAAGATCAGCCATCTCTTTTATTCTTGTGTCCTTCCTAGCGCATGAAATGAAGATTTGCATGTCTGCCTCCATAAAAGCACACTTGACTTGAAGGTCTTTAAGTCACAGGAGCCACACAGGAGCAAAATAGCCTTCTTCAGTACATAAACTCAATGTGTAGAGGGGCAAACAGTCAAGCCGTAGGTCCCCTTCTGCTTTTAGAGTCAGAGGAATTCCCACCCTCCTGCGTGGTTGGGGAAGTCTGAGATGCTCAGAAGATGAAGATGGGATTTCTCTACCATGTACCACTGCTGCAAGCAAACCTCAAACCCAGCAATATGAGGGCCTGCTTCAGATGATGCCATTCTCCACTGTGACTCAAGATGTGGGTAGCTGTGTGATGATACATTAGGCAACAGTTTGACCTGAGCATCCAGTACTCCCTCCCTCACAATGCCTCATCCTGCCCACATGCCTCTCTTAGCTTTGTTTCCTCCAGGGGCTTGGGAATGGGGAAATTGAGTGTAGTGACCCCCAGGGAGCAAAATTTTTTTCAGTGGAGAATCCTACTGCCTGGTTCAGAAGTCGTCCTGTTTGCATGCGAAGGGAGCAGGGCTTTGCTTTCATAATAACCCAGGGACAGCCTGTCCACCAGGGATGGACTCCCTGGAACCACAGAGCTGAGCTTTTCCACCCAGCTCAGCTCTGTTGAGTGAGAGAGTAGCTCTGGAAAATGATGGCCTCTTTTTAAACCAATTGGCAAAACTCTTGCATCTCTCCTGGGAACAGGCCAGGGATTCTGAGTCACTGCTTGAGTGGGTTGTGGCCAAGGTAGTCGTACCCAAGATATTAAGTGAGAGAGGAGAGATCCACCCAGGAGTGCCAGCAGAAATAGTCATGACCATAATTAATAATAATATAATGATGAAAAGATTCAGAAATGCACTGCCCACTCCAAAAATAAAGTTTGAGGACAACTCAAATGTTGTAAAGAAAAGAGAGGAAAGAGTCGAGAAAGACCGCCAAAGCCTGCATGTCAGCTGCAATGCAAGGAGTCCCGTCCAGCTGGCCTGGGTTCAAAGAGCTCCTATTGTCCAACAGCATTTCCAAGTCACCATTCAAAACTTTCAGAAAATGAACCCAAGATGCAGGGTGAGATTTATCATACAATAAAGGCAAGCCAGATGTGTGCACCCTTTTGGAGAGAGACAGGAGAAGGGCAAAGGAGGAGTGAAGCAGGGGGGATATCAAGCAGCAGAGGCATGAGGGAAGAGGTTGGCATGAGAAGGCCTGGTGCTGTGAGGATCCAGGCAGGAGCAGGGGATGCATCTGTGCTGGGACACATACTGGGCACTTGTGAGGGGTTTCCTGCATGTGGAGAACACCATACTTGTTCACTTAGCATCGAGATTAAAGGAACAAAAAGTGATGATCTTACTGAGGCTTTTTTTCTTTTGTTGCACATAAAACCATGATGGATACTGAGAGGTTGCTTCTTGTCCTGAATTATATATCTGCAAAATAAGGCCCTGTCTGAAAGAATGTCCAGAAGCCAAACCACTGTAGATTTTATCTTGATTTTCTAAGGCTCACACAGTCTTCATTATCGCTTTGCAGAACTGGCCACCATGGCAGGGCTGTAACTTCTTTTGCCACAGGAATCACACGCTTCCACCTTTGACTGGATTATGTTAAAATCTATTTAACATAATCAAATAATAATAAAAGCAATTAATTACACAGAAAGATAATTTAATCTTTGAATATGCTGCTAACATGGAGTTACACGACTACAACTCGCCATCACTAGATAACTCCTCAAGTTCTCCCTGCCTGCAGAACAATCCAGCAGGGTGGCCATGCCATACCACAGTCCACAGATTAAAAGGTGACTTGGATTTGTTCTCAGGAAAATCTATGGTAGTAAGGACTTGTTCATCTAAGAGCAAAAAGCCTGAGAAAACATTTTGGAGGCTTAAGCTAGAGTCCCTCTTTGCAGTGAGTCATTTGTTTGGTAACTGTATCTCTCTTCTACAACAGTTGGTTGTTTTTTGGGGTGTTTTTTGGGGTTTTTTTAAATTTTTTTTTTAAAGGGCTGGATTTATCTAGAGCCTTTAAACTGAGCTCAGTTGTAGATGACGAATTTGAAGCAGGAGGCACTCAGCTCTGTCAGGAACTGTATTTGATTACCAGAATCATTCTTCTAAGCCCTAAAACCCATGAGGCCATCCATCATCTCCCTTGTCCAGGGATCTCCAGAAAATAGATTCCCAAATCCACCAGCTTCTGCAGAGACCACTCCAACGCTGGGGTGCAGATGTCTGCTTGATCTCAGACACAGGAGCTTTCACAGCAGGAGTTCAGGGCCTAAGAGGTTTCCTGGCTTCAAAGGAACATGGGATCCTTTCTTCTCAGAAGCTTCTGACATTACTTAAGTACATGATACCTTGCATCTCCACATTTCAACTTCTTTTCACCAGCTACAGGGTCCTTGGCTGCTGGGCCTTGTTGTGAGAAATTCCAACTTGAAGAAGGGATAGCTGGAGAGCCAGGTGTTGGGAAAGGGTTTTTATAGGCTGCCTTTTCACCTTCAGCTGTGATTTTCATCCCATGGTTGAAGTGACTGCTTGATCTCTGACCAGTCAGATATCCATCCTTATCTTTGGAAATGCAGAGCTTTTACCCCTGGTTCACCAGCATCACATCTTCATTCTACCCCAGGATGGTGTTAATCCAGGCTACCCCAGTAGAGCAAACAGCCTGAGAGGTGTTACTGCTTTGTGGCCTAGGAATGATTTCCCCATTCTCCAGAGACTCTGGTTTTTGCAGCTCCACTGCTAAGGTGAAAATGATACCCTCAGCATTGGAGCCGAAGTTTAATTTCCTATCTGCTGCTTAGGGCACAGATTTTCCACTGAGATATTGGCAGAAGATCAAAAATCTGCGTTCCAAGTTGAATTGCTTTGAAAACTGTCCTGGTGCAGGACCCTGTTCAGTCTGCTGCTTGCAAAGCCCAACTCTTGCCCAGCCTGGCCACTGAAGAGAGTTCCAGCTCTTGCTCTCTCAAGATTTTGCATGAAAATCCCTCACATCCTTGAGTCACAAATCAGCTGGTTCAGACTTGGTTGCTCTGTTAAGTGCCCTTTACAGAGGCCCAGGGAATGAAAGCCACCAGTAATGTTTGGTATTAGCTGCATGCCTCAGCTTCTGGACTTGAACAGAGGACAGCTCTTCCTCTTTCAAGGCCTGCTTTTCTTTATGGGTCTCCAGGGACCTGCCAGGGGACAAAATGTGAATTTTCTCTGATTTTGCTCTGTGAGCAAACTAAAGAGAAACAGTTTCAATGAGACAAATGAAGATGATTGTAAAGATAATTCAGACCTTTCCTCCTTCTCTGGTTATCTCTCAAAGCAGACTTCCTCTATCTCCCAGTGTGCCTTTCTTGTTGCTTTCTTGCAAGATGCAGAAAAAAAAGGCCTATAATGGCATGGGGCTGACAAACAGTGTAAGAGCAGAGATCTGCCAACTGTGGCAGCTTCAACTCCATACTGGGCAGGGCCAGAAGCTTTCAAAAAAGATGGAAGAAATGCTGAGTGGCATTTATTCCAATTTATTTTGGTCATTGAATAAACATTCCCATCCCACTCACTGGTGACCAGCTTGAGCAGTTGCACCTCTCTAATTTATTCTTAATTGTATTTAATGTTCATGATGCATTTCATGTCTTTTGGTGACACGGTTTCACATCAGCATGGCAGTATCGTTCACAGAGAGTCACACAGAATAAACCAGTATTTTCTTTCATTTGCCCTGCCTGCTGTCACACTGTGCATCCTTCACCATTAAGCAGAATTTTTCTCTAAACTGCCCAGGCATACATGCCACACACAATTAAATCCATGTAGGCTTTTCCAGGGCAGATTCACCTCTAGATTTGCAGGGCTGGGCTAGGGATGCATCCCTTGGATGTGCAGGCATGGCTATGGACACCCAGTTGCGTACTGGCTGCTGTGCCTCTGTGGGGATTACGGAGGGGTGGATGGGCTCTGCAAAGAGGTAAATTGGGTTAACATAGCAGATAGGGCCTTCCCAAAAATGATGGATTATATTTTCACACATAAGAACATAAAGTTCACATGAGCTCCCACCCCCAGATGCTACAGCAGCTGAAAGCCCCATCATGGTGTAGAGTTAGGGTGTCACTGGGAGCCTGCTGCAAATGCAGCTGAGGCTGCCATGTTCACACAAACTGGCAAAGCACTAATTCAGCCAAGACAGCAGAGATCACGATACAGCTTCTCTCTCTAAAGGCTATTGCTCATGCGAAGTCTCTGCCTGGAGACTGACCTTGGCTTGGGAAGGAGCAAAGAAGAGGAAGAGACCCCTGCCAGCTTGCCCAGGGATACCTGCATTCCCATGGAGAACAGCTCCTACGCATCTCTGTTTGAACACAGCCCAGCTGCCACCACAATGGCTTAGAAATAAGGGGAGCTTTGTTTTGTAGCAAGCACAGGTGTCTTCAGTTCTCCAAGCTCAAAAAAAGCCTAGAAGGACAAGCTTTCTATTTACCTTTCACAGACTCCTAGAAATTTGCCCCAAATCTTCTGCCAAATGAGGGTTAAGAGCAGCCGATCCAAATGTTTCATCCTGAGAGAGTTGTGTCCAATTCTGTGTATGGTTTAAGTCCTGCTCTATTTTTTTTTTTTTTTATCAGAGTCAGCTGCAAGGCAGTTGTAAGCCAAAGGAAATTTGGGACATTCATTGCATATGTAGCATACACACAGCAAAAGCATGCTGAAAAGCAGAGGCATTCCTTTTTATCCTCCAGGGTGCCACTGCTGGGAGGAGAGGTGCTCCTATCTCTGCAGATTCAGCTAGTCTCATGCCATAGGCAAACCATGTACTGTAGCTACTTTCCACCCCAGGCCAGTGGAGCCTGTTTTGCCCAACGGGAGGCTACTATTCCCCCCCTCCTCCCTAGAACATGCATATCTGCTCTGAACCTGGCACCCACAGGTGGTGGGAGGGCACACAAATGGCCCACTGCTGTGGCCACGCTGCAATGCCACTTGTCTGTGAATCCCCTCAGCCTGGGTTCTGTGCTGTTCCACAGTCGCTCCTCTTGCAGGGCATTTCTAATCTCTCCCACATCACCACTGCTCATGGTGCTGTGTGCCGCCTGCTAATCCCATTTATGCTGAACGCACTAGTGCCAGGTGTGGAGACACCACTGTCCATGACTTTAGCAGCACTCAGTCCTCTGTTGGGGCCGCTGGGAAACCCAGTCACAGGCTAGCAGATTTCAACTTTCCATATACCTTTTAGTCCCTTCCTTTTATTCTTTCAGGGGCAGAAGCATTTAAGTTGAAGACTTAACCTGCCCTCTCCCCCAGCGCCTGGTGCCTCCCAAGATTCTCCCCAGTGAACTGCAGGCTTGTGAACTCTGAGCTGGCTATTACACGGCTGCAATCTCGGTCACGGAATTTCCATGCGGTCCGTGTTGTGCGCACACTTTTTAACATCGCCCACTCCGTCAGCTGATGGCTTTGTCACCCCTGCCGGGGTTGCAGGGCAGGAGGGGGGAAAACCCGCCGAGGACGAAACCACGAAGCCTTCCTGCCTGGCGGGGAGGTTGGGGCAGCCGCGGGAGCCGCGTGTGGCGGCGGTGCTGCGGCGGTGCTGTGGCGGTGTCCCCTCAGCGGCGTCCCGGGCTGAGCGGGCCCGGCCGCGCCGCTCCGTCCTAACCCTGCACTCCTCCCGCGCGCCGCGCCGCGCCGCTGGCAGCCACCTCCCATTGGCCGCCTCCCCGCCGCGCCGGCCAATGGGCGGCCGCGGCTGCCGGCCGTTGGCCGCGCGCCTCGACGACCGTTAAACCGCCGCCGCAGGGCCCGCGCGGCCGGGCCTGCCCGCGTGCCCGTGCCCAGAGTGCTCGGAGGGGCCGCGGCTCCTCGGCCGCCGCTCCCCCGCCGCTGCTGCGCCCGGCCCGGGCGCCGCGCCCGCCATCGCCCTCCCCCGGCTGTGCCTTGAGCCGCCGGCGAGCCCTCCTAGGTCCTGTGGCGCCTAGCGCTGGAAATTGTAAATCCAGGCCCTTGGCACGGATGCGCGGTGGAAGGAGGTTTCCACAGAGAGCTGTGCCTGAGCCTTGCAGGGACAAGAGTAGGCTCAGGGGAGAGCTTATCACTCTCTACGAGTACCTGAAAGGAGGTTATAGCCAGATCGGCCTCTTCCAGGCAACTAGAGACAGGATGAGAGGATGTATTCTTAAACTGCAGGTTTAGGTTGAACATTAGCAAGACTTTATTCAGAAAAATGGTGATTAGACATTGGAATGGACTGCCTGGAGAGGTGGTGGAATCACATCCTCAAGGTGTTTAAGGAAAGACTGGCTGTGACCTAGGTGATTCTGTGGTTCTACAATTCTACAGACAGCAGCAAATTCTGGGCCTAGTTCCAGATCAGATTCAGTCAACCCCTGCCACCCAGGAGTGTCTGGAGTATTTGGTCCACCATGCGTGTCAAGGTTGTGATGCTGAAAATAATCACAGGTGGTTTGGGCATTGACACAGTGCCTGGGCAAGACAAAGGTGCTGCTGCTCAGGATGCTGTCCTGCTGCTGGAGGGGAATGACAGTGGCATTCACAGGCTGTTTGGCCTTTGGTACTTTGGCCATGCCACCCAGAGAAGCAGCAACAGCAAGGGGTAGCCAATAGTGGCAAGTTGTCCAGGCACACCAGGGGCCTGTGTGTGGAGCAGCAGGGAACTGTGATATGTGAGGAACAGGAGCAATACGGGTCTAGGATGCCTCGAGGAGCACCAGTGGGGTCGCAGCCAAGGGATGGTTGGATGATCACTTGTGCCCCTTGGGGTGCACATGCACTGACTGGCTGTGTGGAGAAGTGTGCATAGCATCTGTCCATCCTGCCTGAAACTTGTTAACACTGTTGAGAACTTCACTTTCATAAGGTCTAAAATTCTCTGCATTTTAAAGAGAGCAGAAGGACTGTCTGGAGTGTATGGGCTCTTCTTTCCTGGAATGTAAAGAAAACCTCGGCTGTGCAGCTGGAGTGCAGGGGGCTTCATTCCTTAGTGAAAGCAGAGAAGGGAAATGCAGATGTCACAGCTGGGACAGGAGATTTATCTTGGCAAGCAAAGAGGAAAAAATTTTCAAAAAGAAAAGAGAAAATTCAGAAGAATCCCCTCCCCATCTTCACTGCCTGCCAGCATGAGCAGAACCTCCAACCTGCAGAGGCCTTTCGTCTCCTGGGCCTGGGCTGCCGCCCAGCTGGATTAGCCCCTCGCTGCTTTCTCTTTGGAGCGAGACCGTTGTGGTGGGACGAGAGAGGCTGTGAGAACCAGGCTGATCCTGAAGGGAGACTGAGTCCAAACAACTCAGCTGGAGGTGGGAAGGGGAGAGTCACAGTCAAAGAATGGAAGCGTGAAAGGGAAAAGGAGGGACAGATGCAGCAAGAATAAGTACAGAGAAGTGGATCCAGGGGGGGAAGCCATCACCTCCTCAGCCATGCATGGTGCCACTGGGCTACAAGAGTGCTACCTTAAGGCATCCCATGTGCAGCCAGGCAGGGGAGAATGCTTACAGCCTCAGTCTCTGCTTGGGGCCTCCAGAGTTCTAGCACCAGCTCTGGGTGGGGGTAAATGTAGAGCTTGCATTTGGATATCTGGATGCCTTACATTAGCTCCCAAGATAACTGTTGTACAACAGGAAAGGGTGTTTGAATGAGAAGTGCACGCACGCACATACAGTATGCTATTTAGACAACCCTAAGCATGAGGTCAGGATGAAAACATGTGGTGGAAATATGTTTGGAAGAGTCAGTGCCTATGTCGATCACCAGGAGTGGGAGGGAGCAGAAGCCAGGAGCTGACAGATTCTCACTCTCTCCCTATGGCTGAGGTGGCCTCAGCCTGAGCAGATTCTACTGTGGCACCAGAACAGGTGGGCCTAGAGACGCAATGGCTGTTGCCTCCCCCTACCTGTACACTCTGGCTCATCCTCTTTGGGTGCTGCCTTCCTGTCCTCCTAGAATTTGAGGGGGATGGGCAGCCAGAAATCAGGCTTGGATCAGGATATCCAGCACATCCTCGCCATTGTGTTTCTGTCCCTTGGCTGCCCCCTCCCTGGTAATACAGCTTTGGAAACACATCTCGTGCTATTTCTTGGCTTTGGAGCATAGTTAGAAGGAGAAGGAAGGAGGGTGTGAAAGGGAGGGGAAGATAACAGGAGCGAATAATGCAAAATGAGACTGTGCTTTGTATCCCATCTGGAAACTGTTTTCCCTCAGTACACTGCACACCCACTCCCTCTAGGCCAGGATGGTAAGGGTCAAGTTTCCCAGTTGACTGGTCCCCCTTGCTACAGCCAGACTCATCTGCGTGAAAGCTACTTGAAATATCTTAAAGGAGAATCTCAGCAGAGTTGCCGAGTCCTTCATTGTCACAATTAGAAACTCTTGGCCAATCCTCTGAGGAGCAGGAGCTGGCTGATCTCAGCATGGTTGGAAGGCACTCTCAAGGAGTTTTGGTCTTGAAGAGGCTGTGAGAGGATGAAGTTGCTGTGCTTGTGTATCACTGTCCATCCCACCTTCAGTCACACCCAAGTTCCATGGACACTTTCTTGGACCTTTCCTGGTCAGCTGAGACTTTTGTTGCCATTGTGTTGGCAAAAGTCTCCCCAAAGCCCAGCCTAGTCGTGCCATTTTGTGGCAGCACAGGAAAACCTTTAGCTGTGCTGGCCCCAGCCTGGGTGGGAATGGAGGGCTAGTGACCACTCAGTACCTTCTTTGGCACATTACATTCCAGCAAGGTATCCATTTGGTCAGGTGATAAACCTGCTTCTCTTCCTTGCTCAGAAACTTGGAGCACTGACCCTGCCATGCGCTGCTGTGATCTACACAGCCCTGAGTCACCATATCCTAGGACATGCAGTTCCCTGAAGCCTCTCTCACACATGCAAAGGAAGAATATGGCTGAAGCTTTCTGTGAGTTTTGCCAGATAAGTACAGCTCCCAAAATTAGTCTGGGTGGGACAAAATCTGGATATTCTGGATTAACAGGCTCAATCTAAACTAATTAGCAGTGGTTTTGATGGCATCTAGCCAAAATAAACTCTGGGTTGCTCTTCACTGTGTGTGTCCATCACAGTTGGATCGTGACAAGAGGACACTCTTTCTTCTTACCATGTGGTTGCATACACAGCTCTCTTATACAAATTAGAAATCTAAAATTAACAGTACCTGTTGGCTTCAGGAGAGAACAGAGCCAACCCAAGAGACCCATGTCTCATGAGATGTGGTGACAGCTTCCTGCTAGTCCCATGGTTTCCGTTGTGGGTATAGCCAGCTACAAAGCCATGTTATTATTTTTGTTTGCTTTACCCTTCCTTCTGCTGCTCTCCTTCTTTGAGTAAAACAGCAATCTCCAGCTTTGTGTCAGCTCTAGGTGCTCTCCCTCCTTGAGGGTGTTGGATCCTTGGTGCCCCTTTTGATAATAACCATAGTTATTGCCAGTCTCATGGGCTGGCTCCCTTCTCTACACCATCTGTATTTGGAGATGTAGGACTGGTATATGTGTGAGTGGTGAGAGCTGAAACAGGCTGCTTTGATGAGAAGGCTTTGCTAGCATTTAGTTGTCCTGGAGGATAAGGCCCAGAAGCCCAGAGAAGGGTAGATACCCCAACATTTCTGGATTCCCAAGGAGGGGTGCAAGTTTCATTCTCCACTCATCACTCATGTTTTTCCTGTACCATGCAGTAGGTCTGTGTCTCTGGGGAGAGAATGGTTGCTTGGGGATCTGAACTCCTGCACCTCTGGGATAACAGTGTTGCCTTTATCCTCATTTCCAAACAGCAAGGTCTTCCAGCAGCAAGTCTGCTGTGTGGTGTCTAAAAGCATCAGAAACCTGAAATTACTCCTGCCAATGTTGGTGCCTGTGTTAAGGCTCTGATACTCAGTCCCTTGCACTCATTACTCATCTCTCACTCCTCAGCAGTGGCTGGGGTGACTTTTTTAGTTTCGGAATAAAGCCAGAGGCACATCTCCGCCTCTTCCCTCTAGGTATGTTTGTCCAACAATGGAGAGATTGTTGACTGACCAAGGGATCATTGTTCTAAATGTGGGTGGGATGCCGCTAGAAGATAATCTGTGTAACTACTGCATGAATGCATTTTCTTGACTCTCTTCAATCCCACCTCTGCCTTTGTTAATGCACAGTTGTGAAAGAAATTGGAAGCACGAGACAGTGTCACAGACAGCTCTCCCCACAGCTGTCCATCCAGCTCTGCTTCTCTTCCATGGCTACACAATGGTTCTAGTTTTGATAGTCACAACACTAAATATGATTTGAGCCCAGCTCTGCTGTGTTGTGTTGCATTGGCAGCCAGCACTGAATCCCTTCACTTTTCTGTGGTTCTCGCCCTTACCATAAGGCTATCGTGTTCACATCCTGTGTTTGCTTGTGTTGTTTAAAGAACACAAGACAAAGAACAGCTGTTACATGAGCAGGCACTCTCTGGGGTTAATGCTCAGGACTCCAAACTCTTTATCCTTCTATGCTGTAGGATAGGACAAAACCTGGTTTTCCAGTGCTTTTTAGATAACTATCTAACCCAATTCCATCTGCTGACTCAGCTCCCTCTGAAGTTACACTCCCTACAGATGGTAGGTGTTTTCTGTTAGTTGATTCAAGTGCAAAAATGCTCCTAGGCAACTTGGAAATGGCTGGGTAGATTTTAGCAAACTACCCCGCCAACTCTGCTTGTGCTGTGGGAACAAGTGGAGAAAACTTTAGCCCAGACATCACAGGGAGGGCCTCAACACTAGGATTTAGCATGAGTGTGCCTTCTCCACCGTACTTGCACATGCAGTGTCTGGTCTCCAGGGAAGCTTTGGATGGTCATGTGTTGGGCTGTCACTCCAGGCAGTTGGAGGACGAGTGGGAAGGAAGTGAATGGAGAGAAATCTCGTGTCAGGCAGAATGCAGGTGGCAGGGACCCCTCCCCCACTTCCAGCATGCTCTGTGAGCATCTGAGGTTTTAAATTGAGCAGCTAAAGGCTGATATTGGAGGGTGAAAGGCACTGACATGTTGGAGATTGCTGCTGCTCACCATCTCCCTCCCCGACTTGGTGGGAAGTGTGGGTCTGTTCATGTAGAGCCTATTTCACTGCCCAGCCTCACCCCAAAGCTCTGACAGCCAGTGGAATGTTGACAGAGTGGTACTGGCTCAGGTAAAACAAATATACCTTCCACTAGGAGCAGGAACCTACAGGCTCCAGCATCCGGGGTCCCCTGGCCACCTCCTGCCTCAATCTTAGCACTGGGGAAAGAAAGGACTGCACACACCCCATGCTGCTCTAGAAGCCAGGCTCTGTCCTGAGCTGAGCTGAGCTCTCACACTGGAATTCATTGGCATTCATGTCTCCACGATAGGACCTACGTGCTCTCTCCCACTCTCATTCATACCCTGTTGGTCTTGGTATTTCAGTGTACTGCTTTCAATGCCTTTCTGCCCACCGAGATGCTTTTCCAGGCAGGGGGTGGGGGCACAGGCCCAGTCTGACTCTGCTGAGCTCTCTCCAGTTCATTTAAGTTACACAGTTCTGTCTGTGTAGTATAGTCACTTGAATCTATCTGTCTTTTCTTTCCTCTCCCTGAGCCAGAAGCCTCCATCTGCCAACAAATGGGATAATTTTTCAGCTGGTGTTTGGCAGCCATCATTTTTCTCCCTGCCCAACCAATGCTTTGTTGTAGCAAATGGAAAAGTTAGCAATTTGACTTCTGAATAGGAGGATATGCCTCAAAGGAAGCAGGTTCCCTGTAGCATCGAGAGCTCAGCTCTGCAGCAGCATTGGCCAGATTTACTGACTGTTACTGGAATGATTAGTGGAATGATTGTTTGTTGTTAACAGCCCATCTGTAGTGTTTAAATTTCATCGGGGAGCTGAATTTCGCAGGCATTATCTGGCTGAAGTACAGCCTCATATGGTCCACAGAGGGGCTGTTAAATCCCAGAGGAAATTAAATACAACAGGGGGCCTTCCTGTTATGTTGATCCAACTGATCTTTTTTCTCTGATAGAAATCAGCAGCTGGGTTGATGTTCCTGGGGCATCAATGTGCCTATTGCTGCTGGCAGAGAACATGAAAAAGTGTCTGTCGCTAAGGACAGGTTCTGAAGACCATGACTTTCTGCTACACTTACATTTTATCATCACAGGAATCTCTTTCCTTGTACTCTGTTAATTTTGTTGTCACAGTGAGATGATGTTTGAAAGACACAGATAGATACAAAGGAAGAGGGAGATAAGATAATGTAGAAAAATTTCATGTGTGTTTGTGGCATAGATAAACATGCAGTGATGTACAGCACCACATCCCTTTCTATCTTAATTCAAGGTGTTTTTGTCAGACTGGTACTGGGTTTTGCCATGCAAAAAGGGCTGGTGCTGAGGTTTGGCTCTCAGTGCAGAGGAAGGCTCTCAGATCCTTTTTGGAGTTAACACTAATGCTCTTTCTCCCTTTGTCTTTCCTCAGCATTTCTCAGAGAACCTGGATCACTTCTCTGACAACATGGAGGATTTCTCCAATGACCTCTTCAGCAGTTTCTTCGATGACCCAGTACTGGCTGAGAAGAACCCTCTGCTGGACATGGACCTGGATCCACCCACTCCAGGCATCCAGGCAGAGCACAGCTATTCCCTCAGTGGAGACTCTGCTCCCCAGAGCCCACTCGTGCCTGTCAAGACTGAAGATAATGCTAATGGTGAGCAAGAGATGTGCACTCTGCACAGCTTTGGGCACATCTGTTAGCAGAGGCTCTGGCTGGCTTTCATATATAAGGAAAAACTGGCTATTCCTTGGACTTGCACATGGCTAATTCGGGGAAGAATTTAATTTGCTGTGGTCAAATACAGCCCATGTTTTTCCCTTCCATTTGTGCTCTGATAGTCACATTACTCCTTTGCTGGGCTTACTGTTATTTATGAGAATGATATTTGGCTGTGGCTCAGTGTGCTGCCAGCTTCTGGCAAGCAATAGGCAATGTCTTTTTAGGACCCTGCAAACTTGGGTGTGGATGCCCTAGATCCGGCTCCGTTTTGGCATCAAGCAGCAGGGTTTTGGCTTGCACATAGGAAGCATGAGTCTCTGGCTGCAACCAGTGCTGGTACATGTGGAAAGCTAAGTGGCTTCTTTACCAGCAGATCTTTTAGCAGGAGACAGAGAGGAACACTCATTTCAAACTTATTTTTAAAACAATTCATTTCAGGATAATTTATGATGGCTGGATATTTTTAGAGCTGTCATTGCAGAGAGTCCTGTAATTTGTGGGATTGTGTGGGTGTCCCAACAGCTGATGGACACCAGGCTGCCTGAAAAAGCAGTGGCACAGGCTCAGTATACACAGAAGAAAGCTATTCCTTTGAGCAGCAGTGAGACCTGGGACAGAGGCTTCCCTCTCATGACTAGGAATAATCTCAGCTTTCTGGTACAAACGCCAAGGCAGAAGGAGAGAAGGACGGCCTCTACTACCTCTTGGGTCCTTGAAAAGGCACAACCATCTGCCACATTCCTTAGGGGCATCTCAGAGAGATGCTGGGAGAGAGGCTTATGGCAGGCCAAGCAGCTCTGCCTTAGTACCAGAAGAGCTTTCAATTTGCATTTTTTCCCCCTTGTTTTAACCCCATGGGTTAAAACTAACAAAACTAACTAGAGGACAACTAACAAAAAAACCCCAAACCAGCGTGAACAAATAAACACAACTTTGTTTTGCCCTTGAAAATTAATAGGAGGAGATAAGACTTGAGAATGAGAGAAGCCAAAAGGATGCATTTGTAGAAAGCAGTGAAGTGCTGCCTGCATGAAGCTATCTCAAGGACTCCTCTCTGAGACACTTAGCACCACTTCTCCTTCTCTCCACTGTGTCTGCATATGCCCTTCATGCTGTTACATCTCAAAGGCAAGACCACCTCTTGAATGGAGTGTGGCACTGATCCTTGGGCAGAGGCCAGCAAAGGGTGTACAGTGCATAACACAGGAGAGTTTGAGATGGACCTGGCACTTGCTCTGTGAGAGTGCAGATCAGTTTTATAGGGGAGTAAGGCGTAGCATTAAGATAGCAGGTATAGGAGTATCCATGCACTCAGTCTTGCAGCTAGATAATTCAGCTCATCATTCCAGGGTTTTCTTGGCTCATAATTGTATGTGAGTCATATTCTAGTGAAACCCTGAGTCAGGTCCAGTATTTGCAACACTGTGCAGTCCTTTTGGCACATCTCCATCCAGTCTCAGTCCTTTTATACATTCAGTTCAAATTAATTACCCAGAAATGTTTTTTCTTTAACATTAAGCAAGCTCTGCTCAGTCTGCAGAGCTCCTCAGGAATGCCTCTGCTCTGTCTAGGCTTGGAGCTGGCTGAGGCTTGCTTTTTATCAGCTTTCTCCCAGTTTTTCTGCAGATCTCCAAAACTCTTCCAAATCCTGCCCCTTCCCACATGGTTCCCACTAACACGGGTCAGCTAGGGCAAGCCACTGGGTGCGTTGTGACCCTGCTTATCAGTGGAGTCTGCTTTCCAGATGGCTTGTGCATACAGACTGGCTGCTTCATTTCTCAGTACTAGCCCTGAGTTTTGCAGGGTGTGATTTGATGCCAGGAGCAGAGGGAGCCCAGGTTGTGCAGAACAGCGGGCACTGGACTAGCCTCGGGTTAGTGCCTCCCCTCCTGTACAGATCCTGCTTTCCCAGTGCTCTTTGTTTCACCTCCTCAACCCTGGGCAGCTACAGATGTCTCTCTGCTGTATTTCTACCCAATAGGTACAGAGTATCTAGAGCAGAGGATGAGCATCTTGGCTTGCCTCATCCACCAACATACAGTGAACTCTGCAGTGTTATAGTGTTACCTTTGAAACATCCTCTCAGGGATGTTTCAGGGAATGTTAGAGGTGTTCACACAAGATGCCTACTCCTCAGTCCCTCATTGACCCTCTGATGGCTTATTTTTCTCTGATTCTGTAACCCAATCACTCCCCAGATAAATCTCTGAGGGTGGGAAAGAGAGCAGGGTCAGAATGCAGACAGGAAATGGGAGGACTGCACATACTTATTTGGGTGTCTCCTCCATGGCCTGTCTGGACCGACAGCACTGGGGGCTGCTCTCTCACTGAGTCAAGTCTGATCAGGGAGAGCCCTTGGTGGTCTGCTCTCCCTTGTCTGGTAACTTGCTTCAGCAGCAGCCCTCACAGACAGAGGATACCCCACATATCTGAGAAAAAAGAGAAATGCAGATCTTTGCAACAGAAAGGATGAGGAGGAAAAGGCTTCAAACAACAGTAAGGAACTTCAGAGTAGTCAGTAGGCAAAATGTTCCCACAGTGGGCATAACAAAACCGTAGAAGAGTTTAAATGGGGGAAGCTGTGAACTCTTTTTAAAGGGGTAGGTTCAAGTGAATCATCTATCAGGAGTGATACAGGTTTAGTTGCACCTGCCTAGAGCAGTGGGATAGACTGAAAGATCTCTCAAGGTCTCTCATTTCTGTGAAAGGCAGAAGTCAGTCCAAATTTTCTGGACACAAACACTTGTGACTGTGTGACCCCTTGCCTCCTTCCATCAGAAGGGGTTTGTCTGCATACCAGGGGTAACTAGGACTTCACCACCAGCTGCAGGTGTCCTTAGGGTGTCCTTAGCAGGACAGAGAAAATACAATCCACTCTGTGCCTGCTCAGCAGGCTCTGCGTTGTGTCAGCTGTGCAGTGCAGCCCTGCCTGAGATGCTGCTTGATGACATTGGCCCTGCTGCATTGTGGGAAGCTCTAGAAAGCAATCCAGCAGCACTGAGAGCAGCACATGCAGCTGATACATGCAGCAGCCACAGGAGCTGCATCTGTGCTTGAAGATGTCCAGTCACAGAGGCAGCTGGAAGGAATGAACTGCTAGAGAGACTTGTCTAGGCAGAAAATAAGAGGTGCTAGACCAAAGACAGGAAAACAATATTTCATTGGCAAGGGCAACACTGTGTTATCATATATAATTCTTGTCTGGGTTTTAAGAGCACTCTGTCCAAGCAAAGGCCAGAGGCAGGATTCTGCCCTGGCCTCTCCTGAAGACAACAGAGGCTGAGTAGGGAAAAGACAATGTTAAAGTACCTTAAAGTTAGATCAGATGGCAGCTCCCACATGAACAGCTGCTTGTTTGTACTCATCTTTGTGCAAGCTTTTCTGGAGCAAAGATCTTTCTCCTTCTTTCCTTTTGCCAGGACATCTTCTGGACTGAGGCCTGCACTGCAGAACTGCTCTGGGCAGCAGACAGCTAGGCAACATCCCTGGGCCTGACTGAGAGTGCTGCATGCAGGCAGCAGTGCAGAGAGGTCAGAGAGTGAGTCAGACTGTGGCCTTGTGGAGGCAACTGGAGCTCTCTCTGGTGACACACTTAGCAATAATCTGTCCTATGTCAAGCCAAATATATTTTTGCTTGTCAGAGAAAAAGGGAAAGGGAAGGGATGAGGATTAGGAAGGAGGGTGCAGGCTGCAGGCCAGCTAGGAGTAGCCTTTTGGCAAGCTGAAGTGTTTGAAGAGCAAAGACCAAAACTTTAGAGCAGAGTGCAAGCAGCTCTCCTGCCTAGCAGTCTTTTTTCCTATCTGATCTGCAGTTTATCTGGGATCTCTACTTCCAGTGGCAAGTTAGGCTCACACCACAGATGTGCATGGGACAGAGCGGGCAGGAGGCAATGCCCCCACAGCTCCATTCAGCTCTCTTCAGACACTCCCTTTCCCTCACTGCTGCTTCTTGTTCCTGCCAGCAATGGCAGCAGGGCATGGCTGTGGACAGCAGTCCCCTCAGCAGCCCAGGGTGAAGAAGAGAGTTCACAGGTGAGACTGAGGGGAGCAGTTGTGGAAGCAGCCTCACAAGCAGATGCTGCAGTGGGCTTCCTTCGACAGAAATGGACCTTCCTCCTCTTCTGTCATGCAGCAAAGCCCTGGTACTTGGCACAACATGATTGGGAGGCCAAAGCAGTACTGTCAGCCTTTCACTGTCATCACGCTTGCTCTCTCACCAGCTCTCCAGCACAGAGATGGTGCTATTCTTGGTAACACACCAGGCAGCTCTGTGATGCTGGCCATGCTGCCTAAGGAGCAACAGCTCAGCATCCTCCTCTCACTGAGCCCGAAATATAAATAAGCTCCAGAGGATGAGACCTAGACATTACTGGGGAAAGAAACCATGCAGCTGTCCTCCAGAGCTTAGGCTGTACAGTCAGAGCGCAGCAGAGACACAATTCCTCTTGCTCTGTCCTGTCTGCTCCCCACACACTGGGGGTTCATTCCCTTTTGTACTCTGTGTTGTGGGCCTGCACATGCTTGTGTGGTGACAGTGCTAAACTTGGAAAGGCAGCCTCCTCAGTCGGAGGAAGCTGTCTGCATGGCTTTTTTTTCTCCTTGCCCTGTTCTTGCTGGAGTTTGACTCTCATGTTGTGCATGTTTCAGAGCTGGAGAATGGAGTGTGGTCACTGGGGCCCAAGCTCTGCTCCATCATGGTGAAACAGGAACAGAACCTGGCTGTAGACCTGCCTGAGTCCCAGCTACCTGCCAGCTCCATACCAGTGCTGAACCTCAACCCTCTGCAGAGACTGCCACTCCCTGAGGAGGTGAGCCCATCTAAGATCTATCGGGAACCTGGGTTCTCACACAGCAACACCCCTTGATGATGCAGACCCAGCCATGTGACTGCAGGGTCCTGCAAGGTGATTTAGTCACCCCACTATTCCTGCATATAGACCTCTGCTCTGGTACTGTCTTTTTCATGTCTTTGGACTTGTCACATTGCCTCTCACTCTTGGTAGCTGCACACTGGAAATGCTGGTCCCACTCCAGGTCCTGCTTGCTTTTTCCTATGAAGCAGCAGGATTTATTATTTCTGTATAACAAGGGGCTGTTTTGGTCATATCTAGGTTCTTAAGAGGTCTGTTTGTCTGAAGGATGCTCATTTATGCCACTGGTATGTAGGTGTAAGTTGAGGGCTCAGTTCAGCTGGCCTTGTGTCCAGCTGTGTTAGGTGAGAAGGTCTGACCAGTCTCACACAGACCTTGCCTATCTTATAGCAGCTCAGTAGATAACAGTAGAGCATCTCTGGGGTTCACTTCCTTTTTTCACTCATGCTGAACATCTTCCCATTTAAACAACCATCCAAAACAAATGGGTTCTTCCAGCCAAAACTGTGCACAAACTTCCTCTATTATTTACACAGCTTGAACTTGCTGTGCCCTCAGATCTCTGCTGTGTATGCTCAGCAGCCATACCATGGTGCTCTCTCAGCTGTGTTTACAGTCTGGAAGAGTTTGCAATGTGTCTGTTTAGTGTAAAATCTCCACCCTATGGTGGGTTGGGGGCTGGCAAGCCAGGAGGCTGAGGGGCAGCATAAAGCAGATGGGAATAAATCTACATTTTATTCAGCTCTCAGTCCCCTCCGATTGAAAACAGTTGCCCAGTGGTCCTGGTGAAAATCATGTGAACAGGACAGGGGGGTTGTTCAGTTTCTGTACAACCTCTATATTCTCATTTATAATAAAGGCAGATCAAAGAGGGACTTCCCATGGAAACGCAGGGGTTGGTTTAAATTACACTGTCTGGGTCTATCAGAGGAAGGGTTGCCAATAATAAAAGTCATCTCCCTTTTGGAGGTACTCAGCTCAGCATTGCTTGGCAGCACATCCATCTGCCAGTGCCACTTCCTCTACAAATGTGTTTGCACTCTGTGTGCCCAGCAACTGAGACTTCAGGGGCTTATGTTTGAACTCTTGGTTTCCTCCTGGGTGAGAGGCTCCTTTGGGGCAGAGCTGTGAGATGGGGCAGGACAGGCAGTAGGGGAGCAGTGGCTATGGACAGAACTGGTGGGAGCCTTCTGGGCAGGGGAGGTGGCAGTGGCCAAGACCCCTTTCTGCTTCTCCTCCACAGATTCCTATAGAAATGACTCCAGCACCTGTGATCAAAGCTGAACCCAAAGAGGTGAACCAGTTTCTAAATGTACCTACAGGTAAGAAGATAGGATTTCCTGGTCAACTGTATTGCTCAGATATAGATTGCTATTATAGAGGGAGGAAAGACAACACCTAAAGGCAGAGCTGTGCATATAAGGTAGCACTGGTGCAGAGAGCAATAGAGGAGTGGGCACTGCACTGTTCCAACTCAGATCAGTGTCTGCATCAGGAGCCACATACAAAATTGTTCAGACAGGGACTCCCAGGCAAAACAGGCTACTTCAGAGTTGGAAATATGCAAGAGTGCCTTTAAAATCCTCAGAGAGACTGGAGAGCTATCCAAAAATAACCATCTGAAAGTCAGGAAATTCAGGATCCAGTTTAATTTGAAAGAAACCCAAGCATCTGAAAATCTGCCGATGCACAAATGAAAGCACTATGGGAACTCCCACTGCCGCAGAGAGACATTCCTTAGGCATATTCCCACCTCCATTAAGGCCCCTAGGGCTCTCCAGTACAAAGTGGGGACAGTTTTCAAGTGCTTGGAAACCAACTGAGTGACCGGAGCCCCGTTGGATCAAGTGTGCTGGCAAGTGTGTGAGCCCTGCAGTGCTTTTGGAAGAGCTTTTCTCTCACAGAGCTTCCTGTACTTGTGAACAGGCTATGGAGCAAAACATCATGGGCTTTTTACTTCATTTTGGTTGACATTGGAGTACCTTATTGCTTTGTAAATACCTTCAGTGCCTTGGCAAAGCCCTGCCAGCTCCTCTGCAGTTCCTAGCTTAGCACATTTGAGGTCAGTCTAACCTCTGTCTTGGGCAGTGCTCAGTCAAGCCTTTTTCTCAGACTCACTCCATCTTGTGAAACTCATCACCCTCTCCTTTCAGCTCTGTGTTATGGCAGGGCCCTATGCCTGTACCAACAGGCTGACATGAGAGACATTGACTTGATCTCCTTATTCCTCAGTAGATGACCTGGTGCAGATGCCTCCAACTCCACCCAGCAGCCATGGCAGCGACAGCGATGGATCTCAGAGCCCTCGGTCCCTGCCTCCCTCCAGCCCAGCCCGGCCTGCTGCTCGCTCTTCTACTGCCATCTCCTCCTCACCTCTCCTCACAGCACCACACGTAAGGAGGCAACAGGGCTGGGACACAGGGCTCCTTGCGGCTGAGAGGGGTTTGTAGGCTCTCCAAGGCTTATGTGGAGGTTCCTGCCCTTGCTAAGGTCTCCAAGCTGAAAAGCTCTGTCAAGGCAATGTGATGGCTTAGCACAAGGATGTGGGGACAAGAAGTACTCACAGGAGTGAGGAGAGGCACAATGAATCTTGCATATCTACCAGCAGCTACCTTGTTGTAGCAGGTGCTGTCTTTCATCCATACTTTGGGAAGTGGCCTATGCACTAGAGAACTTTCTGAGGAGGCTAATGAGAGAGAGGAATTACTGAGAATTCCCATAACCAGACAATTTTAACTGTTTAAAAGTTTGTTGGCAGGGTCCTACGGTGCAAGTGTGTAGCCAGCCTCACTGTGAAGGAGCAGATGCCCTCCCAAGTAAAAGAGGAAAGGAGTTGCTGAGCTGTGCTCCCAGGATCAGGTTGAGAGTAGGAAAGAGCACTGCCCTGCACCTATTTGGTGTCAGCGGGCAGCAGTGTATTCTATTCTGATGTGTACAGCCTCTGACTGCTCTGCAAGGCTTTAAGGAGGATCACTGGGGTAGAACTTCTTGCTGACACTGATGGATGCTCTCTGTGTGTTTCAGAAGTTACAAGGAACCTCTGGCCCACTGCTCCTGACTGAAGAGGAGAAGCGCACCTTGATTGCGGAGGGTTACCCCATTCCTACCAAGCTGCCCCTCACCAAAGCAGAGGAAAAAGCACTGAAGAGGGTCAGGAGGAAAATCAAGAACAAGGTGACTGCAAAAAACATAATAATGCAGTTCCCATGATTCCACAGCATCCTCAGCTGACCAGTGCTATAGTTACCCTCACCTCCTCAGCTGCACTGCAGCTCAGGAAATGTGGGATCCTGCCTCCGGTACACTAGCACGAGCCTCCCAACCCACAAAAATGGTGCCAAGGGGCATCTCTGCTTGCATGCTCTGCATACAACCATATCTGGGAAGTGTGGCTTCCAGCCCAGCTCCTGGGAGTGTGTGGCCTGGGATAGGGGGCACAAGCTAAGGTGTGATCAGACAAAGATCACAGATCAGACAAAGTGGTCTGATCAGACCACTGCAAGGGCAGGGAAACTAAAGCCATTGGATGGTGCAGGATGGGTGATGCACAGTGTTCACTAGCCAGGCAGAGGCTGTGAGATTTTAGACTGGGATTAGAAAGCATCCTGTGGGAGAAATGGTGAGACTGAACTCATCACCCAGTGACTCAGAAGTGGCCTGGGGCAGAATCAGCCCACATGGCCACAGCACGACCCGTGTGAGTCAGAGGACTGGAAAGCAACCCTAAAGATGCTCTCAGCAGCGAGAGGCATAATGCAACAAATGGTTGCAGGCTACAAGCCAAGGAAGGCTGCATACCTACAGCATCCATCCCTCCGAGTTTTGGTCTGGAGACCAACAGGAATGGCAGACTGGAAGGCAACTCCCCATTTGCCTTTAGGATGCTGTGTGTGCAGGGAACAGACAAGATTAATGAGCCACAAAGAAATGTCCAGAGGCTTATGATGCTGACTCCCCTTTGCCCTCCTCACAGATCTCTGCTCAGGAGAGCCGCAGGAAGAAGAAAGAGTATGTGGAATGTCTAGAGAAAAAGTAAGTTTCTTCTTCTCAGTCTTACTTTGAAAAAAGGAATCCTGTCCATGCACAGCCCCCCTTTCTAGTGTTTTGTCTCTGAATTGCTCAAAAAATACAATTCCTTGCAAGGCTGGCTGCCCAGGAGTTTGGTTTGGGATCCTGCCCCTACTCTCCTCCCTCCTAGAAATCCTCTTGTGGGATAAAGATTGATCAAGAAATTTTGTGTTTTCAACTGCTTCATTTGGCTGGTCCCCTGCAAAATACAGGCCATTTTGGCTGCCAACAAGGTGGGATTTTGGGTAACAGTCATGTATCCCCACTAGAAGTTGCTTCTATTTTGTCTGTCCCATAAGTGGCAAGCTGTCTGAGGGCACTGATCATGGCTTTTCCCCCTCTCTTCCCATGAAGGTGGACACACAAGCACTTGACAGCAAGTAAAACCTTGCATTACAGTTATTCCCCACTCTCCCCTACTTCCACTCTCTGCATTAGCTTTGTTTTTCTCCTTGCAACTCTGAGGTCCTGCATGCATGGCAGGCATAAGCCTAAGGTGATGTCACACAACAGTGAGAGGTTAGAAAATAACTCCTATACTAGCAACCCCTAATGTGCATTCCCAGGCAAAGAAGAATGCTGAAATCCAGGCACAAATTAATGTTTCTGTATAATTACCATCTTCTTCCCAGTTACGAACGCCATCTGAGATCAGCAAATGGAAAAAAACAACCCCCAAACCCAACTTTAATTAACTCTTATCCCTGATGCTGTTTATCTTCTCTAGTTGCACAGAAATGCTCAATTAAAGCAGATGATTCAAGGCACCTTCAGGTTCTCATGCAGCACCTTAGTGTGCATGGGTATGTCCAGACGTCAGAGCACATCACCTCCAGGTAGTGTCCCATATGGGGACCCTCCATCCAGGGCTGGGGAGTTGGCTGACCTCGCTCAAGGGCCAGGGCCAGGGCATTTGGTGCTGGGGCCTCCTCCCCAGATGTGGCTGTTGTGCCTGTATGTACTCAGCAGTTTGTTACGCTAGAGCATTGCTATGACAGATGCCTTTCAAACAATGCCAGGTTTAAATGTGAACCAAAAGCAGCATTCAGTGCATTTTTTTTTTTTTTAATAGAACATGTCTTTGGTCAGATTGGCTTACTAAAAGTTGATGTGTCAAAAACTGTACTTGGGCCCTTCACCATTCAGTTTGACACTTTTGGTGGAAGCCCAGTTTTTGCACGCAACTCCTGGTTCAAAGGCTGTGCTGCAAATCTCCAGCAGGATCAGGCTGTGTCTCTGGCCTGCCTTTCTCCCGACCTGGAGGCACTCCCCTTCCCTTTTCCCAGCGGCAGCCCAAGCACTTTCCCGTCGGAAGCCGTGGGAAGGAGCGTGCAGGTTCTCTGCTGCCCTCAAGTGCCTGCGATCGGAGCTGGCCCAGCGTTTGCACAGAACGGCCTGGATTTCACAGCCAGGGCGCAGAGTGCAGGGCAGGTTCTCAGGGAGAGGTTTGACTTTGTCCCCTCCTCCTTTTTCATGCTTCTTAGGGGGGTTTGGAAGTGATGGAAATGGCGGCATAACCTTGGGTCTATCCTGATTTGACCTGCCTGTAACCAGGTACTTCTGTCTCTTCCATCCCTCAGAAGACCCTGAACTGGGAACTGTCACATGTAGCTGTCCACCTGCAGGCTCATCCCTGCTCCACTGGGACTGGCTGCAATCAGGTGGGCCAAGTAACATTTGAGTCCAGGACCATATCTGCAGGTGACAGATGAAGCCACTGAGCCTCCATACCCCATGAAAAGCAAGGACTGCATTGTCTTAATCTCTCTGGCCTTTGTGACTGACTGGCTACGGGTTTTCTTCCCATAGGGTAGAGACATACACAACAGAAAACAATGAACTCTGGAAAAAAGTGGAGACCTTAGAAAATGCAAACAGGTAAGAGGAGCTAGACTTGAGTCTCTGTGGGTAGGGCATGGTGGGTAGAAAGGGAAGTTGGGAGTGCTGGAGCAGGGGGACAAGAAGAGAAAAGCAGGCCCCCCCTGCTCCTGGATGGGTGCAGCTTGGCAAGGTGCTGGTTTCCAGCCCGTGACAGCAACGAGGCAGCTGGGTTTGGTTAGCAAGCCTGGAATGTTTGTGTTGGGATGCCAGGACACTCTGCAGCGAGGGGAGGGAGGGAAGGCATGTTTCCCATATCTCTTTGTCCTTCTCCCTGCAATCCTTTGGGCTCATACTGCCTTCTCCATGCCCCTCCAGGGCTCTGTCTATCTCCAGGGCAGATGCATTAAGGGAGGCCCCTCACACCAGTCTCTCAGACCCACTGTTTCTGCTTTTGGGCTCTTCAGAAAAATACAAGGCCCTGGGCATATTGTGGCTGTTTCAGGTTTCTCATGAGAAAGCTGAACAGACTTGGTGAATACAGGGAAAGCCCATTCTTCTAATAAAAGAAGAGATCCCAACTCCCACCAAATCCAGGGCAAATCCTTGTGCATGTGGTGTTTCAGCCCTTTTTCAGCCTCTTTTGGGCACAGCAAGCCCAGAGAATCTCCATCTCACCTGCTGCTACTGCTCACCTGAAAGGAGAAAGCTTGCTCCCACAGCCCCAAAGTTCTCTTACCCAAGGCTCTGGGTTTCCTCATTCAAGGCTCTGGTGAGCACTTGTGCTTCTAATATGCAGGGCTGACCAACCAATCACATGGGTAATTTCCTTGGAAGCAAATAATGAAGACTTCCACCCCTGCAGTGGGGATGGGCAGCTGGAGCTGGAGAAGGGCCCAGCTCTGCCCCCTCTTACTGGGCACAACAGGTGTGAGCAAGGGCAGGGTAAACTGCAGGGGATGCTTGTCTCTGTAGCCCCATTTATATCAGCTTGAATTGAAGGGGAAAACCACAGCTAGAGAGCCAGTTCCTCACCCATTCCTCTGCTGCCATGACAGCCCATGGAGTACTCCTTGAGGCTCCACTGCACTTTCCTCCCATCCATAAGTACAGTGGCCTTGGCTTCCAGGCCTGCCACTGGTGCAGGGACTGGGGGCTGCCAGGCATGGTCTGGCTGAGGTGTGCAAGAGCCAGAGGTCTCCGGTCTGTCAGAGATACAGCTGCCCAGCTGTTGTCATGCATAGGGCACAGCTTGCACACCAGCCTCTCTGGGAGTGTGGGCAGCCCTGCTGTTGAAAAAGTGTGAGCCCCACCCTGAAAAATCAGGAGACTGGCCTAAAAGCCAAGAGATTTTTATTTTTTTTCCTAAAATACACATTGTGTTCTTTCTAATTGGGTTTGGCTCTTGAGCACTGCCAGTGGGACACTTTGTGCTTCTCTCCACATGTACAGGGAGCAAAACAGGATTTGGAAAGGGATAAAGCTGGGATTCTCCTGCAATCTCCTGGTTCCAGGACCTGGCATTTTATGAAAGCTCAAACATACTTGTGTAAAACAGTCAGTGCTCCCAGAGGGAAAGTCAGCAATAGTCTCCATTTCAGTAATATGCAGCTCTTGGGAACTGTGCACTCTGTAGTCTCCCTCATCCCAGATTCCTTCACCAGTTCAGTGAAGAGTTCAGTAGCTCTTGGTAACACCTACCACTGTTTTGTGGTATGTGTGCAGATGCCCATGAACAGTTAAATGGGGCAGAGAGACCTTTGCGTGTGTTCCAACCAGGGCAGTCAGAGAACAAATTAATTGCTGAACTCAAGATTTGACTTTGACTATATCTCTCTGCAGAATTTGCCAAGACTGAAGAAGCTCAGGGGGATCACAACTGTTTCTTATTTATCTCTCCACCAGTTTGGGGCACAGGTTAAGCTTCAGAGTATGTGTCTCTGAGTGAAATGGGAACAGGCAAGCCTGTGCTAAAGCTCTGACCTGTCTATTAAGTTCAGCCTCCTTGCCAGGGCTTGGCTGTCATGGTACAATGGCTCTCCACTGCTCTGGGAATTGACTGGATGCACTTTGAGGCACCCAGGAGTCCTAAATGAATGGGTCATTCATAATAGTGGCTAGGTGCAGTGAAGGTGGTGGTAGACCCGCTGATAAGACCCTTTTTTATTGTTTGTTTCCCAAGTCTGTTTGGTCAGAAAACTTAAGCAATATACAGCAAAGGGGAGGTACTTGTTTTCACAAGAAGGGAAAATCAAGGTACAATATGAAGTGGGTAGTGGTATTCTTGGCTCACTTACTGGCTTCTACCTCCTTATGAAGTTTTGATATGCATTGTTTCCTATCACAGGACTCTGCTCCAGCAGTTACAGAAGCTTCAGGCTCTGGTAGCTGGGAAAGTCTCCAGACCTTATAAAATGGCTTCCACGCAGACTGGGACCTGTCTAATGGTATAAGATTCATTTCCATCTTCCTTATTGGCCATGCTTCTCCAGACAGCTTTGTTGATTGCCTGTCTCTGCCCTCTTCCCTGCTGCCCAGCTCTGTTGTCAGTTACATCTGCTCTTTCCTTTTGTGTTACAGTCACCAGAGCTGAGCCCTGTGTCATACATACATCAGTTGTTTATGCAACAACATTAGAATAATTCCTGCATTTTCACTGCCTTCTTCCTTGGGCAAAAAAGCGCTTTGTTTGCTTTTCATTAGCTATTAGCCATTCAGCAAAAATCTTCAATGAGCTTGCATCGTAATGGGCAGAGTTTTCTTTTGCTGAGCTGGTAATGCTTAATGTTTAACTCAGCAGGGCAGATGAACACTCCAAGTATTCATCCCAGTGGGCATTACCTTGTGTTTATCAGCAAGAAATGGCATCTGTTCTTGCTATGCTTGCACATTAGGCTTTGTTAAATCCAGCTGGAATTCTCTTTGTCCTTTTGACTAACCATAATAATTCAGGGTTGTCTGTTGTTTTGGTAATCCCTGTTTGCCTCATAGTGGAGGATCATGGTTAACAAATACTGGCTCCGTTGAGGAGTTTTAGGGCATGCCAGTGTGTAGCCATAAGTAGAGTCAATTGCTTATTCTTCATCTCATTTTTTTTGCCATGGGGAAAGTTTCTGATCTATGGTAAAAATATAATCTTCCCCCCTGTGACGTCTTTGCAGGATTGTCATAGTAGCTGCTCGTGACAAATTTGTTAGAGTTAGTTATCTATATCTGGTTATCACTTCTGTACTGTCAGCAGTCACAAAATGCAAACAGATGGTGAGGTACTTGCCCCACTTTCTCAGCACCCTCAGTGTCCTGAGGGATTGTTTTTTGGTCCTGGTTCAATGAGTTTCCTTGGTTCCAGAGCCCCTGCTCTGTAATTTCAAGTACTTCCTTCTTTCAAAATCTGCTCAAACTTTTGCTACTCTTTGCTGCCCCCATGTCAGACCAGCTTTAATGACTGTCTTTTTTTTTCTCTGCTCTGTCTTCTTTCCACATTTTTGGGTGTGACCCAGCTGAGCCCAGTGACTCATTGCTCCTTAATGCAGCAGCTCATCAGTGCACCCCTGGCTCCTGCAATTCTTCAGTGCTACTACCTGGAATAAACAAGTCCAGAAGAGGTGCCTTCCAGACATCCTCTGTGCTACAGGCTGATAAAATATCTAATTTAGCTTCCCAACAATGTCTTATGACTCCTTGCTGCTCCCTTTGTTGGAGGCATCCCAGCCCACACCCCCACTCCCTCAGACTTCCTAGCTTTGAAGCATTTCAGGAATTTGTAATTTGCTTCTCTATGTTTGACCAGTTCCTTTCACAAGCCTCTGAGTTCTCATTTTCCATTTTCAAATACAGCATTCCTTATCACGACAGGTATGTAGAATCATTGTGTCCTGCAGAATGGGAGTGGAGCAGGGTACCCTTCTTCTTTAGCCTTGTCATTGTTGCTGGATATTTGTACTGCCAGTTCTTGAAGGCCTCCAGTGGTGAGCAGTCCTCAGCCACCTCAGGCAAGCCATTCCAGTGCTGTGTTATCTTTCCCAGATAAAGCTTTGTTGCTATCTCATTTCAATCTTCCTTGCAACAGCTTAAGCCTATTAGAACTTCTTCTGCCCATTGTAAGGAAGATCTGTTTATTCTCCCTTTTTGCAGCTGCATTTTACATATACTGTTGTTTTCTAGCAACTCCATCAGTCTGCTCTGCTAAATCACCATAACTTCTTCAGTCTTCCCTCGAAGGCTGAGTTACTGAATCACTGCTTGTTCCCAGAGCTATCTTCCAGACTCTCCAATGGCCCTGCATCTTCTTGGAAGTTTCGGGCCCAAAGCTGGGCACAGTGTTCCACCTGAAGGCCAGTACAAATCCAGCCAGAAAGCCTGTTCCTAATGCTTGGGCTGAGATTTGCCCTTTGCAAAGTGACACTGACCTGGACCCATCTTATGTGCCAGTAGAACAGCTGAAACACGTAGCCACTTACGTATTTCCCCTGTTCATCACTCCTGCCACCTCAGAGCTCTCAGCAGGTCTCCACATTTGTCTGTATAGATCTTCCCACTGTTCTCTTGGACCACTTCTTCCCATGGTCAAGATCATTCCAAATTTGAATACTGACCAAAAGCCAGTCTGCTTCTAGTCTGTCCCATCTGCAGATTTGATACAGTCCAACATTTAAGTCAAGCTTAAAAAGCTTGCCAGATCCATAACAGATCTCTCTGCTACTCCATCTGCTACTTCCTCACAGTTTGACAGTGAACCCTTTGATAAATACACTCTCAGTATGTCTTTTTTTCTGATTAATTTTGCCTCCACCTTTCCAAATGGTTTTGCAGTAGTTTTCTCTAGCTTAATTTCCCTCAATTTGAAGAGGTCAGATAAGGAGATGGTCAAAAGCTGTGACATAAATGTTACTCAGAATCAAGCCAAGAGTTGTTGTGATGAAGTGTTGTAGAGTTTGAACTAGAAGTGAATCAGAGCATCAGAGTTAACCTGAAACAAAACAGAGTAAGAACAGTGTTGTTTTGCAAAGCCCCAGCTGAACGCCCTGTTAAAGCAAGATGTTAAGTATACTGCTCTTTCTCAGCCCAAAAAGCCTGTTTTGTTTTAGAAGGAAAGAACAGACTTTACAGGGCTGGCTCCCTTTCCTTCAAGTTGTGTGTTTGGCTGTGATAACTCCAGGCAACATCCATTCAGAATTTATTTTTTCCTCTGTTTTTGCGGAATAAGGATTCTAAATGCCTCACGTGCCTGATATGACATGCTTAGACAGCATCTATGCTGCCTTCATTTAATGTCCTTACTTTAAAACCAGCCATGAAGAGTCTGGACAATTAAAATCCCTCTTTACATAACATAGTATCCCCATGTTATTATTCCATCTTCCACATCTCCTGGAATCCACTGGTGGTCAAAATTACCTTGACGTGCTCACTTCTGTGCATTACTTAGGCAGAGGTATTCCAAAATAGGTGACTTCTGAAAAGCAGTCAAGCAATTGCTGGCTGTCCCCACAGGTGTCCACCTAGGTCAAATTTGCTAGTTTATACACTGGTAGTAGAAATCAGATGCATTGCCTCTTTAGCTACTCAGTCTGAGCACTGACCTGGCAGCAGGTAGTTAGAGACCACGCATGGTGCATAAGTGTTCAATAATTTGGCTCTGTACCATTTCCCATGTGTGCCTTCTTGCTCTGTACTGGCAGTTCCCTAAGCTCTATAGAGTCCCTTATGATCAGCACTGGCATTTCACTCTGAAGCTTTACTGTTACGGCAGAATTGCCAGATAGGTCCAGACCTACCTGAGGGGGATTTCAGGGGAGATTTTACGCACCTTTCTCCTGTTATCACTGCCTAGTAGCTCTGCCCGATAGCAGAAGGCACTGACACATGGTCCTGCATATCTACTCATCAAGCATAGATTTAACCCTTTCCTAGAATTCTGCATCTTTGTTACCAGGTATTAGGCAACTGCAGTTCTGCTGTCACTTCTGTCCTTGCATGGATAGTAGCTTCACTTTGCTCTGTGTGTGGTACCTTACAGATTTCTCGCAGTGGGTTTGTTTTCTTTACAGCCCACAACAGCTCCTGCTAAGCCAATGGTCAGGTTCCCTTTGGTCAAGGCAGAATTTGTCCCTTCTGTTGAGACTCCCTGTTTTTCAGCTTGTTTCTCAGCTATGCCTTCCACTATCTGTCCTCAATAAGATGGGCAAGTTCTCACAATTGAACCAGAAATATTCCAAATAAAGCAACAAGAGGAAGTTTCTGACTTCCCTTCTTGAATTTGCAGCAGAGATTAGCATAACAAGCCCCTTCCCTGTCTGGGGGGCCACAGGTACCCAGCTGTCAGCCTGAACAGATCTTCTTACACACCCTCATGCTGGTGTGCTATGGGGGAAGTGTTTCTTCATGGCTAGTGGCACTGACTCTGTGCTGATCTCCTTTCTAGGTGCTGGCACTCTGCTTTGTTCTGATCCTGGGATCCCTGATGCCCTGTCTCCCTGAATTCTCTTCAGCAGCACAGACAGTGAAAGCAACACCAGCACCAGACATTTACACAACTAGTAAAAGTAAGTCTGTCGTGGTTCCTCCATTTCAACTTGTCAAACCATTTCCAGCTCTTCTCTCGACACTCCCTGTTCAGGCATAGCATCCTTACCTCTGTGCCTACCCCATATGCTGGGACTGTGGCAAAGGAAGACTCCTAATCTGTCGGTGGTACAAACTCCATAACCATCTGTCAGTGGTACAAGCTCCTTGTTAGGCCTGTTGTCATTCTGTGCTTACCATTGTCCAAAACATGACAAGTGTCAAAGGAAGGAACATGAGGGAAAAGTCCCAGGGCAGACTGGTTGTCTTCTGAAGAGGTTGTGTGTCCAGGGGGGCATTTGCTTCCTGTAGCTGGGGGGAGGAGGGTATCCTGCACAGATCCACATGGAACATGGCTGGGTGAGCTGAAACCACCATCATGACCCACACCCATTGCAAGAGACCTTGTCCTCATTGTTAACCAATGCTCTCCTTTTTTCCAGTTCAGTCACGGAGCCTCCTTTTCTATGATGAGGGTGCTGGCTCCTTAGAAGAGAGCTATAGCTCCTTCCTAACCATGGACCATCCTGAGGGGTGGGAGGCCAAAAAAAGGCAGCCTGAGGAGGGAAGGCCTCATCTGGCCAGGACACATGAGACGGCTAAATATTTGAGCAAAACCCAGGGGGGTCCTGACCAGAACCAAACTGACCCAACTCTCAACCACCTCAAAGAGCAATTCCGTGAGAGGTAAGCAGGTGTGGCCACCTTCTGAGCCCAAAACACAGCATGGTGTCTAGGGGTAAGCAGCAGGCATGTCCATCCCCTCTGCTGCAAGCTAAGGATGTCTGAGGTGCTCGGGACAGTGAAGAGCAGTGGCTGGAGGAGGCCAGTGCTGGCAGGGAGCATAAGAACAAGTTCATTTTCTAGAGGAAAAGTTTGTCCATAAAGCAGTGTCCCCCTTGCATAAAGATGTGGAGGGCTGGATGACTCATGTGGTCCCAGGTTTGTGTTCCATTTAGTGCCCTGGGGAAGGTTCATCCTGGTCAGAGCAAACTAGCTGGGCACACAGAGAGGGGAATTTGTACAGGAGGCTACAATGAACCTTGACTGATGCCTTGTCTTTTCTTTTCCTCAGGGAGACAAGCTCCAGTGAGACAACTGAATTCTTGTAGCAGCTGCTGGACCTCAAGGCCTCATCCGTCTGATTGCAGGATTCCCTCCTCACCAAGCAACTGAGGGGACTTGGCAGGAGAGGACACTGCATTTAGACACTCCTAAACTGGCCTTGGGTTCAGCTCCTCCCCTTCCCCATCATCCCCATTAGTGCTGATCTCTCTGAGGGGAGTCACAGGACTGCCAGAACCAGCAATAAGTGTCTGGAGAAGCCCTGAGACTCCCTCTTCTCTGGCCTTACCTCCTGCTTAAATGAGCACTTCCCTATGCATGTGGGCTCGCCTTGAAGAGGAGGGAGATCAGGGGAAGCCCACAAACTGTTCAGCTCACTCCCCAAAGCCTCCAGACCAAAGGGGCTGTCCCCACATGTGTACCCCTTGGCTACATCAGATGCACCTGAAGGAGAGAGAAAGTGCTGGATTTACTGTCCTGCCTGAGGGTTTTAGGAGTGGGTGACGCCGGTGCTGGAGAGATGGCTCTGGAGAGTTTGAGCTCATTCCTTGCCCTCCATACGTTAGTATACTTCTGCTTCCATTGAGAGAAAACCTAGTTCTTCCTTGCTCTAGTTTTCTCTTGATGGACACGCCTACGTAACTTCAACACCAACTATCTGCAAAGATCTGCACACAAACGGAGTGGGGGAGAGAGATCCCAGACAGATAAATTGCCATAAAAATTAGCCAGCAGCTTCTGGGTAACCAGAGCTCTGAACAAGAGAACAACTTTCCCTCACAACCCACTTCTCCCCACCCTTAGCGCCCCTGTTTTGGTAGGAGTGGTATTTTTCTTTCTGTTCCCAGCTTGGGCCCTACAGTGCAGTGCTAACCAGGTCAGTGGCCTTCTCGCTTTCCATTCTGCAGGCCTCCCCCTTTGAGAGTGAGTGTGAGAAACACATTTCCATAACCCAACTCCCATCCCTGATTCTGCTTCATGCCAAATGGGGTCTTCCTAGGAACCACCAAGGAGAGCTCTATAACCCATTGGGCTGTCAGATTAGCCATCACTCCCCTCACATCCTCTGTGTGCATAATAGTGTTGTGAAAGCCACTGAGGACGTACTGGCATTTCTGGAGACACGTACATCTGTCAGGAAAGAGGTGGTATGTTGGAATTGGCCAGGGTCACCAAAGACAATTCTAGACCTCTTCTTTCTAAATGCTGAGAGCAAAGATAGCAAACTCTTGCCATACCACCTCTCAGGCAAGACTTGCTAAGCTTGGTGTTGAAGTGACATCATCTCAAGCCTATGCCATCCTCTTTAGCACCCAGACACCCATTTCTGACCCTTCTTCCTCTCCAGCAAAAGTCCTGCAAAAAGGCTGAAGTGTCTCCTCACTCCATTCCCTCAGCTGCCATTTGATGGAAGGACAATGTGGGACACGAGTGTTGGAGATCTGGGATGTGGCAGGTTGCCCCACGTGTAACACGGGAATGCCTGTGCACTCTGCCGGGTCTCACAGCAGGCTCCTCTTCTGCTTGTTTCTCATCAAGCACCCTGGACTCACTCTGCACTGCCCCAGCCTCTCCTCTTCCCCCAGGCTGGGAGTGGAGAAGGCTCCCTGTAGAGGAAGGATGGGATGGCTCTTGCTCAAAGACTGAGAGAAGTGAGGGAAGGGCCCTCACATCCTTCTTTTCTCCCTTTTGAAAATTGGTTTTGCCCCTCAAAGTAATTTAGGAAAATTTGGACACAGCTGGCTGCAATCGTGCATGCGTGGCCAGTGGGGTGATGAAGAGGAGAATTGCTCTGCTCTCCCCACAGGACCCACTGGTCACCGATACCACTGCATTCCCAATCCTCCACCTCCACCCCAGCACAAAGAACCACTGCCGGGTCCAAGCACGCCCTCCTCCACCCCAACACTTCCACTGAGCATGTCCCCATGCCTCCCACTCCCACCGTTGTACAGAGATCAAGAGCAGAACTCGTTTGTACATAATGAAACTTATTTTGTATTATTGCCGATCCCTTAAGATATTGTATTTTGGAGACTCTCAGATCCTATTTTCAGTATTGTATTTTATTAAGAATTAGTGCGGGCTTGGCATCTATGAACTTCTTTCTTGTAGCAGCTCACTTTCCACTTATACTCCAGCAGCTGCTTCTTCCCTTCTAGGTTTTTTAGGTTTTTGTTTTGTTTTGTTTTGTTTTGATTTCAAGCCACCCTTTCTCCTCCTTCTATGACTTGCTCTGCATTTGCTTTATGAAGCAAAATAAAAATAAAATAAAAAGATGCAGCATCAGCCTTGGGTTGACAGGTGCTTTCATTGAGGCATGGTTGTCACGCCAGCCCACATGCACAGCTCCTCACCTCCTGCTCTCTTTCCTGTTCCCTGGCCATGTGCAAAATTGGTTCAGTCCTGGGACCTCATGCTCCATGTCAGGGACTAAAACTTTCATGTTTTATTTCCAGCAGCACTGTCATTCTCATTTCTTCTGCAGTTCTGAACAAGTCAGAACTCTTCTACCTCAATTTCTTCTCCCCCTTCAAAATACCACTATCATCCTCTTGGAAGGAGGAAGATAATGGAAGAAAGTATATGAGGTGCAGTGAGCTACTCTGATGAAGAGGCTGTGCAGGGGTCTGTACAACAAAGACATAGCTCACAGCACCATGGTCCTATCCCAGCTGAAACAATACTTACACCTTTTCATTAACTGTTACAGCAGAGCAGCTGCACTCAGATGGGCAACGACCTGAGTCCTGTCTGTCTGTCAGCCTGTACCTCTGAAAATCCATTTACATCTGCAAAACCTGATAGGTTTTGTCCTGATTTTGTGTGAAACACAAAGCAACAGGGGGTCTAGAAAACAAATTTTCATTTTCTAGCAAGCTCCAAGTGGGTTCATTAGAATTTGGCCATTGAAATAACTCCTTGCAGTCAGCCCTCCATGTCTGGAAGGCAGCCTAAGCAGGAGCTCCTTTCAGAGATGCTATAAGGTATCTTTATCTCCTACATCTGGCTGGGCAGGTACAGCAGGACTCTGCCACAGCAGAATGTGAGGCTCAGGGCTTACAAAGGTCTCTTTCTGCAGATTATAATTTCTTTGTGGAGAGGAGTAAAGCTGTTGCCTCACTGTTTTGACTGAGCTAGCCATTGAACAGTGTCTGGGAGAGCTCTCTCCTCTGAGTCAAGTCTGTACTGCCAAGAGGGAGTTCGATGTGTGATCCATGGCAGGTTAGTCTGATATGGTTTTGCAGACCCATGCAGAGCTCCCTTCCCCTGCCTACCCATCAATGCAAGGAAATGCCTGACCTTGCCCTGCAGTTTCTTCCTGGGCCAGAACTAGTTGTGAGTTGAGAATCTGATGTTTTCCCTGAAGCACCTTGTCCAAAAGCAGCCTCCTAACCCTGTGTCAGTATGATGCACCTTCTCCCACTATGGGGTGGGGCTGCTCCTTTCACTCACCAGATTTCATCCAAAGAAGGGTTCAGCCCTGCTTTGCTCAGCCCTGTGAAACTTCATACAGCTATTTGGGAATTGCCTTCCAGGGAGATTTTGCCCTGCATCCTTCATGCACACTCCAAAACAGGTGCAAGAGGGAAGTCCTTAAAAGGATGAGTTCTCAGGCTTTGGCTCCTTTAACGCGGCCACAGCACTCAGAACCCTTCCATCAGGAGAAAATTTCCCTCCATCTTGACAAATCCTCCTAATTCTGCAGTCTACCAGATAACTCTGAGCTGCTCAAAGCAGGCACATTAGGATCTTTGATCCTTGCTATGCCTCCCAAAATGCACCAGCCACTCACACCTACCAATTTGGCTACAGCAAACTAATTAGAGCAGATTGAGAGAAATTAGCAAAGCAAGTGTCACCTTCTTTACAAGTCACCTTCAGCCTCACTCCGTTGCACTTGGTCTGCTCCAAGTGCCCCAGCTGAGCTCTGCCACAACAAGCTGGGCTTCTGCCCATTCAGGGTCACATTTCTCAGAAGCCTCTGCACTATCAATTCATACAAGCCCTGAAAAAAAAATGCTAAGAGAACAAGAATACGGACTTTGTTTCTCAGAGAAATTATTCCCGACTGTTCTGTTAGCAGGCCAATTAAAAACAACAGAAAAAAGAGAAAATAATTGGGTTTTGCAGCTTTCCACTGCCAAGCGGGTCACTGGCAGTGCGTGGCAGCAGCCTGGTGGGTATGGGGTATGTTTTGTTTGTCACAGAAGGACACTGCTGTTAGGGCACTCAGGAGAGTATCCCTGCTCTCCAAGCCCAGCGTGGTCCCTCTTGCTGATCCCATTTGGGAATGTGCTAGCAGTTGTCTTACCCATCCATCATGGGATAAACAGGCTTTGGTCCTGCTACCTGACAAGAAGCCTGGGCTCTTGGACACCTTCTGGGGGAAAAGGGGGCAGTTGCACCCCCCACACACCCCCCAGATGCTGGGGGGCTTATTAACTGTGATGGCACCTGGATGGACACTGACCTGGCCTGCCTCAACAAATCTGTGTTGATTTTCTAATCTGGTGGCTGAAATGGGGCTCAGAGGTGAGCAGGGCAGAGGTTCTTCTTGTGCCCAGAGTAGGAGACTGTACCTTCACAGAGCTTTACTCATTAGAAATGCCACTTCCTAGAAAGCTCATGTCCTGCCTATGCCTGCAAAACCAAGGATGGGGTCTGTATGGTAAATACCAATATGCCTTTGCACTGTCCCACATGCCCACACAGAAGGAAATCCCTACCCAGGGCACAGGAGAGGCACGCTCCTGCATGTCTCGCAGGTAAGCACCAGTGACCTGGCTCAGCTGAAGGGTGCCAGCAGGACAGGACTGACCCAATCCTACTGTACAGCCCCACCATCTTCAGGCAGCATCTACCTGCTCTTCCCAAGTCCTCAGGGAGCTCCAGGTGAAGGGTGACCCCATTCATGACAGAAACACGAAACATCCAGCAGAGACAGGTGGGCAGAGAGAGATGCAGACGCCTGTGCAATCCATTACATCCCCTCATGCAGGCATATCCTGTGATGTCTCCTCCAGACACACAAAATCTGCCCTGCCTGTGGGACAGCTATACAATCTGGCATGTGGGTAGAAAGGCAGAAATCCTCTGCTGGCAGCTCCTCCCCACAGAGAGGGTTTCTGTAGAGTAAGATCAGGCCCTTTGGGAAGGCAAGAGGCACCCACTGTCCAGCCCTTTACTCTGACATTACCAAAGGCACTGTTAGTTCAGGGCTCTGCTATGCCTGGCTCAGGGATCTCCTGTGCCTGCAATAAGGGCCTCTGCTTCCTACACTGAAGCTCCTTTCCTATGGCATTGAGACATCCACCAGTGAGAAATGCTCTCCCCTCCTTCCTACCGGGAAGTCTGGACCCTGCTCTCAGCCAGCTTCCTACTTGGCCATCCCTGACTGGCCATCCACTTCCTCAGCCTGGTGGCCACAAACTTCATTAACCATAAAGGACAAGACAGATGTTTCCCAAAACTCCCTGGGAGCAAGCAAGGACCAGCATTCTGCATCTCCTGTAGCTCCTCTGGACAGCCCATCTTTGTCCTGCCCTGGCAGCCCAGCTGTCACAGATGAAGGTGGCTCCCATAGTCCATGGCAACAGAGGCTCCCTAGGCCAGGAAGAGCCACGGGGCAGAAAGAAAAGCATCGCACTGTGGGTGGTGAGAACAAGGCGCCACAGGTCCCTCTGCACCAGCTGGGCATCCGCTGCTTCTCCCTTTCCACAGCCTGCTCCCTCTGGGCAGCCTCTCTGGGCAGCAGGAGGACGTGGAACGAGTCCGTGCACCCATGCAGGGGGTACTGGCAAGCTGCCAAGAAGGTCTCTGTCCCCGAAAGTGAGGGTGAGGCTGCTTCCCCAGGGCCAGCTGTGCTTGTGCAGTGCTGCTGGGGGAGGGCTCATCCAGCAGCACTCCAGCTTTCAAGGAGAACAAAACCCCTGTGGGGGCTGGAGGGGCTGAGTCACACAGCGAGGAGGGTGTGGGGTTCCCTGCCAGTCACGATTCCATGGAGGAGTGGGCTTGGGGGCTGCTGTGCCCTTGGGAGAAACAAATCCCACAGGAGGCGCAGTCAGAGAGAGATATCATTGTGACTTATAGGGCCAGACAAAGCTTCGGTAACTTGAACTGGAGGTGCCAGTGGGCTGTGGTTACCAGGAAAAGCCACAGCACTTCTCAGCCCCTGCTGCTTCCCAGGCTGGGGTCAAGAGTGGCATGGGAATGTGCTGTGCCACAGCATCCTGCAGCAGAGGTGCCACAGGGCCATATGGAGGTTATGGGCAGTGCTGGCACAAGGGATGAGATGCTCCTGATGATTCCCAAGGTGATACAACCATCAGAGCAGGTTGAGGACAGGTTCCTGCTCCCATCATGCCAGACTTTCATGGGAAAACACTGGGATTACAGGTGACTGCACTGTGCTCTTCGTGCAATACATGATTGTAGGACCTTGCCACGATGCAGGGGATGGCTCTTACAGACATGAAGTTTGAATTTTGCAGGGTCTAGCAGGTAAAGGCACAGCACGTGTATCTGGGACAGAACAAATCAGGCACATATGAGAGCTTTGTAGGGATCTCTTATCTCAGCTGACATCCGCAGCACCAGGGTGGGCTGGGACTGGGGTCACAAAGTCTAGTCGCAACCCAGGACAAACAAATGATGCAACTTTTCTGATGGATGTGGGCAGAGAACAGAGGGGCATTTCTACCTCTGGATGCCAAGACTGGAGAAAAATTGACTTGAATAAGGAAAAATTAGGAATAATGTAGCCTCCTAAGTGGCAAGGAGCTG
Source organism: Eopsaltria australis (assembly GCA_034509425.1). Taxonomy (NCBI): domain Eukaryota; kingdom Metazoa; phylum Chordata; class Aves; order Passeriformes; family Petroicidae; genus Eopsaltria; species Eopsaltria australis. Next base: position 5,400,791 of record JAVTVJ010000241.1, read on the forward strand.
AATGAGCCAGCTGGAAGGACAGAGGCCATGCTACAGCAATATCTGTGCTCAGCTGGGTACTGCTGTCCACAGCTGGGGACCCTGTCCCTGGACAGATGTCATCCATGTTGGATTATTGGACACAAGAGCAGGTACTTTGCTGTGCTGGGGCTGCTGCTGTCATGCAGTTTTCCAGGCTACCTGACTTCACCTGACAGCAGGTCTGGTTAAGATAAGAGGCTGAGATCCAGCTCCCTGAGCAGCCCTTGCAGGCAGGCAGGTGGCAGCTGGACTGCAGGCAGAGCGGGGTGGTGAGTTGTCACCCTCGTCTGCCTTCCCAGACTCTGAAGAGTTAAGTGCCAGTTTCAAGTGTCTCTAAGGTGATACCAGGCTGCCGGCTGGATGCAGCTCCCCGCAGCCCCCTCCCCACGCACACAGCACACACTCATGCTCACTTTCTGCTTTGTCTTTTGAGAGCTGCTCCAGGCTTTGTGCACAGGCACTTTCCTCGCTGCCTACCTTTCCCTGCTGCTCCCGCTCAGCTGCTGCTGCCGGGGACAGTGACGGACGTGCCTGGCTCCAGAGGGACCTCGCAGAAGGCAATCCGAGCTCCCTTTCACTCACTTGCAAGCATCGCTAGCCCTGGACTCTGCTTCTCCAGCGAATGCCGTGTTCTCCACTCCTTTCCCACTGCTCTCACGGTGCCAGCACCTCCGAGGAGCAGCACCAACATCTCTAGGTTTGTGTCAGATATTCCTCCGCTTCAGAGTGGCAGGGCAGTAGAGACAGCAGGAGGCTGAGCTGCTGTGTCTGAGCTACTCGAGCTGCTATCAAGAGGCCAATAAATACCACTGCAAAAAGTTGGACACTGTTTTTCCTCGTGCTTGTGCTCCCTCAGGGAGTTAAGCCTTGCTGGGGAGGTGAAGTGGAGCAGCACTGTGGGACCCTGTGGAGCGAGACCGGGCTGCTCAAGAAGTTCTGGGGACAGAGTGGGACTCCTCGCCTAGAAAGACACCTTGCTCCAGAATGGCTGAAGGTCCCGGGAGCTGGAGAGACTTCTCCCCTGCCAGGAGCAATGGTGAGGTGGCCAGGGGAGCCACAGCAAGCCTCCGGGGAGTAGCAGACACAGAGAGCACTGGGCGAGCACAACGCTTGGGCCTCCGCAGCATGGATCCAGCCTGGCAGGAGATGAGAGGGGCAGTGGCCGTGGCGGAGGTGGAGGAGCAGTTCCTGCACTTGGCCATCAGAAAGCAGGTCTCCTACAGGTAGGAACATCTGGGTCCCCAAGTCTCAGGGCTGCGCTGGGGCACTGGAGTGGCCTGTCCCTAAGGCATCTCCCTTCCATGGGGTCAGGGTTGGTGCTTTCCACTGGCCACCAGCACATTCCCACCAGAAATCATCTCAGCACAGAGACAAGGCAACCAGCTACTCCAGTCCCTCCGATCGCGTGCAACAGCCCCTCTGCAGTGGCAGTCTCATTATCACCTTTGCAGGCCCCTTATTTTCCTTCTACCCAACTCCCCCTTCCCATCCTGGGGCTGTGATGCCTCCAGACAGTGGTCTGGACCTTTTGGGGGTACCTTGCAGCAAGGGATCTGTCCTGGCTTTTGGTGTGACTCTTCTGTTGCAACTGCTGTGCTTCCCCACCCCTGCTTTCAAGCAAAGCTGGCAGAGGTGAAGAATGGTTCTCATAGCTCTCATGGGGGTTTATGGGAGCCACTGCCTGGTGATACTCAGGTGAGCTCCTATTCCCAACTCCAGCCATAATGTCCAAAATCCTGCTTGGGTCAGTGTCTCCAGGACTTCAGCTCTATTCTTCTGTCACAACCAATAAGGTCTGATGTCCCACCCTGCCCTTTTGCTAGAATGGTGTTTAAGCCCTTCTATGATAAACTACCCCCCATCTTAGCAGAATGACTTTCAGATGTGAGGACAAATCCTTTGACCCTGCACCTGCCCAGAGTAAACGTGAGCATTGCAGGACTGACCCTGGACTGCTGTGGGAGTCTGGAACTGAGAGGAGGGGAGAAGGCAGGAGCTGCCTTCTTACCATTCCCTAGAGCTGGCTTGGCCCAGAGATGTCTGTGTCCTTCCGAGCTCCATGTCATCATGTCACACCATGCTCAGCGACTGCCACATAGTTTACAAGCAAGTGGAAAACTGACATGGAGGTTCTTGATGCCATGACCACTGCCATGGCAGACAGAGACTCTGGATGAGCTCTCCTGCCTCTGGTCTGGGCCTTGGGGACCCCGGGGTGCAGAGGTCTGCCAAGGGGAAGATTTTGGACAGGAGTTATCGGTCACCCCCTATCTGCACTCCCACGTATACAGCAGCCCTTCCCCCCCCCCCCCCTTCCCCCTTGCAAGGGCTTCAGTGAAAGCTGTGAGAAAATTGCTCTCTAATATTGCAGTAATGGGAACTAATGGGAAACCTTGTTAGTGCCTGCAGAGCAGGAGGGGCCCCGAAGCTGACTCATCCCCAGCACTTGTTATTCGTGTAGTGGGTGGTGAGCAAGAGCCGGGGTGGCAGAGAGCTCCCCAGGTGCCTTGTGCCCCTGAGCCTTGCCACGAGCTGGGGCAAAGCACAGCCCTCCTGGTCCTCATTCTGTACCCAGGGCTGCTCACTGAGGCATCAGGCAGAGCTGGGAGGGTCTCTGCCCTGATGGCACACAGGGTGAGGAATTACTGTGCCAAGCAGAGCAGGATTTTCTCCTCTTAGCTGTCTTCTCCAGATGTGCACAGTGCATTTTGAGAACAGATTAGCCAGCTGCAATTTTCCAGCCTCCCCAAGGGTAAGGAAGGGACCATATTGCAACCTAAATTATCAGCTTGAATTTGTTCCAGAATTATCTAAGGTTGCTAGGGATTTTATACACCCTGTCCATCCCACCCCAGCCACCCCAAGCAGGTGCCTCAGTTGTGCTGCCCTTACACAAAGCCCCTCTGCCTTACACAACCCTCACAAGGGGTCTCTTTGCAAGGGACTTTGCCCTGTCCAATGCAGGCTTTGCAGAAGGAAGGATTCTGAGAGGTTGGAGGGAATGCCACAGCAACCTGCAGGCCAGCAGCAAAGGAAGAGATGGTGCCTGGGATGAGCTGCTTCCTCCACCCTGTGTTTTGGATGGCCAAGCAAAGGGAAGGAGAAATGGGAGAGGAAGTGTCTGGGGTTGGAAATCTGTTGTTCTGTCCTGTGACACCCAGGTAGTTTCAGGTCTGGCTGCTTCCTCAGGCAGGTGAGGTGGTGATGGAGCAGTTACCCAGAGGTGGCCTAACCTTCCATCATGTGCCCCTTCTTGAGAAGTTCTAGGGAGCTGACAGAAATCCCCTTGCTGTGCTATCTAGCTCTGGAGACACTTACTGATCCCTGGTACAGAGTTTGGAGGACCTCCTCCATTGGCCATGGGCATCGCAGGTATCCTCAATGTCAGCTGAAGGTTGGAGGCCCCAGTCCCCTTGCTGCCAACCTGCCTGCTCCTGCTGGGACCCATTAGTCATCACGAGGGGCAGGCAGCATAAGCTGCTATATAAAGGTTTTGAAATGAGCAGAAATGATATTAATCCCATGGAAATAAAGTTCCTTCCATAAATAGCTGCCACAGTGTATGGAGGCGCCTTGGGCGGGTGGAAGAGAGCTCAGTACTCAGGTTATATTTAGGACTTTGAGTAGCGGTTTCGTGCCAAACTTATTAATGATGCTGGCTTGTGCACCAGATTTGCACATTCTAGGACAATTTTCCCAGTAGGGAGGTGCCTCTGCAATGCCAGAAGGACCCAATGCCCTCTGTCACTAGAGCAAACCCAGAGCAAGCACCAGGGTTGTGTACCTCAACCTCCGGACAATCACTTTGGCCAAGGAGAGTTGCCTTGAGCATCCCCACCAAGGTTTTGTAGTGGGGCAGGATCATCTCTAGCTCCCAGAGTGGAGTAGCTCTGGTGGCAATAAGGCAGGCTAGAGGCTGGCAGAACTTTGCTGCAGGGAAAGCTGACCTGGAGCTAGAGAGACTTGGGACAGGTGGTGGCAGGTCACAGCAGCACCCTGCAACCTCTCCTGAGCACTTGTGGGCTCCCTCTCAATTTCATCATTGTTTTCAGGGTGATGCTTGCAGCAGTAGCCTTTCTCATTGTCACTGCTCCCAGCAACCTGGAGGGGTGTTTACCCAGAAAGGAAACCACAAGCGCACAAAAGCTCCTGTACGCGCTCTCCGCAGGCTCCATCTATGGGGCGGGGGACGTCCCAGATCAGACACGCACCCTTCGGCTCTCGGTCACGTCCGGAGGTAGCGCCCGGACCAGCCCACGCACCACCACGCAGGCATCTCTGGCACCGAGAAGAGGGGTCCTGTGTCCCTCTGTGTCCCCCAGCCAGCTCCCGTCCCCGCCAGGGAGATGCGAGGCACTTCGGCTGTTCAGCGCGGTCCCCGGCTGGCACATAGGAGGCAGCTAATGCAACTCACAGGCTGTTCTGTGCCAGGGAGCTAAATATAACCCGCAGAGTGGAGCAGAGGGGGCTGCTTTGTCATGTAAATAGCAAGGGAGCTTGGTCATAGAGCAGGCAGGCCAGAGGGCAGAGCTGGCAGGAGCTGCTGGAGAGAGGGAGGTAGGAGCCCTGAGGGGCCCAGGGGAAGAAGGTTGCTATTCTCTGCTGTCTTCTCTTCCTTTTGCCTTCAGATCTGGATTCTGGATGTTTGTGAAGTCCCAGGACAGCCTGGGCAGTGCAGGGGCTGAGGAAGAAGGAAAGGAGAGCCTCCACTGTCTGCAGGGAGGAAGGGACAGAGAGGGGATCTCCTTCCTCTGAGTCCTGCCTGCTGTCTTTTTAATCGTGTTAGCCCTGCTCTCCAGAGCAGCATAATCAAATTCCCATTCATTTCCAGCAAGCCAAGCCTGCTCCACTCTGACAGAGACATCTGTCTCCACATCCCTCTGTGCAGCAGGGAAAGGATGTGCGTGGCACGGCCAGAGGGCAGTGCTAGAAATGAGCAGGTGTCTCCTCACAGACCTTGGTCGGGGGTGACAAGCGTCTCACTATCCCCTGCCCTGACTCTCTTCAGAGCCAGGGACAAGCTCTGCTGGGCCCCACTGTCAGACACAGGCTCTAGTGCACGGCACAGGGGTGGGATGGATTTGGAGCTGGCATCATCCTGTGCTTGGAGCACTGGAGTGTGTGTTCACTCTCATTCTGGATGTTCCTATGTGCAAGGTAGCGGTGAGTTGGATATGGGACTTATGTAACAAGAGATAGAAACATCCCAAGAAGCAATTTTGGAGAAACAGGGAGTTTGTGGGTACAGCCTGGCTGTGTAGGGACACACCTGCAGCATGCCAGGGAGGGATGGCATAATGCAGCCCCAAGTCCCATCTTAAACCAGACACACTCCCTGGTTTAAACTGACCCAAGACCCTGATGCTGCCAGAGAGGATGCTCCTGCCCTTCCTCCTGCTGTGGTTTTTCCACGTCAGGCAAGCCAGGTCGGCTCTCTGAGGCAGCAGAACACAGCCTCCCTCCCCTGTTTGTCCCCACAACCACAGCCTCACCCTTGCATGTGGTGTGCGTGTGCAGGGGGACCATGGGGTGGGACGCCCCAAGCAGGCCAGCAGGGAGGTTGTTAAGGGCACTAACCAGTGTTAGGGGCAATGCCAACCTGCATCCAAACACTGCTGGGTAGGGAAAGCTGGGATCCCTGAACCAAGAGCCATCCCTTCTCCTGACCACTCCCTCCCTTATCTGATCCCCATTCACAAAGAATCCCACAGGCAGGTATCCTGCTGAGTTTGGCTGAAGCAGGCAGCATAATCCTTTCAGTACCAAGGGGCTGCACAAACTAGCATAAGACAAGGGTGCCAATTCACAGTAACATCCAGCACAGTGATGCCCATCCCTCTCCTGTGCTGCCTACAGAGATGCCTGTGCAGCAGAGTCTGTCTCCTCTGGTCTCCTTACCAAGAACAGCTAGTACTGAGATTTCTAGGGGTTCCTCCACAGTTTTGCACCAAGCCCAAGGGACAGAACTGTGAAAAGACACACGGACACAGCACACAGAGGATGGTGAAAGACCCAGGGCAGGGCGTGTTACATCTCCAAAAGCCCCAGCAAGCCCCGGTGCTCCTGATGCTCCTGGGTAAGAGGACTAGACATCAACACCATGAGACAGAGCACGAAACATGAAAGGGAAATGTCTGCAGGCAGAGTGAAAATGCAACTAACCCATCATGGCATGCAAAGCAGCGAGGATGACGAACGCTTTCCACAATAACAAAACCGTTCCCTCCCTGATCTGTGAGCTGGAGTTAGGCATCCAGGACCTGCCTTTTCCTCTCTCTGCACAGTAATTAATGCAGTGGGTTGTGTTCAGTTTCAGAGCTTGCCTGGTGAGATCAAGGTCTGTCAATGTTTTTTTTTTCCTTTTGATGATGGAGTTTAAAGCAAGACCATGTGCCCCTTTAGAAATGCCATCTGTGCAGGCTGCCAGGACCAGCTTTGCTTGCTTGCTTTTCTCTGGCCCACAGAAGCTGTCCACATACCCTCTTGGTGATCTGAAGCTTTCCTGGAGCCAGAGCACACCAAGTAGCATCTGGTCGAGAAGAGCTGGGGTTTTTGGACGTGGGGACAGGCTGGGCCTGCAGGTTTAGGCTGTGTTGCCCCAGACTGGGATGAATGATGAATGTCAGGCTGTTTCTCCATTCTATGGAGGGTGGCCAGAAGCCTCCTAGATGCTTCCATTTTTCACGCTGCCCATTCCTGATTTACCAAAGTGTTTTTTCAATGAACTCCAGTGCAGAGCGAGCAGACACTGGAGGTTGTTTTCAGACCACCCACACAGGGAGCACCAGGGGTTGTGAGTGCTGTGGTGCCCTGCAGGGTAAGGAAGTGCATGGCACAGGGTGGGTGGCAGGAGGACAACCCCACTGCAATGGCCTGGTGTGCATGGCCTGGCGCTGGGGCAGCTTCGGGAGAGGGGGCTGTCTCAACTGTGGGGGCACTCAAAGAACCACCCAGCAAGGGAGGTGCGGCTCCTGGGTGCGCAGCCCGGCGTGCCAGGACCTGCTCCTGCTTGCTGAGGGTGCGCACGAGGCTTCCCTGGAGAGGACCCGGCAGAGGAGGTGGCCAGCGCCGTGGGAAGAAGGCCGCGCAGCCGGCTGCGATGACAGCCGCCCTCACACTTCCAGGAAGTGCAAAGAGAGGAACCAGGTGGAGGGTGCAAACAAAGCCGGGGCCCCGGGCGGGCGGCCGGGCGGCGGAGCACTGCCAGGGACCTGCCCTCGGGATGACTCCGGAAAGCGGCTGCCGGGGGAGGAAGAGCGAGAGTGAACCCCGGGCTGGCTGAGCGCATCAGCTCATGCTGCGGCAGATGTGGCGGCATCGCTCCTGGGACGTTCCCCAGAGCCCTCCGGGGGACGTAGATATAAGGTACCCACCGAGCTGGGCTCTGCCGCCTTCTTCCTCTTGTTGGGGGGTTGAGGTGCTGTGGCGGCTGCTGACAGCCCACGGCTCAGAGGCTGGGGGGAAGGCTTCCTGTGCTCGCCCAGCGCCTTGCCCGCAATCCCCTCCTCTTCTCTCAGTGCCCGGGCTTGCGCAGCACAACCTCCCAGCCAGGATGTCACAGGGCCGAGCGAGCGCTTTCGACGCCAAGCCTGTGAGCACAGCGGGCCAGCCCAGCTTTGCCTGGGCTCTCGGTTTCTGGGAAGCGGGAGTGTGTCCCTATCCCCACCAGCCCTCCGGGAAACGGCTGGTGCTTGAGGCTGCCAGTGGGACCTGCCCCAGGGTGTTAAGGGTCAGCAGGAGCACCGTGCAGCGGGGAGCCAGGGCCTTGTCCTGCTTTCAGCCTAGCTCCGGACCCTTGGGAAGGGGGGAAGCTGCCATTGCGGCCGGCACATTTTCCGTTCAAAGGAGGGCTGGGAGAGCTGCTCTTTGCCTGGACTGGCAGCCATGGCGAGCGGGCCAGCGCCTGCCGCTGCCCGCTGAGCCAGCGGCTGCCAGGCCAGGGTGTCGCTGGGCTCAGGGAGAAGCGGGGCAGGCGCTCGCCGGGCTGGGTAAGAGCCTCAGTGCTGGCCTCGGCGACAAGGCCGGCGGTGGCTCCCGGTCCCCAGAGAGGGCGGTGGCGGCGGCGGCGGGGCTGTTGGCTCCGTCCCCTCCGTCCGGCGGTGAACAATGGGAGGCGGAGGCGGAGGTAGGGGGAGGCTCCGCTTCTGCCGCCGAGCCTCTTCCGAGCGCGGGGCGGCGGCGGGGCTGACACGCGGCTTCCTGAGGCGGCGGCGCCGGGCGCGGGGCCACGGGACGGGTTCCGCCGCCAGCCCCGCTCCCCGTGCTCGGCAGGTGGCGCTGGCGGCGCGGCCTCCGGTGCCACCGGTGAGCGCCTGCACTTCCTGCCCGCCTGTCCGTGGCCCCGGCGGGGCGGGAGCCCGGGCCGGCCGCGCCCCCTGCCCGCCCCTAGTGCCCTCCCCTGGCTCGGAATCGCTGTGGCGGCGGCGCCGAGCCCTGAGCTCGGCCATGCAGGCGGCTCGATCCCCGCCATCCGGCGATTCGCCCTCCGCCTCCTCCTCGGACACCACCGCCGCCACAGCCGGCTCGTCCGGGGCGTCAGGCGGCTCCGAGTCCGAGTGGGGGACGCCGCCGCCGCCTCCGCTGGGCCGCCGCCACAGCAACAAGCGCTTCACTGGCCTCAAGCTCTTCGGGCGCAGGTGAGCGCCGGGCGGGGCGGGCGGCGGGACGGTGGGTCCCGCCGGGCGGGCGAGCTTCGGGTCGTGCCTGCGCCGTCCCCCCGGCACCTGGCGGTGGAGCGGGGCCGGAGGGAGCTCCCGGGTAAAGGCTGTCTGTAGGCGACTGGAGCATCCGGAACGGAGGCGACGGAGCACCGGCTCCCGAGGAGCCTGCCGCCGCCGGGCCGTCAGCAGCCGCCTCACCAGGCCCGGTCGAGGGGCTGACCTCGGCTGGGCGCAGCCGCAGGGGGATACGGGACAGGGTGAGGGGATGGAGCGGGGTGAGTTTGCTTTTCCCTCTTTGGCACGAGCGATGGGAAGTTGGGGAGCTCTGCCCTCGCTCCACGCTCCTGGAGTCGGAGCCTCGTCTCCGGGGGATTCGCTTCCACCCGCGCAGAGCTGCCCGTGTCCGTCCCCGCACGCCCGACCCGCGCTTCGCCCGCGACACTGGCAGTCCTGCCGCGCCGGGGCATGGCTGTGCTCGTCCCGTGCTGCCGCCTGGCATCCCGGCTTCGCGTGCATCCTTCCCAGAGCCAGCTGGGCTCCTTGTGCCTCCCTTCGCCTCTCCGTTGGCCTCCTGGGGCTTTGGACCGTGTAAGCGAAGTACCTCGAAGTACCAGAGCCTGGTACCTCTGCCATCCGGAGGTCTTTGAAAACACTGAGTAACTGAGGTCTGAAGGAACCTCTGGAGATCACCTGGTCCACACTGCTGTCTCAAAGCAGGGTCGAATTTGATCAGGCTACTGCTGTTGAGTTTTGAGTGTTGACAGGGTGTAGAGAACACAGCTTCCATGGACACCCACTCCCGTGCTTCAGCTACTCGGGAATTTTTTTCCTCTAACAACTATTCAGTTTCCCTTGTTGCAGCCTGTGCCTGGTCTCTGTCAAGTTGTCACTGTGCACATCTGGGCAGCGTCTGACCCAATCTTCTCTGTACCTTCCCATCAGGTTGTTTAAGATGGTAATAATGTTCCCCCTCAAACTTTTCTGCAGGCCAAATTGCCCCCATTATCTTATCTCCTCCTTGTACTTGATAATTCTTGCCCTCAGCCATGTTGGTAGCCCCGTGACAAACTTTCTGTATCTCCTGAGTATTTTTGGCATATGGGGGCAGTTGAAGCAGGATACAGTGCCACCAGGGTGGTATCACACGTGCTGAATGGAGGGGAAAGGCCCCAGTTTCAACCTCCACAGCCAAACCGGACCTGGGAGTGGATGGCTTGCAAGGTCACTCCACCACAGAACAGTGTTCTCTGCTCTGGTTTCAGAGTTGTTGGCAGTGCCTGCCTTGAGCTCCTGGCAGTCTCTGGCATGTTCCCAATACTGTGTGGCATCTTTCTCTGACTGCTGGGGCTTCACGCTGCTCTTACTGCAATGGAGATCAGAGCCACGGAGAAGTTTTCCACGTGTGAATAACCTTTGGCAGCATGGACTCATGGGGAGAGGCAAAGTAGGATGGGCAGGAGGAGCTGGAGGAGGCCAGCAGGCCTACCAGGACAGCTGGAAGTGCCCATTGGGTTGTTTGGAAGTGCCCATTGGGTTGTTCAGTGCATTCTCATCCTTCTGCTGCTGATGGAGGGATCCAGTTCCCTCTGGCTCAGAGAGATGAATGCAGCACCCAGAGCTGCAGGGTACTGAGGAGAGGTTCCCAGACCTCTGAGACTGAAGGGACTCCCATGCATGCCAGTGGGAGATAGACTCAGTGGGACATCATGCTGGATAATTGGCTGCACACCACTGAATTCATGCCCACCTGAGCATTGGAGCAGAGGATGGCATGAAGTTTCTTCACCTTTTCTGAGGGTATTACAAGGGAAGGCTGTGCTACGCTTCCTTTTGTCAAGAAGTAAAGCCAGCCTCTACCCCCCAAATGCTTTCCAATGACCATCAGTGAGGAAATTTGCACCCTCTTCTATTCTAAGCTTTACCCAGAGCATATGTGGCTGGGAAACAGGTCTAGAGGATGCTTAGGTAATGGGGAGGAATTTGCTCAGTGGCCCCAGTGGGTCTCTGGAGAGCCCTGGCTTCAAGGAGAGAGGTCTTCTGAGGTGGACACCCTGTGCTGAACTCTGCTTGCAGCAGCACTCGGAGGCATGGCCAGGGGAGGCAAGGGTCCACAGAATGGCAAGAGAGCCTGTCTTGTCCCCAGGGCAGGTGAGCTCTTGGGGTTTGAAGCAAGAGAAAGGTGAGCCCCCAAACTCTGGCCTCCGGTGGTATGTTGGTCCCGTGTTTTGCAAGCAGGCTTATTTCTGTGCCTTATAATTGCCTTACAGGAGGGTGGAGTAATTGGCTCTAGAGCCGACAGAGACAAGTGCACAATACGTGCATCCAGGCCATGGATGGGTAATTCTTTTAATTGGGCTGATAAAGAGATTGGGGCTGATCAGATAAGAGGTAGTTAGGATTAAATTGCCTTTCTAGGTGCCCTGTTTCTTGTGCTATGAGTGAACTGCACAGTTTACCCTTTCCAGGGAGGAATTGGGGAAGGAGTGTAAGTGCTGGGGACAGTGCCTGTTTCTTGCTTGCCCCCGTGCCAGTGATGGATTTTCCCTGTGGGCTTCAAAGCTTCTGTAACAAATTCCACTTCAAAGGAAGTATGTGTAATGGCTGGTGCAATAGTGTAAGCAGGGACCATAGACACCAGTGGGGCAGCTGGCAGATGGTAGTCCAGCAGAGAGCATGGGACCAAGTTTTTGACTGTGACCCTTTGGGAGGTCTTGTGCTGGAGCCTGCACATGGCCCTGGGGGTGCCTGCCACTGCCCCAGGAAAGGTCTGTGGGTGGTACAGCCTGTGGGTAAACGGCACTCAAGAAACTGAGCTGAGCACCCGCCTACATCTTTCTGGGACGTCATTTGTCACTGTCTTTCTTGCAGCTTGATGCTTACACCCATGTGAAAGCTGAGAACGATGTGCCACTGGGACAGCAGCCCAGCCTTCCCTGTCTCCCCGCTGTTCGGGGGGTGTCCTCAAACCTGCTGGCCCTTGGGCCCACTTCCCCCTGTGCAGGTGCGGTAGAGAGGCTGTGCAGTGGGGTAAGCCCAAGGTGCCCTGGGGGAAGACCATATGGTAGTGAGGAGCCTGATGTTTGTGCTCTGCACGCTGGCAGGCTGAGAGCAGTGCTTCCCTCGGGACAAGCTTTTTCACGAGGCACCTTGCTGCCAACTAGCTATTGAGCAATCATCTTCCTACTTCTCCTCCATGGATGCGGATTTTGTATGCCTCCAGCCTCTGCTCCCCACACTGCTCAGAGGTGTTGCATGGGTACCTTTAGCTGGGCCTGGGCCAGTGTCACGTGTGGAAATCCCCAGCTGTTCCCTACAGTGACACTTGGGCTTGTGCAGGGCAGATGGGATGTGCTGAGAGGGTTGTTTCTGCTGCTGAGTTTGCTCTGTGATCTCTGCTCAGGGCCTGACCTCCTGTGGGGCTGCTTAGGGACTTCTTCCTCAACGGGGGAAAAACAAAGCACTGGGCATGCTGAGTAGCTGTACCTGTTGGCAGCCCATGCAGCTTCACAATGGAGCCAGGCTGGGGCAGCTGCCAGCTCACAGTGGGGCCGTGGGACAGGGCAGGAAGGATCAGCATGGTGGTCTGACTACTTCCAGAGGCTGAGGTCCTCCGTGATGTGGACCCTACCTGCCTCCTGCCTTGTCTCTCCAGTCCCAGGCACCCACTGGCAGCTCCCCTCCACTCCCAAGATCAGAGCAGGGGCTGCCACAGTGACATGTGCCTGCTCACAGGAGGTGTCAGGACCTTTAATTATAGCATCATAGAATGCTTTAGGTTGGAAGGGACTTTAAAGATCATCCGGTTCCAACCCCCCCACCATGGGCAGGGACACCTTCCACTAATCTTCTTAGGAGCTAGAGCATCCTTTCCACGAAACCCTGTAATCTCCTCAAGTGGCTGAAAGGAGGGAGGATGATGAACCGATTTCCTCCTTTCAACAAAAACAATAGGAAGAGAGTCAGGCAGTGGGAGTGGGCAGAGGTCTTTGCAAGGATACAGTGTTGAGAGGGGAGAGGCAGAGCTGTGGGTGGTGCAAGCGGGGTGAGTTTGAGAGCGGTTTGATTGTGTCTTTCCCCTTGGGGACTAAGGAGATGCTCGTAAGGGGAGGCCAGCCCTGTACAATGGGGCCGATGCTCTCACAAAAGGCAACCTGAGCTCTGGCAGGTGATGGGAGACAGTGTAGGATTTCCTTCACTCATCATCGTGCAGTGCCTGGGACAGTCTCCCTAGAGACTTGGCAAAGCCTCTACATTTAACTTGCAGCTCTGCTCTTAGTGGAGCTCTGTTTTCTTTCTCCCAGATGACTCTGTGAGCTGAAGCTCCTGAGTTATCTCTCAGCCATGCATTCGCTTGCTTGCTGGTTCTTTTAAACCACTGCTGACTTTGAGATGCTGAGTTCAAGAGTAGAGTGAGGACTACAGGATAAGACTCCTTGACCCTTGGGATCACAAACAATCTTTTTTGGAAGAGATGGGATACTGGCAGGAGGTGAATGGCTTCTGCTGGAGACTTTGGGAGGTAGGGACTCTGGTGCATATCTGGCTCGGCAACACGAGCTAGACATGGAAATAGGGGAAACCTGTCCTGCTGGTTCTTGAGCTGGAACCAGGCTCTGGGGATAATAAGTGGCTCTGTCTTTGCAATCCTGCATTCAGGAGCTTTCCCTAGGCCAGCTCTCCTGTAGTACAGAATTATATTCTGTGTTGCTGTTGCAACTTGCAGATCCAGCAGCAGCTGCAGTCTGTGTTTGGGAGCTGGGAAGCTTTCTTCTTCTCCCCATCAGGATGCCAGGTGGAGGGTGAAGCTCTGCCAAGGCAAGCAGTGAGGCTGTGCTGGCCAGGCCAGTGCCCAGCAGGGTTGGGGTCCTGTCCACACCAGACATATGTACTAGACCCAGTGCTGTTCTCCTCCTGCCTCCAGTTTAGGGGTTGATGCCTTAGGGTGCTAATTTTGTACTTAACTGTGAGCTCTGCCCCCAGGGGAAGCTCTTCCTCATTGTGCCAGGATGAGGAGCTGAGAGGATCTCTTCCCACTCCATGCTGTCCCAGACAGTAGGAGTTAATGGGCCTCCTGTCTCAGCCCTGACTGCCAGGCAGGTTGTGCTGTCTGGGTTGGGCTGTCAATTCCAGTTTCTACCTGTGACCATTGCTCCCGTGCCTAGAAATAGCCTGGCTGAGCTTTGCCCATCTGATGGCTGTCAGCCCTTCCCAGTTCAGAGCCTGGGGAAAATGAGCTAAGCTTGCCCCATCTCAGAGAAGCCCTACCCAGCTGTGAGAACTGGAGACCTGTCTCTGGGGGGACTGCAGGATGCTGCCCAAGCTGTGGGTGCAGGGGGGCAGATACATGGCACTGGTGGGAAAGCCCCACCCTGGGAGCAGATGGTGGTCTGGCTGGAGGTAGTCCCACCCTTTGGCTGCTGTCCTGTCCTCCATGTGCCCTGTGTTGGTAGGAGATTCCTTTAGTGTGTCTCATTGGCTGTTGCTGGCCCCGTGGAATTACTGCAGGATGCCAGCTTGTGGCAGGCTCTAGTCCCAGCCCCATGTGGGGCATCCAGCCAGAGTGTGAAAATCGCACCCAGCACCAATAGGCAAGAGCTTAGTGTTTGCCCTTTCCCCAGCTCCACTCACCCCATCTCCCTTTCCCTGCTTCCCAGCAGCATCTCACCTCTTTCCAGGGCTGGAGCAGTTTCAGCTCCAGCACATGCTGTGGCTTTGAAGAAAGTCATGTGTCCCAGCTGGCTGGCCCAGGAAGTCAGGGCAACTAACATAGAGCCTTCTTGCAGAAGGTTTTCCCCTTGTTTTGGTGCAGCTTGGCTTGCACAGGAAATGTGTGTGCCGAACAGCCTGTCCCTCGCTTGCCGTTGTCAGCCCAGGTGTGGATCCAGAGCCAGAGAGCAGGGGGACTTCTTGCTGCCTGCTCCCCCCTGGCTGTGGAGGGCCCCATCTCCACTCTAGGGCAGGACTGCCCAAGGGGATGAGGATAGAGAATCATGGGGCAGAAGTACCTGAGGTGGCTTGGAGCCTCCTCCTGAGCTCCCAGGCTCTGGCCATGGCCTGTAGCCATCCAAGAGAGGGAGCAGGGGGCTATGCAGACGGCCATATGCTGTCCCCTCCGTGTGAAAGTTCCCACTTGGTCAGATTATCTGTACATCATCCTCCTCTGGCCAGGAGCCTCTCAGATCCAGGCCTAAGCCTCTTACTGCCCAAGCTCGAGGTCACCACACAAGGGGACACAGTGTGGGGTACTCTGGCAGCTGGCGCATGGCAGCTGCCACCGCTGAAGTGTGGCAGGGGGCAGGGTGGGTGTTTTCTGCAGAGATTTTGCACCCATGTGAGGCTGGCAGATGGCAGGATTAAGAGGCTACAGGGCTCCTGTCCTGTGAGAGCTGCCGGGATGCACGGAAGGCGGTGTCCTGCTCCCCAGTACAGCTGCTGCCAGGGGTGCAGGTCGGTGTGGGGCCAGGAGATGTTTTGGCAGAGACTGCTGCTGAGGATCCCCCACCTGGGCTCAAACAACGTCACCCGCCCACAAATTTTCTTTTTGTTTGAATGAGTGAGGAAGCAGATGTGGTGAGGGTGAGTGTCAGAGGGGTCCCAAGGGTGACTGCACTGGGTCCCTGAAAGCTTTGCTACCCAGCCCCTGGCTTGTGGTAGTTGGAGCTCCTAAGAGTTGGTGCCCACGCACAGGGGCCAGAAGGTTGGGAGCAGGTGAACTGCTCTGCCCTGCCCAAACAGTGCTCCTCCATGCAGGGCTTGGAGAGTGCCTTCATGATTTATTTGAAATTCAAATCCATGCCTGGACCCAGCAGTTGAGGCGAGGGAAGGCAGCCAGGAACCAGGCCAGCACAGGGAAGGAGGAAGGGAAACAGGGCCCTCTTTCTGTGCCAGCCTGGGTTGTGTGCCCTCTTGGAGCTGGGTGGGTTGGGCTGGAGGTGACTCTGAACTGGGCTGGATTAGTATCCCAGGTGCAGGAGTGTGGTGCTTCATGTTTGCTGACTGGCTCTTCAGGAAAAAACAGCATTGCTGACTCCAGCTTCGTGGGCATGTTGGCTGTATTGACCTCCATGGCTGACAGCATGGGTGTTGGAGAGATGGCACTGGGGCAGCAAAACTGGGGTAGGGGAGGATAGTGCTGTGTGCTGAGCAGCCAGGCGTGTTCATGGCTTGCTGACCACTCTCTTTGTGTCCCTAGACTCCACCTGCCCTACAAAGGTGTCTTCCTTTGTCTCCAGGGCAGCCAGCCCGTCCGATGGGGATCCAGGAGGATAAAGCACCGGCCAGCGGTGTATAAGTATGTGGTATTTTTATTGGCTTGCACAGGCTGTGCAGTCCCAGCAGCTGCTGCAACGTTTCTTTTCAAGTGCTCTCCTCCGTCCCACCCACGTCTCACCCCACTTCACCCTCTTGTGTCTGTACTAACCAAGGACACCGAAAGCCGGGCTGCTTGCCTCATGCCTGTGTCACTAACTTTGTTCTAGAGGGCAGCTTACTGCTGGACTTTGATTGACTAACATGGCAGCTTCTGTTTTGCTGGAGTTTGGATTGAAGGTCAGTTGAGCTCTTCCTCCTCTTTGTCCTAGCCATTGTGGGCATGAGCACCTAGACCTAGTGCATGCTGAGTGCTTGGAAGACCTAAGGTGACAGCACTGAGGGTGGTTTAGCCAAATAACTAAATTAAATAATAATAAATAATAAAATTTATCTGAAGTAGTCTGAAGTTCAGTAAGGCTGTGGCTGCCAGAAATGATGGAAAAACAGGGTGTGGGAGACCATCACCATTTCTGGGACATAGTTGCTGTGTGGGAACCAGTTCCTAGGCTAGCCATGGTGTTAGGGCTAGCCAATACCTCACTCACAAGTGCTCCTGAGGAGATATGGAGGTAGGGACAAGTCCCAGGTTCCATTCCCAAGCTCCCTGTGCCTTGGTCTTTGCAGAGCAGCACATCAGCCTGGTCAGGATGTGGCTGCATGTGTGTGAGTGCTGCAGTGGAAGACCCTTACTGCTCTTCATGGCTTCTGCTATACAATTTCTCTGCTTGGCATCCTGGGCCTTTCTGAATTTGCCACTCAGTCTCCTGTTTGTCTGGTGTTGTAGACACAAAAGTCTTGTGTCCCAGGGCTGCTTGGAAGTCCTGTGGTTGGAGGTGATGGGAGCAAGAGGCAGTGTGGCCAGTTAGTGCTCTGCAGAGAGGAGGCAGATGGGTTTTGGAGAGGCCCAAAGAGCCGTGGGTTGAACACCAGAGGGCACGGTCGCTCTTCGGAGCTCTAGTGCTCTTCTGTGCAACTCCAACTCCAGCCCTTTCCCTGCAGACGACTTCAGCTGGGTGTTGTGACATGTCCCCTCTGCGGGGTTGCTGGCCTTGACTCATCGCTCCTGGTTTTGCTTTCCTCCCTTCTGCAAGGAAGGGTTTGGCAAAGCATCTGCATAGAGCTTTTTTATGCTGTTGTGGCTGAAGTGGCTGGTGAGCTTGATGGCTTAAACTAGTTAGCTGCTGCCTTGGGCTGGCTGATGCTCAGAGACATGCCTCCAGCCAAGGCAGCTGTCAGCCAGCTCCCCACAGGCTTGCGTGTCCTGGTAGCACTCAGAGCCTCACAATGGCACCCACCCAACTTCTGCACCTGGAGCCTGGGTCGTTCCTCCCACACCGCAGGTCTCTGGAGCACCCAGTGTCTCTGTGGGCATGGGAGGAGGAGCAGAGAAACTCGGGAAGCAGAGGAAGGCAGCCCTGTGTTACTGGTCTGTGCTAAAGTGCTAGTCCATTCCAGGAAGGGGGACAGTGGTCTGCTCCCTGCACAGGCATTGCTTCTTCCCCTCTCTGAAGGATGATGGGAGAAAAAAGCCCATTGGTGATGCTGGCAGATGTGGGGATGTTAAGATGACAGAAGAAAAGGAAGCACATAAGAGCAGATATACTGAGGACATTTAGAACAAAAAGGGTGGAGAAAAAAAATCCTAATTTTTCCTCCTGCCCTCCCATTAGTTGCAGTGGGACAAGCTGACATTCAGCAAAGCCAAGAAATAATAGATTTAACACTGTTAAAAGGAGTTACTTGAATTTTGATGTGAGGTACAGAAGAAAAAGACTTAGTCACTTGCTGCCACGAGGTAAAAAAGTGAAACCAAAGGTTAGATGTGATATCAGGAACAGGGTCACAGTTAAACTAACAAATGCCACTCTTGTGGCAAGTCAGCATGTGCTTTGCTTAGTCACAGGGTCATGATGAAGGCTTGGGAGGTGTCTTTCCTGCCTCAGGCTTTGTGGTGGAGAGAGATCACTGGGGATTGGGTTTCTCAGGGATGCTGAGCAGTTCTCCCCCTTGCAGACACCTGCAGGGGCTGCCGCTTGTGGTGTGGTTTCAGGTGCGTGGGACCAGGATCTCCTCACATGGAAAGTCTTGCTCAGAGCTGTGTGGGCCTGGGGAGCCTCTTGTCCTGGAGCAGTGGTTTCTGCTTGAACACAGCAGACTGAAACTTGTGACAGCAGTTCAGGGAGCCAGTTCAGGTCTCCATCACAACCTATCTGCATGTAAACAGGCTTACTAAGTCACAGGGGTAAGAGGAGAATGGCAGCAAGGTTTGCATGACTGAATTTAAGGAGAAGGCTCTTAGGCTTCCTGCTCCTGCTGCCTCCAGGGACTTGGAGAATTAGTGACCTGTTCTCTTCGTGGTCAGATTGACTTGGAAGGGGTTCTGGGCCACCGGGAATCCACCGTGATCACCCCTCCAGGCTGTTTCCATTTGTAAGTCCAGGTCCAGCCAGCTCAGGGGAGATAGGATTGTGGTGACTGTCCAGGAGCAGCAAGTGGTATCAGCAGGAGTCCCTATTATGCATAGACCATGGGGGCCAGGAAGAGCAGGGTGGGCATGGGGCAGTTGGAGACAAGCTGGAAGCTTGAACCCTCCCTAGAAGTGTTCAAGGCCAGGTAGGATGGAACTCTGAGCAACCTAGTCTAGTGGAAGGTGTTCCTGACT
The DNA here is from genome assembly GCA_034509425.1 of Eopsaltria australis. Classification (NCBI taxonomy): domain Eukaryota; kingdom Metazoa; phylum Chordata; class Aves; order Passeriformes; family Petroicidae; genus Eopsaltria; species Eopsaltria australis. Next base: position 5,419,445 of record JAVTVJ010000241.1, read on the forward strand.
ATGGTAGTGGGGTTGCAAGGAGATGCACTTTAAGGTCTTGTCCAATCCAAGTAATTCTGTGATTCTATGCTAAGCGTCCTTGGCTGGAGATGGGGACTGGGGAGGAACTGCACATATCTCATACCAGGCTACTTTGCTCTGAATGATTGGCTAGTTGTAGCACATTCTCTTTGGTAAAACATCCTGCCAGTCCCAGTGAGTCTTAAGAATGATGGACTGGGGCCTGTTCCAAGAGGCCCTTCTGCAGCTGGCAGCATGGCTGCCCTGGGGCTGTGACAGTGCTGGGACCTGCTTGACTGCTAGTGGCAGCTGGCGCTTTCCTGGCAGTGGGAAGGGAGTTCCAAAGGATGTGTAGATACCCTGTGTAGGGAAGGAGGCAGAACCTTCCATCCTTCATCAGCTGCTAGTTTTGAGGGGGGAGAGAACTGACTGGGCTGAACACCTCCTGCCTGCTCTGGGTATCTCCAGCTCCCTTTCCCCGCTGGTGTTGTGAGAAAAGGGCTGAATGGGATCCTCAGCAGCTTTGGTGATGGTCCACTCGTGTCCTCCCCACCCTTCTCTCCTACTGCTTCACAAAGGCCACTTGTCTTTCTGTTGTGATGGAGATGACAGCAATGGTGGTAGCTCAGCCTTTGGGCCTGGCTACCCTCTGGGGAATGATTTCCTGTGAGCTGCTTTCAAGACACCCATTGGGGCAGGCAGCTGGCCGCCTTCGCCACACTGGCTGCAGCCTCCACGACATTTTGTTATGGTTGTGTCACTATAGTCCCGCTCCAGGCCCCGAGGAGCACTGGGCACAGTCCAAACACACACACATTCCTACACACAGAGGAGAAGAGCTCCCTGTCTAATTTTAGCCATGACATGTAGGCAAGGGGAAGGGACAGGCAGGAGGGGGCAGGGTGTGAAAGGATGAGGTCTCAGCTGCAGCCACCCGCACTGACTCACTCGATACGGCCTGTGTGTGGCTATCGGCTCTCATCGCCCGGGTAAATGACCGAAATAACAATAGCTGGTGACGCATTGTGGAGTGAGCTGGCCTTTGGCATGACCTTCCCTCCCCTCTCTGCAAACACCAAAGTGGAGATGGGTTTTCTGGCCCCAAAAGGGAGATGGGTCGTGTTTGGCTGGGAGCAGATCCCAAGAGGCAGCAGGGGGACCTGGATAGTGGTGAAGCATGACGGGGAAGTCCCCAGCCTGGCTATGAGAGGTCCCATGGGCAGTTTTCATGACAAGGGAAGACAAAAAGCTCGTGAGACATCTGTGGAGCCTGCCTGGACCGAAGACTAACTCAGAAGCAAATTACCTCCTGTGCACAAAGACAGGCACTCCATGGCTGGCAGCCATGCAAACCCCTTTATCCAGGTTCCAAGGAGGCAGGAGAGAATCACTGCTGTGGCGGGTTCCTCCCCGTGTCCTCCTGCTGCCGCTGCCAGGGAAGCTGCGCCATCCCTGAGCTGCAGTTTAGTGTTCAGAGAGCAGCTGGCACCATGGGGACCCCTCTCTTTCCGGGCCCGTTGTGGTGCATGCGCCTGCAGCTGGGGGCGAGCTGGCCTCGGGGCTGCTCGGAGAGGAAGTGCAGTTGGTTATTTTAACGAGCGCTGTCAGGCTTTGCAGCGTGGGGAGGAGCGGAGGGAGAAGCCAAGCACTCTCTCCAAACTAGGACTTGGTAGGGGAGGGCTGGCCCGCTGCTGTGGCGCGGCCGCTGGCACCCACTCGGCACCTGCAGGACCCCTGCGCCGCTCCGGATCAGGTCACGGGGGCTTTTTCCCACTATCTCCCCTTTCCTTGTCCTGCTTGTCCCTCTCCCTCACGTTTGCTGCTTTTGTTTGTGCTGGGTGGGGGAGGGGAGGGGACCTGGGGGGAGAGACAGCCCTTAGTTTGTAGGTATGGCATTTGGTTCCAGAGCACTGTGAAGGGCAGGGGGAGCAGACCCCAGAGTCATCCCCAAGACCCTCAACTTAGCTTCTGTCGAATATAGTTTGCTGCCAGAGCCTGGAGCAAGTCGGTCCACAGCAGTCCCCGGGGCTCAGGGAAGGGGTCTGCAAAGCACAGCCACCGTGGCACTCAATGGTGCCTGGCTGTTGTTTCTATGGGCCTTCCCTGCCAGTGGTGTATTTCCAGACACCCATTCTGCTGCTTGCATCCTGCCAGTTCATGTGGCATAGGGGTGGCAGCAGAAAATCTGCAGGTAGCAGAGCACAGGGAGCCAGCCTGTGCCTTGCCAGGACCCTCAGTCCTCAGTCTCTTTGCTTTGGGATAGTTTAGGAAAGCAGGACAGATTTGTGGACTCCTGGCATATCCTCTGGTGCTGGTGGCACTGTGATTCTCTGCTTATGCCGGGAGCAGTGGGGTGCCCTTCCTGATCCCTGCTGTGGGCTGGAGGTAGGCATGTGAGTCCCATCTTTCTGATCAGTGATCAGTGCCTGTTGAGGAGTGCCTGAGGTTTCCTTGGCTTTGCTTTGGGAGGTGCAGAGACTTACTAGCCCTGGGAATCACTGCCTGTGTTTTGTGTCTGCCACACTGCAGCTTTATTGTTACACAGGGTTCATCGCCTCGTCCCTGGGGCTGCTGCCCTGGGCAGGCACTGTGTACTGCCTGCTTGGGGCAGCACTGTGGCCAGTAGTAATTTCTGTGCCAAGATTTTGTCCTCGTGTGCTGGGAGAAAACTCTGGGGCTGCCCTGGGAGTTCGGATGAAACAGCTGGGCTGTGCGACTGGCTACCCTTTAAATAGCACGTCCCTCCTTGTGAGGAACAGAGCTGTGTGTACTGAAGGAGGGGACCAGCACTGGGTGTGATAATGGGAATCTGCAAAAGAAACCATGGTCTGGGTACCTAAACCACCAGGACACCCTGCTGAGGCCCCTGCTGCTTTGTCCCTCTGGAAAGGAAGCTCTGAGAGAGAGAGAGAGAAGAAACTCTCCAAGTCCTTCCCAGCCTGCATCACTGGTCCCGCTGATGGACCAAAATAGAAACTGTGTGGCCAGCCTCTCCCCCGACCCCTGCTCAGCCTCAGGCCTAGCACCATGGCTGACAGTGGTGGCTCACCCTCTGCATTTCAGCCCTGGTTAATTTGTGGCTCAAGGCTGTCAGTCTTGCTGTTTGGCTCCTCAGCCAAGTGCAGCAACAGATTGTTTACATCACTGCTGTCAGGTTTCTTGATTGCCAAGAGGCAGATTATTTACTGTAGTGGCATATAAACTTCATAACATTATGATGGTGGAAAGTTGTCAAGGGATATGAATGCCCAGAGTCAGCCCAGGAGGCTCCAAGGAGATGGTTTTGGTTTAAATTAAGATCAAACACTGTCTTCCATGGATTTTGGGAAGAAAATCACATTGCTGTAATGGGAACATTACTCTGAATGTTAGGGCTGGCAAACTCTTCACTTTATGAAGCCTCTGTGGAGAATGTGAGCTACTCTGGCAGATGTGCCTTAAAACAGATCTCACATTTGCCCTGAGAAGGTGGTGAAAAGGAGATGGCACCACGGCATCATGCAGAGCTTAGGGTGAGGTGGGATGGAGCTGCCACGAAAAGGATGTTGGGAGAACACTAGGAACTTACAAAGAGTCTCAGTCCCTTCTGCTCCCAGCCCCCGCTCTTCCCAGAAAACTAAATGTGAGCATTTTCTTGTGAAGGGCCAGGCATGAATGTGGGGTGGCTTTTGCCTTGCTTTGATTGAGGCATGGCCAGGCAGTGTCCTTCCACCTGGCTTTGCCACTTGGAGAAGGCTGCCATGACAAACTATCAAACTGTGGTGTTTCATTTCTTTGCCTTGCTACAATCCCTCCCCCCAAAACTGCTGCTGGTCCCTGGTGCTGCATCCGTCACCCTGACTTAATCATTCAAAGAAAGCAGCTTAGAGGCTGCTCTCCTGTATCTCCTCCCTGTGGTGTCCCCAGCTCCTGACTGGCTGTGAGTTGTGCTCTTGCTCTGCCTGTCCGTTGTGAAGCAGTGCTGTCCTGGGGCCTCCAGGTTGGCCACCCAGAGTGCCCAGTGATACTGACAGTCTTCTGAGCAAGTTGGCAAACGTGCTTAGTTATTGCCAGGGTTGCCTTGCTCTCATGTCCATGCTCAGTAGCCCTGACAGGGACCTCTATGCAGCATGTGCAGGGACCTCAGGAACCACAGGGCTGGGAGGAGGTCCTCTGCAGCTGCATGCATCTGACCACCAGCTGGTTTGTAAGCACTTGCCTTGCTTTCTTCCTAGCAGAGAGGTCTGAATTCATCTTGATCAGGCCCAGGGCTCACTGAGAGATAAGGTGAGATGTGTCACCATCTGAGCACCCTGCTAGGATCAGAAACTGGCTTCTGCAGTCTGGAGGGGCAGCCTTTGGTTGGAGCTGTAATGCCCTCCGCTGCAAGGTGACAGTGCAACTGAGGATGTCCTTGTCCTTGCCCTGGCAACACCATACACCTGCAGCTCAGAAGCCTGGAAGTGGCCCATATAGGTGGTGGCACTTGTTGCAGTAGGTCAAATTTATGAATCCTAAAATAGATGAGCATATAGCTCACCCCTATGGTGCTTTGAAAGGCTCATGGTTTGGATGGAGCCTCCCTGGCCTTTGCTGGGGGGAGTCCCATCTCCTTGCTCATACTGGACTCAACATGGGGGAGCTCCTGACTCTGTTTTATTTGCGTGATGGTAGGAGACATGACAGCTGGAATGGAAATTCTGAGTAGAAACAAAGTGCTCAGTTTGGGAACTTGCTGATCACTGCACACCTCACTGCAGCCAAAGCCTGAGGGCTGCACCACATCTTGACTAGCATTTTCCCTTCCCCATCTGGCACAGGGGCACCTTCCTCAGCAGACCTCATCTGTGCAGGTAGCTCTTTCTGTAGGGTCAGAGAGGCCTGATTGGGGAGCCCCAGGAAGAGGAGAGGTTGGTGATGATGCATGGGAAGGAGGACGAGGACAGGAGAGCGCAGACAGGATCTCAGCAGGGGTGTGAGGACAGCAGTGTACATGGGAAAATTGAATATCAGAGCACTGAAAGGGGGGTGTGGGGTGTGCAAGCTTGTGATGGAAACAGAGGCTGAAGCAACCAGTGGGGTGGGAATGGGCAGCAGCTCTCCGGATGGGCTCCTGGGCTCTTGTCCCTCAGTCCCTCCAGTGCCCTGGCAGGGAGGAGGCAGGGAGGCAGAAGCCCAGGAGATCTTGCTGTCACACAGGAGTGGCTATTAATAACACACTTTTCTTGTGGTTGATCTGTACGAGTCAAGTCTCTTTGCCAGGAGAAGACAGCTTGTAAACTGAAATGGGCTCCTGTTCACACTCTGCCAGCTCTAGTGCCACAGCAGCTCCCCAGCACCCACAGCTAGCCAGGACACAGGAATCCAGCCGGCTGCCATCAGGACAGGTGCTCGTCATGGAACAGGGCAGAGCTCTCAGACTTGTTTCCCCTGTAGTCCCGTGGTTGGAAAAAATGCTTTCCAGTCGACTAATTGAAGGTTTACTGAAAGGTCAGGAGGAGCTGATGGTGTTATTATGTCCAGACTTCTCTGTGGCTCAAGGCTTGTGCATTGCTGCCAGCAGCATGCTGCAGTATGGTCCTCTTGCCTCCTTTGGTGCCAGGACAGGAGTGCCAGATTTGTCACTGTATGAAGATAACCTGAGATCTTTCCTGCTTCTGGGCACTGGCAGAATAGACCAGGCTGCTGGAGGGACAAAGGGAATAATAGTGTAGAGGAAGGGCCAAGAGGGTGTATGGCACAGAGAGCCTGTTAAGTATGGTACATGGGAGTTTGCTCAAGGCTAGTGAAGCAAAGCAGAATAGTGGAGCTGAATATGCAGATTCTCTTCCTGATGTGGGCAAAGATTATGTCATGAAGGACAATGCATGTTTAGCCCTAAGAGTAAGCCTGTCTGACTTTAGAACCACCACCACCAAATGAGGGGTAGCTGCTGGATATCTGGAGAGATGTCTCTGTAACAGCTGATTTGCAAGCTCTCTGTCCACTGCAGTTACAAGATGCAAGTTTTTCCTCTTCGCTCACTGCTGTGCTTTTCAAGGGTGTTTAGATCTTGCTGGGACATGTTCCTGCTTCAGCAGCATCTCTGCACTGAGGCCAAGCAGGGTGTGTAGGATGCTTTGAGGAGTCTGGTAATAAAAAACCCCACCTTTCAAAAGCTCTGATTGCAGATCATGAACAGACCAGAGCTGCTGTCTCCTTCCTTATTCACAGAAGGAGATTGAAATGATAGTGTGTATCTGCTCATAAGCAGAGTTGATATCCCAGTACATGCATCAGTACTTCCTTTCCTTTGCACCCTGCAAATGCCAGGCTGCCTCCATGCAGCCTCCTTACCTAACTGAGCCGAGCAATGCGTTATATAGAGCAGCCACAGGTGCTGGCTCCTCTCCATCTTTTCTCAGTGACAAACAGTGGAGATGCCAGAAATGTGCTGGTGTTAGGCCTAGGGCTTCCAGGCCTTAGCTCCTTTCAGGCTCCTCTCTGCGTAGTGCATGGTTCCCCAGCTGCTCTGCACACAGTTCTGCTAATGCATATCAGCCATGGGCAGTCCCAGCAGTTCTTCCATCTGCTCCACCAGCAGCAGCTCTCAACACCTGCAATAAATCATTTGGAGCTCAGGTTGGAAGTGAGATGCAAGAGGTGGGGATATGCTCACCCAGCATATCTGAGCTGCCACATGCTGCTGTCGTGGGCTGTCAGATGGCAATCTTGTAATAACCTTCACCACTGGTGGTCAGAGCTTGGTTCCATGTGCCGTTTACAGACAGCCCTGAAGATAAAAAGGTCCACAGTCAGCTAGTGCTCAAACATAAATGTCAAACCAAGGTTGTTCTAGCAGATTTCCTCACGAGACTGGTGCAAGAAGGAAGGAAGCTGTGTTAAGAGGTCTTCCTGCCCACAGCAGCAGCAGAGTAAGTGGTACAGCAGCTTTGTGCTGGTGGAATATCTGGGGCAGGAGAGAACAGCCGTTCAGCTCATTTGAGGTGCCCTTGGTCAGTATGTCTCCCCCAGCAGCTAAAGCTGGCCTAAAACAATCTGTTGAAGTGTGCCACTTCCCGTGTTCTCGCTTGTGGTTTTTAATGTTTTATTTATTCAGACAGTTTTTAATACTTGTTGGTGATGATGCTCATTGACAGCCACCTGAATGTGATCCAGTGTATGCCAGGTGGCCACAAAGGCCAACAGCATCCTGGCCTGTATCAGTAATAGCATGGCCAGCAGGACTAGAAAGTGACTGTTTCCCTGTACTTGGCATTGGTGAGTCCACACCTAGAGTGCTGTGTCCAGATTTGGGCCCTCCTCCTGTCATTGAGGTGCTGGAAGGGCATTGAGGTGCTGGAGCACATCCAGAGGACAGTACAGCTGGTGAAGGGTCTATAGAACAAGTCTTAGCAGGAACAGCTGAGGAAGCTGGGGAACCTGGAGAAAAGGAGGCTTGTGGGAGACTTTACTGACCTCTACAACAACCTGAGAGGAGGTTGTAGTAAGGTGTGGGGTCAGTCTCTTCTCTCAAGTCACAAGTGATAGGAAAAGAGGAAATGGCCTCCAATCAGATTCTCTGATTCTATGCAGTTTACTGTGCATCATCCTGCAGATAATGGGGAGAGGGGACATGAATGGAGCGCTGCAGTGTTGGGAACAGGCTGGAAGCAGGATCATCAGTGAAATGCTGATGCCCTCTGCAAAGCTGCATGGGCCTTGGTGGATTGAACCTTCTGGTTACCAAGTACCTGCCTGCATTGCTTGCAGTGGTAGGACTTGAAAAATACTTCTGAGGAGGTGATTCTTTAGTTTTGCTTTCAGTTCAGCCAGGCTTTAGCTGCCCTGATGCTGCTCTCTGGAGGCTATTGCTTGCCTTCCTGCCTTCCTCCCTCCCTCCCTCCCTCCCTCCCTCCCCTACATTACTGAGTACAGGCATGGTGATAAGACTATAGAAACTGAAGAGCTGGCTTCCTTGTCTACAAGGCTGAAGGAGACCAAACCAAACCTTGTCTTTTCCAAAAATATAAACTCACCTTTGTACTCATCTCTTAAAAAGAGGTACAACCCAATGGATTGCTTGTGCTACAAGCACTGTCAAAAACTCCAGTTTGTCCAGAAGATAAAACCTGTGTCCCATCTTACATATATTTCCCAAATAAAAAGGGAAGAAGCTTCTGATAAATTTGCCTTTTTGTGTGGGCCTTGGGTCATTGGAAGTTTGGGCCAGAGTGATCTCTTGAAGGTTCTCTGATATTACTGATCTGCAAGAATGTAGAAGAGTATGGGAAGGGAGGAAGATAGAAGAAAGGGAGCAGATGTCAGAGCTGTGTGGTGAGCAGCATGCCCATGCCCTCATGGTGGGTAGAGAAGATGCCTTGCACAGCATGGAGATGATTGAGGATGGTGGTGGTGGTGGCTTGTGTGTGCTTGCAGGCTGCCATGATCCAGAGATCCCTGCCTTGGGAGCAGTTGAAGACAAGAAGTTTGCTTCTAACAAACTGTGGGTTGTGGTGTGTTTTTTTTAAGTTGGCCTTGAATAAATCCTCCAGCAGCTGAAGAGGGGTGGCAGCTGGAGAGTGGGAAATGAAGCACCGTCTCTGGAGGAGGGAAGCATTGGAGCTAGCCAGACTCAATTCCTTCCACTCAAGCCTTTGCATGCTGAGCCACTACCACTGAAAGTGTTGCAGCACCTTCCACCTGTGGCTTTCGACAGACTGCTGCAATGTCCAGGCAGCCTGTCAAACTTTGAGGGCTGGGCCAGGAAAGCATGAGAGCCTCCATAAAGCTCCTTCTCCCATAAGAGGGAAGTTTTGCCCAGGACACATGGGATGATTTTCCTAGCTCTCCTCTGCCCTGCACTAGCCTCTCCCAGCTTCCAGCTCTCCCAGACTGCTTCAACAAATTTTCCTGCCCTGGTTTTACTAGTGTGGTTCATTTTCTTCTGTAGGACTCGCAAGGGCTTAATTTCACTTTGCTACAAATTTGGTGAGACTGGTGCTTAGCCAGGGTGGTTCCTGTGAGGAAACCAGGTGGATCAGCATCAGGGGAGTGGCAGGGGTACTTGAGCTGCCTGGGTTGATTTGCATCTCAGGGTGCTCAGTGGAGAGCAGGGAATGCAGAGGGTCCTGGCTAGGTGGTGGCACCTACTCTGCCATTGCAGCCTTCTGGTCTGAGCTGTGAGACTCAAGAAGCAGTAAAGCTGTGGGGAGCAACACCCTACCACATGCCTCAGGTAGCATTGCCATGTCTCCCACTCCCTGCTTCAGCCCTCTGTCCCCTGCTTCTCCCTGTCCCCTTGCCCTGACAGCCACAGCGTGGCCTGGGAATCATAGAAGAGCCTACTTAATTCCTGGTCTCTGTGTTAACAGCCACCATCCGGATGCAATGGAAACCTTTTTTAGGCGGCACTTTGGGCGGAAGGGGCCGCGGCGCACCAGCGTGGTGGCTGTGCCCACAGGCAAGGCCAGGCGTCGCTCCCAGGTGGGGCTGCCCTCCGCCTCGCTGGTGCAGTGCCGCCGTGGCTCAGGTGCCCCAGCAGCATCCCTCTCCTGCCTGGGCCTGGTCCGGCGTCCCGGCACCCGTCGCCGCTCCAGCACCACGCCGCCCTGCCTCAGCCCCAGGTTTGCTGTGCAGAAGAAGTGTGGGGGCCAGGCACAAGCCATTGACGGCCAGCTGTTGAGTCCCACTGTCCTGGCCAGCCTCATTCCCACAGGAGAGGAGGGAGATGGGGCTCACTGCACTGACAGCTCCAGATCTGAGTCTCCAGAGGACGGTGGTGCAGTAGCCAAAGCTGAGCAGGGCCAGCATGAGCGTTATGCTGAGGAGATGTGGCTGGCCATGCTGCCCCAGCTGCGGCCGCTTCAAGCAGGGCTGCTGTCGCGGGGCCCCCGCTGCCTGCGGCGAGCCTCCTCCCACCACCTGCCCACCGAGGTCGTGTCCAGCCGGGCTGCCTACGGCCTGCCAGGCCGCTACCGCCGCCTCAGCCAGCGCCGGCGCTCCAGCGATGCCCCGCAGCCTGGGCTGCTCCCCTCTGGCCACCTACGGCTGCTGGCCCAGCACTGTGCAGGAGTGGCTGGAACCAGGTGCCCCTCTGCCACCCTCGTCAAGGGTTTGGGACTGGAGCCCACCTGCCACGCCACCCCGGACGGCTGGAGCCCCCGGCTGCTGTATGTATGGCGGCAGTGTGCAAGCAGGCAATGCCTTGGGGAGGGGAGAGGTGGACTGCAGACCGAGGTTTGGTGGGGAAGGAGGGAAGAGACTCAGTGCCGTTGGCTGCCATCCATGTCCTGCAGTGCTACTGGTGTACCTTGAGCATCTTCCAGTCAGGCCAGTGCTGCCACTGATACTCTTGGTGCAGTCCCTGGGGCTTGTGGGTGTCCTCTCCTGCCAGGCTGAGGCCAGAGGAATGCAGTAGGCCTGGTTAGTAGTGGAGATACACACTTTCTCCTGCTGGCTGGGTTTCCCTCTCCTTTCCTCCACCCTAGCACATGTGAGAGAAGCTCACTAGCCCCAAACAAGCAGCTGCTTTTATTCTGGCCGGTTGTACTGGTCCCTGAAAACAGTCCAGGCTCTGAGATGCCTTGGTGTGGGAGAGATACAGGGAGACTCTGTGTGGGACAGGGGCTCTGGATTGTCCCTGCAAAGGCAGTCCCACCACCACAGCTCCGTGGACGCTGGTAGGGTGTTTTACAATGGGACTCTCATATCTGAGAGCATTAACCCAGCAAGCCCAGGCTGTGCCTTGTTTGGTACAGGGTCTCTGGCTGGGCTGTCAGAAACATGGCCAGTACCTCTTCATCCCACAGGTTGATTTCACAGTAACAGCTACTTCTTAGCCAGCTGGGCTGGAAATTCACCCCTCACTTCCAGCCACTTGGTCCTGAGGAGGCTTTTCTGCTCCAGCCTCATGTTGCATCTTAGAAGCAGGTTGTGGTTTGCATATATATTTAATAGCCAGCCCTCCTGTGTCTTCCAGGAAAGCTATTGCCAAGTCCAGTCTCCAGCACATGGTAGCCCAGCCAAACCCGGCACTAGCCCTGAGGAGCGACTCGGAGAGGCAGATACGCAGCACTGTGGATTGGAGCGTAAGTTGTACTGTTTTGCTGGGCATTGCAGGGAATGGGCTCTTGGCCAAGAAGCAGCAGGCTCTTCCCAGGTTGAGGCTTCCCAGGTGACTGACTTTGACACATTTATGGCCTCTGCCATTGCCACCAGCTGGTGCCAGCATCTGTGCTCCTGGCAGCACTATTTCATGCTGCAAGAGAGAGGCCGTGGAGGTACAGGTGGTTCCTGGATGGATGGCATAACTACTGCACTGCCAGCTTTTCTGCTTCTGACAGCCAAGATCTAGTGGCTGGGAGTAAGCAACAGGAGTAAGCCCCTGCCCTTTCACAAGCAAAGCCCCTCAGGTTGTAAAACACAAGCTGGTTCAGAAGAGTCCCCTGCACTGAGTTTGCCCTGCCACTGAGTTTCCTCCTCTCAGGGTGATGAAAGCAGCTCCCCTGTACAGGCCACTATAAGTGGTTTGTAGGTCTTGGAGTTGGTTTCCTGGGACCCTCTTGTTTACAACAGGTGAGCCATGGCAGCAGCTTTGTGAGGTTTCTTCTCTCCTGATGTCTTTGGCTGTTTTGTGCATCTTGTGTCCTGCCCTCCACGTAGCTCCAACTTCCCACCCCCAGCATTGTCCAGTATCTTGTCCCTTGCACAAAGCATTTTAGGGGCTCAGATGCCTCTGGGGGTGCTCTCAGAGCTTGTGTTGTCTTGTTTCTTTCAGGAGGCTGCGGTCTATGGGGAGCACATCTGGTTTGAGACCAATGTCTCTGGGGACTTCTGCTATGTTGGGGAACAGAACTGCATGGCCAAGCTGTTGGTGAGTCACTGGGGCCACTGCCTCACCAGCAGAGGCCGCATACCCAGCTGTGCTGTCACCTCATGGGGACACCGCAGAGGCCACATTGCTGCTACTGCTGGGGGACATGCAGGGGTCTGGGGAGCTGCCGAGGCAGGGACTGTGTCCCTTCTGCCTCTGCATACCGGAGGGCCAAGTCCCCAGTTTCTGCCAATGCTGGTTCTCAGTTTGCAACAGGAGCCTGATGCAGGGCTGCCTCTTGCCTGGAGGGTTCCAGAGAGAGGGTGTTGGGGTTCCACACACTTACAAGGGCAGTCTCAATCCAAGACCTTTCAATAGAGAAGAAAAGTGAGTTCTGGAGACCCCGGCCTGTTGTCTCTTGCCTTTGCAGTCCTCCCTCCCAGTTTTCAGTCTCAGTCCTGCTCGTGGTGCAGGACACAGAGCACTGATGCCACCCTATCCATGCCACCTTGCAGGTGCCTGCCTCTGATGCCTCCTGCCTCCTGCAGGTGCTCTCAGGCAGTGTCAGAAGAGGACAAGGACTGTAGAACAGGACAGTAGGGAAAATACCTTCCTGCTCTGTCCCAGGCTTGAGAACATCTGCTATAGGCACATGCTTAGATCCCTTCACTAGACAAGAAATCTAGGTTGTATCTAACTTTACTATAGGGCTTGTTCTGTATCCCAATACATAAGAAGGAGGTATGATGAGAGACTGAGCTTGCTGGGCTCTGAACACTGCATATTTTCATTCACATATGTATTTTTCCTCCCCTTTTCTTATCCTTCAGCAAAAGCCTCTCTCCAGGCGGAAGTGTGCAGCCTGCAAGATCGTAGTGCACACGCCCTGCATCGAACAGCTGGAGAAAGTGAGTAGAGCCTCTTAAGCTCTCCCTGAAGCTCATAAAACTGTAACAGACTTTTCTTGGTCAGTGAAACACAAGAAAATTGGGGAACTGCAATGTGCAATTTCAAAGAGGGGTCTTCTGTGGAGACAGTACCAAAATGAGGATCTAGTGACATGATTGCAACCCCAGGCCCCATTTTGTTCAGTAACTGAGGCATATGAGGGTTTTGTGGCAAACAGCTCCAGAGGTTCTGGGCCTTGTTATAGTACAGTAAATTCCAGTAGGTTTCCTTCAGGTATGATGGTTTTACTGATTCCTGTCATGTATGTTCAATCTACAGATAAATTTCCGCTGCAAACCTTCCTTCAGGGAGTCAGGATCCCGGAACATACGGGAGGTGAGAGATGTGCCTTGCATACTGCCCACGTCTGCCTCTCCCATTTCCAGTTTGGTGGTAAAGACACCAGATGCTGGCAGCGTGTTGCCCGTCCAAGTGGAGACGTCATGTTCCTTCCTGCTCCAAGGGGGTGATGCTGTAAAAGGGATGTTTCTTTGCAAGGCAGCAGCACAGACTGGGTGTGAAGAGTGAGGAGTTTGCAGGCAGAAAATGCAGAGCATCCAATGGTTTGCATGTTCTGTATCTCCTGAATCTGCATGGGGGAGCCTACAGACAGTGTTTTCTGGGAGAAACTTTGCCCCTTGTGTTGGTCCCCAGGCATATAGACGAGGCTGTGGCAAACAGCAGGACCCCAAGTCTCCTGCAATTTGGAAGGAAGCAGCATGGGCCCATTTCTGGCTTTATCACTCAGCCCTGACCTGGGTGCCACAGGTGGCAGTGGAAGTTGCCCCCAGTAGTGATATCAGACCCCTTCAGCCCATGTTATAATGTACTGGGCATAAGCAGTGGTCTGGAACCTGTCTGCTGACCTGCACTGGTGGAAGCAGTTGTCAGCCCTCATGCTTCACCCTCCAGCCTGTGGTGCCAGTGTAGCCTGTGCAGTGCTCAGGAGTGGGTGTGGGTGGTTCAGTCATGGGCCATTTTGGTAACAGAGCTGCTCCTGCACTGTGTTTGTGCTGGCACAGCAGACCTAGTTGGGGAAAGGTATTCAAACACAGGGCTGCCTGCTTTAAAATGCCAGCATTACCTCAGAAAGGGAAGCTTTCAGCATCACTTCAAACCTTCCTTTCTTGATTGTTTTTCCTGCTGCACCTCCTTCCCATATCGCTCTTAGCCTAGCTTCCTTATTTGTGCTTCACTTACCCTTTGGGCTGTGCTGACAGCTTGCTGCCTCTGCTCAATCTTCCATCTCTATTTTTCTTCACGCCAGCCTCTACAAATCTTTTCTCTCTCCCCTTTCTTGCTTTTTCTTTTTTCTCATAAATGCTGCTTCTCCATCCTGTCTTTCTAATGCTTCTCAGTTCCTCCAAGGCCTTTTCCTTCCTGTTTCCTTGAAAAGGTGCTCTTCTGACCTTTGTGGTGCCAGGCATCCCCTTCAAGGTCAGCCCTTTCCCTAGATGTGGCTGCTTGGAGCCAGATCCGTGCTCAAGGCATAGCCCTCCTTCTGCTCCTACTGGATTAATGTCCAACAGGACTCTGTGCTCTGCTGTGTGCTGCACTCAGAGGAGGCAACACTGGAGCTGACCCAAACTTCCTGCCAGTTTCTGCCTCTCATCGTCATGGTCCCAAAAGCTATCAGGAGCAGGATGTCAGGCCCTGCCATGCCAGCCTGTGAACTCGCACTCCGTTTCTCTTTTTGCTACTCTCTCTGCCACGCTGTTTCCAATCCAGGGCTGGAAGAGTAGAATGGGATTTAGGACAAGTAGTACTTCATTACAAAATTTCTGACTCCCTCACAATCTTTTCTGCAAGTCCCAGCCCTGAACTCACCGTGAGCCTGCAGGCAGAGCAGAGGTGCTGCCCACGCTGGGACTGAGGCAGGCTGAGGATTGGCCTGGGAAAAGAGCAGGGGGAAGTGGGTGTGGAGGGCTTTGGGCTGCTGCTCTTCTTGAGGAATGTGGAGTGAGGAGGTTCACTGCTTAGCTGCAAGCACTTCTACCTTCTTGCTGTGGGCACAAACTGTGTCTTCCTAGGGATTTTCACACATTTCACCACCATGTTTTTCACCTGGCACTAGGGGCATCTGAGCAGAGACATTAAGGGACAGAGATGTGCTACTGCTTGCCCACTCTGAGTTGGATCTGCTTTGTGTGATTCTCAGTCTTCAGTTTCCTGGTCCTCCTTCCTATTTCTTCTGGTTTTAATTCCCTTTTCTTGGAGCATCTTAATTTGGCCTCTTGCCCCCTGATTCTTTGGCTTTGCCTATAAGCAGTGGTTTTGCTGTAAGAGCAGAGGTTGGCTGGCCTGTGTCCATTCCTTCTGCCTGTTCCCGTGTTCCCTCATGCACTGGGCCCTTCACTCCGCCTTTTTTTTTAATTTTCTTTTCTTCTTTTCCATTTAGCCCGTTGTTGTCCGGCATCACTGGGTGCACCGGAGGCGGCAGGAAGGGAAATGCCGGCAGTGTGGCAAGGTGAGAGGGCATCTTGGGCATTTTTCTCAGCCTGAAGGAAACCTAAGGTCAAGCCAGGGACACGAACAGAGCTGGGAACCAGGGACATCCCACCATTCCTGTTTGGCAGCAAAACCAAGACACGTGCCCTGCTTTGCTCAGTGAAGCACTATGTAAGTGCTTCCCACATAGAGTAGTTCTTCCCCTGGGCCCAATTAATCCTGAAGGAGACTGTCATCCTGACATGCTTTCCTTGAGCAATAAGGACATCCCTGCAGAGCCCAGTGGCCTCCCTGCTGCCGTTGTGGTGGTTGGGACTGTCTGACAGGATCTGGAGGGCTCCAGCTGCAGACATGCTCTCTTTGTTAATGTCTCTCTTACTGATGCAAAAGCCATGTTGGATGGTAGGAAACTGAAGGGAATTCTCTAACCTTCTTATCCTTTCTTCCATAGGGTTTTCAGCAGAAGTTTGCCTTCCACAGCAAAGAGATTGTAGCCATCAGCTGTTCCTGGTGCAAACAAGCGGTGAGGAAAGCCCCCCTGAGTGCCTTACCAGTCGGTTCTGCACTAATGACCTGTGCTTTGTGCTGGGACTCCCCAGACTGCTACTCTGCAGCGTGCCCTTAACAGCTCCTCCTGCTGGGAGAGGCTGTACTATGATATTCGCAAGCTCCTTTGAGAAACTTCATTGCCTTCCCATTCCAAAATTCCTACATGGTTTCATCCAGCACTCCCTGCTTTGGCATGGGAGACCTGAGAGGAGGAGAGGGTGGCTGTGCCTAGCAAACTGAGCAGCTGATTTTTCTCTCTGTGTTCTCCTTGGCCAGTATCACAGCAAAGTGTCGTGTTTCATGCTGCAACACATTGAAGAGCCCTGCTCACTGGGGGCTCACGCTGCTGTCGTCGTTCCTCCCACCTGGATTCTGCGGGTCCGGCGGCCCCAGGTAAGTCACTTCAGCTCTTGGGGCTTTTTCACAGTGCCCAGTGGCTCCTCACAGAGGTTTTGTGTTTGGTCCTTTTCTCTCTAGAATCCACTGAAATCTAGTAAGAAGAAGAAGAGGACATCATTCAAACGGAAATCCAGCAAAAAAGGGGCTGAGGTAAGAGATGAGGAGACTGGGAATGACCTTGTCTTGGAAGGACAGAGGGGCTGAACAGTAAGAAGTAAGGCTGGAAATAAAATTGGGCTTTACTGGGTCTGCACTGAGGTTAAGGAGGTTGAGCTGGAGGGAGGGTGCCTGCTGGCCTGGTATATCCCAGGTACAAGGTTTATGGGGTGTCTGGGGTGTTCTCTTCCTCCTGCTTCTGACCTGCATGATGTTAGGGCTCAACTGTAGGTGGGAGTTTGCATTTCCCCAGCTTTGTTGAAGGATCTATGGTATCTCTTGCAGGAGGGGAGGTGGAAACCCTTTGTCATCAAGCCCATGCCAGCTCCTCTCATGAAGCCCTTGTTGGTGTTTGTGAACCCCAAGAGCGGTGGGAATCAGGTATGGCCTTGTCTGGTACCTCCCTGAGAAGACATCTCTGTGAGGGCATTGCCATTTGACTGCTGAGCTCTCATCATAGTTTTGGTGATGCCTCAGCTGCATAAGAGGCCACAATGCCAGTTTGCTGCCCAGCAGTTCCTACCTCAGCCAGGCTTTGCCTGTGTCCCCTCCAAAATGGTGTTGTCTTTAGCCTGTCCCCAAGCAGCACCAGATGCCTCCTTCTGCTGTCCACTTGGAACTCGATGTTACCCAAAGTCTTTCTTCCCCCCATAGGGAGCCAAGATCATCCAATCCTTCATGTGGTATCTCAACCCACGGCAAGTTTTTGACCTCAGCCAGGGTGGACCTAAGGAGGCGTAAGTACTGATGGAGGCAGCACCTTTCTCTAGCCCATCCATGTCCCAGGATTCCTCCCTAGAGCTCTTCCCCCAGCTCATGGGGGACACATGGATGTGGCTTTGTGAATGCCAAGGGCTCTGTGAGGCAGCTGCTGTATAACACCTTCAGTACCTCTCACCTCCCCTCCTCAACCTCCCTGTTCCCTGCAGGCTGGAGATGTACCGCAAAGTCCACAACCTCCGGATCCTGGCATGCGGGGGAGACGGCACAGTGAGTCTGCAGCCCCTCCATCCCATGGTGCCCCTTTGCCCAGGCCTTTCCAGTGGGGACAGCAGCCCTCCTTGTTGTAATCCTGAACAGGGCAAACTGTGCACGCACTGTGCACGCTCTGTCCACGGTACAGCTGGTAGCATGGATGCTGTGGGTGCCCTCGTGCACTGTTCCAGGGAGTGCTACTGCTAGTAACATGTTTTGATTTGCCCTTTTGAGGGCCAGTGTCCTCCCTGGGGTTACTGGTATCTCCTGCAGCACCTCATTGAGCATTAAAGACTGTGAATAGCCTCAGTTGTGGCTAAGGAGACCCCATGTCTGTCCCTCTGCCATCACTAGTGCTCCGAGTCACTTCTGCCTGCCTGCTGGTCCCTGAGATAACCAATGGTTTCTTTACACTCTCTTGCTTGAGCAGGTGGGCTGGATACTCTCCATTCTGGACCAGTTACGCATCAACCCACCTCCTCCTGTGGCCATCCTACCTTTGGGGACAGGGAATGACTTGGCCAGAACACTGAACTGGGGTGGGGTAAGTGATGGGCACTGCTGACAGAGCAGGGCTGAGCGCTTCCATCCTTGTTTCAGACACATGGGTGGAGATTTTCATGGGCTGGTGTTTCAACTTCCTGTAAATACAGACCAACAAATGTGCAGTTTGGATGTTGCCATTCCTCTGACATTTGAATCGTTCTGCATTATACAGAAGCAATTGCTTTTTCAAACTTTGGAAGATTTTTAGAAGGAAGAAGTATTGTTTTACATTTCAAATCCCACTTTGTTGTACATTCAAGTAGAGTTGATCTCTTCTACATCTTTTACTCTGCGATGCCTAACCAAAGCTTGCTGTCTGGGGTATCTTTGTGGGAGGGAGGCATGAGACTCACCAAGTCCTTCTCTTCACCAGGGTTACACGGATGAGCCTCTGTCCAAGATCCTATCACACGTAGAAGATGGGAACATAGTGCAGCTTGATCGCTGGAACCTCCATGTGGAGCCAAACCGTGATACAAACCCTGAGGAAAAGGATGAGGCAGCTGCTGACAAGGTGGGACACATCCTCTCCATGTCTGTTCCCTGTGCTAGAGGTTTGCATTCTCTCTTCTGCCCCTGGCTCAGGCAGTCCCAGCACCTGGGGCTACATTGTTGGGTTGGTGTTTCCCTTTCACCCATCCAATTCCGCCATTCTGTTCATGTCTCTGAGCCACAGCACTCACGGCAAGAGTGTATGTAGCGTTCATAACTAAATGCCTACCAAAGGTTTTTAACCACAACTTGCAGAGGTATAAGTCCAGTCTTCTGTGAGACTGTTTTCTTTAACAGAAACGTGGGTGATTGCAGAAACCTCAGAGAGCAGAGTGTGTCCCCTTGGACCACTTCCCTTACCCCTAGGAGCCAGAACTAATCTATCATCTCAGGCTGGTGACCTCTGTATTTTCCTAGGGAAAAGGCAAGCAGGGTCCCTCAGCCTCATGAGCACTGCAGTGGCTCTGCTATAACCTGACCTCATCTTTGCCATGGGCACATGCTGGCAGTCTCATCCTTATTCCTCCTTTCCATTTCAGCTCCCTTTGGATGTCTTTAATAACTACTTCAGCCTTGGCTTTGATGCACGGGTGACACTGGAGTTCCATGAATCCCGAGGTACAGGGCGGTGGCAGGACTTGGTCGGGATCTGTGGGATGGGTCCACTCTTGTTTGTGGGTTCCTCAGGAAAGTGAGCAAGAGAATTGCTTCAGGGACAGAGCTGGAGGTGAAACATGAGGAGGAAGTCCAAGCTGCAGAGGGGGAAGAGGGGTGCCTGCACAGGACAGAAGCTGGGGGCAGACTCCTGGCTGAGGCTGGATGGAGAGCTGTGCCTGAGGAGAGCTGGCAAGTGAAATATTTCCATGTGTAGGCCAGTGACCTGGACTTTTTTCTCCTTTCCCCTAGAGGCCAACCCAGAGAAGTTCAACAGCCGGTTTCGGAATAAAATGTTCTATGCTGGGGTGAGTGTGTCGGGATATCTGAGCCTGCTGTCATAGCAGCCTGAGCATCATCTGGAGCACGGGCGTGGACCTGCCTGCACCCTAAACTCACTCATTTAAGTTACATGGACCTTCACATGCACTCAAGTTAAGCCCCCCAGCCCAAAGCTGGAGAGTTGCTGAAGAAAGGCTGCAGTGCTGAGAGTCACAGCTCCTCTTTGACTGCGAGTGCTGCTGGCAGTACAACTTGCTCCGTGGCCTGCAGTACAGTTGCTGTATTGATCTCCTGCCACTATTGTTCTTGATCTCAAGCTCACGGGTGGTCCCCCAGGCAGAACCTCCCTGGAGCTGTGGGAAGGCAAGCTGTCCCCCCTGCAGAGGAAATGGAAGCCTTTCCATAGTCTCCACACTACTTTGGTCTTTTATTACATACCTTGGACCAGTTACAGCTTCTTGGCTAATTACACCACTCTCCTTTATCTCACCTCTAGAGCTTTGCATCTCAGTATCATCTTAGTTCCTCTGTCTCCCCATCCTCTATATACTTTCTACCCATGTGTCTGGTGACTGGTATTTGAGCAGTACTAAAGGCCAAGTGCTGCCCTCTGCCATCTCACATCTGTCCTGCTTGTGTCTCTTTTTCCTGTCTGCGCAGTTAAAGCCAAAGGGAACCCATGCTGTCCCTCCTGGAATCTCTGGATGGGGACACTTCAGCTCTGTTTTGTGGTACTTCATTACAGCTTGAGACTGAATTTGTCTCTTGTGACTTGAGTTTCACTGGAGGAAACTCATCTTACCAGCTCTTCCCTAAACTCAGGACTGGGCTGGCAAGGGACTACTAAAGCATGTTACTGAAGGTGGCCCAAGGTTTTTGATAGGCAGAATAATAAGAGGAATGGATCAGGTTGTTTTGGAGGAGGAGAGGACTTCTGCCAGTGGATGAAAAGGGGGTTTGCAAGTTTCAGCAGCTGAGGTCTGTGGCAGGTCAGTGGCAGGCTTGCTGGCTGCCCATTCTGGTGAACACCTGGGCACTAACTCTGTCTCTTACCTTGGCAGACGGCCTTCTCCGACTTCATCACAGGGAGCTCCAAAGACTTGGCGAAGCACGTCAGGCTGGTTGTGAGTGTGCTGGGGTGCTCTGGTCCAGGGAGGTGGTGAGCTGTGGAGGCATGAGGAGTATCCCTTGGCACACTGTGTCAGGGCTGGGGAGTGGATATGTTCCTGGGAGCATCAGCTTCCCCTGACTTGGACAACACTCACTGTAGGGAGCAGAGGAGGGAGGCAGTTTCTTCCTAAGGGGGTAGGATGGACCAGGCTCCCCCTTACAGCAGCCTGAACACCCCTGTGTTGTCTCCAGTGTGATGGGACAGACCTGACCTCCAAGATCCAGGACCTGAAGCCTCAGTGCCTGGTCTTCCTTAACATCCCAAGGTGAGCAGCCGCAGGACCTGTCTTCATATCCTAGGCTTCTCACACCTGTGCTGTAGATTCCTGCCTGGGTTTGGGGTGCCAGTCCAGGCATTTCTTCCTGTCCTTTCACAGATACTGTGCAGGCACCATGCCCTGGGGCAACCCTGGGGAGCACCATGACTTTGAGCCCCAGCGCCATGATGACGGCTGCATTGAAGTTATTGGCTTCACCATGACATCACTGGTGAGTCAGTGCTGTTGCCAGCTGTAGGTAGCAATCAGGGAAGTGACTGGTCCCATTGACCAGGTGTCAGCCAGCCCACAGCTCCACAGATCCTCTCTGGAGCAATTGTGGTGCTGGCCTGTGTGACAGTGTCTGCTCTCTTAAGATTTAGATAAGGTGCTGTCATGCCCTGGTCTCTGTGAGTCCCTTCTCACGGAAATCAAACCTGAGACCCTCAGAACTTGATTCACTTGTAACATCCAGCTTACAATTGATGTTCCCCTCATCCATGTCTCAGTCCATACTCTGCTCTCACTCTGGACCCTTTCACAGGCTGCCTTGCAAGTCGGTGGCCACGGGGAGCGGCTCTGTCAGTGCCGGCAGGTGGTTCTCACCACGTCCAAGGCCATCCCCATGCAGGTAGACGGAGAGCCCTGCAAGCTGGCGGCTTCTTGCATCCACATCTCCCTGCGCAACCAAGCCAACATGGTGCAGAAGACCAAGCGGCGCAACTCCATGCCTCTGCTCAATGAGTAGGTTCCTCAGATCAATCTGCCATATCCTCTCCAAGGAAGGACGGTTGGCAGGGGAAGGGATGGGACTGATCTGTGACTGACAGAGGTGTTTCAGTCCTCTCTTGGGGAGGGTCTGGGAAGGGATCAGGTCACAGAAATAAGGCCAGAGCCTGATGTTGGAGAAGCTGCTGGTGCCAAGATCCCCACCCCAGTCTATACAAAACTGTACTCTTGCCTGTTTTGGAGGGATGAGGGGATGAAGGAGAAAGCAGGCTGTCATTTTCTGATACCTTCTTTTTTCCTTGCCCCCTGCACACAGCCAGCAGCCGGTGCCTGAGCGGCTGCGGATCCGGGTGAGCCGAATCAGCATGCGTGACTATGAGGCACTGAACTATGACAAGGAAAAGCTCAAGGAGGCTTGTGAGTGACCAGCTGAGTGACCAGGGGGTGGGAGTTGCAGTCCCCAAGTCTGGCAAAGCCTGTTGTTAAACTGTATGAGGTGTTGGGAATGGAGAATGGGCTGTTCCCTGAGTTGTGCCTGTGCCCTGTCCTGCAGCTGTGCCACTGGGGATCATCGTAGTTCCAGGAGACAGTGACCTGGAGTTGTGCCGGACCCAGATTGAGAAGCTGCAGGAGGTGAGTCTTTGTGTGAAAAGTGGTCATGGCTGAATACTGAGGATGGAGGGACTCAGGGAAAGGATTTCTAAGCCTCCTTGACCTGCACACACCAACACACACACTCTTGCTTTGGGTCACACTAAGAGGTCACGGTTTGCCTTCACCATGTGGTGGAGGCAGGGTCCCAAGCTGGATGGTTTGTTGCTGCCCGCTGTCTGGCAGCTTCTTTTTCAGCATTGCTCTTCTGACTGTTCTCCAAGCCCAGAAAGTGACCCTGAAAAATTACAAGGTAGTATAAAAAGCCAGCACACATCCTGTGGGGACCTATAACCCTTCAACCCTCCACAGGCTCTGTGTTTCCTGTCACAGCTCTGCCCTCTCCAGGTGCCTGGATTAGGTTTATAACCCCTCCAACTCTTTTCATTTGCAGGCACTACTTTTTGTGTCCTTGCCAATGTACTAGCCCGTGTCTGTGACCAGTACACAGACTGTGTAACTCTTGCTCCTGGTGAACAATGGCATCAAAGCCCATAGTGTGGCTCCTGGTGCTGCACTGCTCAATCTGATTGTTGCACAGAGGATTGAAGGAACCTCCCTTCGTCTGATGTTAGCTGGCTCTTATGCCTGTGGGAATCTCATCCAGTGTATGCATAGAGTCCTGCAGGGCTGAGTTGCAGGGCTCAGTGGCAGAGCTGCTTGCCTGGGCTGGCACACTGGCATTTGCCTCTTGCTGTGCCTCCTCTGCTTGCCCATTCCCTGTCCACCTTGTGCCCAGGCACTGGTGAGGGCACGCAGGCAGGTGCATGGCTAGCAGCTCCTGGATTCACAGGGTAATGCTTTTCTGCTCTGTAATCTTTTCCTGCTCTGTCAGTGTGGTAGGCTGATTCCCCTGCAATCTCCTGCACCTTTAAAACTGCAGTGTGGCTGGTGTTCCTTGGTCACCTCGTGATTTACCTTTTCTCACTCCTTGGGCAACCACTGTGTTCTGGTCTTAACGCCAGGCAGGGACCAGGGACCTTGGCCAGACAGTGTGTAAAGCCAGATATGGCAGCACATTAAGCAACTGCAATGGGATGAGAGAGGGACTGAGGGGCTGCCCAGACACAGGCTGTAACAGCACACCTTGCCTTTCTGCAGGATTTCCCTTCACAGCCCTCTGCTTTAGAGCGCCTGCTCTTTCAGGTGTGTATGGCCTCTCTCTGTCCTCTGGGTCCATCTGTCATGTCCACTGTGCCAGTCTCGTGGGTTTGCCTTGTGACACCTCTCTGCAGTCAGCTCCAGTCTGTCCCATGCTGCTCCCTGTTGCAGTGTGCTGTACCTGTGTTTAATTTCATCCAAGTGGCTGTGGTCCTCTGTGTCTGCAGGGACCCCCAAAGCAGGAGCAGTGCTCTGAAGAGAGATGCAGAGGCCTGAAGCTACATCTTTATCCTCTCTTTTATTATGCAGGAGGGAGAGGGAGCCAAGCCGAAGACACTGTCATTCCAGAAGCTGTCACCCAAATGGTGCTTCCTGGACTGTGAGTATCACCCTCCCCTAAGTGTGTTTACTGGGTCTGATGATATGCTAGCAAGGTCCTTTGGTGTGCCAGCTTAGTGAAGGTAGGGGATGGAGATCCATGTGGCTGCAAAGATCCAAAGGTTACTGATGTATTAGAAAAACCTGAGAATTAGGGCATAGGAATTACAGCTCCTATCCCCTACTCTGGAGGGCAGAAAGGCTCTGCAAAGGGATCTGGACAGACGGGATCATGGACCAAGGCCAATTGCACAAGGTTCAAGAAAGTGAATCTCCTGCCCTTGGGTCACAACAGCCCCATGCAGTGCTACAGGCGGGAGGAAGGGGGGCTGAAAAGCTGCCCAGCAGAAAAGGACCTGGGGGGTGCTGGTCAGGAGGGGCTGAGCATGATCTAGTGTGTGTGTCAAGATGGCCAAGAAGGCCAACAGCATCCTGGCCTGGATCAGGAACAGTCTGGCCAGCAGGACCAGGGCAGTGATTGTCCCTCTGTACTCAGCACAGGTGAGGCCACACCAGGAATCGTGCATCCAGTTTTGGGCTTCTCACTGCAAGAAAGACATTGAGGTGCTGAAGCATGTCCAGAGAAGGGCAACGGAACTGTTGAAGGTTCTGGAGCACAAGTCTTAGGAGGAGCAGCTGAGGGAGCTGGGGTTGGTTAGCCTGGAGAAAAGGAGGCTCAGGGGAGACCTTCTCTCTGTCTACAACTACTTAGAAGGAGGTTGTGTCAAGTTCTGTCAGTCTCTTCTCCCAAGTAACAAGCAAGAGGATGAAGGGAAATTACCTCAAGTCACATCAGGGAGGATTTTTTCCCACTGAAAGTGTGGTCAAGCATTGGAACAAGCTGTCCAGGGAAGTGGATGAGTCCCCATCCCTAAAGATACTTAAAAGACGTATAGATGTGGCACTCAGGGACGTGGTTTGGTGGTGGATTTGGCAGTGTTGGTTTAATGGTTGGACTCTATGATCTTAAGGTTCTTTTCCAGCCTAAGCAATTTGATGATTCTGTGGTTCTATGAATTTGGTGGGTGAGAGGACAGGCATTCAGTGACAAGCCACAGAGAACCACTGAGGCTTGGGACTCATGGATGTTGGGGTCTTGGGGGCTGGGCACAGCAGTGCTTTCTCCCAGACTGCATGTCTTGACTGCTGATCCGGAGTGGAGCAAGGGGAGTCTGTGGTTCTCTTGCCCCTGGAGCTGGAGGCAGCTTGGTGGCGTGTGTTTGTCACTGCAGGAGTGCTGGAGATGCTCTCCTGAGCTGTGCAGGCAGGGGGCCCCCCTGCTCCAGCATGCTCGGAGCCAGGCTCACCGTGAGCATCGAACTGTAATGGGAGAGCAGCCTCCCTGCTGGGCTCCAGCTGCTGCTTCTCCCCTGCCTGAAAGCAGCTTTCTCTTCTCCCTTGGCCCTCCCTGACCAAGAAGCTCCTTCTGTACCTGGAAGCTGGCTGAGTGAAATGCCTGTTGGTAGCATTTCATCTCTCTGACATCCCAGCAAGCACAGTGTAGACCACAGCAGAGCACAGACATAGGTTGCAAAGTGGGCCTGGGAAGCCTCGTGCTTGGCAGAGAGGGTGCATCTTCTCCCTTCAAGGTTCCAGCCCTGTATATGGGGTTGCTGATGCTGCTGCTCCCAGGTGTCACTACCAGGACTGCTGTGCTAGTCTCGCAGCAGCAGGTTCTGGGCTCAGGAAAATGTGTCAGGAAAGAAACTAGAGCCTCATTCAACACAGCACAGGTTCATTCAAGTGGCTGAATTACAGGCCTTGAACAGTAGCTCCCTGGATGCAAATACCCAGGATAAACATGACTCTTTCACTCCTCTCATCTGCTCTGGCACATCCCCACTCTGCAGAGAGACTTCCTTGGGTTTGCGAGGATCCCACTGCAGCAGCCTCTCCTGGACTGGCATCAGCAGCCTGTCAGGACATCAGGGAAATACTGCCCAGCATGAGAATCCAGCTGTCCTGGCACTGTGCTCATCCCTTGGTGATGCCCTAAGTCCATAACCCCTCCCTGCTCTCCTAGGGGTGGTGTCTATGTGTGTCTGGCTCCAACATAGCCACTTGCTCTGTTGGATCTCTTCTCTCTCCGTGGTGATCTCTTCTATAAGGAAGAGGGATGAGCAGAGGGATGCACTCAGACAGGCTGGAGGCTGATTTGAAGCTCTCCTGCCATCCTAGAAGACAGGAGCTTGATCTACAGCTGGTGGTGGCATGCTCTGTTGTGCCTGGCAGTCAGATGCTCTGAGTGGCTTCATGGTGGTCCTCAGTCAAGTCAGTAGGAGACTGAGCTCTCTCTTCTCCCAGCCCCCTGTAGTGCCCCCATTTCTGAGCACTGTTCAACAAGGTGCACCATGTTAATCACAGCAGTTCCTCACCTGGTATAAGTGAATGCTGAGAAGTGCACTGCATAACCCTGAGCTTCATCTGCTCAGGATAATGCTGGAGCACTTGAAAGTCCCCAGAAAGGCCACGAAATCAGCTAGATGCGTTCTTGCCTTACCTGCCAGGAGTCATTGAGGAGGAGAGAGCAAGCAAAGGCATGTTTCACAGGGGCATGGTGGTCTCTAGGCCTAAGGGGCTGCCTCTAGGGTGAAGACACCAGCAGAATCATGAAGGGAGGTGGTTTATTCCTGGTCAGGGGCTGCTGTTTGCTTTGCTGTACCCTCTGTGCAAGCCATGAAGTGGCTGGATAGCTCACTGTCACTCATGGTGGGAAGAGGCCATCTCCCTTGTCTCACAGCAAGGATCAGCCTGTCTCATTCTGTTTATGTCTTACAGCAACCACGGCCGATCGGTTCTACAGGATAGACCGCGCACAGGTGAGTGCAGCCTCATCCTGGGAACGTGCTTGGGTGTCCCACCTGCACGCAGACCAACAGGCAGGCATGGCCTTGGGGCCACACAGGTCTTATACCACTGCCCTGCCCTTTGGCATCCCCAAAGGGATGGCATGATGAGCCTGGCCCAGGCTCAGCACCTCCAGGCTTCTGGAGAAAAGGAAAGAAGCCTGGGTGGTAGCACAGAACTTGCATTGAAAACTGCCTGCATGGCCCTCCAGTGCAGCAGGTAAGGAAAAGCAAACACAGCAAGTCTGGCAAGGGGACCCACCAGCTGGGGTCATCTTCACCAGTATTAGATACTTTCCATAATGATCTGGGGAGGAGGACGTGGAGATAGTGTTTACAAGGTTGCTAAGGTGGCAGGAGATAGGAAGCCTGAAAAGAACAAGGAGATGCAAAGGCTCCCAGGCACTGGGACTCAAGACTGTTCGAGCCACCATTGCTCTGCTGAGCAAATGGGTGGGCCACAAACCCAGGCACTGGGATATGAAGGGATGGAGTTTTGCAGAAGTAGGTCTTGCTTCTGAGGAAGCATGTCCTGACTTGTGTCTTTCAGGAGCACCTCAACTATGTGACAGAGATCTCTCAGGACGAGCTCTATGTGCTGGACCCAGAGTTGGTGGTCACTCAGACTGTGAGCACTTCTCCTGCCATGCCCGACCTCGTGGACTCATCTGCCACACCCCCTGGGCACCATTTTGCCTTCCCCTCCTCTTCCTCCTCTCCACCCTCCTCTCCTGCCCCCAGGTGAGTCTGGAATGGGGCAGCTGGGCCTCAGGAAGACTGGGCAATGATGGGAGAGCTAGGGATGGCTTCATAGCATTGATCCCTGGGCCAGATTACAGGGGAGCTCCCTGGAAGTAAGCAGGAACTCAGTGTTGAGTAAGACCAAGGGATGAGATGCCATCCTGTTTTCCTTGTTCCTCTGCCAGTGCTGCCCTAAGCAGTGGAGCATCGCCAGGTGGCTCAGCCATGGGGTCAAGCTCCAGCACCTGGCCCATGGGGCAAAGGACATGGATGTCTTTCAGCCAAACTAAGGCCAGTGTCAGGTATGGATGAGCAATGGTGCTAGAAGCAGCAGTAGAAATGGGAGTGGGGGTAGAGAAGAAGGAACGCCACAGGCAGGTTTCTCCGTCCCTCTAATGGTGGCATGTCCGTTAGGGCCATCTGCTGCCAGGACTGGCAGGGTTACTTACACTTTTTCTTCTTCCCTTTCAGCGCTGAGCCTGAGCACTGCCTCCCACATAAAGGTGAGTCAAGTCCTACCCTTGGTCATACCCCCTCTCAGGTTGCACTGTTTTGTTTTCCTGCCATGAGATTTTTTGGCCTGTCCTTTCCCTGGTGAGTGGGGAGGAGCCCTGTTGCTCCATGTGTCCTGAACCGTGGAGCCCTGCAGGCGGGTGACCCAGAGGTGAGCACAAAAGTCCTGACAGTGATTTGTGGAGTGGCCCAGCCAGGCGCCTTCCCGGCTCCTCCATGCGGGAAATGATGTGGCAAGGGGTTAATCCCCCACCTGCAGAGCTGAGTGCTGTGGACTGGGTTGGGAGGCTGTCTCTGCCTCTCCCTGGGGAGGTGGGAACACTTAGATCAGGGGCCTCACCAAGCTGAACAAATGGAAGGAGTTTCCTGAAGTTTGATCGGAGCCTGGAGGTGTGAATGAGTCATTAGTGAGAGGCGTCTTGGCTGCTGGCAGATGCCCAGGAGACCTGCTCCCCACTTCATCACAAGTTACCCTGCCTAAGGGCAGAGACTACTCCCCCTGCACACCTCCCTGGGGCTGAGGTTTGGCTGCACCCCTAGCTACATGGTGTCTCTTTCCTTCCCCTCGCTTGTTCCTTACATTCCTTAAGGTGGAGGAGCCATGTAAATGCAGTCTGACCAAGCGGTTAATCCCTGGAGGAGCTTGTGCTCCTGCTCCACACCTCTGGTTCCCAACTCTTGTCTCCAGGATTAGATAAGCAGTTTTATAGATTGACTTTTGTGACCCTGACACATCTCTCTTTGCAGATGACCTTCTGATAGAAGCTGCCAAGAGCGGCAACTTCAGCAAGGTAGGTGCTCCAGCAGCCTGCTGCAATGAGCAGCCAAGGCTGGCTCTTGGGATGGTGTGCCCCTTGGACTAAGGGAGCCATGCTCCCCAGTTGCCCTGGAGCAGTGCCTGTCAAGAACCTTCCTTCAGGAGTGGTGGCTGGAAACCAGGCAGGCTTCTGACAAGGGTCCCTGGTTCCTCTCCTGGGGGACACGAAGGGAAGGGAAGGGAAGGGAAGGGAAGGGAAGGGAAGGGAAGGGAAGGGAAGGGAAGGGAAGGGAAGGGAAGGGAAGGGAAGGGAAGGGAAGGAAACGGGAAGGGAAGGGAAGGGAAGGGACTTGGTAGCGTGGCTGAGCTGGACAAAGCTCCCCACCAGCCCCAAGTATCCACACAACCTGTCAGGCACTCGAGGCACATAATGCTGGGGATTGGGGCTTGGAGCTGAGAAATGCAACTCATCCTGAGCAATCTGACAATCCTTTAGTTCCAAGAGCTGCACCGAGCTGGAAGAGACATGATGGTGCGAGACTCCTCAGGACAGACTGTCCTCCACCATGCTGTCAAATCAGGAAGCAAGGACATTGTCAAATACATCATTGAGAATGGTGAGCTGTAGCCAGAGTGCCACTCTGACCAAAGGAGCCTGGCAGCCAAAAAAAAACAACCCTCTGGGCTTATATCCCTTCCCTTGGGGTTTGCTACATCATCCTTCTGGTGTATGGGCTTTTCCTGGCATCTGTCTGCCAGTACTGGGGTGTCCTCATGGCTATTGCTGCGTCCTAGCAGGGACCAGTATGTCTCTGGGAAACATTTCTCAGTGTCTTGCTTCTGCCTTCAGGGCAGCTGACCTGTTGTTTTTGGCAGTTCCCACTGAAATACAGACAGCTTTATTTTTATTTAGATATTTCTCTGTAGTGAGTTCACAACAAATTCTTCTTTCCTGGGATCATCTGGGCGCAGATGCCATTGCTGACCTGAGTTCTTTTGAGCCAGGACTTTACAGGCAGCATGAAAATAGCAGCCCCTATGGAATGATGCAGACTGTGACCAGGGAGTAGACAGGTCTGTCTCTGCCCTGGAGCTGGGTCTCATTTACCTGCACTTTTCCTTTCCACAGCTCCTTCAGAAATCCTTGATGTCACAGAAGAGGAGAAGTAAGTTGCTGCCTGACTTGCATTACCTGTTGACCAGACCCTCTGCAAAGTGACCAGTCATAGGGGCACTTCAGCTACCCTTGCTCTAATTGCCAGCCATGATTCCCAGTCCATTTTGGACAGACTGCCCCTGAGTAGCATCCCCTCCTCTGCTGGTGCTGCCTGGACAAACACGCAACTCACCATCAGCTGCTGCTGCTGAATTGCTGTCCCTTGCTGCCACCTGCATGTGCTAATTGTCCCTGTTCAGGGGGACATCTCACATCTCCCGCTCTCTCCTCCTCAGCGGTGAAACCAGCTTGCACCAGGCTGCAGCCTTACGCCAGCGCACTATCTGCCACTACATCGTGGAGGCCGGGGCCTCGCTCATGAAGACAGACCTGCAGGTGACAGTGGGAATGGTGGCACTGGGGCTTTCTGGAGCAACCAGAGGAGGCTGGCAGGGAGCAGAGACAGCAGAGCAGGGGTGCTTTGGGTGAGGTGTATGCCAGTCAGAGAGGAGCTGACATGGAGCACCCATGCTTGCCCAGTAGAGCCCAGCTACTGAGGGGTTAAATCCCTCTTCTCCTGGCACTTCTCTCCCTGTTGTTTTATTAAATTAGAAGCAAGGGGTTGGAATGTCTCATCCCTGTCTCCCCCTTCCCACCCTCAGGGGTCAGAGCAAGGACATTCTCCCTGAAAGCTCCCTCCCAGCTGCAGGACTCCCCCTGTTCTCCCCCACCGGCAGTCGTGATGGGGGATCTGGGAGCTCCTCTTGGCGGCTGAAGCTGGCCTGCGGGGAGCAGCAGCAAGCAGTGGCTGCACTTTCCCTCACATGCTGAGTTAATTGAGCTGTGCCTTAGCGTCAGGGAATTGTGCCAGCCCTGGCAGAAGAGTTGCAAAAGGGGAGGGCTTGGGGCCATATTTTGGTACAGGAGGTTCCCGAGGCTGGCATATGGCAGTGAGGATGTGGTCAGATGTGTCTGGTGGAGGCTTGTAGTGATTGTCTGCAGCAGAGATGATGTAGAACAAGCCAAGAAATTGCAATCCGTGGGTCTGGGACACCAGTTAGGAGTGCAGTTGAGGGGTGCTAGTGGAGCTTGGGGTTCAATTTAGACAATGCACATCCCTGTTTGCCAGCTGCCAGGGAAATGCTGTACAGATAATCTCTGGCTCCCTATCTCTCTTCCTTGGTCCTGTCTAAGGTTTAGGCCTTGCACAGTGCCCAGAGTGGGACTGGCCTGAATGGAGACTCAACTGGCAGAGGCAAGAGGAGAGGGCAGTTCGGAGGGCATGGCCCCTCTCTGTCCCCTGAAAGAGGGGAGCAGCCCCCAGCCTGCCAGCACAAAAGGGAGCCTCGCTCAGGCATGCGCCTGCCCCAGGGAATGGGTTTGCACGTGCCTGTGCAAACACATGTCAGGTTTGTGGCTGCCTGGGGACCCTGCTGCACTGCTGCACTGACCTCTCCTGGGCTCCGGGTCACAGCCTGCCTGCACAGGCAGGATCCTCCTCATTAGAAGCCCCAGCGTCAGACCTGTAGCACGGGTTTGGAGCAGGCTGATCCCACTCCCTGCAGTGGTGAGGGAGGCTGAGCCTTATCAGTTGGCGTGCCTCAGCTGGGTAGGGAGGCCCTGGCAGCTCCGGTTTCAGGCTGTAGGCAGGCAGTGATGCAGAGGGGCTTCTGCAGGGGAACAAGAAAGAAGCTCAATTCCTCCTCTGTTAAACGAGTGATTGCATTCAGGGGGTGTGGGGAGGAGGCCATCAAGGAGAGCCAGCACCAAAGCACAGAGTGGTCTCTGTCCCATGATGGTGTGTCTGCTGGGGGGTGTGTGCAGGACCACGGGGTGTGCCCAGTCTCGGGGTGCACATGCCAAGGAGATTTCTTGGTGCATGACACCTCTCTGCAGCCACACACGGATGGGCTTTTGTGCACAGGCACATCCAGGCCCAGTGGAGTGCTCTACATGTCTGACCATTGTTCCTGGTGGAGAAATATGGCTGCGGGCGGCTCTGGAGCCCCCAGCACGCCGCTGCAGCTGCCCATGCCCTGCTGTGCACCAGGGGATGAGCCAGGCAGGGTATCCCTTCCAGGGCTGGTTTTTTCAATGGCAGCGGCTGAGTGCCAGGTTTCTGTGGCCTTTCTCAGTGGCATAGCAGAGCCTGGGCACTTGGAGAGGAGGAGCAAGGAGCAGGGGGAGGGAAGGGGTAGAGGAGACAGAGCTGGGAGCTGTTAACAGATTTGCTTTTTATGGAGTGCGGGAGTTCATTAGTGGACACAATCCAGATGGCTGCAATAAGCTGGTGAAATGTGATCCTCCTCCGGGAGCTGGAGCACTAGCCAGGCTGTGAGAGGGAAGGGGGGTTGGTATTCTTGGGCATTCCCCAGACATACCCCTCATTCCTCACCCTTTCCTGCCTGCCTCCCCAGCACAGGGGAAGAGCAGGTCATGGGGACCAGCCTTTGTCTCTTCTTGGGTGACTTGTGATGCCCAGGGTCAGTCATGTCCTAGCCCATGCCTGGAACTGATGGCCCTTCAGGGGACAGCTTCCGGGCCTGCAGTAGTCAGGTTCCTCAGGAGTACACTTCGATCCCATGGTGAGCACATGGGCATTTGGCTGCTGCCTGCCTTGGGGTTTGGCTGCAGGCTCGGCTGGATCCAGCTACATGGGGAACGGGGACGCCTTTGGGTGCCAAAGCAGTGTTCAGGCAGTGTTTATCTTGACTTCTTGCCTCCCATGTGCAGGGAGACACCCCAAAGCACCGTGCTGAGAAAGCCAATGACCCCGACTTAGCTGCCTACCTCGAGAACCGACAGCACTACCAGATGATCCAGCGGGAGGACCAGGAGACAGCTGTGTAGTGCTTGGCGTGCCTTAGCCCAAGCCAGCTCATGCAGGATGAGAAGACAATGCCAACTGGCAGAGCTGTATCTGGCCCAACCCTCCCCAGACACCAACCTGGTCCCTGGAGATGGATACAGCAGAGCTCTGCCCCAGGCTGGGCCGGGACTCTGTTTACAGAGGACAATGGATATTTCAGACTTGAAGCCTGATTCTTTGTGTCCACCCCGTCACCTCTCCTTCACGTTCCCTGCCCTAGATGGGCTCTATCCCCCAGCCATGTCGGAGCAAACCAGGCTGAAGGCCCCAGTCACCCTTGTTCATGGGAGTAATGGCAGTGCCCCCTCCACAGGCTCCTACCTATGATCCTTGTGGGATATCATTGCTCAGCCCCTCTCTGCTGGCAGTGCCCCTCTTTTAGGTGCTTGGCTAGGTTTGTGTCCTGTTCCTCCTCTCCTGTCTGGCACAGCTGTGGGAGGCACAGGCTGCATGGACAGACAGCAGAGGCTGTGAGCCACAGACTTTGCCCCAAAGGAAGCACCACAACTTGCTGGCCCTGCCTTCTCCTCCCTCCTGGGGCTGCACCAGGTCTCTGTGCTGCCCTACCCAGAGCCTTCTGCAGCAGGAGGGAAGTCACTTGTGCACCAAGCCTTTCCTCAGAGCGTCTGGGACTGGTGCAGCTGGAAGTAGGGCAGCAGCTGCCCTCCTCATGGGCCTTTAGTGCTCAGTCTGAAGTCTGACTTGGGTCTGGGATGGCATGGAGGAAGGCTACCAAACCCTCCCACCACACTTCCCTTCACAGGGCTGCATGGGACAGTTTGCACACCCACTCTGCTGAGCATCTCTTTATGAGCCCACTGCAGGATGGTGGAGAGCTGCACTCAACTGGGGCAGTCGCAGCCGTGATGCCTGTTATATTTCCCAAATGCTGACTTGGATTCAGCTGCCCTCCCTGCTTCAGTTTCCTCCTCAATGCTAGACTTTGCATGGGGCTGGATGGGCAGTACTGGGGTCAGTGCTGCTCTCAGGGATCCCCTCCTGCCCCCCAACCTGGCAACATGCATCCTCCTACTCTGGGCACAGAGCTTTGCAAGGAAAACTTGAGAGCTCACCCAGCCAAGACACAACCCACCTGGGCAGACCACCAGCTCACCCTCTCCAGTTTTAGCAGAAAGAAGGATTTGGATTCACAGGAACCATCAGGGCTTCTAACCCTGAGTCATTCCTGCAGTGGAATGGAGTTTCACCAACCACCTGCCGTGGGGCATGAAGCATCCATCTCCCCTGTGGATGCTGTGAGCACCTGATGCAGAGACATCAAGCCAGGCTGTCAGCAAGGCTTTTGCAGAACTCAGTCTCTGAGACCAGAAGGTGCCCAGAGAGGAAGAAAGCTGATGGCTCTGAGCCTAGCAGACCTGCTTGGCACTTTTGGGTAGGCAGTGGTTGTGAAGGGGGTTGCTGGTGGCAGCTTGGCTCCAGGAGAGAATACTGCTGCTGCTGTGTGTGGTCTGTGCAGTCCCTCTGCATTCACACCCAACTGTGCCCACTGGGTAGTGCTGGGTGGCACTATTTGAATCCCTCCTACTACCAAGAAAAGGGTAGGAGGATACTGTAGGGAACCAGGATACCCTTCAGACTTTTTCCCAGGGGCAGGGTTCCCTTGAAGGATGGGGGATGCTGTACTGGGGAACAGAGGCGCAGGGCAGTGCAGGGTGCCCAGGGGCCAGTGGCAGTATTGGCAAATAATGGTAGCATCCTAATGCATTGAGAGCTGGCACGCTCCAGAAGTGCCTGGAGTTCTCATCAGCACTGCTGACAGGCCACTGACAGGCAAGGCACTGTCATCTCAGAGGTCCACACCACTGCCGCCCCAGATGGGATGCCCAACTTGGCCCAGAGGCATTTAGAGCCTCAGCTTCCCCCTTTCTCCCTTATAGTCTTTGTACAGGTAGTTGAGAGACACACTGTCCCCGTCCCTGCCTGGCCCCTCCGTGCACGTGTGAGCTGAGTTGCTGTGCAATTCCAGGCCTGCTTATATTTTGGTGAAGAAGGAGGGGTTGTTGGTTGCCCTGCCCGCTGGGGGCAGGGGTTCTGTGCAATACCTGGGTCTGTGTTTCTTAGACGCTGTTGTAGGATTGTATTTTTGTAACTATATGGGGGTACTGGCTCCAGCTAGCCCAGGGCCTGGCACAAGCCTGTGTTCCCATTGCTTTTCAACTTCGACTGTTTGGATGTTGTTTCTTGCCATTGAAATAAAAAGATTGATGTTTTAGTTCCTGTCTCCTGCTGCATCCACAAGATTGCAGCGGGCACTGCACAACAGAGGCCCTGCGTGGGACAAACAAGGCCTCTGCCGCTGTCCAAACTTGGGGGTACTTCTGGGAGTTCTCTGCTGGCCCACGTCCTTGTTCACTTCCCAGGACAGCATCCTTCTGGGACTGTTGCTAGATATGGCGTCTTTTTCCTGAGGGACCTTCTCCCCCATTCTGTGTCATACACCAATGCTCAGTGTAATGGGGGAAAAGGAGAAAGTGCACTGCCTTCCCAAGTGATCCAGAAGGCCTTGGAAGTGTGAGGCAGGAGCTGGCAGCCTGCTATTCCTCCTTGGGGCAAAGGCGGCAGCCCCAGTGGCTGCCTCAGCTGTCAGCAGATACTACAGCAGCATCCAGCCTCCAGTTTCAAAACGTTTGTTGGCCTTTTTTTGTGGTGAGCTGTCCCCAGCCATGCTGCTCTGCGGGACATGAGCCTGCTGGGGGCTCTTCCTATTCATTCCCAGATCCAGCAGGGAGTCTCGGGCTTCTGCTGAACACTGAGGGCAGGGATTATCTCTGCCACTCTGGTAGAAGGACTGCTCTCTGATTACAAAAGCAGAGGATTAGGGACACTTCTGCTTCCAGCCTCAGACTCATAAGGATGACTGACCAACACACTTCTCTCCTGCGGAGTTTCCTTTGAAAGAGGAGGTAATTGCAGTGGCCAATGGCATGCTGGTGATGGAGCTGGTGGGTGATGAGGAGCTATACACACACCTTAAACTCGGATTTCAGAGGGCAGTTTGGCAGCCTGCCTGGTGCTCCTGCCAGCCCCTTGCTGCCTGGAGAAGCAGCCTCCTTCCCTGCCTGCATTGTCCCTTCCACCCTCACTGTGCCTCTCTTTCATGGTCTTCAACCTTCAGCTCCTGCCCAGAGCTAACAGTGAGGATCTGTAGCAGGTGTAAGGCACACCAAATTGTCCCGGCCTCCCCAGGGACCAGGTGTACGTGCAACTGGGAGGAGGGAGCCCGCTCTGCTTCAGTGTCCAGACCCCGGTGTGCTGGCTCTTGGCCCACATCTCGGCAGGGAGAGCTGTCAGTAACCATGGCAATTGGAGTCTTCCAGCTGCCCCAGTGTCAAATATACACTGGGGAAGAAAAATGGTCCCACTATGTGATCACTCTGATAAGAAGTGTTGGGAAAGGGGCAGTGTACCTTTGGGGCAGAGTCCTGCCCTTCTCTCCAAAGGGTGTCAGCATCCCCTCTGTCTTTTCAGTCAGGTGCTGGAGGTTTGGGCATCTATCTGCCCTCCTATGGGATGGAAGCACACCTGGGGGTGTAGGCACCAGGTGCATGTGTGCAGGCTGGAGAAAGTCATGCAAACCCAGCCCCAGCTAAGCAGAGCTGGGGTGACAGCAGTTGGCCCTGTTAATGATTACCTGCCACACACCTCAACAAGGAAAAGGTCGTTCCTCTCCCACGCATGGCTGTGTCCCTCAACTGGCACTGCTACAACATCCACTACCAGTTCCCCAAAGACCAGGCTTTGACTAGAGATGGAAAATGCAGAGCTGACATGCCATGAATTATCTTGTGACATTTTTAGAGATAAAAAGCTCGAGTTAACCAATTGCAGGGAAATGCACCTGGGTTGGTCACACTCCCTCGTTTTCCTCCTTTCCTCGGTATGAGGCCCCTTCTGCAAACACAGCCACTGCTGAGAGTGATGTGCACCAATGCATTTCTGCTCTCTCACACAGCCAGCACTTGTCTCCTGGTCCCCTGGAAGGAGTGAAAATTTGCACACGGCTTCACTGTACCTTATGCTGCTGCACCCTGGGGACTCCAGTGAGATCTTCAGCTCCTGGCCAGAAACAGCTGAAGAGAGGCAGCAATGCTCACTCCACACTTAGTTCTTTAACAGTTCTACAGGCCCTGGTTTGCTCATCACAGTCCCATAATTCAGACATGTTCACCTGATGCACACCTGTGTCCTTCTCCTTTTTTACGTTTGTCTCAGTGGCTTTCTTTAGCTTCAGTTTAAAGAGGGGAGGCTATTGGCTTCGCTACCTGCCTAGCTATCAGGATCCACTTCTGCATCCTGGGCTCAAATGTACAGCCTGACATCTCCAGATCCCTCACCAGACAGAGCAGTACCTGTTGCTGTGTGTGCAGCAGGAAGGGGAGATGACATGCTCCCACATTTGCCAGCTCTCCTCAAAACCTCTGCAGATGTATAGGAAACAGCTGGCAGAGTGGGAATTAAATATAGCAATCTCTTGGAAAGTGATTCCTGGTTTCGAAGCAGCTCATAAAAACAGCCACTCCCTGCCCTGAAACCCCACCTGTGGCAGCCCTGCTCTCAGCAGACTTCTTCCAGGATAAGAGGTGGAGAAACGGCTCCATTCCCCACCACAGCCCCATTTTTCTGGCATGACACTCTCTTTTCTGGCTGCTAACTCCAAAAGGGAATTGACTTGGCTGCTGCCATGCACACCTCCCAAGAAAAGGTGGTAGATGGGGGGAAGGGAGCAGTCACATCTGCAAGGTCCTTTTCATTCCCCACCAGCAGTCTGATACCACTGCTTTGTCCAAGGAGAAGAGCTGCAGCATGGCTGAGCTGGGCACAGGCAGGCAGGTCACAAGGGATGGAATTGGGGAGACACTTGGGACAGCATGTAAGTGATGTGCAACTCTGGGTGCTGAGCAAGTACCCCTTTCCTGGCAACTTCCCACGAGGGGAAGAGCAAGCAGAGAAGGGTGAAAAGGGCAGAGATCATGAAAGGTCGGTCCATTTATGCCAGTGGCCGTGATGGAGAAGGAGGCGTCCACGGAGCTGGTGGAGACACGGGGTGGTTCCCTTCACCCCACCGAGCCCCAGGGGAGCACCTAGGGACAGCTTCCAGCGGAACTCAGAGCAGCAGCCCCCAGGGAAGACCCTGCCCGGCTGTTCAGCCGTGCACCCTTCGGCCACTCGGTGATGTTGGGATGCGTGGTCAGCTGAACCCGCACAGCTTCCCTGGTGCCGCGCCGCGGGTGCGGGTTGGAGAGCACAGCAGAAGATGAGAGGGGACAAGGGCCGTGCCCTGGAGGACCTGACGCCCCCCGAGCCCCGCTCACCCCCGGCCGAGGGAGCCACCGCCGGCCCCGCTGCCCCCGCCCCGCCGGCCGAGGGGCCAGCCTGCCCCCGGGCCGCCCCTCCGCCGCCTGCCTTTGTGCCTGCCGGGGGGCAGAGGAGGAGCTTGCGAAAAGTTTTGGGCTAAAAACCCACCTTTTTGCTGCCAGCCGAGCCCGACGTCAGGGGCCGCTGTGCGCCGCGCGGGGCTCTGCACGCGGCCGCCACACAAAGGCAGCAGCTCCGCTCCGCTCCGCACCGCAGGTGAGTGCGGCCCCCGCCCACAGCTCTCGGGCTCGGGCCCCCAGCCCCGGGCCCCGTGCACGGCGGCACCGCCCGCCACCGCCATGGGCGCCCCGGGCCAGGCGAGCGGCGACCTCCCTTCACCTCCCCGGGGAGGCGGCAGTCATCTAGGCTCGGGGCTCCCCGGAGCGGGAAGGGCTTTGCCGGGGTGGGGGACAGGCTCTGGCTGGGGAGAAGCTGCAGAAAAGGGCGATGGGGGCCGGGGGCGGCGACCCCCCGGTGCGGGCTCGCCTGAGAGGAGCCAGGGAAGAGCCTGGAGGTGCAAAAGGATGGAGTTTGGTAGGGAGTCAGGGCTCCTGGAGAGCAGACGGGTTGAGGCAGTGGCCCCGTATCCTACCCCCTACTCCTCTGGGAAACACCCCACAGTGGTTCGGGAAGAACTCAGCTGGTGGAGATCCTCCGATCGGAGCCCGGGGAGCTGCGCCGGAGAGGGGCCCGACCACCGCCCGCCTCTCCGGAGGGCGAGGGAAAGAGGCATTACCAGGCTCACGGCACAGCATCTACCCTGAGCAGGGAGCAGAGGGCAGAGGTGTGGAAGGGCGCTGCCTGCTCCCTTCTCTGTTCCCAGTGCAGGGGCAGAACCCTTTTCCCTTGGAGCACTTTCTGCTCCCTGCGAGGGGAAGGTGAGGCCGCTTGCTGGAAAGACCCACAGCCCCCCGCCTCTGCTTCCCTCAGCACCTCCAGGAAAGCCTCCTGGCCGCGCTAACGCCTTGGCTCACGGGCACATGCTCGGTCTCCCCTTTGCTGGCAGCAGGGAACTTCCTGCTGTCGCGGTGCTTGGCACTCCACGCCACGGGCTTCCCGAGCCCTCGGCTCCGCGAGTGCCGGGCTGCCTGCCCAGAGCCTGGGAAGCAGCTCAGCCCGCAGAGGGAGGACAGCAGTCCCGCTCCTGCCGCTGCCAGAGCCAGCTGCAATTTGAGCCGAGCAAAGCCGAGCCGAGAGGTCCCACTACTGGAAAAAGGGCTGTGAGGGGGGTGCCAACCCAGCCGCCGCCCCGTTCCCAGGAGCGCCTGGGGACACCATTGAGGGATCAGGAGCTGGGGAGGATGTGTGGCCTGCGTTAGAAGTCGGTGGCAATACCTGGCCCTTCCTGAATGTTGTCCGAATAGGAGTCCAGGCTTTCCCATTGCAGCAGTGGGTATTTGAGCTCTGCTTCAGCTTCACCCGGTGATTTTATTTTTCTTTTAAAAGCTGATCCTAGATTATAAAAACCGAGGGCAGCTGGAAGAGGGGGGAAGGGAGAACGGGAACTGCCACAGTGTAGTCAAGGCTCCATGCTGCTTCACTCATGCAAGCCCATTCCTGGGAGAGAAAAATGCAGTGTGAGAGCCAGCCAGCATCTGAGGAGAGGAGCCAGGACCCCACAGGGACACAGGAGGAGCAGGGCTGTGCGAGCATGCCTGAAGGTGCTGTCAGCCCAGCCAGGAAAAGCTCTTGTTTACCCAGCTGTTTGGGAAACTGCACTCCCTTTTCCTTATGAATCCTGCTTTAGGATGAGCAGTTCCCTGCAGACCTCTGCCTGGGGAATGCAATGTGCTGGGCCGAGCCTGGGAGCAGATTCAGGGGTCCCTGGGGCTGCAGCTGGTCAGCCCCTAAGAGGGCATCCTTCTCACATCTCTGGGTACACATGGGCAGGGCCCCACTGCACCCATGGCAAACAGAGGGAGTCCATACCTGGAGGCAAGGCAGGGGTGAGCACAGCATCTGGGGCTGTCTGCCCTGGGGGCTTGCAGGCCATGTCAGAAGGGCCTGAGCAGAAGGTGCTGGTCTGGGAGGCAGGTGCAAGGAGCACTGGAAGATGCTTTGTGACAAAGGATGGGAGAGGTTTACAGAGCACCGGAAACCAGGGGGTGCTGTGAATAATGTAGATGTCAGAGGTGCTACCCCGTAAGAGCTGCCGCAGAAAGTGGGACAGCCATGTCTGTAAGGCAGCTCAGCTCCAGCCTTGTCATCTGTAACCAGCCCAAGGGCTGAGCCCTTGTCCCCTTTGAAGGCAGATGGGTGGGAACAGAGCTGAGCCGTGCTGTGCTCAGCAGGATGGCTCCCGGCTGGGCTGGGTGAGGGGGAAGGCAGATCTCACCCCCACGGCTGTGCCCTCAGCCAGCCGGGCTGTGTAATTCCCTGTGACAGTTCAATGCAGAGCGAAGCCGGCAGCTTGGCGGCGGATGCATGAAAGGTGAGTGCACTGGAGCCTGAATAATGTGGGATGCTGCTCTCTCTGGCATGCTGCCCGGGGAGCCCAGGGGAGGGAGCAAACGCTGACCCCGGGCTCATCCCTGCCTTGATGTCCCCTGGGGCCTGCGGTTCATCCTGTCCTCTACAGCCCAGTTCTGTGAAGCCCATCACAGAGCCAGGGCAGGTGCCATGTATTTTTTTTATGGCTGCTGCATCTTAAAAGGCTTTGGGAGAGCAGGGAAGGGATTTGAAATGCTGGTCTGCATGCCTGCGCTGCTGCTCCCATTGAGACCAGGATCTGGGACTTTGGTGTTGGCAGCAACGTCCCACAGAGTCTCATGGTGGCAGCCAGAGGGAAGCTGTCACATGGTCCAAGGCCACTGGGGCAGGGGGACAGGACACGATCCCCAGAGCCAAACCCTTATGTGTGTGCACTCTTGTCCCCAACCTGCTCCCAGGTGTGTGCACACCTGCACACCCCCCTGCATGCATGGGTGGCATGGGCAGTGTGCTCAACACTCCTGCTCTATCCCTCCAGTGAGCTCCTACACTGTGAATGCTTTTTCTTTTTTTTTTTTTTTTTTTTTGTGTTAATCACAATCAGTGTTTAATTCACTGATTTAATTCTCAGACCTCTCATGGAAGCAGATTTGTTTTTTCTGAATTTTTTTCCTTCTCCCTGGCATCCTCTGGAACTGGAGTAAGGTACTATGGGAGCTGTGCTCCCCAGCCCCAAGGCTCTTGTGTATAGGGCAGTGGCCTGCTGGGTCATGGATAAAGGATCCACAGGGATATATGGGGGTAAGGGCTAGCAACGGGTACCCAAGTGCAGGGCCTTCCCCAGATGATGTATGGGCTGCCAGGTTCCCTATGGAGAGCATTTCGCACACCTGCAGGGCAGTGGGGGGCTGCAGGGGTGGGAACAATCTCTCAGCCCTGCAGCTCCGTGGTGGCAGGCAGCTGTTGAGGTACACAATTAACCTTCCTGTTGCAGTTAGTGAATGTATTCTACTGGGTGGCAACAAGCAGGGTACAGGGGTGCACACACACGTGGAGGTGCAATGTGTGTGCAATGGAGGCAGCCGCTGTCTCACACAGCCCACCATGCCCCCCCTTGACACCACATTGCACCCCAACCTCCAGCCCACCTCACCCTCTCCCCTCTCCACAGGCAGGATGCAGGTTCGGGGCCTCCTCCTCCTCCTGGTGCTGATTCTGGTGGCTGCTGCCGCCGAGGCTGGCAAGAACAAGAAAGGTGAGGGGCAGCCTGGGGCAGGGGGCAGAGTGGGGCATGCTCCCCTGTCCCTGCAGAGAGCACCCACTGCACTTTTCCACGCAGAAAAGGCAAAGAAGGATGGCTCCAAGTGCGAGGACTGGCGCTGGGGACCCTGCGTTCCCAACAGTAAGGACTGTGGCCTGGGCTACCGCGAGGGAACTTGCAAAGATGAGACTAAGAAGCTCAAGTGCAAGATCCCCTGCAACTGGAAGAAGAAATTTGGAGGTGGGTCCATGGAGGTGGGATGGTTGGGGACCACCCTGTGCTGGGTGACTGGGGCTAGTGTCCTGCGAGGTTCTGGCTAGTTCTGATGCCTCTCCCCTTTTATCCAGCTGACTGCAAGTACAAGTTTGAGAGCTGGGGAGGCTGCAGTGCTCAGACAGGCCTGAAGACTCGCTCTGGCATCCTGAAGAAGGCCCTGTACAATGCCCAATGTGAGGAGACTGTCTATGTGACCAAGCCCTGCTCCTCCAAGATCAAGTCCAAGTCCAAAGGTCAGTTTCCACCACTCCTGTCCCCAGAAGGGTCCTCTTGCAACCCTGGGCAGGGATTTTTCAGAGATACCTTGGCCTGTTGGGGTTGGCTTTGCCGGTGGTGTGGGGGGTTTCATAGGATGCTCTTTCCTTTTCATAGGATGCTCTTTCCTTTGCACTGCAAAGTCCATCTGCTGGCTGGGAGGGATGCAAGTGCCACAAGGAAAAACCCTGGTTCCCCCACAAACCACTGCTGTCTTTGGTGGGATGGGGATTCCCTGCTCTCCTCACTAGACTGGTGCAAAACGTGGTTTGGCATGGTGGGAGGCTGCCTGCAGGGATGCAGCCACTGTGCTGTGCTCAGCCAGCCATGCTGGCCGTGTCGGGGGTACCATGAGCTACCAGCAGATGCACTAACTCTTGTCTCCTGTGCTTCTTGTATGCAGCAAAGAAGGGCAAGGGGAAGGACTAGAGCAGGAAGCCAGCATCCTCTTTGGCCCCTCAACATGGTGCCTACAGGACTGGATGTCTAGCTGCAGCTGGCCCATACTACAGTCTTCCTCCTTCTCTCCTTACTCCTTTCCATGACCTTCTCTTTCACTGAGATGCCTTGTTTTAATCATTAGTGTTGTAGAGAGCAAACCCACCCACCCTGCAGGATAGGCTGCCTTCTTCCTTGCTGCCCCGTGGGCACTGCGAGTGCATCCTGCCCACCTCCTCTTGGCTGGTGTTGGGGTTCACTTGGATGTGCTTGGAGAGCTGGGATGGAACACATATTTTTCCACTTTCCAGCACAAAAGAGTTGCCTTTAGCACATCCTTTTGCAAGCCCAGGAGCCTCCTTACTCCTCCACCAGGTACCAGTGCCAGAGATAAGGGCTGGGTGTTGAATGCCTGAGTAACTCCATCACTCAAGCTTCTCACTCAAGGACTGCTCTCACCTCAGGGGGTTTATTCCAGCATCCCTTTGGCTGGGGCATGATTTACCTGCAGCAGTTGAAGAAAACACAACCATCACTCTGAGAAGCAACTGCATCTCCTCTCTGTCACCTCTGACCATGGGTGTCCATGCTGGGACTGCAGCCCCTCTGCCTTTGCCATGCCAACACCAGTGCTGGGTGGGAGCTCTCACTCCTTTTGGAAATTTTTTTTTTCTTTTCCAATAAAAATCTTTTTAAAAAAAGTATCAGAACCCACCTGTTGTCCACACAAGGTGCTGCTGTGCTGGAAACCCCAACAAACCCCAGTTTTGCTGACCCCACTGGCACCAGCAGTGCAGTTACCATGCAGCTGGCAGTGGTGGCCTGAGTGCCACATAGACATGGTCCTGGACAGAGCAGCAGACCTCACAGCCTCTTTGCAACAACACTTCAGGCTGCCCCCACCCTTAATCTTGGCAGAAGGGATGGGCTGCAGGAAATGTCACTAGTGGGTGACCCTGGGAAGCAGGGAAGGAGCCACCTGGGTGATGACTCATTCATTCCTCACACCATGACCATTAGTTTCCTGGTCCAAGGTCTTTATTTGTCTTGGGGTGTGTTGG
Source organism: Eopsaltria australis (assembly GCA_034509425.1). NCBI lineage: Eukaryota > Metazoa > Chordata > Aves > Passeriformes > Petroicidae > Eopsaltria > Eopsaltria australis. The sequence goes on from JAVTVJ010000241.1 coordinate 5,462,932, forward strand.
GCTGCAGCTGTAACCATTTAAAAATACCCAGAAACCCACCAGGCATTTTGGGCACCCCTAAAGGCAGTGGTAGAAGGGTTCCCATCCGGGTTGGGGCAGCCTTTCTCCAGGTTGCACCCTGGCATGAGGATGGGAAGGACATACGGACACAGAATTTGCCAGTGCTAGAGTGGCCCCGGCCCATTCCTTGCCTGCACCTGGCTTTGGGAGAAGCTGGGGAGCAGCCCCAGGGTGCTCTGGGTTGCACACCTGGGTGGGCTGGGAGGAGGCTGGAGGTGCTGGCTGAAGCCCACATGCTGAGGGCTCTGCCGCAGCACCCATGACAGCGTCACGTCCATTTACAAAGCTCAGCAACTGGCTCCTTCAGCCTCTGACCCCCTGCACTCAGGGCAGGAGTGGGACTGGAGGCCATTGCCATCCTCTCTTGCCTCCAGAGCCATGCATCAGGCCTCCCACACCCACCATGGGGAGAGCAGAGACCTGCTCATGGCCCAGGTGAGACACGGGGCACCTGGGCCACATCGCAGACCCTCTTCCCACCCTCTTCTGAGACCCCCAGGTCCCCCCGTCCCTCCAAGGACAGTTATTTTCACAGTCACTGCTGCCCACTTCTCAGGGGCCCCATTCCCCCAGGGCTGTGGAGCGAAGTCCTGCACCACACCACTGCTTTTCTTTGCAGTTTCAGTTTCCATCATTGTCGGAGGCGACTGGGTTTCACACTCCTCACCCAGGAGTGAAATGCTTGGTTTATCTGTCTGTCTTTTCAGCAAATTGCCCATGAAAGGGCATGGAGAGCAGAGTCAGAGCCCAGGGAAAAATTCTGCCTCAGGTCCCTGGGTGAGGCTGTTCGATGGCACTCTCAAGGGAAAGGAAGCAGCTCACCACATCTGTTAGGATCCAATCTTGACTGCCTTCACAGGGGGCCTGGCTGGGCCAGCAGGACTCCCCATTAACATGCCTGAGCCAGCCTGGACCAAGATGTCTAGCAAATGTTTGACCCTGGTTTCTTTTCATTTCTTGGGTAATAAACACTTTAGAAGCCAATGGAAAACATCCAGCATTAGCCCATCTGCATGCAGACAAGCTCTGATGCCTTGGAGATGGTCAGCTAGGGAGAAAGGTACATCCAGTCTTAGGAGCAACACTGATGCCATTTGGCCAATCTCAAGAGCATGGAGCTGGGAAGGGCTCCTGGTGACCACATCACCTCATGCCTCTGGCTTTCCCGGTGGCTCCCTGAGCTAGTCCCCAGGCCCAGGGTGACGGGAAGGACCTGCAGCTCAGAGATGCCTTGGATTTCTGTCAGCGTCGGATGAAGGGCATCATCTGCAATCACAGCACAGTCTGCACAGTTGTGTGTGGGGAGCAGAAGAACCCCCGCTGGCAAAGGAGGCAAAGGGAAGGGTTTCCATAACGTTACTGAAGTGGTCCCTGAGTGCCAGTTTATCTGGCTGTGCCAATGTTCCTGTACTGGCACATGAGAAGGTGCTTGAAGGTTTTCTTGAAAGTGGCATTGCAGAGGGCATAGCAGGCTGGGTTGATGGTGCTGTTGACATAGCAGAGCCAGTAGCCGATGGACCACACTGTTTCGGGCACGCAGGTCTCACAGAAGGTGTTAATGAGGACCATCACGTTGTAGGGTGTCCACGTGAGTATGAAGGCCAGCAGGATGGCAAATATGGTTCGGGTGACTTTCTTCTCTCGGGCAGCCATCTGGCGCTTCTTCCGTACTTGGCTCCTGGCGATGCTGGCAAACTTCCTGGCAACATTGACTGGGCGGCTGTTGGCCAGGGAGTTGTGGTTAGAGGCACCCGCCTTAGCTGGGACGATCTCAATGGCGGTGACACATTCAGTCCCAGTCTGCTTGGTGACAATCTTAATCTTGGACCACTTGGAAGTTGGGTTCACCCGGGGGTTGGCTGGACTCTGTGCTTGCCCTGCTGGCAAGATTTCTGCTGTGGGCTTGTCTTTTGTGGTCTGGGTCATGCTGACAGTGCTGGACTCATTGGATGTCTCCTTCTCCTCCTGATGGCCAGTGGCCTCTGTCTGTGCAGATGGCTGGTCATCAACTTTCCCATTCCTCACCTCTTCCTTCACCTCCACAGCCTTCTTGGGAGAGTTATTGTTGTTCTGTTTGACCAGGGGGCCCTTGAGGAATCTAAGGGACTTGCCTTTCCTCTCTTTCCTGCTCTCAGGCTTGTGCCTCCTCACCCTGCTTCTGCTTGCCAGGGAGATATGGATGTACAGCACCGTCATGATGACCACGGGCAGGTAGAAAGCAGCAATGGCTGTGCCAAAGGTCACCGCTGGGTTGGAGAGGAACTGGATGTAGCATTCCCTCTCAGGGACTGTCCTCTTGCCCACAATGAACTGCCAGAACAAGATGGCAGGGGCCCAGAGAATGAAGGACAATATCCATGCGGCTGCGATCATTAGCCCTGCCATCTTGGTGGTCCTCCTGGCCGGGTACGTCAGGGGCTTGGTGACACAGAAGTACCGGTCAAAGCTGATGATGAGCAGGTTCATGACAGAGGCATTGCTCACCACATAGTCCAGAGCCAGCCACAGGTCGCACACCACGGCCCCCAGTGGCCAGTAGCCTTTGATGATGTAGACCGTGTAGAGGTTCATGGAGAAGACCCCGATGATGAGGTCCGCACAGGCCAGGCTGAAGAGGAAGTAGTTGTTGACAGTCTGGAGCTGGCGGTTCACCTTGATGGAGAGCATCACCAGGATGTTCCCCACCACGGTGACAAGGCTGAGCGAGCCGGTGACGGTGGCGATGAAAACCAGCTCCACTGTCTTGTAGTTGGTGGGAGGCTGCACGGCCACCTCGGAGTGATTGCCCAGGGTGAAGTTGTCATAGGTCAGGTTGGCCATCTTTGCCTGCCAGGGCTGAGCAGAGAGGTTGTGCATGGGATCTGCAAAGAGAGTGAGGACAGAAAGGGAGAATATCACACCTGCCAGCCTGTCCTGGCAGCATTTCCTCAATTTCCCAGGCCAGCATTGGTGTTGGGTAGTGCTCAAAAATCTCCTGGCATTCCTGGACTTCTCTCTGCCACTCCAGGAGTCTGTTGGAAGCACTTTTTGTGTCCCTATTTAGCAGCAAAGGAGGCACACAAGTTGCAGGGAGAGAAGCAGGAATGGGGCTAGGACAGTCCTATGGCCAGGGTGCGATGGTCCCCTCTTTGTAGGGCCAGGAACCATATCCCAGCAGGAGCACATCCTCGTGTGCCCCAGAGAGGCACACTGGGAGGCCAGAGGGCCGGGGGGAAGAGGACTGCAAAGCCCAGGGGGGATGCACATACAGCACTCACTGCCAGAACTGCACAGCGTGGAGCCAGTGCTCTGCCCCAGGGACAAGAGCAGGTTTATGGCATGCCCCAGGCATGTCCCACTGACTTCCCCAGGGCACTCCCCAGGAGGGGCCTAACCCGCAAAGCCCATGCCATCGTCTGCTCAGCTCACCTGTGTCTCTCACAGCAAACAGGTCCTTCTGGAAGATGAAATCTGGGAGAAGGAAAACAGCAGGTTACACCACAGCTTGTGTGAGTCCCACAGCATCTTACCGGGGGCACCAGCCTGTCCAACAAAGGTGGCCCTGACCAAAGGGTGACACTGCTGAGAATACAGACACTGAAAAGCTGGGAAAGGCTGAAGATGGGTAATTTGGCATGGCACAGTGCACAGTGCAGCAGGCTCAGGGGAGGGAGGGAGCTGCACAAGAGCCATCAGTCAGTGATGCTGGGAAGTGATGACCTGTTCCCGCAGTCCCACATCACACTGCAGCTGCAGCCACCCTGGCCATAGAGATGTACGGTGTGGAGTCAGACACCTCAGCATGATACATGGAATTATTTATGAAAGGTGATGAGAATTACGGACAGAATTACTGCCTTCATCCAAACCAAGATGCCTGTGATTAATCACCCAAAGTAAGAGCAGAATGGACCTTCAAAAAAAATCAATAGACTGTGTTGAGATGAAGGGGAATTTCCTGGAAAGCAAAGGAAAAGCAGAGGCACTGAGGGAGATGGGCTGCATACAAGAGCTTCCCACTGAACCTGCCTCTCCCACACTATCCAGGCCCCCAAACCATGCTGGGCCCCATGGGAGCTGCTCTTGGGAACCCAGCAGGAGCCAGCAGGTGGGCAAGTGTCCCCACAGTGGCAGTGCTCAGCACAGGGTGTCTCTGGCTTGGGTGGGCTCCAAATGCCTGCGTCTCCTGAAGCTGATTTTGCTAAATGTATAAACATGCCATTAACGTGCACCTCTTCTAAACAGGCAGGCTTTGAGACCAGTTCATCTCTTTTAAGTATTTGAAAAGAAATGCCCTTGTCTTTCATTTGTGGTGAGGGTAGGAGATTTCTGTCATCAGCAAATAGCCAGGTTTTTAATATATGCAGTTTCTAAAGAGATGCAGGTGTAATTAAATGGAAATGTGGCTGCTGAGATGCTAAAGCCAGGGTCTGACGTAGCCATTTAGGCAGCTTCTGCATTAGCAAGGTTACAGCTGCGATAGTGGTGGAGCTCCTCTTACAGATGCTAGGGAAAGATGTGAGTGAGGGACAAAGAAATACCTCTCTACCATTATCCTCTAAGCCTGTCTGTGGAGACAAAAGGCTTTAAAAAGAAAGCAGTGCCCTTTGGTAGATGCTACATGCCAGATACGGGTGGGGTGAGGAAGCCTGGTAGCACAGCCCGTCTTAGCACCCAGCTCCAAGCACAAGGGCATCAGGGGAAAGAGGTTTCTGCTGCCATCCTTCCTGGGCACCCAGCCAGGGATGTGAGAAGAGGTGATAAGTGTATAAAATGGCTTAGAAATATATAATCATGGCAGTTTGGGGGGTGGTTTCAGTACAATTGAAATGAGTTTTAATTTCTTCACTTTGGTGAGATGGGGAGATTTAACTGTCATTTTTGTAACAGCTAATCAAACTGATCAGACAAGCTAGCAATCATGCAGACATCTACCCCAGCTCTTCCAAGAAGAATTTGAAAATCTTGAAAAGAAACCTTTCCATCGTCTCTGCTAAAATGTGGGTTTCAGTTTTCTCACTTTTGTTCATGAACTGGCATCCCCTTCTAAGCGTGTCTAATTAATTATCAGCCTTGACAGAGGCTTGTGTTCTCAGTTACCCAAAGTAAGAAAAGTCCATCTCAACCCCGAACTGCTCTGTTCATGTCCCAAGACCGGAGAAAAGGCTGCGGCAGCCCCACACGCGTGCCTTTGGATGCCACCCAGAGGTCATGCTGCAAACTGGTGTGAGGAGGCAGAGGCAGCTGCAGCCTCAGGGTGGAGGGCTTAAACACTGAGCGCTGTGAAAATAAGCCTTCACCTAAAAGCAAAAATAAAGCAATCCCCTGTGTGAGGGAAGCAAGAGGACTGAAAAGGCTTAAAGGTGTGAAGATAATGTACAACATGGGCAGAGCAACACGTGTGAGCTGGGAGCTGTGTACCCCGCTCACCCTTGCCTCAGATGCCCTGGCTATTCTGTGCCATACCCCAGCCCACCAGGCATCACTTCTTTCCCCTTCTCCCACTGTCTCACTTCTCTGGCCCCGACACCCTCTCTGAGCTCACTGGGACTGCTCAGCACTGCCCTTGCCTTCCTGAGCAGAGCAGGCGGCTCAGTCTGGAGCTGGGAGAAGGCCAAGGATGCTACAGATTTGGTAGGTGTGTGCAGCTGACCAAGCCATGCATCATGCCTGCATGGGCACTAGGGCTAGATCTCTGTCTTTCAGATGGGAGCATCCAGGCTGTGTGGGAAGGGCCTGGGTGGGAGCACAGCCCTCAGGCAGTCACACCTCTGTCTGCATCCCCATTGTGTGTCCAAAGATGGAGAGAGCACACAGGAGAGTTGTGGAGCTGCAACAAATTCACCAGTGTGACACCATCTCCACCCTCACGCCAGCTGCATCACTGTTCCCAATGCTGTGACACCAAGACACCAGACACCAAGGGACCTCTCCAGGACCTGGTGTCTCTCCACTAAATGCCTTCCCTGTGTCCCCCAGGGCCCAGCGCTTCCTCCCTGCAGCTCCAGGAGTCCATTTCTACTCTCCCTCCTCTCACAGCCCCCATCCTGCATCACCCTCTCTGTCTCCATTCCCTTTTGCGCCCCACTTTCACAGTGACACCACGGACAGGGAGGAGACATAGCCTTGGCAAAGCTGAGAGAACACTTCAGAAAGCGCTCCTGGGGCTGAGACTCCTACCTGTGACACCAGTTAGCTTTTCAGCCTGCACAAAACCGTTCTTTGTCCGCAGGGCTCAGTGGGTGCTCGCACCAGCCAGCTACAGCAAACTCCCTCAGACTTTTGGCAGTGATTTACAGCTGGTTTTCTCCTCTCCATCGAAGCCATTGGGAGACTCCAACTCTTTACTGATAGCATCCTCCAGCCCAAGAGTTTCTGTGGCTGCTGCAGGGCTCACCAAGCATGTCATCAAGGGAAATACCTTTCCCTTCCCACACAGCCACAGATCCAAGCAGAGAAGGTTGTGATTTGGGTGGGTTCCAACTACTGTGGGCAGTGGGCACAGCAGGGTCTCCACTGCTGCCTGCAGTCATGGGTGTGACCACTCTTGTGTGAGGATTCAATTCTAGAGCAAGGGCAAAGCCAGTGTTTTGTCACAGGGTGACACCCGAGACCACAGCAGAAAACTCCTGCTATTTCCTTGCTGCACCGCATGAGCCTCTCCAGCAATCCTTCCCAGCCTGTCAGCTCCTACAAACTGCCTCACAGCCTCTTGCCAGGCAGGAGAGGAGAGAGCCCTGTCATGGACTGCTGGTGACCATCCTGTACCCAAAAATCTGCAGTAGCTGGAGGCTGGTGCTCCATCAGCTGCAGTTTTTGACTGAGCACCTGCTGAGCACTCAGCTCGTGTGGGATGGAGGGTTTGGTTCTCTCCCACCCCTGCTGCTCCTTGTGTGGAAGGAGCTGGCCACCCTCCCCATGGGCACAGCAAAGGCAACGCGAGAGGCTGGTGTTTACACACACCCGTGTGATGGTGGCACCTTGAGCTGTGGGATGAGCTCCTGGAACAAGCAGCCCCACTGCCCCAGTGTTCCCTGCCTCTTCTCTCTGTACTGCACAGCCTCCCTCTGCTCCACAGCCCCTGTCCCACATGTCACCAGCAGCCATGTCCTTTGCTGTTTGACACTGCCCCCATCCCAGCGTCATCCCCAGGGCTGGGAATCCTGAGGGAGCAGGTGCAAGTAGGGGGCAGAGCCAGGTGTGGTCCACAGGCAGTTGAAGCAAAGCCTCTGGGAATGAGCAGAGCTCTGCAAGAAACCCCATCATAAAGCAAGGCTTGCACACCAGTCTGGGGAGGAGGATGTTTACTGGGGAAGGAGAGGAATCAGAGACACCTGTACTTTAGTGGGCACCTATGAGCGTGAGCTGCTCCCAGAGGGGATGGGCTTTAGCCCTGCATGCGTTTGGAGTAGCAGCAAAATTGAAAGAGACCTCAAGCCCGGGGACAGGATGGAGGGGTTGTGGCTGTCAGCTCCTGGCTGGCTGGCTGGATCCTGTGGGGCTCTGGGTGCTGCCTGTCTCCAGGAGGGAGGGAAGCTGGCCCCTTCCACCACAGGCACATTCCGGGAGAAGGCACACATCACCCCCTGCTCTGTCTGGGTGCCAAAGGTTGGGCCTGGGCACTCCACCTTTGGTGTCACATTTGGAAAGAGCCAGGCCAGCCCCACTGCCAGCCCCCTGCTTGTCTTGGCCTTCCTAAAAGTGTAGAGAGGGTAAAAGTCTTAATGGGATTAGCCCTGCCAGGTCAAATTGCTGATGTGATGTGGGGCTGGGCAGTTTGCACAGCCACCACGACAAGGAGGAGAGGAGAGAGAAAAAATAGGGAACCGAAGATGCTAGACATTTATGGCTCACGCTCACAAAGGGAAGGTATACTCAGGGAAGGGTGGCAGTTTCTGGTGCTAATTGCATTATCTAATAGCTGTTAATTAGTTCCTGAATCATGGCACCAGTTTACAGCTAGTGAAGGGTTGTTCTGGTTGACAGATTCACACCCCTCAGAGTGTGAAAACAGAATTCCTAGATACTGAGCAGGCACCTTAGAAATTCAACATACGGGAGGAGACCAAGGCAGGCCCTGTGTCTGGCAGGGGGAGGGTTGGTGTTGGGCTGCTTCCGTGAAACAACCAGAAAAACAGAAAGGAGATGTGGGGCCAGCAGGATCTGTTGTGTGTTAAAATTGCAGGGCTCCCCCTGCCCTCCCAGTTCCAGCTGGTGGCTGTGCTTTCACCCCTCTGCTCAATGGATCCCTGAAGTCCTTATCCTGCTCCAGAGGAGATTAGAGCCATTATGGACCAGGAATTGTTTCTTGTCAGTAACATATGGGGTGGTTCTGGGCATTTGATTTTTTCATTGAATAATTTATTCTTCTTTCTTCCTCTGCTATTCAGCTCGTCCTCATGAGGCAAAGCAATTTCCTTCATCCCCACAAGTTAAGAACCTGTGAGCTTTTTCTGGAGCCACTGGAGAAGCAGTAAGCTCAGTGGCACAGGAGCAGCCAGCTTTCAGAGGGAGGCGAGGGGGCCAGAGAACCCCCCCGTGCCTGACACGTGTTTGCTCATCAGGTTTGGAAAATATGCTGTGTCCGGGGCCAGAAGGGAGTGTTGCAGTTGGGTAACCCCACCACCCCCCAAGCAAGCCAGGAGCCTCCCCTGCCTTCACTGCTGCTTGTAAGTCTATGGTTAATGCTGGCTTTCAGAGTAAAGCCGAGGCACCGCATCCAAGGTGGCTTGCACCCGGCTGAGGGAAGTGCCCACAGGCCAGAGCCGTGGCTGTGAAGCTGCTCCTGCAGGTAGTGCCCAGCCCAGCAGGCTCACCAGCATCCCACAGCAGGCATAGCTGCCCCCCTGCCCAAACTGCTCCCCAGCACTTGCCTGTATCCCCAGTGTGCCCTTTGCAGGTTGTAAGGGGCCACATGCCATTATCCACCGCATTACCAGACAAGAAGCAAGCTGGTGAGAAAGTGTTTTTTTAAAGTAATTGAAAGGTCACTCCTATAAATAGCCTACCAGCACACTGGTCACTCTGACAATTAATTAACCACCTGTCACCCAACTATTAGGCCAAATAAAAAACCTATCAGTGGAACACGACTAGCAAGTAGTGCACGGCAAATGCCACGCGAGCCAAAGTCCAGCCTTACCCTGCTGTGCCCAGCCTGCAGCTCCCAGGCACCGGCGGCTCCCCAGCAGCTCCCACGCCCGCGCTGGCTCTGGGAAACATCCCCGGGGGGAGAAGGCTCACCACGGCAGCATCGTGCAGCGGGACAAGGGGGACACAGTGCCCTCCCCCCAGTGCCCTCTGCCTCGGCCGCCCCAGGGCTGCAGTTCCCTGCTGGTGGCAGAGCTCAGCCCATGTCGCCAAACCAGGAAGGTGCTGGGCTTCCAGCTGAGCCTGTGCTGGAGCCACGCTTCTCCCCTCCCATCCACTGCATTAATGCTCTCTGCCTCAGAGAGATGCTCATGTTCTTTTCTATGCCTGGGCTGAAGCTTTAACAGAACCCAGCTGTTTCAAGGCAGCGCAGCAGAAATAACCCCGCTGCAGCTACAGGTCCCACTGCTGGGAAGGGCTCTGGGACCAGCCAGCAGAGAGGAAGGAAAGGGGGAGAGAGGATTACAGCAACAAGTGGCTGCCTGGATTAGCTGGGCTCTTCCCAGAGAGAGGTTAGTGGCCGGGACCAGATGCCTGTGGGAGAGAGAATGGTGGAGGAGGCACTGAGGGCTACAGGGGCAGGTGTTGCAAGACCTAAGATCTTTTTGCTAGGAAGAGCAGCTCCCCATGCCCTAGGGACAGGCCTTGCCTGGGGATGGCAAGGGGGAAGGACTTGGCTCTTTTTGGGAAGCCAGTTGTAGGGAAGCCCCCTGACCCTGCCATGGCCCCACACAGCCACAGGTGCCCATGCCAGGTCCCCACCACCCACCAGGGGGATCTGCCCCCCCAGGCCTGTCCCAGGTGCCAGGGCTGGTGCTGAGTAAGGCAGGGGCTGGCCCCCATGCAGAGACCTGCAGCACTCTGCACTCACCCCCTTTGCCCCCCAGGGTTCCCATGAACCGTAGGGTGGGGATGCATCTCAGGCAGTCAGAGATCCAGTGCTGCTCTGGCAGAGGGTGGGTGTCAGGAGGGCAGGGGGAACACATTTCTCTGTAACTCATCCCAGCGCTGAGGCACCACAGTAAGGTGCAAACAGTAAGGTGCTCATCTGAAATTTTAGAGACCTGACAAAGGAAAAAAGAGCCCCTTGCCCCACAGAGCAGAGTGAAGCTCTGCACGGCTTTGAGATGACAAATGAGCCAGCTTAGTAATGGGTGAGAGAAAACAGCTGATGCCCTGAGCCAAGGGCAGAAAATCAGGAAGGAGCAAGAACCCTGCTGGATGGATGTGTATATGAGAGCCCTAGTCCTGGGGGCAGATAGCAGATGGGAATCTTTGGATGAAAAGGGAAACTGAAAATATTAGACCCCATTTGGCCACAAGACCTGCCGGAGGGTTTGGAGTTGGAGATGATGTCTGAACAAAGGGACAGAGTGAAAAAGAGGAGCTGTGGCAGAAGGTGGGCAGGAGAGCCCAGGGCATGAACAGGCAGAATGGAAAACGTAGGGGTCAGGGGGCCAGAGGACAAAAGCAGATAGGAAATCCCCATCCATGGTGACAACAGAGAAGGAAAGGGATGGAGAGGAAGGAGGTGGGAATAGTCTCAGGCTGCCAGGGAGGGATTACATATCTCCTCTACAGAAAAGTCCTAAGAAAATCTTCTGAGAATGAGAGACCTCACACAGAGACATTGCCTGCAATCCTCTCCCTGCTGCCTTCTCTGGAGGCTCCCACCAGCTCCTGGCTGGGCAGAGTGGGAGCTGTGCTGGGGCTGGAAACCTTTGTGGGCTGCAGCTCTCTGGCTCAGGCAGCCCAGCTCTGCCTGGGAGTCACCTCTCTCACTGCAGGATGGTGTTTCCCAGCCTGTCGTGCTGATGCTGAGTAAGGCAGGGGCTGGCCCCCGTGCAAAGACCTGCAGCACTCTACACTCATCCTTTTTGCCCCCCAGGGTCCCCATGAGCTGTAGGGTGGAGATGCAGCTCAGACAGTCAGGGATGCAGTGCTGCTCACCCCACACTAAGGCTTCAGGCAGCATCCCAAAGGGCAGGGGTTTCAGCCACCTCATTGCCTGTGACTGCACATAGTAGCAGAGGATTTAATGAGTTGAGCATCACTTATGGGCCTTGGTGAGTTATCTGAGCTCTGCAAGGAGCATAGAGATCACCATGCTAAACACTGCTCCCAAGTGCTGCAGAAAGGCAGGCCCAAGACCAGGAAATTCATGCCTGTTTTCAGGCAAAGGCAGATGCCAGAAGGGTTTCATTGCTCTCCACTCCTCTCTGTACACATGCATGCACTTTTTTGGCTTTATCTGGGACTGCACATGATGTAACTGTCAGCAGAGCAGGGATCCAAACTACCCCGGAGGCACCAGAGACAGTGAGATGCAGGGTACTCTCCTTCCCATCTCAGTCATGCAAAGATCCCTCAAGGATCTTCATCCCTGCTCAGCAGAGCCTGCGGTGCTGCCCGGGACTTGGGAGCTAGCATCACCACTGGGAGGGGCTGTGAGTGAGGGGTCAGGGAAGCACGGCGCCACGGAGGCCTCTGGGGAGCTGCTCTGTGACCTGGAGCAGATGCAGGGGCCCGGGACATCGCGTTTGCAGACTCATGTTTTCAGACCTCAGTGTTGCACAACTGGAGCTGAGTTTCCCACAGACAAATCAATCTAATTCTTCTTCAAGAGGCTGAAGACATTAACCCATTAACTGGTCAATGCAAACCAACTTCACCAGGAGCCTTAAGCCTGCGGATGATTTCACCTCCAGACACTTCCAGCTGAGGCCCCTGGTGTCAGCCCCCACTGCCTCCTCTGCCAAGCTGCGAGGTGCTATACAATATGCTACATTTAAAAGCAGTTGTGGTACCAGAGGGGTTGCTTCTCTGCCTGGCTTTCTTGGCTGGAGGAGCACAGCCATCCTCAATAGCTCAGTAACATGCCAACAGCTCAGGGCGAGCCTGCTGCACTCAAGGAGCTCCATGGTTTGCACTGAGTTCTGCCTTTAAAGGACAAAATTCCTAGCTGCTGCCCCTCCTTCACCAACTGACCTGGGATGAAACTCCTCTTCAAGGCTCTTAAAGACAAGTAAACAGCCCTGTGCTTCCTCATGTCCCTCTCCAGCTCTCTCTGAGTCACTGGAAGAGGTGGGAGAGGCTCCTCTGCAGCCGCACACCTCAACCTGCCTGACGCTGGGGCAGGAGGTGGGAAGGGAGCAGGGCACTTGGGCATCTCTGCCACTGCCTCACGCACCGAGTGGGAATGGAGCTCACATTGCACAGGACATAAAGATGAGAGGGGGACGGGGTCACAGCAAGGCAGAAGAGCCACTGTCACTCACACAGCTCTGATTTACAGGACCTCCAGCAACAGTTTTGGGGATTGTCACAGGGACAAAGCACTGTGCCTACAGCCATTGCATTTGCAGGCTTGGACAGGCTGGTGATGTTAATTTTCTCAGCAAACTTACATCATACAAGGTATAAACTGAGCCTTTGTTGGAGTTCCTCCTCCATGCAGTGCAGCCTCAGGGCTAAAGGCATCTCTGGAGGGTCCCGGGAGCAGCCCTGGGGTGAAGGCGTGAGCAGCTGTGCCCGGCACGCAAGGGGTCGGGCTGGGGAGCATCTCCAGCAGAGCCTCATTTGCTGTGCTCACAGTGCCAGGGGACTCGGGGTCTGAAGACAGGTCAAATGATGTTGTCCTGGCGCAGACTCAAGTCCCAAGAGGACCAGTGCATCGATCTGCAGGGAATGTGGGATGGCTGCCAACAGGCACACGGAGTGAGGACACCCAGGTGTCTCTAGCTGGGGGAACAGGGACTGGTTTTGTGTCCCCTGCTAAAACTCGGTCTCTAAGCATCAAGGGAAGGATCCATATATGAGACACCTTGCCCTGTGTTCATGCACCACCAAAATTCTGGAATCATGGGCCAGCCTGCCCAGGGAACACTTGTCCACATTAATTTGTCCAGGAAGTGCCTAACTCCTTAAAGCTTCAGTAACTGAATTTGTCTGAATACAGGGCAAGGGTCCCCCTCGGTATGTTCAAGGGTCTGGAAGCAGCGAGACTGTGCCAGGCCTGGAGGGTTGAAGGGATGTCGGGGTGGGTTGTGCTCACGGGCACACTCCTCCACTTGGCTGTGACAGCAGCCACACATTCAGGCCCTCACCTACTGGTCTGTCAGGGCCCTGGGCAGAAGAGCACATGAGTCTTCCTAAAAACTGGTGTCTGTTTTCTGACTGGTCACACAAATCTCTCAGAAGAAGGATGTTTTTGGCACGGTTCCAATCACCAGCTTGAAGAGGCTTCAGCACTGCCCGGGTGTGGAGCCCCGCCTCACCACAGGTACCTGGCACACTCACAGTGGGTGCTGGTGCTTGGGCTGGCAAAAGAGCAGTCAGCAGGGGATGCTGGGATGGGAATAGAGAGAGGAGAGGAAGTAGATGGGAATGATCTGGTCCAAAACTTCCATTTCCTCGCTGTGTCAGGTCCTGCACTCTTGCATCTCCCCGAAATACGTCTTTTAAACATGCCTTTTAAACATGCAGTTTTAGAGCCAGCCCAGAATGGATGCTGAAATGCAAAGCAAACCTCCTCCCTTAGCTTACTGGAGAGCAATGAGGACATAGACCTGTGTCAGACTGAAGAGCAACTGGCTCAAGGACAATGCCCACTTCTCCAGGAGATGCCCATCAAAGCCCTGACTTAGCGCGCCAAGGAGAAGGGGTCAGCTTGCACACATGAGACACTTGCTGCACGTCTGCCCATGTGGAAAGAGGAGCTGTGTTTGTGCAGAAAGCAGCAGCCCCTTGCAAACAGCCTCCATTTCCCTCTCCTCTCACGATTTCTCTCCCCGCTGCCTTTGCAGAGCTGTGTCTGCCACCTCACCCAGGCACTCACCAAACATCTTCACCTCTGTGGATGCTGCTGGTCAGAGCTCAGGAGGGCAGACAGAGAAGGGATCAACACAAAGGTATGCTAGGGACTGCTCTGCATCAGCTGCTCCTCCTGGTCTCACTGTTTTTATTCCCTGTTTTTGTCTTTTGCCCTTCTTTTTCTTCTGGGGAGATATTTGTCATTTTAATTTTAAAGAACAAAACAACAAAACCCCAACCATGACAAAATCTGATATCAATGGGATGCTCGTGGGGACAGTTAAAAGAGAAAAACCATGCTCCTTCTGCAAACTCACAGTAATTGGATCACAGCATTAATTAATCATTTCAGTTCATTTCTCTTCTATGAAAGAAAACAGACTGACCCGCTGAGACGAGTACGCCCCTCGTGTGAATAAACAAACCACTTTTACTGGTGGCCCTTCTCCTCCTTCTCCTGCCAGCTTTCCTCTGCCCACTCATCAGGTCACTGCCAGGGCTGCTGTCTCTCTGTCCAGCAGCCCTGGGAACTTGCTGCTGCACTGGGCAAGGGCACATTGGTTCAGCTGCCACAGGAGCCAGGGCTGTGCCCACCACTGCACACCTGCTCCCATCCCCACCTTCCCCACCCGGCACTGCCCCCATCCTGGCTGAGGGGTGAGCCAGGGATGAGTCGCTGATTGGGATCTCCACTGGATGCCCTGCTCTTTGCTGGGATGTCCCACGGGGGCCTAGTCCAGGCTGGAGAGCAGCAGCAGGTGCTCAGATGACAGGAGTCAGGGCGTTAGGAAGCAGGAGGTGATGCCCAGCAGTAGTGACAGCGAAAAGCATCTTGCTGTCACCTGTGATCTCAACGTGAACATTGTCTCTGGTGCTGTTTCACCAAAAGCCAGAGCTCTGCGATCCTGGCACCTGAGTATTTTGACAGACAGTACCAGCATCAACAAGCCACCCAACTGCATTGGTAACAACCCTTCCAGCCCCTCTGTTCACTCTGCAAGTTGTGGCAGAAGTCAAACCACCCTTGGAGGTCACTCAAGGCACTTGTGACAAAGCAGAGAGCCTCCAAATGCCCAAACAGAGCCCAGCTAGCAGCAGGGCACAGGGGAACGACAGCTCTCCCTCAGGTTAGGAAGTACCTCCCTAGCCTTGGGCTTTTCAAAGACCAGCTGGAAAAATCCATCCACAGCACAATCAGAGGGGTTGAAAGCAGGTCAGACAGAAGCCAGTGCTGCTTTTATTGTAAAAAATGCCAAGAATTGTTCCCTTATTTGAAGCCAATGTCATTATTTTGGAAAGAAAGAAGGGTGTGGCTGCCCAACTCTTGTCCATGACGGGCCAACAGAGAGCACAGGGCAGCTCTGTCACTACCTGCAGGAAGGGTGCAACAGGGCCAGAAAGGGCTAAAGGGAAGATGAGATCCACACTGAGAGTGTGCGAGATCTGTCTCCCTTGCAATGCCCAGCGTGGCAAAGGGCTCTGTGGAGAGGGGGAAAACTTCTGCCTAGTCACGTCCTGGGAGGTGGCCACAAGCGCCAGAGGGGTTTGCCCAGTATGGTGACAAAGTATCCAAAAGATACTGGGTCCTGTCCCTGTTGCTCTTGTTGGAATAGTGAGGGAAGCAAAGAGAGCGTGCCGGTATTTTCTTGTCCAGGAATGTCCTCTTACCAGAGAAGGCACCAGGGGAGCAAATAACCCCCGTCCTGGGTTTCCTCCTGGGGGTGCCTGCCCCCGGAGCTGCAGGCTGCTCATATTCCCTACTCAGGGTGCTGACAAGGCTGTTTCCTGGGTGACAAGAGGGACCCGAGGTTCCTCGGGCGACGGATCCCAGGAACGGTGTTGGTTTGGATGGGAGCAGGGAAAGGGGGTGCCAGACATCACCCCGGTGCCCTGGCAGGGCCGCACGGCTTCAGACATACCGGGGCAGCGAACCAGTGCGAGGGTCCCGACCTGCGGGGCACCCCGGCGTTCCCGGAGAGACGCAGGAACGTGGGAAAGTTGGCAGAGACACCTCCCCCATTCCCGGGGCGACCGCGTGCCACATCGCCCGGGGGTGCGCATCCCCCTCCCCATGCACCCCGCAGCCGTGCGGACACCCCCGCCGGACCCTGCGGGGGATGCCCCGCGCCCCCCGCCCGCGCACACGGAGCCCGAGCCGCGACTCACCGGGCAGCCCAGCCCAGGGCGCGCCGCCGCCCGGCGCCGAGCGGTTCTCAGCGGCCATGGTGCCGCACCGCGCCCGCGGGGGCTCCGCCTGGCATGGCCCGGCTCCGGTCCCGGCTCCCGGCTCCGGTCCCGGCTCCCGGTCCCGGCGGCGCCGCGCGGCGGAGGGGCGGGGAGAGGGGAGGGCCCGGCGCTGCCGGCTCGGCCCTGTCCTCCTCCCCCCGCCCCCGCCCGCCCCCGCTCCCAGATGTGTCGCCCCCAGATGTGCGGCCCCCTCGCCGCCACGAAAACGCACCGGGGCGGGGAGGGGAAGGGGGGCTCACGACGTCAGGAGCCGCTGCCAATCCCCACGCCGCCGTTCCTCCCGTCCCAGATGTGGCCTCCCGTCCCCTCCGGCCAGATGTTATGCGGGAGCGCTCCTGCAGCACCCCGGACAGCGCTCCCGACACCGCCCGCTGCCCGCCGCCGGGCTCCGGCCCCTGCTGCCCCCCGGCACCCACCGGCCGGGATAAATCCCGATGCGCTGCAGCCGGCAGCGCCGGGAGCACCGGCGTCCGGCGGCGAGGGACAGTGAGGAGCAGAGAGGCGCAGAGCGGGGTCCGGCACAGCCTGGGCGAAGGGAGGCCTCCACGCTTTCCCCAGTCCCCAAAAAACTCTGCCGGGCTCTCACTAACACTCGGAACTGGGGTGTTCACGCAGAACAAAAAACTCATCAGGCAGCTCCACAACCAGCTGGCTGATTGTCCCACAGGTTTGGCTTTTGGTAATGACAAAGTGTCAAACAAGAAGAAACAAAGGGAAAAGGAAAAAAATGTCTTCCCTTTCCTGTACACCTTTCCCCTTCCCTCCACTTTATACCTAGAGCAGCTCCCTCACCCACCCCTCTGCCTCTCACTCGTGCTGTCTCACAGACGCACACGGGTATCATTTCTCCATCTGCTCGGCTGTCACGCACACCTGCATAGATACATACAAACAAATAAATGCCCCACTTTAACCCTCCTTTGAAGTGATTACAGTCGCAGATGGCTTCCTACCATTCATTCCTTCACCTCTTCACCCCCTTCTTGTACCTCTCTAGCTCTGGGAGGTAGCACTTAACAAAGCCCAGCATTTTAAGTCAATTTCTCATCAAAAGATGTGTCCAGTTCACAGGCTGGACCTCTCTTTTCCTAGATCCTGCAAACTGGTATCTTCTCCCTGCAAATGAAGACACATTTCTGAACTCCAGCAGAGAGAAGATTGTTAAGGTAATTCAGACAATTTTCTCTGATGACACATCTCCCGCTCCAGGTGCATCTCTGCACCCTGAAAAGGTTAAAGCCTTTTGGCACTTGCATCTGCTGCTGCCTTTGCACACCAAGAGACCCCTGCCACAGCAGTGTGGCAGATGCACCACCTTTGTTTCGGTCACCATAGGCCACATTCTGGCATTTCTTTAGTGAGTTCAGCCAGCTCATTTTAGTTTTCCTTCCTGCCTTCTTTGAGAAGCAAGGAGACAAAGCTTTCCAAATGTTGACTGTTGTGGAGCCACGTGATTGCACTGAGTGCAATGAGGCTTTGCTGGCTCTTTCCAGCTTAACATCTGCCCACACTCCTTTTGCAGTCACTGACCAAAACCCATCAAAGACTCCAGCCAGTTAATTGGAGTCTCTTGCCTTGTCCCAAAGTCCTGACCTCAAATAAATACCACCCTCTCTTTCTTCTTTCCCCCTAAAAGATTAATGTGAATAAACCTTTGTTACGCTCTGTGAGAACTCATCCGACTGAGGAAATGTGTGCTTCAAAGACAATTTCATTGTATTGGAGTTATGCTGTTTGATTGGACTCTTGTTTCAAACTGCAAGTCCCCATAGACAGACAAAAGACTGTAATGAAGAGTGAGATGTCTTCTTCCAGAGCTGATCAGTCATGGAGATAAAAATGTGTAACCAAACTGAATACAAAACTTTTCAACTTCTAACTCTTAGCTTAGCTATATGCACTCATTAATCAGAAGCAGAATTTCTGAAAGCCTGGACTCACTATACATATTCCAATTAAAGACAGCACTTGCTTCTTTTGGCTTGACATATTCACACATTCCCTTCTCGTGGGCTGCCAGCGAGTGTCACCAGCCTCCTTTGCTGCCACCAAAGTGACATCACCTTCCCCCTGGGCTATGTCAGCACTGGCCATGAACAACAGTTAATCCACTTCTGAATCAGACCTCAGCTCCAACCCTTGCCCTGGCCAAATATGTTGTGACAGGCTGAGGTGGGACAGGATGGACTTGTGGTTTTCCCATGGAAGAAGCCATGGGCTGACTTGACTTCATATTCAATGGCCCAAGCAAATTAAGGGCCTTCCTTACTCTCTTTTGGGATTAAGGCCCGTGACAGTCTGAGACTTCTGCCATCCTGCTGGACCGGCCCAGCTTGGTCTGGGGGAGTAACCAGCCAGTAAACCCAGCACCCGTCACCTTGTAGGGTCTGGGATACTCCTGGAGCTGTCCATTTTTCATGTAATTGCACATCTTCTGGTTTTTTGCATCACTCTACTTCTAGCTTCTATTTTTTTGAATGGCTTCTTTGTCTTTTTATTTTCTTTTCAGCCATGCTGTGCTGTGCCTGCTCTCTAATCAGCAATAGCTAGTCTTCCATTATCAGCTGGCAATGGTCCATCATGCTCCTCCATCTCAAAAATAGCCCTCACACCAAAACACCATAAACACCCAGGAACAGACAAAACCACTCCTCTCACCTCTGCTTCTGAAGTGTGATATGCAGAAACCAGTGGCAAGTGGCCACCTTGATGCTCCTCCTTGGCTTGTGTCAGTTCCCATCCACAGCCATCCTGAGGCAGAGTGGTTACACCACTGAGCAGATGTGCAGGAGATTAATATTTTTGAAGAGCAGGAAAAGCAGTTGTGGGTCATTTACTCTGGCTTCCCCCATTAGCCCAGGAACATCCACCCATTATCCCTGACAGATTCCCAGTAGCTGTACTCAAACATGCAGCAGCCACAGCAGCAGCCAGCACTGGCTCCTGGCACACAAACTAACACCAGGCTGTGTCTGCTGGGGAGCTTGGGGAATTCATTGCTGGTCCTGCAACCCCACACTCATGGCAGGGCAACCTCAAGTAAAGGAGCAGTTTTCACCCATCCCTGCAGCACATGGGGCATGTACCAGTTCAGACACACACCTCTGAGCTCTGCCAGGGACAAATCTGCTCACCATCAGCTCTGGCCAGGTTTCCCCCTTCCTTCCACAAATCCTCCCCTGGCCTGACAGTCTCTGCCAGCCTCCAGCAAAAACACTCCAGCCCAAGCCCAATCCTGCTCACAGGGAGATGCACTCCTGCACATGCTTGCATGCTCACTCTCCTTTCTTTCTGTCCTTCCTCAAGGCACTCAGATTTTCTTTCTGCCTCACACACCCTTTGATGCTCCACTTCCCTCCCTCTGCCACTGGATCCCTTTGCCCTCTGGTGCATTCAGATTGCCTCCCCAGCACAACGCAGGCAGCCAGGCCCCCTCCCTCTGACAGACGTACTCCCACAAACTTGCTGAACCCATCTACAAGGCTTTAATATTCATAAAAGTCAACCTTAGTATAAAGAAAATGTGGTTGATGACGAAAGTATTTACATTGCAAATCACTTTTAATAGCCCTCTGGTAGTCAGCCTGGTGATAAATGCTAATCCATCTATCAGCTCAAAACCAAAATAAACTCAACTCAGAAGGGGAGAGTGAGAGAGGGAAAAAGCAGCTGGTGACAGTGAGAAAGGCTCAGGCTTCTGGACCATCACTGCCACAGGAGATAGGTGTGAAAGCAGTCCTCAGCAGTTGGTGAGAGCAGTAAAGTGTCCCAAAGGGAACAGAGGCAGCTGCTCTACCTCCCCTTGGCCAAGCAAGGAGACACCCTTCACTCACTGGAGTGGATCTGGCATTGCCTGGCAGGACAGAGCTGCCTAAATGCCAGGGCAGTAACTCAGACTCCCTGCATGCCCAGGGCTGCATGCCCAGGGCGATGCTGGCTGTGGGTGGGTTTTTGCCCTGTGTGAAACACAGCCCATGAGGGACATGGATTGTTCCCCTGGGCCAGTGTCCTCCCTGTGGGAGATGGAAGAAGGGACAGCGCCTTGTGGTTACTTGCCTCTGTCCTAATAATTTGCTTAAGGGCATGGAATGGCACATTCGTAAAGGGGCTTAGAACCATTTAAAAGGAACAAATGGCCCCAGACATGAGTTCTGCAGGGGGACAGTCACACAGTCCACACCATGTGGGATGACACCACACTGCAGGGAGCACGGCAGGAGGACTTGCAGGGTCAAGGAGAAGCAGCTCTGCTGCAGCCTTCCTGAGAGAGAAGGTGACTGAAGGCACCCAGCCATGCACTGCTGCCTCAGCCAGGCCCCCAGTAGTCATCCAGAGCCACATCTTCTCATGCCTCGTGGCATGCCTTAACTGGAGACAGAGGGAAAAAATACTGATGGCGAAGCTGCATTAAGCACATCACTTAGTGCTCAGCTGTTTCCCAGCCTCCCGGGCTGCTTGCAGAGACAGGGTAATGAAAGATTCTTTCATTATTTGGAAAATGTCATTTTTAGCATCAGTGAAGGATGCCAGAGCCACAGCCCCAGGGAGTGAGTGACTATGTTTAGCCATGGAGCAGGTGTAGCCCCAGTGGCTGGGGTGATGGTAGCATCAGAGGCCCCCACTCGCCCTGGGGTCCATGGCAGGGCACAGCCAGGAAAGCAAGGTATAGACACTGTGGCCCATGCAGGGAAGCCAGGTGAGCGTGAAAGAGTGGTGACTAACACAGAAAGCCATCCTCTCACACCTGGCTGGTCCACAGGCATGCAATTCACACTGGTCCATAAGCCCATGAGCATCCTTGAAATGTCAGGGGAGCACCAGACACCTGTGCTCTCAGCCTGGCTGCAAATATCGGTGCCTTAAATCAAGGGAGGGGGTATGGCGGGTGAGACAGACTTCTGTCACCTGATGCCACCCTGGGAAAGTGCCTGCTGGGCACTGCCAGTTGCTTGAGCTCATTAGAAAGCAGGAGGGCAGCTGCAGCCTGTGCCTGATGCAGCACCTCTGGAGAGAGTTGAACACAACAGCCTGCACCCGCTGCAGTCTCTTCAGTCAATAATCATCTGCTTTTTGTGTTTTAAAAGATTGCTGCTGCTATTTTAAGGCTGCATTCAGTTTTGTCACATTAGCCGTATAAGCATGACTTCAAATACTTCAATATAATTGTTTTGTTGCAGTCCCCACTCCTGCAACTCTTACTAGCTTTCTGGGTAATGGAAGGGGGAAAGTGCTTCTGAATCACTTCTTTTATACCTATTATCCAAAAAAAAAAAAAAAAAAAAAAAAAGAAAAGAAAAGATAAGGAAAAGAAAAAAAAGGAGGGAAAAATAAAGAATGTGAGCTTGTGCTGTTCTCCTGCCATTTCTCACGTGACACAGAAGACAGCACATCTTCCCTGTGACAGCTGTGCCCATGGGTCTGGCCTGTGGAGCCAGGCAGTGTGTGGGGGCCCTGTGCCTGCCTGTGGTCACCATGAGCTCCCCAGGGCCCTCTCCCAGGCACTGTCCCACACCGCTTACTGCCTGGCCATCAGGGAAAAAGCAACCAGGGGCTTGAGCCCCTTTAACAGATTAATCTAATTAGTTAATTTTCTCATTCCCTACTTCATTAATTCCTGAATTCACTAACCCACCATGCTTACTCACACGGCAGCTCCCTTGCTGGCAGTGAGAGCCCAGGGTTCCTTCCTGGCACGGCACAGGATCCCCAGCAGCCCCGTGGCCAGGGCAAGAGCCTGCCTGCTGCTGCCTGCCCTCCAAAGGCTTTTGGAGTCAGCTGCCCTCCTGACCCCTTCCAGCTCAGGTGATCCATGCAAACCATTTCTGCTGGGCTCTGCAGGACGTGCCAGTGGCTGTTGCAGAGCTGCAGGAGAGGATGCCCACAGGAAATGCTGGTCCCTGGACTCCAGGGGTTGAAGCCTCTAAACCTGGCAAACCTCCAAGGAGCTGAGACCACCTTTGGCACACGGAGCCTCTCCTGGAGGAGAAACTCATCCCAAATGAGGAGACAAGCCCCAGTCCCACACAGGCACTGAACCTCTCAGCCCAGCCTCCCAGTGGCTTGCCATCCTCCCTGCACTGGGGCACCAAGGTAAACTCAAGCCTCCCTGGGGGCTTCCCTGCAGCCCCCAGGCTTCTCCACTGCAGGGGCAGAGAGCCAGCAGCCCTGCAGCACAATCACAGTGCCATCAGATTTGCTTCAGCAAGCAGCTTGGCAGGGCCTGCCTTCCAAAACACATGCAGTCTAATAAATGCACTCTGTGTTTTAAATGTATCTTAAAAAAGAGCATTTCCCTCGGTTTGAGGTAATCACTGGCACTGCTGGAGGACAAAGAGCTCCATGTGTGTGCATCTCACTTGAGGCAGCTCAGCTCTGATCCCCATGTGGACAGAATTTGTGCCCCCCACAGGCACATTTACCTCACATAGAGGCCCCACCAATGTTAATGCTGCCTACAGTGTCCTTCACAAGGAAGGAGACCAAGAGGAACACAGCAAGTGTGCAAAATCCACAGCAGGTAAAAAACAGTCAGCCGTTCCTGCATCAAGAAAGCATTTAATACAGCCAGAGTGAAGTAGATCCTTGCTTTCCCAAAAATGGTGCTGCCCCTGCCCTGCATCTCCCTGTGCCTGGCAGGGACCTGGCCCTGGTGTGGGGGAAGGTACGAGGCCATGGGTCACTTGTTTTCATCCCATGGGCATTGAGAGTGTTTTTGGGCAGCCCCCTAGCACTGACACCTCCCACATATGAGGCTGTCCCTCCTCTCACCCCTTCTACCCAGCCCCTGCCCACTGAAATTTGCCCTGGGCAGAAGAGCCCACCGTGGGCACTGCACTGCAGGGATGAATACATCCTGCTGCCACGGGGATCTGCCATTCACCCCACAACTCTGCACCCCCACACCCAGCACCAGCACTCACCAAGGAGACTCCACCACCCCAAGCCAAGCCAAAATTATGGCTAAAGTCTTTTGTTATGGCAAGAGGCCATATCTCAAGGCAGAGCCAGGGACGGAGGAGGCTCGAGGCTGCAGGATGCAAGAGCTCTGTTCTCTGATGGCCAGGCTAATAACCCTGTATTAAATTACAAGCCTGGGTTCAGTTGTGGTTGTTTTGTTTTTGTTGGGTTTTTTGTAAGCTGTCTGTTTAGATTTATCAGCGTAATTCCTGATACTGCCTTGTCGGACATCATTACGATAATCTCACTGCTGTGTCTGCCAGGGAATTGGGAGGCGAGCAGGAGGCGGCTGCAGAGCAGGGCAGTGCTGGGGCCTGGGCTGCCTGCAAGGCACAGCCCCAGGACCTCCCACCCTAGGGCTGGGGACCCGGGGCAAGGTGGAGACACGAGCCCCCTCAAAGGGACTCAACAGTCAAAAACAGCCAGCTCACACTGAGGGACAAGGGATCCAGTCTCCAGCCTGGCAGGTCTCCATCCCTCCAACAATCTCAGTGAGAGGAAGAGATGCCTCAGGAAGAGGGGAGAGGGCACACAGAAAACATGGAGGATGTGGGGAAGTTGGAAATGAGCAGCCTCTGTTTTGGCACTCATCCCTCCCCTTAATTTGCAGTAATTGCATCATTAATTTAAATAAGGTTTCTCAGGGCAGAGAGTACAAGAGGAAGAGGGCAGAAGGCTTCCAGTCCTGCTCTGTCCCTCCATCCTTCCAAGCTGCAGCCCTTCTCTGCTCCGTGGGTGCTCCCTTGCACACACAGGTGTACAAACACATGCACTCACAGAGGCTTGCTGCCTCCCCCACTGCCAGCCCTGCTGTGCTTCACCCTGGCACGGGTCCCATGCCAGCCCCCAGCCGGAGATTGGGCTGGCAAGCCCAGCCAGGCAGGCAGCAAAGTGCTTCTCCCTGGGGACCTGGTGCTGAGACCTTGGCTTGAGGCAGGGGGGTGCTCCAATGCAGCACTGCAACTTCTCAGCAGCTGGAGTAGGGTCTGCAGCTTCCCTTCCCAGCAGCTGGAGTAGCCTGGGCTGAAGAGCTGTCTGGGGCGGCGATCTTGGAGCTTTGGGAGTTTTTGGGTCTGACACAGAGCAAAGGTGCCCCTGGGAGCCTATTAACCCACATGAAGCATCCCCCTCTCCATCAGGCAGGGGCTGGGGGAGCCACAGGTGGGAGGCAGGTAATCACATCAGCAAAATAAATAAAAAACGCAGCCTAGCCTCGTGTTTTTATTAATGAAAATGAGCCTGTGATGGGAGGTAATTTCCAGCCCCTGGGTGATTCGGCTGGAGGATGGGGTTGAGATAGGGATGAGTCTAGACAGAGTCAGAGCCCAGTCAGATGCAGGCAGGGACCAGAGCCCTTTCCAAGAGGGGATTGGGTACATGGCCTTGAAACCTGGAATGTGAGGAGAGGAGCTGTCAACACCTGCAGAGAGCAAATGCTTCCAACTTCCCTGCTGGAGATGCAGTGTCACCAGCCACTGTCGCTCAGAGGGGAACTGGCTGAGGACACCACAGGAGTGGGGGGGATCTTCAGACCCTATTTCACAGCACTCCTATCCCCAGGCTCTGCCTGTACCTTTTCCAGCTGCTGGTCCATGCAGCTGCTTGGTTGAACCACCCTTATCCAGCTCCTCCAGTCTCCCTCCATGCACCCATCCAGGCAGTTGCTCTCCCCCAGCTCTTGTGGTGTGCCAGAATCCCCCAGCACTGCTGGGAAGTGGGATGGCAGGCATTCCCATAGCACAATGAATAAACTAGGATCCCCTCTTGCTACTGTAAACAGGGGAAATCTATATTCATTTTTAGAGCTGAGTGAAAGCAACATATTTTAAGGGTGAATTTTCTTCTCAGGAACACTACACGCTGATGAGCTGAATTAATTCATACCCAGTTGAGTGTCTGACCCTAAATAGGTTGTATGACTGAAATTTAAAGAAGCATTATTTTAGTGATAGTATTCCAAAAGAGGAAAGTAAGCAGCTGTCATCTTATTTATTTGAAAGGTAAAACTATTTTATGAAAATTTACTTTTTTCACACATTTGAGGCCTGAGACCTGGCCTGGAAACCAGGGCAGCATATCCAGCACAGAAGTCAAGACCTCTCCCACCTTAGCCATGGATCAGGAGCACATCAGCCTTGTGGGGAAGGGTGCAGAAGAGCCCTTGCAGCACACAGAGCCTGTCCAGAGAATGCAAGCAAAGCAAAGAGCACTTAATAAAATTCCCCCAAATAGCTGAAGATGCCAGCAGGAAGGAGCAACCCTTTGGGGCTACAAAGGATTGGTGCAAGACCAGTGGGGCTGCAAATGGGATCAGGGCAGCTGGAGAGATAAACCCCATGCTTCTGCCAGGCTCAAAGGACTTTTCCAGCTGTTTCCCAAAGGATGGAACCTGTTGCATCTCCAACCATCCCTACAGCAGCAGCTGCCAACACCTTGGGGAGACCCAACCAGCACCAGCCCACAGCTGCCATGCAAAAGCCCTCCCTGGTCCCCCAGCTGGCCCAGCCTTCCCACACTGGACTACAGATCCCCCCATCCATCACCTCCCCAGTGAATTGAGGCAGATGTGTCACTGGCCAAAGTGTTACTGCCAGCCCCAAGCTGGGATGCTTCAAATAGCTGCGCACTGCGATACAAATTGTACTTTGATGAGGTACATTAGGCCATCTGGACAGCCTTAAACAGCCTTGATGAACACAGAGCAAGGGCTGCTCGAGGTGGGAGGAACCCCAGCAGTTTCAGGGCTGTTCGCTGCTCCTTAAGCCAGCATTTGTGCAGCCAGTGGGGCTGGGGCTGGCAGCATTGAGGAGGTCCTTGCTGGGTGGGTCTGCCCAAAGGCTGCACTTCAAATGACCAACGAGTGACCCCCACGGTGGTGTGGGCAGGACATGGGCACTCACAGCCTGGATGTGCTCTTGACCAGCAGAGCCCCCTGGGGTGTCCCTGTGGATGGATCTGAATCCTGGTAAGCATCAAGAACATCCCACTCCCATTAGTCCCATTAACTCTGTGGGAAGCAGTGCTCCTAGGAAGGAAAGCCCATGCTCACTGATGAGCATAAGAGAAATAATGTTCCAGAGGGGGAGGAAAAAAATGCAGATGGTTGCTAGAGAAAATCACCTAGGCAGGGGTAAGAGCCAAAGCATAGGGAAGGAAACAGGGGACAGGAACCTGAAGAAACCCGGGGGAAAGGAGGTGCCCCATCCTGCTGAACCCTGCAGGGAGGAACTGAGGGGAGCAAGTGCAAACCCAGACAGCACCGAGGCAGGGAGCAGCATGTGGGACCTGGATGGGAATTCTCACTGGAGGTTTTCTGACTGCTGGTGTCCCCAAGCTAGCTCTTTTGTGGCACCTCGGAGTCCTGGAGCTTCAGCTGTGCAATTCCTCGAGTTTAATTCCCAAAGTAACTTGCAGGAAATGAGCTCAGTCCCTCTGCAGGACAGGCCCCAGTGGTGATGTGAGTGCCCTGACCTTTGCCTGGCTGCTGGTGCCGTGCAGCCCAGTCTCAGTGCTTTGACCTACATTCTGCCTCCCCAAACATATGGCACTGCACTTAGCTGCATTAAACCCACAGAGTGCTGGATAGGGCTAATTTCTGACCAGGCTGTCAGGAAGTATTATGTCAAATACCTTACAGGAGCCTAAGCATATTATGCCGACACAGCTACCTTTGTCAACCAAATCTGAGATCTCATCAAAAAAGCAGTGCTGGGCTTAGCCATCCTCAGTGCCTCCAGAGCAAACCCATCTCCTGGGCTTCTCCTGGGTCACTGCACCCCAAGCACTGCCAAGCACTCAGCCTGGGGCTGCAGCTCTGCAGGGAGCAGCCCCAGCCCCCTACCAAGAGCCAGTGGAGCTCGCGTGACACTGAAATAGAGTTCGTGGGGAAAGATCCTTACTCCCACACTGTGGGTGGGAAAGGCTGGGTGCAGGGCAGCATCTCATGCTGGGTTACTGCTGCTTTTGCATGCTCAGCTGTCATCCTCCTTGACTGGGACCCATAGCCCAGATGTTTCCTATGCATGAAAAAACTGGTCCTTCTCAGTATCTCTTGTCTTTGCCAGTCACATTAGGTACCAGAGCCCTAAAGCTGCTGTTTCATGGCTTGTCCCCCAGTCAGAAATGCAGCAGGACCAGCCTCAGTCCCTCCCCAAATAATTGTTTTAATTAGCATTTCCTTTGATGTAGGTGATTAGCAGAGGGCTGCTGGCAGGGCTTCCATGGGAACTTTTGCAGTGGGCAGACAGATAAGTACAACCCTCTGTACTGCAGTAGCACTTAAACGTTTTAATACCAGCCTCTCCAGTAGCTGCCAGTCAGTCTTCATTAGCCCCTCTGAGCCTTTTCTAATTCTGCCTGAGGCTGGAGGGGGAAGGAGTTTATGGCCCCTGCCCAAACATGGACCCCTGGGAGGGGCATGGCCCTGTCTGGCAGGACAAGCAAACCCAGAGGTAATGAGCCCCAGGGAAAGGGCAGAGCCACGACCGAAACACCCTGGAGGAGTTTGATCAGGACCCAGGGGAAGGAGACAAGCTGGGCTTGGGTACCAGCCAGCAGAGGGCTCTCAGCAGTGACTGGTCAGCAGCCAGAAATCACCACTTAGTCATGCCCCCCTCCCCAAAGGCTGCAGTGAAAACAAATAATCTGTAAATTAAAGTTTCCCTGCAGTGGGGTGGCAGTGCCCCATGCTGTGCTGGACAAGGGACTGGAGTCATCTGCCATCAGAGCCAGCTCCTGATCCTATCAGGCTATTACTGTATTATTGAACTGGGGATTGAGGGACAGGCTTTAATAGCTGTGATGGTATCAGGGGTCCAGCATTAAACTCCAGGAAAGGCCATGAAGATGAGCCTGAGAAATAGAAAGAACCAAACCTAAATTGCCACAGCTCACGTTTTTGCAGCGTCTGCTATTTACTCCAGCCTCTGTGAAGCTGAAGCTAGAAGCTCAAAGGGTAAGGGTGAAAGGCCAGGGAGCTTTGGGTGTTCCCTGAGCTTGGAAAAAGCAGGAACCCCCAAGTTCAACTCCACCAGCCAAGCTGAAGCAGGGCAGGATGCAAGGACAGAAAGGGAAACCTCAGCACTGCCAAAATCCATGTACCTACCTGAAGCTCACTGGCTGGCCAGCTCCAGCTGAAGTGAAGGCTCAGTGGGGTGGCAGGGACCAGCTGCAGCTCTACACACACAGTTGGTCCAGTTCCAGCAACAGATCCTCCTGGAGGTTTCTGTGTCTGGCTGCCCTTTCCAGTGGTGGCATTTGCTCCTGCTGTGCTCACATCTCCCACTGTTCACACTTTGCCTGTCCCCCTGAGTTATTCGAGCTGCTTGCCTGGGAGCCCCAGTCCCTCCCCTGTGGTACCACTGAGCTGGAGGAGCCTGGTCTGCACTGGCAGGCAAGACCCTGGCACAGAAGGTGGAGGCTTGGAGACCAAGCAGCAGCATATTGATTTTCAGATGAGAGGCAAAGGGGAAGCCTCTCACGTCCTCTCTAGGATGCTGGCTCCTGGCAGAGAGAGAGCTGATGCCCAGGGCAGCATCCTGGGGAAGACAGCTTGATCCTGCCAGCTCCTGGCGGTGCCACATGCCATCAACAACTGCTTGAAAGGCAAAACAAAGAGGAGCCGAGGGAGCTCACTGGGAACAGATGAGAGGCACTTCTGCTCGAGATGCTGTGGGGAAAACAAATCCTTGTGCTTGGTGGAGTGCACGGAGTGGGTGTACGGGCTTCCCGCCCATTACCAGGCAGGAGCTGGGCAGGGAGGGGAGAGAGGCCTCTGCTCCAGGGGATGAGGGGAGAGGGACACAGGCACTAATTGGCTGGCAGAGAGTGCCAGCTGGAAAGACTGCTTTGCCTTCCAGCTCCCTCGTGTGCTGAGGGCCCCCTCCACGCAGAAGTGGCAATGGCATGACATTTACACTGCACACCGAGATCCCAATTAGTGGTGGATGGCTCACATGCTGCACACTTTAATTAATTTGCCTTTTCCTGTTGGAGAATAACTTCTCTGACAGATTGGGACTGAGCAGAGAGGGCAACTGCTCCCTAGCAATCAGCCTGAGCAGCAACTGGAGGAACCAGTTATGGGGCTTGGCTTTGGCATCAGAATAATGGGAGAGACTCCCCACGCACCCAGCTGTGATCAGGTCCCTGCCTCTCCTTCCTGCCCAGCACATCTCCTGGTGGTCACACTCAGCTGGGGTCCCAGCACCACCCAGTCACAAGGTCTCCCCACAGCAGCCACATGTGGGCATAGCGTGAGACCTCCAGGGAGTCGAACAGAAGTACTTGGAGATAGTGCAATGGATAAGCCAAGGAGTGAGGGCAGAAAACCTGGGACTCACAGGGACAAGCTGGCATCATCACTTCACTGTACCACCTGCCAGGGCTCCAGCAGCCCTCTCTGGGATCCCAGGTCTCCCTCCAGCAGTGCTCACCCCCTGGTGTGGTTCCAGGCCCAGGGATACCAGAGCATTCACTGGCTGCAGCAGCACCCATGCAGGTTTCCATCTGTGAAGGATTCATACAAAACGTCCCTTTCCAGCACAGAAGCTCCAACCACTACCTCCTCCCACTGCCCCAGGTTTCTGGCACATTCTCTCTTCGTAGCTAACCTAAATAATCTTGTATCATCAGCTGTTCCCCTCCTCTTTCAGCTCATTAGGGCTTTTAGAGAACACTGGCTCCTACTGAACCCGACCAACCCACCATTAACCTCATTCCATGCCAAGAAATGGCTCTTACTTTTGACTCCAATTCCCACAGCTTCTATCTCCAGGAGGACTCTACCCCTCACCCTTGAGGTGACTAAGTTTCTTTAATAGCCTCTTGTGAGGGACTTCATCAAAAGCCTTTTGAAAGCTAAATAAAATTCTCTGCACTGTATTTCTCCTTTCCCCAGGATTTTGTTAGCACATTTAAAGGCTCCTGACAGTCTATGGCTGAGAAAAGCTTTCACTTTTTAAGATTATTTCCTGCTCCTACGCAGCAAAGCTCTCATTTTGCCTCCTAAATTGGGCCAGCAAGTATGCACAGCTCTGGTTTGGTTTCCTGAAGCAGCTCTTGTTGAATTTCCATGTTGCTCCCGGCACGGCAGTGCTTGCCTCAGTGCTGCATTGTCACACTGCAGGGAGCAGGCAGAGCTGCAAGGCTTGGGGAAGGAGCCCTGAGCTGCTGTGGTGCTGTCCCTGGCATGGGCAATCCCACTGCCTCCTGTTCTGTGCAGGGTTCCAGGCCTTAGGTCACCATGCAGATTCAGGGGTGTTGCTTGAGGGTAAAGTTACATCTGTAACCTGAAACACCCGAGCGGGAGTAGGGTAGTCTAAAGCACATAAAGAATTTTGTCCCACAAGAAGCACGGGAGGCATAATAAATAAATTGCATTGGCAGGTGTGTGGGTGTGGTTGAGCCCATTGCGTAAGTGGGCTCATTTTTCCCTCCTGTCCCCTCCTCACCCATTCACCCACGTTGCTCCATCAGGTCTCAGGCAGGGATAACCTGAGCTTGGCAGATCCTAGGTCTGAAACTCAAAAGAAAAACACTGCTCTCTGTACACATAAGCTCAACACCACTGAGGGCACCTGCTTGGTTGTGTAGCCACCGCAGCTCATCTACAAAGCATGTCCAAGGCAGGACCAGAGGATTAAGCCTGTCCACACCCACTGTGCCCACTGCTGCTGCTTAAAACCTGCAGGAACACAGGCTGCAGTTGGGCTCAAGTGTCAGCAGCCTTTGGCCCAGAGCTACAAAGCTGCCTGCTGTTACCAGGCCTCCACCCTTACCTCATCAGGAAGAGCCTCCCCTCCAAGTCTTGAACAGGAAACTGCTTTAGAGCTTCAGAGATGTCCCATGACAATGGCAAAGACAGTGGCTGTGGCTTGCTCTGGCTCCCACTGGAGCTCAGCCCCTGTTGTGCCACAGTCTCCAGTGGGGCAGGTCTGGACCAAGGAGAAGCCATCAGCAGAGCAGGCTTCAGGCCTCTGCACAGCAGAACCAGAGCGCCCAGCAATAGCGCACGCCAGGCTTTGAGAACCTGCCAGCACCAGAGTGAGGCAGCCCAGAACACACTTCTCCAACTGAGATGGAAATTTTTCTGTAGATAGCTTGGCTCATTCTGAAAATGGGTATCTATAAATGCTCTGCAACACACCTACCAAGAATGGGCATCAAGATTCTTCCAGGAATCACGTAGGGAGAGGGAACAAGTAATGTCAGGCTGAGCTGAAGAAGGTTTTTTTTCCAGGTTCTGTTTGAGTTTGTTTTCAAGCAGAGCAATAAACAGCTCTGTCTAGACCTGCACTGCCTTGTCTGTCCATCTGAGACAAAGCTCTTCTGGCTCCCAACTGCCAACACATCCTCAGGCCCCTCCACTCTAAGGCAATATGGGGATGCATGAAACCTTCCTTGCCACACAAGGGAATCCCATTTTTCAGGCTGCTCTCCTGTCAGATCAGGGATGTGGTTGGCTTGGGGCAGGTTTTAGAGCCTCATTAACACTCTGCAATGAGGCCTGGCAGCGGCTGATTTGATTTAAGGTTCATTTCCAGGCTGTGATTTAAGGGAAGATTTGCTTAATGTTCTCTAACAGACTCTTCTGACTGGGAGCTTGAGTGCTGCCTAATGACAGACTTATTTACTGTAATGTCTTAGCAGCACAGAATCTAGAGCTGGGCAGGAGCACAGCAGCTGCTGGCAGGTGCTCAGACAGCAGTGGAAACATCCCTCACACCACAGTGGTAACAGGGGAGTGTGCATTCCTCTACCCAGAGAACAGCCAGATACTGCAACCCTCTTCTGCATCAAGGGGCCAGCAGGACAGACAGTATCTGCTTGCCCAAGATGTTCGGTGCTGCACCTCTACATACCTTTTTATGCAGGATAGGTGAAATGCTCCTCTTTCTCCTTACTGCAGTACTTGAATGGCAGCAAATGCAGAGGTGCCTGCTCATCTCCAGACTGGTTAAAATGCGATTTGCAAGCAAGACTCCCAAATGCACCTCACTGTTCCCCAGTTTTGGGCCTTCAACTCACAGGCTAAGTCTGCTTTTCTCCTGGGAAGGGGGTGGTCATCATTTGACATTTGTAAGCTGCCTAGAACTTCTGAGATGGATGTATCTATCCCCAAGGCCAAACATAGAGACAATCATCACACAAATGAAGACAGGAGGTCAGGCAAGGGTTTGTCATATTTTAATGACATTTATCTTTGGTGTTTCCCTCGTTAGCACTCACACCCTCCCCGTACTTCCTCCACAAGCCTGCTAGGGATGGAGAGTTACAAACGAAAAGGAAAATCACATTTGAGACTAAAAACAAAGTATCAGAGCCTTGACTTCTCCACTAGAAACTACATGTACAAGGTCAAGATTTCACATGCAACACCTTACATCACAGACCCATACCTCACACCCTGGCCTGGAGCTGAGAGAGATTTTCTGCCCCCTGCCAAGGAGGAGCAGCTCAGTCCTGGCACCACGAAACCACTGGGGTGGCTCATTCATGCTAATGTTGGCACAGTTTAGAACATCTTTGTGTGAACTGCATCCTGACTAGAGAGCAGCAGCCCTTGTCCCTCTATCCATCCATACAGCATCTCTGCTTCGGTTCCTGCCAAGTCCTAAACTAACTCTAAAAATGAAAGATCCCACCTGTGAGCATATCCTGAGCTATCTATGTTCTGGTGAAGCCCAGCTCTTCCAGAAAAAACCACAGCATAGGCAGGACTGGTCTCAGAACACCACACTCTGGGGGGACGGAGCAGTGCTGTGCTATGGAGAGGGGCTGTGGCCTGGAAGACTCCTCCACTCCAGCAACAGAGCTGGAGCACCACGCCTGGGTTTGCCCAGTACTGCCTGTCCCCAGAAGGATGCTGCAGGCCCCCCTCCCTTTTCTTCACTCTACTGATCAGCTCCATGGGTATAAAAGGGCAGGAAAAAGGAGAGGAAAACAGCTTTACAAAGGATGACACACCAAGTTGCAGGGCTTAGCTCAGGGGATGCCATGGGGCTTCAAAATTTGGCTGATGTGCAGCAAGTATGGTTTGTATTCCTGTTAACTCTTCAGCAGTGGGAATGTTGGAAGTTAAGTATGCTTTCTTTCCCACGGCTTCCCTTGCAATTCTTATCCCTTCCCCCATAACCCAGGATACAGAAGCCCTCTGAACCACCAGTATCCTGTTAGAGCCACCCATCCCTACTCTTCCAGTTCCTGGCCAGCTGTGAGGTACAAGTCTCTGCTGAGCAGTACAAGGGTAGCACCAACACACAACTCAATCTCTACCTGTTCCGCGACTCCCCACTGGTGCTGTCATTACTATAGAAGTTGGTACTGTCAGGAAGATGGTTATTATTAGTTAGGTCACTGTATTCAATTGGTCCCTCGGTGTCCATGGAGGATTGGGCCTGCTCTGGCAGGTCCAGGTCACCAGCACTTTGTCCCTCACTCCCGCTAGGGGCTGTCCGCAGGTTCAGGCCATGCTCCGGCAGCTGCACAGACTCTGACAGGATGCGTCCCTCCAGCTCTGTGCCCAGCTGCTGAGAGCTGGACTGCTGTGCTGACGTGCCCTCAGCTCCCGTGGGCTCTGCGCCAGTCTGAGAGCTGCGGTGGATCCGGTGGCTCACGATGATGTTGTTGCCAAAGCCGCCCATGGACGCCATGGTGGTGCTCTGCTCCCGCTGAACCACGGCAGTCATGCCACCTTCTGCCATCAGCCTTTGAATCCTGCTCAGGGCATCCTCCCCACTGGCCCCATACTCTTGACCTTCACCTGCAAAAGAAAGCAGAAGCAACTCTGGTGCACAAGCAAACTACTACACAAAATAAAGCATGCTGAGTAGTTGGATCACGCAGTGTGTGTGTGCTGGGACAGGAGATAGGTTTTATTCCAGAGGGAGCCCAGTATTTTATTTCCATAACTTTCCACTTGCTTAAGTGTCAAACAAAAGCGCCGCATTCTGTCAAGAAAATCTTGGCCACTTCCACAGGTAACCCTCACAGACTTGCATGTCCAAACCTTGGAAAAGCAGCTCTTATTTAGCTATAAAGATGGGGGAAAGGGAAGTCAAAGGGGCAGGATGCTTTATCACAGCTGTAGAGACAATCCTGCCAGTCCCATCAATGCCTTAAGTTTTTGTTTTTATATTTTCCAGATCAGGACTACTTTAGTGTATAACTCTAAAACTCCATAAATTGTCAGCTACTGTTCTGCTGTTCTATTTAGACAGAACAATTTCTCTCTAAGCCTGACTTTCAAGGGCATACTGTTTGTCCAAAAGCCCAAAAATGGACAGGAAGAGAAATCTCAGTTTGCACTGCAATAAACCAAACATTTTACCACGGTGTTAAAGAACCCCATGGCTTTTCCAACTTCACCTGTTTGAGAAGTAGGCAGATGACATGATGGCAATGTCCCTAAGTGTAAGTCTAGGGAGGAATAAGAAGCTGGAATAACAGCAGACAGCAGCTACAGAATGTGGTCTTCCACATTAGCTACGATCAAGTGTGTAGGCTCCTGCTCCCCTTGACTGATATCTTTCGAGGAATACAAAAAGAATCTCAATACCTACAGTCTTTGTCTACTCTTATCTCTGAGGCTTCCCTTTATAGTCAGGCTGCAGTGAGCTCTGAGAGAACCATAGTCAGACACCTTGGTTGCTCAAGATTACTTTTAGGAGAACAAAATCTCACTAAAGAATTGTCCATGTAGGAGATTGAATCACCATGACAGGGAAGTTCATCTCAGTTCGGTTTCTCAACATCCTCCTTTTGCTACAAACCGTACCCGAAGCATTTGGGGAGAACAATCTGTAATAATAAACTGCTAGAAACATTCCACAGTGGGATCTTGCTGGTTCTTATTAAAGAAATAAATCTCACTCCCACCTCTATGAAGCTATCACAGTGCTGATTTGAGGAGAAAGCCGTGAGCTCTCCTGGCACCAAGGAAATGAACACAAATGTCAACAAGGCTAGATGTAAGGAGGAGTTAGAACACAATAAAAATCAAAATGCCACACTGACTAGGAAAACAAAAACATTTGGGGCTGTGGAGTTTAGTATCTTTATCAATGGTTTGGATGAGGGGATTCAAGTGCACCCTCAGTAAGTTCACAGATGACAGGTGGTTGGGAGTGTTAATCTACTGAAGGGTAGAAAGGGTCTGAAGAGGGATCTGGACAGGTTGGATCATGCCAATTGCATGAGGTTCAACAAGGTGCCCCTGGGTCACAAAAATCCCATGTAGCACTACAGGCTGGGGGAGCAGGGCCCAGCAGAAAAGGACCTGGGGGTGCTGGTCAACAGCAGCTGAATATGATCTAGTGTGTGTGTTAAGGTGGCCAAGAAGGCCAATGGCATCCTGGCCTGGATCAGCAGTAGTGTGGTCAGCAGGACCAGGGCAGTGATTGTCCCCCTGTACAGCACGGATGAGGCTACACCAGGAACCCTGTGCCCAGTTTTGGGCCCTTCACTACAAAAAAGGACATTGGGATACTGGAGCAGGGCCAGAGAAGAGTAATGGAGCTGTTGAAGGTTCTGGAGCACAAGTCTTAGGAGGAGCAGCTGAGGGAGCTGGGGGTGTTTAGCCTGGAGAAAAGCAGGCTCAGGGGAGACCTTATCACTCTCTACAACTACCTGAAGGGAGCTTGCAGCCAGGTAGCAGTCAATCTCTTCTCCTAGTCAACCAGTGACAGGATAAGAGGAAATGGCCTCAAGTTGCATCAGGGGAGGTTCAAGTTGGACATTAGGAAGAATTTTTTCACTGAGAGGGTGGTTACTCATTTTAACTGCCCAGGGAAGTGGTAGAGTCACAATTCCTGGAACTGCTCAAGAAACGACTGGACATGGCACTTAGTGCTACAGTTTAGTTACATAGTGGTGTTCAGTCAAAGGTTGGACTTGATGATCTTGGAGGTGTTCTCCAACCTAAATGATTGTATGATCATGTATCCAGCATGAGAGCCAAGATACTTAGCAGAGTCCACACTATGCCACTGTAGAGATGTCATGCAGTCAGTGAGTGACAGCTTATTCCCTTTTCTCATGGGCTCAGTGGTACTTGCATCAAGCACTACCAGCGCCTCCACCACAGGACAAAGTTATTTCATCCTCAAGTAAGTCTGCTGACATACTGCCCTCCTGTAGAAATATTATGGACATTAAAGGCAAACTTAACTCTCACCAGTAGAGTAAGTAGGTTTCTGCTAGGAATGTAGTAAACCTGCTATATCCACTATACCTAGTCCCTTGATTAGAGCATCAGCGGGACCACAGAGACACCTGTAACCACATGAGAATCTGCAGCACAGCCTTAAAGGAGTGAGCAAGAATACCCCCTGGGCAGAGCCTGACCCACAACTCTAGCAGAGAAATCCTATTCAGGATGCGGCTGATGTATGAATTAGGATGTGGTTGCTGCATGAACTAGGAACTTGGCTGACCAGCATAAAGACTGAGGACAGAGGCAGCTATTATACTGGAAACTCCAGTGCGAAAAACATGCATGCCAAGGGATATTGAAACATTAATCATGAGCATAACTAAGTGGAAGGTTTGAGAAGCATGGTTTTGGATTCAGTCACCACTTTCTTCTGAGGGCATAATCCTACGTGATTACCAACCATCTGGCCAGGTCGGAGAGGAAGCTTAAGAAAGCCAAGATTTGCAACCTGGTCTAGAGACATGCCAGGCAGTCCTATCTCCGCAAGTCCTGAAACAGCAGGTACTGTGCTCTTGATAGGATCATTTACTATAAACCAGTCCAGTACAGAAGCACTGGAACAGCAATACAGCAAGGACTCCCAGCCAGCCAATGCTCCTCAGCATTACAAACGTGCTTCACCACAGCACCCCTTGCTCTTTCCTGCCCCTAAATTACCATATGCCATGGTTGAATTTCCAATTGAGGCATCTGCTTGCTCAGAAAAAAGGCAGGGGCTGATGCCACAACAGGAATCAGCAAGGCATGAGCTTTCAGTTCCCAGAGATACAGCAATGTTGGAAATTCCCAGCCCATCAAGAGCCAGAAGTGAGCCTCACTATTCAAGCAGCCAACAAACACCTCTGCTTTGGGAACTGTCCTCCCCTTTCCCTTTCTCAGGTTTCAACGATGACTTTGGCTGACTAGTTCAGAGCAAAGCTTGCTATGCCATTTGCCTTGAGCTGAGCTACAGCACAGATTCACACACAGCTCATTTCCACTGCCTGGTGACTCCCACACATTCTTCCACCAGGCTGCCAATGCAGACTACATTAGCACTCAGAGCAAGTGAAATAAGCTTTGATTTGGTGAAGGTTCAGAGTGTGCACACAGGCACTAACCCAAAACAACAGCAATGCTGTAAACCATACATCTTTCTGTTTGCAGCAGTGCTGTGCTCCTACAGAAGTTTTCTCCTATAACCAAAGTGACCTTTCCAGAGGTCCAAACTCCCTTCTGTTCCAAATACAGAACAAACATTACTCTCGAGAGCAATTATCCCAAAGACCAAGGGATTTCTGTCAATGTAGCTGACTGTCTCAGACATTTAACTAAATATTCCCTAGCTAATGCATCTGTTTTTAAAAGTCCTCTGCTACTCCAGAAAGGCAAGAATTTGACACAGAAAACTATGCAGGCAAAACATGTTGCACACTTTGGATGGAGCTGGGCGTAAGGCAGGGTATTTGCAATTTTAAATGAAGTGGACTCTGAAGCACTTATAGGGAGCACAACTTGTTTATCTCTGGGCATGGACAGCACACACCTGATGAAATGCAAAGTCTGCAGAAGCAAGGATGAGATCAGACTCCCCTGTATCTGTGCAATATACTGACATTGCTCTTACATTTTTTCCTATTTTCAAAATTCCTCTTTCTTGAACCAGCAGTAGTTAGGAGCCATGTTTGCAA
This sequence comes from Eopsaltria australis, assembly GCA_034509425.1. NCBI lineage: Eukaryota > Metazoa > Chordata > Aves > Passeriformes > Petroicidae > Eopsaltria > Eopsaltria australis. The sequence continues at coordinate 5,501,020 of JAVTVJ010000241.1, forward strand.
ACAAAGCCTCAAAATGAGAACAAAGAGTAAGCACTGCAGAGATATCAGTCTTCAGAGAACATGAAATAACAGCTCTGAGGTGTGAGCTGACCCACTAATTCAGATGCTCAAAGATAAAAATATCAACATTTTACATTAATTCACCCCTTGCATAAGAATAGAAAAGGGAGGGACACACCACAGTATAATCAGCTATGAATAATCACATCTTTCTTACTGCCTCAAGAAATACTACTAGTAACTTTTCTTTCCAACTAAGACCAGAAACATGTTCACACTTCCTTTCTGAAGCAGTTAATCCAAACAACTTCACGGAACTCAGAAAAGACACAACTGCTTTAACTTGTAAAGAATTTCTTAGTAATATCTCACCTTGACTATTCATATGAGTGAAACTTACTTTTGTAATGAGAGTTTAAAAGTAGCCCACATAATTTAATCCCAAGAGAGCCAAGTACTTGGAGTAGATCACGCTGTAAAGGCTTGCCTAGTACATACTTCTAGAACCTAAGTCTATTTTTTAGGTAGTGGCTTTCAGAGGATTTTAAAGAGAAACCAAAATTTGCAGTTCTACAGGACATATGACGCAGATTTACAGATGGACGGGCAGATGAAAGGCTAAGGGATCTACCCACGTTTCTACTCGGAGAATGAGAGGCAGATCTGGAAGCTGATCCCTGGTGTCACAGTACCCATTTCCACACTAATTGCACAAAAGTCACATCACATCTGACAACAGCATTGCAAGAACGTGTTCAGCTAACATAAAACATGTTTCTTCTTGTTAGCATTCATGAGGCTCGGCTGGGGACAGAGTTTTCCTGCCCAATAGCCCCTCGACACGTGTTCCTAATGTCTCAGATTAAATAAGTTACATCACATGCAGGCACACTGATTGCTTCTAAGTGCTCCTTAGGCATCCTCAGGATGCTTTGCTTATATCAGAAAGTTTTGCTTGCATGTGTTGTCTTTTCACTACCAACAGTTTGAACAGACTGAATCTCACAAACTGAAGCCTTCATTTTACAACCCTCTTCCCTCTCATATGTATCTGCTGTAACCTCTGAAAGCAGCTGGAACTAATGGAAATTTGTACTGGTTGGTGATAAACACTTCAACTTGACACGTTATAAAAACTGTATATGGCATGAGAGTACTCAATATGTTGCTCCCCCAAAGATATGCAAAGTAGCAATCCACTGACAGCAAATATTCTGATGGCTACAATTTCAGTAACTCATAGCATGTGCCTACTTGCACAACAAGCACTGCACTAACTACCTGAATTTTAAGCCCCAAAGACAATGCAGGTGATAGGAAATGAGATGACAACTGATTTTCAGTTATTTGTTGTTGGGTTTTTTTCTCTTTAACAACTGGATTACCTGAAAGATGTAATGATATACTCTCAACAGCCAGGGGACAGCACGGGCCCACTATCAAACACGTGTCCTGCAGCTCTACAGAGGTCCCTCTCCCTCAGCCTGCAGCAGCTTTGGCACAGCTACAGACCCTGGCAGTTACTGCCCCTTGCACTGTACTCCACAGATCCAGCAGCCTGAACAAGAGGCAGCCACAGCCTGACCCAGTCTGGATCGGGAATTACAATTTCTAAAAGTTAAGGCTTTGGGCCATTAAATCTCATTAGGAATTTCTGTTGGGTTTTAAATGAGATTCTATTTGCCAGCTCAATACAGATCCCACTCCCATCATGCCTGTCTATTTGCAAGGGAAAACATAGTATAACGCCCAACAGATTGTTTCTAATTAAGGGTGCCTCTAAGTTACAACTCTTATCACTATTTCCACTATGTCTGTCAGCTTAAAAGAAAATAGGAGACAGCTCAAACACGGTTTTAAGCATTTCTTGGTACCTCTCCTAGTTTTCTCTCAACTCTAACTACCTTTCCTTTATATGTGGCGTGGGAGCAGAGTTCACAAGTCCGCTATTAACTGCTGCAAAACAGAAAGATTCAGACATTAGAGGGATTCACTTCTAATAAAGTCATCATATACTCATTCCTCCAAAGGAGGTAGAAAGATAATCAGAGCAGCAAAGTCCCCGCAGAGCTTTGCATGAGAAAAGGAAACTATTTATACCCGCACAGAGCTTAATTAGATTTCTGATGCAATTCTGCATACTTTTTTTTTTGTACAGTAAGCACATATCTGCAAGAAATGCCCTAAGCCAGAATTCCCCACAACAGCAGGGCTGACAGGACAGAGGACAGAAACCCACTCTCAGGGCAGCACTAGCCTTTCTTTTCTCTTTTAAAACATACAGGGGGTTTTTTTCAGTTGGTTGGTCAGTTGGTTGGTTGGTTTGGGTTTTTTTGCTCCTCATGGCAGGGTGATAACTAAACTACTTTCCATTACTCAGAATCACACTTGATTTATCCACTCTGCTGCTGATAATGCTGCTAAGCCTTTACGTAGTGATCTCCATCTTCAAAGCCCCATACAAAACACTAATTAATCTTCACAGCCCCTGGTGTGCAGTACTATGGGAAGATTTATTCCCATTTGGTAGATGATTAATAATTTGCCCTGGGTCACACCCCAAGTCACTGGTAGCACATTTCTTCCTTCTCTTTTGTTTTGCCTTTTTGTCACTGCCATCTAGATCATGCTATTAGGAAACAGTTTCCTTTACAACAGGCAGTTACGGTAGATACAGTGGGAAAATTAGCCATCAGAAAAGCACCACAGCACCTAATCTTGCCTGCTGGAACACACTGGACGTGCATCACAAGAGCTGATGACGCTGGGAAAAGAGCAGCCTTACCGCCATAAGCAGCCAGTGATGCTCATGTGTAATGAGAGGCACAAAGACTCAGACGAGCCAGACCACTGCTGCCACAAATACTTGGCTACCTGGCTAAGGTGCTGGTCAAAGCAGAAGAAAAAAATCTGTCTTTCTGCTTCATGTCAGGACTTTGTACTAATTCTTCTATCATGGATTACTATTGACTTTTTGATCCTTCATGCTCCTGACCATTACTGTCTTCAGAGTTCCCTGTTTCAAGTTACTCTTGAGCCTTTACACAGGAATTTCCACTGAAGATGTAACTGGCATAGGAACTGATCAACAGCAGGGTAAAACATCTTTGCTCATCTCTGGTGCACATGTTTAAACTGCAGTAACTCCTTTGCTCTACAGGCCCTAATGTAGTTGACAGGAGTGTGACGGTGCGTTTTGCTGGTGTGGCCATTTGCAAGGGGACATGCACTAAGTCAATGTCTGAGCTGAAAATCACACCATGGATGTGGAACTCGCCAATCTTCCTCCAAGCAACAAAGGGAGATGAAGAGAAGTACCTGTCCTAGGCTTGTTATTCATATGCCTTTTCTTCCAAATGTTACATGTTTTGCTTCTTTGCAGAGATATCCTGTCCAAGGCACTGGTAAAAGAACAGCTCTTTTCCCCACCTCATTAACAATCTAGTTAAAACCCATGATCTAGATCTGGAAATTGAAAGGTTAGAAAGAAGAAGATAAACTGTCAGATGATTGCAGCACAGCAGGAAAGAGAAGCAGTGTTGGAGAACTCTCCTGGTTTAACACACTCACAGCTTCAGCCATCATGGCTTGATGCAAGAAGGCCCCACAGTGTACCATGTTCTCAGTCTATGTACCACATTCAGTGGAAGAACCAGTTCCCATGAGTTCAGCATTTGTCCAGACAGTCTGTGTTCCAGTTTAATTCACATGCCCTCAATTGTACTAATCTTCCAGAGAGGTTAATCTCAACTCTGCTGAGATAAGCAGACGGAAACCCCAGTGGGCAGGAATTTCCCACTTAACTTTGTACAGAAGAGCTGAGATCAGAGAAACATAGAGCCATACCGCACATGCTAGATACTACACAGCAGAAACTATGGAAGAGTCTAACACCAAAAAGTAACTTTCAGAGTGACAGAGAACAAGCAGGCATACAGGCACCAACAGGCATGTTGCGGGCTGCTTCCCAAAGCCAAGCAAGTTTATCATGAACCAACAACTTCAAAACAGTCTCCTTCATTTTCTCTTGTCTTTTCTATATATATATACTGCCCAACCCCTACCTAGCCAAGCCTTCAGAGCTGAATGAAAGCACAATGCTACAGCATTGCAACAAGAAGCCTGGATAAATCAACATGTTTTCAACAGATCAGTGACTTTATCGTTATAAAGGAATTGCACAGTAGCTGTTTCCAGCTCCTTACATGTTGGTAAGTTTTCCTGGACTGCTAACCACTAGAGACATTTTTGTATAGCTGAGCTGGGCACTCATCAGGTACCTCATCAATCAAACTAAACAGAATCCTCAAAGCTGCTTTGTGAGAAGTGATTTACAGTATTTTATTTTGTATCCAAATGTTGAGCTTGTGAAGCCTGCAGACTTTTTGCCTAGGTTGGAGGACCAAGCTAAACTGTAACAGAGGCAGAAAGGATAACTCTCAGCAGCTTGCAGCCTTACTGATAGTTAGGAGTTTAGGAGATGTGTGAGAAATGAAGGCAGTACAGTTGATTATACAAAGACACAATGATCTGGAGAAGAATTAATTTTCCTTCCTCAAAGCATGTCAAAAAGACAACTTCCCTATTCATATGGCCAGAGATTCACTCTCCTGATTATCTACACCTGGCTACATGCAAATTAGGCTGGAGAAATCTTTGTTGAAGAGATAAAAGGAGTGCCCAAATGCACTGACAGGATGTGGAACATATGTGAAAATTCCTAAATCACCAGGTAAGCTCTGTCAGACAAACCATTGATCTCCTACCTTCACCAGTCCCTGCAGAGGCAGATTCCTGCTCCTGTACCTCCCTCTCTGTCTGAGTCTCGGCATTCTGCAGCTGAGGCGCCAAGGTCTGGGTACCCTGTGATGTCACAGAGGTGGGGGGATTTCGGGGTTGTAGGCCTATGGCATTCATCAGGCCCATGTCCCTGTCTGTCCTCCATGTAGCTCTGCTGGTTCTGAAAAGAGAGAAAAACAATTAAGACCAGGATCATTGGAGGCAACATGCCCAAGGAAGACTGAAACATGAATGTGAGGCTCTTCTTGCTTCCACTCCAAACAGGCACCTGCTTGCTACCATGAGGATGGGGGTGAAAGGAATTGTGACCTGCACTTATTTACACACACACTGGTCGCTTGAGTTCTAAGCCAACTGAGTCTTAGAGTCCACTCACCCTTCCACAGAAGCAGTGTGTCTTACAGGCATAGAGAGATATCCCTGCAGTATCATTAAGCCCGCAGAACAACTGTCTTGGAGTCACTGCGTTGAGGAGGCAACAAAACATGCAGTGCAGAAGCACAAATACACAGCAGGGCAGTTTTAACTCCCATGGATGTAGCTTGCATCCTTTCCCTCCTCTGGACTTCCAGTTTGTCACCGTCACACATGAATGCGCTCCAGCAGGCATTTCTGCCCATTCCAGTCAGACAAGAGAAACCCTCTGCTCTCAGAAGCAAACAACAGGAACCACCTCAAGGCTCATTAGCTTCTCAGACCAGAACAGCTGAAGTGTGCAATGCTACAGCTGAATTTTGACAATGCCACAATGCTCTTTTCTAAACTGACCTCTGTCTTTAAGTGCTGGGAATGGTAAAGAGATTCAAGGAAAGACTGCCTCATTACAACCTTTTTTTCATAAGGCTTTGAAACCTGCTACACCTTTTTTGCTGTCTCTTTGAGCTAGTTCATTCTGGACTAGTATTTCTGCCTTCAAGCTGCCATTATACCAGGCTGAGTATGTACGTACTGTCAAAAACTTAAGTAGTGGCAATATCCACTCATACAGCAAAGAATCTCTACTGCTTATTTTTCACCCACAATCAGACCAAGGCTGTAGGACTGCCTGTAAATGAGCTCACAATTTCCTTGGGACGCTGAAGCTCACAATGCAGAAACACAGCTATCACCCTCTTGCTGGGAACAGCTGGCTTACATGGAAGAACTTGTCACTATGGCAAGAAGCAAAGGACTGCAGCATCACCCTTGCGTTTAGAACAACAACATGTGTATCACCAGACGGACTGAAACAGCCAATGGGGCCATCAAGGGATTTAGCTTTATTTTTAGAGTTTATTGCTGAGAAACAACTATCCCATGACCACCAATTAAAAAGATGACAATCAGTCACCAGGTTGGCACCACAGATTTGCCCTTTTCTCAGAACTCCCCTGTTCTTCAGTTACCCTCCAAAGGTCATTTGCTTTACATGCTGGTTTTAATGCATCAAACCCCACATGTTCCCCCCAGAGCTGTTACTGGGGCCCTGAATGACACGTGTACTGTACTATCACTGGCACTTTGGGGCACTGAATGTCATTTCCTGGAAGAAGGCCAGGTGACCCAACTAGACAATGTCAAAAGGGGAGAAAATTGCATATTTAAAGCTGCCAGTGGTAAGGGAACAAAGAAGTGATGTTGTCAGATGTAACAAAAACAGCAGAAAGGGTCAGGTCTCTCTAGCCCAACACCCAGGAGACTCACCCAGGCCGCTCAGTATTCCTGCTGCTGGAATGCACAGTGAAGACATTCTCATTCAGCTGGTCCCAGTGGTACTCAACTCCAGAGTTTAAGGCCCTTAAAATGCCAAAGAAGGAAAAAATATTAGCATGATAGGACACTGTTCAGGCACACATTACACCCTCACAACATGAAGAACAGTGTTGATTCTTGCCCTACAGAAACTGCAGATCTAGCGGAGTTCACATTTTCATTAAAACGGCTCATCCCCATAAACTACCTTGCAAACATAGAGTGCTGTATTACCAGATTGCTCTGGAATATTCCATTCATTTCAATTCAGTATTAGCACCAAGAAACAGCAACAGGAGCAGAGAGATTTTCAGGAAATGAAGACATACAACTGTGTATATAAAATCAGGTTACCCTAACTCCAAGTAACTGAACAAAGAATTGGAATGGAAAGGCCAATTCTCCCTGTGGTGTCTGCAAGCACTTCCTGCGCTAGGTAATGGTCAGTAAGACACTGCTCTTATTAAATATTTAATTCCTTTGCAAATGATTCTCATTCTACCTATAAATAATCTTTATATATCCCTCTCACTGATAGTCACTGTGGGTCCAGGACAGATGCAGAGGATATTTTAACAAGTTTCCACAGAAGAGCTTGTACTGCATCAGCTGCATGTATGTCAGAAAAGTCCAAACTTGAATTTTACATCTAATGTTACATCTAAAGTATAATGGAACAGCCAACACTCTGGAAAGCTCTCAAAGAGCATTTCCCCAAAAGATACACCAAGTCAGAGCTTACTACTCACAGGCACAGACAAGGCTAACAACCATTGCTGAAGACTACAGGCAATCACAGAAGCTAAGCCAACATAATGCTGTAAGGACACATCCACCAAGAAGAGGGTCAGAGTGAATCCACCTTACTCTGTGCCATACAGAAATGTCAGAGGACAGGCACTCACTGTGCAGTCCCAGGCAGCATGGAGATCTCCCACCTACTGCTGTGTTCCACCTTCAGAAGCACTCTGGTCTGCATTACCATGGAAGGCACTTCCTATACAGTGTTTTGCCACACCATGCTGACAGCTCATGTGAGCTGGCCTGGGAGTTTTGAAATGGTGCTGTGTACCACCACATAGCTGATGGACTGCACACACCTAATGGTGCTGGGTGGAGAGTTAGTAGTGCTGTGCAGTGGTCACAGCAAGGCAAGTGGGGGGGGGGGGGTCGGGGGCCGGGAACCCCAAACCAACAAAAAAAGTCCTGTGTAGACAGAAGGGAACTGTGTCTGAAGAACTGGACTTCCATCATCCTGCAGACAGTTTCAGAACTAGGGGTAGTCCCATAATCTGAAGGAAGGATCACTGGCTGGTTATGGCTCAGGCACAAACGAGATGTTATGTACATATAAAAACTATTGTCCCTGTAAAGAGATGCCTCAGCAGAACTGGCAAGAACCCCAGCTTAGAGGATGCTGCAGGTCAGACAAACTGCAACGGGAAAGCAGGGTGTGCTGGAGGCCTGGGGCTAGGCTGCCAGGGTGACAGCACTGCAGGTTAGGACCCAGGGTGAGAGATTAACAAAATTAGGTCAACAAAATCACACATGGAATCTACAGGAAGTAACCAGCCACTGTTTTCTTATTTTTTGTGCTGAGGTAGTTCTGTGCTGCATTATACCCCATGAAAGCAGCTGCCAGAGAGATGCCAATTTACAAAGGTTTCTGAGTTTACTGACATATAGTAACTTGTCACTAAAACCGCGCCAGTCCCTCTGGCTGCTCCGTCCCCTGGCTAATATTCTGGCTGAGCCTTAGCTGTCACACTTTGCTGTCTGCTAAGCAGCACAGTCCCTAGGCAAGAGAGACTTTCTGACCTCGTAGTCAAAATTTCCATAAAAAGCCTAGTGTGCTTGGTATCCACAACTATTACACAACAGAGCTAAGCTGATCTGTACTCTTCTCCCTCTTCCTCCACACATCTTCATGCTTCCCAAAGAACAGGAATGGTCCCCCACAGCTATGTACATGATTGGTATTCCTTGCCAACGTGTGTCCTACTTGTCTTTGCCAGCTTGTCAGCTCCCGGGACAAGAAACTAGAAGACCACAAAGCCTCCCCCAGGCCAAGATGGGATCTGACAATACTGTGCTTCTTCTCTTCCTCCAAACACTGTGTTCCTGTACTACACAGAAAATCCAGCTCCTGCACACACACTTCTTGTGAGTGGATCAATCTCTTCTACAAGAGCATCATGGTACCAAGCTGACATGCAGTACACCAGATGAAAAGCTCCTGATCATCCTCCTACCTTTTCTGCAGAGCCTCACTACTGTACAGTCAGGTTGTTGGACAGCAAAGGCCATTCTAACTCCATGCTGTCAGTTTGCACATGGTGAAATCAACAGGCATTCCATTTAAAACATAACTTTTCATACTAGTTTTAAACACTGGCATTTATCAACTGAACTTCACTGCCAGGGTCCTATTAGCTACTCGTTTACTGCCAGAGAATCAAAGGCTCTGCCTTCCTTCCCTTGAAGAAGAACCTGTAGCAGATGGTGGCACTGGGAACACTGATAAACAGGCTTAAGCCAAGGTCACTACACTTGGCCATGATGGGAGTTCAACATTCTCAGCCCCACTTTAACCTGGCTTTTTAGTCTGGTCTGAGTGTGTCTCCCTGCTGGGCAAAAGAAGTGGCTCAGAATAAAAAGCTGGCACTCCATCCAGCAGCAAGCATCTTCACTGCTACCTTTCAGCAGTCTCTTCCTTTGGCCAGCTACACAATTTACCCTTTGCCAATTCTACCTCTTGCAAAAGACTTCAAGCCATAAGGCCCTCAGCACTATCTTTGTCCTCTTTTGTATGCATCTGTGTATCTCTGACCTGGAACCCATATTGGTCTCTTCAAAGCCCTAAGACCAATACCAAGATTGCTCCTGATTAGTTTTCCAGCCTTTAGATGACTGATTGAGCCTACAGAAGAGGTGTTTCAGACTGCATCAAGATACAGCGAGGAGAGCATACACCTGAACTTAACAGAGGGCACTGGTTGGGCACTACCTTTTAATGAAGATCATAATTTCTCATCTTAATGAATCAAAATTTCATCAAAGAAATACTGCTATTGTGTGGGCTAAATGCCAATTTTAACACCATGCTTGCATTAGAAACTTGATCACATAATTCCACCTTAAACCAACTTCAGTACACAAGATGTGTGTGACAACCACAGTTACCTTGGTTTAAATCAGATTTTCAATTAAGCGTAAGACTTGCTCTGGTTTAGCCACACCTATTTAATATAGTGCAATCTCCCTTTTCAGAAAACCTAAAGGTATTTTAGCTCCCATTGCAAAGTACTGCTTGAATTTTGTAAATGAGCAGCCTTTCACAGTACGTTTCCCAGGAGATTTGCAAATCAAGGCCTGACGTTTTATTCCAAAGAAGCACAGCTTACACTGGAGAAATGAATATTTCTCAGGTAATGTAAGCATTTAACTTTTGCTTCATCAAACTCTAGACATAAAAATGCTAGAAGCACTTTACTTTTTTCAAGGCATAAGGTAGAAGCTCTGTGTAGCATGGAGCATGTTGCCACTTGGATATGGATACAGTAAAGAGGACATTTGTTGCCCAGGGCTTTAGGGTGAAAAATTGCAATTCTCCACACTGTGTCAGTCATGGACAGTGAAGTCCACTTAGTCAAGTTCTTACTTTCTTCCCTTTTATGGCTGTCACTAAGCTCTCTAAGCCCTCCCTGGAAATTTCCATTAGCTTTGTTATATGCAGAGCTGCTCCCAGCCGATTTCCCAGCAGGGATCTGTTCTAAGATGGACTTTTCCTTCACGCTTGTGTCCAGCTCACATTATTAACGAGCTTGGAGAGGATGAAGGGCACAGACTTGCAGGCTTTGCTGAAAGTCAAATAAGGATTCAGAGTGGAGCCTGTTAGGTACCAATAGCCAACAACTTAGCACAGCCTCTTCCTCTACATGGAGGCATTACCTACACAGCTCAGTTATGTCCCCAGGAAGAAACTAGGACCAAGTACTAGGAATTAATGTCAACATTATTAACAAATGACAAGAAAATTGAAATACAATTGACTGCATTTGCTTAACCAGTATTTGAAGGGTAAATTGACAAAGTACAGGTCAGCACAAATGGACTTGGACATTGAGCTGGCATATCCAAAACTGCGAGTTGAAGAGGGGGAGGGATTGGGATGAGAATTCCCCAACTCTGCCACAACAGTACACCTCAGGAGCATGACAGAAAGACAAAACAACCCACAGTTTGCAAGTAGTGTATGCATGTCCGGAAAGGCATAAATACCACTTACTACTTTTTCACTTAAATCACTGGGATGATTTAAGTGCAATCTGAAGAAGGCAGCAGCAATGAGTAAATGAACTGCTCTCCCCCTTCAAATCCTGCCATATGGAAAGGCCCAGCAGCACCCCACTTGTGTGCTATAGTATTGAATTGAATTTTGATTATGACATTGCTGTCTGCAATCCCATCTAAAAATATCAGCACAACCTCATCACCAGACTGAAGACTGTGGCAAGCCCAACACAGAAAGGAAGCTGCACAGTGATGCCATGCAATGCATCTGATTTTCATGCTGCCAAGTTTGCTTTCTCCACAAACGAAATTACTCCTTAAAGCTGATTTCTCAAATATACTGTCCATTCAAGATCACTAAATGCAAGCATACAAAACCAAATTAGTTTACAAAGGATTTGAATTCCCCAAGACATGCTTTCTTCCCTTTGTGTAGATTTGTCATTTTTAAGCCATTCTAACTGTATCAAGGAAACAGAGTGAGCTGCAAGAGAGCAAGGTGACACTATGCTAAGGAACAGGAATCTACTGTCCTGGTTTGGGAAGGAGAAAGCAGCACACAGTATCTCGTGCACTGCAATGCAATGCTGGCCAGATTCCAGATGCATCCTTGTCAGCAGCTCATTATCTCTTCTGCCAGCATGGTGATGATCAGCACAGCAAGCCCTTCCCCAGCTCCCATGATTAGCTAGGCAATGGTATTGTTAGCACAAGGCGAAGTTTGGCACTCCCAGCAGCTGCCTGGATAGGAAAACAATAATTTCTAACCCCCTACTTCATAAATATTTAGCTTTCTGTGCAGGCGATGAACCACGTGCAGAGACAAATCCAAGTGAGAACTGGCTGCAGTGCAAACTGTATGGAACCAGCAAATGGGATTTCTGGAGTAATTCTGAAGGGCATTAATTCCCTTTGACCAAGAAGAGGTGGCAGCTTCACTGGCACCAGCCCATGTGTAACTAGCCACAGGAAGGGCATGAGATCAAGAATAGGAATTCATGGAACACAAGATCTGCAGTTTATGATTGACAACCACAGATATTTAAATGACGTATAACATCATCCTATTCATCACATTGAGATGAATGATGCATGTAAGAGCAGCCTCATTTTTACTCCTCACACTGATACAACCCACTAATTTTCCAGAATCCTGCAAGTTTTGCCTGTGTGAAAACCAGCAACCATGCAGAAACATATCCTGACACCTACTTGAATTGTCCAAGGTGCTGCAGAAGCAGGACAGCAAGCAGCTTGGTGCAGCTGGCAGCTGTGTGCCTGCTTCAGGGAGGGTGCCAACCCAACTTGGAACACTTTGTGAGATGACTGGTTCTGTACATTTGATTGTGCAGTCCTGCCAGCTAAGTTAAATGTTGGGATTTTTGAAGATGCTGTATTCAAACTTACACCATTTATATGCAGTCAGCCTTATAAAGCTGGTGGCACCAGCACCTAATTCAGTAGCTCTTCTATCTCAACAATGTGCACACATACAAGCTTGTTCTGCCTACCAGTGAGCACCTAAGGCTGGATCCAATTCATGATCTTGTGGTCAGAGGATAAGACTTAGATAGAAGGCACACCCCTAACAGCCATCTTCCCTGAGCAAAATGTTGGTATCTCAGCTAAGAAGAGAGTCATCAGTCAGCTAAGCTGGTAGATACCTCAGAGAGAAAGAAGAGGGAGTGAAAGCAGATTAATACAACACGAAGAATCCAAACAGAATAGTTTCTTCTGATCCACAGGGCTACTACAGCTAAAATCCAAGTGACTACCAGGAGTCAGCATTTGCAACCTACCTACAGATTGCTTGAAGACAAGCAGGCAGATAGCAGATAACCCAAAATTAGTTGAAATGGATGACATACCACCAAGAAAGCATTAAGAGGAATTTGTCTTATATTCCATGGGAGAAAGTCTTCAATTAAGAATCAGTCTTCTGAGACATTCAACAGGAGTAACAAATGGAAATTAAGAACCAAGACAAAGACAATGACAGAGCAAAAGGAAAAGAGTTTAGTATGAAAGTGTGGACGTTTGATTATCGTGGGACTCAAGGACAAATACTGAGGTTGAGAGTGCTGCCCTTGAGGAATTTAAGGCTGCACAAAAAACCTGTGTTGAGAATAAGAACAAAAAAAAGCCCCTCTCAGACAGCCTTCATTCTCCTGCCAGAACACCACAACAGTTTTTAGAAGTGATTTTCTCAGATTTTTTTTACACTACTGTCATGTAAGTACACTCTGTTTACATACAGTGTGACATAGGAAGTTGTAACTTGTATTATGTTTATGAGAAAAAGAGCACAGCATCCAGGCCAAATAGCCAGGAATAAACAAGGCAGAAATAGAACAAATAAGAATTTCTTGAATTTTCACTGATTTTCTTCTCACTAAATCTTGCCAGTATGCAATGGTATCCTTTGCTATCTGGCTCCAACCACACCAAGCACCAGGTAGGGATCCCTCTGGAAGGTAAAGAACAGATTCCAGAACACACAGCTTAAAGGTCTTCAAACAAGAACAATTCAGCTTGATATTATCATACACCCAGCTCTAGAGAAGGATAACTTGCTTAAGTCCTCTAAAAACCTAAAAGCTTGTTAATTGCTTAAAGTGATTACAGGCAGACTATACTCCAATTAAGCTTTGAACCCTCAGAGTATCTTAGGCTGTTTATGATCTATCAGCTCTTCCACTGGCTTTGACAATTTAGGATATTAGGAGTCTTTGGGGGAGTGCAAATTGCTTGAGCCTTCTAAGGTCCTTAAAACATCTTAAACTTCTACAACTGTTCAGAGTTAAAGTCACTCTTCATATTTGAATTTTCATTACTGTTTTAGCAGAAACTAACATTGATAAAGTAGGCTTGTTTTGCAGATATTACACCAGCAAACTAAACCAGGAAAATGCATCTAGAATGGGAGAAAGCAATGTCAAAATAAATGTTTAAAATTAGCAAGCATAGCAAATGCTTATTTTTAATAGAACATTGGAATGTGCACACACAAAGCTGCCAAGCTCCAGAACCAAGACCTTGGTTTGGTCAAATCTCAATGAGATCCACAGGGCAATCCAAGTTTTATATTTTTAATCTTCATCATCAGCTTTAAAATCAGTGAACTAAAAAGTATTCTGTTTAGCATACAGGGGAAACCTCCTCCTCAAAAAAAAAAAAAAAAATCATCAAGCACCCCAAATCCCCAATTATTACTCCAGTTACTCACAATTTCTAGATATTGAGTTAAGACCATTTGCAGAAGGATTTAAAATAGGGAAAGAAAATGAACAAAAAATTTGTTTTTTTTACTTGCTAGCTAGATTCATAAGCAGAGTCCTGCTGGAAAAAACAGGCATAAGGAACACCAAATAAAACTCCACAAATAATATGGATTAAAGACCAGAAAATTAAAGAAAATCTAACTGGAAAGCCAAGGAAGAAAACAAGTGACCAAGGAAGGTTTATAATAGATCCATGAAGAAAAGAAAGGTTCTAAGAAAGCAGGAGAACTCGTGCTGCAAGAGAGGGAGAAGACATTCTAAAAATAAACCTGAGGAAAATGGTATTAGAATGAAAAAAGGTCTATTCGTTTGTGAGGCTAATGACAAAAATCAATGATGCTTCAAAGTGGACAAGATATTGAACTCTCTTCTCTGAAGTCTCCACTTATAAAATATCCAAGGGTACTTGTGTAATTAGGGAGTAAGAAATATGCCAGACACAGCAGCTAGTTGCACTTATTTAGAGATTTTTTTAAAAAGTTAACTTTTTTGAATCATTCTCACCTGTTTTTTAATATGTTACAAAAAAAAGAGGAAATGACAAAAGGGCAAGAAAGTCAACTTAGCAGCATTCTTCAAAAAGAAAGCCATACTTAAAACTGACTATTACTGTCTTCTAAGTGTTACTTTTATCCTTAAAGAGAGTAATATAACAATTGGAAAAAAGATGATATATTGAAACAATGAAGGAGTGAGCCACATGCAGTAGGTAGTTAGTAAAATAATTGCTTGCATGAAATTTAACTGCTTTTGAAGACAGAATTAGAAAAAAGTGCAGGAAGAAAAGGTGGCAGGTGTGATCTGAATAGATGTAAGTGAAGCATTTGGTAACTGTTTTTACAGCACATGGCTGTGCTCTTACAAAGAGTGCTACTCAAACTGAGAACTAGTTAGGACCTGCAGGAGGCCAGTACATAAACTGTTAAGTACCAGGCTAAGTTTCCTTTCTCATGGTGGAAAATAAATGTCACTAAGTAGTCAGTGCTACAGCATATCTTGAAGAATTGGCTGAGGGAAATGAACTTGCTAATAACTGAAGACTTAAAGTGGCTCTCAAAATTTATCTTTAGGAATCATAGACATATTAAGTGGAATTTTATGAGGGCAGGGCAACTTCCACTTAATGCCATCAGTCATCCTGGATATCCCAGTCACATACAAAAAGGGAAATAGAATAAAAAATGGTATCAGAATGGAAATAGTGTTTCAAGCCTCCACATCAGCACTTTACTTCTTCAACTGCAATGACCAAGCCTCTTGACACTGATGTTACCTAGGCTTCCCTGCAGAATTTGAAAATAATTAAATTAAGTTTTTTTCTTAAACGCATGAATAACAAAATCCAAATGTAAGCTTTCAGGATGCTTCTATAGTGAAAAACTGGCCATCTTCCCTCCTTTTCAGTCCTTTTATCAATCAAATGCATCTTTTATTTGTCTTATTGTCTCATTTAGACAATTCAAAGTATCTTGTGGTTAGCAGGCAGCAGAAGTCCAGGACATGCATTCATTTCCTTGTTAAAGAGCCTGTGCAGATGCTGCTTTTCAAAAGGCCATTTGCAGGGAGGACTCAGATACAAACAGTATCTCCAGCTACCCCAGTGAACAGTTGTGAGAATATTCCTTATGCAGGGTTGCTAACTTCCCTTGGTTACACATGAAGGAAGGCAGCTCCTCCTCCTGTCTCCTTGTTTACTCCATCTTCCAGAAGCTATCCTTAAGAGGCGAAGGATGTAGCTCCTGTGGGCAACATGGCTGGAGGCTGCAGAGCCTGAGGAATGGAGCCAGCCAGCAGGGAGACATGATGTGCCAGGCAGCTGCATAGATTACCATCTCTTTACCAATGCTGATAACTAGATGTAGACACATTGTCCCCATTAGTAGATGGGAGGATATGCCATTCTCAGAGAAAAAAAAAAAAAGGATTGGCACAGACAGATAAATGCAGTGATCGCTTGCAAAGCAAAGAAATTTATCGTAAAGAGAATTTTTCTGGAATAATTTCATGTTAGAGGCAGATCTCATCACAAAGAAGTAAAATATGCACATGGAATAGCACTGAATCAGTTTGAGACTCTCCACACCTACTTCCCAATGAGAAAAAACTAAGGGATGCTGCCTCTGAACCAGATGCATCTTCAGGGGTATATGAATTCCATTACCAGAGGCTCTGACTGTTGAAGAAATCTTTCATCTCTTGTAGGTACTACAAAGCTACCCTTAGACAAGGTACATCAAGACCTTGGTTTTGAAGTTTTCTCAGAACAGTGAGGTTTCTGGAATAGTATTTGCAAAAGCATGTGAGCATTGAGGCCTTCCAGAACCTGCTCCTGAGCACAGGCAAGAGGGCACTCAAGATGAAACAACAAACAATTGATATTTGGATCCCCAGCCTTTCTCCCATGGCGGTCCTCCACAGGCAAAGCCAGCAAAGGGCAGCATGCAGTCTGCTCCTCACCACTTTTGGTCTCACCTGTTCATGTTTCACAAGACAGTTCATGTCTGAGATGTCCTACCAGGGATGTTTCTGAAGGGGAAAGCTCTTCTTGGGATGTGACAGGATAGGAAAGGTTATGAGCATTAAGAATCAAATTCCTTTTTAATTCAGTAGAGATGTTTCTACCATATAAGACAGACACCGAGGATTTCATTCCATGATTCAGAAACTGAATCAAACCTCAAAGTATGCAGAGTCAAGAAAGATGTACAAGACTTTACTGAAGATTATTACTGTTCACAGTTACAAAGGATGTCAGGTAGCATGTAGCAAGTGAAAAACATTCTTGGGGAGGCTAATAAAGCACTAGCAGCCATGCAAAAAGTCAGTGTGCAGGAGGACAAAAAAGTACACAAAGTTTTTAACAGGTCATACAGACCTGCTCTCACCTCACAAGAGCACAACAGCTCTGAGAGCCAACTTGTCAACACCTGTTAAGATGGGAACCTTGGGTTTAAAATACCAAAACCTGCCTCATGGCTCAGCGGTTCAGTCTCACCCTCAGTCACAAGTATTCAAGTCATACACTCGTCTCTGCAAGCCAAGCTGCATTTCCAAACAGCTGAGTCTTTTGTATCCACCCAACCAATGCACAGGCTATTGCAGAAATCACCTGGTTGCCACCTTCCTCTAATTTGCAGCCACAACCTAGTCATAATCAATTTGTGTCTCTTAGCTCTCCAATAAAAAATATTGCCAGTTAGAAGGCAAATTTTAAACTATTCTAGCTTATATATCTAGCTTCTTCTGCACTGATATTAACATTTTGCCATCTCTGCTGTTAAGCATCTTGTATCTCATCCTAGAACTAAATTTTTTCTTACAGCCTCATGTATTGATGGCTTAATCACGTACAATCAACCAAAACCTCAGGTCTTTCTCCTCCTCCATCATTTTATCTACTGAACTCACTGTAATTAGTCACTAAGTGCACTTTGTACTGTTCAGTTCTCATTTCTATAGCTCCAGTCACTTGCACAGCAATTCAATTCCTGTGCAATACTTTGATTTTTCTCTGCAATGACAAACATAATGTCACATCCTTAGCAAATTTATTCAGTGCACCCTTACAAGCCATTAGTGTAAATAGTATTAATCAAGCAGTTCTAGAACTGTTTTTTTAAAGAAGTCCAATGACCTCTTTTTTGACAGAGTCCAGATGTCAATAATGTTGTATTCTTTCCTTTAGCCACGACTTCACCCACTCTTTACCTGATCTTGTTCTAATTCTTTACAAATTTATCAGATTTATTGTAGTTCCAACACAGGAACTGCCTTACTAAACCACAGACATGTTAAGACTTAGAGTAAATCCTTAGCTTACCCTTTAATTAGAAATAAATACATAAAATTCTCAAAGACAGCTACAAAACCTACTGCACTCCACTTCAGTCAAATCACAATGCATTCTATCCCACTTTCCATAGTTTTTATTCTACTTACCTTTCAAATATACCCTATAAATTTGTGTACTGAGATTACAATTATGGACTGCCAACATAATCTGACCTTGCCATTTCCATTTTTAACCAGTGCTTCTTTCGAATGCTGGGCGGACTACTTGCACAGCATCCCATCATGAGTCCCTGGAGCTTCAAGTTATGCCTTTTTTTTTTGTCAGCTTGTACTTCCAGTCTACTCATTTAAGTCCTCTATTTGAGGAACAGCTGCTATTTCAATCTGTTTACATGATTCTTGTAGTACTTGGTTTCAAATGCCTCCATTGTATTTGGAATTTAAGACCCAGGGAATTATAATGATCTCTGTTGTTTGCTACTGACCAGTTTTCTTTGCCAAACTAGAACGGGGGGCGGGGGAAGGGGGGTTCAGCAGTACAGTGTTCTCTTGATCCCTGCTGTTTGCTAGACTATCCTCCATATAGTACTCTATCAACTGTTGAATCCTGCATTTAGTATTTGCCTTCTGCTGTACTACTGTGTATTGAAACCACACAATTATTTTTCATTTTTCTCCCTCACTTCTCAACTTAAAGTCAATACACACACCAATCTCAAACCAAGTTCATTAAGCCAAGAACTACTGAGATGGCATTCACATATTAGGATTTTTCTTTTCTCTAAGGATCTGTCAAGTAGATCTGCAACAGACACCACAGCTGCAAGCCACTTCTGCTCTGATAGAGCCTCACTCACCATTGTGTTCTGATGTTAGTGCCTCAATGCAAATTACACAGCTCAGTGAGTATCTACACCTTCATGCTGAGGTTTACAAGTCACTCTTGACTATTGTTGGTCTATAAAACGCTGCAGTTGAGAACAGAACACATCAGGTGTCCTGCTCCAGAAAGAGCCCACCAGTCCATGTGATGTTTACAATTATCACCAGAAACATCAATCACTCCAATCCACCATCAGGAAACCTGCTGAAGCATTTTTGTCAATCACCCCAATCAAACTCCCACCTATACAGCCACCTTGTTTCATGTTCACATACAAAACATCTATTTTTGTTGGCATTGTGCATAATTAACGTGATGAGCTAAGAAAGTTTTACATGGATGTTGCACTAGGGCTGATAGTGCTTCTGTAACATACCATGGAAGTGTTCATACTGAGTCTTTAATTAGTGAGGTGCCAAGAAGAGACAAGGCACTCAGCTCTGGGGTACTGCAAGCACTGGAATTGAAATGTAATACGGAGTGTGTGAAGCTAGGACAGCCAGACCACGCTTGACTCTGCAGCGTTCAATCAAAGAATCCACCCTCAGGGAGACTTCATTTCCCTGGGTTCTCATCCAAGTTCATCTCACGAACTGTAATCAGTAGACTAGATCTTA
Organism: Eopsaltria australis; assembly: GCA_034509425.1. NCBI lineage: Eukaryota > Metazoa > Chordata > Aves > Passeriformes > Petroicidae > Eopsaltria > Eopsaltria australis. The sequence goes on from JAVTVJ010000241.1 coordinate 5,520,417, forward strand.
ATCATTCTTCTATACTGAAAATAACTTAGAATAATTCTCAAGTTCAAGCAGAGAGTCAGTATTCTTGAATAATTCTTCTGCTTAGAAAATACAGCCACTGTTCTTAAAGAAAGCCACTTGTCCTGAAAGAGAGTGATTACAGCTTATTCCATAACAGTATCTTGTAGAACTTCATGTATAAATAAGGCCTTGATGAAAGATTATGCTCAAGAGAACAAGAGGGCTGTTTGAAAAGCACTGGCATTCTGTACTACCGAAACTGGTCCAATCTGAATTCCAACCACAGATTTCACCAGAAGGCTGTGCTGAATTAGTCACTGTTACAATTGTATATATTTATTCTGATTTAAGCTAGTGGTTCTAAACTGACAATATGATTCTCCTCAAGCACCACATGCCTGATGTCATTGCACAACAGATGGAGTCCACATTGTATGATCACCAGCAGTGCTGCAAGTTTCTAGCTGCCAGCTTTTAAGTTCCAAGGAACTTCAACATGTGAAGCACAACCCAAAAGAACACCAAGGTAGTTTAGCACCAGGAAATAACTGAAGCAGAGAAACCCCTGAAGTGTTCCTGCAGCATAAAAGAAACGTGGTTCCAAAAGAACACTTGGACAGCACAACGGAGAGAATGGTCTCAACAAAGTATGATGCAGACAATCCCCAAGAGCACTGAAAGCAGTGTGTTTCACTGTCATAATCTGTATCAGACCACATCTCAATTAGCGTGTGATGAATTGTAAGCTTACAAAGGAACAGTTGCACCTTTCACAGCTCTATACAAATTAAAGAGAACTGAAATCTACATGTCACACCACTGGGTTTTAAGTGACACCAAAATAATTCACTGGCTTGATCATAACCATGACAAAAATCTTTGCAGTTCATAGAATCTCTTGCTTGAATACTGTAAAAAGTATTTGATAATTCTAGGTCAGCACCTTTCAACCTGGTTGGTGGACTTCAAGAGGTCCTTGAAAGCTGAGGAAAGCAAGCATGTTACTAACTCAAATTTCCTGTCATTGCAAACCTTTAGAAGTCTATAAATCCAGAGAGGCTGAAAGACACTGCACTAGTCATATAAGAAATAAAGGATCCAGAAATCCTCGGAAGACGTGGTAAACAACATGAGCTAATGAGATGCACTTTGAACACTCTCCAAAGTTTACCATCAGCAAAACCAATACTGATTGTAAGAGACTCAGGTAAACACTGTGGCAGTCCAAAGGAAGTATTAGGAATTGGGATTTTGGGATCCCTCAAGCACAAGAAAAGCCATGTTATCCCCACTACCCGGAGAACAGAACGGCCCAAGCAGTTGTAGTGTCTCCATATAAAGCAAACACTTACTCTGGTCGGCAAATCACCAGGTCCCCTTTGTTGGTGCCATATGCCAATCCCAGGCCTGGCTCAGGCAGCCAGCGAGCAGAGTTTATGCTGACGTGTCTTCTCTGGTCGGCAGGCATTGGGTACAGAACGTTGAAAACTCTCTGCAACAGTAACAGGAGATTATTTGACAGGACAATACAAGGCAAGAGAGCCAAGGAGGCTCAAACAAATGTGCAATTTCCCTGCACCAGCACAGATGGCCGTAGAGACATGTCACTTTACAGGATGTTGCAAGAAACCACTAAATCAGCAGTGAGGGTAAGCAGCTGCTAGAAATGCACATACATGTGCCCCTTAATGTTTAATACGCTGACTGGCACACAGTTGTGGAGCATCCAGCAACCAGAACTGGGTATACTGACAATAATCAATTTAGCCCAAAAATATGACACATGGAAATCATAAAAACAAAGGCATGGGGAATAGAAAAAGCGGTAATGAGTTGGTTTGTATACCTAGAATAGACAGGGACAAGATGCTTCAGTGTACTGGGCCATTGAAGTATCAGGACTTCAGAGGGATAGGAATGACCAAATAATTAAGAGAATTTCTGCAGAAATTTAGCTAGTAAACTGTCATCACTGCAAGTAACACAGACTTTGAACCTGGATTTTCAATGGGATAAATCCAAGGTGAAAGACAGGTTTTCACCAGATTTTCTGGTGGGCAAGCAGCCAACCATCCCAAAACTTTTCCTCCAGATTCCACAGAAAAGGGGATGATGGTGAACCTGTAAGCAGGGAAGGGAATGATGGGATGCTGGAACAATAGGATAAATGTTGATGGGAATGCAGATCAACCACTACTGCACTGCTGAGGTGACTTGAAGTAAATAATTAGAAGCCATTAGGATGAGACTCATCAGCTATCATAACAAACTAGGGCCGTTTTTCTTCATAGCTCTGTTGTCCACTGCACATCTTGTCTGATTGACAATTTAACTTGAGAAACGTGAGTCATGGATTACTTAACTACGTGCCCTCCAATAGCTACTATCCAGAACCTTCATTCTGACCACCCTATATCCAAACAAAGTGAGTCAGAGCAAAACAATATACCTACATTACCTCCCATCGCCAGTAACAAATTTAACTGCTCCTCTGAGGAGGTCACATTACGAGAAAAAAGGATTTCTCTGTATGGCAGAAGCTGGCCACTCTTTGCCTTGGCTATCACTCAACAGTCAGTGTATTCAGAGAAGCTCAGCATTTGGGCAGAAGGAAGAGGTCTTTAGGGGTTTATCTAGGTCTTACCCATCTCTGTCATGTCTGTCCCATTCCCCTGCCCTGCCTTGCTTGCTGGGGCAGCAGGAGTGAAGGGCAAGGGGGGAAACAGAAGCGGGGGGGGGGAATCAGATGTACGATGATAACACCTGTTACCATGGAGATTATGGTGCACTCTGAGATGGGAAGATTGGATTTGGAGGAGGAGGGGGAAGGAGGGGAAAGGGAGAGGTCTGCTGGAACCAGGAGCATAAATTAATAAAATAAACATTCTGAATCTCTCGAGACTACAAGGGTCTTCCATCATATCCTTCTCTGGCAAGTCAGAAACAAACAGTTTCTCTTCTCCTGAGAATAGTTTTGTCACATCTCAGGAAGCCACCACCTTCCTGGGCTAGCAGCAAGCTCTTCCCAACTGGCAGGTCAGCTTCCACAGCTGTCGTCCCACATGCTCCATAACCAGCCATGCCAAGGTGGGAGACTTTCTGGCTACAGCTGAGCTTTACTGCTTTTACTGCTTTGCAGTAAACAGCACCCCATGGAAAATGCTCCTCCAAGGACATGGGACTGGTTTTGACAACCTGCAAGTGCTGGCTGAGGGCTGAATCTCAGAGACAAGATAGCGTTAAAATTCTGCATCAGAATAGTTGCTTCATCATTCCACTCCACTCCATTCAATTCTAAACAGCTTGTCACGCTGAAGAGCTCCCCTCCCCTGCTGCTTCCCCCTCCCACGCTAATGGGACAACTCCATGCAGTGTTAAGGGTGATGACATCCGTGCGTGTGGTAATTAGTACATAAAAAGAGAAAGCAGCTGTACTGGCATAATCACCACTCGCAGCAGTAACCAGGACCCAGCTAATCAATCTGATGCAGTCATACAGACTGTCTGTTGCAATTGCATCCATTATCAGGACCCCCTACTCTATACACAGAGTGGAAAAAGAAATTTAAGTTCTTTCAACATCAGCAGGTCCTTCTCTTCAAAGAAGGTCAGAACTCTGCCAGGAAGTATTATTCGCCATAGATCATAGCTAATTTCTTCTTGGATATTTTTTTTGTCTTCCAAATCTCATAGAAAGTTACTGAGATATTTCAACCAAAGTATTCAGCCTGAAAACATACCACAGACTGACCATACCTCTTTGCCAGTGGATAGCTCATGCTTCGTAATTCTGAACTTCTCGGAAAAATACTCAGGTTACTACAGGAATCCTACATAAATACAACTCTCCATCTTCTACATCAAGTGATTGCTGCCAACCCTCAAACTCTTAAAATTAGCAATACAAATGCATGAAGTTCATAATTCAACAGTTTCTTTTCAGTAGGGCTGGTCCACAGATTAATTGCAGGGCGTATGTAACAGCCATGTTGGTGTTCAAGGGTTCAGGAATCAGTTTAGAACCACTATTGTAGAAGTGCAGTGATTGATCTTTAAGGTGCCCACCATACTCTATCAGAGTTTGCAGAGAGCTTGTTTTCAGTAGTGTGGCAGTTTTGGTTAGGAGATACCATATTGCATGAGACTTTATCAGCCCACAATCCCCACCGGCAGTCACAGAAAGCTTCCATGCTCTTCACCATAACCAATGCCAAACTTGCTCTTAGCATTACTATACTACCAATTCAATAATACACAGCCACACCATTAGGTGTGGCAATTTGGCATCTTATGAAGTTGGCAGCTGCTTTTATGTCCAGATGCTGAAATAAGAGTTTTGAAAGGTACGTTTCTCTAACTACAAACACTGTAAAGTCTGGGGAATGTGAGTTTCAAAACATACCTATGGAAGCTTAAGCTCTAACAGGTAACATATGTAGAGCAAGCTGTTCTCTTCTTGCGACAACAAAGACACATAAATGTAATTTTAATACACATGACAGGTCCTACTCCTACCCTTTAGGGCTCCATGACCCAGCCTGAATTACACAGAACAGCTGCTTGACCTGTGCATATGTTTGTAGAAAACTGTGTCCCTGGTGATCTCTCCATACTTCACCAGGGATTCCAGCAGTCTTCTGTCATTTCAAGGAATCCATCTCTCCTTGAGTTCAGGGAACGTCAAGAAGGCAAAAAAACCCAAAAAACCAAAACAAAACAAAACTGTATAGGTAGCTAAACTTCCACACAAAAGGCAACTCATACCAAGGGAAAGCAATTTTCACTACAGAAACAAGTTGGTTGCTTTCATTCTACACCCCTGTAGTTATGAAGTGTGGGGAAAGATTTGGTTGAGCAATTTATGTCTGCACTTTTCTATTTCCAAAAACTGAACTAGAAGCAACTACTTATTTCTTTGGTGTGCCTTTTCCATCCTTACTCAACAGGAGTGGTCATGTACATCATGCATCAAACTCTCTAAAGCTCCTTTCATCACTTCATAGCCATAGGAAAAGACAGCTCAAAGAAAGCAGGGCTATAAGGCATGAAGAAGAGAAAAAAACAGCCCCTCAAATTATTCAGCAAACAAGCTGCATTTGGAGTGCAAAGGCCACCTCAAGCCTACTGCTGCTGCTTCCCCTCCAACTTGTCACTGCTGTCACATCAGTACTGTCACACCTGTCACAGCCATGAACTTAGGTATTTACTTATGGCAGAATGCCAGGAGAGGCTGCATGACAATCAACAGCCTCCAGGAATCTTTCCCAATGATCTCTTCCTTAATGTCAAGCTGACAGGCCCAGGGCACAATACATAAGCACAGAGCTAGACAGTTAATTTATACCTGCCCTGGAGGGGTAAGAAAACTTTTTGCTTAAAAGTCTCTGCTACATCCTTGTTATTGAGCTAGTCCTTCTGTCTTCCCCTCCCTCTCTGTCCCAGGGAAGCTGCTGCTTTTTAATAACACCCTTCAAATTCCACCTTTTCCCCTCATTTCTGGGATGTGGCAACACTAAAAAGCTGGACAGAGCAATTGCCAGGATCCTGTCAGTCATCAAAGCAGCAGCAGGCTGCCCCAAACCTGTGCTACTGCTGCCAGTTGGCCACGGTGCTGGACCACTCACTGATCCAAGCAGCATTGTGCCTGGCCAAAGCAGAGGCACATCATCTGCACAGCTCAAGGCCTTCCCATCTCTAAGGAGAGCAATGAAAAGCAGGGGAGTGCTGAACACTGCTTGTTTGGCAGAGCAAGACCTTTCTTCTCTCTGGCATTCAAGAAAGAACAAACATGTTTTGAAGCTGAAGAAGAGAAAGTTTTGGCAGAAGCAGGTAGGAAAACTCAGCAGGAACTCTTGCTTTTTATCTTTTTTTAATTCAATAGAGACACTTCTGCTCTCAACTAGATGCATCTGCTTTCTAGATGCCAATAAATTTCAAGCCATTACCTTTGCTTAGCCTAAGCAGTAAGCTGGCTGTTAGATCAGCCTTGATAAATACTGCTTGGGGAGGTAGGGGGTGCAGCTGTTGTCTCCTTTACATGGAGAGATCCTGCCATCCCTGAAGCAGATAAGGTGGGTTTATAAGTCACCAGCCTAGAACAAAATTATTAATTTTTAACTGAATTAACACTGTCACCAAAGGCTGACAGACAATGAGAACACACAGAAAGGGGAAGAAATACCTGATGTGTTAAACACTACAGAAACCTCTTTGAGGACTGGTAAAATACAGTTTCACAGCTAGTCTGACCTGGGTTGCTGAGGAAGAGCTTCAGAAAGGATCATTTATCTCTGCTGGATGAGTATAACTGTAATGGCAGCCAACAATTGTACCTCACACCTACACAGATGCAAAGTTTGTATTGGTAAACTTCATATGGGTACGGGTTATGCTACCACAGGGATTATGGAGGCTGTACAGCTTTGTCAATATAACCTGCAGCTATACCTGACTCTGGCCAGCACAGGTACCTCATACTTCAGCAATCTAAGCTATGTGAAATATGTCACAGATGCAGCCCTACAATCACAGCCAATTCACAACTGTATTAAGTTCACTGAAAGTACATCTCCAAGCAAGGCCTACGTACAGTCTGAAACTACTCAATGAGCATTAAAACAAATGCAGAAAACTATGAACTCCAATTGTATTTGCCAGAGCAGCAGATAAGGTGCAGTGACAGCATGAAGGCATAAGCAGAGCAAGTTTGACTTCATTTTCTTTGATTGCAAGAACGTTGTCAAGAGAGCATTTAAATAAATTATCTTTTTTTTTTTTTGCCTCCTCCCAACAGTGCGTTACTACTGACATACCTTACCTGAAATTTTTTTATGTCAACGTGTTAACTAGCTCACCTCTGACATCAAGGTATCAGGTAAGCTTTTATAAAGCACGTGCCACTCTACTGAATACACCACATGTCCTTTGCCAGTAAGCCTGTATCACTGACTTGTATTATGCAGTCAATTAGTTTGTATTTTTTGAAGGCACAGAAGTATAATAAGAAAAAGACATTCTAACCTGTTCTCCTTAATAAATAGCACTATGTTTTTGCTTAGATTACATTCTTTACTTTGCCTTCTATTAATGACTTTCACAAAAGATTATGAAATTCAGGCTTAAGACTTGCACTGCCACAAACCCCATAACCCTCTACAGCAAAATTCAAGTCTAGCTTGTCTAAAGCAGAGCAAAGCAAAGCAAAACAAACACTCCTTGGGATAACTGACTGATTGCTCAATACATTTATTCATAAGACAGTGTATACCAGCATTTTGAAACAGCAAGTCTCCCCTTAGTTTGAAAGGAGTCTCTGTGCCTATATGCAGATACAAAGAAAAAGGCATGCATTTTCCATGATGAGATGGGGGAAAAGATTCACTTTTTTGCTCCCAGTCTCTACTTGTTAGGCAGGTTGGTCTATGCTGCTCAACCCCTCCCCCACAGCTGATTCCTGCTAACAACATACACATCTTTCCAATAGATCTTCTCTCGTTAAAATGGAAGAAGTGAAAAATAATGCACTTATCTTCTTGGATTTGTCAGTCCTATCCTCAAATGGATTTTATTGTCCAGTGCTCAGCACAAATAAAATTTCTTTCAACTCCATTTATCTTCCTCAGATGCAATAGGATTATCTATAAAATTTTTCTTCAGTCTTTACCAATATAACAAACCTCTTTCTGCCTTTTTCTGCGCCTGTTGTCCATGCAGAAAATCCTAGCTTTGCTTTCTGAGCCACAGCAAATTAAATGAGAACTCTTAATTTTCAGCAACAACTGAAACCTTAACTGTGGATAGTTGATCCAATTCCTAAAACAGGTCAGCACCAGAAAGTCCTGTTGGATGGATCAAGAAACTTTCTGCAAATGTAAAAGATTGTTGATTCTTTCTGATCCTAGTTGATCACATAATTTATTGCTGGTATTTCAAATTCAGAGAAGTCTCATTAAAGCACACCTAATCCTTTCTTTCTTTAGGTGAGCTCTTTGCATTATCAGTGGCTACTTTATTTCACAAGCCTGCCATGCAACTACTGCATTTAAAAATAACTAATGGGAACAAGGTCTTATGAAGAAATGGATCATCTTAGCTAACAAAGCTCTCAGGAAAATAACACACTTGCAGTGAAGTGGCTCATTATTTTACTACCTGTCTTCCAAAGGCTGCAAAACCAGGGTAATAGCTCCAAAAACCCCCTTAGAGGACTGGTCCACACCTGGATCTAAAACCTAGGGTTGAGTAAGCAAGAAATTGTTAAACAAAACAATTACCCTTTCATTTGCACATGCACATGGTTGGAAAAGATGAAAGAAGAGAAACAGGAATGCCAAAGGAATTGGAGTGACAGAAGATAGATACGTGTGTATGCATATTCAGTGCAGATGCACAAGCAAACTGAACTGTGCGAACAGGACTGTGCCCCACGACTGCTCTCTCTTGCCAAACCACCAACAGCTCTCAATGCTGCATCAACCTAATAAAGATACGGTCACTTTTCTGCCAATAGCAATGACAAACTTTTTCATTTTTGCCCTTAACTCAGACTGCAAATCAAAACCAGTATCTGTGAATTCCTCATTAAATGTCATGCTGAGACTGTAACAGCAACATCTACAATGTGTTAAAAATCCAACGACAAGAGCAAAGGATTTGCACACAGCTGCCATTCCACTCTGTTCTCCGTCTGCTGAGCCTCAGTAGAATGGCATACAAGATCAAATGTCAACAATATGTTGATGACAGAGCTACATGCATCCTCATGTAGGTGAAAAGAGGCTGTCATCCAGCTGCCTACATGTCTGGAAGGAATAAATACTGGAGGGAAGAGTTGATTCAAATTTAATTCAAGGAAGATGGTAGGAAGAAGTACTGAAAAAAGTTTTTATGAAATTGCAAACAGCAATTCCTTCTCAGTCCATGCTCAGTTCAATACAAATTGGTAATAATTCACTTTGGCTCCCTTCCCCCTAAATGACTTGGGCAAGATGACTGCACATAAATAATCTCAGATGCAGAACCATGTCTGCCATAATTTCTTATATCTAGTTAAAACTATGTACCAAACTGCACCAAAGCTAACAGTAGCTTCTGTGGGGCAAATAGACTCAAGGCCTTATCTGAACTGCAAGAGCTCTGCTCTCCAAATACTGGACCTCATATTAAACAAAATGTCTTGGCTCTCAGTTTCACATCCCATGAAGTAAAAACATCCTGAAGAGATGTCATTTGCCTTTTCTTCACACCAGTTCGCTAAAACAGACTTTGCTCCCATGTTTAACCATCACATGAGATATTAACACAGTATTTTATGAAGGGTTCTAATGGCTTTTTAGTTTCCTCTAAGTTTTGTCTTAAGAGACCTCAAGCAGACACAGCTGAATTGGTCAAGACAGCAATACAACTAACTCTTACAACATACTATTTCTGCATCCATACTTAAATGTGCACATCTGTGCAAGTCGTCATGTCATCTGCACCCCCAAGGTGGTGCTGCATTTTCCAGTGGTGTTGAATACAGCTCTTTTTTACAGCACCCTACATAAGCAGTGTTTACCAACACGGGTTTTGGATATGATCTGTTTTCCTAAAGATACATGACAGAATCTGCCAGTACATAGAATATATAAACTATTTGGTCTCAACCAGACAATTATGCTCTACTCTATTAAAAGGAGGGATTTCCCGTTTCAGTCAAAAAAGGGTTCTGTTCCCACGTCCTTTTCCTAGTATCAACAAATGCCTGCACTCTGTGACTTTGCTTGGCCTTTTGGAAGTCTGAAAAATATCTATGTGGTTTGACTTCTGCCAAGAGCAAAAAATTTCTTTGGGCAGTAATTGGACATATTATTTGCAGTTCTACTTGGAGTCGTCAGAAGATCACCCCGTTGACCTGAAGATGTCAAATCTTTCTTAAAAGAAGACCCAAGGGACCACACCAACACATCCTTTAAGAACAGAGCAAGAGGTTGGTACTTTTTTGCAAACTCCTAACCAGTTTTCTTTTCACATTACCAAGGATTCTGACAAAACTGATTTGTGCCCCAGTGAAGCAAATGTGCAAGGTATTTACTTTCAGGCTTAAAGCCTGGTCGCACATGGCTGCAGGAGCATGCACAGCTCACCCAGAGAGTGAGTGACCTTTGCAGACCACACTGGATACATTCTACTGACACTTGCATGAAGCTCAGACTGCAGTAACACTTAGTCAAACTGTCCATCTTTTCACATATTCTCTGCATTGTACTCTTTAAAAGAGTTAATATGCTAAAACAAAAAAAGCTTGGCTTTGTGCTAAAACTCTCCAAGTCTTTCTGTTCCAGGCCCTTCTTCCTGTGGCATTTGGAATTCTCCATCTGTTTCCAATGGAAATGTACACATACTCTGTTTCATCCAGGCTACTGACCGACCACTTAATCAGAATGTTTCCCAAATAGCAGGAGTCTTGTCAAGAACTAATTTTGGATCTCCACAGCCTGAACTTTTCACATTCAAAGCAAGCATAGCATTTGAGATGGGGTTTGGTTAAGTCACTTTATTCCCACAAATTGTATGATTTGCTCTTCAGCTTCATGTCAATCAAATTTTTCTATCACCTACTTCACTTTTTGTACCCTCAACTTAAAAGCTACTTTCAAGATTTTATTTTAATTTGGATTCTAGTAATCATTTTTTGCTGACATTTCCAAGTTATCTTCCTCTGGGTAAAATGAAAAACATTAAACATTGCAAGGGCAACAGTATTTGTGAATGCCAGAAATAAAACTACCTTCTGGCAGCCTTTCTCACTAGTACCCACTGCTATCACATCCAGGGCAATATCATCCTTACTCTTCCCATGTTTTTATGGACCTTCAGCTCCAAACAAGATTCTAATTTCATGTTCTTCTAAGTCTTTTAATATCCATATATGCTTGGAAACACATGGAATTCAAGAATCACCCTAAACTGAACAGCTTGAAAACAGACACTCTTTATTTAGAGACAAATTCCACCTATGTTTTCAAAACAGGCTACAAAATCTCTCTTTACTCCACATTTGGAGTCCTGTCTCCAAGCTGAAACTCAAATTGCAGCCAATTCCCAGCATCACTGCTATCTGTACCACCTCCAAGCTAGAGATCTGCTAAAAGCAATTCCTTCCTTGTACTCTCCAGCTACAGATAAATTTCAGAGATTTGCAAAAAAACCCCCGAGAACACAAGCAACAAACACTTGATGTTCATGCATACCACTCCTGTTAAAAGTCAACACTACTAGAGAGCTTTTGTTTTTCAGACTGAAGTTTAAAAATTGTTCTTTAGCAAAGCCAGGTTTCCATGTGAAATGCTGATCGGGTCAACCTGAAGGGAGTGAACAGAAAAAGCATGAACCTCGAGCTCAAAACTACCACATTTGGTGACAATGCATGACTTTATTTCTGAACACAACTCATAACTGTCAAATCACAACAGCCCTGACCTGTTGTGAACTCTACCTAATCTCTCTGAAATACTAGGAGCAAGATGTATACAGACAATGTCCATTTGTATAACCAAGGTGCTCCTTAGTACAATCCAAAAGTGCTGTAGTGCTCAAAATTACACCAACAGCCAGTGGATTTCTAGTACAATTAAATGTATTAAAATTTCATGTAATAAAATTTATTAATTGCGTCTTCAAAACCTCTATTTTAACAGCAAGATGGAAGAAACTTTCCAAGCAATAGAAATCTGCATTCTACTGACTGCTTGAGGATGTGGAAGAAGGGTTAATTTGAATCAGAAATAATCCCTGTATCACACTCAGCAGTGGCTTAGAGGCCATGTTGTCAGCCCTACTCTTCCAGTTCATCATTTGGCAAATCCAAAGCCATGAGGGAGGCAGGAAGGGAGGCAGGAAGGCAGGAAGGAAGGCAGGAAGGAAGAACTGTCAAACAACTTATAAGAATTCTCAAAGAATGTAATGTAGCATTTCTTTTGGGAGTTTTGGAGTAGTGTATAATTAAAATACCCACAAAATATTGCTTCAAACATAACTCTGACTCATTTTTAATTAAGAGTTTGAGTAACAAGTGCTTTGTATTACAAGCTGTTGGCAGAGAGGCAACAAAAATGCTTTCTGATTCTAAGGTGCATATTAAATTAGATATTAAAGAATACAGTTTCACCAGGTTTCCTAAACCTTTTTGTACTGCATACTGGCCAAGCTATAAACAGATTTTTACTCAACTGAATATGAATACATCAGCCACTTAACACAGTGTGTTAAGAATACGATAAAGTTTCCTACTTAAAACTCTATTTTCATTTTGCATGTCTTGAAAAGTATTACAGACTTATGAAGCAGTCTTATTGCAAAACTCAAGGCAGAAGAAATATCTCTGGTGGATGCACTAATTTTTACAACTAGATGGAGGAGTAGTATTTATGAAATTAACAGCTGTATGCCTTCCAAGCTTGGTCCTATGGACTGCACAAAGACAACCAGCAGCACATCAAAATGTTGAAACAATACTCAACATCACTCAATAGGAAGGTCCTTTAACCAATTAATTCAAACTGATCTAGCTGTAACCCTGTCACACATTCATAAAGCTCCAAGTCCAAAGCAATCAGAAATAAGGCATTTTTAAAATCTTCAAACATGATGTGGGAAAGGGGAAAACAGCAAAATAGTTAGCAAATCCTGCTAGACTGGATGGGTTTTAAAACGTGGGGTAAAGGTTTTTGGAAGCTATAAATACATGTGCAAAAAAGATGAAAAAAGCAACCTTTAGAATACATGCAATCCATCTGGAGAAAAAAAAATCTAGAACTACAGCAGATGAGAAAGACAGAAGTGCAGTGATGTGGAGCAAGTCTGAAAAGCAGGAGTGGGAAAAAATTGTACAAATTTTTCAATGCACCAAAACAGCAACTCCCCCCTCCCACCCTGAAACCTGACCCCCCCCCCCCCTCCAGTGGTTTCTGACTCGGTAAGTAAAGGCTGTTTTCCAAAAGAAATTGAAAAAAATTACCCTCTGCGGGCTTCTGGTAAAACTGTGCTTATCACATTATGTACATTTAAACACATCCCAGAACGAGGGAAAAAAAAAGAGAAAAAAAGAGGGTTTTCTTTGGAGAGAACTCAAAAGAGGAAAAAAAAAGAAAGCTGGAAGATTAAATTACAAGAGAAGATTAAAGAATACAAAGCATTACTTCACTAAATGGTGACTAAGAGCAGGGGTACAAGGATTTGAAGACGTGGAGATGAAGAAATATAAATGAGACATTTAGACAGTGAGCTTGCTGATTTAGCTGGCTACATAAAAATGTCTCCAAAAGTAAGGGTTAGGAACTAGGAGCCATAGCAACTGGAATTTAGGGAAAATGTAAAGGACAGATGAGAGGAAGACGTGATTTTTGCTAATAGAACTTCTCTATCTTAACTTATGATATGGTAAAAAGACTGTGGGAAGGGCTACTCCAGTTTCTGGCAGAAAGAAATATGCATTTCACTAGGATCTTAAAATAGCTGAAAAAGAAATAGTACCAGGGCAAACTAGATTTTTTAAAAGGATCTAACAAGATGCTGAATCCATGTACTTTGTGATCTTATATCCACAGAGCTTTTACTAACTGTACCTGTAAACCAAATTGTACTTTTTTTCATAAACACATTTTAATTTCTGTCTCATACTTTGAAAGGCTTGTACCAGAATGGTAGCTCAGAACCATTTCTGAAAAGGTGCTGACTGGTGCACCAAAGAATACCTTCATCATTGATCTTCCCTTGCCTTATAATATGGAGTAATGATGACAATAAACAAGAGATTTAGATCAGCAGATGAAGTGACTCTCTCTGAATCATGAACTGTCTGAAGAGCAACTACAGATTCCACAGGTGAATCAAGGAACTTCTCCCAGGGACAAGTCTCTTCCCAGTGTCAGGTCACTAGACAAATGCCTCACTGCAACCCTTGTACACCGGGAAAGCACTGCCAAATGTAATAACTAGAATCACAGAATCACTAGGTTGGAAGAGACCTTCAAGATCATTGAGTCCAACCCAGAAAAAAAAGACATAGGAAAAAAAGATTTCTCATGGAATGTGCTCCCCTATGGTAAAGTTATCCTTCAAAGTGAAAATTTTGAAGATTTAATTTTCATCTCCTAAAACAAGTCTCCTGAATACATGGTCTAGAACTTGAATCCAACCCAAATTTCAGTTTTAGAAATTACTTAGTTCTGACTCCTCAAATCTCTTTGTGCATTATGAACTGGACATGGCTTTTATTACCTAGAACTATCACCGAACAGCTGTTGTGCTTCACTCATTAAAAAAGCGAGACACACGTACTCAGCGCTGCCAGTTAATGAAAAGACAAAGGTATTCCCCCAGGTACTAAACAAGTCAGAGTGGATCACGCTTCAGCTGCCCCACAAAGCAGAAGAACATAAAGACAATTCCACTGCCAAAATATGTTTACATATACTTTAAAAACTAACTAATAAATAGCCAGCAAAGCCTGTTTAGGAAAAGCATGGTCAACTTCAGTTTGCAGATATGATACAAAGCTTGGCTCCCACCCTTCCCAAAACTGTTGGTGGCTGCTGACTTAGAGGTTAGTTGCTTTTAGGAATGATAGAAAATCTGAAGTCTCAGCTGCTATGCTGCCTCAGCAAAGCCAACTGTAGCACCACAAGCAAGATGCATATTACCTGAAAAAGTACAAAAGACCTACTAGGTACTCTGAATAGTATCTAGCCCTAGGAATGTATTCCACGACATGGAATGTATTTGTTTGTCATCACAGTTGAAACAAGAGAAAAGTTTCATGATTCTGTTGCATTTACATTCTCCTGCCATGTTTGCATACCTCTGCAATAAATTCCTTCACATGTTTTTATTCTGTGGGTCTGCAGAACTCTACCTCTTTGTTATCATAACCCAGCAATTAACTACTAGGCTGGAGTGAAACACACAGAAACAGAGTACACATATACTCACCCTCATAGAGGTTTCTCCACCATGGGGCTGTTGCAGCCTGAAAACTTGAGCAACCATGTGTTCTGTAGTGGGGTGCAACAGGATACGTCGGGAAGCCAGTCCCACCATAACATATCTGCCCATTGGAGACAGGCTCACAGAAATGGCATTAGGTCCTATGAAGAGAAGAGGGTTATTTCTCTCATGGGTTGACATCCTGCCCCATGTTTCATCCTCACAGCTTTTTTGTTCCCTTCCAGCATTCCCACAATGTATGCCATACTAACCTCATTCTTCTAAGGGGTAGAGAAGAATAAGGAGACCTGCACAAGTTACAAATTTTACAAGATATTTCCTTGCCACATGTGTTCTGTCACTAAGACAATGAAGTCCTTTAAGGAATAAAAACTATTCCTTAGCAGCTCCCCCATAACAGCACCTTGCTTGTCCAGACTGTATCACAAGCCTCTCCCCAACAGTACTGTGGCTGTCTAGATGGCAAATCAAATGTTTCCTGTTGCTACAATTACTGATGTTCAGGCTATTGCATTTCTTACTGAAGGTTAAAGTTCTTAGGTTCTCACACCCCCACCCACCCTGACTTTTTGCTGCGTGCTTACCAAATCGCTTTGTGTAAAGCATCTCGCCCAAGTTGTGGGGTGCCAGAGAATATACAGCCAGTATTCCTTCATCAGGGAAGCCTCTTTGACTGCTGGGAATGAAGGCTGCCAGCAGCTGCCCATCGGCAGAGATGTCACAGCTAGCATCATTGTAAATCTTGCAGTTTTGGACAAGCACATTCACAGAGGCTGCAAAGAAAGAAAGAAAGAAAGAAAGGAATAGTGATTAAAGCACTAAGGTTGAGCAGAGAATAAAGTAAGATTTAAATTTAATGTTGGAGAATGGACAGTACACATAAAAGGCACTCAAGACATTTAGCTTCCTCCAAAAGTTTATGAAATGTTAATACCCTGATTAATGTAAAACTTGCTCCAAAACGGAGATAAGACACCGCAATGAGCCCAGGAAATTAAATTTACTCACCTCCTGAAGCCTTTGGCCAAGAAATAGTAGCAATCGCACTTTATCAAACCCCTCCCTTTGTTAAGCATAACAGCATTCTTTGTAAAGGACAGCAGAGTTTAAACAATCTCAAATTATGACATTGACAAACTCCAGCAGCAGTCTCATTAGAAACAGTACACCTTAATTCATTTCCCCTTCTCTTGTGGAGCGCCTAGTTCCCGCTCTCCTCATGTCCAGTAAACAGGAGATGGGTGAAAAACTCCTCCCTGCAGATACAGACATCAATTTCTGACAGCTGATTTTTACACTCATCTTGGATAAAGTCAGTGAGAAAGGGCAGAGACTTCTCCAGCCAGTTCTCCATTTAATTATTCCAGTATTTGAGACAGTCATGCAAATCAGTGGAGTAACTGTTCAGTAGATGGTAGTGAGCAGCAACCCACAAAACAATAGTTTTATTTTAATCCATGCTGGGAAGTTGCTGGTTGACCTCATGTGAGTGTTTTCCTCGTTGTACCTTGCATATGAAGACTACAAGCTCTAGTACAATGAGGTTCCAAGGCCTTTAAGTATCATCTACACCAACAGTTCAGTGGTGCCTTGGTAAGACATGGCTGGAGTGATGTCCACTCTACCAGCCTAACCTAAATGTGCTTCAGTTTTTCAGGTTTGAAGCTGAACCTGCATACACTATTTTTGGGATTAGGAAATTTCAGGTTCTAGTATTTTCAAACTCAAGAGTATAGAGATATATTAAAAAAATAGAAATAAAGCCCACATTTGGCAATACAGAAAGTTTGCCTGCTAGAAGACAGAACACTTCATCTTACATGTTTGAAGCTACAGCACCATGTAGAACACTGTTGATTTCTACAGTCCAGGAATTATTTTCTAAACCATCAGACAACGCCTAGCCCAGAAGAGGTCTTAATATGTTCAGCTAAAATTGCAAGCGAGTTTATGAAGGATAGTCTAGATTCCTTATTAGTTTAACGAAGTAACAGTACCAAGAATGCTTTGTGCATATTTCTGAAAGTCCAAACTCGTAATTCAAATTAAGACTGTAACTCAATACTTTGACAAATCCTACCCTTTGTTTCCAACACCTGCGTAATAGAAAGCTGTATCAGGGAACTGCAATGAGAAATTACTGACTGCTGTCTAGGTCACTTTTTAGCCAGAACAGTTTCCCAATCCAGTACATCCATGGCTGCATAGATGCTTGCGGCAGCACAAAAAGTAGTCATGAGAGGGAAGCAGACAGGACTGCCCTTCTTAGAGCATTGCTGATTTAAAGCGTTCACTGAACCTCATCTTTAATTCTTCTGGTCTCAAAGACATTTCTCCTGGGAATTGCTTTCCTCTGTGGCTAAGTATCAACTTCTATCTACTGTTCCATTTAAGAAACTCTGAGGGAAAAGAAGATGAGGATTAAAAGTGGACTATGTAATTACATTCTGTACCAAACCACCTACACCTGTACTCTAAATTTATTCAACCCATTTTTCAGTCTTGAAGCTGCTAAAAACAGTAATTTTCAGCCTAGTATAAACAGAAAGGTGCTGAACAGAAAAAGGTAAATAATTGTAGTCACTATCAAGGCTGCAATATCAGTGCATGAAATACACATGGCCCTTAAAGAACTGTTGGTTCAAAAGAAGACAAAATTCCTGAGTGCTTAGTCTGAAGCTAGATGAACAGAAAGGCAAGAGAATAAAGACGAAAGACTATACTGCTTAATATAAAAAAAAAAAGAATTAAAATGTGCCCTTCTAAAAAAAATCTAGGTTTCATTTAAATACTCGTATCACCACAAGAGAAGATGGGCATCAACACAAGAACTGCAGTATGTGCTGTGAACCAGCTAAAGGATATGTAACAACAGGTTGCACTATCATAATCCCAATCAAACTGGGAGGATTCCCACCAAGTGACCCATTCCAAAACCAGTCCTATCTATCAGCTTTATCTGATGGGCTAGGCACACAGAGGACCTGGTTGATGAATCCTCTTGATAAAGCTGGGCAATTTCATTAACAGAGCATGAACAGACCACGCAGTGAACTGAAGTACACAGAGACATAACAGAAGGGAAATTGAAGAATTCTAGGTTGCGTTGACATTTATAAACTTCTGCTTCACCCAGGAACTTGAAAATATAAGAGAAACAACTTTGGTTATTGTAGCTAAATCTGAGCCATCACCCAGTGTAACAGTGAAAATGACAGCAGTCCAGGGATAGGGCATTCACAGCATTCACAGTTCTCTGGGCAACTTGTTCCAGTGTCTCACCACTCTCCAAGTAACGAATTTTCTCCTAACATCCAACCTAAATCTTCCCTCTTTTAGTTTAAAATCATTCTCCCTTGTCCTATCATTATCTTCCCAAACAAAAAGTCTCTTTCCACTTTTTTTCTCCTAAGGTCCCTTTAAGCACTGAAAGGCTGCCTGCAACCTTTTCTCCAGGCTAAACAAAACCAGTTCACTCAGCCTGTCTTTGTAGTACAGTGTCTTCAGCCCTCTGATCATCTTCGTGGCCCTCCTGTGGACTTGCTCCAGCAGGTCCAGGGACAGATCCTAAACAGGACCTATTTACCTCAGGGACCCTTCTGTACTAATGAACTCCTGCTTTTCAAAGAGGTACAAGAAGTTTTAGAAAGGACTGATACCGATTTCTCTGTAACTACTGAAAAATCACAGTGTATAGTGTCTCTTCTCAGCTTTTGAAGTTTGCTTTTGTTTTTTAATCCAATGCAAACTTGGATATTCCTAAGAGAAAATACCTCATTTTTATTTTTGCAAGGTAAGAAATGTTTATATTTTTTCTGTACCATTTACAGATTTGGGGATATTGCCATGTTTTCTATATATCCTCACAGTTCCATGGCCGTATTTTTCACTTCCAAGTCTCTAATCCTCTTCCTCATCTAGCATTTACTGTATGTCTTTTTAAAACAATGTTGGGTTTGGATCACCAGTCACCCAGAGTCGATCATATAGAACACATTCAGTCATTTTCTATCTATAGGATTCACCCCCCACCTGCTCCTTTTCCAGCCCTCCTGCCACAAGAGGACTATCTTTTCACCTTGATGTGTGCCAGGAACATAAACCATTACAGACGCAAGTTGTGCTTAACAGGAAAGAGTGCTATTTATTTCAGTCTTTCACTACCTGATTCACACTGGCATTGGTTCTTTACTTTTCCCTCATTTACAAAGGATGAGGACTCAGGTAGCACCTACATCTGGAACCAAGAGAGCCTACTGTACAATCAGAAAAAGTCTAAAGGTGACAGGTAGAAATCTCAGCAAGGTTCCATTTTAAGGTCAGCATTTACAAGGTTCTCAAGATATGAGAAAGATAAACATACCCACGCATTTCACAAAGCCAGAGGCTATTTGATTTCTTTGAATCTGAGGCCTGATCTATGAAGATGAAGCCAATAAAGAAGACTTTAGGGGGGAAATTATTGCTATTTTTGGAAAACTACTTGCAAGAAGACTGCCCTTTCATCTCCTGTTTTCTTTTGTTGTTAATGCAACCACAGAACTGACAGAACAGATCAAAAGAAACATCAGAGAACAAATTAATCAAGCTGTTGTGCCAACTTGGAGTGCTTACACATACAACATTAATTATGCTTGAAGCTGGGGAAGGCCTGGAATGCCAGCAGCAATAGCACTGTTTGCCAAAGGAAAACTGTGCTGGACACACCATCCACTCCTAGCCACCTGTAAAGATGGCACTCCCTTAACAGCTGCTCCTATTTAAAAATTTGTTTAGCTTTTTTTTTTTCTTCTACTAAGTTACTCTGTATTCCATGTGGATAAGTAAGTATTGGTCAAATCACCTTCTTCAAGACTCAAGCAATGCTAGAACAGGACAAATTTCTAATTCCTAAAAAAGACCAATTAAACACTAGAAATTGGCAAGAAACTGAAATTATGAAGAGTTAGTAGCATGAGAGAAACTACATTAAAAATATAAACAAGAGAGAAAGCCTTCAAATATCTTACTGTGAAAAGCCAATATCCTACACTGTTTTCAATACTTAGTTGGAGGAATTTTAAGGATATGCAACACTCACTAGAAGAATATTAAATAAATGCAGAAATAGCATTGTCTCTACTGTCAAATAAATTCTCCGCCCCAATGCTGATATGACTGACAATTTCAACATAAGCCTGGGTCATGTTTATTTCAGAGCTATTAAAAGCAAAACTGGCAAAAGGAAAGAAGAAATCTGAAGCTATCTTTTTCCATTTTGCAATTAACAGAGAAAGACAGGGCTGAGACTAAAATCCCACAAATCCCTGCACAGCCATTTTCCCAGGACTGCCAGGATCTGTGTGCTCTTGCTGGACTGAGCTGCTGCAGAGCCACATCCTGAGCCCAAGGCTTCCAAGGGTGCTGGGGTCCAGACGCTGAGATCACAGGACTGCACTAATCATGCTGCTGTCACATACTCAGATGCATCCGCTTCAGTGGAAAACATCCTACTTCCAAGCTATCTTTTCTTTGTTTAATTGTTACAGGAAGAAGAGCTGCTCAGAGATGGAAGTTGGCCACAGATTCATTGCTTTGATGGGGAGAGGAGCTGGCAGGCCGTCCCAGACTTCAGCTGCATCATTTCATCTGCCTGAACTCCCAAACCACTTGTGGCCTAAGACAGTCCCAGGAGGTGCAATAGTCCCCTCTGTGTAAGCAGATTATCTCACAGGACCACCTCTGATTTACAGGAAACACTGGGAGGAAAAAGAGGAGCTACTGAGGTCACACACTTTACTGGGAAAACAGTTTATTTCCAATATCATGAAGAATCACAAAAAACTCATCCAAACCATCATTCCACTGTTACTCATTTGAGAACACAAGAATCACAAACATTCTGAGCTGGATGAGACCCACAAGGATCATCAAGCCCAACTCTTAAGTGAGTGGTCCATATGGGGATTGAACCAACAACACTGATGTTCTTAGCACCATGCTCTACTATCTCTAAGTCGGGCACCTTGGCAAACTTGCAGCTTGCCTTTGTTCTATGCCTGGGCAAGCTTGGCAAATACCTGGTTTAGTATAAGCACAGCTGCTACATCTTCATACATCCCTACTAACCCTGGCAGAAGGAGGTAAGGTTAACAGACTAGAAATGTCAGGATTGGGCTCAGCATATAAAAGAAGAGTAAAAATGAACATTTCCAAATGGTCATAAGACAAGATGGACAAGCCAAGTACTGTGAAACACAGCATGGGGAGTCTGAAGGGTTGGGGATGGACTTGTAGCTGGAATGTGGCTCACAAAAAGAGCACAATGACAACAGAAACCATACCCATTTTCCAGCTAATTGGAAGCTATTTCAGAATAAAAGCATCCTGGTAGGTGAGAGGGATAAGATTGAAACACTGATGTATTGAGCAGCAGATGGTTCTTAATTTCTATGGGATTTTATAAATTATAAACAAACATCTTGTGCTGTTTTTTTGTTTTTTTTAATTAGCAGGCCTCTTCTCAGCAGCCAGATGAGGCAAAAAAATAAGCTATGAGCAAGCTGAAGCACTCTTCAACCACGCTACAACTTGCAGAGAAGTCCCAAAGAACTGGAGTTGCTTCCCCCTCTGACTTCATCTTTCTTCGGTTCCAGAGTCTGGCAGGACCACCAAAAGTATTGCCACCATGTGGCAAAACTTTGCCTGAGCACTGATCCTTACAAGAAACTGGGAGGGAATATGGTCCAGATGGGTGATCCAAACTGTTTAAAGGGATCTCCCACACCACAGAACATCATGCCCAGTGTATAAATTGGGGCAGTTGGCTGGAAGGGGCCAATAGTTGTTTGGGAATGGGCTGGGCATTGGTGGTGAATTGTGCATCACTTGTCTTGGATTTTATTCCCTGCCCCACCTCCCTGCTCTCTCCTCTCACCCCTCCTCTCCCCTCTTTTCATTACTACTATTACTATTGTTATAATTAACTTTATTTCAATTATTAAATTGTTTTTATTTCAACCCCCAAGTTTTACCTTTTCCTGCTTGTCCTCCCTTATCCTGAGGGGGCAGGAAGGAAGTCAGCAAGTGGCTGCATGGGGCTAAACCATGACAGCCAGACTGGATGGAGCTTTGAGCAACCTGATCTACTGAACAATGTTTCTGCTTATAGCAGGGAAGGTGAATGAGATAATGTTGAAAACTCCATTCCAGACAAAACCATTCTTTGATTCTGTGATTTCGATTCTCTGCATCTCTCATACTGCAGTGTCACCATACGCTCTCCTTTTGTGGATTCTTTAAGCAGCAGGACACTACCCCACAGAGACATCTATTGTCAGATATGCAATTTCAGGAAATGCAGAATACACGGAGCTGGGACTGTGAGAGTTTTTCTCAATTAATTTTAGTGACTACCTGTGAAAGCAGAAGCCTTTCTGAAAACAGAATCCCTGCTCTCCATAAAAAAGTCAGGGCCTTAAAGTAGAACCCAATCTGCTTTTGCTGAGAAATCAAGCAATTAGTTTCACATATGCACAGAGATGGCCTAAGCTAAAAATCACTTGCACAAAGAAACATTCATGAATATCTACCTTCTATCTTCATCCCAGGCTGCCACAAACATTTCTGCAGCTGTGCAACAAGCTATATCAGGATAGCATTCTGGGTTAAAAATAGCCCTTCTAGTCAAGTTAGTTTTAGCCTTGAAAATGTCATTCTTTGATCAGCTGACCACAAGTATCAAACATGTCTGTGCCTGCATAAGGAAGTCTTCCAATGTGAGAGCTAGCTTATGCCATAGAACACATGTGAAACTATGGTCTAATTTTCACAAAATGAAAGAGAAAATAAATAAATTCAGCAATATTGATCAGATTTCTGATTCAGAAACAGCTTTTGCTTGAGAAACAGGATGAATCACTGCTTTTGCAAATGACTAAAAGGTACATCTACTTCCCTGGGTTTGCAATACTATGGGGTAAGCAACCAACTAGGGTCCTGATCCCAAAAATGTATTGCAGCACTTTAACACACTCTAAAGTCAATAACTTTGAGAAATCAGACACAATTCATTAGCAGGTTCTAATTTAAAAGTATAAAGAAAGTATTTCTCTAGAAACCTGTTAGTAAGAGAATGAAGACATTGAATACAGAATTCTAAGAGAATGGTACATGTCCATGAAAAGGCTCATGAAAAACAAGCCCTATTTACACATGGATTTGCAGAATACACAAGGTAGATAGAGTCTACCTCGGTAACAGCTCTACAAGCTTTTAGTAAACTTCCTCAAAAGACTAAGTATTTTACAGTTCCCAATGCAATGTGACAAACAAGATCTGCAATATACAGATGCCTTTGAAAGATCCTAGAGCTTACCCTAGCTCTGGTTAGTATAGACTTAAAAGAAGGTACTGGTGTCTTTTCCAGCTTACCATTGCTGATTTCAGGCAGGTCAAACTTAGTGAAGTCCCACCACTGGAGCCGGTATGTGGTGTTAGCAATGTTGCTGGCCACAGCTGACTGTCCATCCCCAATCACAGCACCTACAGAAAAGGGGCAAATAATTAGCAATTTAACCTTTACAAGATTAACCAGAAAAAAAGATGGGAAAACAAAACCATAGAAAACCTTTCAAAATCCAATTCTCAAAACTCTAGATTCTTAAAGAAACCTTATTTACAGAAATGGCAGCACACCCTCAATAGGCCACAGAGTACAGGAAATTAACAGGAAAGCATCTCCCTGCAACACATTTCTGAAAGAAAATAAAGTTGATAAGAGATAAGACTTGCCCAGAAACACAAGGCAGAAATCCTAATCAATTCATTTGGTGCAAATGCATTCTACTTATCAACAGTAGTGAAGCTGTATTTTCACAAACCTAAAATTGGCTAGTACAGCTATGAAGGCAGATCAGAATACAAACTGAGGAAAAGCAGCATTGCCTGGGCAAATTACACACATTCATGAATATAATCACTGCTCCTACTGCAAGCTTCACTCAGAGGATACAGGTTGCTTACAGCATTTGTCACATAGCCAGGCTTGTAATAAAATACTGGCCTGGAAGACCTAGGAGCTGGCCCTTTGCTACTCTGTGCAGGCCAACCTACAGCAGGCAAGGGCTGCTCTGAATCCAGGCAAACACCACGACCCTTGCTAACTGCCCAAGGATTTGGGCAACAGCCCAAAATCAGAAGGCTAAGCACAATTCTTCAGAAACTATCATAGAGAACCTACTTTTCCTGGCACAAAGGAACAGCCACCAGCTACTCAAGTCAGCACACATTTGAGAAAGCTCAGATGTATTAAATGGGATTCCCAGGGAGACAAATGGAGACAAGAGACAGTTCACGCATAGCAGTACTACAGTCAAAAATCTCATGCTATTTGCAGTCTCTAAGATCTTCACAGACATGCAGCCCATGTACTACACACACTTTCTGGCAACCAGAGAAATTCAGGGTAATAGAACTCGATAAGGGAGAACAAAACAAGATCACTCCCAAGCACAAATGGCTAAAAGCAAAATCTCCAATGTATACACAGTCTGGATTTCAGCATCTCTGCACTGTCTCCAGTGGGAAGCACACAGCAAAGTCAGCGCCTTCACTCTCCTGGAAGGGTTAGCTCAGGACTTTGCTGCCACAGCAGCAATAGTAGAAGAGACGGAACTTTGACAGCTCTGTCAGACATGTGTGCAGAGTTAAGAGCTTGCTAACTGCTAGTAAGTTAAACTGGTGTGGAGGAAGATGGAGAGACTAGGGTGGTTAGATAGCTACTTTTCTTATCAAAACCCAAAAGACCACTCAGGCTTGGGAAAAGAAAGAAAGAAACCCAAAAACGCCAGAACACACAAACACACCAACAGGTTTTTTGCTTTCTCAACAACGTAAAGAACAAGGTGGGCAGGACAAAGTAAGTAAGCAAATTCTAAACTGGTGCTGATAAATAAATACACCAAGAAAGCTGCTTGAGTCCTGATTTTTGGTTCTAGAGAAAGCTCAGAAATATACCAAGATCAAGACTTGCGAGCAGACACTTTTAACACTGTGCACTCAGCTCCGTCAGGCCTCCAGCAATCAACCAACCTCCATTGTACATCTGCTCAGCCTCTGTACCTGCCTCTGTCAGATGTGCATGGATCACTTTGGAGAGCAGAATTAAAAACATTTCCATTGCTCTAACATATGCCCAAGGCCTTGTTCTCTATATCCCTCAAAACAAAGGGCTCCACTGAACAGAAGATATGCTCTGGAGAAAGCAGATTCAATGAATTAATGAAATTACACTCTACAATCAGGAGTAGAAGGACAATTAAATTTTATGTTGCTTCATCTTTAAAAGTCTTTCCACTGCAAGCCTGGATTTGGTACACAAAGGCAATTCTTCTGCTGTCCTGCCTTCAGCCCTCAGGTAGGGAAGGGAAAAACAGGTTCTCCACAAATGTGAAGCAGTGGGACTTTCTGCAAGGAAACAGTAACCAACATCACCAGCAAGGTAGCAGCTGCCTTACAGGACTGAGTCAGGCAAGGAAAACGCTCCATAAAGACAGGCAACATAAGTTCTACTGAGGGCACGTAATTCCAGAATATTGATCTAATCACAGATGACAGTTACAAAGTTACATCACCTGTTCTGCAATGAGAACAACCTTTATAGGTGTAACAAGCTATATATAAAATGGAGAAGAATGTACCTTAGGAGAACAATTGTGCTCTCCCTCTACATCAGAGAAGCTTAGCAACATCACTAACTGCTCCACAAACAGTAAATTCATCTGGCTTATATAACTGCTGCATCTACTGCTAAAAGTACCATAAAAAAGCAGCTGGCAAGCAGATTTGATTTTTTTTCTATAAAATTTCTCATCTTCATATCCCTTTCCCTGTAACCTTCAGGTTAATTGTGGTGTTCATTTAAACCTTGCATCCTCTTCACCTCCAAAGGCAGTCACATCATATGCAGAGAAATGAACAATGGAAAAAAGCAGTACTGCCCCATCTACAGGACAGCCCCATACAAATTTCAGAGCCAGCAGAAGCTATCGAGTAATGCTAATGCTTCAGGTAACAGATACCTTTATCAAAGAGATTACAACACAGGCAACACAGTTATTAGTGTGGAAGGTGCACGTTCAGAAATATTTGGTCCATTTCTCAAAGGCTTCAAACCAGTGTAACTAACACTAATCAGAAATCCATGATCTACATCTTTTATTAAGTAATTATCTCTACTTATACAAATTATGTAATTGAGGAGTGCAATTATTAAATTATATCTAGATACATATACCAAAGTGGAATAACATTTATATCACAAGTCCTGCCAGATGCCTCCCACATGCACACATGCACTGTCCTACATTAAAGATGATTAAAAGCATGTAAACATTTCAGACAATGAATTAAGGGAGGAAAATATCCCCTAGCACAGAACTATGCTATCCTAACCTGTGTTGTCCTCTTTGGTTTATGGGAATGATTTCAGACCACGGGGAGAAGATTTAGGAAAGTTAAAATCCACACTACAGAGCTTTTGTTCACCATGCAGCATGAGAACTCATTCTCAGCTGGCCCTGCCCAGTCAGGGTTTCAGTCTGGATGAGAGCAGAAGGTGCTTCTGCTTCTCAAGTTGTAATATATGTAACCTGGAGGCAAACAACACACTTCAGCTTCTTAAATTTGGGCAGCAACAGATCAGCTCTTACAAGCAGCTGTTCTCACCAAGCACCTGACAGTCCTGATTCCTGGGTCTTCCACTGTTTGATGGGATCACAAGTGACTGCAGTGGGTACCCAAGGGTCTCGGGCTTGTCACCCTCATGAACAGAACGACCTTTTTCTGCAGAGATGATGTAGATTTCAAATGCTGAAATCCAAAGTGAGGGCCAATTGAAATGCAGTGAACGTAGGTTTGATTGGCAGCTTTCCTGCGTCTGTCTATCACTGCGTAATAAACATTGGATGATGGCAGAAATGAAGATAAATGCTTTCAGCAGCCCCCCTTTTTCCCTCCACCACCCTGAACTCCATCCACCCCCACTCAGCACATGACAAAAGAGTTTAAAGAGTGGGGGGGGGGAAGAAAGTCTTAACAAAGACTTCAATAAAAAAAATCCTCAAATCTTTTCTTACAGGCCACCTACACGTGACAGATATTTATCCATCAGTCTCAACCTCCTCAGAGGATTCAACGTATCTTGGCATATGGAGAAATGAACCTTTGCCAGTCAACTATTGCTCATTTATGAATCAAGCCATGCAAGCCAATGTCTGAGTTTGGACTGAAAGGGAACAAAGGGGTACAAAACCACTTCCCTTGGCACTCCACTACTGCCTCAGTGAAAAGTAGGCTAACTTCAGATTACTACTATCAAACTCTCAGAAGAACAACTAATACTCTAGAGCTACACAGGCTTTGGGGTATAAGTTTTGGGAACATGAAACATCTACTTAGTATGGGAATTTTATTTCCATGTCTTATCAGAAACCAGAGTCCAAATTTTTTTCTAGACCAGATTCTTTACCCTTAATTTGTTAGTGTCTGGCAGGCCCCCTTGTAATAAGAGAAAAATTTATTATGGTGCTTACAGATGATTTTGAGGAAACTGGAGAATCCCCTTGGCTAATTTGTGACTCAGTTTGAGAGAGTGATTAGGCCTTGGTATAAAACTCCCCATAGATTAGTACTTGCATCTCTAAGCATGAGTACCTTTGAGAAGTAATTATCTCTTTATGAAACCATTTGTAATTGTAGTTGATACCGAGGTTAATCTACACTTGTAGAAAGGATCTATCAGAATTGATGGGTTTTACATTTACTTGTTCTAGATTTACTATAATCCAGACTCCAGGAAATCCAAAACACACAAATCTATTTGACAAACCAAGGGTAAGACTCTTTGCTGCAAGAATACACCAGATTCTCTCAAGCAGTTCTGAAACAATTTGAATTCAGGCAAAATGATTACTGAAGTCTAGAGGAGATGCAACAGGTTCTTACACATTTCCAACCCTCAAGTATTTTAGATGACAGCCTAGTTTGGGGGACTGCCTTTGATGACAGTAAATATATTAAATTCTGAATGTGAATTTGACAAGTCCCAGCAAATATCTGTTACAGGCTACCTCCAAGACACATGTCCATGAAGTGGACAAGCTAACTATCTAAAACTGGGCTAATGCTGTAGAGATAGTATGCAGAGCAACCTGGTATTTTCAACCATTTGTTTTGCTTGTTCTTCAATATACAAGCAAGCAGTAAATAGGAAATGAGCAAAATGATTTTCATGAATGAATGCACATTACACTACTAAGAGTATAAGCACTGAAAGGATCTTAGATGCAGCCTTAACTGAGAAAGCCTCTAAGAGGTCTATATTCTCTGAAGGCTGAACCTTCAAAAGGCTGTTATTTTTTCTTTATTCCAGATGTATAAAATAAGAAGAAATGTAGTTTCCCATTCATGTTCATTCCTACTGCAAAATTTCCTTTTAAAAGGGGCAATACTTAGCATGCCGAGTTCCATAGTCCTATCAGCTATGGGAATTGGAGCAGGGCTCAGCTGTAGGTAAGTGAAGATGATCATCCTAATAGGAGCCAGGCAAGTGCCCAAGGGGCTCACTCACATTGGGAACAATGCAAACATCATATGGGAAAGGGAATTTTTCAATCACAAGTTTTAGACTTCAAAAGGAAATCAGTTAATTTGCAACAAACACAAACAATAAAAGAGCAGATGCCTGGCCAAAAGCCTCCAACAGTCATGATGGCTTTTGTCTGATCATCGAACAATTAATAGAGAAATGTGTCTAGTAAGCATTTGTCTTTGATGGTAGAGTCCAATTTTCCCTCAGGGAAACTAGAAGACATTAAGATCCTTTTCAAATGCACCCCCTCTTATCTGTATTGTTTGCATCTCATCAAGCAAGCTGGAAATTCTTCTCCTTAATAGAATTCACACTCTGTTGCTATTCACTCGATAGAGATCCCCCTGCTCATGTCACCCTGCTACAGGAGAGTTGGAAAATCAGATATGCAACAGCACGGAGAGTTTCCTGGACGAGCGAAAGTTGAGCCAGTAATATTTGCACAGAACAGAGGATGACAAAAATCCTGTACTCTGTGAAAAATAGATTAACTTATTACAGCCTTTGCACATACACATTGGAGCAAGCAAATGTCTCTGTTTAGGAAGATCTCATCCTACTCAGGACGACCAATAAAGAATAAGCAGTTTCATTTCCTTGCTGTAGCTACATCAACCCTCTCAGCTTCTGTTAGTGACAGATCATTGTCTAAGTCCCCCAGATGACAAGAACTTTCTCCAACCATCCAATATCAGATATGCACTGCTGAACAGAAAAAACCCCAAACAAGTAAACTGTGAGGAATACACAGAATCACAGAATTCCTTCCTTCTACCTCCCAAACCTCTACCAATCAGCATCTCAAGTACAGCACTGCTACAATGAAAGTCTGACAGAATTTAAACAGTATCTATAGGCTATCTTTTATCCGCAAGATTAAAAATCTGTTACGCCATAAAAGAAAAAAACAAAACAAAACCAAAACACAACAAAACAGAGAGAAACACCATCTGAACCATGGGCAGGCCAGAGTACCTTACTCACACATCACCTTAGTGATGAGTTGAGAGCAACTGCTCAACAACCACTAGAAAGGAGAAGGGCTGAATGAGAAGGGAGATCTTGACTTTGGCAACCAAACAAAGTAACAGTTGTATGTTGTTAATGACATATAATTATTTAGCTTATGCACAGTTTAGAAGTTCATTCTTGCAGGGTAGTAAGTACAATTCACCAGAGAACTGAAAATCCTACTTGCAAAAGAAGCAGAGCTCTAAGTCTTAGTGCTGTTCTTACATCTGTACAACTCAAAGGAAGCTGTTAAATGCTACTTTCTACTTTGTAAGAAAAAAGTTATGAACAAGGATGGTTTAGGTTCAGCTGTTTGTGTTCTCATTAGTCATTTATGATGCTTTTAGCTGCAGTGGATGGGAAGTTCCCTGGGAAGGCTTCACTATACTACCTATGTAACAGCATGCATGCGTACACATTTAAAAGAGCAAAACACCACTTGTTTAGGGATCATAATGAAATTCCTGGAACTGTGATGCTAGATACAGTACTGGAATAGCATGTAAAGAGATGTAGGTGCTCCATGAAGCCCTTAGGTAAAAATAAATGTCATAGATCTAAACAAGTAAAAAGAACTCTTTCTGCAAATTGAGATGCTGCATCATTGGAAGAGTTTAGCAGGAAAAGGTTATGGATATAAAAGAAACACCTGTTACCCTTGGCACAAACAACTTGCAAGTTGTGCGAGAAGTGGGTGGTCAAACAAGCTCTCTTTTCATTTAGACCCCTTGCTGGGAAGGGTAGTCAAAGCTGGAGTCTTCCTATCAGCAAACTAATAGATTTGTTAAACTTGTTTTGAGATCCCTTCTCTATTTCCATGCAATAGTGGCATGTGTTAAAAGCATGCCTCACACTACCATATGATTCAGGCAGTAAAACATGTTTCCTTCAGTATAGCCTTTTAGAGAAAATATTCAAGCACTAAAAATACATTCCAATCTGCATTTCATTTAACTAATGTTTTGGTTTGACCTTTTCTGTATACTTGCAGCCTTTTATACAATTTCTCTGTATGCATCAAAGAAACCCTAACATAAAACAATGAGTAAGTGGTTGGAGGAATGGTTTACACTTTCTTCATAATTTCTATTATAAAATCCTCTGATACTTACAAAATCAGCTATACGAGCCATCAAGCTACTGTCCAGGAATGGGAGTCTGAAATGTGCTTATTGGAAAATATTGGGGAAACAAAGACAATCTTTATCTTGTCAGTGTGAGGAGAAACAACAGCGAGGAGAAACAATAATTTGGGTTACAGGCATTTCTGCATCTGGAGGTCCACATCAATCTACTAAAAAAGCAGTAAGATAATACATTTGAAATCTGCTCCCATGCAACTGATGCTGCAAAGGAAAAAGGGTTTTGCAAATTAACGGGAGGTGGGGTGGGGGGAGTAGTGAATGAGTCTAAGATACACAGATAGATGAAAAGGCAGAAGAAAGCTGAACTCTGCAGTCTCTAAAGAAATGAATATTCACTTCCCTCACCTCTGAACCCACACAAGCAGGCATGCTCACAGCCCTATTTTCTTGTAAATTTCCAGAAATAATAGGGGACTCTCCAAATCAAAATGCCCTATCTCTCCTGCCAGAATTCAACGAAATCCCTGGTAATGTGAACTAAGAAGGTCTCAATAGTTAATGTGTGCTCTGTGTGTCTGGGGTTCCTCCCTCTCTCTGCTTGCTCTGCAACTCGTGGTGCCTCTGCTCTCTCCCATCACTGAGTCCCTTGCACCGTTACCAAGCCGGTCATTAAATGTTTTTGGAAGTCTGCTTTTTAACCTTCACATCTGTGTTTATTCTCTGCACAAAACGAGAGTGGAATCTGTGCCTGGCAGGCATTTCCTTTTGTAAAACTACTTCTTCTTTCCTTTTCTGACTTTTCAGAGCATGAAATGTGCCTGCTAATTCTAATTGCCGCAGATGGAGAGTCTTGCAGAGACTAGACAAAGGGGGTATCCTTCCACCAAGCAGCTGTAAGCAGGCACCAGACTCTTAAGTTCTACAGTTTCCAGAGCTCCCACCTCACTTTGTCACATTTCTGAAGAACAGAAGGACAAACTTCCACGTGTAGCTATACCAGGAATGGGGACTTGGCTTCTCAGATTTACCTTCCCCTGCCTAAACGGCCCTCGCAGCACAAGAGCACAACTGAGCTTATCGTGTGACCTGACTCAGGGTGGGCAGCCTTCAAATAGTGCTGCTGTATGTCAAAGAAAAAAGCTAAACATCTGGCTTAAAAGGGTCATTTGCCTGTCTGTATCCCAACATCAGCTCTCTTACCAATGAAAAAGTCTGTAGGGTCCCACTGGCACAGTCACACAGTTGGCCTTTCCATTAGCAGTGCCTCAGCCAGTAACAGAGGAACCAAGAAACTGAATCAGTATGGTATTAAGTAATTTTTGCCTCCAACAGCCATTGAAGAAATTACCTTTCTAGTTTATCAGTGTCTGGATTCAGAGGACTATTTCCACTATAGCGACAAAAAACTCCTTCAGAGGGTTGCTGACATTGCCTAACCATAATATCCTTACCACCCAAGGCTAATGCTTGTGTCCTCCACAGTTGCCACACCACACCATGAGGTCTACTACAGTTCACTCATCTAACATAGATGCTAACACGTATCAGACTAATCCAGCCTTGCCAAAACTGTTGTAAATAGTTTTAGATAATTCAGAGGTCTTGCAATTTCTTGTTTTAGAGACTGTGTGCCAAGACTGTTGCCAACTCTAGCCCATATTCCACACAGGTTATACTTTATCATCAATTCATAGCGTGTAAGTTAGTGTGGCCACAGTTTTAGTCCACACTAAGTAATTCCTCTTTCTAAGAGGCTCAAATAATGTTGTAACAGCATTCCCATCTAACCAATACAGCTACACCAACAGACAGATGTAGAATAGACACAAAAATAACAAGTCAAACTGCTTTACACAGAGAAGCCTTTTCCATTGTGAGTGTGCATTTTAACTACATGAAATCCTATTAATCCAAACAAATCAGCAAGCCAAATTCCTGCTACCGCCTCTGCAACTCTTACTGCAAGAATGTGTGCTTAGCACAACTTGAAAAGTGCATGTCTTATGCCAAAACACCCATCTGCAATGGAGGAAAAAACCTCAGCAATATCTTTGTAGAGCACATGCATGCCTTATCAACCACCACATTGCAAAAATACAAACTTTCACTAATCCAAGAAGCAGTATGTTCCCTGGAAGGGTTTGGATTTTGCAGATTTAGCTGCGTATCAGTACAACAACAAGCTTCCACACTGGAGCCACTTTTCACTTCATTGTGGAAATAGCAGTACACAGTATTAATAAAAGCGCCAAGCACAAAAATATGTCCAAAGGTTTGTACTTCCCAGTGAATGAAAGACTTGCAGAAGTTATTACTATCCTTGAACACATTTCAGGACTGTTGTATTACAGCACCAGTCCTGTGCATCCAAACTTGCGATGAAAACGCTGTGTCAGCTTAGCGCTACAGACTGAGCTACCATCACAATACAGGACACTAGCTAAACTTGCTCAGTGGTGGATTTTCACAGGAATAATATCCTGTGAGAAGGACAGGTCACTTGAAATATTTATCTGTTCTGAATTTGTACTTATCTAGGCAGGTTAAGATGAAGTCACATGCTCTCAGAGAAAAATGCACTTCCATTAATCCAGGAGAGGGTCCTGACAAGGAAATTCCATACAGTAAACCAACGAAGTGTCTTAGGACAAATGAGAAGCTGACAGGCAAAAGTTATAAAATCTATTTTAACATGTACTCATTAAGAACCTCTTCTCAAACCCATGAGTGTCCTGCAGTCACCATGTGTGCAAAGAAAACAGGCATTAACTTTGTGTGAGTTTAATGCTGGAATACAGCATTAACAATAAAATACATGAATACAAAGCTGGGAAGACATCACTAAAAGGAACAATTTACAAGGTATCCCCAATCTAAAGAGCAAGAAGAGGAGAAGGCAGGACAGGAACTGAAAAGTAAGCAGACAGACTTGCTGTTTGCTGGGTAAAGCAGTGAACAGACACACAGCCAAAAGAAAGCAGAAAATGAGCAAGCTGAGAAAACACAAAATCTAACAGTAGTTTAACTCATGTGAAGGCAGTTTAAATTTAAAGCATGGTGAGATGGAAAGGAGGAAGCACAGACTGGAAAAACATAACGGGGAGACCACATTATTCTGACTGAAATAGAACAAAGTAAAAGAAACCTACGGCAAATAAAATACTTCACAATCACAGTGTTCAGGACACTTTCTCATGGAAGAAATTTTGAGGGTGGTTTGGTATGATCTAGATGACAGCAATGGAAACAAGACTCATTCTTTACTGCCACTAGCTTTAATGCACAAAGCAGGTTGCAGTGCCCCAGCGAGTGCGAAGGGATCTCTGGAGTCAGTGCAGAGATTCAGGCCCGAGGAGTGACCCAGATCCCAGAATATGCAGAGCGGGACTGACACAGCACATTAGCCCACACCTTGACAGACCATGTGTAACAACATGAGAGTAACCGTGCAACATTTGTAACAGTGACGCAGTGTCAGAGCTCCCAGAAGTCAGGACTCCACCAAGAAGTTTGGCCAAACTC
Source organism: Eopsaltria australis (assembly GCA_034509425.1). Classification (NCBI taxonomy): domain Eukaryota; kingdom Metazoa; phylum Chordata; class Aves; order Passeriformes; family Petroicidae; genus Eopsaltria; species Eopsaltria australis. The sequence goes on from JAVTVJ010000241.1 coordinate 5,554,650, forward strand.
ATAACCTTGCAGTGACTTCTGTAAATCGGTGCCACAGCTCAGTTCAATGCAGACAGGTCCAATCCCCTGCAATTACAAAACTGACTACAAGATGAAAGGAGACTAACACCTTATCCCATTATTTTTAAGAAGTATTAAAAGTCAAACTAAGAGCCACATCCAGAAAAACTAAGGCAGCAGAAGTACTTCTTAGATACTCAGCATGCAGGTCTTGCACTGCACAACGAATGGATACTTAGATGGGTTTTATTTCTTTTTTAGGGCAGACTTGACCTTAATCCATCTTCAATTAGCTCATAATGCTTCCAGAGGGTCCTAAGTAGACCTGCCCAAGAAGCTGCTGCACAAAATAACCACCACAGCTATTCTACATAGCATTTACAAGCAAAAATGGAGAGAAATTTCTTATGATGAAAATAGGACAATCACAATTTACTGGTTTACAGTAAAATTTTAAATTATGCACAATCAAGATTTGGAGCAAGCCATGCTTTACTGGAGAGTAGGGGTCAGAAACTAAAAAGAAACTGTGGTGAAATGTTGCAGGATCTCATCCTCACAGCAGCAGAGTCAGAGGTCCAGCTCCTACCAGATCAAAGAACCAGCAGTCCTCATAATGGGGTTGTGGGGATGTAGATGTATGTCTTGGGTATTTGCCTCCTTCCCTCCCCACCAGGTTTTGAGCCTGATCCACCTCTGATACCAGTACCCATTTCACCATCTACTGCAAGACAACACTAATAGAAACCACCACCAGATCAATTCCCTCCACTACACTTTCCTACTCTGGCACCTCAGAGAAGACTTGAGATGTGACTTGGTTGGTCTGTGGTGAACCAAAAGCCAGATCCTCAAACAGCTTCCATGTGCAGCACACCAGGAGACATCACATGGATGGATGCATGCATGCCCACACCATGAATGCTAATATGAACAATTGTTTGAAAGAAGACAAAGTGTTTCTCCAGCTTAACTGAAACCCACGCCTGCAATCCCAACTACCTTTGACTCATTCCTCAAACCCTCCCCTCCTCCAGCTTCCATTTGTCTCTGCGCAGAATCTCAGCTACTTGTAAGAAAATTACCAAGTAACATTACTTCCTCTGTTTTTTCAACCTTCCCTTCTCCTCCTTCAATTCTTCCCAGAACAGACAAAAGCATGTTCCCAGCCCTTCCAAGCACTCCACCAGCCCATATGATTTCTCCCTCTTTTGTATCAATTTCTATTCCTTGCCATTTGTCAGTAAACGTGTATGCTCCTCTCCTCCCTCTCACAATACAAATATGCATTAACTTCTCACATCTCTAAATTTCTCAGAGAGTCTGGATCAGAGTTTGGATGTCTAGGGTGAGAAGGGGAAATGCATTGTCCCATATGTCCTTCTCATCTCTAGCTCTCAAAACTATACCACATGAACTCCTGGCAGTCACTGTTCTTTGTTCTCTCCAGTACACCTTCAATCTCAACTGCTACAGAACATGCTCTACTTCTAGTGACCCCCTTGCTGGTCAAAACTCAGGACTAATAGTTAACCATCCTCATGAACTCTTTCTTAGCATTTCTTAGGTATTAACAGTTTTGATTCTTGGATTATTCCTCCCTTGCCTTCTGTGAATGGCTTCCACCTACCAGTACTCCAAAGATGCTGAAAGAGACAACCAAGCAATTATGACCATCACTACAACTTCTTCCACGCTCTGCTGCCAGCCCTGAAGTTACCTAATGGGCCATAAGCCACACCTACCTACTCCTTCCCACCTATTGCTGCAAAACCTGGTGGGTTGAAGCATATTGATACAGCTGAAATTGCACCTCGTTTCAGGCAGTGCTTGAAGCAAAAGGAAGAGGTGTGAATCTGGTTCCCAGAGCAGTAAGAGTGGAATTAAGAAGCCAGGCTGCAAGGGAACTCAGAGTCCAGAGCTGTTGTACTTGCAGAGGCTGGCTCACAGCTCTCACTGATTTTGAACTCTCAGAAGAACAACTCCTGCCTGCCAGGGCTTCTGGATTACAGCCCACACTGAGCTCAACAGGAGAGTGTGTCAACCTACTGTTCAAGAAAGCAAAACACAGACTCCTTTAGTAGCACTAACTTGCAGCTCCTGCTTAGTTCAAAACCAGCTCTGAGCTCCTGCAGATACTGGAGACCATTCCCACTTCAGCCACATTCCAAAGGTGGTGGATGCACTAATTAAAAAAAAACAGGGCATGGAGGGACACATATGAAGTACACCTCCACCTCTGCATCCTGTTTTAATTTTCTAGTGTACAAAATCTCCTGCTGTCTGCATTCACTTTTGAGTTCTGAAGCAACGAGTTAAAAAGCTAGTGTGAGCTTACCTAATGCTCTCATCCTGACTAGAGCCTGTATTTGCTACTGCACAAATGCTGTTTGGCTTCTCTGCTCTGTTTTCTTCAAGAACTTCCCCATCTCATGTAACACACTTAACACCTTCCACATTTTTAACAACCCAAAAGCACTGACAAATCCAACCTTTATGTTTTGGGGAAAGTCTGAAGCCTAAATTTATTTCCTAGGCTCTGGCCTTGCTATGGGCATGTTCTAAAACTCCTCCAGGTTCCACAAAGGGGGCAACTTAGTATGGCTCATGTTAAGGTAAAATACCCAGGGGTAAGATAAACCCACAAATCTAAAGTAACTCTGAGGAAGCAGGCAAGTTGTCACTAACCCTGCCAAGATCTCCCCCTACATCCTCCCCCACAACCAAGGAAAGCCAGCAGAGCAGAAGGATAAAACCAACAGTACCAGCTGAGTAACAATACTACCTGGAGGGAAAACCACTACAGCAGAATCTAACAGCTAACACAACCTTTGATTTGTATGCACTAACTGGTAACAGCTTGAGACAATTAATGCTCAATTACAAGTAAAACATCCAATGGTACAATCCTATCTACCTGCAAAAGGGACTAGGAGATCAGCAAACAGCATTCTTACCAGATCCATGATACAACCCACCACTATGTTGCCATAGCAAGAACATCCTCCATCTTTATGACAGGGTGGCTATAAAAATGTCTCTGAAGATGTTCTACACTGGGCATAGCAAATCTGCCTTAGGGTTTGCTTTGTGGTGTTGGGCTCCCCCCTGCACCCCCCCCCCCCCCCCCCCAAAACACATTAGCAAAAATCATGGCTAATCTCTTCAAAGATGACAGCCAAATGTGGCAGGCCACTGAGGATTCCTACCCCTCTGCACGGCAGATCGCACGGGTTCCTGCCTCCCCTCTGCGCTGTGGAGCGTGGGTAATTTTTTTATTATTTTTTTCCCCTTTTAAAAGGAGGCAGCAAGCTCTGGGAAAATACTTTTATGGCTAAGTGAGTTTTACCACCCACAAAGAGACAGGTCCCCAAGGGGCCCTCACCGCCCACAGAAGATGAGCACTTCTGCAAAGCCTTACCCCTTCTGGTATAATGATATCTGGAAATTCATCTCTTTAACAATGCACACAAAAGGAATCAGCCTGCACCCTTCACTTTTAAGAACATGATCATCTCTCTCCAATGCCTTTCTGAATCTCAAAGGCAGCTTTAGATTCCCAGTCACCAGTACAAAGAAAGGCTTACTGGGACAGTTGGCATCAGAAAACACGTTATACAAGCTTTCTCAGATGCAGTGCTTGCTTCCATCGTGCAGCACTGGAACGGACTATAGCCTGTGTCACAATGCAAACGGCTGGTAGAATCTCTATGGCAATGGGACCGCTGAAGACACCTCATGAAAACTCCTGTTCATGTACCAGGAACTCTGAGACCAGTACTATGATCATAAGTTTTCCTTTGAGACTAGGCAATAATTTTGCTAGTTTAAACACTCCATGTACTGGGAAAAAAAGCCTGTTTCAGCAGTCAGTTACCTCAAGGTAAGTGGTGAACTTTATGCAGCAGGACTTCAAGAAATAAAAAAAACCCCCTAACTCCATTGCTCAAATATCTTTTTTTTTTTTTCCAGGTTAAATTGTTCTGACATCAGGTTCTGCATCTTTTTACACCATTTGTCTATGGGTGCTCTATCAGAAATCTTTCCCTCACAAATATATCTGTGGGGACCAGACCAATCAAGTAACTACTACTAATTCTTTGATTAGCTATGTGCATTTAGTTTGTCATTCTATAGCTGAAGTTTTCCTCGGCTAATTCTTCCTTCGGCTGTATTGAGTCCTTCTGAAATGTACACACAAAGAGCTGCACAAGGATCTGAACATCATCTGGAATGGTATCAGTAAGACCAGATAAAAAGACAACAATAGTTTCATAGTCCCTGGTATTGCCTGCCTACATAAGGTTGAAGAGCTGCAGCATCATGACAAGAATTCATATTCCCTTGTGCAGCTCCCCAAAGCCATTTTCAGAGGCACTGCATTGCCCAAAACAAGACTTTACAAACTGCAAATGGAATACACATTACTGGTCCCAAAGTACCTCATCTCACTCTGGGCTGTAACAATAGTCACAACAGTATCATTGCTTGGATCACCACTGGGAACAAAGCAACTGCAGGAAAAATTGGCCCTCCAAACAAATAGAATTCGATTGCCACTCTCACACTCCATATTCTACTACCTACAGTCAGAAGTGTATTGACCCCAGATCCCAAACATCTGGTTCTTTGAAATGTCAACAGCAATTAAGAGAGCTTAACAGCTGGCTTGTTTGAAATACATCTTGCCTCTGGCTCAGCGTCATTCCATAAAACTGCTTTTTCATCTGTCAAAAATCTTCCCTGTTGTTTCAGCTTAATTCAAAGGCTTTGAATACCATTGTTCCAATTCGAACAGCCTTCCACAAATGCATATGAAAGCCTATGAAGTGTTGGTAACAGCCCTGCAATTGCAGTATCATCTCTTCTGGCTACACGATGGTAAAAGTGTAATTAGCATTTCAAGCCTCTGTATTTGGGGACTTTTAATCCTTTAATATGATTTTATCCTATGGAGGACAGTTGTACACATTGCTCTAACAACTTCTCTCACAGGGTGGCATAACCAAGAAGAACCTGCCACAAACACCTCCACAATTCCTGAAATGAAGCCAGTCAGACAGTATCTGGCACACTTGAGTAAATGCAGATCTTTACAACTACTCCTAATCTTCCTTCCAGATACTAATCAAAAATCCCCTGATGCCTCAGACCTCATCAAGCATCTCCTGTGAAGTGGCCTGCACTCACTCTGACCAGAAGAGTTGCGCTTGTTCTAATCTCACTTGCAAATAAAAATTGTAAATTATACTCACAATGCACAGCCACTGACCCAGACCAAGTCTTTCTATGGACACTTCTGCTACATAAGCAGGCAGCTGAGAGGTTTTCAGCTTCCAGTTACCAAAGGGAACACAAAATGAGATTCTTTGCACAAAATAAACTCATGGAAAGTTAGTAACAAAGCATTCTCCAGTAACATCTGCTCTCTCTGACAAACCTTGAAAGAGCCAGAAGTCCTCTGCAGTAACAACCATCATAAGGTTTTACAATAGGATTAGCCTGCTAGGACAACGCCAATACATAAAACCAGAAGCAGCTGTACCTACTCCTGCAATACAGTGTTTAACAGAACTACAACAAACTCTATTCTCACCTACACTGAACCCCATTTCACTGTTCCTGAGTACTCAGTCAATTCAGAAAACCACTGAAGACTAAGAGTGGAACAGACCTCTGAGATACTCTAGACCACTCCCCCACTCAGAGCAGGGTGAATTACAGCAGCTTACTGGGGACTATCTCCAATCAAACTTGGTATCTCCAAAGATAGAGACTCCATAATCTTCCCAGGCAAACGGTTCCAGAACTAGACCACTCTCACAGGAAGAAAAAGCTTTCTTGAGTTCAAATGGAATTTCAATTTGAATCCATTGCTTTTTGTCCTTCACTGGACATCCCTGAAAAGAGTCTGGCTCTCTTCATTCCCTCAGTTATTTATACACATTGACAAGATTCAGGCCAAGCCCTCTCTTCTCCAGGCTGAAGAGTTCCAGGCTGAGTCTCTCTCAACCTGTTCTCTCAAGCCAGTCTGTAAACACTTAGTCATCTTTGTGGCCCTTCACTGCACTTACTCCAGTATGTCTATGCCTTTCTTGCACTGGGGATCCAGAACTGGACAAAGTACTACAAATGTGGTCTTACCAGGCCTGACAAGAAGGATCAACTCCCTCAATCTGCTGGCAATGCTCTTCCTAATTCAGGACAGTACACTGATGGCCTTAATTTCTGGAAGGGCACATTTGCTGGCTCACGTTCAACTTGCTGTCTGCAGAACCCCCAGGTCATTTATTGCAAAGCTGCTTTCCAAACAGTAGGTCCACAGCCTCTACTGGTGCATGGGGTCATTCTCCCCGAGGTGTAGGACTTGGCATCCCTCTTCACTGAACTTAATGAGATTTGCTGGTCCATTTTCCAGTCTATAAAAGTCCCTCTGAACAGCAGCATAACTTTCTGGTTCAGCACTTACTCCTCCCAGTTTTGCTGCAGGTGCACTCTGACCCATCATCCAAGTGATGAATGAAGATCTCCTCTTCTAGATAACATCCTTTCTGCCATCAGAGCAGGATATAGCCTGCCTAATTTTAGGCATCTAAGTAACCCACAGCAGAAAGGTACTCTTCCAAAATTCCCTATCTAATCAGTGTTAAATATACTGGCAGCTCCACAGAAGATTCAGAGCCCCTCAGTTCAGCTCACTTCAGGTGATGAATCCTCAGAGCAGGAGCTTCTTTTTCTCTGCTAACTATACAGGAAGCTTGGCCTCCCAAGTCAGATGCCCCTCAAATTACAGTGTAAATACCTCCCATAGTGCACATAGCTGTGGATTCTTATTTCCAGTTGACTCACAATCCTCTCAATTAACACATTCCCAGACTTAGCAGATTGTGATGAACTATGGCTAGAGTTACAAAAGCATAAAGGAAATACAAGAACAAAAAGGACAGAGCAATAGCAGGCTTTAAAGTGCCAATAGCATGATTTTGACTGTTTAGCTCACCTTTACTGAGCAATATTTTTAAGAGACTCATGAAAAATCTCCAGTTCTCAGGTGTGAAGGTTCCTTCCATACAAAGACATTGATACACAAAATTTATTTCAGAAATTAAACTGATTTTGGAATCACTCAAGCCTTTAGAGTACTTTGGTCTCTGGAATCAAATACGGGATAACATCATACAAGGGCTGTGATGCAAGTTTATTCCATCTGCCCTACAATTTCTAGTGCTTTGCACTCAATGTCCCAACCAAAGCATTCAAACTGTACCTGTAAACAGATGTAAACAGGGAAGTGTTTGTGACCACAGCGCACATCTGTTGCTAAGTGGAAGATGCAAGTGAACAGAGACATAGAGCAAGTAGGGCATAATAAAGCAAGCAGCTAGATTAAAGTTATTCCATATAGAAAGTACCCTGACACTTTCTGGCTGTTTATGCTTTTTGTATATGACAGTGTACAGCAGGAGCAGACATCAAAATGAGGATCAGTAACTGCTCAGACTCTCAATGCAGAATTTGATACTTAGGATGTGAGGGAAAGGCTAACTGGAAGTAACACACAACCAACATATGTTAATGGCTTTCTCTTAACACTACCTATGACCCACTTTCAGGAGACCTAGGTAGACAGAACTAAACCCTGCTTAGCTCAGAGGAGCATTCATCTGCATCAAAATCAATGCCACCAGTTTAGGAACATTTGTGGGGTCTTTGCACTGGACTAGCATTTCAGAAGAGATTGCCTGTAGGTCATTCAAAGGCTAATTGCGTCAACTACCTAGCAGCCTTTACTGTGCCAAGGTACAATGATACAGGATGGCACAGATTACAGCACCAGAAAAGAGGCAGCTGGACTGCCAATTAAAGCACAGAGCCGGAAAAAAAACAAACTCACTGGTGTCTTGCAATACAGGGAAAAATTACTAAAGTGCTATAAAGATGGACCTGCTAGGAAGAATGCAGCATCTGTGGATCAGCTATCTCATCCCAGTGTCACCGTGAAGTTGTGTATTACGAGTTGTTTACTAGGCTTGTTTTTTTAAGCATTAACAAACTGTCTTCTGGGAGAGGGATTTCATTTGAATAATGTGTGCTAAGAAGTTCACCTGACCATAATCATAATATGGTATAATCCTGTAGCCACAGCTACAGAATCCATGAACTGGAAGCTGAGAAGGGATCTAATACTATGAGAAAGTTAATTCACAGTATATGACTTTATTCTGCATATAGGACACCAACCTACCAGGAGATTTTATTTATGAGATACTCCACTGTAACTGAGAAGCAACATTAAAGAATTTCATAGTTGAAAGCTGATCTAGGAAAACAGTAACTGGAGAGAGACAACGGCAGATAAGAGCTGAGGTGTAGCAGCTAAACTTCATGAAAGCTCAAGGGCTGCAAGTGTTCTTAGAATACATGAAGAAAATTTATAAGTGAACACTTAGATAAGAGGATGTCATACAATTGAAGCCTTCACCATATTTCCAAAATCCTACTGTCTTCAGAAGCTTAAGTACTATGTTGAGGAAATCAACATCTCTGAGGATGCCTCTCACCAGTCCCATGAAGGGACACTCTCCATCATTCCCTCCTGTAAGTTCATTCATTTGCAATTCAGCCATACAGCCTCTTTTTTTCCCGTACATTTCTGCATGAAAAGCTGCACTTTCACAGAAATTATAAACTGTTCTCAAGTCTGTGATGAGGGTGACAGGTATCTATAGCTCTCAATTCGCAGAAGAATCTGAGGCGTATTTTAAGCCTCTTATATCATTTAGCATCCACTGACGTAGATCACAGAAAGACCATAAAGAATAAAGTTACTCACAGGTTCACATCTTCCATATTTAGCAGTACCAAACAGACTTATATCAGAAACACACAGCACAGAAAGCCACACAGCTATGTTGATTGATTCTATTATTCTACAGAACTGTCTACTGTGAAAAGCAGGATTAGATCAGGACACTAATTCATATTCACAGTTGTCTCAGATGAAAAGGCAGAAGCAAGCCAATATCAATAAGCCAGTGATGGACAGCTGAACGTACAGATTCAGAATAACACTGAAATCTCAGGAAACTGTACAGAAAATACATAACTACTAATACTGAGAAAAACATGGGTACATCAGAGACAACTGGCAATGTGTCTTCCCATCAACTTTTGTTGGCCTTCTCTCAAGTTATCTTTGTCCAACCCTGCATACCTGTGCATCACTACAAGCACATCTGAGGGATGGGAGCATCTTAGAACAGAATTAACAACACACTGTACATGACAGAACAGGATCAGGGTAAGACGACTTGAGCCACAAGAGGCAATCACACTTGAAGTGCCAGAGGAACTGGAGATCTGCCTGCAACGTGGTTTTGAAGGCAAAGAAGCCTTTTATCATGATCACTTCTATCATTAGAGCAGAAGTGAAAGGTTACTCTCGGGCTAACTCTACTTGCAATGGCAACCAATACTCTATGCAGGCTCACCTGAGTTTAGGTTAGAGCCATTCATTTGCGAACATTAGCCCTTAATACAGCCAGAGTGATTAACAGATAGGGAATATGCACCAGAAGGCACCTCAACTAGTGAATCACTGGTGAGAGGCCATCACCATAATTCTTATTAGGAAGACTATCACACACTCAGTCACATCCTTCCTGTCCCAGAAGGATGACATTTATCCATCTTAGCTAATTTTCATCAGGATGAAACTTCATACACTCTAACAATTATATGTTAGTAGTTGCTGACTGAAGTATAGAAATTCACCAGAAGACACATGACTTTGAATTCTCCCAGGAAGTAAAGTTTTGAAGAACGGAATAGCTTATGGGACTTGGGGAAAACAACAGTTGAACTTCACACTTTGAAATTCTAGGCCCTCATTAAAGGGACCAACTAATTGTAAGCTTCATCAATAGCCTCAGCCCCTCACCAGTGTAACAAGGCTACAGACAGCTTGCTTTGGCAACTCCAGCAGAGATATTAAAAGCTGAACCATTATTGCTCTTGTGGCAGGCTACACCCTGAATAGCTGTGAGATATGGAAAAATCTGTAATCAAACTCATTCTCTGACTACATGTAAGTGTTGAGTCTCTAGTATCAATTTATTAGCTTGAGATAGCAAAGAAATCACTTAGAATCTGTAAATGTAGCATTTGTCTCCCTCAACCCTTAAGCCCTGCTGAATCTGGATCTCTCCATGAGGTGGAAGACGCAGAGCAACTGTGCTAGATTGTGTTTAAACAGATAAAAGTCTGGTGGCAAAGCCAGAACAGATAAACATGACCCATGACCACACAAGGAAAAATATTTTTTTTGTTGAGATACACATAACTGAATAGAAGTCTATTAAAACAAAGTAAGGCAAGACAGAAGCATTTCACAAAACCAGGTAACTCTACCATAAACTTTCATCTTCAGGTCTCCTAATGAGTAACAGAAATGCCGACAAAATGGCATTTGTGCCAATTTTTAAAGCCTCCTATAAAGTTCCACGGGAAACACTGATTCTCTTCTTCCCCTAAGCTTCCACTGAACTGAAACTAAAGCCTTCTTTGTTTCACTATACCATTAGCATGTCTCTGTCCATCCCAAAGCAGTCAATTACTACAAAGCCTGAAGCAGAAGTTCACAGAGGCAAACAAGAGGTCACAAGCACTTCAATGGCAATGATGCAGACCTTTTCTTTTAACTGTATCTACTGATTTAAAAAAATATACCAAAATGGACATCCTGGTCTGTGCTACCAGATGCCAAAAGGTATCTATAACTTAGCCGTCACAACTTAACAGCGTCCTGCTTCACAATGCACAAAGGACAAAGAGAAATGTATTTAAAAAACAAACAAAAAGACCAAACTAAAAACAACAAATAAATGAACCAAAGAAACAAACAACAAACCCAAACAAAACAGTGGGCAGAAATACTCACCTTACAGAAACATTTCAAAAAACAGTAGGAGATAGTAAACACAATACTGAGCTATGTGTTCCTTGGATATATTAACACTGCTGAACTTTACAGCAGTACTAACTCCCACATATAAAAGGTGTAACCTCATCCCCCAGAACATCTCTTTGGTATCTCCTGGGAAGCACAGAAAGGAAAAAAAATTAAAAAGAAGGGAAAAGAAAACCAAACCAAAAATCAAACCCCCACTCTTGGTCCACAAATGGCAGAAAATGCAAGAGACTCTAAGACTGAAATGGCCCCAAGAAGTGAGAAACCAAAATATAATTACTGCTTTCATCACCCCTTTAGCAAACAACCACTTCAACTAGCTTTCACTGTATGGATGTTTCCTTGGAGACCACAACTCCATCACTTAGGGCAGTTCACCAAGGAGAGGAGAGTGCAGAGGGTGGCTTTCAGCCCACACTACCAAGAGCCTTCAAAGAGCTGCCAACTCTCAGGTTTCTTGATGAGTCTTGAAATAAAGGGGAATATGGAAGACTGAAAAATATGCTAGTGTTATACCAGTATTTTAAAAAGTTGAAATAGGATGAGACTGTCAGTCTTGTCAACCTGACATTGATTCCAGACAAAATAATGAAAAAGCTGATATAAGACTCAGTTAATAAAGGATTAAAGGAGGACAGTGTAATTACTGCCAATCAACACAGACTTTACAGAAAAATATAACTTGTCAAACTACCAACACTTTTTGGTGTGATTACAAGTTTCAATGCTAAAGGTAACAATGTTGATGTAATATATTTTCACATGGTGTTTTACTTTGTGCCGGAAAGCTCAGTGATGCAGCATTCAGTATCAGCTGAGAGATATGAACTGCACCAGGAGATAAGGAGGCAGGCAGGTGCTACTGGGGTGAGTTGCTGTTCCAGTGCTCCATGCAAATGAGGCTGCTGGCATGGAGATCTGTCTGTCTGTCATGTTGACTGGTATCACTTCATTCTCCCCCTGGGCTCCCACCTACTCTACCCATCTGTTGCCACCTTTCCCATGCTTTGCCTGCAAGTGCCTTGGCACAGGGATGGCCACCAGCCCCCTGACTAGTACAAAGGGCTCTGATTTGACCTAAGCTCTGCCTAGCTTGTAAGTCATTCTGCCAACCCACTGCATTGATGTACTAGCCTATCTGCATAGGTAACCTGTAATTTTTAGGGGTTCATTAAACTTGACTCCAAGGATTTATTCTCAAGGTAGTCTTCCCTAGCGTGGAGCGATTGTCTGTGTAACACTTGCATGAGAATGACACTTAAACAACAGAAAGCTGTTCACATAAAGTTGAGAGCTGAAAGTAAATGGACAGAACCTGACAGCAAGAGCTCTGACATTAAGAAATTTAGTCAGCACACCACAGTAATTCACACACCAAGATCTCCATCTGCTCCTTTGATTCCCTCTCAGCATACAGCAGTAAATGGGGGAGAGGACAGGAGCAGAAGTATAATTGGATGTATTTTCCCAAACAGCAGGTCTCACTGATACCTGATCACGGAAGTCTACTGTCAGTTTTTAGAAAACTGTCAGGTTAGCAATACAGGGTTTTTTGGTATCTCTTCTCAAATGCTTTAGAGGTTACATAAGAAATACATTTGGCATTCTTGCATTTAAATGTAATTCAAAAATGACAGTCTGGATAAATGGTAGAATGAAGCAGTTCAAGGTACTCAAGCTTAGATTAGTCTGTGTTAATGGGAAAATAGATGATTTTTTTTTCCTTAGCCAAGGCTCTCCTTTGCACTTGCCTGGGGTCCCTGCATCCCTCCTTACCATCACAACAAACATTGCCTTATGAAGGCTCAGCACTACATCACACAGAAAAGATTCATCTTGTTTTTTGAAACTCCCATGATTACAGTTTCTGTCTTCTTTTGTTATTCTTGGCATATATACAAGTAACAACAAGCACGTGAGTTTTGGGGCTAAAATTCCCCAAAAAGTGCAGATGAAAAAGCCAGGCTTTTTCCCAGCCACAGACTACCTGCAAGAGGGCCTGGAGGAGGGATGAAGGCAGGTGTCTCCAGCAAAGCTGGGCGACACAAGAGTTCTGCAGTGTTGCCTGGCAGCAAGTAATTATCTGCCAGTGTGCTGCTTCCACGTGCCAACAGCCAAAGCCCACACAGGCAGCAAGCACAGGCAAGTACATGCGTCAGCCAATGCTACAGGTTAGCTCCACTGTCTCCTAAGGGATACAAGCAGAGGTGCTTTGGATGAGACTGGCTGAGTTCTTACTATTATTGCAATAGCACTAGGTACCACTCAACCCAAAATGTCCAGGAAGACAGAAGTCTGGAAGATGGTGGAAATCTATTATCAAAGACAAGACCACTGCCATACCAAAGCAGCACTGCAAAACTGGCAACAGTTCCACCCCAAAATGATTGGGAAAACTCCAATAAAAACAGATTAGATAAATCCTGTCACAAATGGCTTGGGCACTATTGATTGTACCTTAGGATAAGCTAAAGGGTCACACAGCCTCTTGAAAAACCTTTCAGCACTCCTTTCAGCGATGGTCCTGTGGTTACCTAAAGGAAGGAGGAAAACCACATCCCAACCTACCTGTCCATACATCATCTCTTGTTCTTCCCCAAACTCCAGAATTACTCCCCCGCACTGGGGTTAATTACAGAGCAACTCAGACCCAGGCAAAAAAGATTCACCCTCAAGATATGTGTCATCCATAACCATCTCATTCATGAACTGCCAGACTGCCATACTCCTCCTCCTCTTTCCCCCACCTCCGCTTGCCCTCTAAGGCTCCCAAATGCCTGTATGCTGTATGTGGTGGCAGCTGAGTTTTTTTATATGCACTTATTAAGATCCTAATTGAATCCCACATTGCCTTGTGTGCGTCTTCCTAGCCGGAACATGAACAAGGCACCCTATAATTCAATTAGAAGGACCTGCAGCAAGCTGATCATTAGTCTGTCAGGTTGTTTTAAAAAAGACATCTAGGAATAGGGGAAGAAGTTAAATAAAGGGAGAATTGTTAACACCCGTCCCCAATTCATGCAGACATCTCCACACATATACCTGAAGCATGAAATCTGCAATGCTCAAGCACTTGAATGACAACTTACTTACTACATCAATCCATGAGTCCTTTCTCTTGCTCCAGACAACTAAAATAGAGCCTCAGAAGCTGGAATTACTTTTCCTTATCAATCCTTTTCTGCTCAGATTCATGAGAAAACACCACTAATATACATGACTGCTGCAAACAAGGAAATCTCATTACCTGCCAAGACCCTGTTGACAGAGGAATGGGTGGCCAAGCCAGGCTGTCCCCGTTCATGGAAAATCCCAGCATAAGGCAAGTACTCTGGCAGCAAGAAGCGTCTGCAAAACAAAGAGTAAAACATGGAGAAAGCCATCCTGTGTACTACAGCCCTGAAGAGCAACTGCAATTACTTGGCGGAAACATGACTACATTCCAGCAGACTACAGTAGAGGGAAGGCTGGAATCCTCTGCTTAGCCAACCACTTCCCAGCTTTAAACAAAAAGTAAATTACAGATTAGATCCTCCACTGATCAATGTGGCTGCAAAGATCAGCACTAAACAAATCCTCTACCTCCCACAATAGTTTCCTGTTGTCAAATCAGCACACTGTGTGGAGAATCTCTGATAAGATTCTTTTCTCCTCCTATTCTGCCTTCACACTGTGACCTCAACTTGCAAGTAAAAAGCACTAAGACCATGCTGTCTTTCAAACGTCACAGGATGAGCAGCTCATACTAGCATGCCATCCCAGGAGTCCCAGAAACTGCAAATCAAGGATAAAGAAGCCCTGTGCAAGAAAAGGAATCCACCTGAAAGCACCACAGAGCTGTACTGTAACTGGCATCTCCAGGATTTCCACACCTTTTGCTCTTACATGTAGATGCCTTACCTTGGGACAAAGCGCCCCAGCGACGGTGCAGACATGCGGGCATTCCGGGGAGCTCGGTGCCTGGATCGGTCTCCATTGTCCCTTCAGCAAAAGAAAGAAAATTATTGTACGTTAAAAATACCATGTAATAAAAGTATTTTCCAAGAAAACGAAACACCAATGACATCACCTAGTCAACCTGAGTATGTTACAGAGATTCAATGGTTCTTATGCTTCTGATGTTCCAAATTCATACAAGGAAGTGTAACAAACCCTCTCAACAGTTTTATATAAGGTCCACTTAAAGTCCACTTCCTTCATTTTTTGACAAAGTCTCAAAAGTACCAACAAAACCACAGAGAGTCAACAAATTAACGTCAGCACGCAAGCAAATGAAAGAGAAACCTCAGAATTTTGATCAGGAGAACAAAAAGCAAGCTCATCCCAGTCCTGAGAAGAATTTCTGTTAGTCAAAGAGACCTGTTAAAGTTCACATTTTCATTCCCAGAAGTGCAGGCAAAAGAGCATAATCTGCAGACTATTCTTTCGTGTTCCTTCCCTGAAAGTCCAGTTTAAGTGCCATCAGATCTTAAAACTATCTCACTTTTCACAAGCTTTTCCAGTTAAATCAGAAATATTAGGTGGTATCAGACAAAATTGTACCTCCTTAACAACATCTCATTCTGTTTCACAATAAATGTCTGGGCTTTGGGGAATGAGGGGAAAGGGTCTAGCATCTATTGTCCTACAGCACACATAGGAAGGCACTTCCCCAGGAGGGCAGTGCAACGCTGAACAGGCTTATCAGAGAGGCTGCAAAGCTGCTATCCTTGTAAATCTCAAGATAAAACAAACCCACAGATGTCCCAGTCTGATTTTGGTAATGACAGCTGTACAACAAGCAGGAGGTCAAACTGGAGGACCTTCCGAATCCCCATCACACAAAATTCCTGATACTGCATTCGTAGGCTGCAAGGGGACCTGTAATTATACAGCACTAAAGCTGCAAAGAAAGTAATGAGACTCCATTAGTGACTCTGGAGTTCTGAAAGAGACCTCAACAGTGCTTTCTCCTCTGTTCAGAAATTTACTCTCTGTATGACCTTGCACAAGTGAGAAGTCTTTCTCCCTGGATTCCAAATCCCCATCTGTAATTGCAGCCCTGTCTCCTTCCCAAGCCATTGTGGGGAGAATATTACTTGCAGTGCCTTGAAATCACTAGGAAACAAAATATTCCTTATGCAATGCACTAGCAGCACATTTCTAACCCACTCCAGCAAGCTGTGCATTTTATGATTTTTTTTCATTTTGCTTTTTTAAAGTCAGTGAGCAAGAAACGTGGGCTGAGAAGAAAGTCTATTACGTGCCTGTTTCCCACACACTTGAGGAACCAGGAACACAAAAGCACAGGTTCTTCTGCAAAGCACGTTAGCATTTCAAGCTATTTCATCAAAACCAAATCTAAATCCAAGCTCAAAACTTCCATTTCTCCTCCCACTGTAGATGCAGCATTTGCAGTTCACAGCCAAAGCTGCACCTCACCCTCAGAGTTTTGTGTAAACAGCAGGGCTCCTGAGATCAGAAATGTACAAGCTGCTGCTGTTCTTTTATCAAGGGCCTCCAGCCTGTTAAGATGCAGATCAATAACAGAAGGAATCCTGCAAACTTGAGTGCTGACATATCAACTTCTGCTGCTAAAGAGAAAAGGCCAAAGGAAAAAGAAGTGTCATGTTCCAGATCTTGCCACACACAGTACGAGCTTAGCAAAAGACAAGAAATACTTTTTAAAAACCTCCATGTAGCAGCTTTCGAAACAACACAGATATGCAATCCCGGGAGAAAAGCAACAAAACCGTTTTCAGGGCTTGCATTTGCTTTGGACATTTACTAGAATTGGAAGATACTTTCAAAACGGACAAATATCAGCAAGAGGAACAGAAGCAGGACTACACTCTACAGAACTCTCCAGCTGAAGAGAACCTCTGCAGCAGGTTTCAAAAGGAATGAGGAATTAGCTCCAGCAAACAAAAGGAGATAAAAGGGCAAAGTCTACAGACTAAATCAAGAGACCTAGGGGAACTAATTGTTCAAGTTTTTTAAATTGCCACTAGCCACAGGTCTTAGCATCCACAAAAAACATTTTCAGACACATTTTCCAACCAAGGAAACTTCCTGATGTGAGAAGTCCATCCTGTACTTCCCTATTTACATCCTGTGCACATAATCTCCTGACAACATGGAAAAATGCCTAAAAGGGAAAATATATAGGCTACAGTTTTTTCAGTTTTCATCGTGACAGCTTCTACTAATTCAGAAGACAGACGTATATTTTTAACATCCGCTAAAAAGAAAATTAAAACCCACATCCCAATGGCCACCTGCCCTATAACTCAGACTGCAGGGAGTAAGAAACAGTGGCTATCCTTCAATAACACTAGAATTCCTACTTACTGTAAGCAGAAGTGTAAGATACACTACTCCCCCAAGGTAAAGAAGAATATTACTAAACATTACTCTGAATTACTAATTTATAGAGTTATTTGCATCTAAACTCCCATGCTCAACAACTACATGCAAGAGTGTTGAGTTTAATGTTGCAAAGCTAAACCAGCTGATAATACCCTGGTGCCAACTGAAGATTATTTCTGCACCCTCTAAAAAGGAAAATAAAAAACGCCCTACAGATCACTGAAAATGGGTGGCACTTTGTGTTATTTCTGTACCACATACAGCCTGCTGAAAGAGGGAGGAGAGCAGATGTTAGCACACTGCAGTGCCAGCGTGAAGCACTCCAGCAAGAAACGAGAAGTTTCCAAGGTTCCCTAAAGCACTGATGAACATCTAATGCTCTACTTTCTATTTAGTGTCAACTACCTACAGATTCATTAGCTAATGATTCACAGTGGATAGTTTAATTAACATTACCTGCAGAAGTGGAAAGCAAATCTCTCAGTGTGTGTGTGTCTGTGTCTACATTAAAAAAGCCTCTTCTGTAGAGCAACTCAATAACCTTGCTAAAGTAAATGAAATAAACCACAGCAAAGTGACAAGGGAAACTTAATACTCTAATTATTAACAGACTAATTTATCTCAGCAGGAAAACTGCAAGAACCAACAAATGGACAAAATAACTTTTAAGGTCTGGCTCAAAATTCAGGTTATTCATCATTTGTTTGGATACCATGGTGGGACAAATCGAAACAGTGATGCAGAGAATAAGAGTTGGTAGGGGACAAATAGTATTAACACTAACCTACAATGGAGAATGAAAAGAAAGCAATTCCCAAACATTCAGGAGAATTATGGACATTTAATAGGGCATAAGAAGGATGAAAGTTTATCCTAAATTGGATAAGACAGTCAAATCCCCTTGGATTTTTCTTCTATTGTCTTGTTTGCTTGTTGAGAAAAAAATTGACCAATGTAAATTTAATGGACCAGCAATACCAGCTTTGAAAACAGAGTAAGAGATACAAAATTTTGCGTCCTAAAGTTTGGAGAAAAGGCATTCTTTTTCATCTGGTAACTTGGCTACTGCATTTGTAACAGTGGATACAGAACACAGTACGGATAAAAAGAAAGCCATGTTCTGCTTTTCTGTCTTGGCAAGAATTCACTTTAATATTTAGAGATTGTTGTATCAGGAAGTGAAATTAAACACACAGCATGGGATTTCTAATGCAATCTGTTGGTCTAACTGTTCTCATTGTAGTCAATATTAAAACTCCCACTGACTACACTGCCAATAGAATTAGGTCAACAATGACCATTTTGAAAAGCCATTTAATTATCAAAGCCAGCACCAGTAAACCATGTAAGTTCAGAAGAATCAAGTTATATCACACCAAGCCAATTGTTTCATATTTTCAGCAAGTTATCACATTTCGTACAATCCAATTAAAAATGCTAAATTGATTTGTATTGCAGAGGTTAGACACTCAAATACAACAGAAATGCAAAATAATTGTTTGAATGGCATCTACTACCTTCCTTAAAGGTTGACACTAGAAATTGCACCATCTTCATGTAGCAGAAAAAAGCAATGCTTGAAGTACTGATAAAATGTGAAGTATCTTTACTTACTTGATATATTTTTTTTTTTGTTAATTGCAGTGGGCTACTTCAGAGGAGATAGGACAGATGGCAGGAGTAGCCCAAAGGCCCTATCAAGAGCTCAGGGAGGTTACCAGGCATTGCAAATGGATTTGGCTTTAGTGGTTGGTCAGATCTGACTGCAGGTCCTCTAAGGAGGCTTCCTGGAAGATGTCATATTAAACTGGCTATACTAAAGCAGAGACAGATCCTGAAATCTTGCAATCCACTTCACAGGATTCACTGATGATTTGGATGAAAACAGATGATACAGACCTTTAGAAGAGTGTACTCATCTAGAGTTACATAGTACTACAAGATGAATTTTATACTGTGTTTTACAAAGGGAACAGAAGTAGGACAAAAGATGGTAAAGGGAACATAACTTTTGCTGGTGGTTCTAAGAATAAGACAATTGCTTTCCAGCACCATCCTGATGGGTAAGGTAACATACAGTGTTGGGAACACTATGATAGAAAGCTAGCTACTGGCTTCACCACTGAGAGGAGCAGCAAATACCAAATATTAACAACAGATATTAAATTTTTTAACCTGTCCGATCCTGCAAGATCCTGAGCATCAAACAGAAATCAATTTAGAGAAAAATGGGAGCACTTCTACTAAATAAGCCTCTCAAAATAGAGAGGTAAACACAAAATAAATAAAACAGTGTCATTCTAAATATTTTAGTGAGATACAGGCATCCTAGAAGACAAAAGGAAAAGCTGCACTGCAAGTTGGTTGTATTTTTGCATAGGGGTATAGCAGCTAAAATAGTATCTCCTGGATCTGTTAGACTAGTGTCTTATTCAGAAATAAAGGTTACATACAGTATGTGCTACTTTACTCACAATCCTCAAGTCTTGGAAAAGTTAAAAATTCAAACTAAGAAAAGGGGACCACCCTAGTTATGGCTCTGAGGACAAGATATCTCACCTAAAACCAGGATTATATGAAAGATGAAACATTAAAGACAACTAACTTATCTAAGCAGAGAATTATTTCCACAAGTAGATACAAAGAAGGAAGTCAAGAGCATAGGTTCTATCAAAAAGGGTACCAATATTGACATTCACAGACATTAAAAATTACTACCATATGGTTCTTTTAAAGTATATCTAAAATAATATACATAATCTGGTAAAATGAAAGTTATGGATTTATACATCCATCTTTGATGGATATGACCATTACTGAAGGAGAAGTACTTAAGGCAGAACTGAAGGAGACAATAAGAAACAAGAAAAACAAGAAAACAAAGCATTTGTTGCACAAAAAGACTTTCCTGGCAGAAAATGTATGACTGTGGACTGAAGTCCCAAGTGTAACACTGGAAGCCAAAAACAATTGAAGAATAAATACAGTAGAGAAACTACAAAGAGTGATGGCGGCCAGCTGGAGAGACAGGAACTAGAATAGATTTTTAACACAGTAATTGATAAAAATGTTAGGCAAGTCACCCAAGCCTTTCCACCATTCTATGTTCCTCTGAAGGCTGAAATGCCAATCTCTCACTAGGAGAGAAAATGTGTATCTATTTATCAACTAAAACTTCCTATAAAACAGCAGACTGCTGAGTTACTAATGGCTCTGTTGACCAGAGAGAAACAAACACCCCAGCCTTGATTATCTCTCAGAGCACTGTTCAGGGGAAAATGTATTTGCCGGATTAAAAATGGCACTTCAGAAGATCAAGTGTTTCAGAAAAGCATCACATATAAGAGGTCAAGAGAAATAGCAGTACTTGCCTGTAAAATGCCAAGGATTAACTGCTTCAGAGAAAGACTGATTTGGAACTAGAATGAAGCACTCACTCTTCTAGGCACATGATCAAGTTGTCTCTATTTTAATCACCTCACTGTGTGGTGGGCTCACAAATTGATGATTATATTTTAGAGTAAGACTGATACACTTCACAGCTACAGTGAATCATTAGAAAACAGAAACAGCAGCAGCCAGCCAAAGCTAGAGAGGCATAAACTTCTGTCTCTTTTTAAAAATATATATTCTATTGTTATGCTTCCAAAGGAAACCGAATTGAAACCGTAACTTCACAAGCAATACTAATCTGTTAGACCTATGGGCTTCAAGAATGCAGACCACTACCTGCTTTGCATGGCCAGCAACAAACCAGTAACAGCTTGCTTCCTAATCACTCTCATTAACACCGGATTTCACCTACTAGGTGACCTAGTTTGACTTCTGAGTTGCACAGACAAAATAAAAGCAAAAGGAAAACAATGGATGGAGTTTAGATTTGGCAGAAAAACTCAGAAGTACCATCTTGACATCACAACTGTTTTTACAGACTCAGGCAACCAACAGCATGGAGTATGACGGGAGCTTTTCCGGCAACTGCCACCTTTCTAAAGACACTCATTCTTCCACCACCCTGAGCTGAAGACACTTGTCTTGCTGGAATGTGACTTAATGGCAAAGCAACATTATGCTGGAGAGGTTAGCAAAACCGTGCAGTACTGCTGCAAGGAAACAGTCATTGCCTGTTCACTGCATCGATGCAGCATCACTGGACATTATGACCAGGATAATGGTAATATAAAAGACTGTCACAAAATACAAAGATTAAAAGAACAGGGAAAGTGAAGCTGTAGGCTACTGTGAGTAGATCACAAGACAAGGTAACACTCTAACTAATCCTTGAAAAATTAAGTTCAAAGAGTAGATTCAGTATCACTCCCATTCATCCAGCACTTGTACCTTTCTTAGCTTGAAACTGTGTTTAAGATGGTGAATATAGTTAACGTAAATTGCTGTGTATCTGGAAGCGACATCCCAGTGCTTCAGAAACCTCTAGTAGTGAAGAAAAAAACCCAGAAAGAGACCACCATGTTCCACAATATTTGCATCTGCTTTGAAAGCTAGCTTTGAAAAGGCCCATCTTCATCAAAAACAATGATTTCTTTCCATATGAGCCAAGAAACAAAGGCGGATGAAAAAACCGCAGAAACAGATAAAGGAGCTCTGGGAAGGAAGAAACAAAGGCAGTACTTACAACAAACAGCAATCCTGCTTTATATGAACTCAAATAGCAAATTGCTAGCAATAACATTATTTGTATAGATGCTCAAGAAAGACAGATAACAAACTGTCCAATCTAAGATTTCCAGGAAAAAAGGCTACATTTTCTGCACTATACTGACCTGTCATGGATCCTAAAAATCCATTTCCATCAGGACTTGAGTGACATGAAGAGCCTATTGAGATTTTCACATCTCCTATATGTCTTTTGTTAACTTCAGATGTAAACACCAGAATGGCAAGGAGAAAAATGAAAAAGCCCAGCCTAATTGCTTTTAGAAATCTTGTGGTTTGGATCCGAAATCACTATCTCTACAACAAAAGGCTACCATTGATCAAGCCATCTCTCTTATCCACCTTCACTATGCCTTGTGAGAGCTTAACACTTGGCATCCCATTTATCTAACAGACCCCTAATAAGTAAAACTCTTCTTTACCTCTGGGACTCCTCATGCTTCTCTCCCCACAATGACAGAGCTTGTCTGGAGCTGTAGATCAAAAGCTCGATATACTTAAAATGTCACAAAAAAGCTTTAACCATTCTAATATTTCCTTCCTCCTGCCAAGAAAACCTGACTACTATCTGTGAAGTTTCTTTTGCAGAAATTGAAGGTTGTCAGAAAGGAAAAAAATCACTCTGAAATACGTAGGTGCATGGTGGACAGGGCAGTAAAGACCAAGACTTTACAAAAAGAGTCCAAGTTCTACCCATGTGCTCTTAGCAGTTGGTATGCTAAGGGTGGTGCTAAGAAAGTGCACAGTGAATTGATTGCACTGCTACAGGTTAGTGCTCCCATTGCACTATGTCTCTAGCAAACAGTGATACAGAGTGAGACTAAAAAGGCAGATACTGGATTTAAACACACGCATGAACTTCTGTCACAAGGGTAAGGAACAAGCTATTTCAGTAACTGGCAATCTCCAACCTCTCCCTTCACTCAAACTTTCCAAAACCTGTCTTACCCATCAAGCAAACCACAGGCTTATTCTCACCATGACACACAAATCCCTGCTTGAAACTCACTTCTACCATTCCACTTGAGGAGCAATACAGAGAGTAACCACATTGCCCCAATCATTGTCTTCCCTTTTCTCTCCCATTGCATAATGTTAGTTCAGACACAACTGCACCCAGACAGTTACTAATTAATATTGTTAAGTATCAGAGCCCCAGTCAAGGTTCCTAAAGAAGCTAACAACAAAATGTACTTTAAATGTAGACTTTCCAAAAGAAGGGTGATTGCCTGGATATCTCACATGAATGTCTAACCAGACATGCACTTTTTTCCTTAATACATAAAAAAGTTGAAACAGAATGCCAGCTTCATGTGGAGCACTAACTATGACACTAGACTCCCAAACCAAACATTTCACCTATAAAAGAGGCCAAAAAGAATCTATCACACTATTCTTCAAAACGAATGAAAATGACACACAAGACACTGGAGGCAAGACTTGCAGCTTTAATGAAGTGGCAGTTGGCTGGCAGGTTGCAATCTTACAATCTTCCAATACAAGAGGCTGTTGGAAGAACTTAGATTTGGCAGTTCTTGCCAAGACAATGTCAATAAAGCAACCAAAACTGGCAAGAGGCCAAGTATGATGGATACTCATGGATCTCATGCACTTATGAGGAGACTCTTGCAAGACACCCATCTGAGAAACCACAACTCATGCCTTTCAGAACATGCTTTAAACAACAAGATTTTAAGGTGACAAATAAAGCCAAATAACATCACTCTGAATCTTGTAAGCTTTCCCAAAGTGATTAATCATCTTTGCAAAGCAAAAGCCTGCTTCCAACAAAACCGGAAGGTCCATTAGGTTCTCAGTAAAACAGTGTGTACAGTTCTCATATTTTCTGTCTGGATGCTCATGGTGTCTTGAAAGAAATTTAATAGATGAACCACTAAAACAAGACTTCAGGCCTGTGAGGTAAAGCCCATCTTGTTATAGAGACACAATAAAGACCTTCCTAGCCTGTCACAATGGCACAACTGAGTTGATCCACTCCAGCACAAACCCTCCTATGAGGAAGGAAAAAGGATAAAATGAAAAGAGTGTGATCTCCAAGCTCCTTCACATCTATATTCAGCCAGGCAGCCCACTCTCGAAAGCAGACAGAGGAGTCAGCCACAGTCACACCTTTAGCTTTAGCTTGAAAGCCTTGTTTGAACTGTAGTGAAGAGTTTGGCTCAGGCTTTCAGAGCTGGTGCACTGTCCTATATGTCTGCTTTTCACTCTGACAGATGAAACAAACTTGTATTTCTGTATTTGTTCCCATAGTTACTGCAGACAAAAAGGGACATAGATGGCCAAAATTCACCTGCAGAAGCACTTTCACATTCTGATTATGGTGACAAATTCAGAATTACAAGTTAAAGAAATGAGATTGCACTATCCAAGGAGTCCTAGAAGCATCACCCACAGTCTTCAACATCAGAGAGCTGCTCTAGACTAAAGGAAGTCTATAGAAGAGATCAAATCAAAACTCTTGAAAAAGTCAAAAGAAAATAGTTTAGCGCTAAAAATCTAAATTTACTATATGATGCAAACATAAGACACTCAAATAAGAACTTGAAATTAGGAAGTTCAACATAGATAATTTTTCTATAAAGAATATATTTTTACCAGTTATGCTGGGAAGACTAAAGTGATGTCATTCTCCATTCAAAGATTCTTATTCAGCAACTCAGGAAGCCTTTTCATTTTAGCTTAGGAATTCTGCTAAAGCTACCCTTAAAACCCACTTGTATAAATCTTTCTGTAATAACCTAATATTACAATCTATACATATATTACAAAGTGTATTAAATGCTTTTTTGTAGACATGACTAAGTTTACAGTTTACAGTTGTATTCAATAAGCAGTAAGATGACAACAGTGACAGGTTAAACACAGGGAGCACATGTAGAGAGAGAACATCTTATTAGATGGAAAAACACAGGTATGGTTTGTCTCCCTCCTCCTCTTCTGTCCATAAAAGCTGGTCTAAAAGAAGGATATTATTAACACCTATAAAAATACTACTTCAGATTCTTATACCAACACTACTTCTATTGTCATCACAAACTAAATGTATTTATGAATGAATTCACCCTTGACTGAGACACAGAAGAGGCTTTAACTTAGAGGCCATGAGCACACAAACAGTGCATAGGCCAAGTTTTTCATGACCCCTAATAGTCCATTAGGTAAACAAAACTGAAAAAAGACAAAACTAATTTTTGAAGAGGAAAAAACCTCTGAATCCCACAAAATATGAAAGCAGAGGAAGGCCTGCCTCCCAGGCATCCTGCACAAGCACAAGGTTCACTCTGTGCCCAGAGCTCTATGTATAGTAAAACCAGCTGGTGTTTAATGTCCCTTACATCTTTCTCCTAATCTTTGGGAAAAGAAAAAATATTATTTACCAATTATATTAGTCAGATTAGAAAGATAAAGTACCAAGGCAATTTTCTGGCTTTTATGGGAAAAGCTCCCTGTATTTTGGGAGAAAAGCATGAGCTGCAGACAGCTAGATACAGTATCAATGCCCTTCCCTATATCAAATCTGGAGACACAGGGAAGTCAGAGCATCTACACCACAGCAAGAAAAATCATCCATGAAGAACTACAAGACTGCACAGGTGAACAAGCAAGGAAGGAGGGACACAGGAGCCAAAAGGAGAAGCAAAAACTCCGTAAAATTGTGAAGTCTCAGCAGAAGAAATCAAATGAGTCATGAGAAGTTCCAGCTCTAAGGACCCTGCACAGTAGCGCTCTCTAATCAGCCAAGAGAAATAATGAAGCAGAGAAGCAAAAAGACAGCAGGTCTTGAATGCACAGACCAGAACTCAATATGAAATATTCAACCAACAAATTCAGGCACTGCACATTAAGGAATAAACACTTCTTTTTGCTCAGTATGAAATGAAAGACAAGCTTAGTATGGCTGATTGAATTGCTTCCCTGACTGGGTGCTCTTACTGTGTGAACATTATCTGCAGGGGAACACACCTCTCTGCAGGCATTTGCCTGGCTCTGTGAATGAAGAACACATAATCTTTTGCGTTCCCAGCAGAACAAGCTGCCCCAGACAAATAAAATGGAATAATGGAAATAGTAAGGTCTATGCTGGCAACACACCCACTTCACAAAAACAGGCCCAGCAGCCACCATATTTCTGCTCTTCCAGACCGCAAAGACGCTTGAGAAAATGCAGAAGAGTCACTGCCTAATAGCTTATCTCCCCTCATTTCCATTTTACACAAACAAAGCCACAATGACAGGGAAAGACATTCTCTCACTATGTACTTCAGAACATTTAATTGCTGGAGCATGAAGAGACAGCTTCACAGAACAACTTTCTAAGAAAAAATAGTCTACCACCACTTAAAAAGTTAGAATAGCTTTTGGGAATAGCTAGTGTTACTAGTGTTCTTCATAAAGGGACTTCACCCTGACACAAAAGACATGGAGCTTTAACAACATGGCATCTCAAGTGCGTGCCACTGCAGCAAGTGAACGTGCAAATTAAAAAAGTAGGGAAGCTGACAGCATCCTCTGCCAGCTGCAACATAACAACCCAGATTTTTCAAGTTCACAGCTCCCATCAAACACACCTCCCTACCACACTACAACCACAGACTACTTCTACAACTATGCTTAGAATTATCCTATGTTTTAATTGCAATATACACAAATGGGGGAAATTTCAGTGAAATATTTAAGGCTACTCAGGGAAAATCCCATATTTAAAAGGAAATTACTGAATACAGGCCAGAAAGGCTATCTTCTCTTTGCTGCTAAAACAGATTTTAATCTAAATTCCTGAGCTTTTGGTCTACGTGCCATCTAAAGAATACATTACTATACTCTTCCATTTATAGTAAAGGGTTTTCAATACATTTTACTGGGATTACACTGGGTATCACTACAAGTCCAAAAGCATATGCTGGAAAAGTTTGTCAGCAGAACCACTAAGAAGAAAATACAGTGGCTAACAGGAATATTCTTCTAAGGTTTGGATGCAGAGTCATTCCTCACTTTGACACAAGAGGCCTTTTTCTCCTTACAGGAAACTAAGCCATAACATAGATCTACAATCACCAAATTAAAAAAAAATCCCAAACCAAACAAAAAAAACCCCAATCCCAGGAATGCCAGCTAATTTATCAAAGCTACAGAGACAGAGCAAGTAAAAGTAACAGAACATAACTGGCTGTCTCCTATAGACTTAGACCAAAGAACTAAGTCTTGCAAAGCCTCTTAGTGACTCCTGTTCTGTCTCAAGATTGGACAACTCTAGTAAATTCTTTTTTCCTGATCTGTTCCACTGGAGAAAAAGATTCTCATTTTCTTTATTTAAGCAGTCTTCTAAATGTGGTTGAGATAGCATAATGTGTTGAAGGTAGCCTACAACAACATCCTTAATTTTCATAACAGAAATGACAAGACCTATTTCTAGTAATCAATACTCTAATTATTGATTTAATTACTTAACCTGTTCCTGCAAGAAGCCTAAGGTGTCTTTGACAGACAAACAGTAGGGAACCAGAATGTAGTCCTGTGCTGACAACAGACTTGAGCAAGAGGACTAGGCAGCACACACACTTACTCAAAATCTTCAAATTCCAAATCATTTCCCTCCACAGATGGGCTGGAGTTCTCTGAAGTGGAAGCAGAGGAGGAGGAGGAGCGGAGACGGTTTTGCTGATATCGCATAGAGCGTTGTCGAATACTGTCCCTCCGGGAAAGATACTGGATCATCCTCTGAGCATAATATGCAGCAGGAGACAACCTGAGCAAGAAAAAGATACACAAATACTCATTACGTAAGTACAGAATGACAGCCAGTCCTATTTTTCCTTTTGAACTCTAAGTGCCAGGCCAGTAACAGCCTATCACAAAACTGACTGTTTGCATTTTATCCGTAAGGCAGAGTAAATAAAGAAAGCAAGGAGAAGTAATTTTCCCTTTATAAGCTACACTCCCACGTGATCCCCTTTGCAAACAGAAGCATCACACAGCACCTACAGACAAAAAAGCTCATCCACATCACAGAGGAATTTGCTTCTTGGGACTCTCCGGAGCTCACTGATTCATATATTACCAGTTCACTCAAGTAAGCCCAGCAAGCACCACTCGTAAGAACCAAGCCCAGTCCCAATGTGAACTCTGCCTGCAATGCCAAACAGCATCACTGTTCAAATAAACACTGAAGGAAGGTATTGCTGTTTTGATGGTACTTAGGGAGTATCATGGAATATGAAGCAGGAGAAAAAAAGGTTTCACATCTTAAATTACTTTGTAATCTAAATGGTAGGGATTTTATATAGTGGCAATTTCATCAGATCCACTAGATACATGTTAAGTGAACCTTTAAAAGCCTTGCATCCCACCTGAAAGGAAATCTTTCCTCTGTAATTAATTCTCTCTCATGCATAACCTAGCATTTGTTTGCATCAGCTATCACACACCAGTATTACTCTATTGAAATAAGTAAACACACTCACTTTTCCTACCCTTGTATATCCACAGCTCCTTGTACATGCTTTCTGTGACACACTTACTCAGTGTTAAAATCCAGACACCTCAGATGCTTGATTTATCATTTCGTTAGCCTTATTTAGTTAGACTTGAATTCTGATTTGGGGGGAGGACAAGTTTAGGAGACAGACTACGGGTTCAGGGGTGTAAAAACGGAAGCCAATAAGAATCAAAAGGGTAAGAGGAACAACACACTCAGGTGATTCCTCCTATATCTTTCATGCACTGTTTAACGAGTTAAACCTGCTAATGCTACATAAGAAGAAGGCTTTGCTGGACAAACATCGCTTCTGTCTACTCCCCAGAAGACTTAATAGGCCAAGTACAAAAAAGTAAGGCATTACAGATACACATTCATAAACAAGGAGCTGCTCTCTTCTCTGAGCTTTTCCATAAGCCAAAGCCTTTGTGCCTGCCTAAAAATAAATCTACAGCATAATATGTACAGAGAGAAAAAAGAGGAACATGGAAACAAGGCAAACACTGGAAAACATGAGCAGTGGTCTCAGCAGTCCAGCAGTGTAACCAATGAAACATTTTTTTTTTCCTAGTATCACACCAAGGGAGAATTTTACAGAAGGATATGAAGAATGAGTTTAACAGTCTTCTCAAATTATGCAGGACACCAGAAGAAAAAACATGGTGATGCTTGTTAGAAGAAAGAGTAAGCAATAAAGAGTGGCCATAACCGATGACAAGATGTCAGATTCAGCTTCCTGACAGCACATGGTGTGTACACTGGACAGACTGCGAAAAAGATCTCCAAAGACAACACAAGAAGCTTAAGCGTGGCACACAGAGATAAAGGTGTAAGGGATAAAATACTTTCTAGCTGCTTAGATTTTTTTCTAGAGATACATCCAACAAACACCCTGTGATGCTTTATATATGCAGCCTGGGAGCATATATAACTGTTATTGATTATTCCTGTTTAAAAAACATTACAATAGGCATTCTTTGATGGCAGCTTTATTTGATTCTTCTGCAGATTATTTTCTGAGTTCAGTACATAAGGAAACTGTGGAGAATGACAGAACAGCCAAGCTGACCTTAGACAAGTTCAGCAAGGCCATGTAAAATACTGCTGCAGTCTACATCAGAATATTCATTCTAAATCTGAGGGAATGCCAAAAAAATATTCTCCCCACCTCACTGCTGACCTAGGTTATTCAAATATAGCCCCATTACAGACAGTAAATGCAGAAACAAAACTAACACACACACACTCTCAAAAATAAATTTTTCATATCATATAGTTTATGTAGTCTTTAAAAAAAGACTCCACTGAAGAGAGCTTGGTCTTAAGGAGATATATATTTTAAATATATATTTAAAACATATAAACACACAGAGACATGTACAGATGTTCATTTATAGATACAGATGTGTTTATTTCACCTTTGTTTCACTTTTCCACCTTCTTATTTAACTTCTCAAAGACAGAACTTCAAATTTGGAACTTATGATGCTACAAAAAAACCCTTCAAAATGTAGTAACGCTCCTTTTAATTGCTTTTGAAATTTCTAACAAGTTAAAGGGACAGTCAAAAATATCGTACTAGCCCAGCACACCAGTAAGGTTTCTGAAGGAAGACTCTCACTCAAACTTCCAGCTGGTACTGATTACGCCTCTATGAATCTCATCCTCTGAAAAGGACAGTGATATTTACTGTAACAAATTAACTCTTAGAAGAGTTTCAAAACAGGACTTTTCTTCCAAAGCTCCTTATAAACTCAAGCTAATATAGCTTCTATCACAACCTAAAAACCACTTGAACTGTCACATGAAGAGCATCATATCAGTTTTAAAATGGCTTCAAGGAGAAAAATATTTTTGACCATGCTCCTTATGCTAGGAAATGTCTCCGGCATTGATCCCTTTTCAGACATTTTATTGAGCTTCATCACAGCAGACATCTGACAGAAAAGAAAAAAAAATTCAGATGCCTAGGCAGGCCTGTCTTTTGTTTTTAAAAAGGCAGCTCCGAGAGAGTTAGAATCAGTTCTTAAAATCTATGCTCTATCAATCTGCCTGCTTTGGACATGGCATTCCAGAAACAAGGAATGGTGCACTTCCAGCAATATAGCAACTTTTGGCACTCAAAAATTAACCTGAATGTAGCAATAGCTTTAAATGAACATTTGTAGAATATAATTTTCATCTTTCCAGGTAAATCAATCCCTTTACCTGTCATTTAACCAACTGCCATTTAGAACCTTTTACATTTATCAGCATTTCTGTCATGCAGTTGCCAAGACCTTCAGCAGTCACCTAGGTTGGTTTCCCAAGGATCTTATATACAGGCAGCACACTCCACCCTACTTTCTCTTCACTACAGTTTTGTTTAAATCATTCCTAAGCCTTTGAATTATCTTTACAAGGCAACTTTCATCACGATGAATGGAAAAAAGCCAAACATAAGATTTCACCTCTACAATGCTTTATCTACAGAGACAGTTAGCAAGGAGTTATTTACCAACACAATTATACCATCTGGCCAGTTTGCAACACAGTCTTTTATTTCAGAACTTGTACTTAAGAGTATCATCTGTATAAAAATGCAGATGTTGTGGTTAATGATGAAGAAAACAACAACATAACCCACCCCCAAACTCCCAAAACAACAAACCTCCCTCAGCAACTCAAGATTTAATTTTCAGTGGTATTCCTGTATGCTTCTTTATGATAAATCCTCGTAGCTTTCAATTCATGCAGCTATGCAAGAGGTTCCCCGAAAGGCTAAATCAGATATATTTTACACTTACTGAATTTCCTCATTCATAGCTTTCCTAAACCCATCTAAAGAAAGCTTATTTGTCATGATTTATTCTTTGAAAGTTTCCAAAGCTGCTTGCTGTTCACGATTCTATCATTTCTTCTGACAGAGTCTTTGGGTCACATTATCCCATCTGCTGCTTTCTTAATACACTAAATAGAAACTGCAAAGATCATTTCTTTCCATTTTTGATAACTGCCACATTTGCTTTTTCTAGTCCTCTGAAACACTCCCACTTCTTTTGAAGATTAAGCAGCACTACAGGTGTTTCTATGTCTAATGTCAATGATTCATGACTCTTCAAAAATAATTGTCAGTATTTTGTTCTTAGTTAAGTATACATAACCTTCTGGCTATGCTCTCCCCTGTACAGATACATTTATGGAGACAATTCATGCTTCCAAGCACGCTGTCTGCTCATACCAGCTCCTAACTGCCTTTACTGCATTCCTTCTTTCTCCTGAATAGACTGTTTGTTTCTTAATTAATTTTTCTTCAAAAGAGATTTTTAATATATTGCTGTATCTCATTTACTGTTGGACCTGTTTGCCACCTAGTGTTCTCCATCCCAAATGATTTCAGGAACTCGTATGTGTTTACTTCAACAGTAATCCCTTCCTCATTTCCCCCTAAACTTAACAGCATCTGCTCACTTGTTTTGCTCTCTGTCCCCATGGCAAGCCATTAAGGAGGAGATAAGCCCAATATTAGAATCACTGCCAGAGGATACACTGAAGTTATGCTTTTGCATATAAACTTAAATGTCTTTAGACTGCATTTAGATCTTACCTAGCTGGATCTGGGTAGATTGGATGTTCCCGGGATCCCGCTCCATCATAGCGAGATAATGAAATGAGGGAAGACTCCAGCAACCTCCTAGAAAGGAAAAACAAATTACAATGTCAAAGACCATTCAGGAACATCCCTTCTATGTATAACCTACTTTCTGAAACCTCCTAAGACTATTTCTATCACTAGGGCAGAGAATTCTGCAACATACTGAACCACTCACTGATGGAATAAGTGTTTTCATCACACAGCGATTTGAAGTTTTATATTCTCACAGCACAGGAGAAAGAACACCTCAAGTAAGGAAGAAGAGTGGTCCCATACCTGCTTCCAAGTTCCAAGAGAAAGATGTAGATGTCACTTCTATGGAGACAACCCACCTCAGTGTGTCAGTTCCAAAAACACTACCACTGCATTGGCCATCTGTCAAATTCTTACCTACTCAGAGGTGGCTACACATGGAATGGGCCAGGGAGCACGGGACAAAGAACACACCTTAGCATGTGGACTTTAAGGGCACTACTGGTGTCTAGTCACAGTAAGATCTTGAATCTTAATCTCAAGGCTCTGAAAGAGAGGTTTTCAACTACAAAAAAAAATGTTCTTTTCTTCTGTATTTTAATCAGGCACAGGGAGAGATAGCAAATATTCACTCAAAAAGTAAATGTATGCAAATGCAGCCAGACAGCCTGAATATACGAAAAGTGAGACTGAGTCATGAAAGCAGCAGAATCAAAAGTATATAGCAGAAACATGTCCTCCACCCTGGCTTCTACACACACCTCTGTCTAGCTTCTGTCATAAACCAGAGCACAGCACTGTTTCACAACTGACTCATGGCCTGTTGCAGCCACCAGATTAACACAATAGAGATGATTTGGGGCAGGTACGGAAAGTGGAAAAACCAACTCTCTGTTTATAAGATTGCTGAGTCCCTTTCTACCTCAGAACTCCTGCTAAATTTTGTTTTCCAGTCTGTAACTTCATGAAAGCAGTTGTGGTTTGAAAGTCAAAGAGGTCTAACACATCTGTTCTATTCACTCACACACTGAGCTGTTGAGAAAAATTTGAATCTTTCAGTCCTGGACCCACACTCATAATAATCAGTAGCCTTTGCAATGCAGGACAGAAAGTATCAACACAGGAAGCAGGAAGAAAAACCAGATAAAATCCACTTCCCATTTCTAGCCACATAAAGACAGCAGACTTGCAAATGAGACATCTTTTTTTCTAGAAGCAGCCCACCCATCACGATCTCAAGAAAAATTTTTACTGCCTTCCAGCAATTACCAAAAAAAATTTACTTCAATTTTACATTCTAGATCTAGAATACAAAAAACAGTGAGAGATTGCTTCAGTTTCCCAGATGGGAAGGTGTGTGTCAGCTTGAGAAACTCAGTACTTGCTGCAAAGCACTGGGACTATGCACAAGGCAAGTAATCCTGTCCTTTCTAGCACAAAGTTGTTTGTCTTATTCCGGAACAGTTGTTAAATCTCTTAAACATTGAGATTAATTAATTCCCCTGGTTCCTAGGTTACTGAGTCAAAAGCTCTAACATTCAGTACTGCTAGATTTTATGAATCCCTTGGCTACCCAAAAAGTCATTATACTTCAATCTTGTCTTACCAAACCCTTCCTTCTGCTCCAGCTATATATATATATATATCAATATCTGCAAAAAGCAGCCAATCCAGAACAAACAGTGCTACAGCTTTATGAGGTATACCTGAAGTCCTATACCTGTGAGGTATACAGGTATACCTATTACTTGCATCACATATAAACTGCTTTAATTCCTTCTAGGGGAAAGGCAGACAGACTAAAATCAGCAGCAGGGATATTCTACCTACTCAGGCAGCCGGCCCTTTCTAAACCACTGGCTCAGAGCTCAGAAACTAGGTTACTGCCTCTGCAATATCAACACGCTTTTGAGAAATCTGCTTTCCAAAGCTGCTTGTGCAGAGTGCTCCAAAAACAGCATTTTGCAAGCAGCCCGGATATACCAAGGCTGCCACCCTACTGGAACATCCTACCTGATCACTGGACTTAATCAAGGAGAAAGAGCTTCCAGAGCATGCAGGTTCTGGCAGGGTCACAACCCTAGAAACAGCAGCTGCCTCCTGATGAGTGCAATTGCCTATGGTGTTCTGATAATGTGCACACACAAATTATCAAAACCCCTATCAAAAGTCTTGGTGCCTACACACTACACATCCCATCCTCTTTCCCAGCCTTTCAGCATCTGTCCACTAAGTGACACAGTAAAAATCAAAGCCATAAGGGAAAGTGACCAGTACATGCTGCATGGCCTAGCATACCCTGTCAGAAAGAAGTCTCCTGGTATTTTCCACCCATATTTGTCTTCTCACCTTCGGAAAAAACTGGCAACTACCTAAGATGATCATTGACTTTGAGGGATCACCTCCAGAAAGCATCCAGCAGCTATGCTGAAATCAAAATCTATGGTAAGCAGAGAACACCACAAGGGTGCAGGAGCAGGGTACACACCACTGTAACTTGGTGTGGGTCTGCCAGCAGACCCTATGTTCAGCTTGGGAACAGCGCATTCGGGGATCCATAGTTCTCACCACTACATTGCAACAGATCCTTGAAATAAATATTTGAAGAGTCTTGCTATAGCAGGTGCTTGGCACCTCAGATGAGAATGGGTATGGGTTGCCTTGAGCCACAGGATGATCAAGCATCCAGGTAAAGAGACTTCCTCTGGGCTTAAACAGCACTGTGACATTACCTGAACAGGCTGTAACTCCATCCCACGCAGCAATGGAAGCTGCTGCAGCAGGAGCATCTCCTTCACCAGAAGGGCTCCCTTGGAAGACCAACAGTTAGAGGGTTGTAAGGAACAGGATTACAAACACTCTATTCAATACATTCCCCAGAATCCTCTCTCAGTTTGCACTGTCCAAATTGAATGGTCTCAGTTAAGATGGCCTTTCCAGCAGAGCCTTCCAAGCCTGCCAAGACCAAATCCAGCTCCTGCACTACCTCACACTGCGGTACACAGGCCACATACTAGGGCCACATTCAGATCATGCAGACAAAGATAATTAATTCAGTTAACAGTAACTGCTAAAAGCTAGAGCTGATTTTAAGTCTGATTAGTAGATCTTAATTATCCTACAACTGTGCCCTCTCAGATCCCAGAGCAATGAACAGAGGGATATAAATACACATAACAGGCAAAAAACTCAAAACAAGGCAACAAGCAATCTCATGAGACCCAGACAGACCATCTCTGTGCTTAATGCTCCAGAGAATAACAATGTCTGTACTGAGGTAGAGTACTAAGCACAAATAAAATCCATTTTTAACTAAAACATTCTAGACTTAGCCCTTGAGACCCAAAGTTATAAATCCAAATGCTTTAGCACTGACAAATGGGTTCAATAATAGATACACCGCTATAATTGTTGAAGTGTCTCATCTGTGTCACTGGTAATGTAACCGACAGTCCCTCAGGAAGGTGCAGATAAATATCCCTAAAGTAAGTCATGCTGTATTCTGCCAAGTCTTAGGTGTCACACTCATAGCTTCTGGCACCCAAAATCCCAAATGAGATACAGACTATTTGTTTTCAGTAAACCCGAAGTGTAAGGTAGTTCAATATCCTACTACATTAAACATAAGGTTGGGAACAATTCTGCTAAGGAGAACAAACATAATCCATGGATGAATAGAAGCAGCTCTGTTACAGTAAACTGCTAGCCACTAAACATTTAAGTTTCCAACAGAGAAGCATGAAAAGAGAGAACAGAAATGCATATTGCTTGCATCTCCTTTTGAAACATTTCAGTAGATCATGCTTGACTCCCAAATCCTTTCTGCACCTTACAGCAACCTCCTCCTCTCCCACATTCCCCATTTTTGCTATCCAGATATATAACAGGCTAACACTAGGCTCTATGGAAGCAATTCCTCCACTATCTCTGTCTAGACAATATGAAATTGTCACAAATGACATCTAAAGTACAATTAGTAGAGAAACTGCAATTTCTGCTTTCTTCCCCCGCTCCCCAGGAAAAAAAAAAAAAAAAAATCACACATTATCATCCTCCAGGTTGTCAGTCAATCCTGCAAATGATGAAGATTAACTCTGCTCACCCTAAGAGATGCTTCTGTCCCAGCTTGCTAAATTAGGAGGGGGGGTGTTGTAGTTTTTGGTGCGTTTTTTGTTGTTTTTTGTTTTTTTTAAATAAAACTACTACAAGATATAAATTGCCTCTGTTCAGCAGCATTGAGATCTCAACTCTCAGACTGAGATCAGGCTCCTTTTCTATCAGACATCAACAGCTCTGGAACTGCTGCCCTACACTTGCTCTATTAACTTCGGTCTGCAGCAATTGCTAGCAAGGGGATAAAGGAAGCAGACCCCAAGTTACAGGACACCTCTAGACAAGAGACAGAGAAAGAGTACATGCATATCAGACACCACAGGCAGAAAAGGCAGGAATGACGCTGAATGCCAGAAGCTGCAGTTTAAGGGGGAAAAGAAAAGTCATGAAGCAATCTCCTCACAGCACAACAGCAATTGGACTATACCCCCATTCTCCCCATGGTGGTGAGAATCACCACCCAAGCCTTTTGGGACAGAGCGATTCATCGCAGCCAGCTTTGAGAAGATACTTAACTGCAGCAAAATTATCCTTCCAGTAACAGTTTCTAAGGATATGCAACCCCTACACGCATCCCAGATTTGCTGTCGCAGCATGTGCATTACTGAGTAACGCTACTCCAAGCCACACTGAGGGAAGGGTTTTCCTCCCCATCCAACAGGGACGTTAACAAATAGCATTGAGGCTGTTTCCTTAGAATCAGAAGTGTGTTCAGTCAGCTGCCATCCTCCTAAGCTGCTCTACACCAACAACCAGGGCAAACCAGTAAAATGAAGCACTCTAAGGACAGCAATCACACCTCCCCTTCCCCTACTCCCAGGCTTCAGCTATGAGGAGAGCTTAAAACAGAGAATTCATAGTTATCCTTTGAAGCAAAAGTATATTGACGACTCTTGGCAGCCTCTGACTTTCCTCCCCTGGTTTTGTGTCTTCCCTGAAAAGACCTTTATATTGCATACTGCCCATTTGGAGGTGAAAAATATCACACTACATATTACATCCTTTTTTCAGCCCTCCAATTTATAGCCAGTACTCAGATCCCCTGAGCACTCATCCCTGTGAATGTGCTCCTGTGGTTTCTCATAAGAAGGTAAAGAATAGCAACAGTTTAAACTAGATTCCCTTCAATCATCTTCCTCTTACAGCCAGGCAATGTATAACCTAAAGATAACAAGAAAGCTGAAGCATGAAAACAGCTGAATGTTCTTCGGCTATCCAGTAACACCAATACCCTCCCTCAAACCCTGAACTCAAT
Organism: Eopsaltria australis; assembly: GCA_034509425.1. Taxonomy (NCBI): domain Eukaryota; kingdom Metazoa; phylum Chordata; class Aves; order Passeriformes; family Petroicidae; genus Eopsaltria; species Eopsaltria australis. Next base: position 5,592,115 of record JAVTVJ010000241.1, read on the forward strand.
TATTAACTGTTAACAAACCAAATTAACTTTTGGAGATCAATTATAGCCTTGATAGAGCACTAAAAACTATTTTAATAAAAATCTCAAACAACCTAATCCACTGGCTTGGATATGCTTCCTTTCCCTTTTCTCAAAAACAGGAAAAAATTATTTCAGACATCTGTATTGTGTTGCCTACTTTCAAAAAGCAAATTGATATCACGCAAGCAGAAACCATCAAGCATTTTGTTCCATAGCTTCACTTTCCATAAAAGTTTTGTAGTCCTTGTCAAACAGAAAAACACTATTGCTCTTCACCAGTTTCATATTCAAGCTTAAAATAAAAAAGCAATCAGTATGCAGTTCTAAAGATTGCCTGAAAAAATGATTTCTAAAATTAAGTTCTTAACATAATCTGCTCTGATACCTCTAAGCTAACATTTCTAGACTGTTTCAGCTTTCACATGGTTATGGTTAGACATATTTAGCCTGGCATCAAGACTGGATTATGCCAGGTCAGAAACAGATGATTAGGAGAGAAAAAATAGTCGAACAAAAGGATCAAGCTTTTCTTAAGATAGTTGTAACCATCTACAAGAGATAAATAACCTGAAAATATCACTACTCATTAAAACCTCAACAGTCACTTTCACAGTTCCCCTTGTTCACATCTGTGCCAAACAACACATCCTCAGTGAGGAACAAGAGTTGGTGGCTATCTTTCTTGCAAGTATCCAAACTCTGTTAGGCACCCTTTTCATCACCTGTTTTTTCTATACAATGTTATTCTATACAATGAGCAACCATTACAAGAAAATTAGCCTTTTTTAGGGAAAGCAAAGATGCAATATGTGATCAGAGACAAGTTCCAAACACAGCCTTTGTAGAACACTTTGGCCCGTTTGTGGCAAAGAACTTGTGTTAACTCTGAAGGTGCAACTAGGGACAGAGAAGACATTCTTCCCAGCTGGAGGTGCAGAGTTGTCAGAGGAGCAGGTCTGATATAAAGCACAATTTGCCACAGAAAGTGATTTTTCCCCTTCACTGATTCTGAGCAAGAATCCTGTAGAAAACAAACTGCAAGGATTTCTCACTCAGAAAAGAGACAGCACATAAGGTCTTCAGCCAAGATGGGAAGAAGTGCAGAGAAAAAGAGCACAATTACACAAAACAAAGAAGTGTCAGGAAGAGTTTGAACAGCAAAAATGAGCACTGGGATTTGAGTTCTCCTAATTGCAAGATGGGGAGCAGAGTTTCAAGAAAAACACGGTGAACCCTTCAAACTTACTTCAAATTAACTAGAAAGTAATACCACATGATGAATTGTGCTATTACTGCACCTCTGCTCTTGGACTAGGAACTCCAATTTCCATTTAACACCTGATGTCACAGGAGCTACACAGCAACTTTAGGGCTCATCACAGGGAAAGTGAAAGGGGGTGGCTTTACAGAAAGTGACAGATTCTTTTAAGAAGACTCAAGGCTGCACTGTTAATCTATTACATCACCTGCTGAAAAAGGTCATGCATCAGAACAAAAGATGAATGAGCATTATGGAGAGGTCCTCATCATACAGCATCTGGGTAATGATTATTTCATTATTTCAAAAAGCAAAAGGGAAGGCACATCCATGACAGACATTACAAGGGTCAAGACCAGCCACAGCAAGCAGCATTGATTTGTTTTAGCAATAACTTCAAAATGAAAATAATGAAAGATCTTGCACTTCCATTTTGCAGGGATAAAGCTTGAGGGACAGGAGAGGAGAAGAAATTAAAATCAGTTCAAGCTACGGCATGTGCTGTTTTGCTCTACAGTGGCAGTTTCACACCAGTGCTCAGGATGGGGCAGGCACCCATGCCAAGCTGAAGACAGATGTCACATTTCTCCACCTAGACCCTGAACAACATGCCATTATATAAAAAATTCAGCTTACAGAGTATGGGTTTCTAGTTAGGATAAGGTTTGAAAGCACGGCCAGAACACACTAAACTCCCTCAGCCTGCAGACAGCTTTACTCTTCTGAGGGCTCTTCTGACTACCTTCATCTGTTTCAAATTCTCCTTGTTCTGGGAGTTCCCAACACCACAGACTCTGTGGACAGCAGAAATCTCTGCTTACCCACACGCAGATCTGCGTCAGCTTCTGGGATAATTGCATACGACTCATGTTTCTCCACAGGGAATTGAAGAGGGGGTGTCTTTCTTGAGGGGGCAGAAGCCATACTGTTATCTTCATAGGTTTCTAAGGCTATGAAAACAGAGGTCTCATCACAAATCAAGCAATTCCTTTAAAATGCTCTTGTACGCTCCGGAGTAATGAAGCAAGTCAGGTCAAGAGATGACTGGCAGAGTACTTCAGTCACATAGTCCAGCCTTCCCACTTCAGGAAGACAGGGGAATGATTTGATACTAATGCATTTCAGGCAGAAAAATGAGTCAGTTTCCCGGCAGATAATGAACCCTGTTTATTTACAGCCTTCAGTTTCAGCAGGTGCTCCTCAAGAAGAGCAAGGGAGTAGGTCACTTACATCATCACACTAACAGCCATTTGGTGCAATCAGTTAAATATGTATGTGGAAAATGTTTAAAATGCATGTTAGCTATTCAACAGACCAGAACAGCTCAACTGGAGAAATTGAGAGTCATCACTATTTTGGTTACAGTTGTGTTACTGAGTCAGATCACAGGTCTCCCTCTATCCTCTTTCTTCAGGCCCACAGATTAGATGAATGCTGCCCTACTGTAAGATCTCCAGCCCATATTCTGTAATAAAGAGCAAATAACTGGACCAGGGCACTTTGTCCCCAGACACTCCATGCTGTGAGCATTTCTAAAGAGCACAAAGAGCGAGTGCACACACACAGCACATGTAAAGTGAATGCATATCTAAAAATTAAGGGCTTGTATCACAATAAAAAGGCATGCTACACTGCCAACATCTCCAGCTCTTCCCCACAGTGAAGAAAGCTACAGAGAGCTTTTAGATGAGCAAGCAGGCCTGAAACAGAAAGTCTGAGGGCCTGCTCAAAATTTGTTTCTCGGGAAAAACCAAAGCCAAATTGAAATTTGGACACTGTTTTAATGTGACTTACCTGAAGCCAGACTACAAGCTTCAGAAACCACAGCTAGATAGTTTAAGCATGTCACAGACCTCCATAAATTTTAAGTTGAGCATCAATCCCCAGATGGAATACTACAATTACATGAACTCAAGGCACATAGGTAAAAAAACAAAAACAGGAGCAACTGTACCTGGTCAAGTGAGCTTGTCTGGACATGCTGCCCACGCTGCAGCAGCTGGATCAGGTGGCTGCAGGGAAACGATGTGCAGACAGCAGAGGAGACAGACATCCTAACAAAGGATGGCTTTCAAGAGAGGGAAGCTATTCACACTTCTTCCCTCTCTGTAGGAAAGTTGAGAATTGCTGTGTTTTATGGTACCCTCAAATAGCTATCTGTTTGAACTCAGCTGTCTTTAAACTTCTAAGCAATTTATTTATTCAAGATCTTTGGTCTACAGTCACCTCATATATACATCCCTCAAAAAACAAACAACCCCACAAAAAACATGCCCAAAACAACAAAAATCAACAGCCACCCACCCAAACAACAACAGAAAAAACACACAACCCAATTAAAAAAACCCATACACACACACACACACAAAACCACCACGAGAAAACTCAAAACCCCACCCAAGTCTAGATCTCCGTAGAAGCAAAAATAAAAGCCAGTTTGGAAGCATATACCTCTTCCATTCTCACTAAGACATCACTTTAATCCAAATTCAGTAAGCTCCCTTGCTGCCACACTGCAGTAGGTGAAATTCCAGAACAGTTCCCACAGAAAAGACACTTGTAGGGAAAGAGGTTTCTGTTGCCTGGAGATTGAAGAGGAACAAAATTTACCCATTTCTTTCATAGGTCCTCACTGCTAGGCCTGGAGTAAGAAAAGGGGTGGAAGAAGGGCAGTGGTTCAAATGGGAAAATACCATGAAGGTATTTGAGAAAGCAGAGTTATTTCGATACCTGCCTAGTTTGCAAGTCAAGCTGCTAACAAGAGGAACATGGAGAAAAGAATCTCATTTAGTCTGCTACAGTCATTGCTGTATGTTTAAATTCAGGGAAAGAAAAAGAAAAAGCATCTTATATGCCTTTCTGCAAGTTTGGCAAAAGCTGCAGATATATGTCCAGCTTTCCAAAGCACAGGGGGAAACTCAGCAGCAGGGAGTGACCTCTATTAGTGACTGCAAGAAGGGAAAGCACAAGGCATCATTTTTCTCACCCACCAACTCTCAGTGAAGAAGAATAGGGCTCTAGCAACCTACATTACTCTTAAATCAGGAAACTAGCAAAGGCAGGGGAAGGAATATTTGTGCAAGAAAACAGGCACTCCTTTCACTTGTTCTTCTAACTAGCAGCATACTAAAGAGCTCAAACTTCTAGAACTTCAGTAAAACAGTCTTTCCTGCCCACACAGAGACAGCAGGCTCGGTCTGGAAAAAACACCACAAAACTGAAAGGGTGACAGCAATAACCCCAGAGCCCACATAGGCATTAACTGACCATTTAGATATCATGGCAGCCTCTCTTACAGTTCAGGCTATGTTTAGTCTCATGATAAAACTAATTTGTATTTTCCATTTTTAGTAAGGGTCAAACAAACAATACTCACCAAGTTTGTCCACAGCCTGCACATCTCACACACAAATACTGCTAATTATCATGTTTAAATGCTCATGTCACCTTCAGACTATCACTTCATTTTATGTTCGCAACAGACAAATCAGGTCTTTGTTCACTCTTATGTGTCCTGGCTAACATTTACAGAAATCATTCCCATACCCAACAGTTCTGGCTTTTTCCCCTCAAGCACATCTTCCCAAGCACAAACCCAAACCTCTTCTCTCTGCTTGCAAATCCATTTATAACCTCCATTTACCCCACCACTCCCACTAACTTCTGAAATATTACTTATATCTATCACCACCATTTTCAAGAATTGTAACAAAGTTTCTTTAGAATGATTTCTTACCAAGCCTGAAAGCAGCACAAAACTACCCAACTCTTCCAAAACTATCACAGTACACACGGAGGCTGTGAAGTTTGTCAGAAAAATCCTTCTTTCCACAGCACCAGAAAGGTCTACACACCATAACTTTAAACAAAATACTGAGCCCAAACTACAAATGCCATGACACAAGGCTAGCAAGTAATAGGTCTGAACAAAAAGAGTCAGGAAAATTATGTTGGGTAGGTCTATTTAGATTTAGCACAGGCCACATTCCCCTGATGTGCACTCTGGGCAGCTAGCACTGGATATTGTTGCCTCTTCTCCACAGCTCAGGTATGCCCTTCTCCTGCTCAAGCCTCCCCTTCTCTGTGACCTCAACACCACTGCCACAATATATATTCAAGACTTGAATAAGCAAGCCACAACTGCTGTAAGCAATTAGGAAAAAAATAGTAACTACAAGGATTTTGAGAAATAAAGAATGGAACAAAAGGCAGAATTCACTAGGTATGTGTTCACCACAAAACACATTTTGTAGTTTTATGTAAGGTAATTCCCTCCTGCTTTAGTTCCTCTCCCTCAAAAAGTAAAGTGGGTAGCACTACTCTCCTCTCTGATTTTGATGGTAGATGTCAGTCACTGAACTGTCTCTTCCCAGGCAATTCTGTATCCATGGCAGGGGACAAGGAAGTGTTCTGGTTGTTTAGTTTTTAAAGCAAGGATATGAGTGGCATACACTCTTTCATTCAGTGCTTTGCACAGTGAGAAAGCTACCAGGAGTCAATACATGCAGAGATCTGATCAGCCTTGGTCATTTACATCAAAAACCACAGCTACACCTGAGAAGCTCAGGCTCCAGCACGAACTCAGGAACAAAAGCTGCAAAAGTGACTGTACTCTTTTCCATTTCATATACAGCACTGACCACTGTTGGGCAGGAATGGGGTTGCTCCTACCCTGTCAATCTACTTTAACCACAGACTGGTCCCAATTCGACCACAAGTCAGCACTGTATCTACAACTCAGAACCAGAGAAGGCATCCCCTCAAGGCCTCGAGCAAGCCATACCTATTTGCACTAGAAAAAAAACCAAACCCAACACAAAAAAAACCCCAAACATACTCCTTGCCTTCTTATGGAAAAGGTCCAAAATGTAGGTAATAGCTCAAGGCATACTTGAAGAAGAAAACAAACAGAGCCCGGAGGAAAAGGTGACTGCCCAGACTCCAACCAACATCTGCCAAGGAATCCTCCAGAAAACAAACTCTATATTACGAAACTCATCTGAGGGGGTGAACAACCATTAAAATGAAAACAAAACCTTTGAGGAGGGAGACTACAAAGAAAGGTTTGCTCCAGGCTTAGTAGGCAATAAGCAAGAAGTCCAGAAGAATTCTACAAAGTTGCCAAGGTCATTTAGAGCTCTAACTCATGAGTATTTACATATCAGAAAGACAAAATACCTGTCTCACCTCAGATCCACATCTATCTCTTTCAAACCCTTACAAAAGCCAAAAGGATAAGCTCCTCCCTTGCTTGTATTCTGTATCAGAGCCATTTCCCGTCTGGATCCCCGCTTTCTCGCCTTTCTCCAAACACTGAAGAACTTGCAATTGTATGGTAACTACAGAAATAAGCAGCCGTTCGGGAGTGGGGAGGGTCCTCAAGCTACCCTTCATACAAGAACTCGAAACTTTCAGGTTCTGAAAGGAGACAGAAAGGAGCAGAAGCAACATTACCCCCTTGTGGCAGCAAAGCAATATGGAAATAAGGTCTGAAAAACTCAAAGGGGAACTAGGTGCTCCTTTTCATAGCTGCTGTAAGGAGAACTATGTGCGGCCACTGAAGAGCAAGGAGATGAGCTGGAGTCACTGTACTACATGTGACTGGGTTCACTTCACATAGCAAGAACAAGGCAGGACGGACCAGAGTCCTCAAATGAGACCTGACAAAATGAAAGACAGATTTGTCCCAGGATCCTGTTACATGGTTCCAGGGAAGATGGTTTCACATGTCACTTGTGCACAATGCATCCAACAGACTAAAACACCGCAAAGCCTTTGGTAAGCTGTGCCAACTTCAGCAGGTCAAATATTTGCAAAGCACAGTGGACTCTGCCTTATATAGGCTCACAAACAAAATAATGGGTCCCCAGACAAGAATTCTCTCATTTCACACACACTCACTCCTTTCTGCCTGTATACATGACAAAAATGTCATCCTGGATAGCTCAAAAGACTTCTCAGATTTTCAGGTAACTTCAACAATGTATCTTGTCTGTCAAACTAAATAGGTGAGGCAAGGTGAAAACATTATGCATTCATAAAATGCAGGCACAGAATTACTCATACCACAGCCTACAGAATTTGACCTCTGGAATGAGTGCAGTGGAGTGGTTAGAGAAGTTTATCATAATTGCCAGACAAAGCTTCTTCATGGAAGAATAAGGATGATAAGCATTTCCTTGTGAAACGTAAGTTTCTTGCAAACCTGCCTGGCAATAGGACAGAGCACACCTTTCATTTGCAGTAAGGTACTCAAATCTCTAGACAAAATAAACAGGCAAACCATATCACAATTGTCCCACTCATGTATTTTAAACAGCTAAATCTATAGGGGACAATTTTCCTCTTCCTTCTTTTCCCCATCTATAGGAATTGTTCCACAGAATAAGGTTTGAAACATGTTAGCAGGGACACTTGCTCCGTGCATCCTTTCCTGAAACACTGTGGCCTGGGGTGTCATGCCAGAACTCAGAAACAAAAATAAATTTATAACCTTATTATTTTCCTTTTTTTACTAAAAACCCCACACTAATTCTGTACATGTCATTTGTGTCATACTAAAATAGCCAGAGAGAAAATCTGGATCAGTTTTATTAGTCAGCATTGCACTGTACCTAGCATTAACTGATGAACTGATATATATTTCAGCAGAGATCACTGCTAGATTCTGTGTATCACAGTCTTAAGAAAGTGGCACCAGCTACTCTCAAACAAGCAGCTGACTAGAAGAATCCTCTTTTCATTCCCTGTTCAACTTTTCATTATCAACCTGAATTGGCCCACACAGCAACAATGGCTTAAAGTACTTAAAGGATCTTTTCCCTCACTGAGATTACAGTATTAATACAATACTTCCTCAACCCATTTTAAAATTACCAGGTAGTTATAAAAAAATTAAACTAGCTATTATCTGTTGCCCAGTTGTCCTTCCTTCACCCACATCTTTCCAATAGCTTCTATGACCAATTTTATGCAGCGCACTTCACATGGCAACGTCAGCGATTTCTGAGATTCTTTTCCCTTTGATGTTAAAAGTGAGGCAAAGACATCCACAGGGGAAAATCCCCTACATCTGGACTAATGAGATCAGCCTGGAGAACCTCAGAAAAAGTGAAGCTCAGTCTCATGAACTTTTGCTTAACGTAGACCACAAACTTTCCCCAAATTCATGCCTCTCCAGCCTAACTTCAAGAAGCACACAGCTCAATGCCACACTGCTTTCAGGCCAAGCTGAATGTCACAAGACTGCTTGTATTGCTGAAGCTCCCAGTGACATGCTTCTAACAGAGGTGTCACAGCTGTTAATTAGGAATAGTGTCATCACATGTTTATTAATGCCTTTGTGATTAGGCCACGATAATTAGCCTAGTACCATCAGAAAGAGCAGAATTCTCTCCTTACCCAACTGACATAGTTGCACAACAGAATTCAAAGAACAGCCTTCACTAAACTACCCTAGTAACTTAACTGACCCTCAATGGCAATGTTTTCCCAGAAAGCTACTCCTCAACCAGAAAGGCCACGTCAGGGAATGAATCCTGCCCATGGACAGGGAATGAGAACATACACAGTTTCTAGATATAATTTTTATTTTACACTTTTCGGCTGATCTTAGAATACAGAGCTCAATTGCCCAATGAGGACATCTAATGGAGAGACAAAGAAGAACAGAATTACAAAACAGGTTATGAGCACGTAGTAGATTTCAACACTAAGAATTAACCAGAGGCTGACAGGCACAAAATTACATTGATTTGTAGTGTGTAAACAGTTACCACTTGTACCCTCAGGTCTGAAGGTTTATGCTCCTCCTTCTATTTCCTCTGCACTTTCAGCATTACATAGCTTGTATCTCAGGACCCTTAGCCCCCATCTTTCCATGCTTCTGTAGCTTCAAAGGTTAACAGACATTTTGGACTCTGCTGTGCAGAAGCAGTTCCAGCACATCCCATTGTGAAAACACACCCTAGGTCTGGGAGACATGAAGGCTTGGTGTGAGGATGTTCACCCCATGCAAAATTTAGGTAAGTGAGTGCTTGCTGACTTGTTAATAGATTCACAGGATATTCTGAGCTGGAAGGGACCCACAAGGATGATCAAGCCCAACTCTTAAGTAAACAGCCTGTATGGGGATTGAACTCACAACCTTGGTGTTATTAGCACCATGCTCTAACCCAACTGAGCTAATCTCACCTCCCACGTTCTATAAGGAAAAATATCAACAGCTAATTTGAGAATGACAGAAGATTACACCTGCAGGATAGAGCTATCCTGCATGCAGGGTTCCTTTTAAGGGAAAAGATTTCATAAAGCCTCAAGCCCACCTGATGTGTTTAACGAGAAAGGAAATGAAATTTTACATTAAGTAAATCACCACAAGCATTTAATACCAGACTGCCCACTGCTTCCAGATTCTTACCTCGGAACTCTCCAGATAACCTTAACTTCAGTTAGAAGGAAAGCAGAAATCTCTGCCGTGCCTGTTCCTTAGAAAGGCCTGATAACAGAAGGAGGAGACTGGGAAAACAAAAGAGTCCCTAGGAGATTCTCAAAAACCTCTGCCAGAAAGGTTACACCAAAGGTTTCAACTTACAGGAATTCCTCTGGAATTAAGCTCATGCATCGAACTACCCACTCCAAATCAGAAGTCTCAGTGGAAAGCATGTGTTTGCTCAGGTGACCAGGTAGGCAAATAACCCTTCACAAATGCTACAGCCACTGGAGCAGGCAGCAGCAACCCACCATGGATGACAGACAAAGTGACCCAGTGATTTAGTCATAGGACTCTCGTTAAACTCCTGCAGGCTGCAATGGATTGAATTATATGCCTCAGGGCATTTTTAAATTATACAGTTACTACAGAAAAGATCATATCTACACATCCCACTACATCTCACTGTCCAAATATGTGCCAACTGCCTGATCAATAAGAAGGTTATTTGCCCCGTTATTTCTGACACTACAGTGACTCATCCCAGAAAATGAGACACAGTGGAGATGACATAAGTGTGTACCACTATTTCAAAAGAAAGATAACACAAGACTTACTCAAGAGCCATTTTAAAGCTAACTTTGTCAGCTCCTTCTTACTTTTATGCCCTTTAACAGAGGACAAGAGAATATCTGACTTAAATTAACAGTAGGTAAGTTCAGGCCCAAGAAGTAGCTCTCATGTAATCAGCTTGCGACTCTCATTATGGCAGGCTATAAAAAAAAAACTGGGGCAAGGATTTAGAAACAGATGAATAATTTTATGACCACCACCACTTATTTGCTATGCAACTACAGCAACAAGAAAGGCAGTCACTGTTCCAGCCTCAGTATAATCAGCTTATCTGCAGGACAGAGGAAAGAATTCCCTTTCCTCAGGCACTCCTGTGTACAAAGCCTTCTTAGTTAGTTACATCTGCATCCAACCTGGAAATTTTGCTTTTCTACAGCTCAAAGCATCTGTTTCAGAGAAACAGCAAGACTGAACCTTTCCACTGGTGAGAGCACAAACCAACTGACAGAGAAAATGTGAAACTAAAAGCCAGTATGGAAACCTTATACAAAGTACCAATGTAGCTATATCATCCACACAAGCCAGTGAAGACACTTTCACACAAAGGACAGGTCTTCCCTGATGCAAGCTCAATTTAGCTTGTCCTGTTTCTTGTATCCTATCTGAAGCAGAAGAAAAATATCCTTCCAAAAAAAAAAGAATCACCTTCTTAAAAAAGAAGACGGCAAAGCATAAAATTTTCAGTGATCAGTATGCACCCAACTAGCTCAGGTCAACAGGAGCCATTTTCAAAATTTACCTCTTATCAGGGGCAAACCAATGGCATATAACTAAACCACTGACACAGAGCTTTGACTGTTTTTTCCTCTCTGGGCAAGACTAAGAAAATTATTGTTAACCCTTTTAACTTAACAACTTACTTATGCACAGTTTTCCATGCCAACCCTGGGCAGAGTCTCCATGCATAGCACGTGATGATAGGGTGTGTGATAGGGGGGCACAAAGGACAGCATTAATGCATCCTGAGTTTCCACCCTTCTGCAGGGTCTCGGAAACATAAGGAGCACAGTTCACCCCAGAGATCTGCTGCAAGAGCGCCTCCTCTTACCTGTCTGTACTACCATTAAGAGGTACAGTCTCTGCCCTTACAATCTTCAGAACCCATCTGCAGCACGACAATGGCAGCTATAAACATATCAACACCAACATCTCTTATTTCCATCTACATGAATAGCATACAGCCGTAAGAGAAAAGGTTTTTAACTCTGAAAATACTGAAAAACCTCAGACTAGATGGGAAAAGTTTAAGAAAAAATAGAGGAGGAAGGGCAAGCATGTATCTTACCTCCTGAGTGAATCCTCCTCTGAGCTTTCCTCAGGCATTTCCTGGTTTAAGGCCTCCTGTGATACATTCCCAGGTCTGCTTGAAGCCGACTGGCTGTAAACTCTTTCCCAGTGCCCCGTCTCCTGGTTAAAGACCACTCCCACGGTCCTCTCCTCCTGCGGGGTGGAAGAGCTGCCCAGCTGCAGTCTGCTAGAGGCAGGAGCTCTGCCCTCGGTTCTCTCTGCAGGCTGCACCTGGCTGGTATTTGGAGGCACACCCTCAAATGTGCTTTGGACCTGCCCTGGTGTGTAGCTAGGCGTGCTTCTTTCCCAGCGCAGCGTGTCATTGTTAAAGGTCAGCAGGTTATGACAAGCACGACAGCGGTTCAGGTGACCCCGGGACAAATTGGAATTGTTTTCACTGCTTTGTGGAGTCTGCTGATGGGAGGGACCTGGTCGATCAGGCTCAATGTTGTTGTTGAGCATTTCTTGAGCCTGTTGCGACTGGCTGGGCTCCCCACCAATCCCCTGATCTAACTCCTGAAGCCGGTCATATTCCAGGAAGAATCGCCTCAAATCACACTGAAGCTCATTACGAATGCTGGCCGGATTGCTCGGGCCAGCACTACTACCACTGTTCACCTCAGCCCCTGGGGCCAGAAAGCCCCTCCCTTCTGTTGCAGAGGTATAGACTGATGCCTGGGAACCTCCCTCCTGCTGTCTGAGCACGGACAGCAAGCTCACGGAGGAGGCACTGGTCCTAGGGGGAGGCATGGCTTCCAGCTCGGACCGAGAGCTCATGTTCAGCACTGTCCTGGACCAGTCAGACCCACCCAAGCCTGAAGCCATCTCTCTTGCAGACTGTTGGTACCGGGACTGGTGGCCTGCCAAGGACCCACTGAGGGACCGCCGTGTGGGGCCCAGGCTAAGGTTGCGCAGGGTGTTGCCAGCAGTGTTGCTCTGAACTGTGCTGAAAGCAGAGGGCCTGTTAAGTATCCCCTGCTCCTCCTGCGCTACGGATGCCTGCTCTGGGGGTTGATAAGGCTCTGTCTGCACAGAGGAGAAGGAAGTGCCAGTGGCCCCAGAAGACGTGGAGGGTGCATTTTCCTGGTGTGGGAAGAGAGAAGAAGGAAGTCTTGCACTAGAGCATCGGCTGCAAAGGCACAACATCCCCAGGTGCTGGCAGCACTCTGCTGTGGGATAGCTGACTCGCTCCCGGAGCCTGTTATAGACAGATGCCCTTGTGTTCTCACTGGCTGGAGGCGGAGGTGGTGGTGGTGGAGGCGGTGGAGGGGATGGGGTAGCAGAGTCTTGAACACTGTTTTGCTCTCCCACCTGTATGCCAGAGGAGCGGGAGGACAACATATGCAGGAAGTTGTGGAGGAGGGGTGTGCGCCTCACAGGCTGAGATGGAAGGATAGCGCGCTGACGATAATGAGGCATCTCTGTTCTGTCCACTGAGATTTCCACTTCCTCATCACTCTGCAGAAGGAAACAGTCAAAGTTCAGTCACCTCAAGGCAAAATCCTATACTTCCAAATAAACAGCAGAAAGTCAGCTACCAGCCCAGACAGATGAAAAGATGTGATAAGTCCCTTCCTAAAGACCTTGACATGGAGTAAACAGTTGAGATGATTTCCAAGTTCACTTTATGGATCTAGACAACCTCTTCCTACAGCCCCATGAGCTTACACAATACACTGTTCATACAAACAGAAGTATCAGCATCTGAGGGTCAGAAGCTGAGGGGAGAATTGTTAACACCTCAAATACCTTCAAATCCAAAAGAACATCGCAACAGAACTGAAAGAGCAGGACTACTGGGACCTCTGTCCCACCGTTAGTCAGACAAAGAGGGCAAAACAAACACATTTTGGAAAATACTTTATTAGCCATGCACGTAACACAAGAACATTCATGTGACTGATCAAGGTGAGACAGAACCCAGCTTAAGAAGACTTCAGGTTTTCGGAAAAGCACAAGGCTGCTTAGAAACAGACTAAGGCTAAAGTACATAGAGCACCTTGTAATTAGCCAATCCGTGCAAGTCCTGACATTCCCCTTACCTGTTGGTTAGAAGGATTAACAATCGCTGTGAGCAAGTAGTGTCCCAAGGGATCAAACCGTACCAGCCTAAAACAAAAGCAGTGCCAGAATATCAATTGCCAGTTTACATTCCACACTGACACAGGAAGCTGAACACAGCAGGGAAGAAAACCCCACAACATGTTTGGGATGAGAGGATTACTACATTATCACCATCTTTTTATGAAGGATGTCAAAAAGCTTACACAGTAAGAAGAACAAAATGTAGCTATCTAGCTAAAGATTGCAGTTATTTTATAGTCCACAGTAACACTACACCAAAGTTAAAAGCTGCAAGTAAGTACTGCTGTATCAACTGAGATAGCCAGAAAATTTAAAGGAATACACGTTTATTTTACAAAACAAAAGGGAGAGATTAACTTGCCTTAATGTCACATCATTGTCTTATTTTAAATTGCTCAAAAGAAGGCATCAGGTTTCCAGCAATCCAGTTTTCTCTACAAGTGTGCCAAAGTAATAGCTCAGCATCCTGTTCCAGCAAGTGCTGGGTTTTCTCATCCTCATGGCTGACAAGTTTAATTACAAAGCTTACAAATCAACGTCAAGTAGATTCTGGGCATTTAATGGACACATGCCCTGTTACAAATATGAACAACCAAGCTGACCTATTACTTTCAATTGCTTTTCTTTCTGCCCACAGAACTTGTTTTCTACCACCTGAGTCAAGGAGCTGCAAGTAACACTTCTCTCCACTGAGTGCAGAGGGAGCAGCATCCCAGAGGAACCTCTCACACACTTCTCAAATCTGACCATTTTACACATTCAAGTGTTCTCTTCACTCAGAAGCAGGAGCTCACCTGACCCGCTCCATTTCACTGGCCGTTTTCACCACTGCAAAAGGCTCCCGACGACTCCAGTCCCAGAAATGGATCTCATTGGCAGTGGCAATCAGCAAGAGCTGAGCCGTAGGATGAAAAGCAAGCGATGCAATGGCATTGTTGCTATCTGTGAACCAGCTCTCACTTCCACCCTAGAGTGAGGAGTAAAGAACAGCAAGCAGTTTATCACAAAGTTTGTGATCATTGTTTCCACCTACTTGTCAATGCCTCTCAGCCTGCCTAGAGCATTGCAAGTGAGGTACTACTGAGGCAACAACAGCTGTTTGCACACGAAGTCATGTGACAGGTCTAGAATGTAATGCTACTTGCAACAATGATCACAGATGTATTTTTGTAGGTAAGTGTGTCTCAAGCAGCCTGTAAAAATGCTTCATTTCAAAGCAGGTAAGTCCACATTTTGTCTCTGTGCCATTTACCAAACTACATAAAGCAGCAGCTTCTCTAATGAACAGTTCAGATATGCTCAGTGGAATGACAAATGGCAGGTCTCTCACAAAGGCTAAACAGGCACCTTGCACAAAGTTCTCCAGCATTACCTGTACCGCTGAAATTAATGAAGCAGGCACTGTTAAGAAGCATGACCTACCTGGTAGGATTGAATGAGGAATCTGTCACCTCCTCTCTGGACAGAAGAGGATGGCTATAGTCTGTTCTATGCTTTTAGACACAGGTCCCAGAAAAGCTTCCAAACAGCTCTCTTACCAGGTAACATTTGGAAAACAAACGCAGCCAAAAAGTCACTACCCACCAAATATCAAAGGAACAGATGTTTCAGGAAAGACTTACATGTAAATCCCAAATTCTAACCTCCCCATCTAGGCATCCTGAAGCAATGAGGCCTGGGATGGTGGGATGGAAGGTGACACACCAGGGAGTGCGGCGATGTCCAACCAAGGAATGAACACACTTGCCCGTTTTCACCTCTGTGATGTAGATGTTGTGGTTCACATGTGTGGAAGCCATTAGGGTCCTGGGAATGCAGAAGGTATGACAAACATTAGCATGAGAAGAATACAGCAAAATCAGACCACGGTTAGCTTCATCTTAACAGGGTCTGTTCACACCTAACCCAGCAGCTCTCCCACACAGAGCTCAAAGGGTAAGAGGCTACTGTTTCACCAGAGGTCACAAAACTTCCTGTAGCCACATTTCAGGGTCCATGCAAACATGAGCTCATCTGAATCTGCAAGCACAAACCTGACCTTGAATGTCAGAGTGAACATGCAGCTCAGAAGGCTCTCCTGAGTGACAGTATGGGGCAAATAAATATTCCCAACTCTCCACAACGTCTCAACCACTGTCAAATCAAGTGATACTATGAGACATCCCACCTCCATTTCTGCTTCAAATACACACATCATTCTGCTCTGTTCTTTATTCCTATATATCCCAGTGAATGTGTCACATCATTTGGGCATGTTGTATTAAAACATTCTTTACTCTCTTTAGTTTCTTATGAAATCCCACGGTGTCCGCACAGATCCTTTTTCCTTAGAACTTTGTATCACCTGGGTACCTCAGAAATTAAACACCAACTATGCCTGAAACTGTGAGATTAGGAAGGTGCACATGTTCCATCCATGCGTGTCAGGAACCAGAAGTTTCATTTGGCTGTTCAGGACTGGACAACACAATGGGCATGAGCCTCCATCACTTTTGTAAGTGTAGGGAGACTGCTGAAACAGGGAACGAACTAGGAGTTAATTACCTGTCTGGACTAAACGCCAGCAAGAAGGTGGAGCGTGGACTGTCTGGTAACTCAACTTTCTGAAAAAGCCAACAAAGCAGGAAGTGTTGCAAGAGTCATATGATCATACTTTAACTGTAAGCCACACAGACAACAAGGGGAACCCGCTGCAGGAACATATCTAGTATCACATCACTGCAGGAACTGAACAGAGCCAGAGAGCATATCAAGTGTAACACATCAAAGGTACAATCACAAGACAATTTATTTCAAATCCCTGCCTCCCTTCCCCCACACCAAGATCAAGCTATGCAGCTCTATCCCACAACCTTACCTTGCCCTCCCATTTCATCCATCGAGTTTTATCCTCCACCAACTCCTGCAGAAGCCGCTGAGCACCCAAGGCTTGGGTACCCCGTTCCCTACCCCACAGGATGCGGACAGCGTTCTTCTCTGGGACAACCTTCATGGCTCTCAGCTGCCAACACCACGCCTACTACTGAGAGGAGACACCAGCAGGTTCCAGATGACAACCACCACCAAGCTACAAATAGGTTTTCCACATTTCAGTTGTTTATCTTCATGGAAATCTAAAAAGACAAAAGACTGATAAGGAAGGCAGCTTTTCCCTTGATCATCCAGATGAAGTAAAAGCTTTAAATCCCAAAAATACCAGATTTGAGAGACAAATCTTTCTTCTTATGCAGCCTTTGCTACCTGCTTCCATTATCAAGGCTCCACTTTGACATTTCTGCAGCCAAAGATTACTCTGAAAGCATCCAGCTCTACCCTTGTACTACATGAGTGTACAGGCACACTACATGAGGAGAATTAAAAATTTGCCTTCAAACTCTTTCCCTTCCCTTCATCTCTTGCTGTATATAATAAAGAAAAAAAGATTTATGAAGATACAGTCTTTACACCTTTAGATCCTATCTGGGAAGGGTGTCTGAAAGCTAGAGGAAGAGTATTACCAAATTGACAATATGACAGAGGAATCTCCCAGGAACTACTCAAATCTCAGTAACATGTCAAACTTTAAAGGTCAGACAATTGATAGACCTCAAGTCCAAATTATTTCCAACTCCATCAACAGCTTACAAAATATGAAAATGATGTATGGGACAGCTCCATCAAGATTATTCCATTGTCTGCACGTCATCTTTCAATCTGCATTGGTCTTAGAACAACAGTTCACCCAAGTAATGCACAATGGCAAAGAATAATGCTTTTGGAACACTTTGAGTGGCAAAGGAAAGCTTTAATACTCATTGTCCACAAAAAAAGCTAAATAAATACAATAAATAAATAATATAGTGACTCTAATAGCAACTAAGTCACACAGCTTTTCAGTGGTGTCATTCATTGAAGTCTGCCACAAAACGCTCTCCAGAAAAGTTTCTTAGAACAGATAAACCAAGAAACTCTGCTGCAATGCTATTACCATCTGATCCCAGCAGAGTGTGCATGCTACTCTGCCATCTCTTGATAACATGAAAATCTAAAGATCAATCCTTCTCCGTTCATGTTACACTGAACAAAATCATCGATATTCAACAGAGAAGGAAACAGCAATTTAAAAAAGAAAAAAACCACATAGAGAAGAAAAAAGGTTAATATGCACAAGAGACAAATTGTTAAATGACAGAACTGGAATGGTCATTAGCAATATTTTCTTTCCTCCCACTCTCCCTAAAAAAACCCTTCTGAACAGATGATTTAAGACAGCTGCAGCTTATAGGGAGGAGCTGTCTACACAGATAAGCCAGGAAAATGAGTTCCAATAAAGCAGACCAGTTTTTATTTGTAGAAATAAAATAAGGAGTACTAAAGTGATTAACAAGTAAAGGCATCCATCTTCCTAGAAAAGAAATTCTCCACAGTGAAAGTCAAGCTAGTTGGAAATTCCCTGATGCTTAATGTGAACAGCATGGGGATCACGTATTTTAGAGAAGCTGAACTCCATGGTGTACAATAAGCCTTTTTTTGAGGATCTGTGAAAGTCAGCCAAACATTAAGTAGGAATTATTCTACAAAATAAAAGTCTTACTGGAAAGCAACATGAAAACTAAAGATACCATGCTGCATGAGAATTCTTAAAAATAAATGTACAGATTAAAAAAGCCCAGATCCAAAAAAGCTAGAAGAAGGATAACTGGAATAGATACATTCAAAAGCACAATAGAATACAGGAACCCCTAAACCAAAAATCTTCTTTAACTAAATGCTAATAAATCCTGATCTGGATTCTGCAAACAGCCCCAGGCACCCATGTTCAGAAATTACTAGATTCAGATGGTAAGTGGCATGGAAGAGAAGGACAGCTCAGAACAATACAGGCAACAAAAAGCCTACATTACAGGAGGAAACTGTAAAGCTAGTTTAACTCTAAATCTGGTAAAACTAAGAAAACAGTAGCTGAATATTCTATACAGGTGTATTCAAGGAATTCGGACTACAACAACCCAAGAATAAACATATAAACAGGACACCAATGAAAGACCAGTCCTGCAGCTGGAATAAGCTGGAAGTTTGAAAAGATTTAAAACATTAAGTTTTGGAATAGGCTTTCGACACCTGTAAAGGATAAACCACATAAATAATTTGAGATCATGGTAATTTATAAGCAGGATAACCCAATCACTCACAAGAAAGAACAAGCTCTGAAAACCTAGCAACATTTCAGTCCTATGAGAAGAACTAATGTTCTCCAAAGTACAATAGCAAGAAGGAAATCAAGAGGTTTAACAAATGACTTTTAAGTTTATTTACGCCATGGACAAGTTTACATATTATAAAATAAATGGGAAGATAACTCCTACAACTGCAGTCAATGAAGTTCTAGTATTCACCTTGAAAGACCAAGTCATCTCCACTTTATAAAACCAAGTACATACCTTAAGACAGCTTATCTAAATCTCTGTGTGTGTGTCCTAAATTATTCAACTAATCTGGCCATAACAAACACTTCATATGTGAGCCTGAGTGTTTGAACTTCATATTTTCCCCTCAGGGACTGTCCCTCAGTTTTTCAGCTTCTTCTGACTCATGTCTTTATCCCATTTTAAAAGTAAACAAAGGAAAACTCAGGGCTCTAATGCTTTCACAGTACCCTGCTAACTTGCTCAACGTTTCTAAAAGCTGGGATTTCTTCAGAAAACACTGAATGTATCCTTCTTTCCTTCTTAAGTGATGCTGAGATTCCAGTGTTACCTCGGGTCCCTTCGGGGCACAAACTACCCTTTGTCTGAATTAGCCTGAACACTAACTGCACCACTAGCTGGTGACACATTTAGCAACACTTCAGACAGGCACAGAAACTCAGAGCCTTCAAATGAAGAAACAAATGCAGAGCAGACACTGCCATTATCTTTGTTTATTTTAAAAGGAAGCCTTTAACCTTTCTATTGGGACACGTGTTCAGTTTGTTTTGGTGTGGGATTTTTTTTCTTTGGGTTTTTGGTTTGTACAGGTTTTTTTGTGAGGGTGTTAAAGGAGCCAACTTTTTCTATGATCTAGTGAAGATACCCACCAACTCCAAACATTTGCTCAAACATAAGTTGAACAGTGACAGCATGTTATTAAATACCATTAGCAGATAAAGTATTGAAGTACCAACCGTATTTACAGCTACTCATTACCTATCTGACTAACAAAGTTTAAAATAAATGCAGTGGGTTAGAAAATACTTCTTGGGGCTCAGCATAAATAAAACTTGCAGCTCACTGCATCAAACCTGTTCAGATGAGCGGTGGACTGATTCAGTAACAGTGTCTATTAAAAATACTCACAACTATCACAACGGATAAACAGCTGACCACCTAAAGAGGGATTGGTATTGTTCTGTTTTCTTCTCGTTGTTGAGTTTGTTTTGTTTATTTATTTTTGGGGGGAGGAAGGGCAGTTTGGTTAGTTGGTTTAATCAGGATGACCAAAAGTGTACAACAACTGCAAGATTAGCTGATGCCCTGAATGTGATCCAGAGCACCACAGAAAATTCTGAAAATGGAGAGTCAAGAGATTTTTCTATAATTGGTAGCTTTCTTTCCTTAAGAGTTTTCTCCCTTCAGGGCATTTCAGGATAACATGCTGGGCTGTTTACGGTTTTGGAAAGAGCATTACACAGCCCAAACCCAAGCCTTTTACTTGCTCTGTACCAGCCATTCTCCAAGAAGCCTGAAGAATTCCCAGTATTAGAGTAATGTAGATTCACTTGTAATTGTGACTTTTACAGATGCTGAACCTCTAAAAAACCAAAGTGAAGCTGCAGACTGATAATACTTTGTAGTGGTACACGACCCCCTGAAAGCACTGACAAAAAGGTAGGAAGAGAAGAGGAATAAAAAGAAGCACATTCAAATTGTCATAAAGAAAAGATGTTATTTTATGCATTATGCAATGGTTCACCATCCCAGTTCAAAACTTCAGCACTTTACAGAGAGGATGGTCCCATCTCTTAATGTGCCCCCTCCCCACCTTTGCTGCTATAGATTTTGTGGAGATTCTGGTACCATCACGCTGAGAGCATAGCTGGCTTTGATACAAAGACAAATATTGCAGTACTACCTCATGTTATTCCACTCATGGGTGAAAAAAGTTATTTCATGTGGCCTTCAGCTCTCAGACTAATCTATTACCACTGCAAAGAACTTCGTGGTTGTGTGCTGAGCCCAACACTAAAAGCTTTTCTTTTCCTCATGCATGTGCGCACAATCAGTGTAAACAGTTCCACTAGTGTTTAAAAAGGAAGAAAAAAAAGCTGCCATCGGTAAATGATATTTACAATGGGAGATCTATCCAGAAGATACAAATGCCCAAATAATTTCAGACAATTTTGCTGCCCAAAGAGATCTCATGTGACTGATGAAGAAAGAGGCAATATTAAAGCTGTCACTGACTTTGCAATCTGGGCTCCACAGAGAGTACGCACTTAAAAGACTCCCTGTAAGAGACCAGAGAAAAAAAAGCACATGCCAGTAGTTCTGGTCTGCTAGTCCCTTCGCCAAGTTTTAAGACTTCCAGAACATATTGACTGTAAAACAGCCATCCACGATCTGCATAAAAAGTATACAGCTTGTCCTGGCCCATCAGTTATCACAGGAACATGCATGGGAAAAAAAAAAGGACTCAAAACACAACAAAAGCAAAACTGTGGTGAACAATAAGGCATGCCACTGTCCTGTAAAACCACAAACAAATTTGTCTCTAGAAAAGAAGAGGAAACAGATTATTACACTGAACTCCCCTGGCTCTGGCCAGGGGCCCACTTGTAAGCCAGAGTTACTTCTGTTTTCAAAATGTCTGTTCTTGAGCAGCATGTCCAGCACTAACAATGCCGTTGCAGTTATTCCACATTAAAGTGCAGCATCTCAGGCTTTAACATCAGCAGCATACTAACAATTTCAAGAGAACTGTTTATCGCATTAATACATGTCAGTAATTTAAATATAATTTAATAAATATTAGCAATAATCTAGCATTCCCGCTATTGCACGTGTGGGTGGGCTCTCCAAGAGCAATCAGATCGTCAGACAGGCATGAAAACAGTGCATGCAGCACTACAGCCCAAATGCTTTATCTTCACTGACAGTGATCCTAATGAAGGCTGCAGTCACAAGACAGGCTATTTCCTCTGAGGATTTCCTACAAATCTGTTTCCCTAGTCTTTTACACAGTTTAATTTTGAAGCAAACTGCCTTATCAAGACCCCTCATGCTTTTCAGAAGCTCAAAAGAGCAAAAAGTGCCCAATGAAAACAGCCAAAGACTATCTTGCCAAGGACTACAAACTACTCAGCCCCTCCTTTTGCAGGCACTTCACTGATAAAAAAATAAAATCTGGTTCTGAGTCCCACAGACAGGAGATCTCCAAGACGAAACCAGATGCCTAGAACATAATTTGGAATATATATGAGCAATCACACAGCTGCAGGGACTTGCTAGTTCCCTTCCTTGTTTACAATCTGTTTCGCTCCCTTCTGCAATATGGAGATTATGATGCCACATTTTCCAAAACTGCATGAGACAATACCATGTAAGAAGCCCCAGAAACACAACACCGGATAGAAAACCTGAATTATACTTGCAGTTTTATTAAAAATACTGATTTAATCCATAACAAATGTCATGCCATTCTCACTAACCCTTTTTGTGATACCACCTGAAGAACTGAGCAAAAATTTTTAAAAGTTTATGCAAAATCAAAACTAAAAAGCTGATTTGCCCTCTTTGCACTGCATCAACTCAGCTTAACAAAAGAGACAACTCAAGGAGTCCTAGTTTGGTAAGTAATTGAACTATGAAGCACTGGCATTTGAACAATGCTATAACAACAACAAAATTGGTAAAAAATAGGTGACATGACTCATATCCCAAATAGTTGCACGGGTCAAAACGTAAGTGTTGGAAGAACAGGACTATGGTGATTATTAAATGACAGGGCCATATGAATTTCTGGCAACGTACCTGATCAGCTATATTTTTAAATTTACTTCAAACAACATGATGCCTTCCCTTAATGCCATTTGTGGTAATTTCAAATGAGCCTTGAGACTGTTTGTAGAGGTATTAGCTCTTCTTGGGTTAAAAACAAACAAATGAACAAAAAATCCCAAACAAAACCCCCCCAAACACCTGTAAACATTTTGCATAGAGCAACTTTCAAGATACCATGCAGTAATATCTAAATTAACAAAAACTTGAAAATAAAGCTACATTGGACTAGACTCTTTAAACAAGGCTAACCCACAAACAAAAACAGTCTACAGATGTGCAACAAACAACTATCTTACGCATGATTAATCAAAACAATTTAAAAAGCAAAACTAGAACCCATTTTTTTTTGTTCTGTTTCTACTTAGGTGTCCTTGATTATGCCTTAAAAAAAAAAAAAAAGCTGCTTAATTTAAGAATTTTATTAGAACAAGAGTCAGTCTTCAACTAAGTGCCCCTAAACATGGAGAATAAAAACCACCTAGGAAAAGTGAAAGGAAGTTTATGATGCAACTACCCAACAGAATCCAAAACTAATACCATGAAGGCACTTCCATTATACGGCCCTGGTTTTACTTTTCCAAGTTTTTAAATATTCCCCTAAGTATTATACTGTAAACTGAAGTTTTTCCTTGATTAAAGCCAGAGAGAGGTGGAAAGTAATTCAAAAGCACATTTTCTGCAGATGCAGTAGACACACTGCTCTAAATTGCATTCACTGCTGTAAGTGTTTACACATAAAACAGGATTCCTCAAGAAAAATAACTTGTCTTAGTGCTTCATGATTGAAAAATTCAATGCTGTGCTTTAAACAGCAACTACAAACAGCTCAGGAAATTCAATTACATTACAAAGATGTCAATAGTACTTTGTCATTTCAAGAACCTGCATGACTGCAACAAGGAGCTAATTGACATTAGAGTCTTAATTTGTCTTCCCGGTCTGGATTAAATGAGGTAAATACACATAAAGGAACTTTTCAGTCAAAAGAAGTACATTAAAATGCTAGCTATTTACACCAAAAAGATGAAGACATGGAAGAGAAACTTGCAGATATCAACTCCTAAAGGTCAGAAAAAGAATGAGAAATATAACAAGGGAAGTAATAATAATAATAAATGTAAGTGATCACCCATGTCTGGAGTCTGACAGTTTCATTTACCAATGAGAATATGGAACCCTTTCATAACTATTATTACAACTTCCACATAAACTTAATGAATTCTTGAGAAGAGAGATATTAGTTTCAATCCAGAAGATAGGAAGATAATAAATATAATTTCACAAAGCTGTAAGGTAAGTCAAACAGCAGAACTGAGACCTGGAAGATTAAGAGGTGGTTTCCACCATTCCATACTGAAACCACAGCATCTTTTGTTAAGTACCATACACAGCAGGAAATGAGGGAGAGAAAGAAGAGAAAGCCAGAGCAATAGAGAGACAAACAGAGCGATACAGAATTCAGATTAACCCCCTAAAAATTATTCTCATTTAGATAGAAAGGCAAAGGAATTTTCAATTCAAAGTCCCCTTATTTACATTAAAAGTTGCATCAAGGTTCCTGAAGCTCAAGGGCCACAGCCAAGTGCCCCCAAGTGACATCACACATTCCACAGAAATGTGGGAGTGCCAACACTATAGAGCAGCAGAAGCAGCATCACGTACCGGCAAGGTGAAGACAAAGCGTTTTATGCATTCAGGGCTGCACTTAAGGCACATGCACCTTATCCAGGTAATAAAGAAAAAGCAACTGGAAGCAAGGAAGTGTTTTAGAAAATACAGGTCATATAATTTCTTGCTCACATGGAAATGCAATACCAAGACAAAAAGTAAAAATTATTCACACAGAAGCTGAAGTCTTCACACAAAGACGTATCAGAATTAAAGAGGTGGGACACAATGAAGATTTAGACTCTGAACAGAGAAACACAGCCAATTCTTGACACCACTGCCCTTCTTGGCCTTAGACTGAGTCTATGGGAGAAATATAAAGGGAGGGGAAAAAGTGTCCAAAACATGAGTCAGAGACTCCTCTGAGCAATTCTGTGCTGCTCAAGGTGGAGAATTAGTAACACATACCAGGAAGAAGGAAGTAGGAATCTGCAAGGACAACCCAAAACACCTCACTGAGAACATCTGAAGCGGAGCTGTGCGAGCACATGGATTAAGATGGTGCTCTCCAAGCTCAAGCCCGACACCTCATCATCCTGTTCAACAAACACTTTACAAAAACTGGAGATAACAGCTACTGGACAACAATCCCAGTCAGAATTCCTAACAACCAAGTCCTGAGATGCAGACAAGTACTGCTTCCTCTTGTAGAGGAAAGCAGGTCTCCTCCTGTTTCAAGCAACCCCATCAATGGGTCTTTCATTAGGTAGCTACTACATCTTGTAATTACCTTCCAGTAAAATATTTCTAATATTAATCCTCCACTGCATATCACATTGTCATTCACTTTTGTAAACCAAAACTCTTCTGTCCTTGCCTTACCAATATTTTGTTTCTACCACCCTCCTTGCTAGGACAGCACAGGGCTACTAACACAAAACTCACAAGGGAACTATTACCATGCACTATGCCCTTTATCAGGCCCCAGGGGGAAAAAAAGTACCTTAGTGTTGTTTGCATTAGCAGTAAGTATTCATATCAACAATAACTGCAAGACCCGTGAGTTCAGTCAGCTTGCTAACTATGGTATAAAAGATGCTAGAGTTTCCAGAAGTTTCTTAAAAAATAATTATTCAAATGCCAAACTTCTGGTGGAGGGATAGCAGCAGACTGGATCATTGCTTGCCTTCTTTAGAACTGGTTGTTCCAGCTGCATAAAAGTTAGAAGTGCTGCTCGGAAAATGGAAAAGTAGGAAACAACCAAACAAGAATCCAGAGGGTCAGTTATGACTCAGAAAAGGGCAAAAGAAAGAAAACTGAGAAGAAGCTGTCAGCAAAGTAAACATTCGGCACAAACTGCCCAGCAACTCAATCTGAAAAGGCACGTCCAGATATTTGGATCCAAATACATTCTTCATTCCTAAATGCTAAAGGACAGCCCTACTCATTAAGAGCCACACTGCCACAAATAACACACTTATTTGTGATCTTCAAAATACAAATGGACCAATTTTTTTTTGTAAAATTACCCAAAGAAGCATCAATTGTGGACTCCAGAACTGGCAAGCCAGCTACACTGAAGAGTTATGAATGTTAGGAAATGCATTACAGCCCCCGTTCAGAACACAAGAAAGGATTTTAAATTTAGCAGAGAATTTCAGGTCCTGTTGCCTGCATCACCCATAAGGCATTCAAATCTGCATGGATTTAACCCCATACTACATTCTGAAAACTGACCCAACAACAAACTTAGCAGACCAGTAATGGACTGGCAATAAGTGCACATTACCAGCAGGTCATTCTTAGGTCCCTTTTTAACATTCCCATTAGCAATTTGAAAGAGGATGGGAGTGGCAAAGAAGCCAGATGACATTTGCAGAGGACACCAAGCTGGGTGGAGCAGTAAACAAGGACAAATATAGAAAAACACACTGGGTTTTTAAATAAAGACCAAAGAACACTTCATACAGAGGAGAAAACAGAGCAGCACTGAGCACTGACCATAGTTAGACACACTTTACATTCACAACCGATCTTTCTGAAGACAGGCTTGCATCTAGATAACGATTCTTGAATCAGTCTGTTATCACAGAACAATACTCCAAAGCATCTAATGAGAAAAGCTACTTGTAACTCCATACAGGATCTCTTGAAGATGAAACGCTGGTTTAGTGCAGGAAAAATTGCTTTCAAAGGCAGCTGAACGCATGGTATTGACAATACCACAAGTAATCTAAAAAACACTACACGAACACTACAGAAATGTATGTGTTGTCAGGAAAAATGAGGGAAATGACAACAAAAAGGTTCCCATAGCTGGTGAATTAGCTAGGTGGGTTTCCTCACAAGACAAGACGTAACTACAGGCACACCTGAATGCATTTTATGCCAACCACTACTTTCACAAGCAAGTGTTCTGCAACACAGGGTGAAAAACAGGAGAGACAGAGCAGACAGCACTTGCTGCACATTTTATTTGGGTAAGGCCGGAAAACAGCAACAACAAAAACCATTATGTCAAAGCAACAGCCCCAGAACGCACCCGGACCAACCCGGACCACGGGCCCCGGGACGGTGCCGTGCGGGCAGCAGGAGGGGCGGAGGCGATGGACAGGGAAGATCCAGGCACCGAAGCTGGGACAGACAATCGGGTGTGAGGCACTCTCAGGAGGGCAGCAGCGGGGCACGGGCTGCTCTCTGGGGCTGGGGACGCTCTCCCCGGGGCTCCCGTCTCCGCCGGCCCCGGGAGGCAGCGCCGCGGGTTTCGCCCTCCCGCCACGGCGCCCGGCCCGGGGCAGCGCGCCGGCCTCCCCGCTTCCCCACCGGCAGGCCGCGCTCCCGGAACTCCCGTACAAAGGCCCCGGCAGCGAGCCCCGACTCCCTCCCGGCCGCGCTCCACCCGCCGCGGCCTCACACAGGTCGGTACCGCCGCCTTCCGGGGCGCCGCCGCGGGGCCGGCCGCGCCCGCCCGGGAGCGGCGGCGCGGCCTCGTCGCGGGGCCGGGCGCGCGCGTAGGCCCGGAGCGTACCTGTGGCGGCGGGCCCGGAGCGGAGCGGGGCCGGAGCGGAGCGGAGCGGGGCGGGCCGGGCGGGCGGAGCGGCCCCGGGGTCGTTGTCGCCGCCGCCGCGCCGAGCTCCGGCCAGGCGGGCCAGCCGAGCGCCGAGCGGGGCCCAACGGCGGCGGCGCCGAGCGCGGGACCAAGGCCCGAGCAGCCGAGGGTAGAACGCCGCCAGGCAGCGCCAGCCGAGCGACGACGTCTTCCACCGTCGCCCGGGGGCGACGGAGGGCAGGGGAGAGCAGTCGAGCCCCGAAAATTGCGGGGCAGCGCCCCAGCCCAGACTTCAAAAACTGCGTAATTTATCTTAGGGACGTGTGGGATAGTGAAAAAATGCTCTTAGCAGAATGAATGTAAACTGGTACGTACAACAGTCAGACTGTATAAATCAGACTGGAAGTTACTGTTCCACACTTCCGAGATTAGGGTGGTCCAGCCCTGACAGGAGCAGTGGGTGTCGATGGCTTCACCAGCGCCCAGGTGTGAAAGAACCCAGTTTGAACTCCTCAGCTTTAGGGGAATATGTAGCAGGCGGATGGGGAGGCTGCACCTTCCATACCTGAGCCAATGGGAAAGGAAGAGGGCAACGTGCAGCCGGGAGTTTGGGATAAAAGGAGGCTGCGTCCTCCAAAATCTTGAGAGACCCCACGGGGGTAGGGCCTAGTGAACTCTCTCCCTTTATTCAAATAAAGTTGCAGGGCTCCTCTGTCTCCTTTGTGGACACTGGCCTTTTCCAGCATGATTTTCTGCATAAACCAAATCACGAATCTCAAAGCAATTTACAGAAAATAAATTTTTTTCAATTTTTTTTCAGCCTGGAAAAGAGAGGGCTTTTGGATGACCTGAAGGGAACTCAAGAGGAAAGATGGGGCAAGACTATTTACAAGAGCATGTTGTGACAGGACAAGGGGGAAGGGCTTTAAATTGAAAGAGAGTAAGTTTTAAGTTTAGATTAGATATTTGAGAAAATTCTTTACTGTGAGGGTGGTGAGGCATAGGAACAGGTTGCCCAGAGCTGTGAATGCTCCATCCCTGATGTGTTCAAGGCCAGGTTGGATGGAGGGAGCTCTGAGCAACCTGGCCCGATGAGGGAAAAGAAAAAAGCCTTTTCTAGGGGAAAAGAAAAATGTCTAGGTGAATTGTTTTGAAGGAAGCTGCTTAGGAGTATGTGAGGGAAACTGCTCCCTACATTTCCAGAGGGAAGGGAAGGGAAGGGTACTGACATCTGACTCAGGCAAGAATAGTTCAGTGGATTGGTTTTGTCTAGTGTGGCCTAATGGAGTTTTTGCCCAAACTGACAAGCAGTGAGATCAATTTTGAAATTAAACTCTACCACAGGTGACAGTGGTAGAAGAAGACAAAACAGAGCAGCAAATGTGTTCCAGGAAGTGCCTTCACTCTGAGTTCGCTCTGGCCTCAGCACACGCTGGTATGAGCTATTCATAGCGTAAATTGAGAAACTCCAGCTTGTCATTAAGTGACAATGTTTGTACCTACACATGTCCAAGTCTCACTTGACCTTACCACCGCCCACACAGCTCATTCAGTGGCTGCTGGTGTTTTGGTCTAGTGAACAGTATTTTTAGCACAGACCGTCAGATGTGATTATGAGCCATCAGGCACCATATACGGCAGCAACTCTTACCTTAAAAATGCTTTTTTTAGAAAACAATGCTTGTCTGCTTTTCCCCAGGTAAAAGGAGTAGGAGTTTTGCTGCAGTGACCGATAGTAGTTATTGTATGATACCTTGTGTAAAGAAAACTGAATTACTTCTGAGATCTTTGTACATAACATTTTACAGCTCTCATCGAGGCTTCTGAAAACATCTTGTCCACGTCATCAGGCATGCCTGTTTTTCTGTGAGATGGAAAGTGCTTACTGCCTCTGCAAACCTGGCAGACTGTATCTAACCCTGCATCTCCATCCTGCACTTCAAAACGTGTCCCATACGCTTGTATTCATCAAATGTGGGGCACAACCCAGGCTTGCTTCCTCTAAAAGG
Organism: Eopsaltria australis; assembly: GCA_034509425.1. NCBI lineage: Eukaryota > Metazoa > Chordata > Aves > Passeriformes > Petroicidae > Eopsaltria > Eopsaltria australis. The sequence continues at coordinate 5,621,513 of JAVTVJ010000241.1, forward strand.
ACAAACCCACAAGGTCAGGCAGTTGTGCTGCTACTTTAAGTAGTTACAATTTTGTAGTTTTCTGCATTCCCTACCACTTTTGTAACATTTACTGCCCAGCAAACAATAAAATCTAAGAAACAACATTTTCTTAGACTGCTATCATGAGATCCTTGGCAACACTTGTGCCTTTTAGAAAGAACACTTCCAGGAAACTGCCCAGCCTTGTGCCAGCAACAACTGCGTGCATCAGTCATCTTGTTCCACTGAAGACGTAGATTGCCAGGAGCACTAGAGCAGCCTTTCCACACCTCTGCTTTGATCTAAATGGAGAGCTTTTGCAATTGGTTCAATTTTTGTGACCCAGTCAATCCTTGGTGTTTCTTTTACAGCAGCCAACAAGAGGACCAGTTTCCTGCTGCAGTAGAAAACCAGCCTCACCTTCACTAGCCTATTTCCTGATATCTGTTAAGTACCTGACAGAGTCAGATCTTCTCCAGCCTGTTTGGGAAAGAAGGAATGTTCAACCCTTGCAGATACATGCAAGCAATAGTGTGTGCCCAGCACAATGCCACACCCCTCCCAGAACACAGGTCCCAGCTTTCAGAGAAACCACTGGGGTTTGTGAGATGTACAAAACAGCAAAATGGTCTTGAGCAAGAATATATACCTGCAAACAAAAAGATAGATGTTTTCTTTGCTGCTCTTGAATTTATAGTAGACAAGAGCTCATATGGAAGTTTAATTTGTGCGAAATACTGTTTAAAAATCGATCATAACTGTTTTGAGTTACACAGTGGCATAGAATTGTTGCTTTGTAAAACAGGGCAAGGTTTACAGATTTTCCATCATTATAAAAGACAATTTCCCCAATTTTCCCACTGTTGTCACATTAGTCATTGGTCTCTAAGTCAAGTGAAAAGGGAGTCTCTAAGAATCACAACAGCAAAAATGTACCAATTAAATTGAATCTCTGGAGAGACTGAGAGATGGTCAGACATTTGACTGAAATGAAAAGAGTAAATTTCTTCTCATCTCACATCTGCTTAAGTCTTTACAGGCTTAAAGAAGAGGAAGGGGAATATTTGCTCCAGATAACTTTCCAGATGAACTGTTAGAAGCCTTCTCTCTGTCACAACATTAGCTAAAATGAGTAAGTAAAAGTTCCTGACGAACACGACAGGCTTCTGAGTCCACTGATTCCATTGGCTCGTAGTCTTCTTCCGATTGTTCCATGTGTCCTGTGGCTGGTGCAGACCACACGTCCAGTCCATGCTCCAGGGAGATGTTATGGAGCACACAGCAGGCCAGGATGATGTGGCTGGACTTCTCTGGAGAATACTGCAGAGTGCCCTTGGAGCCGTCGAGGCAGCGGAACCGCGCGCGGATGGTTCTGAAGGTGCGCTCAATGACGTTGTGCGTGGCGGAATGGGCCATGTTGTAGCGGTACTCCGCAGGCGTCTCAGGGATGTGCAGAGGGGTCAGCAGCCACGTCCGGAGCAGGAAGGAACTGTCACCTGTCAGCAGTGGAAAGGAGCAGGACAGGTTACACACCTACGGTTAGATACAGATTTCAGCCTGGTTTTCTTGTACAGCAGATACAGGATAAGTTCCTCCTCTGGCTAAAAGAGAAGGCACGAAAAGAAGTAACTCTGATTTACAAACATGACAAAGTAAAGGCATTCAGTTTTACACATGAAAATCCTGGAAGATTTTCCACAGAAGAGACTGAGAGAACAGGACAATTAAAAAATGCATAATTCAGCATGGAAAGGTGTAGCATACTGAAAGAAAGCTATTAACAGGATGAATGTAGATTAATACATACAATAATCAGACTGCATAAAACACAGATTAGAAGTTACTGTTCTAAGCTTCCAAGATAAGGGTTGTCAGAAATAATCATAAATCTCAAAGCAATTTGCAGGAAAGCAATTGAAAGTAAACATATCGCATGTGCCCAGAGGTTCTCACTCAATAAGGAGACAATACATAACAGACTTCCTACTGAAAACAGTAAGGATGAAAAATTGACTTACCAAGTAGCCAGCCGTCTTTATGTAGCTCAGTTTCAAACTGGCTCGTGAGGGCTGCCTGCTCTAACACCGTGCTGTCAGGCAGGCTGCCTGGCCAGTGCGTTTCAGCACTAAGGAGGACTCCTCTGGAATCACACACCATGAGGCAGTTTAGGGAATGGAGCCCCTTTCGGTTCACATAGGACAAGTCCTCAGCATTTGGCGCTTTGATTGCCACGTGCGTGCAGTCAACCACCCCCAGCACTCCCGGCATTCCTGCCAGCCCATAAAAGTCATCCTTCAGGGTCTGTACAGTTGCTTCATCTTTAGGAAAGTGAATGAACTGTGAGGCTCTTTCCACCAGCGCCTCGGTTACATTGGCAACACAGCGGCTCATCGAGGCTTGGCTAATGCCAATAGCATCCCCCATGCGAGTCTGGAAGGAGCCAGAGGTATAGAAACCCAACGCAGCAAGTATTTGCGTCTCTGGACTGATGGCCCTGGACCGCTGTGTGGGGCGTGAGAGAGTGGCTCCCAGGAGATCCACCAGGTAGCAAATGAACTGTCGGGGAAAGCCGTACGTGGATACTAGATACTCATCGGTGACATCCTCCAGCTTGAAGCGATCCAAAGTCCTGTGTCCGCGGCCATAGAGCAAGAGGTCGCAGTCAAGAACCGCGATAGGTACGGCCATGGCTGACGGCCGGGGGCGTCCCCTGGGGCTCCTCTCTGACAGGGCTTCCCAGAGGCTTCACCTGCATAAAGCAAAGCAGAAGGATACTCAGAACAGTTGTTACTGGTGAGCTTTTCTGATTCCGTTACCATTTTCCTTTTAGTCTGATCATCCAGCAAACCTTTTTACGTCTTTTTATCTGCTTTTAAATACACGGGCAGCCAGGTGGGCTCACCGCGGAGCCGACAACTCTGCTTGGCGCTGACAGGACTTTACCTCCCGTGGCGGCGAGGGAGCTGGAGCCGTCCCCAGTCCCCGCCGCCGGGGCCCGGCAGACACGAGCCGCAGGCAGCCCGGCGGGCGTCTCGCAGCCCCGGCGGGCGCTGCCCTTGCCGGGCGCCCCGGACCCCAGGGGCCGCCCGACCCTCGCCGGGCTCGTCCCAGCCCTTACCGGCCCCGCTGCCGCTCTCAGGCGGTCCCCGCCGGCCCAGCCCCACATTCGCCGCGGTAGATTCGTCACAGGCAGGGGCTACCTGCGGGAGCGGCGCCGGGCGCTGCCCCGCTTTTCTCGGCCTCGGAGATCTCCTGCCTTGCCGGACTGCGGGCTCGGCGCGCCGCAGGCGGGCGGGGAGCGGCGGCTGCGTGCGGAAAGTGCCGCTGCGGACACTCAGGCACCTCCCTCCTTCCCTTCCTTCCTTCCTTCCCCCCCCGCCCGCAGCGGATGAAAACAAACAGCGGCGATGGCGACGGCGATGGCGGCAGCGCGGCGCAGCCCGCGGCTCTGAGGGCAGCGGCAGCCCCGGCCGGGCCCCTGCCGCAGGCCGCGCACCCCCGCCGGCGCTGACACTCGCGGCGAGACTCCCGGGCCGGGAACGAGGAGGAGGAGGGGCGCCGGCCGGAGCCCCGGGGCGGCTTCGGGGCTTGGAGGCGGCAGTCGCGGCCCCGGGGCCGCGGGGCTCTTGCCGTGCCCGGTCGGGGCGCCGAGGAGGCGCCGGGGCGCGGTGGCGGAGCGGGCCCCGCGCGGGATGAGCCGCCGCGCCGCCAGCACTGCCGGCCCAGCGCAGGTACCGCCGGCCCGCGGGGGAGGGCTGGGAGCCCCGCCAGCCTGCGGGAGGCCCTTCCTGGGGAGGGGGCCGCGACGTGGGTCTTAAGCCTTTGGTTTCGGCTTCGTGTCTCCGTTTTGCTTTGCTTCGCTGCTTGCGGGGGTCGGTTCCCCACAGCCGCGTGTCGGCTGCGGTTCGTTGTCCTAACGACCGGGGGCTGTCAGCGGAGCCTGGGAAAGATGTGGCCCGCTGTAATCTCAGCAAGTGGTCATTTAAAATCAAAATGCTTCAGAGCCTGTGAGAAATAGTGGAATGTGAGACCCCACGCTCCATTGTATAGTTTTTATGTAACATGCGAGTTTGTGGTATGCTGGGAAAGAGCAGAGGTTTACAAGTGGTCGTATCTTTCTTTCCTGTTGGAGCTGTGGCTCTGAGGGCACAGTCAGAGTCGTTCCTGGATTCGGTGGGAGCAGAGACACCTTCCATGTCAGTGAACAGGTAGAAAAGGGACTCTTTGGACTAAGCCTACAAACTACCTACTTACAAATCCGAAAAACGGTGTGACTAGGCACATACCAAGGGGGAAAAACATGGTAAATTACTGCCTTAGCTGAAAATTAGTTGGCTGTCCAAATAAAGTTTAGAGCATCTCCAAATTATTGCAGGAGTAGCTTGACCTGGAGGACCCCTCCTTCTCATGGCAAGAAATAAGTCTTTCAGATGAGCCAGGCTGTATGTAGATGTCCAGAAGGGTCATACAGGATCACTTTGTTTTGCTTAAATGGTATGGTATAATCTTAACATTTCTGAACATGTGTTCATACAGTAGTTGAGAGGTGGTGATTGTGTTGGTGGTTATAGTACAGGGTATGTAGAAGCAGATTCTGGTTTAGTTTGTATATTTTGGCTTGACAAACAGAGAGGACGGACCTTTGAACTGATACCATTTTTAGACCTTAGGGAAGTACAGAATGTAACTGCTGATCAACAAGAATTACTTAATTTTGTTTCTAAGTCAGTGGAGCTGGCAGTGCTGGCTTTAGTAAGGTATTTACTGAGCTGCAGAGTCATTTATAAAGTTATAAAGTGAATCTGTTTCCTGATCAGGAGGAAAAATTCTCTCTTTATCAATGAAAACCTGAGCATATAATGAACTACAGAACCTTTGATTACATCAGAATGTTTCTATTACATGAAACAGTATTTCTGCTAGAATTTAATCTTCTCTTTAAAAAAATCCATAAACTTTAAAGAATGAGTGTGTCAGACCTTAAAGTTTAGAACTGTTTGCTACCTCTCCCTAGGTTTCTGACTAATATACTAAGAAGGCAAACTGGAGATTAATTTTAAGTAATTGCAGGATACTGGAGTTTGACTTGTAGGCCCAGTCTTGAAACAGAGCACTGTATTTATGAAGATCTTCTTATAGTTGCTTATTAGTGTGCTCAGAATACCTGCTTGCAGTGAAGCTTCTTGTTCATTGAAGGGGGGATGTGTTCTAGGCGCTCTTAAAAGCTTCAGAAACTTCCATGTGCTTCTTGTTTACTGCATGATTCAACGAGGCTTTTCTGAGCTTCTCTTAGGACATCCTTGGAGATTGGATTTGGGTCCTGTAATTAAAAAAGAGGCTCTGGAAGAGTGGTATGGGCAAGGAGTGCAGTCTGGGGGGCACAGTCAGGTGCCTGGGAACAAACATCTGGGATGAGAGCTGTCCACAGCCCTCTCCTTACAGCTACCCCCGCTCTGGTTTCTTCTCTCTTGTCATTTCCAGTTTCACTCTGGGATAAGAACCATAAGTAATTATTTTGCACTGATGAATGTCTGGTTGAAAAGAAAGCAAGATGACTTTAAGTTGTAGCAGCCATGGCTCAGAGAGAAATGTAGGAGATGATGGAAGCAGCCTATATATGCTTTCCCCAATAAAAATGCCTGGCGTGTGTCAGGTGCTTCTGCTCCTTTCCTGTTTATGTAGGTGTCAGAGAGATGTACTCGCTCGATTCCCATGTATGGAGCACGTAGTGTAATGCCGGTGATCCCAGGTGTTCCGTGCACCTGTAGTGTGCCGGGTTACAGGTGTCTGCCGCCAGCGGGCTGCTCTCGTCTGGGAGCACGGCTGGAGCAGGGCTTGGAGCACGGCGTGCCGGTCGCTGTAGTTCCTCCGGGCTCTGCCGAGGCGTGAAGGGGAGGGCTCTTGCAGCTCCTTGCATCATGCAAACAGCGCCATCACCTTATGCTGATGTGTCCTTCTCAGAGAAGGAGGGTATAAATAGCAGTAGAGCGTATAAGGCACAATGCTTAGATGTTAAACTGTTGGATAAAATCTGCCCTCAACCTTGTGAGAAGGAATAAGGATTTAGTAAAAAGAGTCACATGTGGCAGTTCTCCTTGAACATCCTGTTTCTGATGTTTCTGTTCACAGTAAAGTGAAGACAAAGGCATGTAAATAAAAGCAATAGTATAAAAATGAGTGTTGCAGGAAGTGGGAGACAAAGCAAAAAGCCGTATGGACAAGATGCTCGTTGCATCATATGCTGGCGAAAATATCAGTTTACTTAAGGGGTTCCCTCTTTGAGGGGAAATCAATCATCTGTATTTTTCTAACCTAGACCAAAGGTTATTTCCTTCTAGTTGTTATTCAGTGTAAAATGAGCCAGTGTTTTCCTTGAGTTAAGCATAGGCCTGTGCAGTAGCACTTAACAAGGAGCCATGCTGGCACTGCAACCTACAGGACGTGAGAAGTTGATTGAGTTTGGTGGAACTGAGTTTAAAGAATTTCCTTCCTGTTCAGATCAGCTGTGGCAGCTAACCTGAGAGTACAAAAGAATTTTTGTAAATAAAAAGTTTGCTGTAATTCTAGTTCCATCTTAACTCTTACCAAGACTGATTCTAAGGGTGAATACTGTTCTAAGCCTTAGAAGGTCTCAGGCGATCACCAGAGGTCCTCCTACAAAAATGAGGAGATGATGGTTGTCAGATGAGAGCCCTTAGACATTTCACGAGTTGAGTTCCAAAGTCTCAGTTTCCCCATGAAATTACTTACTCCTTTCCACAGAAACCTTGCCTGATACTTTCTGCTCTACTTTGGGCTCTGGTGGGTCAACTGTTGCTGGCATTTGGAGCTTGAGAGGTAACAGTATGAATTTCCAGATGTTTCATGAACATTGCAGGTAGTTTCAGATCTTCAGGAAGAATCCCAGTTCTGCTGCAGCAGGGCAGAACCATGAGGCTCTCATTTTTTGAATCCTCTGGTGGCTGTTTCTCTCCTCTAGAGATATTTGGGTCATTTGAACTAATTCCTGTACTGCACATAGAGCCATGCTGATGATCATCTTTGTTTCCTAACAGACCAGTGAGCCTAACACCTTCCATTAGTTCCCAAGCATCTTGAAATAGTTGAGATCAGAACTTTTTTCCAGCCTCAAAAGGCAAATGTGGGTGCTTTATTTGACAGCTCTCCCACAGTATCAGGATGTATACTTCCTTGCGTCTTTCTGCAGGGGTCACATACCACTTTTCACATTAAAAGCCAGTATGATTTTTTTTTTTTAGTATTTAAATGTCAGCATTCTCTTCACTGAGAAAAACCTATTTTTTTAATGCTGTATTTTATTGCCTACATCAGCCAGGTTTGTCAAAGATTTCAGATCTCCTCAACCCTTACAGTGCTTTACTTAATTGAGTCAAAACAATATAACAAGTTGTTCTTGCTTGGGGGGTTTGTTTGTTTGTTTGGGATGGGTTGTGGGTTTTTTGTAGTGGTACGTGTCTGTACTAAAGGGTTATTTTTTTAAATTTTGGGTGCTGCATCAAGCACTTTAAATGCTGACTTCCTTTTGCACCCCTCCCAGTGGAAAGGTTCTGTAATCTGTGAAGATAAACACAGGGAAAGAAGGCATAACAGTTTTAATAAGGAGGTTAAAATATCCAAAGGATAATTTGAAAATGCATCTGTGTTGGATCACTTGTGTTGTTAGTTCACAACTTAAATTATAATTTGTAATGAGAACAGTACAGCTCAAGGAGATGTGCTATGAATGTAGCCTAGGAACTTTCAACCATATTATATGTCCAGCTTTCTTTTTATGGAATCATTCAGAGAGCAGCACTGTTCTCTATAAAATGCTCTGTAAATTACAGTACTCTTATCTCACAGCCCTTTTTGATTGATGCTCCTAAAGCATTAGGCCTTTACTGTCTTCAAGTGTGATATTTTAAATAGAAGTACTGCATGTGCGTGGTCATTAAAGATTCTGTATTTTCTGTGTGAACAGGGCTACTGGTCCTTTTGCCCTGTGAGCTTTAATTTGTATAGTGTACCTTGCTGTAAGTTCAGTCTTTGCTTAATGATTGAACACTGAATAACGTTGTGCACAGCAGCTGCTGGTGCTCTCTGACCTCAGCTCGCCGGTGTTCCTGTGAGGAGCAGCACGTTCCATAAATACGGCATGTTTGACAAGCTGCTTCAGGCTGATTAGCTGCCTCAGAACTGCAGCAGGGCTTAAGAGTGAATTAATGCTTTGAAGTCTTAGGAGCGAAAACTACAATGAATGCTGCTAATTAAGGCATTCCTCCCCAGTGGTCTCTATATGATTATTAACTTACATGTAAAGAAACTGAGAGACAGAAGAATTGTGATCTATGCCAGGCCATGTGACATGATGGTGGCAGAAACAGGATTAATGCCTTGCCCTGCTTCAGACGCTGTACAAGTTCACTGTGTTCCTAGAAACAATTGTATTTTGAAAAACAAAGCAGTGTCAATGTGAAAGCTAAGTATTTATTGTGAGAGCTTTCATGAGATGTGAACAGAGGATTTTGGTCTATTTCTTGATAAAAATGTGTCTTTTCAGTTGGTTGTAGGTAAATTTGTAGCTGTATAGTTTTACTGCAAGTACTGTTTGCTGAAAGTAAAGAAGCAGTGTAGCCTGTTCCAGCAATGGTTTATTATATAGATTTCTGCTGAAATACTGGTTTAAGAATTTCAGGCTCAAGACAACAACTTGGCTTGGTTTTGATCAGTGCTGATAGCTAAAGATACATTATTTTTGAAGCAGAGACCTCCATGTCTGATGGTTACTTTGGCATAGAATGCAGTCAGTGTGGTGTTGGGGTGTTCCGGGTTTGTTTTTTTTTGTTGTTGTTGTTGTTTGTTTGGCTTTTTTAGATTAAGCTAGCAAAATTGTAGAACTTGTACTGAGTTTTAATTGTGAACCCTCTTTGTTTTTTAAATTTTTTTTCCCTTTGCACTGACCAGATAAACTATCACTGCGTGTTTATACCTTACACTCACATCCCAAAGTTTTTAGCATGTTAGGATTTGACAGGTAGAGGGCTTTGGTTCTTATCATTTCTTTTGAAGTGGCCTCTAATGGTAAAAATATTTTGAAATCTAAACAGAAAGCTGAAGGAAGACTTCATTCCCAGACCTGTGCTATATTTCAGATTGCCATATGCAATGGACACTGATCTCAGTTCCCAGGACAGGAAGGACCTGGACAAGTTCATCAAATTTTTTGCTTTAAAGGTAATTTTTCTCTTTTGGACCATGCCTCTTCTTTCTTGTTTAAAAAACCCCAAAAGACAAACAATGTACGTGGTGTGGCTAGAGTAACAAGAGTGAGGTTTGGGTTTGTTGTTTTTTGGGTTTTTTTGTTTTGCTGAAGAATGAAGCCAGAATAGCTGATGTCAAATTTAGGAGATTCCTGAGAGCAACTACAGAAACATCTTTTCCCCTTTTTTCTACCCTCAAATCCTCTTCCATCCTCCAGAAGCATCCTGCTTTAGAATCAGTTGTAGGCACTTCACACTTCTGTCGGCTTTGGGTTTCTAGCAGCACATCTAACCATCCAGCTGTTGGGTAGTTCATTCTGCTGGACTCCACTCTTCCAGTCCATCTAAATTTTTATATTGTATGCAAAACCAATAATACCAGAATGTTCTTTTGAATGATGTTGATACGTAATTATAAAATTTAGCCTCACTTGGTACCTAGGTGCAAGTAGATGCTTTGACAGTGGCTTTGGTATAAATGTAGAGATTCACTTGACTTTAATTAGTTGTCCAGGCTTGGGATATTTTTGTCAAATTTTCTGAATTTTCTACTGAAAACTGCAAACCCTGATTGCAAAATTGACTCAGTCATGTAATGTTGTTACAGAGAAGGGCCAGCCTAAAATTATTTTCTTCCTGAAATACATTTGCCTGTTAAATGTTAATAATTTAAATTGATTGGACCTGAAGATCAGTGTAGCAAACTCTACTTCTCTCCATCCTGGTCAGCCCTTTCATTTTTTTTCACATGGAGCCTGTATAGCTCAGGCTCTGAACTGAGCCCAAAACATTACTGTGTATCCTTTTCTTTCTATTCCAGACAGTACAAGTAATTGTCCAGGCCCGACTTGGAGAGAAAATCTGTACCCGCTCATCATCCTCCCCAACAGGTTCTGACTGGGTAAGGTCATATGTTTTAAAGCAACTCTGTAACTCTGTGTGTGTGTGTGTGTGTGTGCTGAAAACACCATGTGATTGTTACAGTCTTGTGCAGACAATAATAATTATTCATAGAATAGCTACTATATTTAGTTATGTTCATTGGTGATGTGGGGGTTTTTTTGGTGATTGTTGTTCACATACAACAAATCACTCTGGACTCTTACGGGCTGATGAGGGGAAAGAGAAATGATGCCTCTCAGCAACTCCTGCCAGCTAGAGCACATTTCCAAGATCTGCTTGGGGGTGGGGTGATGAGTTATTTTCTGTCAGAAGTTTACTTGTCTGCAATTCAGGACTTTTTAGTAATGGGCTTTATTAAAATTGAAAAGACTCAAGATACTCTATGGGTGAAGATAGGACTGAAGTGAGGGAAAAGGAACATACTTTTTATAGCAGGATCAAGAAAAACACTGAACTAGCAGCCAGGGGAATCTTTGTAAATATGAAAAGCCTGAACCCAGCTGGGAATTTTGTATTTCATAAATATTTCAGTGAACACTGACCTAGTATGTTATATATGGGTCTGTGAGCCTGTCTGAAGTGTACCATCAGGCAGTTTTTCAAAGAAATAAAAAAAAATGCAACCATCTCTTTGATTCTGCAGTTCAATTTGGCAATCAAAGATATACCAGAGGTTACTCATGAAGCAAAGAAAGCCCTGGCAGGACAGCTGCCCGCTGTTGGACGGTCTATGTGCGTGGAGATTTCTCTCAAAACCTCAGAGGTGAGAACTGAGTCAAAATAGATGCCCTTTTTTTTTGTTTGTAGGTTTTTTTACTTGAATCTTAAGTCAATTACCAGAGCTCTTGCCCTTTAGTTCAAGACAATGTGAGAATATCTGAATTTTATTAAGATAGGTGATAAGCTAATGAAAAGAAATGTATTGTTTAATGGAAGCAATTCACTGCAAACATCTGAGGCCAAACACACAAATGACACAGCAGCAAGATTTAGTTTCTTAGACCGTGAAGAACTTAGGCATTCTGAGGAAGGTATTCCCTCAGGTGATACAGTTGTGCAGGGATGCTTCCAGTGCACCTTTTTCTATCATTGCATGACAAGAAGGTGGGAGCCAGGAGACAAATCATTGAGAGGTGTAGCCCTTGCTGATCACTAATGAGAATTGAAAAATCTGTGTTCTGAAACGAGCCTTTGTTTGCCATCTTTTCTCTGGTCCAGGGGGATTCCATGGAGCTGGAAATTTGGTGTCTAGAAATGAATGAAAAGTAAGTGCATTCTTCACTTTGTGTTTGTAGTTTTTAGCTGATGAAATGGGTACATGTGGTTAGTCCATGGTAATTAATGAGCACATACTGGCTGTGTGGCCAGGGGCACTTCAGAGGGAACTACCCTCTTTGTCTAGAGCAGCAGTCAAACTGTTTAACACCAGTGTCAAGAAAGTAAACTAGGAATTTAATTCCTTCTTCATTCTTCCATTACAACTACTAGGTTTCCTCAGATACAATAATTCATATTCTCAGTAATGACAAATGTTTTTAATATTGAAAAGATATCTCTGTTTAGTAGAAGGCTGCATGGCATTTTTCAGCAACTTCTTCTATAGCAGGTGACTAGGTTGAAGCAGGACTCTTAGCTGGTTGCTCAGTACAAGTAGCCACACTGGGGCTTTATTTATCATTTTGGCAATAAAATTAAACAACTGGCCCAGACTAATTTTTATTTAAAATAAAATAAACAAAAGCAACTGCAAACAAAAACAAACAAAAATCCCAAACTCAGCCAGCTTAGTTGTGAACAAAAGACTATTTTTTTTTTCCTTTGTGTTCTCTAGGTGTGACAAAGAAATCAAAGTTTCATACACTGTATACAACAGGCTGTCTCTACTGCTGAAGTCTTTGCTTGCTATAACCAGGGTAACTCCAGCCTACAGACTCTCAAGGAAACAAGGCCATGAATATGTAATATTGTACAGGTAAAACAGAAATTTCCCATTTGAAATGCAAACAGCAGAGACTCTAGGCTTGCACAGTGTAGCTGCAAATGTAGTTAAAAAGGGATGAGTAATAATAAAAATCAAATTATTTGGATAGAACTACTACTGACCAGTGACAGAAGAAAACTTCGGTATATGTATCACCTTATAGCCTTCACTTGAGCCATTGAAAGAAAAGCTAAGCACAGGCTTGGAAGTGTTTGCCTACCATGTTAAGAAGAGTAAAAAAAATTCTACATGCAATCCCTGGTTAAATTGCTTACTATCATCTAGTTGTTTGGTGTCTGGCCTGTATTTGATAAATGCCTCTTTACATTGCACATAACTGCAATGTGGACTTTTGCAGCATTGATTCAGACTCTCTCCTGTTACTCCATTCTAAAGATGTATCCTCAACTCCACCTCCTGTAGTTCTTGCAGTTTACTCATCCAAATACTGGGTTCAGCTCTGTTTAGTCTGTGAGTCTGACTGGCTTGTGGTTCGTAGTTATCTTCCAGACCCTGTTTTTGGCTGTGAGAAAAGTCTTTGACATATTTGCATAGCTAATTCATATGATCGTAAATCTCAGGTTTGTTATCATTTGCACAGCTGAGAACTCAAAAAGAAATACCAGCCATTTTCTCATTTTTGCCTTCGTTGCTGACTTGGCATGTACTTAAGAGCAGGTCTCTTTATAGCACAGTTAATCTTTTATGTTGTGTGACGAGCATCAGCTTTTAGACTCTTTTAGACCTGTCTGTGAAGTTTATATCACTTCACATTTTTGCTCTGAACTGTAGACTTAACCACAGAAGCTTAAAAAAATTAAAGAGAAATTTCTGATTGGACTGCCATTTTCTTTTTCTCCTTCTTTCTACATGACCTGTTCTTCTCTGAAGTAGCTGTCAGGTTTTTTGAGATGGGCATTCCAGCTTTGGCATTCCATTTTGGGCCTTTTTTCCTGAAGAGGAAAAGTAGTTCCAGACTTTCAACTCACAAAATTAAATAAGGAATAAGGATATGTATAGCATTATGTCCCAACTGCATCTAATAGCTTTTCTTTTTCCTTTTCCTTCAGGATATATTTTGGTGAAGTGCAGCTGAGTGGTTTGGGAGAAGGTATGATTAAACAACACACAAATTAGAGCAGAACTGTGTTTTATTCTGACTAGCTTTTTGTTACTATTCCCAAGTACCATAAGGAAAATTAGTCTGAGGCTTATATAGGCTATTTATCTAGATCTGCCAGTGCAGCCTTGTGTCACAAGGTGACAAGTATAATGGTGGTACTTAGAAAAAGTCTTGGGCAATTGCCATTTTAACTCTAATGATCCTGAACTGAAATAAGAATATGTAACTGTGTTGATAAGGGGCACGACTGGCATGATCTACTGAGGAACAAGAAGCACTTCAGAACAGTATTTTAGACTAAGAAGCCAGGAAGCAACATCAGAAGTCGTGCAGGTGAAGCCTACCAGCAAGACAACCTAATGCTGCTGTTTTGTTATGGGTTCTGTGTGTGTTTTTGGAGTTCAGATTGCAAGAGATAATGGAAACACTACAGAAATAAGATAATGTAACCTCAGAATAAAAAAGTATGGCACATTAATCATCAGTGAAAGTGATAATTATTCCTTAACTTTACAGGTTTCCAGACAGTCCGTGTTGGGACAGTGGGTACCCCAGTGGGTACCATCACTTTGTCTTGTGCCTACAGAATCAACCTTGCTTTCATGTCAACCAGGTGAGAAAATGTGATCCTGCCAGAAACTATTTTACAATGTTTTACTCTTAAACCTCTCATATTCTGAGTCCCCAAATCTTTCCCTTCTGCTTATCCTTACCTGCTGAGATTCTCTTTCATGAAGAACGCTCTCTCTCATGCTTAAGCCTTGCAGCAAGGGGAGTATTTGGGTAGCCCTGAGCCAGGCTCTAGAACTCCAAATTGTTGATGCATGCCTGGACTCACAGGACTAAATTTTAAAGATGCTCTGGTCCCATTAATAGACACAGGGGTTTTCTTGAGGGCCACGAATTGGGAAGAGTAGAGAGAAAAAGCCAATAACACCATTGCTTGTTGCCTTGCAGGCAGTTTGAGAGGACCCCTCCTATCATGGGGATTATAATTGATCACTTTGTGGACCGTCCCTATCCCAGCTCTTCACCCATGCATCCCTGCAATTACAGGTGAGGAAATACTGAGCTGAAGTCATGGGCTGTGGTAAAGGCATCAATTATGCCCAAATAAAGAGCCTTTTCCATTATTTGTTGACAGCATGGGAAGGGACACTGGAGAATTAGTGTCAGTCGTATTGAGCATGTGATGAAGGGTGACATTTTTCTCCTCACACTGAGAAGACTGAGTGCAGCAAGCTGCAGTATTTTCCCAAATTCTTCACAGAAGCACTTGGACACAAAGGATGTTTAATCTTGGCTGCCTTCAGGAATTTGAAAGTGTAACGGTTAATCCTGATGCAGAACTACATGTCCAGATGCATGCATCCCTGGATATTTCTATTGGGGGAAGAGCAGTTTAATTTAGCTTTGGAGATGAGAGGTTTGTCTTCTCTAAAATGAATGTGAGGGCATTCAAATTGGGACCAGTGTCAGTGTTGGACAATGGTTGTGTAAACACCAGAGCCAGTAGCACTAGCTGGTATAACAAAAGCATTAGTTAGAAACACCTCTTTTATTTTACATGGGGTAGAAGACAAACACTGGGGGAAAACTGATGTTTTCCCTCTTTGTTTTCCTCAATTCTGCCAAGTAGATGCAAGCCCTTCATAATTCTCCTTTCAACCACACCCAAATACTCTCAACCTCCCTGCAGTGTTTGTCCCAGTGTGTTTTACTAATTGTTTGTTTTAAGGAATATTTATAGCTAGAAAACTTGTCTTTTCTTACTGCTTTAGAGCTGGTGAGGACAATGGTGCAGTGTACCCCTCGGTAGAAGATTCCCAAGAAGTGTGTACCACATCTTTTTCCACCTCTCCTCCATCTCAGGTAAGAGAAACCAGGCTCTTTTTACTTCTGGACAGAACAATTGCTGTAAGAATAGTTTGCATATTCCTACATCAGCTATTGTGCAAACAGAAAGCCTCCTGCTGCTAATTAAAATTTAATGTGTGGGTTATTTATGTCTTTACACTCTTGAGTAAAATCTATTGAAATTACATACTGATTTAAATAAAATTCCAGGGGTCTAGAAAGACTGAATTACTGAGAAGGATTAAAAGAGTCTACTCCTGTAGCTGGGCTGAGGTGTGCTTGAAGAGGATAGCAGTGTACTTAACACATTTACATACCAATACTGCATGAGGAGGAATTGAAGACATTGATGCCAGGCAGCCTAAGTAGGGGTGACAGACTGACATTGAGAAAGAAACAATGTAATACCAGGAAAATGCTGGAGAAAGACCGAAAAAGACAAAAGCTCTATTTCTTGGACCATCTAAAATTAGTTGGAGCAGCAGGAATAAGTATTGGCAAAAAAATTGCCCGTGGAAATTTCATCTAAGTTTTAATTTTAAAATAAATAGATTATGGTTTCCTTTTGAATATGAAAACCCAGAAACTTTCAAGTTGTTTTACTGTCTTACGTATCTGACTCCACAGTTCTGTACTTTGAAGACATGGCCAGAGTTGCAGTTGTCGTATCGCTTTAAATATTCAGGATTGCCCTGCCTTGTTGTCCAGCCAAACAGATGGCTCTACTGACCTTTAAAGACAATCTAAAGACTTTAAATCTCTTTTGCTGTCAATGTGAAACATAGAACGAAGTATAATTGGAATGCTGTTCCAAACTGAAAGAATTTGCTATGGGTCTTTCTGCTGCTTCAGAGGAATTAATATGCCTGGTTTAGCAGGCTCTGCTGTATGAATGAGCTAGAAATGAGCTTCTCTTAGGGAGCATTTTTGTGCCAAAGTGATTTCAGGTGGCAGGGCATCAGGCAATGTGGAACTAATTAGCCAGTACTCACGGTAAGTCTGATGGAATAAAGCTTTTCTTATTCTGCCATACACAGTTCAGGAAATGAGTTTGTGGCTGAGCTGTGTCCTGTGTTTTCCTAAAGTGGGGTAAATACAAAAGATTTCATAAGGAAATTTCCACTGGCTTGCTTGTGCCAGTGTTACTTAACAGTAGTAGTGTATGTAACTACATTGAAGTTGACATTTCCCCAGGGGTCATGAAGCTTTACTGTCATTGAGGGGAAAAGCTTTATGAAACCACTTGAACCTTGAGGATTCACATTAAGTATGAGCCTATGTTCTTGCTTTTTCTGTGGCTCATAGT
This sequence comes from Eopsaltria australis, assembly GCA_034509425.1. Classification (NCBI taxonomy): domain Eukaryota; kingdom Metazoa; phylum Chordata; class Aves; order Passeriformes; family Petroicidae; genus Eopsaltria; species Eopsaltria australis. Next base: position 5,637,943 of record JAVTVJ010000241.1, read on the forward strand.
TGCCATATGCTGTGCCCTTATTTGTAAAGCAACTGCCAGTCTTTGTTACCACAGTTAGAATTGTAAGGCTGCCTTGGCAGAGTGGACTTTAAAGTAAATGAAAAGGGAAAGAAGTTGTTAATTTTTTTCTCCAGCTTTCTGTATGTCCTATCTAGATTAATGGCTAGGAAAATACTAGGAACTGTGTGATTTTGTGGGAAAATTGTGTGAATCTCTACCTGCCTTCTCAGCAAAAGTGAGGCCTAAGCTGTGTGATAGAAGGAAATAGTTGTTACCTTCTCTGTGAGCTTGCATGTCTCTGTATGTGTGTTGTGAAGTAGCCCAAAACTCAGGAGAGTCTGCTCATGAGCAATATCCAGACATAAAGCTGAAGCTTTCCTCAAAGGAAAATCATTGGTAGGAAAATGACAGGGAAGGATGTATGGGACTGAACCAGGTTTGGATTGCCCTTTTTGCATTAGCACCCTCTGTGAGACTGTTTACTTCTGGAGTTTTGCTCCTGTTGATGGAGTTCCCACTTCACATCAGTATGTTTGAATTGCACTGTAGCCTGGGTCTCCTTTATTCTAAGGGTGCAGCACAGACCTGCCAAGATAGGATCCCTCAGAAAGCTGGAGGATAAGGAGTATGGATGGATGGAGAGTGCTAAAATACAAGTAATTTGTAAATTAAAAAAAAAAGTACTTGACTTTTTCTGGCATCTGCTCAGCCTTCTCCTTGCTAATTGGCTGGTACCAATTATAATTAACTGTAGAACAGAGTCTCTGGCAGTTACTTTCTGTCAGGGTTCACTGGAGTCTAAAATATCACCTGTGTTCAGTGGTTCACTCAGATTGGAAATCAGTCAATTCTTTACAAAATTAATGTGCTTCTGGCAATACTGAGACTTCTGCTCTGTGTAGGTGTGGCTGCTGCAGCCAAAACCTCTTCACTAGCATTCAGTTCATCCAACTCTTCGTAATTCCTCTCTGAAGTCCTTCTCTCTCTCTCTCTCTCTCTCTTTCTCTCTCCTCCCTCACTCTCTCTTTTCCTTGTTTCCTCTGTTTGTCTGTGTCTGTGCACAGTGTGTTTTTACTGTCACAAAGGCACATTTTCAGACCCCTCCTCCTGTGGTGACGGACACCTTGAAGGTCCCAGTGATGGGACTGGCCTTTTCACATCAAGTGAGTTGTCAATAGAATATGCTCTGCATGGCCAGCATATGAGTTCTGGCATGACAAACCAAACACAGGAAATTTGACAATGTGGAGTATTTGTTGTGCATGGGAAAGACTGGTGGACCCATGATGAGCCAGGCACTTCACTGAGACTGGATTCTTAAATGCCTTTGCAGATGAAAGTCTCCCAAACACAGGACAAGCACCTCTGAAAATACAACAGCTGTCAAGGATTGTTAGTGAAAGATACAAGTAGTAAGGCACAATTCTGAGTGTTTTCTGTTAACAACCAATGTCCCTAGAACCTGTGCAGTCATTAGAACTCCACTCAGCTTAACTAGTCTCCTGTGAATGAAAGTGCAGTTCCTCATTTTGATCCCTGTAAAGGACATCAGCTTTGGCACTGCTGGAGTTCACACTGATCTCTGGAAGAAATGTTCCTCTTGAGGTCAGGCAAGTCAGAACAGGAAAATTTTATCTAACCTGACTGGGTAGATTTCTGCCTGGGATGTGTAAGGAATTTCTCCTTGGTTTCACTGCTTCCAACACTTCCTAAAGCGATCTCACAAGGGTTAGCTTCCCAATTTTCTTTACCTTGCACATTTATGGGACCCTGTATTCTTTCACTCAAGCTATTTGAACAGCTCTGGAAGATCAGCAATGGGAGTAGATTCAAACAGTTGATAAGGTAGTTGTTTTGGAATGAAAAAATATTAAATATTAGCTCTTTAGTAAGTTCATGATGGCATTCATGCATCTGGCCAGTGTCAACCCACTACACCAGTATGTGGAACAGGCCTGTAGAGCAGAGTTTCCCTGTGACTGGATGTCAGCCATACCTTGCACAGCCTCCTCCTATGTGTAGGAGGAAGCCAATCTTGTTTTCCTGTCAAGGCTCAGACTTAGTCCTGTGGACTACTGTCAAGTAATCTTCATAGCAGTAAGAATTTTTTAGAGCAATAACCTACATTATTGATTCCAGTGGAAATCTAATGTCCTTCTGCCAGCCTGAAATGCTGTGCCTCTGACTTTTCCTGTTCCTTCTTCAGTGACTGGTGATTATTCAGGCTGTGGGGCATTCCCCTTCCCTTTCCTCTCTCCTCTCCCTTTGCCCTTGTTTTTTCTCTTCTTTCTTAGCTTTCCAGCTCTCGTCTTTCCTATCAGCCTGCTGCCCTGGGAGTTGGATCAGCTGACATGGGGTATCCTGTACTCTTTGCTGGTGGCTTGAATGCTGCACACCCTCACCAGGTACTTGTAGAGAGTAGAACCAGTGTGGCTGGTATTGCAGCCATTTGTGTCACTTGTACACCCGAGAGAGGCATTGACACTAGTGCATGCATTGGTATCCTGTCTGTCAGGAATGGAAAGAATGTAAGGTAAATACAGAGAAAGCACAACTTCCACAGGAGCTGGAGATTGGCTCCTCAGCATCCCTGACTTTACTGGGGGAGGGGTCATGTGGAAAAACTACACCAAGAGGGCAGGCACCAGGCCTGTCGGCCTGCACCAGTTTGTCACTGATTCCAAACTTTGCCTGTCTTACAGAACTGCTGCCTCTGTAGCTGTCCAAGCACAGTTCTGTAGGCTAGACATAGGATACACTGACAGCTCATATTGACATAGTTATACTGGTTCACTGACAAATAAGCAAAGTTGACAGAAGTCTTTTTCTGCCTGTGACATTGGTGTTACACCAGTTTTGCTGACACAATGTTCATAGAATAATTTCAGTTGGAATGGGCTTACAGTGAGCATCTAATCCAACTGCCTGACCAGTTCAGGGCTGGCCAAGTTAAAGCCTGGTATTAAGGACATTGCCCAAATGCCTCTTAAAAACTGACAGCTTGGGGCATTCACCACCTCTCTAGGAAGAGAACACTGTTCCAGTGTTTGACCACCCTCTCTGCAAAGAAATGCTTCCTAATGTCCAGTCTAACCCTCCCCTGGTGCAGCTTCAGACCACTCCCATGCATCCTATCACTGGATCCAGGGAGGAGATCAGCACCTCCTTCTCACTTCCCCTCCTCAGGAAGCTGCAGGGAGCCATGGGTTTGTAGCAAGAGGATGTAAGGTTTTTTTCCTCCATTCCTCCCCATGAAGCAGAGGACCTACAGCCAGAGAACTCTGCAGTGTAAAGCAGGCCTGGAGAGGAGTAGAGTAGAAAATGAATAAAAAATGAGTGTGTAATGTGATAATCCACTTCTACATGACATCTCTCTCAGGCTTATGAGGGCTAGAGCCCAGTCATTTGCCAAAACCCCCACAACTTATGCCCAGTATGATGGAATCTGCTTTGTGGTGTTGGTTTGATTTTGAGATCTCTAACTTGACTGTTCCTCTCTATCTCAGTTGATTGCTCCAGGCAAAGAAGGGGGAGTTCCCCCAGTTCCTAGCCAGCCAGCACATGGCACTCAAGCTGACCAAGAGAGGATGTGCACCCCACTGGATGGAGTCCATTACTCAGCAGCTACTCCTTCTAGCAGGTAGGTTGGTTTTAGATGATCCACCACTTTTGCTAACCCATTTATAAGCCTATTAAGATAAAAAATTTTGTTTCCCCTTTTTGTCTATTGTTTGTAGCATAACTATTGTCTTTCCATCCCTCAAAACAACTTACAGGTTTCTCTGATTGGGGCTTTTTCAGCCCTTCTCCAAGCAATGATTTTGCCCATCTACTTAAGCCTGCTAGTCCATGTAATATCCTTCTGTTATGTCAACTTTATTATCAATTTTATAATTTTTTTCAATCTTTCTGCTGGTTTTGCTGGTTGTAAAACAAGATGAAGTAAGCTCACAAATAAGTCTTAAATTCTCTAGAGACTTAATGTTCATTGTTACCAAAGCCAGTTGTAGTTACCATGAGTCTGTTCACCATTTTAATAAGAAATTTTAGGCACAAAATTACTTAAAAGAAAACAATGCTACCTCAAGCTGTCCTAAATCAACTCCCTCACAGCTAATGAAATCCTTCTGTTTTTTTAATCACCATATTTATTTCTTGAGAAATCTCTCTTGGGGTCACATAGTTGTGAGTCACAGAGATTTTGCTCTGGGGAAACCAAAACTCAGTTGCACTAGCACTTTTCTGGGTATAGTATCTAAGTAATCCTCTTCCCATGAGACTAAACCATGCTTTTGTTTTAAAGTTCTGAAGACCTGTGGTATGAAAAAACTCAAAACAAACAGGTCATGGAAGTACCTAATAGCCAAGGAGTGAATTAATCATACTGGGAGTGGCTGTTGTGATGCACCAGATTGCTGCACTTGAAAACTGAGTGACAGATACAATTGTGGTTCTTGCCCTCACCTCCTTAGAGATCTGTGACTACTGTGTTACTGAAAAAATAATAGTGATGAACAGGAATTGCTGTGAACACACACAAGTTAGAAGTCCATTTCCCAGAAGAAAAGCCTATTTCGGTTGGCAGCAACTTTTCATTCAACTAAGTAGGTTTTTTTCCAGCTTTAAACGAAAACCTGATTCCACAAATGTCCACTCTCTTTTTGTGCTCCTGACGGAGGAGAAAGGTATGGTAGAAGGACAGAAATTTCTGTTGTCCTTCTTCCAATATTAGAAGTAAACCAAGAAAAATGAAGGAGTCGTAAATAATGTTATTTATCTACACTGTTTGTGTAATGAGGCACTAATTATCTATTTTCCTCCCTAGTGAGGACACAGAAACAGTATCCAACAGCAGCGAAGGAAAGTGTGGCTCCCCACATGACCTTTTGGAGACCATCTTTATCCGGAAGGTGGGAGCTTTTGTCAACAAACCCATTAACCAGGTAAGAGCAGTAGATCTTCTCAGAGGGCACCATAATACTCTTCTTTTCCCATCTGTTCATACACAGAGGAGCAAAAAGCATCCCAATGCCAGGGCAGCCTCAGAGACTGAGTGCATATTTCTGCCTGCTGCCATTTCCCTACAAGGTTTTGCCAAGGTGTATTTGTTTTTCATAAAATCCCTTTGGGACATGACAGCCATTGAATTTGCTCCCCTTTGCCAACACCCTTTTTGAGAATAGAAGACTTGATACTCCACTTGAATCAAACAATGATCTGCCACTACTACAGGTCCATAAACTAGGAAAGCTGTAGCAAGCCTCCCTTCCTTCAAGGAACATGCAATAGACCTGTTCATCCCTAGAAGCAAGCATGTAAGTTCAGCTAGGGCAGCTTGAGATCTGCCCAGTTCCTAGGGCTGCAGTTCTAGGCCTTTTGGATGAAGGAAGGAGAACTGTTTCATTTGTAGCAGTGCATTAATCCTTGCCTATATTATACGAGATATGTATAGAAGCAATCCCACCTCAAGGTATGTATCTGCATTAGGTCGACTGAGTATCATCTCTGGATTTCTTGCCTTTTAAATGAGGTTGTCAGCCTCCTGCCTAACTGCTGATGTGATTTTGGGCCATTTTTAGCTGGCCTGACAAAGACATTCAATATCCTTTTCTGTGCTGGGTAAGCAGAGCATCTTAGTGAAATTTTGTTTGCTAAATCTCCTCAGGTGACCATGGCCAACTTAGACATTCCTTTTGCCATGTTTGCTCCCAAGAATGTTGAGCTGGAAGATAACGACCCCATGGTAAGACTCTTCCAGAAGTACATGTGCCTTCTCAGCATCCCTTATGCAAACATCCCTGCAATTCTCTGCCTTGAATACACTTTGGTTTTGGAGAAAATAAGTAGTTACGCAGATTTGGTTCGTTTCAAGAAGTCTCCTGTGTTGAATCTTGGGCTCTCTAGACATGCAAATAACAGCATGTGTTTGCTGTCCCTGCTGTAGTTAATGTTTATAGTGCAACCTCCTAACTGCCCCCACACTGCCAAAGTACACAGACAGACAAGATTGTAAGATCAGTACTCACCGTCTTTGATTTCTTGGGCAGGTGAATCCTCCTGAATCCCCAGAAACTGAATCTCCTCTACAAGGCAGCTTACACTCGGAGGGCTCCAGTGGCAGCAGCACAGGGAACACCCATGATGACTTTGTTATGATCGACTTTGTAAGTGCCCTCATCAGAGCTCTTACACAACACCCGCACCTTAGGTGGGCTGCACGTGCTGGTGTGATGACAAATGATGTAAAGAGTAGTTTTCAGTGAGTGTGAAAAAGACACATCATTCACAGTACCACACTAGGGCTTGACAGCCCCAGAACTCTAAAGACACTGGTACTGGGAATCAACAGCTACAAATTAAATACCATTTCAGTTCTCTACCAACGTTTGGGCTTGGCATCCTCTCTCTTAACACCTAAAGGAACCAGATGCCAAAGAAATGTTCTCTTCCGACTGCTCAGGTGATATTGTGATATCAACTGATTGGCTGTTCTTCAGTTATTTAATATGCATTATTGCAGCAACAGTTGTAATGCCAAGATGTTTACTGATAGCAGGTAATGACTTCACCTGAGATTATAACAAAAGGGAAGCCAATGTCTCTGGGAATTAACAGCAGTATCTTTGATTCTAGAAACCAGCATTTTCAAAAGATGACATTCTTCCAATGGACCTGGGGACTTTTTACCGTGAGTTTCAGAACCCGCCTCAACTCAGCAGCCTCTCCATTGACATTGGAGCACAGTCCATGGCAGAGGATTTGGTATGGAACCCTGAAATTTCTGTTTGTGGGAATCAGATGTACTTTATCGTGCTCTTCCTATTCCTAGTGTGAAAAAAGTATCTTCATAGAATTGTAGAATAGTTTGAGTTGGAAGTAACCTTTAAAGGTCATCTAGTCCAACACCTCTGTAATGAGCAGGGACATCTTCAGCTAAAGCACGTTGCTCAGCCCCATCCAGGCTGGCCTTGATTATTTCCATGGATAGGACATCCACCACCTCTCTGGGCAGCCTGTTATAGTTTTTCACCAGCTGCATAAAAAAAAAATTAATCTAGCCTGAATCTACCTTCTTTCAATTTAAAACCCTTGCCTCTTGTCCCATCACAACAGGCCCTGCTCAAAGGTCTGTTCCCATAAAGGTCTCCTTTTAGTACTGAAAAGCCACAATAAGGTCTCCTCGGAGCCTTCTCATTTCTAGGCTGAATGACCCCAAGTCTCTCAGCCTGTCTTCACAGGATAGGTGCTCCAGTCCTCAAATAATTTTTGTGGGCTTCCTTGGGACCCACTCTAACAGGCCCCATGTCTTTCCTATACTTTCTAGAAGAGAGACCTTGCCCAAAGGCAGTCCCACACTATAATATATTCCAAACAAATGCAGATTTTTTTGTGGCACACCTGAGCTGGTTGCCATTGAAACACCCCAAACTAATCCTACCTCTGGGGTGTCACACTTAAGTCTGACCTTGCAGCCTGAGCAGAGTTGAAGTTCTGGTGTGGCTGGTGAAAGTCATGTCTGGCTGAGTGCTCTATTAGGCTCTCTGGCACTGTACCATACTGTGGAGAAAAATGAAAACCTGAGCCTGAGAGCAGCAAGTGACTTGATGAAGGCAGTGACGTGAGTGGGTTATTGTGCTGCAGCTGGTGAGGATTGCACAAGGTGAGGCTCCAGTGCACCTCCTGTTCCCGCAGAACAAACAGACTCTGGGCAGAGTGCCCTTCTCAGGGTCACTTGCTGGATGCTGCCAGAGCGCTCCTGGTTTTGTGCATGTAGAAGGGAGAGCCCAGAGCATTTGAGAGGGATTGCATGGCTCAGAAACAGATTTTTTTTCCTAGTATGTTTAAAATTTCCTTCTGTATGCTGTGAATGAGCCCTGATCTGCACCTCTCCTTACCCTTCCAGGACTCATTACCAGAGAAGCTGGCAGTCCACGAGAAAAACGTCAAAGAATTTGATGCTTTTGTGGAAACCTTGCAGTGAAGCTGTTTCCCAGTTTGCTGCAGCAATTTTTCCTCTTCAAGGCATCCTGGAGATGACATCAGCAAATATCTCTATCGCCCCTGCACTGCCTTTTGTTCACGTTGACTAGTTCCTTCCATCAAGTGAGCTTTCTTTGCTCTCTTCAATGACAGAAATGGCTCATCTGCTGATTTTCCTCAACTTTTCCACCACATAGTTCTGGACTGCTTTTCCTGCTCACAGTCAGTTTTAAGACTTCAGTAGGGACACAGGAAGTCAAACTCCAGCATATGGAAATTTATTTTCTCCTCAGTTGGTGTTCTGTACAGAGGGGCTTTGTGAGAAGTTGCCATATACTTCCTCCAAGGGTCCTATGGTGTAAGTTCCCTAGGTAGAGCTTCTTGCTAACAGACTTTTTCCAACAGTCTCTGATCCTGTTAGAGCATAGAAAGTTTTGGCTTATTTCCAGGGTCTGTGAGTTCAGCAAATTCGACAGTTTGAAGTCCAGGACATCCATTCCGCAGAACTGGGCATTTCATCCTGACTTCAGAGTGCATGCTTGAAGCCCAGGGACAGACGTCAGCTTTGGGACCTGCATAACACAAGTTACCTTTGTTTTCCCGCTTCTAAGGAACTGGGTCTCTACACAGTGATTTTGTGCAAGGCCCTCTGTTAGGTGGCTGATATGCAGGAGTGAAACTACAGAAATGCTTTCCACATTTCCTTCCCGAGTGCACCGACTCTCGGCCATGCTGAGTTTCACAGTGTTGACTGTTGGCAAGCCTGCACGTAGCAGCTGTGATGATGCTGAATTCATAGTCTCTGCTTCTGAAACATAACTGTAAATACTAGGAATCCTATTTCTTTAGGGTTATGTAACTACGAGTCTTAGTCCGAGATTTTTTCCTCTAATCCGTGCAAGCCTTCCTGCTTTATGGTTAATAGATGATCTTAAGAATTAAAAAATATTTATTGCTTTTAAAGAAACCTATATTTAAAAGATGTTCTGTTTTCACGTAGTAGTGCGGGTCATTCTGTCCTGATCACTGCAGAGAGCATGTGTGCCATGGAACCCTGGCCAGTGAGACTGGTCTCTCTTTGCAGGAAAATATCCAAGATATTTATTTTCTAAGACAGACTTGATTAATATTATACTTTGGTTTGGGGACTGTGTGTCCATTACATCCAGTCAGGGCTCACTGATAGAATGAAATGCACACATCAGTGGAATGGAGTGGCAGGGACTTGGTGAAAAGCTGTTTTCTGATAGGCACAGATGAATTTGTAGTGTTCTTTGGTCATTCAGAAGGCAGCTTCTTTAAAGAAGCACACTTTTTTGGGAAGCTTATGGTACTTTTTAATGAGCTGGCTTTCGATTAGCTGAAATTTTATTTTTGTAATAATCTGGCCATTGACAGTGTGACTGGCTGGCAGTGCTCTATGGGCGATTTGGCTGTTGCATGTCTCATGTAAGGATGGGAGGAGGAACAGTGACACTAAACAGAAGCTTGGATAAGGTGGGTTTTCTTGTGGTTCTCTCTCTTCTTCCCCTGTGTAACTACAGTGAGCAACTGCAAGACCCCTTACTGTCCAAAAACACTTTTTTCCCCTTTCTTTCTTCTACGTGGAGTTGTGTTGCTTGAGTACTAAGAAACTATCTTAATTTCCTCAGAGTGGCTAAGTAAGCAGCCTTCTAATTAGTGCAGTGTGGCAGCTTCTTCAGCTTAGCTGCATTCATAGTTGAGACTGCCTGCAGCTGATGGGGGAACCCCAGCTCCACTCTGGAACACTATTTCTGTGCCACTGCTGGAGCAAGGAGCCAAATTCAGAATAGAGCTTACTGTTAGGTGAGAGCAATGCAGTGTTTTGAACTTTATCAGATTTTTTGTTGAGTGGTGTGTTTGGTGGGCAGTCTTGTAAGCTCTAAAACTCCAGGTAAGGGCTTTATTGAAGGAAAGTTACCCACCAGAACCTTTTTATTTTATTCAACCAATTCAACTTTTTAGCAACCTCACTTGGAAATTGCTTTGTCCTTGCAAAGTAAGATGCACAAACATTTAAGAAAGCTTCCAAGACAAAACAGTTAATAAGAGTGCTTTAGTTACATGGGCTGTAACAAATCCTTGATCCCCATCCAAGAGCCACCTTGTTTCACAGGTGGAAAGGGTGGCAGAAGGGTGCAGGAACACAAGGAATTAATGGATCAGCTGCCTTTCATCTGTGCTCAGGAAGTTGGTCTGCCGCTTCACAGGAAGTAGCTCATAGACAGGTGCTTGTCACCTTTAGTGATACTACCTGGGCTGCAGAGCAGCAGAGATGAGGCAAAGTTCTGGTTCACACCATAGGAATGGAAAATAGTCGAGGTTAAACTTCATCTAGCTGGCTCTCTTGTGCTCTTCTGCTGACAAGCTGTGGAGCTGGCAGGAAGCACTGCTGTTCTTGTTAATCCCACCCAGGAGGTCAGGGCTTGTACTTGATGGAATTCCTAACATGGCTACAGCTCTCACATCTCATAAGGCAGAATGTCACTGTAGCATGTTTTCTTCTTCAAAAGGCTGGAAAATTGCCTGTATAAGCTGCTAGTGTTGAGCTGGATGGCCACAGCAATAAGAGATTCTCCAGGGCCGAGTTACCTGCCTCTTCTCTGGACATCCCTCAGTTTCAACACACAGTTGCTACATCTAGGCTTTGAGTTCCCTGACCACTGCACAAATGCTCTGCTTCAGTAAAGATCTAGCTGCTGCTGTGGCATACCACAGATTGTGTAATGAAGGCTGTTTATTTTAGCAGCTCTCTGCTAGACTCAATATTAAGGACAGTATGTATGTAGCTGCTGATTTACAGATACTTTGGGTGGAGGGGAAGGCTCCTGAAGTGTATTGTTTTGAAAAGTCTCCAGTGTACTTCAGTATTTCCAATAAAACTTTTATGTAAGCAACACTCTCTATTTTTCTCTGTGTGTACCAACAGGTCTGGGACAGTCCCAGGCTCACGCTTGTTTTCCTCCAGGAAACAGGAGGGTCAGGGGCCTGTCAGTGAATGCAGGACAGCCTTACTTGTTTCTTGTAGATGTGCCACTGCTGCTGCCACTCGACAGATATACCTGGATCTGAGATTACATTTTGCTTTTTATTGAAATACAAAAAGTGCAAACTGTGAAATACAAGATTGGTGCAGATTAAAAGAAAATAAACAGTGTGAACCGTGAAAACCCAGGCCTGCACCTGACAAACATCAACAAAGAAGAAGGCAGGGAACGCCAGCAACAAAAGCAAAGCTGAAATTTTTGCACAGGAGCCCCTGTGCATTAAAAAAGGAAACTGGGACCAAACTGGCCCTCGGCTCTCTCAATTAGCACACAAGGCATCTGGATGGCCCCAGACCCCCTGCATCACCCAAAAGCTCTGGTGTCAGTTCACAGCTTGGGCCAGGGAGTGATCAGAGGCCATTAAGACAGCAGGAGGCTTAGCAGAGGGGAATGTTCTAGATGCTAAAAGCAGGAGGTTGATGCAGAACAAGTACCCCCACAGGAAGAAATGGCTAATAGCTAACCTGACAGGTAAGCCAGGGAAGAGACCCTTGGGCAGCTCTACAGCAAGGAGAAAACCGACACAAACCAGCACCTTAATTCTATACCACCCCTGACCTATACAGGGCAGAGAAAGCCAGCCCAGCCAGCACCCTGCCCTTGTGAGGAGGGAGTTTAAACCCCTGGCCTTGGCAGGTGCAGGCTCTGGTGACCACACACCTGACACAGGCTGCAGGCAGGCCCAGGCCAATTCCTTGCTCAGATCACAGGAGGGATATTTCAATACAAGGCATTCAGGAGAATAGACTGCAAAAGCAACCCTGGTTACTGTGCCTGCTCCAGGGCCCTCAGCAGCTCCAGCACACGGAGCAGCAGAGGAAAGGGGATATTTACAGTGGGTCCCTTCAAGGATTTGCGAGCACTTTCCCACCATGAGCAGTAGCAGTTCCCTGAACACTCTCCAAATCTGCTCCCTGCAGGCACTGAACTGGAGCAGGCTTTTATCCCTGCCTGCAGGGGATGAACCAGCCTCTATTTTGCTAAAAAAGGAAACATCATTTCAAGAATTCATAAAAAAAAAAAAAACCCACAAAAAAAAAAATGAACCACCAAACTCCAGCCAGAACTCAGACACTTGCAGTATTCCCTGCTTTCCTCCTGGACAGGAGCTACTCCAGCACTGCTCCTCTGGCTACTGGGCAGGGAACAGTCCTTGCTGCTCTGCAAGGCCAGAAAGAACATGCCACCTTCCACAGACAGTGCACAGGGCCAGGCCTCATGCACACAGGCACTTGGATTCCAGGTTGCTGAGCTTGGGCGTTTGTCCCACAAGTCAGCTGGGCTTGCCTTTCTGCTAGAGATGAAGGTGTGAGGCCAGTGCCAGCTGCAGATACAGTCAGAGCACCAAGTCTCCTTCTCCCCCTACCAAAGCCTCCACAGAGCAGGGCGCCTGCAGGGAAAGAGAGGCTGCACTGGGCTCCCTCAGCCTGCACAGCCTTGCCCCTTAAACACTGGGGCAATTACACCTCTCTCCACACTAGTCCACCCCAGGTTACTCCTCCACAGCACATCAGTCCTGCTAACTCACTCTAGAAGAGATCACAGATGAATTAGGAGCAGATTATCTCTCTCTCCAAAACATTTACTTGGTTACTGCTGTGAATTGTTCAGGATGAAACAATTCATAATCTGGCCAAACAGGGAAGGCTCCCACTCTTGGAAGAGGGAGCCTTGAAGAAGTCAGCAGCCTGGTAGCTTCCACAGAGCAAAGTCTCCCAGTATCTAGAATGGATCAGATGCATTCCTATCTTAGAACATCTCCTGCTCCAGTCTTAGTAATGCTCACTTTCTTGTTCACTGTTCCCACCCACATGATGGTGTGCCTCCTCCAAGCCAGCTGGCTGGACGTGCACTGCCTTGCAGAGCTGCCTATGTTTGCACCCATCCCCATTCCAGAGTTTAGGAAAAAGAACAATCTCCTTAATTCCTGCAGCAGATGCCACTTATTTTGATTACACCAGGGGCACACACCCTTGGTCACTGTTTAAAGAGGCTAAAATATTATGAAAAAGCAAATCCTATTTAGCATCCAGTAGCTTTTAAAAAAACAGTTCTGCTTGGTCCAAAAGATTTGTCCCTGAGGCCAGATGGAGCAGGGAGGTCTGGCCCAGGCACACAGGGCACAAGATACGAAGATAAATCACACCAGTGAAGTAAGGCTAGAAGCTCCCTCCTAAAACCTTGACAGGCCCAGGCTAGGAAGGATCTCTTTTAGCTCAGGTAATAGGAATGAGGCAACCTGAACCCAAAGGAGATGCCCTAACTATTGCAGCTCCTCTAGGGAGATGCCAGGACCACCCCACTCTGAGCTAGCCTTGCAGAGAACCCCATCTCTCCAGCTGTGCCCAGGCCATACAGGATGCATCTGACCATATGGCAGAGTGGAAGGTATGAACCCAGGAGGAGACACGGCAAATGCCCTTGGCATGGAGTAGCTGCTCCCTCACAGCTTTGGCACATGAGTGCTCAGCACCTGGGCAGAAATTTGTAATCCAGGCCTGGTGCACTCCACAGTGAGAGTCAGCCTCAGACCCCAGACCTTCCCTCAAGGCCATGCTCGCTGTTACATTGTGCTGGGCAAAGTTGTGCTCAAAAAGACAACTAGTCAAGGCAGTCTGTGCCAGTCAACACAGATCCATATGCCAGAAAGGGAGGCCTTGTGCTGCTGCCAGGACAGATGGTGATCATCATGTGTTCAGCAGCTCAGTGCCACTAGGGCACTCGGCTCCTGCCGTTCAGACTCACCAGCTGTCAAAGGGCACAGCTGGCCCACATGCACAGCCAGGCCTGGCATGAACCTTCCCAGCCAGGCTGGAAGTGCTGCTGGAGGGACAAACACACCTGAGCTGGGTAACTATGGGAGGCAAGTCATCCACTACAGTCCAGCAAACACTGAACAGTACCTGGAGGGGTGACCCCAGAGGGGCTGGGCTTTGGGCTAAACTTACCTTCATCATTTTGGAGTCTGACAGGTAACGCAGCCCGTTGCCGTGAGCCTGTCCTTCACCTGCCTGCCAAAAGCAGGGGTTCTAGAGTGGTGTTTGCAAGTGCAGGACATGCTGCTACCTGAAGCACAAGGGCTGCTGCTCCCTTCCCTGCTTTAGGTGCCTCTGGGGAAAGGCAGGATGCATGTTCAGTGCTGAGAAATGGCACTCACAGTCAGAATGTCTCCATCACAAAACCCAGCAAGCCTGTCCTAGCCCAGACAGCCCAGCTGAGGCAAGGAGGGGTGAGCTGGGGCTACTGGGAGCTTGAACAAAAAGATCTGTGCTGAGGAAGGGACCAGGAGGGCAGAAAAACTGCACATAAGGGAAGGAGGAAAGGAAGGCAGGTCATCTGATAGGGCAGAAGACTGGTGATGAGCCCTGGAGGAGCTGCGCAGGTGGGTTAGGACTCCAGTCTTAGCAGCTGAGAGACCAGCTCCCCTGCCATCCAGAGCTGCAGGTCTCCTGCTCACTTACTTGCACACTTTCACCATCATCTCCACAGCCCTCACTCTGCTCATCACCCAGATCTATGGTCCCTTTGTACTGGAGACAGCTTGGTCACAGCTCCAAGACAAAGAATGGGGAAGGTGGGCACAGTGTGCAGGTGTGGGCTGGCCGGATTCAGGCCTCCGCAGCCTCAAACAGCTCCTTCTGGTGGTCCAGCAGGAATTTGGTAAAGGTATTGATGGGATTGATGGCTTTTAGAGTGATGGCCACATCTTTGGCCCAGAGCAGATTTGGGCCAAACACAACTGCCAGGTTGGTGTTTGTCATCTTGTTTCTGTCACTGTGAGCAGAGACCTATGTGGGAGGGAAAGAGACCATCGTGAATCTTACAGAATAGCACAGCAGCTGCCCCCTACCCTCCCCAAAGCCAGTGCTGACAGATTCACAGAGAAAATGAGAGGAGAAAAGCTGACCAGTCCACACAGTAACAACAGGACCAAGAGCACTGTCAGATAATATCTCTGCAAGTCCAGATCACCACTCATGATCTTCCCTTGCAGTGGCTTCCCTGGCAGCAGGAAGTACTGTAAAGCAGATCTGGGACTCCTCTTCTACTCAGTTACTTCGTAGTTCTAGCTCCACCTAGGGGAGCTTTCAGCCTCCCTGCCATAGACCTCACAGGCTGTATGCCTGCACTATTTAGGCCACAGGTCTGTCTGCCTGCACCTCTCAGCATTATGACAAGGAAATGCTTAGGCTAGTGCTCACCTGCACCAGAAAGGCTGTCAGTACACGGAGCACGTGGTAGTTTTCTTCTGGCAAATCCTGCAGCGTTTTGCGGACAACATCCACACGCTTCTCCTCCTCCACACCTAAAAATCAAGAGAGATGGGACAATCCTCAGCACCCATCCTGATGAAGGCCCTGTTGGCAGACATGAGGTACCCCATGCATGTCCCCACTAAGACATCTCTGCCCTTAGCCAGTGCAACATTCAGGGAATAGCACACTTGCTACAACTCACTCTGGAAGTTGACAACATGGCTGTAGAGGCCAAAAGTGAGGAGGGGCTCAGGTAGCTCCCTCAAGAAGGTCTTGAGAATCACAGCAGGGAGGTGGACGTCTTCATACTCCTGGAAATCTACAGGCTCACCTGAGAAAGCAGAGCAGAGACTCAGTGCTCACTGGCCAAAGCAGCACCTCCTCCAGATGAGGACAGGACATGATTGTCAGAGCCCAAAACTAAGGAAGGATATTTTAAAGAACACAGAATGCTGAAGTACCACATCTTCTAGCAAAGTGGAAAAATATGTGCCAAAATCATCTGCATCTTTAGAAGTCACCAAATGAAACACGACTAAGTTTTTTCCTGGTCATCTTAAGTCCCTTCAGTATAACCAGACTAAGATGGTATATCCCACCTCAAAAAACAGGGAAACTTTCAGGAAAAAAAAGGGTTGTAAGGGGAATATGAGCAGGAAGGAATATGCTTTTCACACAGCAGAAGTACCAGACACTTCTCCCTTGCAACTCAGGTCATACCCCAAGATGAGACCTCACCTACAGACCTATTAGAGAAGGAGAGGATCCATGATGGACTAGTTCCAACACAGCTGCAGTTGGACAGTAGCAACCAGGGAATGAGAGGGGCTCTGATGTGTTTGGGCACTTACCCATATTGTATTTTTGCTGGACCTCTCTGACAACCTGTGTATTCGCTGATCTCCGGAAAATCCCCTCTGTAGTAAGAGCTGTGAAGTGACAGCAGATGGAAAAGAGAAAAATCAGCCATGTGAGAGTCTCTAAAAATGCTGGCCTTAACAATTATAAATCCATGCTGTGGGGCCTTCACACAGATATCAACGAGTCCCTTTCTTAGAGTACAACAATTCTTTCTGCTTCCACTATCAGACAAAGGATACAAGGAGCATTTGGGTACTTTTATACAAGTGGAGTATGGACGGCTGGAAGAAGGAGGTCTCCTAAGCCCTGTACAATCTCACTTGAAGTGTAACTCACCCAGTTCTAGACTTCTCTTTTTTATCTTACCACAGACTTGATGGGAACTTGGACGGAACAGAGGTCACTGATAAGGGACTGCAACTTCCCCAAATACTTACCATACTCCTGCAAGTGAGCAATGGTGTCTCTGACCACCAGAGGAACTGGAGACTGATCAGGGCTCTTCTCCCTGAGACTGCAGCAAGAAACAACAGGTTACACATGACTGGTCCTGTCCTGCATGCAGTCCCCAACTCTTGGAGTTGCCCACACAAGCTGTACTATGTATGATCTTGCTATTCCCATCCCTGGTTCAGCCATTATTCCAGTCTTCTATCCTCTTCACCATCATGTCACATCATTCACTGGAGCAACTTTGAGCTCATTACTAGACCACAGGAACATTTTTCCATCTTCTGTAAAAATCTCAGCCTGTATATGCCAGGGCAAAGGGTTTCCCAGAAGGCAAGGATGCTAGTTATGAATCAGGTGAAAAGGGTTACGTTTCCTTTTTCCTCTCCCATAGGAACAAGGGCAGAAAGAAGCTGACACATGAGAAAAAAAATTTTAGCCACCACAGTCCTGTGACAGAAGATTTATCAACACAATGGCTGCCAGGGAAAACCTTGTGACACCAAGGTGTTCACTGCCACCCTCACGTTTGATTATCCAGAGGACTTGATAGCTTGGAGATGTTCACTGCTCCCAGGCTGCTAACAAGCTCAGGCACACAATGCCACGGCAAACACCATCTGGAAATGCTGCACTGAAGCTGGGGAATGTGTTCCCAGACTGCCTCAGAGGATCTGTCTAGCTACAGAGTACTGGCTCCTCCTCATTCCCCAGGGAGGCAAAACCACACTCAGAGTTAAAAATACCTTCAATACTGACTCAGTATCACCAGCCCTTGCCAGTGTCTGTGCTTGCCTGTGCAGGAATGGGGAGTGGGATTCACTACAAGGGTGAATAGAGGTGCTTTTAAAATAGAATTTATGATTTGGAAGACAACTAAGAAACAAATCTGCAGCACTGCTGTAGCATAGTCCTAAAGAGACCCCTATCAGCCTCCTACAGACTTCTTTTGCTTAAAAGGAAGTCCAATAAAACTGTCCCCATGGCCCTTATTTTGCTCCTCCCTTAATGACCCCAAGTTGCAAAAACAATCTAACCCAGGGATCAAGAGAGTGGAACTGAATTGAGTTAGTCAGGATCTGGACATGAGCAGAAAGTTCCTCAGGAAAATGATTAAAGTTTCATAGGAAGTCTGAACTGCAAGAATTTTTGCAGCCATTTTTTGCTGTTGTTCAGTTACAAACAGTGACCTCATATCAAGCAAGTCAGGGAAAAAGCAACACAGTCCAGAGATACTCACTGCTGTAAGGAGACTCCAAACTGCTGGTTTGGCAGTGGTGGGCGTGGGGGTGTTGACTTCTGGGGCACTTGCAAAGGTTTCTGCAGGGATCTCAGGTATTCATCATACCTGCACCAAAACACAGACTAGTAAAAAGCCACTCCACCTCCCAGAAAGTGCATGAACCCAGCACTGCACACCCACTGGTAACAGCACCACACCAGTATGGTCCACACCTATGCAAAACCAGAACAGGCAGCTCTGGAGCATGAGAACATCTGGTTGCCAGAAAAAAATCAGGGAGAAAAGGAGTATCTATCTGGAATCAAGAGTTGAAGTCGCTGAGTAACAGCGTGGGCAGGAGGCCAGGACAGCACTGCTTGTGATGAGACAGATGCATATGTGGGTGTGCGACAGGGAAGCAATCTGGTAGGACTGAGATTACGGCAACTCTGGGAAGCCCCAAAGACAAACTGAGCAGTGCAGAATGAGCTAAGCAGGTGCCCAGACACAGCAGATGCACACCATGAGCTCCAGGTCAGTGTTAAGGTCAGCATCTTGCAGAAAGTCTCCGGGGGGAGTGTGAGATGCAGGATTGGTGCTCCACTGGGGGAGGATTTTTAAGTCAAACATAGCACTTGGGACTGGGGCCAAGGACACACAGAAAGGACCATAGAGAGAAACCACAGTCTTGAAGGCAACTTGTCACCACACCCTGCAAAACCACTCCCTGAGTGGAAAAATCTCTTCCTTCCCCTGTCACTCTTTCCAAAAAGTCCCCTCTCACAGAACCCTAAGCAAGGGGGAGACAGGCAGTATTCTCACTTCAGCACTTGGCTTGGGATCCCCAACTGCTCCAGCTTCACATACTCCTCCAGCTCACTAAGGTAATTCACATAAAAAATCTTTCGTCCAAATTTAAAGCTGAAAAACAAGAGAAAGGTAGATTTGTGAGCAATTGGGAAATTCAGTAACAGAACCGACTTCTTATAGAAAAGGAGAGCAGTGGGCTGCAAGAAACATCAGTGGGGCAAAGGGTAGGTATGGCTGAGCAGCAGAGATGTTACCCACATCACTTTCTCACTCCATCTGTTTTACCAGGACATGCAAAGACTTTCCAATATACATTAGAAACCCTAGCAGCAGCAGGCTCCCTCAAATGCTGGATTTCTCCTTCCTATGTTCAGCAGTAGGCTTGAGAAGATTTTTCTCCCAATTATTTCACAGAGTTATGATTTCAGTATCACAATAAAATATTTGAGTTGCAGAGCCTGCAACTTTTTCCTGCTGTTTGGCTGGAGAGAAAAGGAGTAGCTGCAAACTCTGTAGGTTCCTAAGGAGGTACTTCTGGTGTGTGAGTATTTCTGAGCTCAGAAGTAGGAGGAGATAGAATAAGGTGAGAGACTCCAGGATAGGCTTGCCAGCCTGGGCTCACCTTGTGCCCCTCTGAGAATGCCCCATTGTCACCCTCCAGTGCGAGCATGTGGGTGAGCCTCCAACACTGCTTCCTGCCTACCTGATCAGAGGCTTGAAGAGTATCAGTAGGGTCTTGATGAACATGGTTGGATGCACAATATACAAGGCTTTGATGTTCTTCTTGTACCTGTCAAGAGAAGCCCAGTAATGACAAGCTGCACTTTAAGCAGAGGAACCAAACTTTCCACAAGATTAAGGCACCCTGGCACTGAGCCACACCACACCCCAGGCACTCATGGCCTCTGTTCTCCCATGCTCTGTAGCTGTGTCAGGCCACTTGGGAGCCTAAGGGCATGCTACCCCGTATTCCAAGATTCATCTAAAAGCAGTGAGCAGCCTCACCAGGAACCTACAATTATGCCATGGGGCTGATAGGCTTGCACCAGGTCCTGGGTTTGCTGCCTGCCTGTTGGCTTAAAGGATGTAACTACAGAAGGAGCTGTTTATCCTATGATTCAGTCTGCACTAAACAACAATACACCTCCTTAAGCAGGAAAATAAGTGACAGTAAATTATGATCACCAAGCTACACAGGGGGCCTGGGAAAGATCCTCTATGTTAGGCATCCTTGCTTGCTGCAGCCTTACTCACTTGCGATCAAATTCCCTGTAGGCATCCCGCAACCAGCTCAGGGATGGCTTGTTCTCACTAGTCAGGCCATGGTGCAGGTACACCAGCGTGTAATCACTCTCCACATACTGGTCCAGTGTGAACTTCAGGTACCTGAGAAGAAAGAACTGATGAACTCACTTTGTGCTCTGCTACAGAGAGGCTCTTCTGCTCTTTGGAACTCTGTGCCATAATAGAGGACCTGCATCTCCAGCAATGGAGGTAAGCTCTTGGGAGGACATGTCCAGCTAAAGAACCCACTGGAGATGGATCTGTCCCCAGGAATCCAGCACCTGAGAATTAGGTGAGATTTAAGAAATCAACAACAGCCTACTAAGACTCTACTTACCCCAGCAGTTTCACGTGATCTAGTTGATGACTTGGGGGCATCCGGCAGGCACTGAACAAAATTACTTTTCTTCCATATTTGTCATCACCTGCAGATAAAATGCCAAAGATTACAGGGAGTTTAAGGACTTCATTGTGGTCTTGGTAGCAAGGGGTAAAGAAAGAATGAGAAACCACCATAACAAGTCAGAAGTCTGGTTTGCCACAGCTGCCAGCAAAGCTAAATATGACTTTCAGCAGTTACCATGGGCCTAGTGTGGAAGCAGAACACCAAGGGTCTGGCAAGTCAACAGTGAGAATGAAGAATAGATTCCCTGCTCCAGCCCTGAAAGGAGCAGAAGGACTGGAAGCCAGGATGCCTCGGGGCACAGAGGGATGGAGGCAAGCACAGAGCAGTGTGCTCAGAGCATTAATCCTGCAAAGCTGTCTCTGGGCACAGACCCTGTTGCACACATGTCCAAGGAGACACAGGGAAAACTGCCCCTCACTGGCACAATAACTCCATCCACCCTGCACACAGTCCCAGACTAACTGCTTACAGTCTGGTGCATCTGCTTCTTGCTTCACCTGAAGCTTAGTCCTGCACACAGAACACAGGCCATTTCATACCCTGGAAACCAAGAAATTCCTAGAAAAAGAGCAGTTCCAGTCACATCCCAAAGATGAGAAACAAGCATCATCCTAAGTCTCTTCTACAGATGGCCCAAGCAGCGCTGCTGGATTCTCCAAGGGGATTGTAGAATAAGCTCTTCACTGCTTCCTAGATTTTCCATCCACAAAGAGATTTTTCCAGCCTGAGACAGAAGGAGCTGCAAAATGCAGCACAACAAAGCATTCTTTGTAAAAGCCATGCAGAAAATAGTCCCCATCACACTGGAGCCAAATAACCCATAAAGCACTGTCATGTCATGGAGGACACTCCCAGCCACCACTTGAGGCTTCAGAGACAACAAGCCAAGTTTTCCCCAAAGCAAATCATCAACCATCAGTGGACTTCTGGCAGTAGAGATCTTGGCCTCACAAACAAAGCCCAAGCAGATGCACACGGCCAAGCTTAGCAAACATGCTGGGGAATAGAGAGATTTGGATAAGTAAGAACCAGGTCACAAATCTTGCTGACATACAGAGTTTGAGGGAAAGTCTGATTCTCTCCCAGACATAACACTCGATCCATTTTGACAAAGATGACTTCTATTCAGCAGCAGTGGAGATGAAATGGTTACTTTAGTGTGAAGGGTTAAAGTCTTCCCACCCTTTTAGCTACTCACCCTGCTCTGAAACCTGTGTTTTCTTGTCAAGCAGAGAGTGCAACAGTGAATGGGGCTCTTGAGGTTATACTCAACAAAACCCTCCTTCCTCCCATATGGTAAACCATCTCATACAGACCACAGCACAGAAAAGCAGCAAGGATCACTAGCCTATGCAGGACAGACCTGCAATACATCATTCCTCTTGAAATAAATCCTTTTCCCCACATGGATTTACAATATTCAGAGCATGCAGCCATTTTGTCACCTTTGCACAGGCTCTGACCCTCAGCTACCACTTGGCTACACCTGCCATGCAGCAAGTGAGGTCTTGGAATAGCAAACGTGATGTTTCTGGGAATGCTGCCCGTTAGTACCAGCTGACCACTTGGTGCTGCAAATGGCAGCCAGAGAACCCATACACACCAGCCATGACATTAAGATGCCACCAGCCTCCTTTTGCCCCCATCTTGCCTGAACAGATTCTCTTGCTACTTGTCCACTTTTATTTTAATCTTTCAAGTCCCATTTTCAAGTGACCCACCAGACAACACAGAATTCACTGATGCACACAAGCCAGGAATTCTACAAAAGCTAAGGACACTGCAGCAGCACTAGGTACGGACCAGGAAGGGGGCATAGGCCATCACATTGACATACACATGCGGAGATACGGGGCAGCTGGGGAGGATGCATGACCTGGAATGCAGGACTAGGAGAGTGATGCAAGGCTCATCTGGAACAACCGGATACAGTCACAACCAGGCCACAAGACCAACATCACACTGCATATCCCACGGTAGCCCACTCTCTGCCTAGCTCAGTTTCTTGGTAGCTTGCTATGAGCTTTAGGACCAGGTCTAATGTAATTGAGTTGCCTAAAAGACTAAGTGCAGGTTACAAAGTCCTGGGCGAGGAATATGGCGTATTGTGACCCTTCCCATTGGTCTCGAGCAACTCGTATGTCTCTACCTGAAGGACAAAGGGTCCTGACTGCACAGAGCACCAAGAAGATGTAGCATTTGAGAATCTGTTGAGTTCAATAGTCGTGAAAGAGAATGGTCAAAAAGACAAGAGATCTTTGCAGATCATACATAGCTCTATGCTAAATTCAGAACAGGTGATCTCTTCAGTTAACTGAGAGGCTGCATTTCACACCAGAGTGGATGGTCTGAGGGCCAGATGCAGACTGCAAGCTTGATCAAGGCAGGCCTTTGTGGTGTGCAGTACAGCACCATGTTCGTGCCATGTTGTGGGTGGCCATACACTCAGCTCAGGCTCCTGGGCACTGATTCTCAGACCTGACAAGTCACAATTCAGGAACCACACAGCTTAAATAGCTTCCTCTGAAATGACATAAAAGCCTACAGCAAAGCCTATGCAGAGTCTAGAATCTTGCTCCTTATATAGCCTTGGTGAAAACGACTGGGATCGCCGGTAAAGAATAAACAGACAATCCATGATTCTGCCAGAGGGGAGATGGCATGTATCCCCTGGACAACTTCCAGGGCCAAGTACATCAAAAGATAATCTACAGAGCCCTGGATGACTGAAAAAGGAGTGGCCTGCTTTGCCTTCCAAATCAGAATGAATTTATGGATGAGACCTACAAAGGAACCAGCATGCCCTTTTCTGAGTTCTGGGTTTTGCTCCAGTTTCATCACACTGAGCTCAGCCTGTCAACACAGAAACTTTCAAAACCATCAACTGCCAATCTTGTTTCTACCTGACATATACCTGATCAGTCTCCTTGCTCCAGACATGACAAGATCAAAAATTCAGCATCAAAGGTGAACTATCAGTTGCTCCAATTTATAAACAAGAACCTAAAGCCCATTCCATGCATTCCTGTTGGAGAAAACTACCTTCAGGTGGCCTCCTACAGAACAGATTCTTATCAGGTTTGATCTTTCCCAGATGCTCCATCCCTTGTACTATTTGCTTTCCTGTTTGCAATAGTAATCTTATGTATCTAGGTTTTCACCTCTTGTTTGCAATTGCAAATAGCTGAAGTTTCCACTGAACACAACTACAGACCATGAATGAATCACTTGGCTTCTCAGGCTGCCTCCTACCTCTCCCAGATGAGGAATGCTCAATAGTTAACAACAAACCAACAGCCAATTATATACTGTCAGTACTCACAGAGTGCCCCAACTTCATAAGCTCATACATAAAACGTATTTTCAATGTACACTGGAATTAAACTACCTCCCTGAAGGATGTTTTTAACAACGAAGAGCAAGATAGTAGCCAATATGTAAAGCCTCTCCAGTCAAAACAGCTGCTCCTTTCAAGAGATATTAACCTGTAGCACTGATGGACATAAGCTCCTGAACACTGTTATGGCACTTTTAAGGCCTGAACTGCATTTTTCCTCTCACCCAAAAAGCAGCATTTTCAGGGCACTTCTGAGACAAGGGGCAAGGGAAATCACTGCTGTGTTTCTAAGTCATGAGTGCAAGGCCAAACTTCTAAAAGGGCTGAAATTGAAGTACTGAGGCAAATGTTTCAGATTGAAACCTGCAGCAATATGAACGTATCACAGCAGAAATTCACATCAAGATGGCAATAATGTCCCAAGTCAGGACTATTAAATGAATCTGCACAGTCAACATGGAAAATACAGGCTTGGCTTGCAAATCCTGTAATTTACTATTTCTAGGTAAATAGAAATATATCCACTACATATCCTGAAATATAGCATTCGGCATTTATGTCATGATTCGAGGCAGCCTAACTGCAGTCTAGAGACTCAGCTCCTACCTCAGTTAAGTGCCCACCTTGTTGAAAGATTTAAATGGGAATATCCTAGTACTTTGATCCTGAGAGAATGCAGGTGGATAAAACTTGTCACCAAAAACTAGTGTTACTGGTAAAACAGCAAAATTAACAGAGTTCAGGGTCAAGGAGAGGGCACCACTACAGAATACTGGAACATTACTACACACGTTTCACAAAGCTTAGCATGTTTAATCAGAGCCACTGTCAGTAAAAAATCTGTCAAATGTAATTTCATTTCAATTAGCTGTGCTAATCTTATGGCACAGCTGGGAAACATTTAAGTATAGTAGATTTTAGTTGCCTACTGAATTTCAGAGTGGATTTAGCCCTGCAGGAAAAGAAGGTAAGGAGCTCAAAGCGAAGTATTTTAATACATGGTATCTTCCACCTCAATATTCCCAATATCCAAACACTGCCGGAATCAGAAAGCCTTATGAAGTGAATATAGCTTTTACTGATACAAAATATACTAGGGGGTCAGATTAAAGAATGCAGAATGGGAGGATGTCTGAGGGCATAGAGAAAGGGAGAGAAGACTCCACATAATGAGAAAATGAGAATCAGCATTTCGATGAATTGTGTGAAGGTCTTAGCTGGAAGAATTTCACACCAATAGAAGTTTTCATGTACATTGGGAAGCATGAAAGCACCAGCAGCCAAATTATTGAGACTTAGGACTGAAGTCCGGAGAGTATTAACAAATGCTCAGCAAGCCCAGGGCAGTCAAACACATCTTGGGGCAAACAAGTTACCAGAACACAACATCTCTGCAGCCAAATGGAGAAGAAATAGATAACAGTTGCTTTCAGATAGAGAACCCAGTTTAAGTGCCAGCTGCTTAGCACATGAGTGCAGCAGCGGATCATGTGAAAGAATAGGAAGCAATCCTAGAATGAACTTCCAAAGCACATGTGATAACAGGATAAACTGGAGTTCAAACTGAGCTGGTCCAAGCAGGCCACCACCATGACAGGACAGGAACAGGATTTACTCTGAGACCCATGAGCCCCGAAGTGCCCAAAGTAAAGCCCATACGCCAAATTTGGCTCAGATGATTCTGCTGTGCCTGAGGCAGAGGTGCAGCCCTCAGACCACAATTTTGTGCAGCCTTTGGACTCCTGAAAAATTGCCAGTGCAGCCTAAGGCTGAGCAAAGTTTGGGCTCCCCTGAGACAGTCCAGCTACAGGCCATGGTCATGCTAAAGGAATACCATGATCTACAGAACCAAATGTTAGTGCCACAAAAAGTCTACCTACCTGGTTGGGCCCCATCAAGTGCACCCTGGTCTGGAGGAACAGAAAAAAAGTTATAGCAAGCCAAGCTTTGCATCCTTTCCCAGAAAGTAATAATGAGGGTAAAGTCTGAGAGCCTAGCCAGATTGCCACTGGGATGCATTTAGCTGCTGTCTGGCAGCCTTCCATCTCCTTCCATTTCATCTTTCCCCCATGCTCCTCTCCAATGCAGCCTTATCTAACAATTAGAGGCAATAACAGCAACCCTTGATTCCCAAATCTCTTTTTTGAACTTGCGACTAATTCTGTATAATCAAATTTCTTGCCCTTACCATTACACTTCCTCTGCCACCAAAATGTCAACTGCTGTACTGCCACTTTTAAAAGGGTTAATTGCAATTAACCTCTGAACAACTGAAAGTTGTCCTCTGAACAACTTCAGAAATGTACAGAGAATGGCATCATACCACATGAGTAACACATCCCACATCCATAGCTTTTTCTTCATGATTAGTAGACTCTGAATAAAAAAATAAACTGCCAATTAGAATTTAAAAAAAGGTTCCTCTAGTTTATGAAGGCATTTATTATCACACCCAGCCTCTTTTCATCACTCTCACAGCTATATACTCAACAGACCCACATGGGCCTATCAAGACAGGAGCCTTTGCAGAACAGGGCCCTAGGAAGAAATTCTCCATTCTCTTGGTCTCCCTTAGAAACTTAAAACTCCTTAGATACTCTCCTTTCCCTTGACCTTGTATATCAAAATATGGTGCACAAGCTGGACTTCCTTTGGATGAACTCAGTTCTACAGAGGCAACTCATCATTTTTTATCATACAGATAAACAAAAAACCAAAAGTTAAAAGCCAGAAACTATATCCAAAAGCAGCAGAAATGTAGGCAGAGTGTATTAATGGAGCCAATAACAATGTACCATGCCTGAAGGGAAAAGGACCCTTGTTACCCTTTGCTAATGGGCCTTTGCTCAGTCCATTAGCCATGAAAATCACCGTGCAACACACCTTCAATGCAAGTTTTGTCTGCCACTTCTACCTTTGCCTGCCTAGAGAAACAACAGCCACTGGTGCTCCAAGATTGATTTTACTTGCCCATGTCAATCATCAACACCAACAGCAAATCATCTGCATTAGTTACAGCTGTGGCACCTGCAGCCACAATGTTTGTTGGGTAGGTTTGGTACCAGATTCACCAATGAAAACAGATTCACTGCTGAAACTGCAGCTTCAACCTAGTAACAGAGAAGAAGGTACACTCACAGCTCTCCACCTTGTTTTCCTACTTCAATTACAGGTCCTACACATATTGGCATCACAGCTTTACTGTGAGGGCAGCTCCACAGTTTGACAATTAATAGTGTGAGGCAGCAGATTTCCCTCAAAAACTAACAGAAACATGCTCTGAGGTTCAACAAAGTTTTGAAATCATTGGGCAGGGATTACGTAGCTGGAGTATAGAGTGACAGCCACTTTCCTGACCAGTGATACACTATCTTCTATCCTCCATGGCAGTGAGAAATTCATATGCCAATATATGTTAAGCCCCTGTTTTCTTATCCCAAAAGAAAGCAAGGCAGTTGTTGTGTAAAATGGGAATGTTGATGAACCTCATAGCCACAGTTTTGCATATCGACCACAAAGAAGAGATCAGTATTTCAGACTGGGCAGCAGAATGAGGAAGGAACACCTTGCCAGAGCTCACCAGAGCCCTGCTCTTCCCACACAACCACAGGTTTCCACTACAAATTGCCCTCTCCAGAGACCTCCTTTAGATTGTTATTAACTATCTGCCGTAGTTTTGCAATTCAGCCTGTTCTAAAATTCAAGGCCAAGACTATGTCACATCTAGTCTGCCTCAAACCCCAAGAAGATGGAAGCAGCACCTTTGGCATGTAAGAACTGGCAGGAGAACACAGGAACTCTCAACATAACAGAAACCTGGGATAGTTCCTTAACAGCCCTCAACCAGGAGTTTGTGTTTCCTCTGAATGTTATGTGATGTGAGCAAGGAAAAAAACACACTTTGTGCAGTGAAAATCAAACCTCCTCTCTTCCAGCTTCTGGCCACGTGTAAAGAAGAATTTCACGGCTACAGTGCTCACAAAAAGAGCCACTCAGAGTCAATAAGAACAAAACCACCCAGCAACCTCTCCAGAGCCTGCATATAACACTCCATAAACACACACCTTAAGGCAGGTCTGAAAGGACCAGCAGAGCACCAACATCTTCCTTCAGAAAAGCATCAAGTCCCAGAACCAAAAGAATGTTTCTTTAAACTGTGTGATTCCTAACAATACTCCAGTTCTGAGTACTCCCTCAGGACTATGTCCTGGATGCCTTTTGCATCCAGAGAACACATCACCACATGGGACAGCAGTGACATGCCTGCTCCTTTCCCATGGACAGCCTCTTCCAGCAAGATCCCAGTCCCCAGAAGAGACAGGAGCACAGGGCACAAAGGAGAGTCTCCATGAAACTGCTGCACTATTATTAACTGAAAAACAAACCCCAAAAACTTATTTTCCTAACAAATTCTGCAAAATGTTTTTCAGTACTTTTACCTCTTTAGGTCAGATAGCCAGACTTTGCAAATACAGCATGCCTTGAACTGAATCAGAAATTAAGGTCAGTGAGAAAATGAGTGTGTTAACTTTTTGTCATCGAAACTGGGCTTTTATAAAGTTATTAACACCACGCACACACCCAGCAAGAAGCAATTACTTTTCTGACCACACAGGGTAACACTGGGATCATGGAGTTCAGCCTGAGGATGGGAACCAGCCCTCTGCTTTTGTCTCAAAATAGCATCATCGTCCCAGAACATATTTCAGGGCAGGCAGGAACAGAGTTAGCCATAATCTTTCTGCTCTGAAGTGCAGAACAGGGAAGGACATGGGACAGAAAGCTAATAAATCAATAGAATGGATAAAACTATCTTTGATCTGCTGCCATTTGCTAATATTTACAAGAGAACTAGGGTAGAATTATTTTGTTTCAGGCTCAGCATAGCCAGTGCTCATTGCACCTGGAGCTGGTGACAAACACAATTCTCAGCAGAGCCAAATCTGAACAGTTTCATATTAATCCTTCAGTGAGATTTTTATTCTCCAGGCTACCTCTAATAGGATTTTTCCAGACTTTCCCAGATTGTTTGCCTCCAACAACAGTCCAGAGAATACTATTCTGTCTGATACTCTGAACAGTTAAAACTATCAATTATTGACCAAAAAAAAAATTAACACCTTCACACCGGAACCCAGATTACAACTCAGACCCCTTTAATCAACTTCATGAATTCTCCTTTCAGGAGATGAGAAAGTAGCAAGTCTCAAACCTATATGGCAGCAAATCTCTGTCTGGAGCTGTGCTCCAAGCTCTCCCAGTGCCAAGAAAGGCACTGCACCACACGCTGTGTGTGGGACCATCACACGCTTTCAGACACATCAGCTACCGGTGAAAACTGGCCAGCAAGAGCCAAGAACAGAAGCTTCTCTGAGCTGTTTCTGCACTATACAGAGACACTGCAGGGACACAGAGCTCACTAGGAATACAAATTTAAACCACAACAGGGGAAGAGCTCAGAATGCAGGCACAGCTCCCAGTGAGCCACCATCCCACCCCAGAATCTTT
The DNA here is from genome assembly GCA_034509425.1 of Eopsaltria australis. Lineage (NCBI taxonomy): Eukaryota > Metazoa > Chordata > Aves > Passeriformes > Petroicidae > Eopsaltria > Eopsaltria australis. The sequence continues at coordinate 5,667,125 of JAVTVJ010000241.1, forward strand.
TCAGGAAGCTGGCTAATTCTTTATTTGCCACCCTAAACCGTGTCAAATGGCTACGTTCCAACAGCCACTGACACACACCTTCATTGGAGAGATACTCCATTCAGAGAACTGGTCAAAGAAAAAATCATGTTACCTTGGAACAGAAATCCCACGGAAAGAGTGGTGTTTATTTCAGGAGGCAGCAGACAAAGTATATCCTTGGTTTGGGCTGACATTCCAGTCTTATCAATGTCTCTGATCTAAACTCTGCTAAGCACTTTGTCTGAAGCTTAGTCTAAAGCGAACAACTGCATCATTTAACTCGCCCTTTGCCAGAGTCCTCAAACACCAGATACCCCTGCCATTCACATTCCAAATATTCTGGCTATTACCACTGAAATGGTGGAGTCCACACATCTGTCCCTTTCCAGTTTCAGCAGCAGAGACCAGGATGCAGACCTTTATAAACCCCAGTCCTGAAACTCCAGCCACATGGAAAAGAAGCTTAGTAACACATTTTTAAATGAAAGCACTTCTGGCAAATAATTTCAGGCATAATGCCCCAAATGTCAAACACCTAACCTGTCAAATTGAGCAGGAGACAATAAACAACAAGGTTTTAAGTCTGCCATCATAATTTTGTTCCACAAAAGATGGAACACGAGAGATCAGGAAAAATAAAGTTCATTTGAGAAAACTGCCCAGAACAGAATGATATCAAGACAACTCTTACCAAAGTAAGTGCCTGAGACTCTTTCTGTTGTGGTCAAACTCTGCTGCAGAACAATCCTGAATCAGGAGGACTCCAGCTCGTGCCTCTGCTTCCTTGAAAATTCACATGTGGGGCAAGGACCAAGGTACAGAGAGATGGCAATAGGAGGGGTAAGAGGTGGCAGTACGAGGGGCAGGAGGTGGCTATAGTCAAGCAGGAAGTGTGAATCAAGTCACAACAGGTTGAAGAGGTGTTTCCTTTTTTTTAAAAACAAGGAACACAAGACAAACTGGCCCTACTCTTCACTCAGGCTCACCATAACAACCTAAAGAATACCCCCAAAACTCTTTCTTATGAAGGTCTCAGCAGTATATCACCAAGGGTTAGTGTAAATAAAATAATATGGGCAAGAAACACAAAGAAAATCCAAATGCTTGTTACCCTGTATGAACAGGTCTTTCCTTGCAGTGGATCATGGGCCTATTCCCCCATTTCAGATTTCTGTACACATTATTTCTGGACAGGATGGCAAGCTCTGGCCATTCAGATATGAGAGATGCCACCTACTGTGGGTTACTCAGTCAGCTAAGGACCTTACAGCTGTATTGCTTAACTAGGTAATTATCATGCAAAAACCAGTTTTGTGCTCAGGATGTAGTAAGAGGCCACATCTAAAACAATTCAGCAAAAGCAACTGAGTCCTGATAATAATATAATCAAGACAGCAAGAGCCAAGAAAGAACTCAGGTTTAGCTGCAGTCAGTGGAACATTACACATATCACAAATATTCAAGAAGTTTGGTATTCCTTCTGTGCCACCTGTCATTGCCACTTGGGCCCGGCAAACAGCAGATGTCCCCAGAGCCCTATTAGAAAAGTCCTTCCTCAGCCCAGCTGCAAAAACATCAAAGGAGAAAACAGAAAGTCCCCTACCTGCTACTTCCACAATGTGGTGCCTGGCGATATCATAGTAGGGATCATCCCACTGCAGGTGAGTGACAGGCTCAGGGGAGCCTTTGGAGTCATCTGCACAAAGTACAAGAAACAAGCAATCAGAAGAAGGGATCTGGAGCACAGAGGTGAGTACAAAGACATAGAGGTGTAAGAAAAAGTGGCACTTCTACATGGGAGTGACTAGCGTATGCAACTGTACACCTTGAAAACCTACTTTGGAAATTCCGAGTGGACAAGAGCAGCAATGACTTCACAAGAGTCCTGTCAGTCCTGTGAGGGCCATGCCATATGTGTCCTTCAGAATGTACACTCTCTCAAACAACTGCTCAGATATGTCACAAATATTCACAAAGGCAAAACCCAAGGATACCATCATGGCTTTTAGGAAAGGAGGATCTTAACATAGTCCCTTGATGGATGGCCATCCTGTATGCCCTTGAGCTAATTTTCCTGACCTCTTTGGACAGCGGTTCATAGCACAGGATTTCAGAGCAACAACTCAGATCTCCAGCCCCACCTTCCACATGGAAGTTTGAGACCATTCCAGTCCAGAAGGACAAACTCTCCTGCAAGAGATCATAATGGAGGACACTCAAGGATTTACAGCACATCTGTACTGTCAGCACCAAAATGTAGCCAGGCACAGGACTGAGAAGAGCATATTTACAGCAGCTGGCTCTGCACTTTTTAGTGCTGCTCAATACTGAGGCTGATTCACTTGGGTGTGGTGCAAGTTTAATGTGTCTATAAAGCTTTTAAATAGAGCTGGGGCTCTCTGTATATGCAGATATGACCACAACGCTGCAGGACAAACAACTGCTTTTTGGTCAAAACCCAGATCCCAAACAAGCAGGATACTTACCTGATTTGGGAAAAGCAGGGATTTCATCTGCTGGCCAGTTCTTATCATCTATAGAGGCCAGTTTGAGCTGGCTGAGGGAGTGGCTGGTATCATCCAAGTTCGAGTCATCCTGAAGCTCTGAGAGTGGGTCTGTAGCCATGGTCCCCAAATGCTGCAGATTATTTCGCAGTGTCTAGAACAAGGACTGCAGAGATTGTTAGGTGAGACACAGAGATCACAAATTTACCTCCCCACAGAGACGTTTCCTCTTCTCACTGATTTCCCCCCAGTACTCCCTTATCTTTACTTATCTAGAGACTATGCTTCCCCTCCCCCTTAATGCAAGCAGGAACTCCTCCTCCTCCAAGCCAGGGGCACGACATGTCAGATTCTTTCATGCCAATTGCTATCAAAGGACATCAAGAGCTGTGCCAACCCTCTCAAGGAGTCTCTGCTTGACCACAGCTCTGGACAGAACAGTTTTTCTCTCCCAAAACAGAAGCAGCACCAGGACTCTGCAGAAGGCGACAGGCTGCACCAGCCCCTGCCTGATACACTCCCTGTATGGCTCTGAGCTCCCCCTCCCTCCGAAGGGCTGGCACAAAGCCTGGCTGTTTCCACAGTTGGTCCAGTGCTGGAAGCTTTCCCAAGAATCACCCCCCCTCCTTCTCCCCATAATGGAGAACCAGAGCTCTCAACAACACTGAAGTGGGTGCTTCAGTGTGCTGGGAACTGAACAGAGAAGTGAGCATCTCCTTAAAGTAGGAATTTTTTAGGCTGAGCTAGTAAGACAGGGAGAACAATACACATACAATCCTCATTTCCTTTCAGCATCACCCAGTAAATCCTTTCTCCTATATAACAGCTAGCAGCAAGGAATCATCTCTTTCACCTAAAGCCATACTGCCTGAATGAGTATTTTTCACCAAGCATGCCATAAGGAGACCAAAGAATTAAGAGGGTCCAAGAAACAGACAGCTCAGTGCATTTGCTGTTGTTTGCAAATAATTCTCATTCTCATCTGAAGCAGAAGATACAGTAAAGCTGGGACTGAGCTAACACAGCATACAGGACCTCCTAAGAGTACCAACTCGAAGGGACAATCCTTGGGAAAAAGCTGTTACTCTCTGAATTCAGTGTCCTGGAAGTAAGCAAGAAAACATGAAAAAGGACAACTACGTAGATCTGGATTGCTCACACAGACCACATGGACAGCAATTCAGTGGTCAGCAGGCAGCAAGCCAAGAGGAACTGTAGAAAAACAAAGTGACACCTTGCATCAGCAACAGCCTCTGTCACACTGTTTCAGAGACACTTGTGCTTATTTTGCATTATGAAGAGGTTCAAAGATGATCTGAGGAGGCACAACAACTTAGTGTGAAAAGTATATTCACAGTAAAGCTATTTCCTTTAGCAGAGTGGAGAGGGGACAAAGATGTTTTGCATTGTCCATCCCTAGAGCTTGAATGTGTATATTCATCCAGAGGAAACAATGAAAGTTACTCAGACTGAGCACAGAGGACAAAACCTGTGAGAGACTGATCTCTGGAAGGTGTCACATCCACGCTCAGGTCTATACTTGCCAGCAAGCTTGGGGATGCATTTTGAGAACACAGGAAGTTGGATATTCAGTGTTTTTCCTCTCCCTTTTGATCATTCCAAGCTTATTATTTACTTCCTGTCCTCCCTTATCTGCTACTCACCAGTTTACCAGTTTTCATCTCTCTGGGGCTCACAAAGGACTGAAGGTATTGCTAATCAAATGCAATGTTTCCCAAAATATGAAAGAGCATGGCATATACAGGCAGCAGGTCACCAAGACAGCACATCAGACACACAGGGTCCCACCACTGCAGCCATGCAAAGACCCAAGCAAAATTATTCCCTGCCCTCTGGCGAGAGCTGCCAGAGCTGCCTGACCTCTTCTGATCTCGACAGGGCAAGGAGCAAGAAATCAGGTTCTGTAGCACCGTGAGCTCATGCTGGAACCACGCAGCAGTGGAGCCAAGGGACGAGGACTCCCCACCCCTAGCAGCTGATCCTATTTCTATGGTAACAGCAGGCACCGACTCCTATGACTCAGCGAGCTCAAAGCATTTCCCACAGGAGCTCAGCAGCCCCAAAAGCCAGTGCTCCATGCCGAGGAAACATCCATGGCTCCTCAGGGCAGCCTCTCAGCATTCACAGCTCTCAGGGACTTCCCGGCCCTGGTGGGGACAGAGAACCCACGTTCGACTGCTGCCATGGGAGATTCTTGGGGATGCCCGGTAGCAACCATTCCCAAAGCCAGGTCCTGAAACACTTGGGGACCAAATCCAAATGCCCCACGGAGCAGTAATGGTACTGCCATAGGGCCAGCAAGTAACCAAGTGTCCTCACTTGTCCCTACACAGATTACCACTTGGCTTCACAGTCAACCTGCAGCACTTGTCCAGAGACAGAAGAGCTGGTTGCTAGACAGCAGCACTAGGGGATTTCCTCTGAGGCGTAAAATTAATCTTAGTGTGGCACCATGTGGAAGAAGGAAGTTGTTAGTAGGGTTCACACTGCAAAAAGAGCCCAGTGGATAGTGCTCCTGCCTTACCCCTTGGAAAAACAGATAAGCCTCTCCCAGTACCTTCATGTGGTTTTCACAGCTAGCTCCATTCCTTGGCACTAGGTTAGTGCTCCATGGTGATAATGGAAGGAGGATCCAGAGCAGAAGACCTCTCAGATTTCAGGTCCTTCTTGTGAACCAGACTGTAGCACCCAGAGAGCCCCAGAAGGTTTTGCAGAATTTTCTCCAGCCCTTTCCCAACATGCAAAAGGCAAAAAGGCACGGGGTCTCACATCAGATAACCGTACAGCAGTTTAGGACATTTAATCCTCTAAATACCTGGGGACTACTAGGCTCTGAGAAGGAGATAATGGAGTTAGAATGTCAGAAACAAATTGAGGATCTTCATACAAGGATACACATTTCACTTCCTGACAGTGCATGAGATGTTTCCCTGTGTACTCAAAAATTATCTATTAGGATCTGTCATTAAACAGAAAGTCCATATATATCATGGTAATACGGTTGTCAAAATGGCTGAAGTGTTAGTTAAAAACATTTCATGTTTTTTAACAATAAAAGAGCATTTCAACAGATTTAACTCAGTTTAAAAACTGCACCTATTTTACATAAATGTAAAGAGGAGAAAGATGCAAGTGGTACACTCCATACAGCAAATAATAAGAAAAATTACATATCTAGATCTAAAAAGCAAAAATCCTAGCCAAACATTTAAAAACTAAAGAATCACACATGGCAGCAGAAACATTTACTTACTATCAGGCTCTAAAGAGCCAACTGCTACCTTTTTGTCCAAGCAAAGTATGTTGTCTGCAAACTACACTGCACCTGAACATTTGCTATCTAATAAAAATTAACTTTCCTAGATAAGAGAGACATGTGATGGGGAACAGCACATTCTGCTAAATGAGGGAACTCAGCCCATTAAAACACAATCTTCACACAAACTCTGAGATGAAGATTCCTTATATAAGATCCAGAATTTACCCAGGGAAGACCATCCACGTACATCTAGGAAATCTTGGTAGCTGCTGTTCATGCAAACTATTTTTTTCTGCAATTTCAGTTTCACTACTTTTCTACCACTTATTTCTATTTGTTAGTTCCCTTTTCCCGTTTTTCTTCCAGATGTACTATTAGTTCAGAAGTGAATTACACTTCAAAATATGTCCATGCACATATTACCACACCCTGGAGCTGTACATACAATAAAGAATTACAGAAGCAAGGTGGCCTCTTCTTCTGTGCAAGATGAACAAGCAATGGTCAGATGCAACGCAATCCCAGTTCTGGGATTATTTTTCTGGCTCTTCCACCATCCACATGTCCTCTCAGTTTTGGTTTATTTGGAAAATGTCTCTTTCTCTGTACACATCAATCAAGTCCCCGCACTTTGCTATAGCGTTAAAAACAAGCACATTGCAAGAAAAGGGAGCAGTTACTCAGCAGCAGACCTTCAGAGTACTCAAGGGCATGAATGAGCTCCAGAACCAAGATTTACCCACAAAGCTAACCCTGTATCTTCCCCCACATCAAGACTGATGGTAACACCAGAGCATCACTACCCTGGTACCTAGAGGTCAAACTTGTCATGGCTCACCATGACCAGTTAACTCAGGACAGACACACTATTGTTCAGGGAAGCCCTTCAGTCGTTCATTATTCCAACAGCTTTTTAATTGAGCAGCCTTCCTCCCCCAGTCATGTCAATCCGTTTGCTGAAGGCCACCTCCGTGCCCGCTGGAAATCCACCCTAGCGAGCAACCTCCCCTTACTGGTTCTCCGCAGGTCTGACAGCAAAAGCGCTGAACTCTCCAAGTGTCCTCCGCGGAGCTGCTGCACAAAGTCCAGAGGCTGCTCTCAGTGCCGTGCAGGACGCACCCAGCACTCACATGTGAGGGAGGCAGTGGGGCACACACAGCCCTGCCCCTCCTCATCACCCCCTGCTCCATACATCTCTTCTCTCCCGTTGCCTTCGACTCATCTCCTGAGACCCCCGAGCCAACCTCAGGATTACTCACGAGACTCACAGGTTTGCTTTTTACACCGTTAAAACAAAGGTCCCCTAGCACACGCCAACTGCCTGAAGGCAGGACAAAGCACCAGCCCCTGCTGCTGGGCAGCGAGGTTAATGGCAGCCAACGCCAGCCCCGCCGAGGCAGGGAGCAGCCAGCAGCAGGCCCGGCAGCCCCGCTCCGGCGGTACCTGCACGGCCAGCACCGATCAGCGGTGCCCAGGACCCCGCGGGCTGCCGGCCCGGCTCTCCCCGCCCAGGCGCTTCCCCAGCCGCGCTCCTCCCGCCAGGCGCGCACCGCGGCCGAACCGAGCCGCTCCCCACACAGGGCGAGCCCGGCAACACCCGGGCGGAGCGCTAGGGGCTCCGGGCCCAGCGCCGGCCCGCTCAGCCTCAGCCTCAGCCCTGCCGCCGGACCGCTCCCGCACCCCGGCAGCACCAGGACAGGCCGCCGGCCCCGCTGCTGCACGCAGGGCCCGGCCGCACTCCCCGGGCACCCCACGCCGCCCCGCCGGTGCCGGTACCTGCCGCTGCCGCCGCCCGCCTGTCACCGCCGCCCGCCGGAAACGCGGCCTCGCCGCCGGGGGAGCCCGCCCCGCCCCGCCCCGCCCCGCCCCGCCCGCTGCCGGCCGCCGTCCGGGCGCGTCCGCCGCTCCCTCGCTGCGTTCCGCCGGCACGGAGCGCCCCAGGCCGAGGCGGTGGCTGCGGAGGCGCGGGGGCGCGGGCCGTCCCCGCAGGCGGAGCCCCTCGTAGGTGCGCGCCGCGGCCCACAGTGGGTGGGATGAGCGGCCCGGCCTTCCCGGGCGTTGGGTTTGCGCCTTCAGCTGTCCCAGCGTGTGTGCGCCCTGCAGCCCCTGCGGCACGGCGGTCCGGACCTCGCGTCGCTTTTAGGAGCTACCAGCCGAGAAGAGAGCGTGTCGCCCTGTTTTATGCCAGTCATGACGATACCTCCTAGAAATACTGCTCGTGAAACACTAAGAATGCTGCACGGGCACTGACTGTGGTGAGAAATCAGAGATTCTTCCCTCTTCCCCAGTTTAAAGGAAAAAAACCCATAAAAGTAATAGTTCTCATAGCAGAGCCCCAGGATAACTGCATAGCAAAGTATCCATCTCCAGCGTTCATCTTCCTCTCATCCAGCAGCAGACACGTCACGTAACAGCCAGCGTTAATTCACCCATCGCGCCTTTGTGTTTGTGCAGGGGATCCCGAGGTCTCCAAGGTGGTGCCTGATGAAACCACAGTCCTCAATGACCCTGTTAGCTGCTGTCTGCCAAACATTTTCACAGGCTGCAAGAAGCTTCCAAACATGAGCCATGGCAAGCCAGCGTGCTGGGGACTGGGAATGAGAACATCAAGCCCATCTCAACCATTAAAACCATTTGCAGGTGCAAAGAAGAATTGGATAAGGGTGTGGATCCCAGATCTACAGCAGAAAAGTGGAAATGGGACAGAAGGCAGCAAGTCTGGGGATCTGGATCTGTTGTCTCCCTCAAGTAGGGTTTGATTCAGTGCTCCCTTGGTTGGCAAGTCATGCGAGGTGCATGCTCTGGGCTAGCCCACTCTAGAAGTGCCTGCAGGATTGTGGTGGCAGGACAACTGGGCAGGAACCCTAGAAGCTCAGTCCTACAGGAGGAGAGACTCTAGAGATTTGTGAGAAGGAGGTCAAAGCCTCCAAAAACTTCAGACCGGCATCCCCAAAGCAGGGGGAAAAGAGCTCACAGGAGGGGCCTGAGTGGCAGGAGGAGTATACGGAGCTGGTAGAGGATTATTCTGGCAGCCCGAGCCCCCCTCTAAAATCTCTATCCCAGAAGGGGATGATCAAGCACAGGGACTATGATAAAGCCTTCCTGTGGCTCTGCCACCCCCAGAAGCACCATTTTGTCCAGCCTGGCCGCAAGCCCTCCGTGTACCCAGAGTGTGTCAAGAGCTATAGTTCAGAGGGGAGCTTCAAGGCCCACACATTGGCCCACGGGTCTGTGTGGCCATTCCAGTGCACCCAGTGTGACAAGGTTTGCTGCCCTACACGAGACTTGCAGGAGCACCAGGTCCCACACACCAGCCAGCACGCCTTGTCCTGCCAGCAGTGTGGCAAGGCCTTTGCACGCTGGCTCTCTCTCTTCATGCACAGGAAGATCCACTTGGCCACTGGGACTGGCCCAGCTGGTCCCAAGAGGTGTCAGTGTGCCATATGTGGGTGTCACCTGGCAAACTCCATGTGCTCCTTGTGCAACCCCATGTGCCAGCACACGGGGGAGTGCACTTTCACCTGCGAGCAAGTGCTACCCCCTGGCCACTCAGCTGTGGTGCCATCAGAATTTGCACCTGGCTGGCAAGCCCTGCAAATGTGAGCTCTGTGGCATGGGCTACACCCTTCCCCAGAGCCTTGCGCACCACGTGCTCGCCCACAAGGTGGGAAAGGACTCTGAGGAACTTGCCACTGCAGTGGCCTCGCTTGCTATAGACCTTCCTCAGGCAGCAAGAAAGAAGCCACAGAGAAAGGGCCAGCAGGGGGGGCTTGTGGCAGAGCCCACGCTGCTCATGGTGTAGGTGCTGAGGCCAGTGAGTGAGGCTGAGCTGCTGATCACAGGCAGCAGTCACTGCATTGCTACTTACCAGTCTCAAGGCAGACCCCAGATCCTGGGGCACACGGGACAAAGGCTGTGTGTCCATCAGCAAAGGATATAATCAAAATCATCCTCTCTGATCATGAGGACAAATGCATTATGATGCAGGATGAGGCCTCACTGAGTGACATGGCCATCATGCAGGAGGGGATGGGTTTCAGAGCAGTGGCAGTAGTGGTAGAGGTCAAGACTGATACCTGGCTGTCCCAATGTGCCCTGGCTGATCTTCTTCTGTGCTTACTAAAATGAGGTAAAAAACCAAAATAAAACCTAGCTCTCTCATCTCTCTGTTAGCAACAAGGCCCTGTGGCTCAGCCCCAGGCAGAATTAGCAGTCTTGGAGGTAACTGCTAGTGTAAACGTGGGTCTTTGCAGGAGCTGCTCGTTGAAGCTATGAGCCTACAGATGCCACATGCTGGGCCTGGCGCAGGGAAGGCATTGGCTGTTGATGGGGATAAGTCCTTAGAGAAGACACAGCGTTAATGAGCAGTGCTTCTGTTCTGCCTGTTACATTGTCAGTCAGTGACAGTGCGCTGTGGGGAAGGCAGGAAAAGTCTCAAAGCAGCAACTTTGAACAGCGCCTTCCTTTCAAGTTTTTTTAATTACTTGTTGCTATTCAAGTGCTTTCCTGGACTTTTACTCTTGGAGCTAAGCAATACTTTGATTATTTGAAGCTCATGCTGGTGCCAGACATTACTGGTAAGCTGCTTCCCAAGTGTTTACAAGGTTATCTTGTAATATGAAGAGCATTTTCCACAATCAGCAGAAGCAAAGTCCTGCCTTGGAGCTAGGGCTGAGTGTTCCTTCTCCACTGTCACCTGGTTTGTTTGCTGTCAGCTTCCTTCACTTACGGTGACTGGACAGTTTGTCTGAGGACATGAAAAGGATAATGTTGTGTCTCACTGTGCAATTTTCACTGTCCCTGGCTGAAAGGCTCCTCACCTCCCCAATAAAGGTTGACTAGTTCATCCCTGCTCAGAAGATTTTCCATTTCCTCTCCATGTTCAACTTGGGTTCACTAATTTTTTCCCCTTGTTTCTCTTCACACATTCTTGCTTCCTCTCTTCCCTTTCTTTCCTGCCCCTGCGCCAAAACACTAAAAGACAGCACTGCCACAGTTCCATCCCAATATCCCCCCTGCTCCATCTTCAGTGCCTGTTTGCCAACTGAGGCATGCTGATGTAAATTAGTCCTGTTGCAGGAAAGAAGTGCACAGTTCCCAGAGCTTTGTGAACTTGACCTCCTAAGAGGAGACTGACAATACCAGACCTAACAGGGGTTTCAGACTTGCCTGCTCTGCACTCTCTTTTCACATATTATAGGAACACCACTTTCATTTGCTAAATCCTCAGTTTTAGCTATTCTTGCGCTCTCTTATGCCTTGCAATTCCCCACATTTTTTTGTCTAGTCTTGTTAAGTGGCTTTAAATTCTCGGTTTCTTATGCCCACTGCACAAGAGGAAAACATAGAAGCACCAGGGAATCATATGTAGTGCAGTTCCCTTTTGGGGTGCTGTGAATACAGTTATGTGACATCCCTAAAAGCTGCTCTTTGTGACCTCTACATTAAATATTTTTTCATAAACTTTTACAACCAGTTTGCAGACAAGGTGCTAGAGTGAGATCCATAACACTTTGATGTGATGTAAAGATGGAAGGTGAATTCAGTTGATAAACCTTTGGATGTCCTAATTTTTAAATATTTTCTCTCTAATTAGGGAGCACGTGAGCTAAGTCTTCCCTGAGTGCTTGGAGCACAGGCATATGAGAGGGCTTGTATTTGAAGCTGCAGTGCTTCCTACTGTTCTCTCTCTCCTATCCAAACTCAAATATTGACACAGCTGCAGAATGTTCTCACTGGAGCTGGGCTCATGCGCTGTGTTTGAAGCATGTGCCCTCTGTCACAGCAGAACTGGGAGAGAAGGGGGAGCAATGGGCGGAAAGGACGGGGAGAACCCAGACCCCTATTGCCTAAACAGCTGACCTGCTTCTTTATCCTAAGATAATAGATGAGAAATAGAAGGAGCAATTATGAATTAGGAGGTGTTCACAGAAACATTGTTCACCTAACAGTTGATCTGTGTAGGTGGGAGCAGGTCTGTGCTGTGCTGCACGTATCACTTGGCTGCAAGATAAACTTAGCTGGCTAATCCTGAGGAGCCCATAGGTGACTCCCACGGGCCCCTGGTGGTGATGCCACCACCGTGTCTTTGTCTTAGAAACAGCATGTTCTTGTGTGAACAACCTTTTGCTTGACAGCAAAATGATGCATAAAGTTGTTTACTCCTAGGAAAATCCTATAAAAGCCCTGAAGACCATGGTGCTGGTGAACCTCAACATGGATGGGATCTGTACAGGGTGCCGTGGCCTGGCTAGATAGCTGTGCAGTGCTGTATAGCTTGGTGTTTGCAGCATCTGATGGGTGTAGAATTATCTAATTCTATACCCTTTCTTGTATTATGTCCAATAAATGGCATTTTAATTACTACATTGTGGGCTCTGAGTTCCTTTTTTACTGGGATCCCTAACAAGCCTTCATGCCGGTGCATTACATTTGGTGCAGTTGTCAGGATCCTGGTGAGAAGGGAAGGATAGCAAGGACAAGGATGTGTGCCTGCCTGGTGCCATATGCTAGCGTGGGGAACAGGTACACAGTGTGGTGCCTTTCAGTGCCAGTGAAGGTTTTGGGATAGCAGACACAAGGATTACCCAATTGCCTGGAGATCTTGTGCACCCATTACCATTATAGGTTCAGGCAGCAAGCACACAGCTCTCCTCGGTGGTGAGGTCCACCATGCTGGCAGGGCTTCATCAAGGCTTTGGAGTGCTGCTGCAACCCTCCTAGGTAACAAGTTCCAAGGTCTGTTGGATGATTGGGGTCCTTCACACTGGCAGGGCCACACCAGGTGTCAGGCATGCACATAAACTGAAGTGTTACATTTAAACCTCACACCATGGTCAGGGTTCAGCCCTTGGCCAACTTGTAAACTGGCTTAAACCTGACCACAGTGTTTGAATGAAAAGGAGCAGGCTGCAAGGGAAGGAGACAATTCTCTGGGTGCTGAAGTCCTCCCCCACCTGGCAGCTCCCTGACCCTCAGGGACAGGGAATCCTCCTTGTGAAGGGATAAGGGTTTCATCTTTCTGATTGTATCCAAGGTGTGGCTTTGATCAAACTGTATAACTCATTTTAGGAACAGATTGATAAATACTCCAACTATTGAACCAGCAAACGGTATTCATCACAGAGCAAAGGTCCACGAAAATGGGCCAAGGACAAACCCCCTATATTCTGCTCCCTGGAAGCTGAAAAAGTAGTTACACAGGAAAAAAAATTTCCAAAGGCTTTCTTTACTTAAAAAGAAGAATCAACACATAAAGGGAAAGAGATCAAAACCCCCAGCTGTGTTAAAAGCCACAACTCTGGACGGTAAAGATATCTTAACTTTCTTGTCCTAAGAAAGAAAATAGCATCCATCATTCACGGGTGAGTGAAGGCAGGAAGAAATTATAAAAACTTGTTTACAGGAGCAGAAGAGTTAAGTGTTGGAGGGGTGGAAGTCAAAGCCCCTGGAGAGATGATAGCTGATGTACGCTGTGCTGCTGCAGAGGCTAACCACAGGAATGTGAGAAACAGAGAAGTGCCCTAGAAGCACATCACGGAATGAGCAAAGGCTGCAATGTGAAGAGTCAGCATCTTTAATTACTAACATTGTTGTGAGACACCAGAAAGGGCTGGAAAGTGTCCCAGGATGTAGTGAAAGTCTCCAATTACAAAGCAAAATCAATGTAAAGAAATAGAAGAAACCTAAGTGATGGACATAGCCTTGAGTAATCTAGAGATAAAAGATTTCAGCAGTTCCAGTTAACAACCTAGTTGCCTGATAAGTGAGTTTGTCGTGTATCACGGAGGAAAGAAGAACAGCAGCTGAAAAAGAAGCAGCCAGACATAGTGACAGAATCATCATCAGTTTCAGTAAGGGTTTTTCAAACAAATGCTTAAGCAACAAAATGAATATAGGAAGCAGAACAGAAGTAATATTAAAGGAAGATGGCATAGGTAAGTATTAGAAGATATTCATACCTGTCTGATAACCAAGCTTGACTGCTGTATTGTAGCATTGCTTAATGTTAGCCTTATACAGTGCATGATCCCATGGAAGGTGGTAAGACCTTTCCTTTAAAGGAAAGACAAGAAGATGGTAAAAATCTATCCATAAGTATAACAACATTGGCTTAAGCTGCAGTGCAAAGGCTGCCTGGTTATTATAAAGAGGAGACAGAGATGCAGAAATGAAAAAGAAAGTGACTTGAGGTTATTGAAAGCTGCTTGTGCCTCCTCCTCCAGCGAGGCACAGAGCTGGCTGTGGGGGACAGCAGCAGCTCTGACCTCACCATTCTTGTTTGTGCTCTTTCCTGTCCCTGCCTGTGCTCTCTGCCTAAATGCTGCTTCCCCTGCTAAGTAACACGGGTGTTTCTAGGGTTGTGTCTAATCCCATCCACACACTCTCCACCTGGGGAATCCCAGCCATTCCTAAAGGTGTCTCTGCAAAATCCAGAGCAGGGGGTAGAGATGTGTGTGGATGAGAACAGGAGATACTCTTATGTGAGGAAGGAAGCCTCTGCAACTGCTCTTTGTACCAGTGGCCAGAGTCATTCCTCAGCCACCCTAATGCTAATATTTGCACTCCTTCTATGGAGATAAACATTACAGATGTATTTGCTGCACAGAGGCACAGCACAAAATATGCTCCCTGCTGGCAGGAAGCACTTTTGTGCCATGTGGCAATTCCTGAGACTACCCCCATGCCACCCTGCTTTCTGCTGTTTTTTCAGTCTTGCCAATGGTCTGCTTGCTGTAGCAATCATTAAAGCTTTCCCAGTTCTGTTAGTCCAGTTCTTGACTTAATAGCTGATGTCATGACATCCAGACCATTCCTGTCTCCCTGTTACTGGAATCCCTTGTTTTTCTGGCTGGTTTTGTGCGTGCTAGCTCCCTGCTTGTCAGAGTTTCTGTTTCCTTTTGAATGGACTTCAGTACGTTCCACTATGGGGGGAAGAAAAGGGGAAGCCCAGCCTTCATGCTGCTTCATCCTCCTCCACTCAGCTGGGAATTATAAGGCATTGGGAAGAATGCACTGCCAGTAGCACTGCTGACCTAACTGAGAAGAAAATTTAAATTCTAAATGGGCTGTCAAAGGCATCCTTTCTGCTCCTTGTCATGGGCAAGGGAGAATGGAGAACACTTAAACTGTGTGTTGTGGTGCCAAAATAGCTGAGGCTGAGCTTGCTGATAACTGCAGGAAGGAAAGACAACTGGACACTAGGGAGAACCAGGGGGGGGGCTTGCAGCTAGAAAGAGAAGGACTGGGAATGGCTAGGGAGGTCTCAAAGTCTTCCTGCATTCAAGGCCTGCTAGAGTACAGCCTCTGAGAAGAGTCAGTGTCAGGGACCTGAATCAGCATGGTGGGGAGGTAGTGATGGTGCCAAGGGCTGCACAGGAGCAAAGCCAGGGAAAAGGAGCAAGCTCTCTGGCTGGAATGGCTGTGAGCTGGCAGAGGTACTTCTCTCCAGCCAGAGTTCTCCCTGTGCCCTGGGACAAACTTGTCCTCTTGCTACTCATGCCATCTTCCCAGATATGAAATAGGACGACAAGTAAGGAAACGAAGATGCTCTGAAGGGAGGGAGAGATGCCAAGAGAGAGGAGGGGTAAGAGTCCCACTGTCCCTGACACACCACGACCTGGAGTCCTGTTTCTTCATTCTGGTTCAATATTAACCCAGCAGGGCTGTGACTCCGCTTATTCTGCTTCCTTTGCAATTCCCCTACAGCCAGGGCTGTACAGCATGGCGCACACCAAAACCTGCATACTGAGGGGCCTGCTCTTCTCCAGCCTTCTGCACCTCACCTTGAGCCATGCCGGAGGTAAGACTCAAGGACAGAAATACCAGTAGATGACAGGAGGAAGAAAGATAGGGTTAGTTCTTTCCAGGGGCTAACACAGGTAGCAAGTTTTCTTCCTCAAGTCAGGACAGGTTAAAAGCTTGAAGCTGGGAGCAAAAGGGTGCTGAGAATGAACATAGGAGGATGCAGCAGCACCTGTCAGCTGGTGACAACTCAGTGGATTTTATGGGTCACCCGGGAAATGGCAGGGAAGGGGATTGTGGCTCAGTCCAGGATCAAGTATAACACAGCCATGGGGCTTTTGGGGATAGAGTTACTCAGCTGACCCAGGTGACTTTAATTCTCCATTGCGTCCTCAGCTGTCTCTTATCGAAACTAAGTCATACAAAATATGCCACCTTCCAGCTCACTGCTGCTTTTATTAAAGCCTCTAACTGTCTTTTCTTAACATGAAGTTAGTCCTCTCAGACTCACTACTGTGTAGGGGAAGATCTGTCTATTGACCTCAAATCAGGGGCTCTGAACATTAAATGAAACCAAACTATGCTGGTAAACTGAGCCAAACTGAGGCCGGCAAGACAGAAATACAGTGGCTGGGGACAGGGACAGCAGCAGGCTCAAAGCAAACAAGCCTCTATCTAACTGCAAATGAGCAGAGAAGCTTTGCTGAGGAAGCAGTGTTCCTGTCACTTCTGTTCCCTAAGTGATGGGAGCTGTGACAGGATGAATTCTAGAGAGCTTGCTCTGATCAAGTGTAGACCTGACAGGGCTTCTCCTCTCTTTATGGTGTGCTGGGGGAGGTTGGGCTGTGGGATCACCACACCAGATGCATGTGGGTTTTGGAAACTGCAAGGGGAGACCGAGGTGCCCTCTGGCTGTGAGCAGCCCTTTGACTGGCAGTGTTCTGACCCGACAGTTTTCCTGGAAAAGCAGCAGGCATTGTCACTGCTCAAGCGCCCACGACGTGCCAACAGGGGATTTCTAGAAGAGATGCTTAAGGGAAACCTGGAGCGAGAGTGCCTGGAGGAGATCTGCAGTTATGAGGAGGCTTTTGAAGCCCTGGAATCCACCGATCAGACGGTACGTACCAGGAAACATTCCCCCAGCCAGCCTCTGCAGGGAGACACCAGCAGGTTGCACACACAGCCAGGGGCCAGGTTGTAACACTCAGTTCTGTGAACCAGAGATGAGGCTGATGTGTGTTTGCCCCAAGGCGAGCTCAGGTTTTCTTGGGGAGCTTCTCTCCTTGAGACACCACAGGGAATACAGCTGAGAGCTCAGGTTGTATTCTCTCCCTCTCTATGCATGAAGTGACAAGGTGCCATTGGTCCTGAACAGCATCTTCCACTAGCTCAGCATGGTGCCTGACACAAGTGAGCTGCCATTCAAGACACTCACAGAAGCACTGGGATAGCAGCCAAACTGAGAGCAGGTGCCTCAGACTCCTCTGAGCTGAAGCTTTTGCACACCCTGTCCCTTTTTCCAGTTTCCAGACTCACTCACTCTGCTAAATTTGTGCTGCAGCCTTTTGGGATTTGCTCCTAGCCCTAAAACTTGTGTTCCTGCAGAATTCCACACCCAAAAATACAACAGATAAACAGATAGGAGCCTAAGCCAGCAAAACACTAACTTTGTGAGGTACTTCAAAAGCAATCAGCCTCAGGCTGCATGGCAGAGATGTAGATCCTAAGAGCTGAGCAATCCCAGGTTCAACTGCTTGGACTTCTGCACTGTAGCCCACTGCACTACAGAAGGCTCTGCAGGTTGATGAAAGTTGTAAACATCTTTAGTCTCTTTAGAAACAACAGTACTGTCTTGATTCCTGAGTCTGATGTGTAAGAATATGGTTTTGTATTGGATTTTTTTGCTTTGACTCCATAGTAATTGGTATAAACAGAGCTAGGTTAGTCTTTCCTTTTGTTGTGATGGGACATTCTCTTACTGGTTTGAATTGCAGTAGCCAAGAAAGGTTTGATATTCTGTGTCCCTAAATATATACTTTTCTTTTTTTTTTTTCTTTTTTACAGGACATATTTTGGTCAAAATACCAAGGTAAGTTGTTTTGAGTCCTGCAGGTACTGTTATCCCTTAGGATGCACAGTCTCATCCTGGAGAGATGGCTCCCTCTTTTAAGAGCACACTTTCCAGGGCCAAGCACTTGTGTTTTGTCTCTAGATGATAAACTGGTTCAAATGATTATGCTTATTTTGATTGCTTTCATATAATGTGTCTTTTTCTTCTTATTTTGCTAGTATGTCAGGGCGCGGGAAGGTCCAGGACAGTTCTGGATGCTTGTCTAGAAGGTATGAACTTCATGCTGACCTCAGTCTCCTAAATACAGTGAGTGCCAGGAGCTTGCTTCCTGCAGAGATTGTACAGAAAAAAAATTAAACTGATGTTGGAGAATCCATCCAATTATAAAGAAAACTACCAGGGGAGGAATTTGAAATTACTTTTTCCTCTTCATTTTCCCACTAACCATTTCAATGAATAGTCTGGCTTGTGCACTGAAATAGCATGGGGTAAAGATCCTTATCCTTGTGACACAGTCAGGTGTGAGCAGCCTCTCAGAAAGGCCTGGAGCCAAAGCAAAGCGCAGAGCCTCAGGGATAGCTCCCTCTGATGAGGCAGAGAAAGCTTAGGCTGTGTGCTTTTCTCAAGGAAAAGAATGCCTCTGCTGGTGCAGACTCACGCACACAGCAGAAGTTAAAGGGATATGTAAGATGGTACTTCTGGCCTCAAAAAATGCAACATCAGTTCCACTGACTCTGGCTTATACTTCTTGGGATTTTGACAGGTAACTGCGCTCTTGGGCTGGGCCAGAACTATCGGGGAACAATTAGCCACACTAAGTCTGGGACCGAATGTCAAGTGTGGACAAGCAAATATCCACATATTCCTAAGTAAGTTCATCTCCCACATACCCCTTAAGAGTTCTCCAGGGTGTCCTTCCTTCCTAGCCTAACCAGTTTTGTCTCTCATAGATTTAATGCCACCGTTTATCCCAACCTCATTGAGAACTACTGCAGGAACCCAGACAACAACCCAGAAGGCCCGTGGTGCTATACTCGAGACCCAACAGTGGAACGGGAGGCGTGTCCCATCCCTGTGTGCGGTATGCCCCGACACTCCAGAGAGCCCTTCACTCACAGCAAAACACTGCACTCACACTGATACTAAAGCAGTCAAGGAGAGAGTTAAGGAGGGGATATGCTTACATGAACAGAGGTCAGTAGGAATAGAGAAGCTGCATCTTAAAGGATAAAGGAGCTGAGGAGGAAAAGTCACTGAATTGCCCATATATAATGAGCTGTTTTCTCTAGATCACATTAATCCAGATCTAAATTAAAACCAGTGGCAGCAGTCCCCTTGAATGTACTACAATATTTTCTAGTCAGTCACCCCAAAATCCTGGCTCAGTTGTCTCTAATTTGTGACAGCTATGAGTCATAATGTTTTTCTGGCCTGAATTCCTATCTTTAGGACAAAATAACTACAGTTTGTACTTGACTGCCTGCCTTAACATTTTCTCCTGTGGAGGTGTGCAGTTTAATACACACAGTCTCAAGTAAAGAGAAGATGCCCTTCTCTCATCATTGCACTGGACACGGAGAACCATTCCTCTACATTTACACATTCCCGTTTCTCCCCAGTACAGAGCTATCTCCCCTGGGGCTTGGCCTCTGTCTCAGAAGAATTGGTAAAGGAGAGAACCTTCTCACAGCAGAAACAGACTAGAAGCAACAACTCTTATAAGTGAAAGTTAGAGGTCAGCAACCATTTTGACATGGGGTATTTTGAAATTTTAAAAACCATTATCATTGCTCTGGTCTGCAGAATCTAACAAACTGAGAAGAAATACTGCTCTGTTTTGAGGCCATCAGGCAATCTGTACAATCTCTGTTCACCAGTTAATTTCTGACCTGCAGTATCTTACAGTTACACTTCCCTGTGCATGGATACAGCAGGATTAGAAAAGCCTTGGTTTTGTGCACAGTTCTTTTATAATCATGTTGACATGAGGCAAAAACCAGAAGCAGCCTCACCGATTAAGGTGAATTCTACTTGCCCAGTAGAATTCTGGCTGTTGTGCACCAGAGTGAATAGTCAAATGGGACTCTCTCCTCACATGGGGACTCCCCATGTGCACAAGAAGATACCTTGAGGTCAAGCAAGAACAATTATTGGGTACCCACTCCTTCAGGAAATGCTGCTTAACACTTGCAGTCATTAGGACACTTGCAAGAAAAAGTGTGAAAAGTCTTGCAGGGAAATTTTTCACTTATCCTTAGATTAGAAACATTGGTGAAAGTTAAATTTGCCATTTTAGTAAAATATCACAGTAAAAAGCTCCCCCAAATATGGCCTAGTTAAGAATTTGAGAATAAGATGTTGGAGGACCTAATACAGCAGAATTATGATGCCTGAGGCACCTACCCATCCCTTGAGCTGGTTCTCAAAGATGCCCTAGAAGGGAACACAGTATTGTTCCTCATGTCCTAGTGACAAAGAGAAGTGTGATGAATAGTGTCAGCCTCACTTCACATACTGCTGGACCACCTCTGCAACTGCAATATTTTAGGGGGCCACCACATGCATGGAAACACAGTGGGAGCTCCCAAACACAATGGGAGGCCCCATGGAACTCTAGGCTTTAGTAAAGGGGCTCTGGCTCTGGTGCTGTTTGCTAACAGTACTTCTGAGTGCACAGCTATGGCTTAAATCACAGCTCTCTGTCTTTCCAGGTGAAGAAAGAACAACAGTTCCATTTACTGCACCAGCCATAGAACATGCACCAGTGGAGCCTTGTGAACCAGGGAAAGGCATGCTTTACACAGGGACTCTCTCAGTCACTGTGTCTGGAGCTAAGTGTCTGCCGTGGAACTCTGAGAAAGCCAAAGAGATGCTCCATGGAAAAGACATTGACCCAGACGTGGTGCTGCAGGAGAATTACTGTCGGAATCCAGACAGAGATGACGAGGGTGTCTGGTGTGTCACAGATGAACCACCCTACTTTGACTACTGTGATCTGCACTACTGTGGTGAGAAGTCTGCATAGATTTGGGTAGGCACACATTTGAGGCAGTGGCAAATAACAGGAGTACAATGAAATGCTTGGCCTGGGAGGCATAGACAATGATGTACATGCACCATGCACATGGGAGTCACGTTTGTCCATATGTCACATATACTAACCTGCCTTAGGTGCACAGCACTATTAGCTCTCCCAGGTGTTCTCCCTGAAAACTCACACTGGTGGACAAGGCACATTAAAAAGACCGGTATTTTAAAACATCACTCCTTCATCAGAACCACTGTGTGGGGAAAGGAACATTTACATTGCTGATAATTATGGTAACTACACTTAAGCCTCTTACCATGTTTGTCTTTCCATCCTCTCCAGACAGCTTACTAGAAGATGAGAATGAAGAGTTCGAGGGAATATCAGGACGTTCTACTAGTCCTAAAGAGTTCAAAACCTTCTTTGATGAAAAAACTTTTGGTTCAGGTGAAGCAGGTGAGCAAAAACTCAAGATACAGCATGTTTGTAGAAGGGCTGTAGCTTCTTCCTATTCACTGTTCCCCAGAAACATCAGCTAGCCAAAAGCTGTTAAAGTAGGGGAAGATACTTAAATTCCTTGAAGAACTCTCAGAAGTCAATATCCAGTTCCAATCATGGAGCTAGTAAGCACTTCCTTCTTAAGATCTTCCAGCTTTGCATGCTGACTGCAGACAACAGTTCTCTGCTGTGAATCAGGTAGAGTAGCAAAGCCAGATTGCTTGTTTTCTCAGACTGTGGCATTCGTCCTTTATTTGAGAAGAAAAAGATAACAGACAAAAGTGAGATGGAGCTGTTGGATTCCTACGGAGGCAGAATTGTCGGTGGGGAAGACGCAGAAGTTGGCAGCTCCCCCTGGTAAGTATTGTCTTTGCATAGTCTTTGGGAATTGTGTCTTCTCTTCAGCTCAGGCAGGTAGAAATAAAAGGCCTTTCCTATCTTAGGCAGCATGCACAAATAATGGATTCTAGTCAAAGCTTCTCCAAGTGGTTGACAGTGCAGTACTAAAATACCTGGAAAGAAACTCACCTCTTGAATCAAGTATGCAACCACTGGAGAAAGCAAAAGTGTGGTTGGTGTGTTTCATCTTCATGTCTTCCTCTTTCCAGCTTTGCTGGAACAGAAAGGATGAGAAACCTCTCCAGGCAAAAGAAATGGGGTAAATGGCCTACTACACAGGATATACATGTCCATGCAAGACTTTTGCTACAGAGCTACTGACGCAGTTTTATCAGTATAGTGCAATGCTGTTTCTTGCTCACTGCCAATTCTGCACTTTCTGCATGACACCAGGACGCATTTAGTCCTGCTAAGGCTTCCTTCCTCCTCATCTCTCAGGCAGGTGATGCTCTACAAAAAGTCTCCTCAGGAGCTGCTGTGTGGAGCCAGCCTCATCAGTGACAGCTGGATCCTGACTGCTGCTCATTGTCTTTATTATCCACCCTGGGACAAGAACTTAACTACAAATGACATACTGGTGCGGGTTGGCAAGCACGTAAGACCAAAGTAAGAGTCTGAATGAAGTGAGAGGGAACTAGGCTTCCTCTTGGAGTAATGAGATACTTTGGAGTTGGGCTGTCATTCAGTATCCAAGAAAGGATTACAGCTAATGTTACGTGCCTCTCAATAACAGGATCTAATGGGGCTTGTCATTTGCTGCTCTTGCTGATCCTAAAGTTTAAAGTGAAAGGGAGCAAGGAAGCCTGGGAAATCTAAGAGGGTGCTCCCTATGCAAAGATGGCATTGTCTTAGATGATACAAAGCTGAGTATCATAAACTCCAGAAGACTCTCAGATGCTACTGTACAGTTGAGTTCTTTCCTTTGAACTATTTCAGATATGAAAAGAATAAAGAGAAGATTGCTCTGTTGGATAAAATCATCCTCCATCCCAACTACAACTGGAAAGAGAATATGGACCGAGACATTGCACTCTTGCACTTAAAGAGACCCATGAGCTTCAGTGACTACATCCATCCTGTCTGCCTGCCTACCAAAGAGGTCGTGCAGAGGTGAGGAGGAGAGAGAGAAAAAGATAACTTCTCAAGGCTATTTGCAGTAAGAGTGCCAGGCAGGAGAAAGCTGTTACAATACATTTAATTATACTTGTGCTTCCTTCCACAGGCTAATGCTGGCAGGGCACAAAGGGAGGGTAACTGGTTGGGGAAACTTGAAAGAAACATGGGTCACTGACCCCAGCAACCTTCCTACAGTTCTGCAACAGGTCAATGTGCCCATTGTAGATCAAGAGACCTGTAAGAAATCCACCAGAGTTAAAATCACTCAAAACATGTTCTGTGCAGGTGAGTAACACTGGAGTCACAGGTACAACTTGCCACAGAAGTCAGTGGCTTTGAGCTCCTGGCATGACTCGTGCAGCAAGGTTATTTTCTAATAAATTTGCAAATGCCCTCCACAAAGAATAACCTCCCTATGATAAGAGCTTCCTCAGCTCTCAGAAAACATGAAGGCTGGAGAACTTAAAGCTAGGAATAAAATCTGCAACACAAACCTGTGTCAGGCACTAGTCTAATGGTACTAGGTAGCAGCAGCAGCTGTGGGAGAACTAAGCACAAATAAAATTATCTTTTCATCAGTATATAGAACAGTTCTGTGACTTCCTAAATTAAAGGCTGCACACCTATTATTCTATCTACTAGCCTGTCTCAATCTTTTGGAGCCCATTCATACTTATTGCCCACAAATTTTGAAGGCTCCTACCTTCCTAAATGTCTTCTAGCATCATACCCTTTTTAAGAGAGAAAGGAAGTGGACACAGAATTCAGTTTACCAAGAGACTATGGATTTATGTACCAGTTTATTAGTTTCTGCTGTATTCCTCATTTGTGCAGATTTTATCAGTTCTACAAGCAAGCCTCCCCTGATTTTTGACTGAATTTGTGCTGCTTGCATCTAAACACATGCAATTGTTTGAGTTAGGATGAAAGCCAATTACACAAGTGTGCTGAAAACACACAGTTCTTATGTATTCTTTTTCTAGACCACATTCTTTGAAATAGCTGAGATGCAGACATACAGAAAAAAATGGAGACATGGGTGATGGGAAAATGCAGAGATACTATCTAGTTCATCAGGAATGAGTGAAATCTTCCTCTCCATAGTGAGGCTTTAGGGACACAGCTGGGGAGAGGAAAATCAGAACTTACAGTGACAAGAAGGTGAAAGTGGGGACAACAACTTATCTCTACAGTAAACAGAAGAACAGGGAACATGGAATACTACAAATAAATCTGTAAGACAAGAAAAACACAGTAGCTCAAGCTACTGCTGTAGTGCAACTGACACTAACAGCAATTCTGATGATAAAAAAGGAATGAGAGCACAAAGGGTGGATTCAAAAGTGTTGCAAAGACAGATGCAGAACTAGAATTTTTACATATATGAAAAACAAAAGTCCAAGAGTTGACAGAAGCAGCAGACAATCTCATGGGTCCCAAAACATTTGTGCCATTTATCCCAAAACTCTAAAGAAAACATGGCCAACCCCAGTCACTCCCCCTACAGTCAAATGTCAATTTTTCTTGCCTATAGGTTACAGTACTGCTGAGAAAAAGAGAGGAGATGCCTGCGAAGGGGACAGTGGGGGACCTTTTGTAATGAAGGTATGTTCAACAAGTTTAAGCTTATAAGACATATGGAGATAGGTTGTTCTATGCTGAACTTCATAGTCTATAACAGTAGCAGAGTTGAGCCACTGCTGAGTGGCTGAAGCAAACCCAGCTCATGCCCAAGGTGAGCAATGGAGATGAATTCTGCAGTGATCCAGCCCTATTTCTATACTGAGCTCTCAGCATGTGGGGAGATCACCTGCAGGATGCGTGAGTGATGGCCAATTCTTAATTAGAGATATAAGAGTAGAGACAAAATTACTCCAACAAACTCTGTTGGAGATGCCAGTCTGAATCCCAAAATAGCATCCATCATTAAACAGGCTGGGGCACGTCCAAGGTTTAGATCTGAGAGGGCAACCAAGCTGCTAAACAATCCAGAGCACAAGTCTTATGAGGTGTGGCTGAGGGAGCTGGGCCTGTTTAGCCTGGAGAAAAGGAAGCTCAGGGAAGAGCTCCTGAAAGGAGGTTGTAGCTAGGTAGCACTCTGCCTCTTCTTCCTGTCAAGCAAAGGACAAGAGAAAACGGCCTCAAGCTGTGCAAAGAGAGGTTCAGGCTGGACATCAGGAAGAATTTCTTCACTGAAAGAATGTACTCAGTGCTGTGGTTTAGTTAACATGGTAGTGTTTCGTCAAAGGTCAGACTTGATCTTGGAAGTCTTTTCCAACCTTAATGATTCTCTGATTCTATCAAAGTCTCTTGCTCCTTGTGCCAATCCCTTTTTTCTTTACTTTAGAACCCAGATGACAACCGTTGGTATCAAGCAGGAATAGTTTCATGGGGAGAAGGCTGTGACCGAGATGGCAAATACGGATTTTACACCCATGTATTCCGCCTGAAAAAGTGGATTCGAAAAACCACCGAATATTATGGGCGATAGATGAAGCATTTACCTTGCTCGCTCTGTTTTGCTACAATGCTCCACTTTAAAACATAAGCATAGAAGACCCTGAAGTAAAACAAGTTATATCCTTACAACTTGACAAAGGAAAGTCTCATCCCTTGAAAATAAAAGCTCTGAAACCCATCCTTTTATTCATGCTGAGTTTAGTTGCAGTTGGATCAAAGTCCTGACAGTATCCAGGAGTACCACAGCACGAGCTGTACTGCTAATTACCTCTTGTACTTCCCCCTCTTTTCCATCAGCTATAATCAACAGGTTTTGGACTTCACATAATGGCCTTGTCAGTCACAGCAACCAAGATTATGCCCTCATGCACTATCCCTTTCCTCCCTTCAAGACAACTAATTTTCTGTTCTAGTTTTTGACCCAAGTATGTACCAGAGATAAGCACCCTACAGTACCTGTGACATTACACAGAACACCAATGTCAAAAGTAAAGCAATTAGAAGCTGTTTTGATCAAACATTGTTCTTAGCTACAACACCATGTAGTAGATACCAGCACCACTGTGTGCAACTCATCCTACAAAGGAATAGCAGCTTGAATACATTAAGCAGCACTTCCAGTAAGTTCCTACACAGCAGGTGGTGCTAGGTCCTTGCTGTGTATTTTCCACCTGCATAATAAGATTCTGAAGGAAGCAATTCTTGCAGTCATTGTCAAAGCCTTCAATGGAACCATCCTGCACTATACCTGTTTGCTTGTGTTATAAACGTTGTTTAGGGATCTTTCCAAAAACAAGCTTCAGTCTTTCAGCCCAATTTTCTATTAAGACAATCATGATTTTTCAAAGTTCTCCTTGCTTCCTATGGCACCATAGTTCTAAACTCCTCACTCATAGTGCCATAGTCACAGAAAGAGGCAAGTCAAATTAGTTGTTCTAAAAGAAGGTTATTGATCAATTAGTGTCTGACCACCTCCTTTTAGATGGCTCATTTGGGAACCAAGTTGAAGCAGCCCAATCTGATTGCCCAAATAAAGCATAAAAACCTGAAAGAAAAAAAAATCTCTCAAAGAAACCTGAAGAACAAAACCTCAACAGCTCAAGTTTCATGACTGTTTAAAGTCATTGATAACCACAGACATTGAACACTGAAAATGTTTAGCCCTTCTAATGTTTAAATTTTAAGCCTCACCCCCTTCACTGCTTTTTGCTGTGACAAAAGAGGGGAACCAGGACCATACAGTTACCGAAGAAAGTCACTGCTCATAATGACTTGTTACAAACAATACAGAGGAATCATTTTTAAAATTCAGTTTAATGTTAATTAAATATTGTCTGGGCTAAAGATTAGGCTTTATTAATTTATGTGCACAAGTTTTAGTTTAGAACTCCCAGGATATTGAGTCCAACCAAACACTACAAAGACAAAGGGCAAAAACTCATTCATAAAAACAACTATATCTTCTGCTACTCAATTATTCCTGTATTTCACTTCTGATTCAGCTTCAAATTTAAAATAGTTTATGCAGTTTGCAGGCATTGCTGTTTTAACATCCTGAGCTAATGAACAAATAGTTCTTCAGAATGTCTGCTGAATATGGTAAAGGAACATATGGATTAATTTAAATGTCACTAAGTTTCGGAGAGCAGCTAGTAATTGAGAGGTAGTGGCAGTAACTCTAGTGTCAGCCAACACAAACTATTCACAAACTGCCCCAGTTTAAGTGCACAAAATCACAGCACTTACCAATAAGGGCCAAACCTCCACTTGTAACACAGCTCTGTTCCACAAGTGCATGCCCATTTCAGATTATGAGAGGAGACTGTGACTACTAAATCGATGTGGTGGAGCAAAGAATGGCATCGTATCAGTTAACACAGGATGGAGAACGCTTGCGGATCACCTGCTATCACAGTGTGCAAACTCACCATAAGCATCAAGCACCATTATATCAACTGCAACCCCTGCCTAGGGGTCCTGTGAGAGGAAGATTTCAGACATTTGCAGAAGCTCTGGCATAGATCTGTTGTGCAAGTACTAATTTAAAGCCACATTTTTACTGTAATCAGGCAAGACAGTTTCAGTAATGGCCCTTACGCAGAGGCTGCTGGTCCACATAGCAAACAACAAAAGCAGCAGTTACATGAACAGATAAAAATCTAGCATAGAAGTGTGTTATTTTAAGCCTGCCTGTCCAACTCTTCAATAACCCTGTTCTAGCTCTGGAACAGATGTGCAATTTATGCTTCACAACCAGTTCTCACATGGATGTGCAGTAGTAAGGTGAAAATCCATCACCTCCCTAGAAACGAAAGGGCTAGAAAGGATACACAGTATGTCTTAATCTTCATTATTTGGAGCTTCTGAAAAAGGCTAATCACTCAAAAAAAAAAAAAGAAGTGGCTACAACTTTTGCAGACTATCTCTATTTAGGTGTCTTAGTTATAAAATGGTAACATCTGATGTTTAAGAGCAAAAAGAATGTAGTGAGTGAGGTTTACCTGCATGAAGAACACTGCTTAACCAGATGAGTTCAGGATAAATGAGTCCACTGACCATACACCACTGCTCCTCTATTCCCTATCAACAGCAGCAGGCTCTCTCAAAGAAAGCTCCCTCAGATGGGACCACACAATCTGGGTAAAGGCATCACAAGGACTAGATAATTCGACATAAGCATTTCAGCAAACTAAATATTTTCAAGTTACAGAAACAAATTCCAAAACAAAAAAAGCAACTATATGAAAAACGTACTACTGCTCATAGAAGTCAGAGTGCTAAGTCCCAGGACTGCACTCAGAAACAGTGTATTTCCACTCATCTTCCATATAGTATATCCAAACCCCAAGGTTCATGTCAGCTTAGTTCAGTTTCTAGATGCCCAGTCACTAACATTCAGGAATAGAGAGTGACCTCTAACCAGCAGTCGCTGCTGTTCCTATAGAGGCTGGTATAGTTAATGCAAACTTTATTTACAAAAGACACTTAAATTAGTTACTTCATGCCATGTGTCCATACAGAATCAACAGTTCAAGGATTACATGGAGAAGAATTCACAAAATTAAAAGTGAGATCACTAAAGGTCTTCTAAGAGTTAAGAACTAGGAAAAGATTTTAAAGACAACTTTACAAATAAAAACCCCAAGTCATGAGAAACTAGTCTGAGCAAAAGGATGGTTGTTTACAGGTCTGTACACTAAAACTAATACACAGACAGCCTTCTATTGTCAAAGAGATGCTCATTGAGAAGCAGATTATGTACAAATACTTGTGCCACAATGACTCAACCCCCCAAAATCCACTGTATTATACATAAACCAGTTTGTATACATTAGGCCTAAACGAGGCCATTTAACTATGAAGACTTCTAGTTTAGTAAACTAAAGCTGAAGACAGCCTCAAGCAACAGCGATACCGTCTCTTTGCATCTCTATTTGCGACTGCTTTTTATTCTCTCCAATCTTTTTTTCAAGTCATCAATATTGGCCGCTGCAGAAGAGGGTGAAGCCAGGGTAGTTCCAATGCCAGAGGAATGAGTCTGATTGGAGTCCAGGTCCAGATGTTGGTACTGCTCCCGGGACTCACGCAGCTGGGAGAGCTTACTGTGAAGCATATCTGTAGAGGATGCTACTGTAGGGAGTGTTGGTTTAGAGAGCAGAGATGTCAGAGGGGGTCTGTCTTCCTGCTATGAGGGAGGAAAGTGAAGTGTTAAAACACAGTGGTAAAGGCCATATAAGAAGTACAAAACATCATCAATGGCTTTTCATCTCTACAAAAAGCAATAAAAACAGAGGAAAGGAAAGGAGCACTACAACACAAGTGGAGCTGGAGCAATAAAGGCACTTGCTGTCAAAGTCAGAACCATGCAAAGCTAATTACAATACTCAAGTCTTAGAATCTGATTTGTTAATGTTTAATTTTATGTCAATAGGGACACAAAGAAGCTAGCCTTTCAAGATAAAAAAAAATCCCTGCATACCAGAGTTTTACTGAGATAGACTGCCACAGTCTTGAACAGCCTGAATTCTAATACAAGAGAAAAATCCCTGCCTATGTGCAACATCAGCAGACAATGAATTTTCTGGAAGAATAAGTGGAAACTTGAACTGACTGGCAGGACTGAACCTGTCAAAGACTTAAAAGTGTCAATTCACTGTTCTTTTACCAATTGATATTTCCATCTGAGTTACTTACCTTGTTACTATCATCTAAGAAATATTTCCCCTTCTCAGAGCTCTACTGGTACTCAAATTTTTGTCAAAGGTTAAAACAGTGATGCATCTGGATGACTATTCCTAGAGTGAACATCACTTCTTATGTAGCTGAATTCAAATTTCAGGAATTGGTACTAGATTTCTAACACACAGATCATTGAACTGTAAGAAATTTTGGTCCATAGGTTTCCAGTACTAAGCTCATTCAGCATTCCCGTGCCTCAGTATCCATACACCCAAAATATATAAAACTTGTCTTAATTCAGCTCTCATGATTGTTTCAGAGTAGAAATATCTAGACTTTCAATATCATTCAACTCTGAGGTCAATATATGTTAACTTCTAGAGAACAGTTGTTGTTTGAACCTTTCTGAGACTTAACTTCCCAGCAAGGGGAGATAATAAGCTACAGGCCTGCAGAAACAACCTGAACATAATACCAGCGATGCAGACAGAGTGGACTGAAATGTAAGCCTACTTGGCCAAGTAATGAGTTTAAAGACATTTATACTAGGCATAGTGACATGCATTGAGTAGCTAGGACATGCATTATAAATGGAAGATCATAAATTCTGATTGGAATCTGCCTTCTGGCATTTGAATTCTTAAAAAAAAGAAAGTACAAATCAAGTGCCTCCCCAAGGGATTTACAAGTGTTGTCAAGTACAATACCTTTGCGTTGTCAAGGCCACAACGCTGCCTGAGGATTTTTAATCTTTCCAAGTAAACTGAAGGCCCCACTTCCTCTCCATTTGTGTTTCCTATAGATGAAGATACAGTGTGGGTAGATACAGGAACACATGTTCCTTCCATCTGAGGAGAAATTCCTAGAGGATGAGGGGAAGGAAGGAGGAAAGTTAAAAAAATTTTAAACATGAGAAAAGCACAAGCCTCTTGGTCCGTTCCCTGAAATAAGATGCAATGCCTGAAGAATTAATCAACCTATTATTTGCTAGTTATTTGCATTTGCTAGTATAGACATATCTGGCTTTTCATTTCCTTGCAAAAGTGACAACTGAAAACCAAGAAAAGAAACGGAGAAATTTAAAGAGTGGCTGCAGAGCAGCTCTAGAAATGCTGAAGCCAACAGCTGAAGAGAACAGCAGAGGGAGAGGAAGATGTTGATGTGCATCAGCAGTGACCATAATGTCCAATGGGAGAACTGAGCAACTGGCAAGGTGGGAAACACTTGGAGTTGTCTGTCTTTTTCTAGTTAAGTCATACTTTTGGGCTTACCACTGATTCTAACCGCCCCCCCCCCCCCTCATTTGTGCAACTTTAAAGCTTTTTATTTCAATTTAGTCTCAAAGAGTGATTCCTGGAATGCACATAACGAAGTTTTAAAATCTTCCCTACCAAGAGACTAGAAAAGGAATTTACATGATGAAAAAAACTTTTCTATTATTAAAAGAATTGCAAATTCTGAGACTTAGCATGGACAAGGACTTGTTCTCACTAATTTACTACAAGGGTGTTTAAAATAGATAAAAGGAGAATTAAGGTTAAGAATTTATACATTACCCTAAATAAAGCACTGTTGCAATATGGAACAGTGTGTTTTATCATACCAGACTTAAAGTTAGGGAAGAAAAAAAAGACAATTGTGACACATAAATTTGGTTTTGAAAACTGTACAGACTTTTAGGATGAAAGATAGAATTTTCTATCCTACACAGTGGGACACATTTAGGAAGTTCTGAAAGAACCTCATATCATCCATCTTCCTAAAGTAATCTACAATACAGGAATAAGAGAAGGAACAGCAGTAGGAAAAAGGCTAAAGTTTCACAGGACACTATGAAATGAATAAGAAATAAAAGTTAGAAGTAGTTTTGCTAGACTTTGTATCAGCTTTTACTGTCACGTAATAATTTGTTACATTCCTTCCCTAATATTTCATTGAATAGTCCTTTGTATTTATTTGCAATGAAAAGTCTCAGTAACAAACAGTTTTACAGTAATTCATCCAATTAAGAAATTATTTTATTGGAAAGAGATCATCATAAATTCTGCAGTAACAGTTCATATTATTTAAATTAAGCTTTCCAATTCCACAGAAAAGTATTAAAAAGCCTCCTACATGACAGCTGCTGCTGTTTTAAACCAGCTTAATTCCTTGCAGAACCAATTCTTGATACCAGACACATGAAACACAGGCTAATGTTCAACCCACACTACAGGATATGGATTAGAACCACTTGTTTGCCAAGCCTTTCAGGTGTTTTCTACATTTAGTGTGGTTATAACTTCTGTTTTTGTAAACAAAAAATGCATACTCCCTGTGTGAAGCAACACAAGCAGCAAGAAAATACATGATTTGCTTCAGAAATCCATAAATGTATACAAATATAGTTTCTACCAGGAGACAAGTAACTGTTCTCCTATCTCTGCTTCTCATAAACCAACCAGTTTTGCTATAACAAGTACCTGTAGAAGTAGCAATGCGTCCTTTCCCTTCCCGTTCTGTTTCTATCAGTCGGAGGCCTCTTTCCACATAGCTTTGGAAGAACTGTGAGGAATTTTTCAGGAAGGGCTCAATGTCTGCATCAGAGTACTTCTTTTTGTATTCATACAGTTCTGCCAGACCCTGGGAGGGAAGAGTTGCTATGTATTACTACAACTGCTGCATACACCATTCTAGTACGCTCTCTTTCTTGCAGTAAGAGGGTACTCACCTCCTTGGTGTTCTCCTTAGAGCCAATCTTCTTAAATATTTCTGCCAAAATATCATTGACTTTGGCTTTTGAAGCCTTTTCTTCCTAAATAAATAGACCAAAGGAGACTTTTAAAACAAAGTGAATAAAACCAAATAGAAATCAGACAAACCCACGACACCCTCAGACCTACTAGCTGGATACAGAGCTTCCAAGATGAAGGAAACCTCAGAGTGATCAGGGTTCTACATAGCCACTTTATACACAGAATGTGAGCAAGGACATCATGAAGCTGTGGGACTCCTCCTGAGAAGTGTTTAAAACCTGTTTTGTATATGGCTAACTTTTAGTAGATCAGATGCAGTACCATGCAGCATAAAACTTATGCAGCACATTTGAATTTCCTGGAGAGCACTTCATCCTGGGATATGCACAGAATACTCAAGTAAACACACACAACAAATTCCCAAAACAGCCATAAATGAAAATTTTACTTTAGACGAGTGTTTCCAACATTAGCTGCATGTTGAAAAGGGAATTACTACTTAATATTCCACAAACACAAAATTAAGTTTGTTTCTTAAATAAATTGCTTTACACTCCCCTCCCCTACCAAGACATTTTCTTTACTTACTATGCGAGAAGCTCCTTTTTCGGTATCCTTATCAGCTTTTCCAGTCTGGTCCATAGAGTGTTTCATTACTCTACAAAGGTGAGCTTCTAGCTCAGACTCATTTTTGTTGTCAATCATTGTTAAATGATCTAAGATCTAAAATGAGAAAAAGAGGAATTAAAAAAAAAGAAAAAAAAAAAAAAAAGGAAAGACTCTACAGACTGCATGAATATCCAATTTAAAAACACATGACTAGTGATTGCTCTGACCTTGGGCCCTTTCAACTTGCATAGGGTGTGAAGCAGAGTCTTCAGTGTCCTAATAGGGAACTCACTCTTACATTGCTTCAGCTTCTCTTTGGGAAAGACCTTCATGAAAACGTGGACATCCAGCAGAATCCGATCCAGATTGATGCTATTAATGGTTTCTGGGAGAAGACGCACCATTCTCCACAGACACTGGAATGAGAGGCTGACTTAAAGCAGGACAACTCAAGAAAGAAGCATTTGATTATATAAGAAGAAATTACACAACACTGTCACTGAGCCACTTCACTCTGCTAGCACATCATACAGGCACACACTGTGTCTGCTGCTCAAGCTATATTTGCACTGGTACATACTTTCTCTTTGTAACTGGCTGTACAGCATCCAGATCTTTCTTTAGAGCTGATGCACAAGTGAGGTGCTGACTTCTCTACCTATAACAGGAGACTGAATGCTTTGTGTGAAGAAATTTCAGCAGATAATATATATATGCTACGTACACCTACACACAGCACAAGTTCTTTAGGTTTAACCACATTAAGAATGCCTGAGCTGTCTTTAAATCGTGCCAGTTACAGAAGGGTGTTGTATGGTAAGAAAAAATCATGCTCATGCAGACATTTGCCTGTTCACTCTGCCTGTCAACACAGATGACAGGATATAAGTCAGCTCCAGCCTGGCACTGTTTAAATCCATAGTGCCCAAGCAAACAACCCCAGAAGGTGACTGTAAACCTCGGCATGGAGTTTGCATTAATGGACACAAGTTTCTGTAAACTATTAGCAGGTGTTAAGCTCCCTCCTAACATACAAGAAGTCTCTACATGTGACATCTAATAAGATCAGAATTCTAGAAGTTATAAGAAATATTTCAAGTTATGGACACTAATTTTTTTTTAACTCCATCTGTTCTTTAGGTAAGATGATTCAGATAAACCACCCAAGTTCAAAATCTCTACTACAGGCTCACCTTCATAACAAGTTCTGAAAACTTAGGAGAATTAGCTGTTGCTAGAAGACTGTCTTGGAGCAAAACAAGCAGAGCACTAGAAAGAATAAATTTATAAAGGTTACATAGAAAAAGTGCTATACACAAGAAAAAAAGATGCCAACTCACCACAGAATACCACACCAGAGACTGGGGCTAGTCCAGCAGTTGTGCAACTTTTCCTTCTTTCTTTCTAGTATGTTACAAGAATTTAAGAAACAGTCTGCTGAACTCCAAAGCACAAAAGAATCATACTAAGCTAGTTTGTTTAGCCTACCTCCAGCTGTGCAGTCAAATTCTGATCACAACTGGTGATAATTCTTTATTAGCTAGGTGAATGATTCCACAGACATTAGTCTTTACTTACAGAATGACTAATAAACTCAGCCATCCAAGGAACACAAGAGAACAGATAACAAAGAGCAGTAATTGTGCAGTTTTCATTATATACCTCAAGATGTTGGTTTGGTCAGACTTCTCCAGAACTTTCACTACCAAGAGGTTGACTGATCGGATGACCTGCTCACCCTCCTCAAGATCTTCAACCCGAGAATCCAGCATTAATGTAATAAGACCATGCATTAGGTCTTTAAGCACACCAGTGGAAGCCTCTCGAGCCAGACTCTCTATCTGAAATAGCTACAGATAGAAGAAAGTGTTAGTTTTCCCTGCACATGATCCTTTAGTATAGGGATTTCTCTAAACTACACTGACAAACCATGACATCTCCCACAACAGTAAAAACAGTCAAAACACAACTATGAAGAAAGTTATTTCTACTGAGTGATTTTTGAAAACTTCTCATTCCCCACCTGCTCTCAAAAGGTGCATTGATAAGCAGTTAGCAACAAATCTTCAGAAGAAAGGCTCAATAGTAAGCTAAGCTAGGTACAGAACAGACATGCCATTCTCCCACAACTTCTGCACAGAAGTCATTTGCACTTCACCTTATCTTTTACATCAAAGCCTTACCGTGATCATGCTCCCAATAATACAGCTGTAAAGTCTGACAATCTCATCTTTGTCCAGCTTCTCATCTGCCATGTGTGTATTGTAGATTAATCGGAGCTGCATAAATGTGGCTATTAGGAATTGGTCGATGTGGCCAGACATAGCTTCTGCTTTGTCCTCCTGTTTGAGTACCTCATCAATCTAAGATTTAAAACCAAAATGCTCTAGTAAAGTCAACATAATGCAAATAGTGCAAAGTAACAATAATTTAAATACTTTTCTGTATTAAGGGGTTTGCCCTGACCAATCCATTTGCCAAAGCAGTTGTGTTCTAAGCTTTCACCCAAAATCAGTAGCTAGAGACTTGTATTGTTAATCCAAACACAACCAATTACTGGTATTTTAGAGAACTGTAAGCCTATCCTGTACACAAATGAAAACATCAACAGCTGCATTGTAGGTTCTGGAATTTACAGCTTTATGAAATATTCTAAACAAAAATTTCTAACTAGTTAAAGCCACTCTAAAATCATGCAAAAACTATGAGGCAAGACAATCCTTTTGCTAAGGATCTATAAAACAGTTTACATTTAAAAGTTAAGTCCCACTGACTAATTGGGTGTTACAAACTCATAGCACAAATAATTTGACAAAACCAAAAATATAACAAAGAAGCATTAATGAAAAAAGCATTAAATTTATTCTGCATCTTCCAAGTAGAATTTCTATTGCTAAAGCGAGTCAGATGGCCCCTGTGCACTTAGTTTTGTCATCAGGGAGATTCTGAGCAGAGCCCACGTCACCTGACATGATTGCTCTACCACAGTGCAACTCATCACCCTCGCAGACAAAGTTTGGTACCGTGTGGTTAGTTGCTACCTTAATTCACTTACCTGTGTCAGAGCCTGAATGCTCGTATTTATATCACCACTGGCTACTTGGGAAATAACAAAGTTGATAGTAGAAGCTGTGTTACTGTGCATGTCATCAAAATGCGGGGACACAGCACGGATTCTAAAGGGTTGAGAACAGGATTCGTTACTTTTTGGAGAGCTACTTTAATATACACTTAACT
Source organism: Eopsaltria australis (assembly GCA_034509425.1). NCBI lineage: Eukaryota > Metazoa > Chordata > Aves > Passeriformes > Petroicidae > Eopsaltria > Eopsaltria australis. The sequence continues at coordinate 5,703,006 of JAVTVJ010000241.1, forward strand.
GCTATATTTCAATGATGATTTAGAGACAAGGGAAAAGGATTTCATTCTCCACTGAGGATTCTCAAGGAAGGAATCATTCCTTTTACCATGTCTCTTGCACTATTTGTAAAAACACTGATGATGCATTTAGAAACACAAGATCCTCTAACTATAAAAATGCCTAAGTAGAACTCACATTTTTCATTTAAAAAACCTGCTCTCCAGATTTCAGAAGAGTACAACAGACCTTTGTTTTGCCATCTCTTCAAATTAGCTGACATTATTCTCTTATGAAAGAAAGCCTGAATGTGGAAACTAGCACTATCAATCCACCTTCTCAAAATATTTTTTAGGCAGCCCTGCTGATTTCACTTAGGAGTTAAAACTAAACTCACTTGGGCTCAGGAATCAAGACTGGCTCAAAGATGTCATCTAGTTTGTGCTGTACAAGTGCTGGCATCTCGCATCTGACAGTTCCATTGTCATTTTCAATTTCATCAAGATCCAACTGAAATTCCCGTGGAACTGTATGCGTTGTCTCAGAGTGGCCGCCCATGTTGCGATTTTGGCTACAGAAACCAGGAGAAAGGTATTTATTATACACACACAAGAAGCAAGAATATTAGCACTAGTATCCACTGGTAGCCCTAAAGCTCTCATAATAGCACAGATTTTCCAGGTTGGATTATATTCAAGCCCCTTAACTCCCTCTGCCTTTCCCCTAATCTTTAGTAAAACTTCTGTAGGCCAGAAGAGCAGCTGCTACTTGCCCTCCTAGTTTCTCTTTTAACCCACCACAAGCCCTAGCCCTGCACCTGTGCTAGGTATGTATGGTTTGAGATAACTAGTACAGTTTACAGTGTTATTAAAGGAATATAACTTTAACGTTTGAATGGCTTTTTTCACCTTTGGTTTTTAAAATGATGGACAAGATGCACATGTACAGAGCAACCTCACAAGCTCCTCTGAATCTAAGACTCCCAGCACCCCGCATGGCCTGTCCTGCATATCAGATTTTTCAAGGAAATATTCTAATACATAGTTCTCAGCAGAGATTTTTATTCCAAAATAATGAGCAGGTGGCAAGGAATAGCTTCTGAGATTTTTGTTTTGGGTACCATTGCCCCAGGCTCTGTAATTCACACATGCTTATTCAATTCTGTGCTTTATGTCTAACACAACTAGAACAGGGTCCAAAAAATACCAAGTTTAATGCAACACATTGAAAGTTCTCCCAATATTTTGAACAGTTGCTTAATGAGGAAGTGCCATGTCTGTCTACAGCATGATCTACGATCATCTTGCAGAAACCTGTATTTCTGGTTTCTTTATTTTGTTTAAGTCAGAGACCTGTAAATAAGCTAGAACCAGCCATGGCAAACCTGTCACCCCCAGTAAGGGATGACTAGGATAGAAATGGAATGATACAAGAGCCTTGCTACCAAGGAGTTAGTGGGCAGTACTTACATCCTATAAGTGCGATACATAATTCTGTCCATGGAGAAGCAGTGAAAAAAGGCACAAGACCATTTAGAAAGATTTCAAGACAGACGAGACAAAAAAATTTCAGACATTTAGATTTATATTATTTGGCCATTTTTCACAACATGCAGAGATGATGACAGAAGAACTAAAATGACATTGTCAGACATCTTAGCACATATACTATGCAGGCAAGAGACCATAATGTAACATTACATACTTGAGTTTAGAGGACATGTCCTCAGCTTGTCCCTTGCGCATCATGCTGGCGTTGGCGCTGATGTTCTGAGTGCGCTGAGGTTTCTCCTCTGCCTGTCTCACTGGAGCAGCAGAGGGTCTCTTGGCTGACCGCTTTATTCTCTCCTCCAGCATGCTCATGTCTTTCTCTGAAAGCTGTAACACAAAGTGCTTTCACTCAACCTGAGTTGTATATGGGTTTTAGAAATCTCAGTCACCCACAGGATTCATACCACCTATTAGTGCAGACTAAAGTTCTCTAATACGAAGGTAGGAACTGTCAATGCTATCTCCTAGCAGCAAACTCACCAGGACACTCTGGACTGTCGGGTGCTACTTCAAGAGCTAATTAACCCATCTTGACAAGCTGTAATACAGAATACACCTATTTCTAGCCCACTTTACTGTCAAGAAACAGTTCATCTTGAATTGAAACTATACTAGTATCCTGTGTTTGTAATTGTTGCATGTGTTGCTGCAAACACCCCAAACAAAAAACCCCACTCACCTTTCTATATTCCCTATTAGCAGACCAGGCAGTGCTTTAACACTCTGGACCCTGCCACAGAAGCCAGAGTCCTTCTGACAGTTGTCCCGTTCAATGTACCCATAACTCAATATGAACACCAGATCAGTCAGCTTAATTCTCCAACTCAAGCAGTGAAAAGATTCATATTTACCTGCTTATCTACCAGACCACAGACTACCAATAACACCATTTGAATAAAAGCAGATATTACAATTTTATGAGATGTGCTCTCCAGCATCCCTATGATTTAGAAACCTTCCTGAGAACCCAGAGATGGACCATGCTGAAGCTCAGAAAGTCATAGTTAGAAAGGGCTGAATTGTTCAGTTGCTAGTTTTTTCCTTTACCTTGAAAATTCAAATGCAAATAGACTGTGTAAAACTGAGGCAGAAGCAGACAGCACTCTGAATAGTTAAATAGGATGGAAATCTAAAATGTTAATAAAAATGCAACATTAACTCTCATGGAAACAGCTACCAGAGAAAATAAAAGTCACCTTAAATTTCAACTTTTGAAGAAGCTAGAACTTTAAAAAAAAAGGGGGGCAGCCTTACTTCCCCTGCTTGTCCTATTCCATAGAATACCCATCCAATAAGCTTGTATGCCTTATGGCATATGACACAACACAACAAAGCTGCAAAGGCATTAAAACATCTATCACATTCCAATCACTTTTAGTGTTGCTAGACATTACCAAGACAAAATCCAGAGCACAGAACTGTAGGAAATGATCTGACTGTTCTTGATTCAGATTTGAATTCAGTGTACTTTATCTGATATGCACAGTAATTATAAACACAGTAAACTAGCTTATATTGCTGGACACTGGAAACTCGGTTTTGCCACCTTTAACTTCTACTGTATGTTAGATGATAACAGCTAAATATGATTTTCAGAGAACAAAACAGCAACAGTACAAAGTGACACAGTACTGACACTTTCAAAATGAAATGCAATAAGATAAAGCAAATAAGCCAAACTTACCAGACTTCAACTGCAAAGCAGTTAGATAAACTGGGCATTAAAAAAAAACCTGGGGACTTAATGGAGCTCACACAACTAGCCTTTTATGGCCAAATAAGTTATCCAAATATTTTAAATCAGACGTGTTACTTGTACAGTTGACTATAAAGCAAGCTAATCTTCATAAACAATTTAATTTCCTTGAAGGTCAGTGTTTATCTCTTCTTTTTTCTTGGTTTTGTTTTTCATTCATGCACACCCAGGTTACACACACCTCTCTTATGAAGACAGGCTGAGAGTTGGGGTTGGGAGCATGCTAAAGAGAAGGCTCTAGTGAGACTTCATCACAGTCCTCCAGTACCTAAAAGGAGCCTACAAAGAAGCTGGAGAGGGATTTCTAACAGGAGCAGTGATAGACAACTGGTAATTACTTTAAAATGAAAGAAGCTAAATTTGGATTGGATTAGAAACTCTTTGACTGTGAGAATGGCTGAGGCAATGAAACAGGATACAGAGTCCCTGAAAGCATTCAAGTGTCCCTGCCCATGGCAGGGAGTTTGATCTTAATTATTTTTAAGGTCCCTTCCCTAACCATTCTATGATTTCATATATTCCACAATCCGGGATTAACCAAATAGCCATCAGAGGATCTGTGATGTAGTAAGTTATTTACAAAACTACAAAATGCTCCTGAAACCAACAGCAAGTTGTACCATGACCAATCACAAGTAAAACAGTGCCAATCTCCTACAAAACTGTAAGGACTTGAAAAAAACCCAAACCACCAAATCCCAAACAAACAATCCCATAAACCAAACCAAGCAGAGCACCCTAACCCCAAATGCCCCATAGACTTATTTGCAGTTATACTGACATTTCCAATCAGCTTGAACACTTGGTCACCATAGACATTGTAGACAGTCACGATGGTGTTCAGTGCAGCGTTGCGCACGGTGTTGTCCCGGTCACCAATGTGAGTTGCCATTTCTTTCAAGGCTTTCCCTGGAGTTGGCTGGCAAACATTCATTCCATACGATTCAACCAGACATCCAAGCTCTTCCAAGCATTCTAAATGAAGAAAATAACATATGCACATCCAACTTTAAAGCTGCTGAGAAGAGAGCTCTCCCAATTCCTGTGTTGCTTGCACACTTTGAACATTCACTGTAGAGAACTGCCAATCACAAAGCTGATGATAGATATACTCCAGGTGATTTATGGGATCAAGACAAAGCTACAGCAGACTACTTCACAGATAGTATCTAAAAGGCGTCAGTCACCCCTCTACACTTCAAGTATTTCCCATAACCATGTATGAGCAATGTTACAGTTAACATCACATTCAGGTGAACAGCTGTAAGCTTACAATGCTATATTATGTATAGAATTTAACTTTCTGCTTATATCAGGATAAGATATTTTCAAAGTGACCAGGGAGTCTGAACTACAAACATCACAAATTTATTACAGACATTGCTTGTGGTGAGACCGATATATAGCGTAGAAGCATTTCTTGACCAGAGTGAGTAAGACAATAGTATTGTCACTGGTCATCCCAGCACTGCTTCACTAAGAAAACAAGCCTACTCAAGGGACTCATAATACTGATAGCAACCTAAGAGATTACTTGTCTTTGGAAGGTACAAAGACACCAAAAATAATAAGTATATGATGCTCCCTGAAAATCTGATCCTTTAAACACTTACAAACATCTGCATAAAATGCCATGTGCATGCAAACCTCACATCCCACCCAATGTTCTTATGCCAGGTTTTTCAAGATGCAAACCAAAGCAATTTCAAGAATTTTGCACCTGTGCAGTTCAACAGGCCATTTCTCACCTGCACGTTGTTTGGAGTTTTTCGATTTTGTCCCCTCCATGATGAAAGGGAACATCTTGCTGGCTGGATAGATGAGACACATTCTGTTCAGAATGGCACGTACATCCTTACGGATGACATCCTTCGGTTCTCCCACCTGATGGAAAATTAATGTAGAAAAAATGAAAAAGAGGAGAAGAAATACAGAATATTTTATACAGTCTAATGATACTTTTGACTATTCTAAATAATGTGAGGAAAGGCAAAATCCCTTTTTCCTCAATGGCATTTAAAGGGAAATATGCAATATAGAATCATAAAGGTGAGAAAAGACAACCTTAAGATCATCAAGTGAAACCGTTAAACCAACACTGCCAAGTCTACCACTAAACCATGACCCCAAGTGTCACACCTACATGTTTTTTAAATACCTCCAGTGATGAAGAATCAACCACTTCCCTGGACAGCCTGTTTCAGTGATTGACAACCCATTAAGCAAAGAAATTTTTCCCAATATCCAATGTAAACCTCCCCTAGAACAACTTGTGGCCTTTTGCTCTCATTCTATTCACTTGTTATCTGACAAGACAATACCAACACTGCCCTCACTACAACCTCCTTTCAGGTAGTTATAGAGACCACTAAGATCTCCCCTGAGCCTCCTTTTCTCCAGGTTAAAAAACCACTGCCTGTTCAATCTCACACCAGCCACCAACTGGATTTAACTCTATTCACAATATATTTAGAATTAACATATTGCAGTGTTTGATGATATTCTGCCATATTCCTCATGAAAAATAATATTTGTTTCTGTAAAACAAATTGTACCTTTAGGATAAGATATGGGATGAAAGAAGATGCTTCGTTTTCCGTGAGGTGATATTCTTCTTGACTCAGTAAATTGAAAAGCAACTTAAGGTATTCAAGTGCTTTCATCAAAACACTCGTGTTGGTATCAAAGAACCGCAGGGTAAGCCATTTTAGGATCAAATCCAGGCAGCTAATGACTCCATCTTTTTCACTCTCCAAGTGCTTGAAAGAAGAAAAAAAAAAAAAAAAAAAGTTATGTAAATGAAACACACTGTTCAACAAGAAAATAAGCTAAGCTATGTCTGGGAAGATAATCTACATTTATTGGTAGATTCTTAGAACCATACATACACGTTTAACTGACATAGCTTTTTGAAATTCTAAGGTTAGTCTCTGGTGACGAAATTTTCCCTTTTCCCAAGAAACAGTATTAATACCAACTTCATCTTACCTCTGAAAATTACTACTATGTATGTTTGGGTTTCGACTACACAGAACAATGATCCCTGGCTCCTCAGAGAATTTCTGTTTGATTCAAGCAGTATTTTTCACAGCAGAGAGTAATTCTATCAGCCTCACCTTCTACCACAGATCCAAACCCACCTCAATCATAACAGCCAGTGCTTTGTTGTGGTGCTGGAAGTCTGCATGAAACATCTCATCCTGTAGCCATTTAGCCACACAAGTCGACATCTGAGTTTTCAGCTGTTCAATATATTCATCACGGGGAGTAGTGAAATTCCACTTTAACACCTATAAAAGACAGTATTTAGACCTCAAAGCAAGCAATACATTTTCTTCCTGACAGACAGTGCTGACTGAACATCTTTTAATTCTGCTTTAGAATCTGTTTTCAAAGTCTTCTTATTGCCAATAAGTAATGAAAAATCAGTGTTTGTTCACCTTTTTTTTTTTTTACATAACAAGTTTTCTTCATATGGACTGGTTTTCCTTATGCAATTATCTTAATAATTACCACTTAAAGTGGCTGTTTTGAAGCTAAAGACAGGCCTATCTACTAGCAAGTTACAAATAACTTGCATGTTTTCAGTAATAGAATTTCCCTACAAATTGCTAAGTCAGGCCGCTCAAAATAAGTACATAAAAGCATTTACAATGTATCCTAGAACTCTGACTTCGTACCTGAAAACAAATGACTGAGATAATGAAAAATGTAAAAAGGCCTTTGGCTTTTATGACAGTGTATAAATGCAGAAAATTTGAAAACCCAAAAAGAAACACCACAGTATATCCACTATTGATGTATGAAATTCAACTCAAGAATCAGACTCCAAGCAATGGATAGTGGCTAACACATGCCACAGTATGCTTAATTCAAAATTAAAAACTGAAGAATGCATTAAAATTTCACCCACTTCAAAACTTGTGAACACATTCTGATCTTTCCTTACCTTCAGAGCTTTCTCTTCTTTCATCCTCTGTTCCTTCCCATTTGGGACAATGATAAAAATAGGACCTGATTTATCATCGTCTTCCTTCAGATTAGGCTTGTTTAGCATCTTCTTTCCCTGCACACCCTGAAAGAAGCAAGGTATTAGCAGGCAACACAAGCCACGGATATGCCTCAATCCCAGCCACTGCAAGTGTTAGATACCTGCCACCCTCATTCTGCCTATGTGTAATAAGAGCCAGAGAGAAGCTGAAAGGAAAAATGTTGATTAGAAGTTTAAAAGTATGTGCTCAGCTGCTGTGGAAGCAATACCCATGACAGTGTGCACAGTAGTACCCTGTGAATTATGACACATCACTCTCAACCAGTGTGCTAGTCACCCACACACATCCCTAAAACCCAACGTGGTACCTGTTTGATAGACTGGCTCTTTGTCAGACTTGAACCGCCCTTGCTGAGGCTGGTATTAGCTTTGGACAGGCGGGCATTGCCCTTGGACATATTGCTATTAACATCTGACTGCTGTAAATAAGCCATAGAAAAGTCTTTGCTGAGAACGTGTTAAAAGGTTTGGAACAGAAACTCTTAAGAGTAAACAACTGACAACAAATGTCTTAACTCTACCAGCAGAGTTCTGACAGAACACTGCAGCGACTTCAGCAAACCTACAACATCCTTCAAGGTTTGTTCTGCTCATTCTTGCCATGAATATGGACCTATGGAATATGTTCTTGTTACAGCTCTACTTCAGACAATAGAGACAACAGGACTGTAGAACAATTTGGGTTATTTTTAGTTATACACATAGGACAAACTTTATTATTAACAGCAAAAATATTACTCTAACAAAGCAACAGAAAAACCTAACCAAAAATTGACTGTAATCAGTTGAGATTATTAATTTTTTAAGCATACTCCTTCCCTTTTTGCACTTTCGATTGAGAACTTTTTACACTTCATACTGTAAGGCAGAGATTAATTTCTTTGATACATGGGTTCAAAATTAACACTCATATGTAACATTGGGCCTGGAACAGTAAGAATGAATTCTCAATAGCACAAAATCAAGGAGGCCAAGAAAATTTAGAACAGACCGAGTTCTAAAGCTCATAAGCCTGATAAGCTCATAAGACTGATTTTTGACAACACAGACTTCAGGAATTACATAGGTAATGACCAAAGCAGCAATTAGATAAGTGATACTGGAACGCCTGTCATTTCAGAGTTCAGACAAGCATGAAGATTTTTAAGAAAAGCTGCTCCTAGCAAGGACTACACTACTTCTACCTACAATATGTTAACAAACCACAGCTACTAACTTCATAAAACTGATTTTACACAAAATGCAACCAACATACCTTAGTTTTAGAGGAGAGTCCTCCTGCTTTGGCTTTTTTGGGATCAGGCTTGGATTCCATGGTATTAGAACCCAAGTCATCAGCAAATGCTGGAGAAACAACAGACCATTTAAAGTTATCTAGAAATCCATTTTGGGTTATCAGTTTTCTGTTCTTAGGACATTAGAAAAACTGTTTGTGGATACAATATGCTTAATCACACAGATGTCTGAGGATTTTAGACCCACTGAAGAAGTCCCTTAAATTCCATGTCAGCATACAAAGTTTTCCTAATTAAGATCATAGTATGTCAGCCAGTTTGTCATTTTTCAAAACAATTTTAAAATGCAGACATATATACTGTGCAGGCTAATACCTAGAGCTATAGTTGCACCTGGTTTGAGGAGGCAAGCTAGTCCCAGCAGGCAGGACTGTACTTCAAATCAATTGTCCCCTAATCCCATCACACAAGCATTTTGGTAGTCTCACAATGAACTACAATGAGGAAATAGTCCAGATAAAAAATAATGCAAAAACATTAAAAAAAAAAAAAATTAAAATAAGGTTAGTATTAGAAAAAAAACTCCCCCTTTAGCCCAGATTGGTTTTAGCTTCAATACCAAGTAGATACTTTCTAGTTTTCAAATAGCAGCTGACAGATGGTTGTGTGGAAAGGAAACACCCTCCTACACTGGAAGCTGATTCAAATGCAAGAAAGACCAGAACCCTAACTATGCTGAATACCTCTTCTCCAGCTAAGTACGTTTATTCCTCTGGCATATCAAAAAGCTTCAAAATTCACCATTTTCTCAGTCATTTCCCAAAATGTCAGAGAGGTTACCTGATGCAGGTTGGAATTTGGCTGGAGCTGCTCCCCCTACCACTCTGGAAGATGCTTTAGCAGGAGGAGCTGGTTTGGCTGGCATGTTAGCTTTGGCTTTCTCAAGCATGGCCAGTACCTGGTCTTTGGAAGTTGGCTAGAGAACAAAAAAGAGAAAAAAGAAGTGATAAATCTAGTAATGTCTATCACTAATCTTTTCAATACATGCTACAGACAACAAAACTAAAAATAGTTTGAAACATCCATTCTCTGTGAAGCATCTGGGAGGATCCTCATCTTAAAACATCATTGTTCTCAGATACTTTTGTTCTGAGTTAAAACATCTTTCATTGAAGTTTATTCTGCAAGATCTAAGGGAAATATGTAAAGCAGCAAGGTGTTCTAGGTGAGTGGTCTTCGGACGTTAGTGGAGTGCCTACTCACCACTCAGAGGTCCAAAAGCCAAACCAAACTGCTAGAAATCATGGTTAAGTGTGAGTATAAAGACAGAGTGGGAAAGGAACTGGTATGGAAGCTATCTGCAAGTAGATTTTTTTTCGGAAGAAAAGCAGAGCGAATAAATATCAAGCTCTTGAAGCAATAAGCCTTTAATAGCAGTAATCATTTTTGAAGCAGAGGAAGCTCTAGCTCACAGCTCCTAATACTATTTTCAGTCCCCCTGAAAATACTCAATGCAGACAAGCTTCCATGACTCAAGACAGAATGTCATGAGACCATTAATAGGACTTAATATTCACTCATTCAAGATCACATGATCTAATCTTTGCAACAGAAATACCTTCAGCTTGCCAGTGGCTTTTGCCATCTTCTCAAAGCCAAGATGCATCATGAAGAACGGCAGGGCATCCTGTGCCTTTTTACGCACATCTCCATTTCGATCTTCAAGGCAGGAGTACAAGTGAGGCACACACAAGAGCAGGTCAGAAGGAACAGAACGGAGGGCAGGCAGCTTCTCAGCCAACCAACCAAGAAGCTGAAAGAAAGTTTTAAAAGCTTTTAAAGAAGTGCTCCCAGTCCTGTGTCAGGCCACAAGAGTCTGGATAGCAATCCTTCACATACCTCTATGTAAGTAGGAAAAACCCACTCAAACTTTTTTCAGACAAAGCATTCTTGAACAACATCAATTTTCATATCAGCAATTACAAAAATTAAAAGTTAAGTACAGCATGTTAACACACAACTATCTTCCTGGTCTCTTTGCAGGCTGTTTCTTCCTTTTGAAGGAACTTTTAAATGTCTCTAGTTCTGTTCTGTGGTGAAACTGAGGAAACACTAGCTCATAAAACACTAATCAAAACAGACAGAAGCTTCATCTTAGAGGCACTGAAGTCTAAATGACAGCTATGATGTAGGAAAAAAGCTTGTTATTAGCCTTTTGAGGTTTAATTTTATGTCAGTACAAATGTACAGCTCCTGGTTTTCTCATGTAATGGTAGTATGTCATTTCAGTCTACATAGATAAGGAGTCCATAGCAATAAAGTTATTTTGATTTGACACACATAAGAAGTTCACTTGACAGAAGCCTACCTCTTGTCTTAGGAAAGGATTTTCTTTTTTGAGCTCTTCAGATAGGTCTTCTCCTTCCAACCACTCTTTCATGCCAGTTTGCTCAGCCCAAGCATTCACAGTTGCTAGTGCAGCAGCACGAACATTATTCTGCAGCAAGAACAAGATTTAGAAAGAATAAACCTAAAGAGGGGTCAGAAGATTACGACAGAAGAAGCAATAGTCATCCTTCCTATGAAAGCAAAAAGCTTCCACATCATGGGCTTCGAAATACCTTTTTTTATTCGCTGCTTGAGAAGTCTAAGATTCAAAAGAATTTAGTTTCAGTGATGATATCAGCTGCAGCAAGCTCCAAATCAGACATTATACTTATCTACCATAATTTTCTAAAAAAATGTTCAATAAAGGGGGTGAAAGGGTATCTTTTAAATTACTTTGTACATGCTACCATTCATTGACAATTCTGGGAGTCTAACTCTCAAAGAGGTTAAAAAATAATGTTAGTGACTTATATAGTGCTTAAAATAGACTGCACATTCATAAATCAAGCCAAGTGGATTATGGAGCCTGCTATTAGGACACTCTTATCTAGGATACACACAAGCAAAAGTCAAATCAGGAATAAAGGAGCCCTCTAACTCCTACCAATTTCCATCTTTAGTGTTTTTTCCAAGTGAAATTTAGAACAGCACCCTTTTTTGAAACAGCTATATGAAGTTATGAGAAGCCAGATGGAATATTTAACAATGATGGTTCTTTAAAACGTTATCAGTCTAGACATGACTCTATACATATGACCTTCTCCTGTAGGCTGAATTTTTGAGGAAAGCTAATAATGTAGCAGACTCATTTAGTTAAGCATGAATCAATATTAAATGCAGAAGTAACATCCAGGAATGTATGTAAACAAGAAGTGAGCAACCTTGCTTTACCAACTTCCCCCATCTTAACTGAGGAAAAGAAACAAATCATGTGTGGCAGATAAGCAGATGCTCATCAGCCTCTCTGACAAAGCCTTGGTTCCCATCACCCAAATTGAATTTCTCTTCACTCATACTACAAGCTGATTATTTTCCTCAACTATTCAGTGGGTCCACTATAAATATATTGAAGTAGGACCCAAATGGACCATCCTCATATTCAAAAACTTGACAAATTTGATAAACAAGTTAAATCTTGCACTTCCAATGCTTGAAAAAAATATCACTGTAACAGTGTTCAAATAAGCATACAATCTTGTGTCAGTATTATAGTGCTTACAAGTTATGTCAGTATTATGCATTTTAATAATAGTGTAAGTTAATCACAATCGTCTTATCCTTAAACCACATACTTGCAACTCTTCTACCAGTCTAGGGCTCTGATCAACCTGGTCTAGTGGAAAGTGTCCCTGCCTATGGCAGTGGGGTTGGAACTAGATGATCTGCAGGGTTTCCTTCCACCCTATGACTCTACAAAAGGAGCTTGCTGTTACCTCAGGATAATTGGTGAATTAAAAGAAGAATTTAACAGCCACATAAAATATCAGTTCTTGAAGAGTTTAAAGAGAAAATTTGAACCACGAGTTTTTTTTATCTAACCCTAGAACCAGTCCTAGTCCTTCCACTGTTTGGGACAGGTAGATCCAGCTTCTGCTCTTTTTCCTACTCACATTCCAAGTAGAGACAGCTGAAGTGTGCCATCTCTGATAATTGCCCATGACTTCTTGCACAAGATACTGGCACATTCCCAAGCCTCTTTCCCCATTGCTTCAAAAAGCTCTTTCCCACAGTCCTAAGCTTGATTTTGACACAGCATCCTGCCAAACTCAACACTGATGTCATTTATACAAGTTTCAGTGTCAGCTGGGAATGTCCTATCTCTACCTACAGTTCAAAGGTCTCCTACACAGTGACAAAGACAACAACAATGTATACTGGAATCCACAGTGATACACTAAAAATTCTACAAGAAACTACCAAGTAAACCAGTTCAGTATCTAACAAAGTGTACTTTCAGTAGCAGAAATATGCATATAGTCACCAAATTCATTTAAAAGCCAGATTGTGACACTGGGTTTAGTTACAACGAGGGGAATAAATCTGAATATACATTCAGGTACATATTTATACTTGAATATTAAGTTGTCATTCAGGCAAGAACTTTTTAAAAAAAATTGGTAAGCTTCCAAGGAAGTTTTAACTACCATACACCTTTCAGGCATAGCTTAGATATGCAAAAAGCAAAGAGATCTTGACATCTGTCCTACCTTACTATCTCCCAGGACTGTAATGACAGGAATCCCCAAATTTTTCACATACTGTTTGATATTGGGGCCCATTGCTGTTGCTAGTTGCTGAAGAATGCTCAGTGTTTGCTGCACCTGCACATAAGGAAAAAAAGGTTTTAAATAAAACAGTGTTACAAGCATGTGTGCAAAAACTCCAAGTTATATAGGGAAAAGACACACTGCTATATATTAAGCTTTTACTTTAGAATGCTTGCTCAATGACACTACAGACACTATTCCAGACTTCAAATTCATCACACTGAAAAATAAAAAATACTTCCATATTCTGAGCAAATTAAATTTCAAGTAAAAATATTTTCAAACAAGGGATGATTCACTTTTGTCACAAATGAAGCAATTAGTCAAATTCTTTTCTTTTAAGATTTCCTTATATTACATTCAGAGTAAAGGTAAGATTTTCCTTTCTTTCAAAACATTTTTAAATTAAAAAAAGGCAAATATTTACCTAAATAGCCAAGTATAGGATTTGGAAACACTCTGCTCGCTGTTTTCCAACTGTTGATTTAATGGCATTGAAAGAGACAACATACACACAGCAAGATTCAGTAATCATAACTATCTTAAGTTTTAAGCTGGAAACAGCTGAAAAAGGATTTTGAAAAACATACCAAGATTTTATTGGAGTCATTGAGACGACCCTTCAGAGCAGCTGGAAGTTCTCCTATGTTTGGCTGTATGAACTTTGCTTCATTTATTATGCTTGTCACTTCATCTAGACCTTCCTTTCTGATCTTCCAATTTTTATCCCCAATCTTAGACACCAGTTCTGCTGTGATCTTATCACTGCAAGAGAAAATCAGGTGAAGTGCCCATTTACTTTGTAATCTCTCTATTAGTCTTTGAGTGCTTTAACACCATAGATTTCTGCTTAGAAAGCATTTACAAATGCAAAGTTTTGAACTGCAGTGGAAGTGTATCTTCAGGTGCTAGAATCCAAACCTACCCAATATCTGTTCTTGGCAAAAGATCCACAACATCATTCCCAACCTCCTCCTGTTCTTCTTCTTCACCATCATCCCCACCTCCCACGCTGTGCCTGGAAATGCCACGAGTTGGAGCTGGTGCTGACTGTCCTTGCATCTGGAAGCAACACAAAATCAGAAACTACTATTTTACAATTTTTCATTTTGCATCAAAAATAAAACCACTTGTATTATACCAATACACTGGCTCAGGACAACGGACTTCTAAACCATTACCCTATTCAAACAAACCTAGGAACTTTTGAAATTCATAACGAAAAAAATGGCTATTGAGATAGCTACACATAATGACTTGGCAGCCTTTGTGCACCACCTTAAAGAATCTGGTTCCATTACAAGCCCAAGGGTTAGACCTGAAGTTTCAAAGTAGCTTTAATGACACTTGGTAGCAAGGGAGCTGCACTTCATACCTTTTCAAATTCTGCATCAATCTGGGAGAGAAGGGCTGGCTTCTCATCCTCAAAAAACATTCGCAGAGAAGGTCCCACATAAAGATACATTACTCCCAGCAGTGTAATGGCAGAAGTCCTCACAGCCTGCCAGAAAGAGGAAAAAGCAGTCAGTCTTCAAATTAAGAACTGATAATAATTCAGGATTAAGATTCTAAATTTACTCACTGGGTTAGTTGCAGCAAGAGCTGTCTTCACATTACTGATGAAAGCTTTGACATTCAATCTGTGGAAAAAAGATGTCTGCCATAAATAAAACACCACACAGGAAACAGCACCAACAAACAAAATCATCACAGTATGTTAAAGAAAAAGGATACCCCTAGACAGATCTACACAACTAACTGAGATGCAGAAGACACGTATACTTATAAAATATCATCACAGGTACAGTGTCGATAGTAGCTGCTTAAAAAACTACTGAAAGAGAACTGTTTGGATAACAGCCTACTGTGAAAAATCAATCAGTAAACAATTTATATCAAAGTCTACTATTACCACAGCTGGAAAGTTTCTTAAACTATATAACCCATGTGACTGCTAGGACTGAAATATTGAGGAATGAATCTAGAAACATTCTAAGTACCTAAAACATGACTACACAATAAAGGTGAGGGTATATTATTGTTGTGGTAGGTCTTTCTTTTTGTTAGTTAGTCTCACAATCTTCCAGAAAAAGGCACAATTTTCAAAAGGAAATTTATTTATAAGAGAAATAAAGGAAGGTTTAAATTCCTAAATCTTCTTTATTATCTGTGTAGCCTCAAACACTGCTGTCCTAGTAGCACATCTATACACATTACCATGTTGTAAATATATGTTTTTGGGGGAATTTACTAAAGAAGAGTTTATTTCCCAGACTTAATCAATGTCACTATCCATTTAAAAGCCACAAAACATCTTAAGACAGGCATAGTAACTGCCCAAGTTGTCAAATAAAGTGATATTTGAAGTTTTCCTTGCTTAGAGATTTTTTTTCTCATGATTAAACTCTATTACATATGCTTGACCACATTCAGTTAAAAGACTAGTGATTGAAAATTAAGGCATGCTATCCCTGGTTCTGATGGAGAATCAATTTCTTACTCTCACAGTGACAGACATATTAACAGCTACTTTGTTGGCTAAAACTTTATCCACTGGTTATCAACCTCACAATGTCTCCCCAAGGAGATCAATAGGCATGCTGGTATGTACTCTTCATTCATTCATTGTGGTTTTTTCTTTCAAACTACAAAATATAGTGAGAAACTTGGGTGCAGTAGAAGGAGTATAACAGATATGCAATACCACAGCTCTGTGCCCAGCCCACACCTGTAAGTACCTTAAGTTTAAGACAAGTATTCTTCAGAGAAGGTCAAGTGATAAGTAAAGCATCAGGGTAAAGCGAGCAGTGTAATCACATCCTACTGTACTAGTAATGCCAGATACTTTCAGTTATATACTTAAGAGCTAGAAGAACATGGCTAGCATCAGAGTTTAAGAACTAGAGTTCAGATGAATACAATCTTAGATCCAGATTAGAAACATTTTCATTTAAGTTTCTCTTAGCAATTTACTTAAAGACTTACCCAGAAAATCCAAACTCTTTAATTGCATTTGAAAGCCAGTTCAAAGTTTCTGACTGATTTTTAGGATTCTTCTGAGAGAAAGCCATAGCCACAACCTGGAATAGAAGAGAGCTAAGTGTAAACTTTCATTGGCAAACCAGGTGAAAAAGCACTGTAATAAAGAAGTGAAGACACCTGCAAAAAACACAGG
Source organism: Eopsaltria australis (assembly GCA_034509425.1). Classification (NCBI taxonomy): domain Eukaryota; kingdom Metazoa; phylum Chordata; class Aves; order Passeriformes; family Petroicidae; genus Eopsaltria; species Eopsaltria australis. Next base: position 5,719,405 of record JAVTVJ010000241.1, read on the forward strand.
GCAAGTTAACAGAAAAAGCTGGGGTAATAGAAGAGGAAAAAGTAACTGTGCCACTGTAGCAGGATACAACTGGAACTGAAGCAAACCAGAAGTTCCTGAAGTACTTAAAGGCAGCCAGAGTCACCTTTATTATGTATTTGTACCTGCTTTGGCAGTATTAAAGAAAAGCATAATTATTCATTATTACTGTGCCTTGGAAAATCATGAAAGAGATCCTCCCAGATGCATGTATCCTCATATGGAGGGCAGGGAAGTGATTGAGACAGCCAGCACGGCTTTACCAAGGGCAAGTCCTCCCTGACCAACCTCATTGCCTTCTATGAGAGAGGAATTACACCAGTGCAGTTACAGATACCATATATCTGGACTTCTGTCAGGCCTTTGACAAGGTCCCTCACAACATCCTTCTCTCTAAACTGGAGAGACATGGATTTCATGGATGGACTCTTGTGGATAAGGAATTGGTAGAACCATCACATCCAGAGAGTAGTGGTCAATGGCTCATAGTCCCAATGGATGTCAGTGACGGGAGGTGCCCCTCAGGGATCCATACTAAGACTAGTGCCATTTAATGTCATAAATGACAGACAAAAGGACTGAGGGCATCCTGAGGGCAAGTTTGGGATGAAACAAGTTGAGTGGTGGAGTTAACACACCTGAAGGGCAGGATGCCATCCAGAGGGACCTGGACAAGCTTGAGAAGTGAGCCCATGGAAACCTCAAAAGATTCAACAAGCCAAGTGCAAGGTGCTGCACCTGGGTCAGGGCAACTCTGGTATCAACACAGGCTGGGGGATGAATGGAGAGAGAACGTGCACAAGAGAGAGCATCCAGCCCTTCCAAGGAGGCTGGACATGACCCAGCAATCTGCACTCACAGCCCAGAAAGCCAACTGTGTCCTGGGCTGCGCCAAAAGCAGTGTGACCAGCAGGGTGAGGGAGAATCCCCTCTGCTCTGGTCTTGTGAGATCCCACCAGCAGTGCTGCATCCAGTTCTGGGGCCTTCAGCACAGGAAGGACATGGATCTGTTCTTATGAGTACAGAGCAGGGCCACCATGATTAAAAGGATGGAGCACCTCTCCTACGAGGAAAGTTAGTCTGACAGAATTGGAATTTTTCAGCCTGGATAAGGCTTCACAGTGATTGTATTGTGGCCTTTCAGTACTTGAAGGAGGCCTCCAAGAGAACTTTTGAAAAGGACATGCAGTGGTAGGACAAAGAGGAATGTGTCTGAACTGAAAGAAGAATTGTGGCTGCCTCATCCCTCAAAATGTTCAGGGCCTAGGTTGGATGGGGCTTTGAGCAACCTGGTCTAGTAGAAGGTATCCCTGCCTCTGGTGTGGAGGGAGGGCCTAAATGATCTTTAAGGTCCCTTCTGACACAAATCATCCTATGATTTTATTTTCAATTTTAGAGGAATATATATTTAACGTCTACCTCAGGAAGCATCTTGAGAGCAAACAAATCACTTTCATGCAACAGAGAAAAATCAAAGATTTGCGATTTACTTCACAGACTTAAAGGACACCCCACATATTATTTTTGATTTTATTTACTCAAAGAATACCTTTACTGCTCACTCACCTGCTCAGCAGTCCATGGCAGCTGACATGCTTCTGCTATTGCTGTCATGGCCTCTTTTGCATTAGTTCCACATTTCACATCACCAACCTTGTCTACAAGACCATCCAGCACAACCTGTGCTGAAGTTTTGGAGAAGTTTCCTTTCTGTGCAATCAATGCAACTATATGCAGTTTCATCTGCATCACCTGCAATGTCCAAAACAGCAAGAAAGTTACTAATGTCTTCGTGTATTTTAGACTAATTTTTCTTGTTCTATGTATCTATTGATACACATAAGAATTATATGGACTTGTGGGTAAATACAAACATGCACAGAATTTGTCTTTGTATATACACACACATTTGAATATGTAAAAGTATTTATGCATGCAGATATTTCGCACACACAAACACCTATATGCGTTTTGTGTGATCATATACATATTGTGTGTACACACACAAATACAAATTGTTATCTATATACACACACACAACCAGTAAAACTGGGCTGCCATTATCTACTTTTAGAACTTATATACACAGGCATGCTTATATATATGCACATATATACACATACATCTAAAGGCAATCTTTAGATACCTTAGATGGTATCTAGACTTGCAAATCTCAACAGAAATAAAATCCAATTTAAGAGTTTATATTTCCATTGATTACAGATAGAACTGTGGCCACAGTGACACATACATTTACAGCCGTTTCGCTGGAAGCTACTTTACATTAACAAAAATGGACTGGTTAGTTACTGAAGGATAATACATTACCTGAAAATTTGTTTCCTTCCAACCAGGTTTCTTGGCCAGCATTCTTACTAGGGCTTGGCAAGGCATTTCACTTCTTTCCATAAGCTCAACAGCCTAAAGGATAAACATTAAGTTAGCCAGTGAGTCACAAATTATACAAAACCCAAACAGAAGTTCTCAAGTGTCTTTTAAGTATTTTCTTAATACTGAATTAAATTACAGAAATTCTCAACATAATAATTTACCTGAAGAGCCACTTTTACAAGAAGCCTGAGGTATTGAATCAACATTTAACCTACAGCATTCACATCACTATTCCCTTAATGTTCTTTAACCATCACTATTGGCCATTCCCACCCTGGGAATTTAGCATGTCACTAAAAACAAACAAACACCCCCGAACAACCCACCTGCCCCTCAAACAGCTGCTTTAGCTTTTAAAGATGAAGTATATTATGCAGCTTTCATGTTGGAATGCTGACTACACAGCAGAGATTAAGCCTGAATATGATCTAAATTACTGGGATTTAGCTGTTGGTAGGCTTATTCATTCAACTGAAACAGCAACATTTTAATAAAGCAGGCTTCTGCAGCAGCATTTTAATGCAGCTAGTCACCATTTCCTAACTGAAATCAATCACTTTTCCCACTAAAATATTAAGAACTCAGTCATGACTGCAATGGTGCAGTGGTATGAGCCATTTGTACTTCTGCAGCTGAAGCTTTTTTGAATGTGAACTCTCAAAGGTCTTATGACAGATACCATCTGAGTGACGTGTGATGCTTTTTTTTGTTTGTGACTACATGAAGCACTTTCCACTAGCTATGAAGACTGCTAGTATTGTATATGCCTCTAAACATAAAAATTTCAACTGGCAAATAGTTGATTATAACCTATTGCTGCCTGACACACAAAGAGCAGGAACTTATTTGCAAAAGATGTGGCCTAGTTGTTGCAAAACCTTTTGTTTAAATTTAGCTACCTTTGAGACCAAGCTTTAGAATTACTTGGAGTTTTAAAAAGACCTCTAAGTCTCCTCAATCAAAATACAAGTATTTCTGACAAAACCACAACTACCTACATATTAAGGTAAAATACTTACTCCACTGTTGTTATGGAATTTAAACCATACAAAACATTTGGCTTTTTCAAGTATTGTTTAATCCATCTGAAGTGCTGACATTCAACTACTACTAGTAAGTATTTCAGGAGACTTAACAGGCCAAAAGAGCTGAAGAAATTATTAGTTGTTTCCTCTTTTCCTACTGCCTCCTATCAAGTGTTCCAAACATACCTTCTGAAACTCCTCCATGCAGGCAAGCCTCTCTTTCCAGTTACCACTGTCCAATTGCTGGATACAAGAAGCTGGAAGAACAGCAGCAGCTTTCTCTTCACATACTTCTATCTGCAGACAGATCAGAACAAGGTTAACACTCCACTGTATCCCTTCAGAGGAGGGCAGCAACCTTAAGGACAGGTAATACCCTGGACTGACCCTTGTACTGTGGTGCACTTACAAAATATGAAAAGGGTTCTGTGGTAGACTGAAAGATTTTAGTATGGATTGTACTTTAGGAGTCTTATGGGTTTAGAAAGCTGCTAAACTGCACTGTAACAGAAAAGTAATCTCTGCGAAGTATGAGAAACTGTGCAGATAGTAAAAAATAATCTCAAAGACCAACTAGCTGCTTACAGTATCAAGCAGAGGTAACCTAAAATTTACAAGGTAACTGTGGATGAAGTCTGAATAAATACTGACAACAACAAATCAGCAGTAGATGAGGGCAGACAGGAGAAGACCTATCTTCTGTCTCCATTTTAGCAAAATGGAAAATGAAAGTTATCCAGTGATAAAAACTTCCCCTGTTGCACTGGGTCTGCCTCACTTTCTGGAAGTGTATTCTCATTTTCTACTGTATAACTAGCAATATAAACTCGATAGACAATAGAAATCATTCACTCTAAGCTACACTCCAAATGTAACTATGGTTTGGACTGGGAGTCCAAAAAATATGCAGATACATCTAGCAAAGCTTTAGTGGGTTTTTCGTTACTGTTTGATCTACAGATACCTGAGTTTACCTGATTCCCTACCAAGAAAGTGGGTAGAAGCTCAGTTAACGTGCAGAATTCAGTAATTTTTTTGAAATGTAACTTAGTATGAATAGTACAGAACAGATTTGTATTAGTTCTTTTAATTATTACTTTATTTCACTTCAGATTTCAGTGTAAACTCCAGAACAATGTATTCTCAGGCTTTTAATACCAGACTCCTTCAGTAAATCATGTGTCCTAAACTACATATGAAGTATCGCTGTTTTTTTTCATCTTTTCCTACTTTAGAGACAACAATATACCCTGTTATAAGGGTATAAGCATGATTTATTGCTTACTGTCTTACATGGCCTTGTGCCAACAACAGCTTGAAGAACAGGTGTATTTACCAAGGACCCATTTCACCAGTTATAAATTTATACACATTGCTTTCCCTTCTCGTACCAAAATGAAAAAAATTGTAGTACCTGAAGAACTGATTAACCAAAGCTGCAATCTTTGGTTACAGAGGACTTTGTATGTCAGAGAATAGCAGAATACTCACAGAAAGCTCCGACTCAAAGATTTCTTTGGTCTCAGGACCCTTCTTGCCTTTAGCCCCAGCACCTCCTGTACCTGCAGCTGTAGCTGGTTTGCCTTTCTTTGGTGGGGCCCCAGCCTAGAAAGTTAATGGACAAATTAGCCAAGATCAAATAGGTCTCCAACTCAGATATCAAAAGAACTGCTATTTTTCTCATACTACACTTCTATATTCTAATGTCAAAAAAATACATATCTCTTTGATAGCATAACAACTGCAGAGGGAGTTTTCTGCCAGAGCTTATTCAATTAATATTTTGCTTTTAGATTACAGGTTTTATAAAACATAACAGGACAATGAAAGATGAAAAAGGAAAGAAGGACATATTTGTGAAAGTTCAGGAAATAATGAATTCATCTATATGTTCTCCTATGGATACTGGTTAGACAACAGATTGGCAGGCAATCTCTTACCTTCACTGCAGATGCTTTTTTCAGAGGTCCTGGTTTGGCTCCTGCATCTTTTGTTTCTTTGTCTCCCCCAGGCCCTGGAAGAGCAGCAGTCTTTCCAGCAATAGGCTTGCCTTCTTTTTTCTCAGCTGCTCCTCCTGGTTTTTTACCATAAACCAATTCTACCTTTTCAGCACACTCTTTAATCTGCCAAGCAGAGGGGGAAAACAAAGGGTGGGGGTGGAAAGGAGCTGTTTAGTTACCACAATTGGATGTACCAGCAGTGGCTCAAACTTGACTACTCTGGAAAAATGTGAAGAGTTTAAATTGTTTACTTCACAAAATTTTGTTATCCAGTGTTCCTTCAATAGAAAGGTTAACCAGTCAGTGGCATCAGTCTGTATTGCCAAAATAATTTTCCTAGTTCAAAATGAAGTGCATTTACATACAAAGAAAACATTGACAACCTACTAATACTTCTAGATGCTCTAAGACCAAGTCTGAGCACCTTAAATTATAAAATCTTCATTCAGTCAACATGTTTGTCAGCTTATGCAAAAGTATAACAACTTTGTTGCTGGGAAGTAAGTCTTTAATATCAAATCCTATGTCGTAACAAAAAATTAGACCATATAGTTGCCACCTAAAAGCTTGTTTCAGACAACAGAGAAAGTGTCAAAACCCAACCAAAACTCCATACACTACCAACCAAAACCACAACTAAATCTCACAACCCATCTCAAAGATAATACAGCCAGATACTTTATGTAAGAGTGAAGAGATTTTCAGATTGTCTGCTACATCAGTAACATTTAAGTACAAAATACATTTTCAAAATTCTGTGCTGAAATTAACTAGGCTAAAGCATCGTCTTTCACTTTCTCTAGCCTAAGATGCACCTTAAATGGATAAATGGAGCCTTTTTTACAACTTTCATAACAATACTCACCCGATCAAGCTTCAGTTTGTCTACATCTGCTAGAAATGGATTCACAGCTTTCTCTCCAGCTACTTTCAAGGCAGTGCCTAATGCTTCAAACCCAGCATCTCTTACTTCAGGAGCAGAATCATTGATATGCTGCAGAGAGAGACAAGTTATGTCATATGACTTGTGGTTCATATCTAAATATCTTCTATGTAAATCCCCTCCCCTTAATTAAAATCTGAATCTACTACAGAATAATCCTTAACATTCCACTGCAGAAAGAAAAAGGTTGTGTGCGAGAAGCAAGTGGCAGTATCTGAGTGTTTAATAGCTGTGAATCACCGTCTTAATCTATTACAAACTTAGTGAGTCTACAGCTTCAAAAAAGCTAAGAAAAAGGAAACTAAACTGTTCCCCTGATATACAGTCACCTTCAAGTTTGACATCAGTCAAAACTGACTCTGAGGACTACACAGCGCACAAGAACTCTTTGGTCTCTGCACCACCTTCAGGTCTTTCTCCCCAGACAATCCAAGGTTTCACAACTACAGTGCTGAAGTCAATGCCAGAGAAGTACCAACTCCTTCTGCTTTACCTTGAGAAGTGCAGCACAGAAAGGTTTTAACAGGCTTTTTGGCAGAGTAGAAGGTGTGCAGTGTCGGAAGCTTCTTGCAATGAAAAGGGATGTTTGTTGCTTAATTGTTGGGTTTTTGTTGTCCATGACTGCCAAAATATCTTCGCTTATGTTCTGCAATGTGGTCTACAGTGTTGAATAAAAAGGTCATTATTTCAGTTAAGAGAAAAGCAAATCAAAGTTAGAGACCAATTCTCAGACAATATGGAAATTTTCACTTCTACTTACTGTAAGAAAGATTGCATCAATGGCCTCCTGCAGCGCCTGCACTACCTGGGGCTTCTTCTCTTTGAATTTCTCCAGGATTGTTGGAACGACCTATGGAAAAGGGAACAAAATTGTCAACCCGCTCTTCACTAATGTAACTGGAAACCCTGATGGTCTGTGCCCTGGTACACTGCAGAGAAGCCAGTAATTCAGACATCCCTGTTGTATCCCTCCAGAGACACACAACAGCAGTCTGAACTAGTTTATTCTTGATGTTCTCCAATAATTAACTCATTCTGGTCACTCTAACAAATAGAGATTTCTGAACAATTTCATAACAAAAAGCAGACATACAAGTTCACATAATTACAGATTAGCACTCTGGAATACAGAGCAATAGGATGGAAATAAACGATTTCACAACATAAGGAGTGCTGTGCTCTTGTATTCTAAGAATTCAAGAAGGCATTTAACCTGTCCCCTCTTTCCCAGCTTTCTGACAGCACTAAGCATGGCTCCTTAAGAAGTCCTCATCTGACCAACAGATGACAAGATCATGATTCTAAAGCAACTGGAATCCTCTTTGCAGCAATATTTTTCAGATCACCTTGAAAAAGCATATCTGACAGTAAACTATGCCATACTAGAATTTGACAACAACTCCTACCTAGGTGCTCAGACAGTCACTGCTGAAAAAACAAATAAATAAAATATTCAAGGGGAAAAAAAAAGTAAGAATAACTACACTGCAGACATTCTCATGTGCCAGTAATATGAATGGGTCCATTTTAGTATGGTCTCTGTAACAGTAAGGACTTCTGTCACTGTGCCAGAAACATGCAGATCTTAACTGTGGAAACCAGGCTATTTTCAAGATTTTCATAAACATAACAGCTCATAGTTTGGAAGCAGTCAGATGCTTTACAGAAGTTATACACTTTTGTATAACACAAAATAGATTTCCCTTCTACTCAGAAACTATGGGATCTCAACCCTTCATGACACACCATGACCTAGGCTCAGGTGATACCCTTATTTGGGCTGCAACCTCCAAATTCCCAGTTCACAGACTTCAACACTCATAAAACCTTCAGATAATACAGATGCACCACAGAGACCATCATATATGCCACTGCAGGTGCTAGACAGCTCTACACCCTACAGAGAACAAAGTCATAAGGAAGAGATATTTAAAATCATTAAGCCTCTGTTTTAGAAAATGCTGACTGCCAAAATGAGCATTTTTAACATGGAAGTTAGAAGCCATAGCCCATGTGAGAGAGAAAGAAGAAAAATTAGTCCAGGGCTACAAATGCATTAAGAGGTGAAGCTGGTAGACATGTACTCAACTATAGTGAGTATTATGGCTCTATGCATGATTTCATTACTCTTGTTAGAACACAGACTGGAGACTAACATTGCAGTCCTATATTTAACTAATAGAGTTTATAATCACACAATTCTAGCAACAATTCTGTTTTATAACACTTCAGTGCCCACTCTCAGGAAAAGTCGACATTTTCCTCACAAGTAAATAAATCCAGCAAACAAAGCAAGTGAACTGCTAAAATGAGTACTGAGATTATGCAATTCAGAGATGCCTTTACAGCACTGAAAAAGCCATCTTCTCAATACCATTTGCTTGGCAACCACAGAGCTACACCCTTATTTTAGAAGCTTGGCTTCTTCAACACTAACCTCCGAAAATCAATTATAAAACAGATTACAGATGGCTTTCAGAATGGAAGTGACTGTCCAAACTGTTGTTCAGAGTTCAGGAGACTTGAATGTTTCTGAACCAGTGAGATTCAGCAACTTCCCAATTGAGAGACAACACTACCAGCAGCCAGACACATCAGTTCTCTGCCTCTAACCCCATTACTCTTGCTTATCACATGAAAAATTTGATTGAGCAGCTTAAGGAACACAGTGACACAGGCTTGAGAAACAAGTGAGAACCGCAACTTACTAAAAGCTTTCTTTGTTTCCACATACTGGTTAAGCTTCCCTGTATTCCCTGATATTAACTATTGGTAAGAGAAGAGCAGCAAAGGAGAGAACAAACAGTACTAAACTGGATCACCAGAAAATTTTGGTACCAAAAATGTCAGAATTTTTTTGCTATTTAGAGCAGACAAAAACCCCGGCAACAAGGAAAGAGAACACCCACCACCTACCATCCCCCAACATCCAAAAAACCCAACCAACATAAAACATACACCATGGAGGTGCTAAGTACAACTCTGATTTAGAAGCTGTTTTTTCCACTATGGCCTACAAATTCCTGTGGGGGTATCTCTAGGATGAGGTAATGTAAATAAAGTTCATTTCATGGCAGACCAATTCAATTTTCTTAGTACAGAAGACTTCCTTAGCAACAGAAAGTTTTATGTTGCTGAATATGAATTAAGAAGGTCCTTTCAAACTTAAGCTGCAAAGACCCAGGCAAGTATTTCAGTGCTTACTCTTAAGGGGTTGGTAAGCATTCCCAATTGTACAAAGAATACTTTTAATAAATACCAAGGCTTGACAGGGAAAAGGGAAAAAAGGTATCCAGCATCAATAAGATCAGAAAAAAAAGTACATACTCTTACTTACATGCCCTGCATACTGTCCAAATTTCTTTCGAAGGCCTGTAGCAAGTCCAGCAAGGCATTTGGCAGCCAAAGCAACTAACATAACATTTGTATCCTTTCCAACAACCTGAAGAGAAAATCCAAGTGTCAGAGGCATGGAAGAATTTCTTAAAATAGTCAGTGGGCCACAGACTGGGTTATTTCCACCACTGTTCCACCTAATAATTTTCTACTCATGAGTATTATATCAACTGTAACTTTTAAACTATCATACAAATAAATTACAAAAAATATTCAACTATATGTGTACTCTGGGTTTTATTTACTACCTTTTTGAGAGCTTTCACCAAGTCTGCATAGTCTCCTGCTTCCAGCTTGGGATTTTTCACTAGCAGTTCAACAGCCTCTAGAGCTTCTTTTCTTTCTTGCCACTTTTTTGCTTCCTGCAGAGCAAATAATTTACATTAATCTATAAACATAAACAGTTCTAGAGAAGCATACTTGCCACAAGCCTTAGATTAAAAACCTTTATTCCATCCTGAGAAAACCAAAGTCTCCCTACAGTTCAACATCAGTAATTGCAATGAAATATGAAATACAGTCCATTCCCAGGACACACCTCAGCCCCTTCGAATTACTTAAGCAGCTTTCTTGCTGCTTAATCCAACTTTAAGACTTACTTATGATAGCCCATATGTTATTAACATTAGTCTGTTGTTATCCATGCAGCACTAAAGCACACATTGCAGAATGCCCGTAAGTCTTAAGACTCATCAGCTATACAAAGAATTAACAGGTAGTATTTAAGTTTATGCTTACTATTTTCTCATAGAAGTCTTTGGGAAGCTTGGAAAGAATTTCTACAGCTTCAAGCAACTCATATGCATCTACTTGTGGTACGGCCTCTTCCTCATCATCATCTCCTGCAACCAGGAGAGAGAAATATATGAGCAGAGTGACACAAAATTTTGACTAGAGCACCACCTAAGGCTCATTGTTTAAAAAGTGCTATCAGCAGTTGTGATTTTGCTATTTCAAAAGACATTTCGTATAAAGTTTCTGCCTCAGACACATTTTCTTCTTGTGTACTGCACTCCCCATTTTGCACCAGCTTGAGTAAGAGCTCCTTTACAATTCAATGCTTCCTTCACAAATTGCATACAAGTAATACACTTGCCAGTGGAGTTCAGAGATAAAATAGTTTACCTCCATCTGCATCTCCACCAAGTCCCTGCTGCTGCTCAAATTTTGCTTTCAGCTCTTGTTGGGAACGCAGGAACCTGGTCTGCTTAGGAGCAGCTGATGACACTTTCAACCATTCTTCTTCCAGTTCTTTTAGCTGCCAAGAGGGAAAAGAATGATCGCGTCAGAGACATTATGCACATACTCCAAGACAAGCAACCCATTACAGTTTTCCCATTTCAAAGCCAAGATAGCACCACCTTTCAAGTTCTTTTTTCTGCCACTAAAGGAGTGACTTCACATTCACTTATCAGAAGTCTTTGACTAAGTATATCCACAGAACAGAGTATTATTGCAAAGCATTTATGGAAGAACAAAATATAGAAGAATCAGAATGGTGTGGCCCCTCTGTAGACACTTTGAAATAAAAATGGCTGAGCATGAAGGAAGCTTTCCTTTACAGACATGCTATTATTACACATTAAAACTAAGATGAAACAAACATGCTGAGCTGCACTTTATGAAACAGTTTGGGTTTTTTTTAACCATGCCCTTTTAAAGCAAGCTACTGCTTTCCACCTGACCATAATTAACTCAAGTGGGTAGGAGGAAAGGATGCATAATTTATAAAGTTTTAAAATGATGAAATATTCTATCACAATGCAATATCACTTCCTGAAGGGAAACAGTGACATCCTGAGCATTATCAGAACAAGTATGAAGGGATGCACAGAGGAAAAACCTCCAGGAAAAAAGAAAACTGAAAATGACAATGATTGACTTGAAGACTTTCAGTGCAAGGGTTTTTTATAAAGGCAACCATTCTACTACATTTTACTGCTCAATTGCCATCTTTAGTTGCAATAAGACACTTCAACCCATAACTTCATGTATGTTCAGAGCAACCGAACACTGTTATGATTTCCTTAAAAATGGCTAGGAGTGATCAACATTTTGGGTAATGTTAAATGAAGCTAAAAAAATACATTCCAGTTTTGGTTTTAAGAATGCCCAATAGCACAGAATCAGGGAGGATGAGCATCAAATGTCTGGATACAGAAATACTTCCTGCCTACCTGAACAGAATTTATGTTCTGCAATGGAGGTTTCAAAGCATCCCTTATCCAACGGTAGATCTCCACAGCAAGGAGCTTGGCTTCGTCTCGAACAGCCTTTTCTCGAGATTCAAAAAGTTTTGGCAATACTTTGATGATTGGCTTCAGTGAGATTATCTTTGAACCAAATTCACTGGAAGTTAACCACACAGAATAGCATCAGTGTCCAGGAACCAGGGACTGATCCACAAGTAACAACTAATTTTTTAAAAAACAGTCTATGAAAGTCTTCCAAAGCATATTTAGCGATTTTGTGATTTACTCAAACCATTATGCTAGATATTATTTTGAGATGCTACTGTAAAATTTAAATATATGCCCTATCAAAATTAACCTCCACACCCATCCTGAAATTACAAAATCAGGCCTCTCAAATTACTTCAAAGCACTTAATGCAATCCAGCGCTTAAATCAGCTGCCTTGCCAGGGGGAAAATACGAAGGGAGAGAAGAAAGAAAGAAGTTGTCCTTAGACGAAAATTTGTATGACCTAATTTTTTTTTTTTTAAAATCAGAATAGAATCTCCTTTGTCTATCCTTGGAAGCAAACTGCAGTAAAAGCGTTAGTCACTTTTCTACTTGTTGGACCAGATAATTATAGTGAGCTTGGGTCATCTTCACAGAATACATATGTGTTGAAATATGTGCCACTGAAGGAACACATAAAACAAGTTTCTCCAGCCAATCACCCTTCCTTGACAGAAGATTCTACATGCTATTGCACTTAATACACAAAACTTGCCATTTCAATCGCTGATGAAACAGAACACAAGAACTTTCTTTTCAAATTCATAGTAATGTTAACTGCTGTAATTATTAAGGCAACATATATAAATAACCTCAAAAACAATAATTTTTTTTATTTAGAAACACTTCTTAATTCTGAATTAACCTTTCCACCAGTCATACTTTTCCTTATGGTTCCCTCCAATTCAAGTCCATATAAAAAAGGCAAAAAAGGTTGCTCATGAACCAAAATCTAGATGTTTCAGTTTCTAGAAATTCTAGTCTACATAATTTCATTTCCTCATCAACTTTCAAAAATATCAAGTACAAGAGCCTTCAAAAGAGGTCTTGAAAGTAACATAATTTAAATATGTGAACAAATGAGTTGCCCAAGAATTCAATTTTTCTATTACGACTCAAAAAGAGAGCATATTGGGAAAAATGCCTATGCAAACTTATTGGTATCTAACTCATATAATCTAAATTATATAACAAGAACAGAAACCTTAACACATGATAGAAAATACCAGAAATTAAACTAGTTATCCATTCAAGCTACCCACCTAGGTAGAACACAGACAAATTTTGTTATCAATGCAGAAAGCCTGCCAAAGCATAAGAAGAATTTAAGTAGCAAGACAGCTCAGAAGCAAAAGATGGAATTTAAGCCAAGAGGGCTGCATGAGCGTATTTGATCTTAACATCACAAAGACAATAAAATACTGCATGTAAGAAAAAAACAACAGATGTGGCACATTTTACAGAAATATTTAGTTGAAAGATACTGAGGAAGGTTACGCAGGTTTCTAATTACATTGCATTGTTAAAAGGACATTTAAGTAGATAAGCAATTTAAAATAGCTAAAACATATTCTTAAATATAGGACAGTAGTTTCACTTAGCAGAAGCATAGGTAATGTGTTAAGCCCAAAGCTTTATTTTGACATTACCGAAGCCTGAAACAATCAATTTAACAAGGACCATCTCTATGTATGCCTCAGCAAATTCTTTAAAAGAAGTGTTCTGTCCATCAATTCCAAAATTTTCTGTTTCCTTTAAAAAAACCCCTAATGGTCAGTAAATTACATATACACCAATTATAAGGACTTCATAAAGCTCCAGTATTTGTCACTCAAAGGCAGCACACAAACCTGATGTGGAACCAAAAAATAATCTAATACTGAAGCCTACTACATCATCTTAAATTGTATTTAATTTTTAGGGAGCACTAGCAGCTCTCCTTTTCAAGAAAGGAATTATTATATGGACAATAGAAGCTTAGTGCGCAATGAGCTTTTCTTTTTTTCTTTCTTCTAAAAACACACACAGTGTACCCAATTAAACATGCTCACATCAGTGAGGAAAACAGTGGTTTAAAAATACCTAAAAAACCACACTATTTTTTAGTTTTCACATCAGTGAGTTTATTACAGACATTCAGAATAGAAGCTTCACAGTCTGGAACAAGACACTCTAATCTTGCCCTTCTTTCAGTGGCCGGGAAAATGGAAGTTTAGTAAACAGTTACCATGAATGAAAGAGATCCAGATGAGGCTTGCACAACACAGACAACCCTCACATCTAACAAATCCCATGATTCTGTCAACTGTTGTCAAAAAACACTAGTTCAGGAAAGATGCATTCTACTCAACAACAAGGGCCTGCTGAAGACTTAAGCAATAAAATTAGACTCTACATATTGCTGGGGTGAGGAAAAAGCCAAGAAGAAAACCACAGAAAACATAATGAACTAAAAGCTTACCTTAGTGCTTTCCTCAGTGTCTCTATACATGCTACTATGATTTTTGGGTTTTTATTGTCCAGACCCTTCAACAATTCTTCTTGTATTGCCTCTCCTTTCTCAATTTCTATATACATCAGACATATATCTTCACCCAGCTCTTTAGCTCTAGCCTTTGGCTGATTGAACACTTTATTTACAACTCCAGATGCTACTTCTCCTGTTGTCCTGAAAGATGAGAGAGCATTACTTTTGGAACACTTTTGTGAATTAGTGTTCTACCTCAGTATCCATAGAAAAAAACCACACACAGCAATGAAAAACCAGATTAAAACCCAAAAAGTCTTCACATAAAAGGGACTACATCCTAAAATAACCTTGAAGGAAATAACCTTTTGTAAGGGATGACTTTGACATCTAGTTTAATTAAAAGAACACAGATCATAGTTAACATGATTCTAGTATCAGACTACACCAGTGAATAGTAGACATTCTCAAAAATGTATTAACATTGCCTAGTTGAGGTTCACAAATATATGCCATGTTCTGGAACTGTATATATTACAATATGTTAACCATATCAGTACATAATCCCAGCACAGTATTTCACATCTATTTCCAAGCTTCAGAAAAACGAAATCACTGACACCACTTTTAAATCAAGAAGTGTGCAAGGTTGTTAGATATTTAAACAAAGCTTTGGGTTTTTTCATTTGTTTTTTAAGTAAGACCTTTATTAATTTCATCAGGTCACAAAGTCAGTGGACCAAGGCACTGATCTAGCCTGCTATGTGCTTTTATTTCACCCTCAGGACTATGGCTCATTTCATGGGCTAGACAACAGAGAACTACTAAAAAACATCCAGCGAGGAAATTGGAAGGTATTAAGATTCATACTGGTTATGCTGGATGTAAGATCATGTAAATTTCATGTATGAATTCCACAATCATCCCCCTAAAAAAAGGCTCCTTCCTGTACAGATAAGACTGTTTCAATCAAACAAGAATAGAGATTCCAGTTCACAGCCCTTACACGACCACATTACCGATTAACTTTTTTTGCAGCTTCAGAAATTTTTACTAGTGCCTTCAACAGTATTTAGAACACTGCAAGCAATTTGTGACAATTGAATATGCACATGGAGGCCATCCACAAGGAAAGCCTGCCATTCAGCAAGTTCTCTGGATGAGAAAGCAAGTTCTGCTCTGACCAACAGAAAACGGAATTGTTAGTGGCCACTCACAATTTACGTGTAGCTGCAGCCTTTCTCAGAGAGGCACATTAAACTGTCCTACCAGCCTACAAGCAGCAAGAAAAGGCTACTTACTTCCCAGCTACATGAGCATTTTCAACATAAGCAAGTGCTGCTTCCAGTCCTTTCAGCTGAGCCACTGCATTGGAGTCAGTCACGAACTTCTTTATCAATCCAAGATACTTGGACCATTCAGGACTCTTTTCATCATCTATCTTCTGGAAGAGCTTAAGGGCTTCTTCATAACCGTTTAATCTGGCTTTCCATAGCTGAAAGCAGAAATTGGACATTTAAATGTTGTGCTGGTGTAACCTTAACTCCCTAATCTCACAAAGCTCTTCAATCATATTTTGAAAGCATGCTCAGCAAGCTGGCACCTGCAGACTTCTCTTCCATGTCTATATGAGTAACATGCAACAGGACAAGATACTTGTTTCTCTCCCACCAAGAATGATCTGGATAGAGAGATGCAGTCTTCCACACTGCTCTTCATGAGTTCTAGCAACCACCAAGGAGGAGGTGGGAGCCCAACAACAGTTTCAGTTACAGATGAGTAATTTCTCCATGTGAATGAGTGTACCAATCTTTCAGCACACAAGCTTATGCCATATAACGCTACTAAAATCTGCTTAATAAACGTTATTCAGCCTCTAGGTTGGGTAGAGCTGATGTAGTTTCAGATCTGTTAATACTCACACTGTACAGCTGCCAAGATTACCCAATTATGTGTATTTAGATACAGAAACACCACAAAATCACCACAAGCAGAGATACACAACAAGCCAAATCCAAGTTTGCCTACCTTGTGTTCACATTTCTGATCAATGGGCAGTTTCATCCACTCACTGTCGTCCCCCATTGTAAATCAGGCTCTCTCTATAACTACAGTAATTGCTGTGGAGATAAGGACAAGTTAGAAACAGAAAAATATATACTGAGTGCATATATGCTTATACCGAAGAATACAAAAACATAAAACCAAAACAAAAAAAAAAAACCCAACCCCCTCCAAAACCCAACCAACCCCCACTCCCCCACAAAACCCGCCCAGTTCAATAGCAAAAATCATTGCTAATATGAAATCCAAGGTTGTAATTATACTTAGATACACACTTTGAAGACCAGACTACTATCTTTTTAGCCCTAGAAAATTACCAGAAGCCATTAAAGATTAGAGAGCAGTGCAGTTCGTAGTATTTCTGACACTACAATCTTTAATCAGTGAAAGTTTTAGTACGCTGAAAAGGCATGTGGCATGTAACTTCACCTAAGCTTGAGGAAGAATGTACTACAGCTAAGGCACTAAATCAAAATGAGCTCCCACCAACACTAAAAACTGACTCTTACTGACACGTGCTTTTAGCAACAGGTGCCATGAATCAGTGCCAAAAAAAAAAAAAAAAATCAGATACGAGTGTAAGGACAGTCATTTTAACAAGTTTACAAACAGCACAACTGAAACGAGCAGCTACTAAGAAGAACAAAACCCATTTCTGCCCTAATTCTAATGTAGCCAGCGTCAGCAACTGTCAGCAAGAGATCAATTTCTTGCCACATGTAGGGCTCAAATCCTTACTCATTTGAGTTTTAGTAGTTTCCCCCTTCCCTTTAGATTAAAATAAAAACAGGTTTTTCAGGCATGACAGGCTCAATGTCCATCTCAGACTTATTGTACAACTAACCTGACCGCTCAGAAAATAGTGAGAGAACATGTCTGATGCAGAGAGATCAGCAAAATGAAAATAGCAGCAGCAGTAAAAAGGGTTTCCAGTGTTATTTAGAAGCACAAAATCAAACCAGACACGGAGTAACACATTTTAACACACCAGTTTGAATTCATAGACCAAGCCAAAAACTCTATAACCTGGCCATACACAACAATTTATCACTACAGGCGTGTAAGTACACTAGCAGAATGCTCCTAACAGAAATTCAGCCTATACCAGCAAAGCTGTATACTTTAGCCTACAAAGTATTTCACCTAATACTCAGAAGTTCTCTGTAGAAAATTAAACACTTGAATTCAGGGCATATTTTCACTCATATGAGTTAATATAAGCAAATTCTTCAAAGCCTCCTGTCAGCCACACAACACTAACACATACAGCTCACTCGACAGCAAAATTAGGCTAGCAACAACATACAGTAAAAACAACCTATTTTATTTCTTCCTGGGTTAGTTAGAAGATACTTAAGTAACATCCCTACCTCCAATAATTAAAAAAGAAAAACCATAAGAAACGCAAACAACTCCAGAACTCCTACCTGTCACCAACACACACACCCCTGCAGCCAATTACACTAAGCTTGCCTTAATATTTACAAGTTCCTATGGATGTTAATACTGTTCTGACTATAACTGTATAAACTATTAATTTGCCCAATGGCACTAAAACAGGAGTCAATGTCAGAACACAAGCTGACTACAGACATAAACAAGTGTATCCAAGCGTTATTATGATTTGTCCTTCTCATTTCCTTTCCCATCAAAACAAACAACAATATGGCTATTTTTTCTTGACATCAGCACAGTGGTACCAAGTGTGTTTCTAAAGAAAAAAAAAATTTTTGGGAGGGCCAAAGAACTGTAAACCACTGAGAATGAAAGGATCTGCTCATTATGTAAAAAGCAAAGTACTCAGAAGTGAGGCTACCTAAAACCCATTCTACTGAACTGTTAATTCTGTTTCACCATCTTTTTTAATGTTGAACTTACTAAAACACAAAACAAAAAAACTCCTTAGTCACATGCATTCCTCCATGTCAGGAACTGACAAAAAAGGTACTCCAAATTAAAATTTATAATGAGAAAAAAAAAATCAAAGGCCATACTAACTCCAAACAATCATATGAGGTCAAAAACACAAGAGAGTTACTTCATCCAAACCCCATCAGCCTTTTGCAATGGATATGCTTTCATCTGTTTAAATGCCTGTTTATGTTTCTCTGCCCTAACCTCTCATTTTTCTCTTATCCCTTCTTCAGCCTACTGAGAGTTCAAAATGAAACAGAAATCATCAGACTCCTGATTCAAACTCAGTGCATATTACCTATATAAAAAACCAATCAACCAAAGAAACCCAAACGCACCAAAAAACAAAAACCAAACATGCATATCAAAACAACATAACAAAAAGCACCACCCCATACTCAAAAGCAAGATGCTCATGGCAAACACAGAGATGGGGGGTAAAATATATCTAACTCTATGAACATGATGACTTCTCTCTAAAAGCAAGAAATGAGACTGAATTCACATGAAAAGCTTTCCAAACAGCCTGCCTAGCAATGGATGCAGGAGTGCCCTAGAGTGAACAGCTTCCAGCAGTAAAATTCCCCATCCCTCAAGTTAGATGTTCAGCCAAGTACCACCAGCAAAGACAGCTTTGCCAGTATAAACTGAGCTTGCATTAGGAATATCTTCATTTGAATGCACCAGCACCGAAATAACGGAGTACTTCCTCAGTGTGGATGCAGACAACATAAAGAGATGCAGTGGTCTCTCCCCAAAGTCACATATACCTTTGCAAAGAACAAGCAGAGTGAACTTAACAGAAAAATAGGTAGTTCTGATTCTTAATCAGAAACTTGGAACTAATTCAAGCTATTGCCTCTTTATATTTTTTTTTGCTGTAGAACACATGAGTAACCAATAAAGACAATAGTTATTCTCAACAAAAAGGGGAAGAAAGCACTAACACACCTGCCAGCAACAGAAACACCAGGATAAAATTTTGGCACCTGTACTAGACATCTACATTCTGTTTTTTGAGAAAACTAACAAAAGCATGAACTTCCTACTTCAACAATAAAAAGAAACATTTCTCTCCAGAGATCTGTTCTGCCAAGGAAAGCAGTCTTATTGTAGGACAGTCCTCAATTAAGTACTACAAACCTCAGTTCAGTTCAAACCCTAAAGTCAATAGCAACTCTATTAAAAAGGCTGGTCCATTACAAGACTGATGCAGATTTACAATTATTTTTACCCTTACACATATACAACAGTTCACTGCCACAAAGTACAACCTCTTGCTTGTACACTACTGATATATTACACAATCTAAACAAAAAGGATCTAGGATTTCCCTTCCCACATCACAATGTACTTAACTTGAAGGGATCACATACGGTAAGAGAGACATAGGGAGGGGAGTTGAATGACCATGAAACAGTGTTTCACCTATTTTTTCAGTCTGGTCAACTCAGTTCCTCCACTATTTTTAGTCATTAACATCTACAATCAATACTTGAACTACAAAATGGGTTAAGCTGCCTTCTGCACTGAATCTGGCATCTAAAAATAGTGATAATATTATACTCCCCCCAGTAATTTACAAATCCCTTTAGAACAGACATTTTTTCAGAAAGTATTCCACAGTCACAGAGGGAAAGCTCCTTCTTAAACATCCAGTCTTTCTAGCCTCATCACTGCTCATGTCTGTCCTAATGCCAAGATTTTGTACTGTCTACATCTTGCGTTTACTAGAATAGAAGACGGCTGTAACTCCTTTCAATTAAGTCACTGGGTACTGTATGATCTTAGAGTATCCCACATTTGACAAAAAGGTTTTTCTTAAAAGCTTCTTTGCAAAGACGTGTAAACCTCAAGTCATTGCTTCTCAACATCCAAATAGCAAGTGGCCTCATTATATGATAGCACAGCTAAATTCTGTTATTACTAGTGAATTTGCAGCAATGAAGGGTTTGACCTACATAGATTTTTTTTTTTGTTGCCACAATTTGCAACAAACAGAATTAAGTCTTTCAGTAACAACATTCATTTTGGTAAAATCCAGAAAACAAGACCTCTGAAGCAACTGAGCTCCCAAAGTAAGTTCTGTAAGACATTTGTCCCAAAAGTGGTCAATGTAACATTTCCAAAAGCAAGTCATCCGAGAAATCCGTAGTGGAGATGAATAACAAATCTTCTCTGACAGTTCTTGGCAGGGCAAGTTTATATTATGGAACAGTGAAAAAATGAAGACCATCAAGAAAAGAACAGGATCTGTTGAAGGGAGATCATGCAAAATGTGGCAAGACTGAAAGCATTTACAAGGCAGCACAAATGCAAGAATTTAAAACGCAAAAGTGAGAATCCCAAATGACTATCAATAAGTTTGGGAAACAAATGTACCAAAACATTAAAAGATTATGGGAAAGTATAAAACATCAAAGTCTGGATTACCCGTGCACTACTCTGAACAGCTCCTACTCAACTTCTAAATAAATGCTTTTCCTGCCACAATTTTGAGAGCTGAACTGCATTAACATTACAGCTTATAGTATGGGGTACCGCTAAGGAGGAGTCTTTACATCATTAACATTCTGAAATGTGATTTCTTTTGAAGCGTACATTCACCACCTCTCACAGTACTTTATTGTGAAGTGTCAGCTTCCAGATCACTTTCTACGGAAGATGTATAATGGCAAACTAGGAAGCCATTTTATGCTAAACAAAAACAGCTGTTTATTGATATTGATTGTCCAGTTCTCCCTACTCACTTTCACCTACTGAATATTACTATTGCACAAGAACATCATCAAATATTTCCATATTTTGAAAGATTCTCAAACACATTATTAAAAAGTAAGTTCTGAGAAATCAAGACAGGTCTTTTAAAAGGAAAAATCCATTTGAAATGTTCCTATATAGCAGGGCACGAATTTGGAGTGTCTATAGTTGGATGTCACATTTCAGACAAAACTGTACTTCTTGGCAGACATCTCTGTTAGTGAAGCCACAGTTTTCCTAGCAGAAAGAATTATTTGCTTGTTTGTTTATTTGTTTAATGGCAGTTTTGGGTCACATTTGCTCTTTGGCTCTGAAATGATGAAGTTTCACTTTCTTAGAAGTTTAGCCCAACATGTTTTTCTTGTATTTGCCAGCCAAACTTTCCCATTAGACACAATATAAAGTAGCTCAGAAAAAAGGTTGAAGACTCAAGTAATCATAACACAGTAGTCAATAAAAATTTTATAGAATTTTAAAGTCTGCCATTTTCAATTGATAGATGAATAATATGTTGAAAGATACACAGACTCTTGATTAAAAAATAGCAAGATCTCAGAATAATGAAAAGAAAAAGGAGAAATGCATGCTAAAGAGAAGCTACCACTTCAGCAGCAATGAAATGGCATTCAAGAACAAACAACATTAAATTCTCTCTTACCTGCTCTAACTTGTATGTCCAAACTCATCTCAGTGAAATTTTAATGGCACAAATGACAAGTTACTGGTAAGATATATAAATACTTAATTTCTCTGGAAAAATACATTTTAGTACATGGCCTCTGAAAGTAATCAGGGCTGTTCTTATCCACTCATCTGAAAGTGAGAGACAATGCAAAATAAACTGACCTGCTGTTACAGCTAAGACCAAAAGCAAATTGTAACTGCATGGGTAAGCCTGGAGTGAAGCCAGTCTTATGGAGCCGAGAAGGGCAAAAGGGAAAAGGGCAACCCACGGGCAAGTGCACAGGCATGCACTGACATAATTCTAAGGGTGGACAGTTGGAGGGAAAGATGTCAGTGGGACTGTGCTTGTAAGCTGCAAAGTCCTCCATCCCTCTAGAGGTTTTACAAAGCTCAGGCATGAAAAGGCTCATGTGATATTCTTTAAAAGGACGGCCTGAACTGCTGATGAAGGAAAGCTCCCGCGGAGACATCACTAGCTCCCTCCTTCTCCACGGGAAGCTCCCACCAGCACGGCTTCCCTCTTCAATTAGCGGCGCCCCCGACATCCCCAGCACCCTCCCGAAGAGCACCCCCGCCCCACTTGTGCCCGCAGTCCCAGATGCGCCCACGCATCCCGGCGACGTTTCCCGTTCCGCGGGTGTGTGGCCGAAGGCCGCGGCCCGGCACGGCGAGCAGGCCGCCCGCCCGGCATTGTCTCTGCCCGCCGCCCCCGCCCCACGGCCGAGCCGGGCCGGGCCGGACCAAGCCCTGCCAGCACTGCCGCGCACCGCCCGCGGCTCGGCCGGGCCTGGCCGGACACTCACCCTGACAGCTCCGGGCCGGCTCCCGGCAGCGGGCGGGAACCGCGGGCGGGCCGGGACGAGCCCCTCCCCGCCGCGGGCGGGGCTCGGGGCTCCGCGACCGCACCTGGGCGGGAGCCGGCCCGCGCCAGGGCCAGACAAAGGCGGGCAGGGCAGGGCAGCGCCGGCCCCGCCGCTCTGACCCCGCAGCAGCCCCGGGCCCATCGCGCTCCCTTTCCGCCGCCACCGAGCAGCCCCTGCGGGGCCGGGCGGGCGGCAGCGGGCGCTGCCCGGCCCTGCCGGTGGCTGTGGTGCCGCCTCTCGGCAAGGAAGGGGCCGCCGGGCCGGCGACCAGTGACCAGCCTGGCCCGCCAGGCCTGCTGTCCTCATGAGTCATACCCCGAACGCCCAGACCCGTCAGAACAATTACTACTCTAACAGAGGGAGCTGCGGTCATACCCGAGCATGCAGCAGACATTATCCCAGGCCACCAAATCATCCCTAATTGAAGGAGGGAGCGGTTCTGAAACCCGACAGGAGGAACAAGGCCAGCCGTGGGGAAGGAGAAACACTGCCTTCCAAAGGAGGTACGAACGAAGAGCCTGGCACAGTACCATCCCCGCATTTCATGCTGCTGCGAGATGTGTAATGACAGCACTCTAGTGGAGCTGATTCATCAGCAATCTCTCTAGCCCATCCTCTGACATTTTGAGATGCCTTTTCTACAGTGGCAATAGCAACTGAAGAAGCGGCTATGGTGCAAACTGAGTGTCACTGGCTTCCTCATCAGGAGAGCATCAAGCCATGTGATGTAAGGCTGTTTCTCCAGCCATCTTTTTAGCTAGCTGAAGAAAGAAGCCTCTTCAGGCACTGCCAGCACCAGCCATGCTCCCCACTGAATATTGTCCAAGTTACTTTTCCTACCACCTCTACACCCTGCCACAGGAAGGCATGAACATGCACGGCAGCTTCTGCTTTTCAACATCTGGCATTTGCAGCAATCGAGCTGTCATAGACAACCCCAGACAAAGTACAAGTGCTCAGATCAAGAGACTCTTTATTCAAACAAGCCAAAAGCAACACTGCCCAGTGCAAGGCAATATTTAGTTTAATCAAAAGGGTACAAGGCTCTCCGATGTCACTTCAGAACTCCACCCATATAAGATGAACCACTGGGAAGACTCTACAACAAAGCATCGGCAACGACAGCAACACCATATTAGTCTTGGACTATGTTGTCTTGAACCAACCACTCTGGTACAGATGCAAATGGCTTTAATGCCACCCAGCTCTGGCAGAGACTTGACAAACCATTTACATTAAATAATTTACAAACAAATCAGCAACACACGTTTATACATTTCTTTTATAAACCATATAAGGACAGCTGCTGGTAGTGTGGAACAGAGGATAGGAGCAGGTAAAAAGGGAACCAGATGAACATTGGCCATAATTTTGAAAACCTTAATTAGAAGGTTTGCAAACATTTACATGTCTCAAGTGTCCTTCCAGTCATACATCCTACACAACAAAATCCTCCAAATTAGATAATTAAGTTATCTCTACTCCACAAAACATTCAGAGCAGTTTCTAATTGTATGTAGTGTTCAAGATATGCATAACTGATGTATAAGAAGGGGCAAACAGAAGTGCTGCATTTACAGATGACAACTGGGTAGCAAAAATAAATAAAAAGGACTGATTGAAGGAGCATACAACATGCCAAGTGTTTTTCAGCCGTAAATTTATCACTGAACACACAGAGTGAAACAATTTATAACATTACACTGAAATGATGGTTTTCTGTGCTGACTATTAAACAGAAGCAAGACCTTCTCGTTTACCAGACACTGGTATGAGAGCACAGCCCCACCGTGGCAAACCATGTTTTCAGAAGCAGAGCCCCAGCTTACATAACTGGCCCATACAAGGGGAAGGACAAGAGCCAGCGTGAAAGTTAAGTCTGACAAAATAGAAGTCCTATGTGTACAAGAACCAGGAATCACGTTCCATCACCATGCATTCCCTTCTTTATATTAGAATATCAAGGGAGAAGCCTTCCATCAATATAGATCTAAAGCAGTCTTACAACTGCTTTAGAATAACTTCCACACTTCTAAAATTCAGATTGCTTTTCATCAAGTTGTCACATAATTTTTCCTATAGTAGGTCCCCTACTTAATCTACCCAACTTCATGTTTTTGAGAATTACTTTCAATACATCTGCAACCATTTGTTCAGAATGAGTTTGTTGTACCTGAACGCCATTTGCCAGTGATTCTGCTTTGATACATCACTCTCTCAATGTTGCTTATAAGGCTTAGCCCTATCACAATTCTTGAAGCAGAAAAAAAAAAAAATCAAACAGTGAATCTCTAACTTCAATATGGGGGGAAGCTACCAAAACAGCAAAGTTTAAAGAAAGCCCAAGCCTGAGGCAAGAAAACCAAACTAAATTCTACATTTCACACAATCAACTGATCTCATGTTGGACACCAAAGAGTCAAAACTATACAGGCAATTTGCACTCAATCGTTCTTTCTTCTGAGTTGAACCGTTCTCTAGTTTTAGTAACAGATTTTTGTGAGCTGACTTTTAGAATACTCCAATACTCGAGACTCCCTGCATTCTGAACTAAGCAGCTTTACAGTTTCAAACTAGCAGATTGACTGAAAGCCTATAGCAACGCTTTCTTTGAGACACAAGTAATACGTAAGGAAGGGCTCCCATAGCTGCTAGCTCAACACCCAGACAACTACTCATCCCCTTCTCACTAGGCAACTTGAACTGCACTACTGGTCAGCAGAAATAACAGAAAATCAAACACTAAACACAAAATAAATCAGCAAAAAAATATAAACGGCAGAATAATCAGATAGATGATACACAACAAACACAAATCAGTTACAAAACTGTAGCACTTTAAAAAAATTTTTATTCTTAAAACAGAATTCAGGTTTGCTTAAGGTGCACTGAAGTAACATTCCTCAGCCTCTGTCATGCAAAACTTCGAGTCTCCCGCTGACAGGGGGCCAAATTCAGGAGGAAAACCCTATGTGCACCAACCTGAAAACTACCGTCCTTGGAAGAAGCACAAGACTATCTGATTCAGAAACAAAATCAAAGGCAACGGGAGAGAAGGGTGTGTGCAGAAACGCGGGGGACACGTTTCTATCTAGCTCCTCTTCGCATACACTAGAGAGGATTCAAGAGGAAGCATCTCCTGGTGCGGGGTTCTGGCAATCTTTAACACTTGCACCCAACAACAGAGCCGCAGAAATACGAGATGAGCTCGCGCCCTTGGTTTTAAGGCTACAATCACCGCAGAGAACGTTTTTCTTAGGATATTCTGGAGAGAGAACCGATCCTGCACGCAGCCTTAGGGGACAGAAGGCGCCCGGTCCGCATTTCCCTTAAGGGGTGCGCGGTTCCCCCGCCGGCCCCCGGGCCCACTCTCGCGGCCGCCTCCCAAGGAAGGCCCCCATCAGCAGCCCCAGGCCCACAACGGCGACAGAACGACGACAGGACGGCGGCAGCCGTAGCGGAGCCGCCGAGTCCGCGGCTCCCAGCAGCCCCACCGCCCCCCGGCTGGCGGGCGGCCTGAGCAAGCTGCACCACCCCAGCGCGGCGCGGCGCAGGCCGCGGCCTCTCGCCGCTACCAGCGCGATCCTCCCGCCGCCGGGCTCTGCGGGCGGATGCCGGCGCAGCCCCTGGGCCCAGGCCATCCCCGCGCGGAGATGTCGCGCCGCTGGGACTGCGCCTCCACACGGTCCCCGGACAAACGGGGAGGCTCGGGCCTGGAGGCGGGGGAAGGCCAAGCCACGCTCCCGCGAGCGCGGGGCGGGCGGGAAAGGAACCGGGACTCACCGGGGAAGGGACAAGGAGGGCGGGCCTCACCTGGGCCCGGCGGGTGAGGCCGGCGACGGTCCGGCGGCTGCTCGGCGGGGTTTGAAATCGCCAGCACCGCCCGCACCTCCCAGTGTCCGCCGCGCCCATTGGCCGCCGCCGGCCCCGCCCGCGCCCGCGCCCGCGCCCCTTATTGGCCCGTTTGAATCCGCCAACCGCAGCGCGTGCTCTCCGCGCGTTCCCGAGACGGCGGCAGCGCCGCGGGGCCGCCGGGAGCGCGCGCCACCGCGGGTGCGCGCACCGGCGCGGGCGGGTCCCAGCTCGAGCGGCCCGGTGGGGCGGGCCCCGCTCGGCAATCACCGGGACGAGCCCGCCCGCTCTCCTGGCCGCCGCCGCGTCCCCGGCAGGGTGCAGGGGGGCTGCCCGGCCCTCTGCGGCCGCAGCAGCGCCTGGCGAGAGACGCTGGTCCTCAGGCAGCCGCGTCAGGCCGCAGGACCCTTCGGCAAAAGGCTAAACCATCTCGGAGCTGATCGATTCGGCTTTGCGGAAGATCCTGCTACCTGGGCCTTCTCTTTCCTATGGTCAGTGAGTTTGCAAAGCAGCAGCTCAAGAAACGACTGAGAGGGGACCTCATCGGTGTCTTTCAGTATCCGAAGGGAGGTGTCGGAGGATGGAGCCGGGCTCTGCTCGGTGGTGCCAAGCAAAAGGACAAGAGGCAATGGGCTGAGTGATGCACGGGAAGTTCCACATGAACAGGAGGAACTTCGATACTCTGGAGGTGACCGTGCACTGGAAGATGGCCCAGAGAGGTTGTGTAGTCTCCCTCAGTGGAGATCACAGGATCTGTCTGGACACAAACCTGTGCCATTTGCTTGATCAGGGCGGTTGGCTCAGATGACCCACAGTGTCCTTTCCACCCTGACCTATTGTGTGAACTGGTTTTGGAGCACAGAGTGTTTTCCTTCCTTTGTTTCTTCACTTCAGCTTAAGAAATTGAAGGAAAAATTTTTATGGATGAGAATAGAAGACAAGGGACTGCAGAGTGCCATGCATACAACTGCAATTAATCTTACACTGCCCTCTCCCCACCATGCCATGTAAGCACCATCAGTTTTTTTAAAGTGAGGCAATTTTTTCATGACCTGACTGAAATGGCTTCTGCACTGTGCTTCAGTTGTGAAATGAGCAGGAATACAGTTGTTTTAAATGTTTTAGGTGGTCCTTTGACCAGAAAGGGACAGAATGTGTTACATGATTGGCACCAGTACTGCAGTTTCAGTTATCAGTGGATGTTTCATTCATTACTCAGCCTTTTGCACTATTTAAACTCTTGATTATAAAAAAAGGCAACAGAAGCTTAAACAAAACCCCCTCCAGAAAGAAAAAACAGCTTTTCTTCAGAGCTTTATCTTCTACTTGGCAGAGACTTGAGATCTCTACAGTCCCAGTACACACCAAAAAGAACACCCCCTTCTGCTCTTGCAGTGTTAAAGAGGGGGAAAAAAGCAAGGTGGGGCAGAGTGAGAGGTATTATGTGTGTGAAGGAAGCTGCAGAAGTGAGTGTAGCTATTGGGCCCTTGATTCAAAGACATAGGGGTACAATGTGTGCTACAATCAGGTTTCTAAGAACCCAAATCTGTTCCTATCCTCTTGCTCCTCTCAAATGAAGCAAAGTTGAGGTTCTGTCTGAACAGGTTTGGGAGTTTCTCATTCAAAGGGCAGTCCAAATAACATGCATGATTCACAACCAAAAGCCAGGCAGAGTGGTTAAGAAAAGCTAAATTTATATTAAATTATCATAAACTCCTAAAATACTGAACACAGTGGTTAAATAACTCCAGAAAATCCAATGTCTCCAGTGAGTAACGTTAAAACCATTACACAGGAACACACGGAAATCACTGACGTTAGCTTGGGACAGACAGGAGAGAGGTTTGCTTTTTACACAGTAAATCAGTGCTCAAGAGATCATCCTCCAGTAGCTTTTCTACATTCTTAACATCCTAAGTGCAATGAGGGTTTTCTCTTCCCCAGGATGGGGAACCATGATGCATGCCCAAGGCAGCATCTCACTGGGGCTGTCTCTAGGAAAAAGACATGAATTTCTGCCCACCTCACTGGTAGAGGGGGCTGGGTGGCATTTTGTTGCTCCTTTTCACCATAATCATTTGAGGAAGGGAGCGGAGAGCAGTTCTGAATGGTTGTTAGGCTGGAGTGTGCAGGGTCTCTCCTAAGAAGTAGTGGAGAATATTGATCAAGGTGGAGATCACAAATACCATGAGTTGTTGTAAAGACTGACTGTGTTTTTCCTTTCCATTCCACACATGTGACTTGGACAGCAATTACTCTGACAGGCTGACTTAAGTGACAGGTCTGGGCAGATGTTTCCCTTCACCCCTGTCCCACCTCAGGATTTTGGTGCATGGTCCTATAAGCTGTTGGGAAAAAAAAACAAACCCCAAGCCATTCCAAAACCCAAAGAAACCCTGCTCTCCTACAAGTCAGAGCCTTCCTCCCCAATCTCCCCACTCCCAGCCCTGATGCCCCTGCCTCTACACATGGTTTCTGCTCAAATGGATTCTTCTGCCTACGCTTGAGCCCTCTGCTGTTGTCCCTGCGTGAAGTGGCTTAGATGGGCAGGGTCCATGTCAGTGATAAGCGCTCCTTTCTCAGTTCCCAGTCGAGTCCACGCCTCAATCCAAAAGTGCCTCTGCCCAACAAAATCAATGCTTCCCAGGCTGGAATCAAATAAATAATTAAATAAAAATCTAATAAAAAAAATAAAAATAAATCCCTCTGGGAGTAGGGAAGAGTCCCACATTAACACAGGGAAATCCAAGCCTTAGCTCCAATTAATTTTCCACAGGAATATACACCAGTCAGCCCAGTGGTGCAGTTATGGACAGCATTTCGAGCCACCTAGCCAGGTCAAAGCTGCAACCTTCCCCTATCTACAAAGCTACCTCTGCTGTGAAAAGTACAGCCAAACCACTGGCAACTGTTGTGCCTTTCAGGGGTAGCAGGCCTGTTAGTATATAAACAAGGCTTGAGCAGGGTGGGATGATTCTCCATTTTTTTGAATCAGCTGAAAAAAATATTGTATGGGAGATGTACCCTCCCCCTACCTCTGAACCATACCCCTGGTTTATGTTTTGCTCTCTTTACACCATGGGTGGGAATGTACTTGACCTCTTTCCAGGCGATAAAAGAGGTTACAATGTTTGCAGTGAGAAATTCTTCACTGGAAAGTTCTGCTTCCACGTATCTGGCTTAATGCTTAATATTCCCCATGTGACTTGAGGGGTTAATATAGAAATATAGATTTTGTTCTTGAAGAAGTGTCAAGAAATATTTTCTCTATCTTTTTTTCTTTTTGAATAAACAGATGACAAGAGAGTATGAAAAGGTGGCAATAGTCCTTGGGAGCATGCAAGACCCAGCTCCAAATGCTGCTGGGTTTTGGCTGCAAGGGTAGGATGGCATTCCCTAAAGGGTAAGAGCCTTGGAGGCCAGAGAACAACTGAAGCTTGTGCAGCTGATGGGAAAAATTACTTGGCAAGGACAGCTATTTAGTGGTAATAGAAGAACTTAAAGTGCAATTCTATCTGATAAACAACTACTTCAAATGGCCCTTGCAGCTCCCTGATTATTGTCTCCCATTCTAGGTCAAATGGGCTCAGCCTAGTAATAAAGCAGCTCCTAACTGTCAGCACTGAGCATTCCCCTGGGAAAGATTCAACCTAGGAATTCTCTCTTTTCCCTTATTATGGTAATCAAAGGTCCTGAAGGCCAAAATAATTGGGACCTTGCAGAATTGGGACTAGTGGGGACCTAGCAAATTTTCTTTTTTTTATGTATCAGTTATGCAAAGTTCATTAAAATGTAGGTCTTGCTGAGATCAATTTCCTCCCGCTAGCTCTGCAGAGCTATGTAAAATACCAATCTCTTCTTGTCTCAAGTTCAGCACTCAGACTCCAGTATCCACAGGGAACAGTTCTGAAAGGGTCATTTTCTGACTCTTGTTTTTCCAGAGTAGAACATGTTTTAACAGGAAAGGGGAGAACAGGAGCAGTGTCCACTGCCAGCAACAGACACAGTGCTCCAATCTGAGCATTCATTAAAGTTTTTAGTAGCAGATATGAAAGTAAGCAGTGATGTTCTCATGAAGTGAGTCTTGGCAACTGCGGTTACCCTCTTTATGCCTTTACAAGGTGACCTGATGCTGTGTCAGTGTCCTCTTGAGCCCCAAAGTATATCCCATCTATACCAAGACCTCCCTCATGTCAGAGACCCTTCAACACAAAGCCTCAAAGAGTGCTGCTAGTGCTGGAATGACTAGGGGTACTTCTGTGACCAGGAGCCAGCAATGAGGCAGCTCTGCTCTCTTCATGGGCATTGACCGTGAGCTGGATGGCACAGGACTTGCAGGTTGCCAGGGAACAGGGACTCTGAACCAGATTCAGGCCAGACGAGTCACTGCAAAAGTTAATGTGGCAGCTTCCAGGAAAAGGGAACATATAAATAAACCACAGACAGTGAAAATGAGTCAAAAGGGTCTCTGGGTTCCAACCAACCCACCCATCCTCCTTCTCCAACCACAACAACACAGCTGCCCAAGCTCCTTGCTGAAAGGCAGTCCCAGTCTCAGGCCCCTTGCAAGAGAGGCTGGTCTCTGCACCTTTCCTTGCCAGGCAAGCAGAGTCCTGTCTTTTTTGTGCAGAGCAGAAGGCAGGGAAGGTACGACTGTTTCCAAAGTCATGTGTACTTTAGACCTCGCTCTCTGTGGAGGGCTTGCGTTGGTGTTTCCAGCCTGTATCTGGGAGTGAGCCCCGCCGCTCAGGAGTGGCTGCTGCTGTGCTAACACTGCTGCATTCAGACTGTTCTTCCTGTAGCAGCTGCTCAGTTTCAGTGTCATCCAGTGAACCAGAACTAGCCTGGATGGAGACCGTATCCGTCTTCATGCAGACGTGGTCCCGGAGGATCCCTCCGCGGGAGCTCCGGATCTGTTTAAGGTCATCCCATTCGGAATCATCACTGGATAAAAGGCATATTCCCTCCACAATCTTGATCTTCTCCTTAGTGTAGCTGTGGTCAGGACCAGTCTAGGGAGAAGAGAGATGAATAAAAAAAATACATCTGTTGAAAAATATGGCAAAGAGTAATGCAGAGCTGGAATGAAGACAGTGAAGCAGACAAAAAGCTGGACCTCCATGTAAACAGCCACTGGCTTTAACTGCCACAATGACAGAACCCATTTTAAGCTTCCTCTTTACCACCCCCAGACGAGTACTCCCTACAAAGGCGGTCATTCCAAACTCCGTTGAGCCTTCAGTCATGGAAGGGGAATGAGGATGAGGTTGCTCTTCTCATTCAACTATACATATTCCCTGGCAGAAAAGAGTAAGAACACTGAGCCTAAAAAGGAAGGAGAAAAACCTCACCAAACAAAATGGGAAGCAGAAACAGACCCAAAACCTCATGGTAAAAGTAGGCAGGGGATCAATTCTAGACTTGCAGCACCTTTACATCTAAGTCATTCTAGATTCACCTCTCAGCAAAGCACAGCTGGAATACCACTGTTGAGTCCAAATCTCACAGTGACACAGGGGAAGGAGATTATAGGGAAATAATGAAAATGATCAGAGGCTAAGGGGACCACACTGAGATTAAAGTAGTGAAATCTGTCTAATTTGGCTCACTGACAAATAAGGAGCATCTGATCCATCCCTGAGGAGAAAGTGGAGGGGGTGGGGAAATACACATCTGTGTATATCAAGGAGCATTGGAATTAAGGGAAAAGTGGAAAGGATTTAGATTCCCAGATAAATAATCTTGGCTTATCCTTAATAGATAAGGCTAAAATGGCTTGAAAATCTGGGAAATCTATTGGACAGTACCTTTGAAAAACAGTAAGGGAAAACTGTCCCCTGGATAAGTCTGTGATTCCTTCTAGAGGAACTAAGTGACCTAACAGATAATCATAAATAGTCTTAACAGAAATTATCTTTTTAAAATATCACTGAGTATGAGTAGCCAAGGCCCAGACCAAAGAATCTGCCATAGAAAATTACTTATACACTCCTGACAGGCAGTAGAGCTTGTTTAAAGACATAAAAGCAGGGGGGGAAAAACCAAGAAAGAGAAATTAGTATGGACAACGCTTGAGCCACACAACAGAGCTTGAGTGAGGAGGCAGGATCAAACACACACAGTAGTGATACCTGACGTGAGGATGTGCACGGAAATCAGAAGAGGGAAGATGAGAAGCTATCTGACTGATAAGAAAGCTTCTGAGGAGAAAAGAGAGGAGAAACTAAGTGCTGTACGATAACATATTAAACTCTCTCCATCCTGTGGCATGAAGTATGGACCTCTGAAGTGCCTTTAAAATGCTCTATTTAATAAGGGCTCTATTTTTTACCCTATCCCACCCCATCCAGGCAGTGTACAGCCAGGAGCCACATTCTTGTTATCAAACCCCCTCTGGCTGCCTGCTTCCCCTGGTGACTGTCCAAAGCAACCTTGGTGCAACAGTCACTAACTGGGACCTGTATCCAAGGAAGACAATTCCAATTGAGTCATGTACTTTCAAGGGCCAGCGCCCAATGCAAATGAAATACAAGACACTGTGGGAGTGGGTAAGAAGCAGGGAACTAAAGACAGGACAAATTCACTACAGCTCACTGGGGAAGAAGTGCTGCTGGCTGTCCTCCATAGCAGTCTGAACAATTCACTGAAGCTGTCCTCCTACGTCCTAGAAGTTAAATGCTCATAAGTTGCAATCCTTCCACACACTGAGGCCTGTAATACTCAGCAGCAGCTTGAGCTGGGCTCCCATGTCCTTAGTAGCAGCTCTTACCTCTTTCTTGTAGCACAACTGGTTGTACATGGTTGGTTTGGGAATTGATTCAATCTTCACCTCCTGGGTAGATGTCCGATATGAAGGATTACTGTATGTTAGGTTCCCCAAGCCAGGGTCCGTAAACTTGGACTTATTATGCCTAGAGGGAGAGAGCTGTCAGAAAAGTCACAGGAACCTACTGCCAGGATCCAAAGTTGCCGATTGCTCAGCAAGTGGAAGGCTCCAGCCATCTCCACTGTCCCTCAAGGAGAGAATGCTGGCTTCACCTGGCTCTTCAGCTATGAGTCCATTTACTAGCTACCAGTACCACAAGGCACTGCCATGTAACCACAAAAGCTATCATGGCAGTAACTGGTGAAATTATGTGTCAGAAAGCACATGAGCTCACACATTTACTGAATTATCTCACATCCCTGTCCATAACTCATAAGCTCTCTGCAGAAAATTTAGCCAATAAGGCTTCAAACAGCAAAACTGCATGACCAACACTTCAGAGGCACAGTATTCAAACCTTGCAAATAAAATCATCAAGCACTCTTCCAATGGAAGAAAAAAAGGACTGTAAATGACAATAAGGAAAGATTTATGCTTTCAGGGACTTTCTTCTCCTACAGCACTAGAGTTTACAATTGGCTAGGAGAGGGGAAAAGAGATCACTTACCTATATATAATTAAAGCAGCAATAAGCAGCAAAATAAACAAGATGCTGAGAAGACCTCCAATAATGTAGCTGACGTGCAGTCCTTCTCCTGAAAGTGAACACCAAGAGTAATTTATGCACTCACTTTATATTTCACTGGATAATACTGACCTTGGTGTAATGCCTAATGCTGGGGCTTTACCCATACAGAAGTATGTAAACTAAAATGTCAGCATTCCAAGATTTAGCAGAGGGTTTTGTCTGGCTTCATGTGAAATTAAACGTGGTATAATTTCCACCCACCCAGGCCCCAGCAAACCAAGGAGCATCAAGATCTTTATAATGGGGTTGTAATGGATGAGTTGGACCCCCGTGTTGACAGGTGACTCCTGCACTGGGAAGCAGTTACCACAGCCTTCAATTAACCAAAAAGGGGACAGTGAAAAAGAGTAGTATTAATGTGAAGAGCCCAGTGGATGAGGTATAGGATGAAGGAAAACAGAACTATTCTTCAGACCAAGGAGTCATTTGGAAAAGTCCCCATCTAGGTTAATGAATGTCTGTAACTGATGTTCATCCTTGGAGACATTTTACTCTGCTCAGAGAGCATTTGAGTAATTCACATCTATGTTTCAGAAATTTCACTTTCAGACTCTATGGACTGGAATGCCCTGGGCACATCTGGAGGAACAACCCTGGTGGAGAAGAGTTAAAAAAAGGAACTCACCCATGGTGGCCAAGACTGCCTCATTGGCACGAGTACACAAGCCTTGCCTAGCATCTTTGTCAGAGCAGCTGAATGACAGAAGGACAGTTATTTACTCAAAGTAGAATCAACAGTATCAAGGTATCAAAAAACAGGATGGAATGAGCTAGCACTGATATCCCTTCCCTTTCCAGTTAAAAAACAGAGGTCTTCCTTTCTCTTCTTCAGTATTCTGTATCCAGAGAAGAGACAACCGTATACATACATATATATAGGGGATGTGCTTGTATATATCAATTATTGGTCTGTAGGATCTTTATATCTGAGTCATTCCAGATTCACCTCTCAGGTACACCAGTGTACACATATATCAATCACGAAATAAATTTCAGCATCAGTGCTGAAGCAAAAATCAAAATGTCTCAGAGTCAGCATGAAGACCCTTCTGTCCAATAAATCACACTCAACAAAGTGCACGTTTTTCCTTGTAAATAACTCAGCCATATACTATAGAACCACTCTTCTGCTGAGCTGTATAAATAGCAGGCTGTAGGGAATTAGCAGAAAAGAGTCTCTTAACTACTGACATTGTAACTTAAATGTTAGAGCTGCAAAGATTCTGTTCTGCCCCAAGCAAGGTATCCCCTTCCCAGGGCAGAACTACTTCTCAGCTGTGTGGGTCTAGTCTGAGATGTTTCAGTGAATTGAAGCAACAGACTCCTCTGTCCTCCTCTCAGAAATGTGTTCTCAAAATTAGGAGATTCAAAAAATCAATCAAATGAATGACACATGGGCTAAAGGCAGATTTTAAGATTTAAAGCACAGTCAGCCTATACACACTTTTCAACAAAAAGACAGAAAGAATCTGCAGCTTTCTTGCCATCTCAGCAATGTTCTGCATCTTTGTCATAACATTTTCATCCATTAAGAATGTGAAATCTGGAGCTGGAATATCCTCTCTTGGCTAGGGATAGGTATATTTGGATGATGGCAACAAAGGGGGCCTTGCACGTGGCACCTTGCAAAAGCTGTGACTTTCACACCCCAATTCCAAGAGAACAAGAACACTTACTTTCCTTCCACTGTTTCCAGAGATGTGAGAGGTTTGGTTGTTGAGGTACTCAGTCTGCCAGGTGGTGTTTGACTTCTCTCACTTACACTGGTTGGTTCCCGACCAGGAGGCACCACACCAGGAACTACAACAACAAAGAAAAATAAGCAGGACTCCAGCTTTGTGAGACAGATGGACAAGTCTGATAGGCCATTTCCAAAACTCTCTATAGCTTCTGTGAGCAGCCTTCCCATCTCAAACCCCGTCTGTCAGCAGAAAGGACAGAAGAAGGCTCTGTTGCTCACAACCACTGTCCTTACTTCCAATATGTAAGATTTATACACTGGAGAGCCTCAGCTGCTTTGATTGCCACTGCATAAGCAGTAGCAGAAGCTACCACCCAAGTGACACTCAGTAAACTCACTCGTAGAACAGGGCCGCCCATCTGGTTCATCCGGACATGCACAGACAAAGTCAGAAGCCCTGGCAAAGCAGAGGTGGGTGCAGCCTCCATTGTTCACTCCACAAGCATTGCTACCTGGAAGGAACAAACAATTTCTAAATATGTTACATCTGAACAAAAAGGAGCTCAGAGCAACAACCTTCTTTCCTGATCAGCCAGAAATACTTCTTAGAAATCCAGTAGGTTATTATGTTTTTGGCATATGCCCTTCATCTGATTGTTAAGAAAGTGATGACAATAGCCAGACGCTGGATTGGATTAGGGCAGTCCTCAAAGGAAGGCACTGCAAATCTTTAGACACAAGCCCAGATAACATAGTTGCACAGATGAAAAAATAAAAAGCTTACAGTCTTCTGTTTTAACACAATGTTGGGTTAACAACAAGAAAGTGACATTTGCCAGTCCAAGCTTTAATAGAACACCATTAAGATGTACCTGACTGAAAAGTCATAGGTGGACAAGGAATGTACTAAGGCAAGATGTGTGAATACTTTGAGAATAAAAAAGGATGCCATCCTTTCTTGACATCCACAATAGTGCAGTGGTTCCAGAGTTCTTTTGGTCTACAGTCAGCATTTGCCTGAATCCAAGTCCTTCTATTTACCTGTCTGTCTCTGAGGAGAAACCACAATGATATCCATCAATCCCTCAACATTGGCTAGGACTGTCTCTTTGTTCCGCCCAGAGTATTTGTCCACTCTCTGGATAGATTTCGTTTGCCAGTCAGTCCAGTATATCCATCTGTCCTGCTGCTCAGGGAGACAGCAAAGAAAAATCACAGCCATTATTAGCACGTTTAGTCATGTAGACACAGGATACCTATAAAAAAATATCCCAGTGGCAGAAGGCCCAAAACAAAGGCCTTTTCAAACCCTTACTCTCTTATTGTTAAGATGACTGTCTACACCCCACAGTTCAGACAAACGTCTTTTGTTAGCTCCAGAGAAGATTCAACCCCAGACTGTAACACTTCCCTGTTCTCAAACTCCACTGTACAAACTCATCAACACACCAGGGAGAATGGTGGCAGCAGGAAAACCTTCTCACCTGTGTCAGAGCAAAGGGATGTGACACCTGGCTGACCAACACTTGCCGTAGCTTTCCATTGAGGTCACAACTCTCTATGCGATCAAGGTGTGCGTCCACCCAGTATATCCTGAAGGCACAGGGAAAGAGGTGAGTTTCCATCTATACAACCCCTCTTTACATTCTAGTCATTTACTGGCTAAGATCATGGAATCTTAAGATGGATCAGGATATAAAAACTGAATAAAAAACTCCCAAAACACCCCAAACCCAAAACCACAGTGCTACTCCAATAAGTAAAGTTAAGAGGGCTCAAAAATTCATTACATCCCTTAACCCTATGCAAACAAAGGAAAATCTTTCACTGACCTCCTGGTGTCATAATCCAAAGTCAATCCATTGGGCCATCCTAGGTCAGTGTTAATCAGGATTTTACGTTCAGAGCCATCCAAGTTTGACCGTTCAATTTTAGCAATGTGACCCCAATCTGTCCAGAAGAGATACCTGAAGAGACAGAAGTATAAGAAAAGACCATTTCATTTGGCCTAAAGAAAGTTTTAGTTATGAATGAAACTGCCAGATTCTCCAGATTCAGAAAAGATAATACAGTCTGTAGCCTGCTTCTCATAGCTATCTGCCCAACCTTCAGATTCACTGTCTGCCTGACTAATGCAAGTCACTCAGAGTCAATCCCCTGCTGGTACCTGCAGATTCACATGGCACATCTCTTCTTCCTCCCACAACCTCCTCTTCCAATGCCTCTGTGCAGCCTTTCCCCCTGCCCCACCAATAACCCCATACCTACCCCTTCTTGGGAAAGACAGCAATGGCTCGAGGTTCATCCAGGCTGTTATTGATCAGCACTTTCCTGGAGCTTCCATCCAGTCTCGCCACTTCAATGGTATTGCGTCCTGTGTCTGTCCAGTAGAGATTCCTGGCAACCCAGTCCACTGCCAGACCATCCGTAGTCTTCAAACCCTGACCAATAACAGTTTCCATGTTGCTGCCATTCAGATCAGCCCGCCTGGATAGAAATCAATGACAAATGGCATTGAGGACAGATAGCTCCTGGAAAGCCTGGCTCTCCATCAATCACAGGGCCACTGTGATACTGCTACCTCCCTCATACTTCTTTTCCCCAATCTCCAGCAGGTTAAACACACCTTCAGCATGAGTTCAGTGATACACACGATGCTGTGTACCAAAGATAAGGTGTAAGTAGTGGTGTAGTGCTCGGTCTCCCCAATTTACTGGCACACTCAGCACAGGTTGCTGGGTGACCTAGGCACCGGCCAAGCAGTTGACTGGCACCTACCTGATAACATCAAGAAATACATCTGTGTAGTAAATCTTGCCATCCACACTATCATAGTCCAGAGAAATGACATTGTTCAGCTCAGGGACAGGTATGTGCACATCTGTGTGGTCGCTGGTGTCCAGCGAGATACGACGGATGGAGGCACGGCTAGAGAAAAGTAGGTAGGTCTCTGGAGAAGAGTCACATGTCTGCTCATCTCTCTTCAGCTGGATGCCAGTGGGGCAGGCACAGGAGAAACCAGTGGGGTGAGGTAAGCAAAGGTGGGAGCAGCCACCATTACGAACTCCACATTTATTGAAGCCTTTAGAAACAGGGAAAGCATAGTTTTAGGATCCCACAGACCAAAGCTTTATTTTAAAGGCTACATACATGCACAACCTGCTAGCAGCTGAGTTCATCCTTACCATCCCAGCCTTGCTGTGAATCTACAGCCCTTTGTACAGAGATACTCTCCCTCCTCTCCAAGATTCATGGTAGGTATGGGCACGATTGGCAAGGAGAACCGGAGGGTCCAGAAGAAGGGGATCATTAGAAGAAAAATCTTAACCTGCATTCCTTGCTAATCATAGTTTTCCCATGGAAAAAGGAACAGCCAAATGCTCACAGATTCATGCAACTGCAGTTTAACTTTATTACTGCTGCAAATGGTAATGCTGACAGAAAGATCCAACCCTGTGGGGAAGTAGTGTCACAATGCACCAGAGGCCAGGCTGACAAAGAAGCTTCTGTTTCAACTTAGCTGCACACAGTGGCAAGTAAACAAAGGCATCAGAGAAGCCTGTTGGAAGTGCCTGACGTATTAGGGTCATATAATATTTTTTTAATTGTAAAGAACCCAGCATACATTTACTAGGAGGGAATTAGCCCAGAAGAGAGGTGCAGGGAGTAGGAAGAAGACGACATGGATATGATGGCTAGACCTTTGGTCAGCCTTAAGTTATAGTGCCAAGTTAAGCAGTCCAGAGTGAAGTTCTGCTGTTAGTAACAGGAAAAACAGCATAGTTCTATCAAAATA
The DNA here is from genome assembly GCA_034509425.1 of Eopsaltria australis. Taxonomy (NCBI): domain Eukaryota; kingdom Metazoa; phylum Chordata; class Aves; order Passeriformes; family Petroicidae; genus Eopsaltria; species Eopsaltria australis. Next base: position 5,759,015 of record JAVTVJ010000241.1, read on the forward strand.
AAGCCACAGCACAAAGCAACAACTCCCACTGAAAAGCAAGGAGGCAAGATGGGATGTTTTAGCCTCCCCAAAGAGTAACAAAGAATTGACTCTGGCACAGAATAGTTGGACAGCATGATATATTAGGAACAACTAAAGGAGCAGAGATTTTCCAGAGCAAAGAGGCAAACAAGACGATGAAGCCTGCAATAACTGAGAAATAATACTAGAACTTGAAATAAGATTTCAGCAACTGGTTTAAGAAGAATTAGAGTCCTTTGGAGTTAAAAAAAGGCAAACTGCCGAATGCCCGTACACTCTGGTGAAGCCTAATAAGGCATGACTTGTTCAGTTCTCCTAAGAAAGTGGCTCTGCTGTGTGTGAGAATGAGGTTGTCAGTGCAATCCAGTGAAGGAAATGGGACAAAAGGGTCAAAAACCATGCAGTAATCAACACTAGATCTACAGAGCTGGGTAAACAGGGAGGAGTACAAAAATAGTTAGAGTGAAGAAGGGATGCCTTAAAAGAAGGCATCAGAAGAACAGCTGATTTTTAAGAAGTCACTCTATCACTCCTGCTTTACACCAAAGAACTCTTTCCAATGACAGCTCTGAAGGACTCCCCTCGCCACCACCGACACCTGCCAGGTGGGGAGCAACTTACCCAGGGGCCGCGCCCTGTCAACAGCTTGAATATCCATGAGGCCAGGCAGGTTTGCCCTCACCAAGATGACATTGGCACCAGTGTCCTTGTCAGCCCTGTGAATGCTGCGGGTTTGCCAGTCAGTCCAGTAGATGTAAGAGTCCAGCAGAGTGAGGCCATAGGGATGTTGCACTGGAGACAGCAGGGTGCGGCGGTTCGCGCCATTGAGATCTGCTGCCTCGATCCGCTAAAGGAAGAAGAACATCACCACATACTCAAAACACTTCTCTTGCTAGCACTTACTGTAGCAAGTGGGAAACAGTTTTGGCGAGTGATGTTACTCAGGTTCACCCTCCCTCCATAGCCCATACTCTCAGAAAAGCTTGCGTTCCCCTTGCTCTTTTGAGAACTTGCCCAAGAGCTTCAAAGCAGCCTCCAGGCTACCAAATACCCAATGACAAGCAACACTGAAGAACAGAATCAGACCTCAGTGTGTGCATCAGCCCAGAGCAGCTGGGACCCAGCCTTATCCACTGCCAGTCCATTAGGCCAGCCCAAGTTGTTGCTGATCAACACCACACGTCCAGAGCCATCCATCCCAGAGCGTTCCAGCTTGGCATTCTCACCCCAGTCCGTCCAGTACATATACCTGGGGAAAAGTCAGCAAGTATTATGGAAAAGGAGATCAGAAGTCCTGTGTAACTCCTAGACAATCTCTTGACAACACTAACCCCATTTCATGGTATAAAGCTATTGCCCGAGGGCTGTCCAGGTTCTGCCAGACCAAGACTTTCCTCATGGAGCCATCAAGGTTGCCCACTTCAATCCGGTTTGTTCCTGTGTCTGTCCAATATATCTTCCTGCCAATAGCATCCACAGCCAGCCCATCTGTAGTCAAGAGACCTGGGAAAATAGAAAAACATTTTGGTCACTGCTTATTCTCCCAGTTTAGTCAGAAACTTCTAGTATTTCTCTTGACCATCTCGTAGGCAACTGCTTTAGGCTTTGTTTGCCTTTCCACCAAAAATGTAATCTACATCTAAATGTATCTGAGAATCTCTCTTTTCATACTGTACAGAAGCGAGAGACTCCCAGATCAAAATCTCTCACCTGTAGTGATGATGTCTTCAAATTGTGAGCCATCAAGGGCAGCCCGACTGATTTTCCGCAATGTGCTGTCTGACCAGTAAACCTTTCCTGGGTTGAAGAAGAAAGAGAAACTTGAAAAAGCCCAGAACAAAACCAAACCAAACCCCAACAACCAAATAGCAAAGTCCTTTAAAAACAGACCCAGGTCTCTGACTTCCTGCTACACCATTCAAAATGGATCTGATTGTACAGGAATAACAACAGCACAAGATTATTAAGCTAGAGTGATAAAACAGTACAGTTTTTCTTGTTTCAATTCTCCCCAAAATATGTAGAACCTTTACACAAGGTCTGACCTTCCTACAGGGACAGAGAACACCTAACACCATCAGCTAGTAGTAGAGTTCCACATGTTATTTCTCAAAATGAGATCATCTACCTGATGTGCAACAGTGTTTACATCCAACACAGCAGCAGATGTTTACTGTACATGAACAACCAGAGTCTCAGCTCTACTGTCGTAAAAGGCCTCAGCAGGAGGAACTTTCTTAAATCCAAAATGCACAGGAACCCCACTCAATATTGTAGGCAGTTTTTTTCCATATAGTTTGAGTTCTCTGCTTTCCTATAAGGATTTTCCTTTCCTCACTGTAAACGAATTATTTGCAGCACATACAAGAAAATAAAAACCTACCCAAATCCACAGCCTACAGTAAGATCTGTGCCTGGGTCTTTACTTAGGCATTTAGACATGAAGTTACTTGTTGCCTTTCAAACACAGTCAGATACACTAAGAAGTTCACACCTTCACGAGGATCTACTCCAATTGCAATGGTGTTCTTCATGGTGACATTGACTGAGACAACAACATCTGCAAAGTAGGGGATATCCAGAGAGACCATCCGGATGTCAGTCCTTCTGGCAAAGATCAGAAAGCTGGTCATTCCTGCAGAGTTGACAATGGACAGGTATTAGTGAGGAACAAGTTCAGTCAGCTGTACGCATAATTTATCAAATATTTTAGAGTTATATCCACTTCAGTGGAAAAGGGAAAATGTCTCAGGCAGATCTTGGCTTATGGACAGTCTGTAAACAAAAGCATTATTGTGCATCACTTAATGCTTCTTTACATCCAAGTTGAAAAGCAGTACACTCATAGAAGAGTTACTTCTGCTAATATGTGTGGGAAATGGAAATCAGGAGTCACTTTTTTCCTGCTAAAAAGGAAAAGTGGATGTACCATGGCCTGAAGCCAAGTGCCTTCCGCCATCCTCAAAAGAGGGTCCACAGGAGGAGTGTATACAGACCCATTAAAGAATATAGCACCTTGTAGTTTCAGAATTCACCTCAATATTAGGGTAAAAGTATGAGAAAAAATGTGACATTTGGTTTACTTGTCCAACATCATTTCCAGAAAAATGTCGCCTTCATCAATCCATTTATCAGTAAGTTTCTTCATAGTAATTCCCACTCAAATTGAAGGTAGAGGCACCAAATGGGTTTTTCAAGGGGTAAAGTAGGTAACCACATAAAAGTGAAATTTGTTCTCTAACAAGGCAGAGGCAAAATGTAGCTGTGATACAAAACTGCAGTGAGGATCCTACAAAGAAGACTCACCAGGGGAGCAGGTCTTGCCATCAGATTGCAGGTTGATCCCTGTAGGGCAGGTACAGCTATAACCTTTTGGAAGAGGTGCCAAAAGGCACAGGTGACTGCAGCCTCCATTGTTAACGTTGCATGCGGTATGCACTATGGAAAAGAGGATGAGAAATCCATGAGCCAGTAGCACTGGCACAAAAGAGGGATGCAACAGCTATAGAAATGCATTCTAGAATGCCCTCAAATACCAAGTCAAGAGTTAATTCTCATGCTCTCATACTCCACACAGACACTTAAAGACAATGAGGGCTGACAGGTCAGCTCCTTGCAGAAAAGATGTGGCACATGGCAGAGCCTGAGCAAGCTCTCAGCTCAGTGGGGCTTGGGCGTGAGATCTGTACCTGGTGGCCTGTGCCGGTGGAAAACATGAATATCCATAAGATTTTCCAGATTGTCCTGCAGCGTTTCCCGGGACTGCCCAGTCCTCCTATCTGCGCTCTGGATGCTTTTGGCCTGCCAGTCTGTCCAGTAGATTCTCTCGCCATAAAGAGTAAGTCCAAAGGGGTGAGGCAGATTGTGCCCAATCAGCACCTGCTCAGATTATCCCCAGCCCCCAAAGAAAAACACTATATTAAATATATAAAAGTATTATAAAAATAAATTTTATATATATATATTTACTAATATATGTGTATTACATATATTAGTGACTAAGAAGTCACTAAAGAGAAGAGGCTTCCCTTGCTTCCTCTCAACATCATAACATACAATCACAGCAAAAGGAGGATGATGAGGCAACCTTAGCCCTCAAACTTCCCTCACACACAGTTTCAAATTGAAAGTGAGTTCTTTTCTCCCACTGAAAGCTGCTGTGTACTTTGATTTGTAAATTTTCCTTTCCACTGGAGAAAGAGGCAGGAGCCATCAGCACTTTGTGTTCAGGCTCCCAGACCTGCTCCTCCAAGACAGCTTCCTTACCTTCCTGTGGCTTCCATCCAGACTGGCATACTCGATGGTTTTCATGCCTGCATCTGCCCAGTACAAGCGCTGTGACTCGTAGTCAATGGCCAAGCCATTGGGCCATGTCAGATTGGAGGAAATGATCACCAAGCGGTTTGAGGCATCCATCCCAGCACGTTCAATTTTTGGGTTAGCTCCCCAGTCAGTCCAATACATGAACCTGGGAAGAAGCCCGGACAGTAGTGAACACCCACACTTTTTCACTGCCACTACAACCAGTCAGTGTTACAGAGAAGCAAGGGAGCCTTGTGCCTTCAGGCCCTAGCAGGAAGAAGCATTAGACTATTACTGTACTCATGTCCAGCCTTGGGTTCTTGTAATGTACCTAAGATCATACTCAAATTAATGTACTTTCTACTGCCCATTGACTGGCCTAATTACAACGTGTAGGAAAAAGTTCAAGACAATAGGTCAAGATCTAAAAATTAACAGATTATTTACCAATCTACACCACTCGCCCTTTACACTCTTACTGCATTTGTTTTCCAGGAGTCCACTCAAGGAAAGAATAGCACTCTTTCATTCAAGACATTCAACGCTTCTAAAGCAATGTCTGGCAAGCTTTTTCCTATCCACCCAATCCCCACCTCCACGAGATCTGAGGGCATCCTTCTGACTGAAACTCTAGTTGATAAGCAGGGAGCTTGAATACAAATTCAACATATGTGAAACAGAAATAGAAAACATCTAGATGGCCTCATTCTCAGTATTTTTTGTGCCACATCTTTAGTTATTACATCCCCAGGATAAATAAATGAAAACACCAGCCAGCTCCTGCAAGCTCCACAGCACAATAGGACAATCTTGTTCCATTAGCATCTAAAATCATGTCTCTAGTTTCAGTTGTTAGCAGGCTGTAGAACAATGGCACCAGTGAGAAAGAAAATGGTACAAAATCAAATAACCAGAACATCTTTAGACATGCAAGAATTGTTATGTCATACCAGAAGAAAGAATCCCTTACCCTCCAACAGGGTCTACCACAATATCTCTAGGTCTATCTAGATTCTCCCAGATTAGAACAGTTCGCATAGTCCCATCTGTGTTGGAGACCTCTATCCGATCTGTTCCTACAAAAGTCAAGAGAGAAAATGACAAAGATCATATTGAAATTGCAAGAGCTAAGGCAAAATACCTCCATACAACAACACATTCTTCCCCTATATCCATCTTGGTTCTTAGCTGGGAGATAGGTAAGAAATGGGGCTTAAAGTGTCACTTTCTATCCTCTCAAGTCACCTCTGTGGCTGTCACTGATGTGGAGTCCTGTACGAATATAAACCACCTCTTACCTAAGCCCCCAAGCCATGAGAGAACAGCTAGAAAAGAATAATCTTCCTTACATCTCTCTCAACTATGACTCTCCAGCAGGGAACATCCTCCAAATATTACCTGCTGCACCCCAAAATACACAATTGGACAATACATAAATGCACATAATCACAAGCTCTGCAGCAAGACAACAGTCATGAATCTTTTTACAGAATTAGTACTGGGGATACTGCAAAGAGAATTAAACTAAGGGTTGTGCCTCAAGTCACACTCGGTTAGAAGCACATGATATGAAGCTCCATCTTTTCACTACACAGAAGTAGACAAATTTGGAATGAGACAGAACTCCCCAGCGGAATTGCAGTTTTCATGACAAATAAGGAAGACAGAAGTTTATGTAAAGCAGAGGATCCCAGTACCTGCATCAGTCCAGTATAGTTTGTTGGTGACCCAGTCAATTGCAAGTCCAGCTGGACTTTCCAGGCTAGTGTCCACCACAACCTAAATGGAAACAAAAAGAAAAAATCTTAATTAAATTAGACCTTAAGGAGAAAGTACTTGCCCAATGCACTACCCATTCACAAACAATATTAACTTTCAAAAGGCAAAAGCCTGAGCAGAGCAATGCCACACAAGAGAGAGCATTAAGGACTTGGAAATCCAAATAAGGATTTTATTTGGAGAAACATCTATTTTTTCTGCCTGTTCAAAATGCAAATCCAAACTTTGAACCCTGTTTGCCTCATTTATAGTACCATCACAACCCAGGAGTGTGTACAAAAAGCATTCCCAAAGAGCATGACTCTTATTCCAAATGTAGAATGTAACAGAGGATTTAATACTTCTTCCTTTCAGATTCTAAGGCTTCAATAAAGGAATAGACCACAGCCCAAAAGTCACTATGCTTCATGTCTCCATTCATGGTTCTCCACACACCCAGCTTGTTTATGAAGTGTCCAGTGATCTCCTTACTTTGCCAGGATGAGGCAAACTAACAAACAAAAGATCCACCATGAACTGCAGTGCCTTAAAATGCCGGTGTATCCCAGTGACTTCAAATGTGATGGTCAAGGAGTCTCCTGGCCACATAACCTCCACACCCAGTGAACACTGTACCTCCTGGTTTGATCCATCCCATTTTGCTCGGCTGATTGAGTCAGTGCTAACATCTGTCCAGTAGACATAGTCATCCTTTGAGTCCCAATCTAGAGCCACAGCACTGCGAACATCAGCAAGGGGGATGACGTCATCTGACAGGTCATCTGTGTCAAAGCTGATCCGACGGATGTCCATCCTTCGGGCAAAAAGCAGGAACTTGTCAAGACCTGATCAAAGGTCGAAAGGTCTTCTTTTAATTTCTCTAAGTTCAACAATACAGTGATAGACAGACAATTCCCTGCTACATCCACCTTAACCACCTTAACCATCCTCCTTAACCACCTACATAATCTCTCACTAGCAGGTCTTTGGTCTTTTTTTTTTTTTTTTACTGGATGCAAAATATCACTGGGAGAGGATGGGCAAGGGGGGTCAGAGTGCTTGTGAGCTCTCTCCTGGGGTGTAACCTATGCTGAGGGAACAAGACCAACCATATTCCTCAAAGGATGGCACAGACATCCCTCCAAATCAAATAGCTATTTAAAAATAGCTCTTGAGAATCTGGGAGATAGTTGGTCTAATTCTTTCACATGGCTGCAAACTAAGAGAAACTGTGGTAATGATGAGGACTGAATTTTTTATTCACCACTGACACAGCTGTTATGGAAATTTCAGGGAGACAAACAGCTGTGCCACGTAGCATGGTGCCAATAGCAGCCCTGAAATAAGGACCAAGGGTGGAATTTTTCTGTATCCCCACCCACAAAGCCTAGTGAGGGCAGTGAGAATACACAACAGGGGAAGGCATCAAAAAGGTGAATACTTAATACTTCTAACTCAGTCTATCCAGCTGCATCTCTGTGGAAGCAAGTGCTGCTGATGTTTAGTCCCATTGCCAACCCTCTGCCACCCACTGGACATCTGAGCTTGTAGTCCCACCTCACTTACTCTGGGCACAGGCATGGCTGCTGGTCTTGCGGAAGCCTGTGGGGCAGGCACAGGTGTAATCCTTGCTGCTCGGCAGGCAGAGGTGAGTGCAGCCTCCGTTGTTGTCCCCACAACGATTTCTCCCTGCTCAAGTAGCCAAAGACAAAAGGAACCACACATAAAGCAAAGAGTAAAGAAAGAAGGAAAAACACTTGTTGAGGTGTCAAGACCACATGGATATAAATTCCCTACCCAGAAGTTAATTGAAAATAACTAACTAAATGAATGAACTAAAGCACTAACTCCATTTTTAGGGCTCAATTTTAAAATGAACATTTAACTCAGTCCACTTCTAGAGCAGATAATGGCAATTGGAGAGGAGTAAGGGAGGTGTCAGTCATTACTCTGCCCACTTATGATTTTTCCCCCATCCCAAAACAGCCCTTGCATAAACAAGCCCCAAGTATTTCCTACTGAAAGGCCTCCACCCCCGGTGTCAGCAGGGGGAGCTGCGGTAACACCCAACTCCGAGGTACCGGGCCTAGCGAGGAGCGACCTCAACACGAGGGCGGTGGAACAAGTTCCCCCACAGCCCCTGGCACAGGCGGGGATATGTCCACATGCTAGGTTCAGGCTGTCATCTCCTGGCTTTACAGGGAGTGGATGGCTTCCGGTCTTCCACTGGCTCAAATGAGTCTCTACCTGCTCTGCAGTTACCTGCTGGCTGACGCTGAGGATGCAGCGTGTGGATATCCATAGGGAAGTGGAGTTTGTTGCGGATGATTTCCTGGTTCTTGCCTGTGAATTTGTTTGCACTGTTGATGCTCTTGGTGTGCCAGTCTGTCCAGTACAGACTGTCCTCAAACACAGTGATAGCAAATGGGTGTGGGAGCCCTATAATAGATATCAAATACAGGGATATAATCAGGTCTAACACAACTCAGGCTAGCAGGGAGACAAGGGAATGCTCTTTCCACTGCCCCTTAGGCTTCACCACAATCAGCCTGCTCAAATATGCTTTACACTAATTTAACAGGCAATTCCTCTTTGCTGTCCTATAATCATAGATAGAATGTTAGGGGATCTTAAAAATCACGTAGTCCCAAGTCCCCCACCATAGGCAGGGACACCTTCCATAGACTGGGTTGCTCAAGGCCTTATCCAACCTGGCCTTGAACACTCCCTGGGCAACCAGTTCCACCATCTCACCACTCTCAGGAAAAAATTTTATCCTAATATCTAAACTGAATTTCACCTCTTTTAATTTGTATCCAGTGTTCCTTTGTCCTAGCACTACAGTTCCTGATGAAGAATCCCTCTCCTGCTTCCTGGTAGGTTCCCTTCAGATACTGGAAGGTTGCAATGAGATCTCCACATAACCTTTTCCTCTCCAGGCTGAACAGCCCCAGCTTCCCTTCCAGCCTGGCTTTGTAGGGGAGTGCACCAGTCCTCTTACTAACTTTGTGGCCCTCCCTCTAGACTTCCTCCAACAGTTCCATGTCCTTCTTATGTTGGGAGCCCCAGAGATGGATGCAGCACTCCAGGTGGAGTCTCACAAGAGCAGAATCACCTCCCTCAACCTTCTGGCCATGCTGCTTTTGATGCAGCCACTGACGACTGGGTAGCAAACTCCATCCATCAGCGGTGACAGAATTCATTCCACAGTGAAAGAACAGGAGACAAGCACAGATGCAGGAGCCAGTGTCTCAAACTCAGATCAGCACTGTGCTACTCTGTAATCTTTACTGGAGAAAGCACTCCCTGAAGAAAGCCTGTTACTCACCTTGGCTAATAACAGCCTTCCTATTGCGTCCATCAAGGTCAGCCCTCTCAATGACATGATGTTTGGCATCCACCCAGTACATTCGATGTCCTGCATAGTCGATGGTCAGTCCATTGGGCCAGAAGAGGTGTGTATCTGCAATGATGCGCCGATTGGAGCCATCCATGTTGGAATACTCAATGCGGGGAGTGTTGCCCCAGTCAGTCCAGTAGATAGTACTGGAGGAGGCAGAGAGAGACAGCTAGGAGACACATGGCCCACATACTGCATCCAACATCACTCACTATCAGGGCAAAACAATATCAGTCCTGTGACCTCAAGCATGAGACTGGGTCACAGCCATGGAAGAAGTGAAAAATAACACCCAGCCTGCTGAAAGCTGAAGGGCCCAGAGCAGGATTAAGGCTCTGAAGGGTCCCAGCATTGCCAGGTTCCCCGAACTGTTGGTGCCAACTTGAGCCTTGAGCCCAGAGGTAACCTTTGCAACCAAGAACAGAGTTTTCAATGTCCAACAAGAAATATGTACATGGAGGGCTCACTGGGTTTCTCCCTGGTTTCCCACATTTTCACTCACCCCTCCATAGGATGTAGGGCAATTGCTCGGGGCTTCTCCAGGTTCTGCCACAAAAGCACTTTCCTGTGAGTGCCATCCAAGTTTGCTACTTCAATTCGAGATGTCCCAGAGTCCGTCCAGTATAATTTGTCATGGATCCAATCAACAGCAAGTCCACCTATGTCCAAGTCAGAATTAAGCAGAGAATGAAACCATGGACCTGTACAGAAAAATAAAACCATGGACCTGCACAGAAAAACAGGTCCCTTTCCACCTGAGAAGAGGCCCAGTTTCTTCTCCTGCCAGCCAAGATTAACTTCAGGGGGATACCCACCTCACACCCATTCCACCCAACCCATACCCTTCCTCAGGGAGATGCACTTTGTTCTGAATGCTGGGTCCCCATTTTTCTCCACCCATCCACCCTAGGCTGTTGCCTTTTTTGTGATAACATACCTGGGCTCTCCAGCCCTGTGGAAACCACCTCTTCCACATTGCTACCATTCAGATTGGCCCTCATGATGCGATCAAGTGTGACATCAGACCAGAACACCAGTTCCTTGCTGTGGTGGAAGTCAAGGGCAATGGCATTTTCCAGGTTGTTCAGGAGCAGCGTGTACTCTGAGCGATGAGGCAACACTTGTCGGATATCAATTCGATTGGCAAAGAGCAGCACGGGCTCTGGCCCTAAGAATGTACAGGAAGACAGCACTAGAGTATTTGACAGCATTTGTCCGGGTCCTGCCTACCATTCCCTCTACACCAAGTCCCAGAACACAGGTATGCAGTACTGGCAGCAGAAATAAACCCCCAAGTGCAAAACACTTCAGAGAGCTGTTTTTACACCCTCTAAACATGGTCCTGACTCAAAGATGAGCAGTTTTAAACCTTCTGGCAAACATTAACTCAGCTAGAAGCAATCATTCCAGGTCCCACCTAAGCCTGCCTCACCTCAGCCTCTGAAACCATATCACTGGACAGCCACTTGGCAGCTGGACTAGAGTTTCATTTTCCTTATGCCCATTTCCTAGCTATGAAAAAACACATGCCCTACTACACCTTCTACCACAGACAGGACACAGTCAAATTCCACCTCAGCCAGATATAAACTCAGTAGATATTTCCACTGCAAAACCCCCCTCCCAAAATATCAACATACTTTATGGTTTTCACTAGGGGAATTCCTAATGAAATCTAAAGTCTTTAAGTGGAATTTCTAATTCCTCAGGTCCTACATTAGAGGAAGAATAAAGTTAAAGAAGTGTAGAGATGTCCTTAAAAAAGCCCAGCAGATGTCCATAAAGCAGCCATCCACAGCATTCAGGATTGGTGACCAGCATCAAGGGCCAAACCACAAGGAGGTGTGATACAACCTTACTCATTGGAAATGCTAAGACATTTCCTGAACAGAGACAGAAAGCTCATTTTGTCCCAAGTTCTGAGTCACAAGGAATGACAAAGGACTAGGAAGAGAAGGCAAGTGCAGTCCCCCTGGCAGGGAAGGGAAAGAGTGTAGTACCTCTCTCTATGGTCAAAATCACATAAAATTTTCACAAGCATTTATCAACAATGTGGGCATATCTAACACAAATTCAGGTACTTCCTTTCCTTCACATGTTCATTTGGTGAACAGCACAATGCTGCCAGTGAAGCACTAGAGACATAATTATGAGAACTGGGCCAACAGATGCACACCAGTTGTGTTGTTAGGTTGAACTCCTCTTTACCTAGAGCTTTGCAGCTACGTTTGTCAGGTCGCAGCTCATAGCCTTGTTCACACCAGCACTGGAAGCCTCCTTCACTGTTGGTACAGCCTTGGCTGCAGTAGCCTTCCTCAGCACATTCATTCACATCTGCACGTTACAGAGAAAGTTACCATTAGATAGATCATCAACAAACCCCACAATCTCACTGATAGATTGCATCTGCTTTATACTCTGATTTTCACCCTATCATAACCACCAACTACAAACATACCAAAGGAGCAGGGAGGAAGCTATTGCTCCAAAAACCCACCTTGGCATGATCGGCCATCTTCCAGGAGCCTGTAACCTGTGTGGCAAGTGCACTGCACCATCCCTCGTACCATCTGGCACTTCTGAGCACAGCCACCATTGTTGACGTTGCAATTCTCCTCCCCTGTTCGGGGACCTGCGGAAGAAACATGTGAAGATAACTGAGCTGAAGCCACAAGGCAGCTGCTCTTGCCTTCAGCTGTTAGGCAGCAGTCGCCCTTCAAAGCAGGCTGAACAAGAGGGGGAGGACACAAGCTGTGCTGGAAGCTTCCTCTTTGCAGCCAGAGCTTTCCTCTGCAGGCCACAACTGAACAGGACAACAGAGCTCGGATTAACATGTTTTTAGGACTTAGTGTCTCTGCAGACAAATGATGATACTTAAGATCATAATCTTTTCCCCATTATTCCTCATGTGCAGTCTTTAATTTGCAAAACCAACAAGGTTTTTTTCCTCAATCTTTAACTCGCTTCCATTATCACAGCTCAGACTGTCTTTCCTACACACATTGTTCAGTAACACCAGATAGACTCCCATGCATTAATGGGCCTCCATTTATGTTTAAGACTGAACTTGGGAGGACTTACGGCAGTTTTGATGTGGGCTCTCATCACTGCCATCTCCACAATCATTTGCACCATTGCACAGCTTCCTCTGGCCAATACAACGCCCGTTCCCACACAGGAACTGGTCTGGGGCACACTGAGGGGTGCCTGCAATAGAAGAAGGGAAAAGTAGCACCATCACAGCTTACTGGTGGAACAATAGTCATGGTGAAGAAAAGAATACAGAACATTTTCTAAGATCTGTTACAACCTATTCATGAGCACAAATCCATGACTTCCTCTTTCCTTGAATTCAGTTCATCTAGCACTCCTTACTGCTCCACATATTTTTATGCAGATTTGGAGGTCTGCAAACTCTCTGCCATTCTGAGTCCACTGTTGTTTTACTGTGAAGTTCATCTGACTGATCTCTCTTAGAATGACTGGAAGGGTCTGTCTTAGCTCCCTTTGGTTCCAGAATCCACAACCCTACTCAGCATTGGCAAAGGAGGAGTCAGTTCCTCACTTTAATAATCTGATCTGTCACACCAGCATGGCTATGGATCTTAAGTCTGCCTAGGAAGGAACATCTTTTCTAGCCCTAACTGCACTTTGATGGACTTGGAATGAGATTTACATGCATCCCTGAAATCTGAGCTCAGGATTTCACATGACCTACACGCTTCAACTTCTGCTATTGGCAAGGACACTGTACAGAATTCTTGTAAGCAAAGTAATACTGTTTGTAGGGACTTTGCCAATCTGATCATTTCTTCAGCAATAACTGCACTGTCCTGTTGCCTCTTACTTCTTGTACCTCTTGAGCTGACTCCATTAACGGTCCCTAAATCATCATCCTCTGGTAATCTTATGAAGATAATAGGACAATACAGTTACTAGCAGAGAAACAATCAGATTGGCAGACTGCCTGTAAACAGTGTGGAAAAGGGTAGTTGTGAGATTAACAAGTACAGTTAAGAACTACAGACACACCAAGTGGGAACATAAAACCAAACCACATGCAGATTCACTTTTCAGAGCACAGGAATACTTTATATGAAGGTTCTGAAACTTGGACTTCATTTGTTATATCAAACATTAAGATCCTTATACCAGCTGATTGCCTAGTATTTTAGGAATCTTCTCTACAGCCAATAAAAATATGACCCTGCTCTAAAACCAAGAGGATTTTAACTCTTGCTACAGACATTGGGACACCACACTATGTTGCTTAGGTGAGCCAGTACACATCCTGCTAGGAAAACCCAGTTTAATTTTCACCACAGACCATCTACTGTCACCACAGACCTAATGTAGAGCTGCACAACTACCTTACAGTAACAATACCTTGTGTTTGGTTTGATATGGAGATAGTGAATTTCAGTGGTTCTGGAAGTTTGACTTGGCTTCTGGGTGGCAACTGTTCTTTCAGTACCTCTAAATACCTTTGTTATCAGGATGAGGAAACAGGGTTATCAGCTTGTCTTTAAGTACAGTTGCTTTTTCCAGGATCACCACACTGATGCTCACAACAGCTGACCAATCAAGAGCAGCTGCTCTCAAATGACTACAAAGTGTGCCTCTCCAGGTCCTCTGAGCTCAGCTGTCCTTGTAGAACACCCACTCTTCACCCCTCAACAGCCCCAAAACAAGAGGTACAGTTTCACAAATCCATTTTGTCACCCCTAAAACCACTGCTCAGAATACACTGATCCAGAAGGATCAGTACACACAGCTGGGCTCCACTCACTAGGATGAATTCATTGACCAGTACACTCTATTCCTCAAAAAAACCTATAGGCATCCTGAAGACTTTAAGGAAAAGAGAAGATTCTAGACATTCCTTGAATCCTACCATACCACTACTGTGTGTTGAAACCCTCCTCCTCCCCATAACCACTATCATACAAAGGAATAGCAATATGTGAAATGAATACTAGAAATAGTAACTGCTGAGCAAATATCTAAGGGGGAAGCTGACACCCTTAATCCTCTAAAACAAAGGTTTTTATTATTCTCTTCCACTAAATGTCCTTTTTGATTCCACTGCCTGCTAGAACTGTTCAGCAACTTCACAATGCAACAGGAAAGCTATCCAGAACTACATAGAAGGCATACATTAGTACAGCCCACATGACAAAGGTAGTAACTTGGCATATTATTGATGTTTCCAAGTCTGAATGGAATTCTCCCAGAGCTCTGTGGTAATTCACAGTGTAGGGACAAGATAGGAGGATACTTGACCAGAAAACACCTTCACCTAAGTTAGTTTAAGTACACAGACCTGCACAAGTTGGCAAACATGTAAGACAGCCTACAGATCCCATTCTCTGGGAAGGACAGAAACCCTAGGCTGCACTCACTGAAGCAATCCAAAAGACTCACACTACCTACTACCGCCAGGATGGAAACTTAATTAGCTATTGAGCAGCAAGGTAGCAGGTCAAACCTGTGTTCTCACAGTTCTCCTCATCACTGTTGTCAGAGCAGTCATCTTCCCCATCACAACGCCAGGACAGACGGACACAGCGTCCCGACTTACAGCGGAACTGGTCAGCTGTGCACATAGATGTAGCTGAGGGTCCAAAAAGGGAATGTTAGATGAGCAAGAAGGATCAGAAGAGACCCAATTCCAAAGCTAAGTGTCCCAAGCACTCCTTCACATCCACAGAAACTGAATGTTTCCACCAGTTCCCAGCACTCACTGCAGTTCCTCTCATCTGACTGGTCATCACAGTCGAAGTCTCCATCGCACCTCCAGCCAGCATTAATGCACAAGCCGCTGTTGCACATGAACTCTCCAGAGCGACAAGGCTGGTGAGAGGCTGCAGAGATGGTAAAATACAAAAAGAGTAAACTCAGACCAATGCAATATCCCCAAAGCTCCTCAGTACCACCCTTACCCTCCATTATAAAGGAACTTGGTCCTGAATAGATTTCTCCTAGAAACTGTGGTAATTCTTGTGAGCAGAATTGCACTGACTACACAGTTCTCATCACTATTCTCACTTTCCAGAATTAAACAAAACCCCTAATAATGAAGAAGCCAGCTTATGTGTGAACAATTAGATTGCCATCTACACTGTAACCCCTTCTCCAGGCAATGCAAAATGCATTTGGGTTTGCAACTCTGATTCTTGGACAAGGACATCACCCTGCACTAACTTACAGCAGTCAGATTCATCAGACCAGTCCCCACAGTCATCATCACCATCACAGTGGTAGATGTCCAAGATGCAGCGTCCATATGCACACTGGAACTCCTCCAAGCTGCAGGTGGCAGCTGGAACATCTGATGCTAACAAGGGAATCAAAGAAAAAAATGTGTGAGGTGACAAGGTACAGTCCAGTTTAGAGGCAACCTTCTCAGTCCCATAATGGATTGGCAGGTATTCAACAGAAAGGGGCTGGAAATTACTAGCCATTGCTGCATATGTCTGCATGATTTGTATTACAGGAAGAAATGCTGGTTTTGCTTCACTGAAAAGAAGATTAAACCTATATATATAAAGACAATAATACAGACAATCCAGTAAATACAATTTTTAAAAAAAGTTACACAGGATGTTAGGCTATAAAAACTGAAGTTTTCAAGAGCCATTAAATTCTAGAGAAGCAAAAAGCTATGAAGGAAGAGCTGATGGGAAAGCCTCAAAAAGGATTCAAGAATATCACCTTCCATCTTATGCTTGAAACACCATGTCTTAGTGCCCAGAAAGTGTTTAAATTGTTTAATAGATCTGAAAAAAGCTAGATAGAAAAACAGAAACCCTTAGGGATAGCTCCATATTAAGGACTGAAGCCTGTCAGAATGCAAGGTTAAAATAGGGAATGATTCCTTTAAAATTTTAACAAAAATAAGCACTTGAGGACCAAAGGAAGCAAGCAAGCAGCAGGGTGCCCAGGCCAGCACCTGACCTTTGAGGATTTCCCCCTCCCTTTCCTCTCAAGCTCTCGCCAAAACAACCATGCTTATTCAGTAAGGAGCACTGCCAGAGAGATGACCCTGGGCAAAACCAAACAAACTAATGGTCAAGGATTTGCCTACTGCTCTCTGTTCAACAGTACACTAAGTGGGAAGGCATGAAAAATATTTTGAGTCCCACACAACAGAATCTGACACCTCTTCTAATACTGTCTGGAGAATGCACTCTATGTTTTAGGTATACATGTCTCCCAAATGAGGAGTTCTGAATATAAATCTATTAAACAAAAGAGAAAAGAAAGACTGAAAAGAAAGAGTTGTCTAGGAAGTGAGTTACACCTGCCTCTCCAACCTGAAGTAATGGGCACAGCCTGAAGGCATGAACTAAGAGCTTTTATTCAGTGAGTGTCCAGTGGCTGGATATGAAAATGTGTGTTAACGTGTCCCTCACCAAAGGAGCTTGAGTGTTTCCCTTTCCTTGAGAAAATGAAGTCAGTGACTTAAATTATCACATTGTGTGATTCAATTATAATACACATATTCCCAAAAGAAACAAAAAGAAAAGAAATCCTCACAAAGAAGAAGACTGCAGTCCTACCTTGTCCCAGATGAATGACAAACATTATTGTAGATAAGGAAAATATGACAACCACATGGATGAAAACAAGAAAACAGGAGGTAGACAAACTGAGCTTCTTAGCTAGTTACTTAAAATGTCTTATAGAGACAACTGCCAGCCAGGACTGAAATAGCATTCCAGCTCAGAGAAGCAGGAACACCACTTCTGGGTGCCCCTCCACTCCCACAGGAGGCAACGTTGGATCTCTTCCCTTCCTGAAGCCTTCGGTGCAGTGGCCTTCATGGCCTTCAGTGAAGTGACAGGCAAAGGAATGAGAAAGGCAGAAAGCAAAAGGAGAGGAAGAGAGGCTGGTTTCCTCTTAGAGTCCTTTCCTGGCTCAGAAATGTTTGCAGCCCCTGGCTTTCTGCCAACTCTCATTATCTGGAGAGATAAAAGACAACTCCCCCATGCATCCACTCCCCCTGCCCTTCAGGAGCTGGCGGCCCTCATCCCCCTCCCACAGCCTTTTGAAGTTTCCTGCTATCTAGAACAAATTCTGCAAAATGCCTTTGAGAGCAGGGAGGGGGAAGGGACCACCACAAGTTCCAGAGACTCACAGACTCAGGAGAGAGGCAGTGTGGCTTACAAAGGGACACAAACTCCTGTCCCACTTGCCACAAGCCTGTGAAGGTGAAGAAGGAAACAACTGTTGTGGGCTCTCATGCCCCAGCCTCAGCCCCAACCCCCCCCTTCAGCACCGGTCACTTTTTGGACAACATCCTGCAAAAAGCATTTAAGTGAAAAGAGACTAGGCAGGCAGGAGGTGTCTTCAGCGTGCAGTATTGTTCAAAACAATATAACTTCTAAATTTTATTTCTCAAGTCAGGCTTGACTTAAGTTTGGCTTGTGGAGAAGAATTTTTCTCTAGTTTTTTTATGAGAATGGCTTAACACAACAACAGACCAGGAGTAGCCCAAAGATAAAGACCATAAATGAAACATCATTGGAACATTAACAGAAGGTCAGTGGACATCTACCCCAGACTCTGCCAGGGGCAGAGTTGGAGACATCTCCGGGGAAAGACTGATAAGGAATGAAGATTTAATTCACATCAGAGGTGAGAGAATTCGAGACCCAATGAGAAATCAAATACTGGAGGTTGTTCAACACTGAACCAATGAACGTTGAAACAATACATTTCTATGGGTTTTGACCGTATAAAGTTTGGGGAAAAACCATGCTATGTGTGTGTGTTTGGAATATTTTCCTTGGCACATCCTGGCCAGAAAATAGAGCAATGTCTGATTCTATATCACTTCAAATATAGTGTTAGAGAGTTTTTATTTTGCTCCTGATTTTTGGTGACAGTATCTGAGGGTGCTTTCAATAAGCAGAGTAGCCCTCCACTTCTGAAATTTCAGTCAGGAATCAGACAAGAAGAAAAAGAAGGGAATAGTATTCTTGCTTCCCAGCTGCCCTTCAACTCCTCCAGTTTTATAGAGAGCTATATTCAGTAAAGCAGAAACCTCCTCCTCTGACTCAAGGTCACAGCTATGGGAAGGAACAGAGAAGCAGCAAGGCACAGATGAAGTATGCCTGTGAGGTAACACAAGAGAGACACCATTCTTTTGTGCCCTCTGGGGTAGGCAGCAGAAAGCAACATAGCTGCTAGTACAGGCAGGACTAACTTGTTTTTGATCTTGCTGCAGAAAACATGCCAAAACTCAAGGGAAGAGCAGGTCCAAAGGGCTATTTCCTGTGATTACAAAGGAAAGCACTTACGGCAATTCTCTTCATCTGAGCCATCCTTGCAGTCTGTGTCCCCATCACAGAACCAGTGCTCAGCTATGCAGCTGCCGTCACTGCAACGGAACTCCTTCTCCGAGCACTTTCTCATATCTGCAGAGACAACAATGCAAACAAAGCCTTGGCTTTTTTCAGAGTACCCAGGAAAACACCACACCATCCTCCTGAAGCTCCTAGGGCACCCACAAGCAAGATTGCTTATTAAACCATACATATATCCATGTCAGGCAGGGGCTGAGCAAAACCATCATTGTTCACTGAACTGACAGAGAGTGCTGGATTCAACAGGAATCCAAGGGGACTTCACATTGCCATGTCAAAGAATGAAAGGTCTCAAGGGATTTTTTTCTGCACGGCAGGTAAGCCACATAGGTCAATATTCTAAGCAGTCAGCCCCTTGGAATGGAATATCCCACAAGTTCAGCCCAGAAAAGCCAGCTGGGAGCCATAGCCATGTTCAGGGGATCCTAGAACTGCATAGGCTGGACTCTACACAACTCCTTTTAAAGTACTGTGAGGGTAGTATTTACATTACTCACCACACTGCTCATCACTGTTGTCCCCACAGTCATTGTCACCATCACAGTGCCACAGGCTGCGAATGCAGTATCCATTCTGACATGAGAACTCATCTTCCTCACACTCCCTTGGAGCTGCAGGGACACAACAGGGATATGGTGAAGGCAAGGCAGGAAGATTCAGTTTGCAGAACACCAAATGTGTGTCATGTTACAAATCAAGCAACATCATCCTCCAAGGACACCATGATGCTGGAGAGCTGATTTCCCTAACAAATACTAGGAGAGCCACTGGGAGGTTTTTTGGGTGTTTCTTTTCTACTCCGTTCACACGCCAACAGTACAGTGGGCTCTAAAACCTGACAACATAGGTTGAAGGAAGTAGCTAAAATAGAGATGAAGCCACCTGTCCTATGCTGGTGTGTATCCTAGCACAGCCCCAAGCCAGACTCAAGGTAACACTTCACAGAAAACAGGTAATTCACACCTCTTTTTAAATGAATTAATAGTTCCTATCATTATTTAACAAATAACTGCAGGCAGTGTTGTATTACCACCTTCTTTTCACAACAATGCCAAAGCTGTCTTCAAAGCAAAGAACATGCTCACTGAAGTGGGAGAGAGAAAATTTGAACTTCCTCTTCTGAACACCTCAGTATTTGCAGCCTCAATCTACTCTCCCTGCCAGTCTCTTAAGGAAGTTTGTCTGCAGACAGTAAGGAAAGCAAAGGGACTGCAAATTTAGCACCCAAGGACTTGAGTCCAACAGAAACCCTCCTACCCTAGTTATTGCTAGTCTGAATAATCCCCCAGGAATCTCTCAAGCACAGAACCTTGTCTTTCCCCTTTCATTAGTCTCCAAATCTTCCGATCACAGCTTTCTCCACTGTTGTCTTAGATATGATGACAGTTCAACCTCTTATGAAAAACAGAAAACCGAACAGACCCAGACCTATATATCTTTTCCTTCATGAATATATTTTAATAGACTGGAAAACTGAGCTTAGTCCTGCATTCCAGAGCATCACACACCCTGAACTTTGCTTCCCAGTTCTTTGCCCAAAAAGGCAGGCAAAGATCAAGGATATCAGAAAGTGAACTCATTTCCATGCATGCAGTGGACATGGAATACTTTACAGTCAAGGGTTTTAGTTCCGCATTTCTTGGGGTTCCTCCATCAGAGTCACTCTGAAGCATCACACACACAACTCTTTGTAGGCAGTATCCCTACAGCACCTCCCTCTCCTCAAGGAGCCCTGTTTGAAGGGACAGGATGCTGGTGACAGCCCAGCACTGCAGAAAAGTCAGACAGTGGAACCTGAGGCCACAGGAAGTCAGCCAGACAGGCAGTTCAGTAGGATTTGGCAGGGGTTAGGTGTTTCCACTAACAGGGGAGGGCATGAAGAGCTCAGCTCAGGGAAGTGCTTCATGGGACATTAACTAGCAAGGCTGCAGGGCATAAACGGTTCTACAGCTGGATGGAGAAGCATCCCCTCCCCCAAGAGAGGCAGCTGAACAGCAAGCCAGGTGCCAAGGCAGCAGGGCTCACAGGTACACACCTCTGTCAGAGGCAGAATACAGCTTATTACAAGCCAGAGGTCCAATTCTGACAATTCACCGAGAGTGAATAGACTCTTGTATTCCTGTAATAAAAAGGGTCAACTTTCCCCAGTCACAGCAGGCAGGCACTGCACCCATCCTCTTCCCTCAGACAGGTGACTTACGGCAGTCCTGCTCATCAGAATCATCCTCACAGTCATTGTCTCCATCGCAGACCCACGACCGACGGATACATTTTCCGTTGTCACAGTGGAAGTCCAAGGGGGAGCAAGTGGGCAGCACTGAAAGAGCAAAGAAACACCTCATGGAGCTGCAGCCAGCTTCCTTCCCGAAAACAAAGTTCCTTCCCTCCTGACAGATCAGAGATCTCTTAGAAACCAAAGACAAAATTTCAAGTCATCAGGAAGAGCTGTTCCTCAGATGGGGGTCAGGGTAGGTCTGTAGCTTGGCAGTCTCTCTTCCCCAGAGAAACATTGACCTTTCCGCAATAAAGTAGCTGTCGCAATTCCCCCACTGAGTTCCTTTTTCCTCTTTCATCCTTGAGCCTGCTGTCCGCCCTTAACTGCACTTGTTTTATAACAAGCAAAATTAAACTATCAATATCTTTCCTGCATGCTTCCCAGTGCAGTCCATCCTGTTTCTATTACACAGCAAGTTTCTTAGAGTGAGAACTATCAGAAGCAATGTTTTGGGGAACAGGACTTGACAAAGTAACATAGTACAGTGTGTTTCAGGATGAGGACTCTGTCAGGTTTTTTGTCTAAGAAATCTGCAAGGAGAAGCTGAGGCAGGAATCCACTGCTGGGGATAATTTGCTGTACCTCAGGCATGGACAAGCGAGTCCAAACCTTGCTCGAGGTTTCCATCCAGAAAGAGTGGAAGAAGGGGATGATGACTGCCTACACAGGAGTCTATTTGCAATGGAGTGGAACCACAAATCCAGCGTCTGAAGAGGCCTGGAGCCACAAAGCTGGAATTCAAGGGGGAGCATCAGCCCTGTTCTTTCCCCCACAGATGAGAGGAACACTCAACCCCAAGAGGATCATGCTTTTAAGTGCTGCCAGCTGTGGTAGGCAAGGGGCTGCACAAGACTGTTCCTGACAGGTGTGTTCTCCAAAGAACAGCATTCACGTGGAGATGTGAAAGGGCGAGGGCTAGAGAGGCTACTGCCTGAAACCCTTTCATCCCAGCCCAGCTTGCCGACAGCATCTCCCATCTGTCACCAGGCAGGCCAGCCCTTTTCTGCTGTGCTGCTACTCCCTTTCCTGCCAACACTATCTTGGAGGTGGGAGTGAGAGCAGAGGGAGGTGGGTAAAAAAAAGAAGGTGAAGACAGCAGCCACACACAAAAGGAGGATGATTTAATAAGGAGAACAAATAGTCACATTTTCAGCTTTTCCAGCTTTCTCAACCCTGTTTCCCCTTGGCCCAGGATTGCTGCCAGGGTCTTGTTAAAGAAGAATGGATTATATATACTAAATCATTTACTTCTCTCCACAGCAAATCCTCCAACATTTCTCACCAAGGGCCTGTCCTAAAAGCCCCCTCTGTAAGAATACATTAGGGCACATAAATGCAGACTTTCTCTAATATCCATTTTTCTAACCACAAATTTGGATCATCTTCTCAGCTGTTCCTGTAGCACGGCAGGCATTTCTGTATCTGAGGACATCACTGCAGATGCAATTGCTCTCAACATTCAAAGAATTTGGCATTGGCCCTTGGGAAAAGTTCCTTCCCATCATGTCCAAGCTATCCCATGCAGACATCTATCCATGTCATATCCAGCTTCTAGGCCCCAGAGAGGTATGAAGGAGAGGGAAGCACAAAAATCTGTTTTTCCCTCTACAGGTTTGACAGCACCCTAGTCTTCCAATAGCTGACCCCTTTCATTACATTACACTTTCTCTGGGCACCCCTGTGCTGCTGCAGCAAGATGAAGAAGGAGTTTCCTCTTCTTCTTCAGGGCAGGTAGAAGTAGAAAACTCTCCACTTTCCAAACTCGGCTTCCAAATAAAACCAAGACATTTTTGGATGCAGATGGTCAGTTCCACAGATCAGACATCTCTCCCCCAAGCATAATTTCCAAACACTGCATGCTGAAAAAACCTTCCCTGGCCTCAGCTGCAATTTCAGGACTAAGACCATCATCCCAGCATATGCTTCAGCATGACTAATCACCAAAGGACTGCACAGGAGCCACCTGGAAGGGAATTTGCATGCTCACTCTCCAGGGGAGAATTCTTCAGGCTCCCAGAGGGTTAAGCCATTAGCGCTGGTTCAGAGCGGATACCATTATCCCACTGAACTGCTGCATCCCTTCATGAGGTAGCGACAGAAAATGAAATTCCACCCCTACAGGGAGCAGTTCAGCCTATTTCATACTCACCCTAGATATAAAAATCAAGCTTCAAGCACAGGGGAAGAGAGCAAAACACAAACTGCCATATACAAAAGAGGACCAAATTCCCCAACCCAGCAGAGTGCAAGTGTGTGCTAGCCCAGACAACACTGGGGTGGGGGCAGGGTGGGATTAAATCCCCTTCTACACGAGCTGTCCTTTAAAGGAGGAAAAAAACCACAAACGCACTTCAGACCAAAAAACCCAAACTAATGAATGAAGGCTGATGTCTCACAGAGCAGAGGAACTGTCAATGGGATCAGGGGAGGGATTCACATAAACTCGTAACCTGAATCTAATAATGGTCAGAAACAGATGCTTCAAAAGAAAATGCAAGAAATGGTGGGAGCAGCTTTCACACATGGGCAGTCTCTTCCTAATCACCTTCTTCCAAGCTCTGCCCTCTCAATCCCTTCTTCCCATTAAAAAGCACACTGCTTACACAGAAATATTTCTGTTTCCATTTGTTCTAGGCACATCAGGCTCCAGTTCCACCGCACAACCCTTTGCTCCAGGGTTGTTACTGATCAGCTCTTCTGTTGGCCATTTATTACTTCACATTTTGATGAGTTTTATTTCTGTAGAGTTAAAGCTGAGGCCATATCAGTGGCCCACAGGGAACGTTTAGTACTGTTGTAAATATATCCAAAGTGTTTGGAAATTTGAAGTTAAGAGGAAATTCAAGAGTTAGGAGGTCACATTCAAACAACCACCACTATGTCTTGTTCAGACACGATGGAGCAGCTACACAATCTGGTAAGTGTATTGCTTTTACTCATACAGCTAATATTAAAACCCATGGTTAGAAGATGGGTACGTGCAATACAAATAAAGCAGCAAGAACTCTTTTCACGGACAGAGGTGGAACAAGAGCTCTTCATCTTGCTGAAGGACAAGCTGGATCAGCATCAAGAAGACTAGAAACTGAAACCCCATATTCTCTTCCCAGCTTGATATTGACACATGACCCTGGGACAGTTCTGCCTCTTTAGCCCCCTTCTCCAACCTGTAAAATGAAGGATATGTATTACTTTCTAAGACAGCTGCAAGTCCTTCATAGGCATTGCTTCCATGGATAAGAAAACAATCATAGATTGTAGAAACAAGTTTTCACCAGTATTCATAGCAGGATTAGGCTATGCCAACAGTAAACACAATTAAGCCTCAACCCCTCCTTCTCTGCTCAATTCCAGCTTGATCTCTCCATATCTATGCAAAGAAACAATATTTTACTAAAAGAAATGAGCAAAGGTAAGTCCCAGGATGGAGCTGAAGGCAGGCAAATGCCCAGACAGACAGGAACTATAACTTGCCTCCCCAGGCACAGCCAGAGGCAGAATAGGGAGCAAACCCAAGGAAGGGGAGCCAGTGGGAAGAACCAGGCTGGGCAGCAACAGCTAAAGAGAGCACATCTGTCAACTGACAGTGAGCAATACAAAAAGGCCTTTGAACTTCCAACCATTTCCCTGAGCTCATCCCTCTGCATGGTCACACTGGACGTCAT
Organism: Eopsaltria australis; assembly: GCA_034509425.1. Classification (NCBI taxonomy): domain Eukaryota; kingdom Metazoa; phylum Chordata; class Aves; order Passeriformes; family Petroicidae; genus Eopsaltria; species Eopsaltria australis. The sequence continues at coordinate 5,783,807 of JAVTVJ010000241.1, forward strand.
CCAATGTTTCAGCAAAGCTAGGTCTATCATAAGCCTGCTATTCCTCCCCCTCTCCCAACTCCTATTACACAGGACACTCTTTTATTGCCAAGCAGGAGGAGAAGGGGGAGGGCGGGGGGAAAGGGAAGTTTATAAGGTGAAACGCAGACTGAATCACGTCCCACTGTCCTTTGAACACTTTATGAGCACTTCTGTGGTGAGCAGGTTGCTTTGTACCCAAGGACAGCAACCAACTGGTCTTCAGAGCTCTGGAACATAGAGAGGCTTGAACAATACTGGCTGCTTAATTAGACAAACTCCCATTCATGTGAAGAACGAGAAGTTAATTTAAAAAATAAACAGAACAACAACAACAAAAAATCATGCTACCTACATTAGAAAAATGCAGCCTGACCCCCAGCTATGTCCATACTCATGCATGTGTATAAACACATAGATACCCAAAACCAGATCTGTTTGCTGAGATCTGCAGCACAGTAGGCAAAAAGTCCAGGGACAAAAATAAAAGAGGTTAGCCCAGTCTCAGAAGAAAAAGGAGACATTGCATTTTACTAACAAACATTTTGAAAATTCTAGTTCCAGAATAACATAAAATGTTATTGCACTGCTGAACTGTATTTAAGGATGTTGCTGGTCAAAAGAAAAAAAAAATTAAAATACTATCAGCATTCAATCTTTCACAGCCCTTTGATCACAAGCAGTCTGCCTGAGGGAGCATTGCATTAATTCTGCTGCCTTTTAAAGGAAACACACGTACTCCAGGCCCAATAACATGACGAAGTTGCAGATATGGAACTGGGTGTTTTCAACAGAATATTGAACTCTCAGCAAGAGTTCCTAGTTTGTAAAACTTGAAGTTTAGAAATGAGGCTTCACCTGAGCTGTTGCATCTGAGCTCAAGACTCGTGATTAAGTGAGCAGCAGAAGGAAAATTATTCTTTCAAAGTTTCCACTAATTTTAGTAAAACACCCGTGAGATTTTTATCCTAACATCACCTTAAAAATTTTTGTTGTGAGGCTGATAAGCAAGTTATACTGATAGTCCTGCCTGGCAAGGAAGAGACCCTCCAGTGGTGGGCTTGAGTGAGCTGTAGCTCAACAGGAAGTGTGTAGCTTTCTCCATGAGATGGGAACAACAGATCACTTCCAGTAATCTTTACAGTAAAAGAAATAAATTTTTCTTCAGTCCCTTTAGATGAAGAAGTATTGTACAACAGTGCACGGAGCTGAGCAAGCAAGTCTGTGTCCCGAAAAGTACCACATTTACAAGTTAATTATGTATGATACAGATCCAAAATTCAGAGCAAGAAGGCTCCTCTGGGGGGATGGTCATGGAGTGATTTGGTGTATCTTATGAGAAACAGAACTATTTTTCAGTCCTCAGGCCAAGTTTACTCAGTTGTCCTTTCACCCTTGCCACAGGAAGTAAGACTCATTTGCACCACACAGGACTTCAAAGGGCATGCAGGAGGGCAGAATGAAAACCATTCCTCTGCTTGCATGCGGCTTTCGTTAGGGACAGGCCAAAGCAGTCTCTGCTGGCACAAGGCAGGAGGGCAGCTGAACCACTCTGTGCATGTGCAGCGAGGGCTTCCAAGCCAGACCCTGTCAGCAAGCCAGAGTGCTGACACCAGACAGAGTCGATGGAGCTGGCATGACAGCTGGCAGGTTGCTTATTGCTATTATTACTACAGCACTCTGGCTTGTAAACATGATCCAGAGCAGGAAGCAAACATGTCACGGAATAATTGGCTTCCATCACAGCAGGGCTTCAAATTGGCAAGGAGAACAATTTCTGTCACAGGTAAGCAGAGGCAGGGCTCTTCCAAAACCAATGGAAAATACCTATGGAGAGGCAGATGTTCCAAGGACACCAACACAAGTGAAAGTGTCTGGGGTGTGCAGAAACAGTGACAGTCGAGGAAAAATTTAATGCAACCAACTAAAGAAGTTGTAATTTGTTTTATAGTATGCAACAGAATATTAAAAAACAAACAAAGTAAAACATACCATATTTTAAGAATTTATCTCAAAACTGAAAATATCTCTAAAAAGGAATGTTTCCCATCTCTGCTCTTGTTTTTCATAGCTGTAACTCCACTCACTGCCAAGTACCTTGCTTTTTTTTTTTTTTACACCACACACTGCATTTCAAGCTGTTGTTCTTTAACCAAAATGACAGATTATCAATTCAAGGCTGGAAAATTGCATTAATACAGGATTTAGCAAACTCCAATCAACCACTCAAGCATATATGCAGTACTGTATAGACACAGGTGCAAGACTGAACTTTGACTTGCTAAAGTAATTTTCACCTTAACCCCCAGCCTGTTTCATGTTCTTGCTTTATTAGGAGTCCAGTAGTCCAACATCTTCCATTTTTCTCTCCTCTTTCCAAGGAAGTTGACAGAAGTCTCTCAGGAATTCATTCTTCTCATTGTACTGGCTTACAGTATACATATGAACATAAGATACACTGAAGAAAAGTACACCTTAAAAAGGTACAGTTGCAGCTTTATTTATCTGGAAAGTTTGGATATTCACAGGAGAAAAAAAAAATCCTGTAACTCTAAAACTAGCTTGCAGCAGATCAGTGGAAAGGTGGGATTTCTTGCAAACACATCTGTTCACTCTTTCAGTAAGAGATATCTACTTGATATTGTAATTCCTGCCTGTAAAACTCAGAGCTGCAAATCCATCCAATTGCTGGAAAAGAATCTCAATAGCTTCAGCATCTCAGAAGATAAACAGTGGTTGCACAGAGTGAGGTTCATAAGTCAGAACAAACAACTGGGCCCACTCCAGCATGAAGACTAGTCCCATATTTTTTGAGGAATTTTTAAAGTAGGCCCTTAGTGTATCTGGGCCTTGCTGGATGACTTCATCAGGACAATCCAAACCTTTAGCTCAGTACTAGTATTTAAAAGAAATTCACTAATTTCAGTCATTAAATAAAATCATAAATCAAGTTCAAAGCAGAAAAGCTCAAAATTTCACTCCAATCAGGAAACTACATGCATGTCACAGACAAACAGCCAGGGAAGGAAAGAAAAATTGGTGAACCAACTCTTCTCATGTACTATGTGCATCACTGCTGATTCATGAGAAGTCTAAATTGATTTAAAGTTTGAGTTGCTGTCCTAAGGGGCTCAAAACCCACCCCTGCTCTTGCACTCCTGCTGCCCTGTTTGTGCTTGGCACAGTCAGCAAGCAGAGAAAGTGGAAGGTTAACCCCACAAATGAGTACACCTTCACAAGGCTCATGTACGCCAAGCAAACGGGAGGGATTTAGCAAGCAACCTGCTCTGGCAACAAGGTTCAGTCCTATAATAACTAAGCAAGACAGGAAACAGCACAGACAACTACCACAAACCCACACTGCAGAGCTGATCTAGTCCTTACAAGCTAAGAATAGTATCATACCTGGATTCATAATGAGCAGCTACACAGAGCAAGATATAACAGGCTTAATGGAGTAAGTGTTCCTAGGGCTGCTCCACTGCAACCCTGCGTGTGTGTGCTGAAGTCACACACTCCAGCAATGGGGCGAAGGATGCTATAGAAATGTTGACTTTTATTTTTGCTTTCTTCTTTCTACTAAATTGCACTTCAAGTACTGCTGGCTGTCAGCTGAAAAAGTTCTCTTCTTTGTATCTATTCTACCAGGATGCAATATTTTAAAAGGCAGCTCCTATTCTAGACCTTCCCCTTGAGTCACTTTTCTACTCTGTATAAATGGAGCTCTTTATCTCCCCTTCCATCTTGTCAAACCTAGTGTCCTTCTCTGTACATGCTAGCTTTCCTCTCTCACTAAATTGTAGAGACCTACAGTACAAGTTATGTCCTGAATAAGATCACCAAGGTTGGAAAAGACCCTCAAGACCATCTAGTCCAACAGTCAATCTAAACCGTGCCTAAGCGATATCCTCAAGTGCCACATCCAGACACCTCTTAGACACTTCCAGAGACTGTGACTCCATCACCTCCCTGGGCAGTCTCTTCCAATGCCTAACCACTCTTTCAGGGAGAAGTTTTTTTCTCATGTCCAGTCTGTACCTTGCCTGGTGCCACTAAAGGCTGTTTGCTCTCATCCTTTCACTTGAGACATGGTGGAAGAGACTAACCCCCACCACACTACAACCTCCTTTCAGGTAGTTGTAAAGGGCAGTGAGGTCTCCCAAGCCTCCTTTTCTCCAGGCTAAACCCCAGTTCCCTCAGCTGCTTCTCCTAAGAACATGTTATCCAGACCCTTCAGCTCCACTGTACTTCTCTGGACATGCTCCAGCAGCCCAGCGCTGGAGCCCCAGTGAGGGGCCCAAAACTGGACACAGCACTTGAGGTGTGGCCTCACCCGTGCTGAGTACAGGGGGACAATCACTGCCCTGGTCCTGCTGGCCACACTATTGCTGATCCAGGCCAGGATGCCATTGGCCTTCTTGGCCACCTGGATACACACACTGGATCATGTTCAGTTGCTGTCACCAGCACCTCCAGATCCTTTTCTGCTGAGCAGCTTTCCAGCCCCTCTTCCCCCAACCTGTAGTGCTGCCTGGGGTTGTTGTGGCTCAAGTGCAGGACCTGACACTTGACCTTGTTGAACCTCACACAATTGGTCTCAGCCCATCAACCCTGCCTTTTCCTGATCCACTAAGTGGGTCATCTTGTCATAGAAGGCAATCAGGCTGGTTAAGCAGGACCTGCCTTTTGTAAAACCCTATTGTCTGGGCCTGTTCCCTGATTGTTCTGTACATGTTGTATGAAGGCACTAGGATGATCTGCTCCATGACCCTCGCTGATACTGAGGTCAGGCTGACAGGCCTTTAGTTCCCTGGATCATCCTTCCAACCATTCTTGTAGATGGGTGTTATATTTGCTAATCTCCATTCAGCTGGAACTCCTCTGGTTAACCAGGACTGCTGCTAAATGATTGAAAGCAGTCTGGCAAGTTCTTTCACCCTTCATTACTTTTAGGTGTATCCCATCTGGGCTCACAGACTTGTGGGTGTCTATTTAGCATAGCAGGTCACTATTTCCTTCTGGATTATGGGGGCTTCACTCAGCTCTCTGTCACTAAGTTCCAGCTTGAGGAACTGGGTATCCTGAGGACAACTGGTTTAGGCATTAAAGACTAAGGCAAAGAAGGCATTAGGTAACTCAGCCTTTTTCTGATTTCCCTGACAGTATGCTACCCTCTATATTCAGCAAAGAGAGAAGACTCTCCTTAGCCCTCCTTTTGCTGCCCATGTATTCATAGAAATTTTTTTTTGTTATCTTAACTGCAGTAGTCAACCTTCTTTAGAAACTGTAAATTAAAAAATGGAGAAGTCAAATCCAGTTCCCACATTCTCTCCACTTCATATATTCTGCCTCTTATATTTCTACCTCCATTTTATATTCTTCCCAACCTCCAGTGACTGAGAATATCAGCAGATTGCTCACAGTTCAGTACTGCTTCCTAGTTTGCACAGCTTCCGTTCAAATAGCTACAGGCCAGATCTCCTTAACGTATTGTATCTCCTCAATATGTTATATCTTACTGTGCAAGACCAAAAGGTTCCTCTCTTTCAGGCCACAGAGAGAGAGAGACATGATGCATCACTAGATGCCAAGAGAAGAGTGGAAGGAAGTAGCATGAAAATTAATGTTCTTCCTCGAAACACAAAATCTGCCTCTATTTGTAATACAAAGGCTTCCCAAACAAGAGGTGGCATATTCATCTTGAACAGCCCTTAGTGGATTATACATCCATAAACTTCTCATATTGCCATTTGGGAATGTTTGAAATTTCAGAATCAGTGTTTTGTGGTGAGGAGATTCACAGTTTAAGCATACATAGTATGAAGCAACTCTTGTTAGCTTTGAACCACCTCCTGCTAGTTCTTGTGGAAGATCTTATCTCTCCTGCCCCCAAGTCCTACCATGTCTGCTTAGCTTAAAACTTCTGGTGCTAGAAGTTGCTGAATTACAAAGAAAACCATATCAACAAATATCACTTGTCTAAATCGTTACTGAGCCCACAAAAAAAGTCAAAGCAATCCCACCACCACCCCCCAAATCTCCTTGCCTACCTGAAAATCCCACACAAAACAGGAATTTTCTTCTGTGTTTAATAAAAAGCCAGTAAAACCAGCTTAATTATTGGATATGCCTTACCTCTCCAAGACTCAAGGTCTTCCATGTTGCTCAATGTTTGCAAAATTTCAAGAAACAAGAACAGAAAAGGAAGCAAATTTTCACAAAGCTGGGTTGACATCTCCCACATTTACGGAAGAAGATATTTTTAAGACAATATTTAAAATATAAGGAAAGCTCCTTTCCATACAGTGATCAACAGCAGAAGCCAGGGAAGGTTAGAGAAAGATCCAGCAGAGGAAGATAAATTTCTCTCTCATGTTAATTGACAGAAGCCTTAAATTTTCAGCTCTAGGGAAAACTTTTAGAAAAAGGACTTTCATGAGACCAGGCCTGTTTTTCCACTCTTCAATTCTACCATGCTTTGTAGAATCCAAAGAGATGAGGTAAAAAAGGAACTTACTTGTGTCTCCATGGAAAGAGGCTTTCTGTATTGATCTGTATCATGCTACACCCACTCAGAGTGACATTTCACATCAGTTCTCACCCAGCTGGGCTCAGCCACACAGATGCCAACACTATGCAGATACATAGTACCTGCAAGGTAACTTCTCTCAGCAGATCCCAAGACCAGTGAATGTTATTTCAGTGTTTGCCTTTCCCTCCCTTCATAGGGCAGACAAGACAGAAACTAGGATGCTACTTAAGAGGGCAGACACCCTCAATACGCCTCCTCACAATGTTTATTTTCCACTAATATTTACAGCAAAACCATATAATTTAATTCAGAGATAGTTCTTTTGCAAAGGTGGAAAAATGAGAGGTACTTTTCTGTGTTGCTCCTCTCCCTCTAACATATTCATGTCCAATCACCATCTAAAACCAGCTGCAAAAAAGCCAAAGTTGGGCTTTCACTGCGTTTTATATCAGTGGACAATGGCTTTGTTAGACTCGATCCGTCAGTTTGACTTAGTCAGTCAAAAGTAGATCATCTACAATGAAAAACTTTTGTCACACAAATGGTAGGATGTGCTTGTAAAACAGAGAAGCAACTGCAGAGAAAAAGATACTCAATTTCCCCAACACAAGTCAAGGATGGTGTTCTTACTGCAGCCATCTTCATCACTGTGGTCCCCACAGTCATTGTCTCCGTCACATTGCCACTGAGCAGGGATGCACGTGCATTCACCAAAAGCACTGACAGCACAGGTAAAATGATTACGTCCACAGGAGCACTCAGTGCTACTTGTAACACCTGCAAAGGAAGAAAAAAAGAAAAAGAAAGATATTTTGAACAGATTCTATCTATTTAATATTAAACATTAAATACAAAATGACATCACAACCATTCTCTGTGTACACACTACTGTGTATGAACACATCCTCGACTGCAAAGGAAAATATTCACCCTCCTCACACTGCTGAAATTGGAGATCAATTACTATGCACAGTTGCTTGGAAAGGGGCTCTTTGAAGGCAACAGCAAAGTGCAACCTGTCAAAAAGAGACTTGGGAATCAGGTGAAAAATAACTCAGTACTAATCACAAACATTCAAATAATGTCAGGTATCAGAAGACCCCTTTTATTTTACAAACTCAGTCTTCTCCTAGACCACAGCACTGCTGCTGCTCTTCACTTAGCTCTGACACCACAATACAAGGGAAAACTCTCTGAAGTAGAATCCTTGCTATTTGAAGGGTTTTCTCCAAACCCTGAACTTCTTAGATACAAACTTTGTTTTTGCATGTCACTACTTTAGACATTTCAGACTCCAGTGAAAGTGGAAAAAATCTTTTATTATTTTCCTGTAAACATTAAATGGTGACACTAGGCTGTGCATAATTGATATTTATAAGAGCAAGAGGATTTTCAACTTTACAAACTGACAAAAAGAAAATGCAGTCTGAATGATAATATATAACTGAATATTTTTTCCAGCCTTAAAGTTAGCCTAAGGACCTCCCAGCCCTTCTTTCCCACCTTCAGAACAATACTCTACCTTGACAATACTCAACCCTTGACTCTCACCCCTGTGCAAAAGCAGCTATTTATGATATTATTCGATACTTTCTCTTAAAAAAAAATCTCTGCCTTGAGAAAGAACAGGCTATAACCCCCCCAAAAGGAAAAGGTCATGCTTGAACTTCTGTCTCACATTATCTAGACAATCTATATAATCAATATCACTGTTAAACAAATGATTATTCTACCAATCATCAACTCCCTCAGGCTAGTCTGGTTGGATTTTTTTGCATGGTTCCTTCTTTCTCCAATTCAAACAAACCTAAAGCTCTTAGATTAAACAATAGGTCATAAGGAAAGAATTACAGAGAAATACCTGCCCCGAGTGGTAATCACATACATACTGAACTATTTTCAGACTTTTTGATTTCACTGATCTCACTCATACATCTACTGTACCTGTGACTAACCATAAACTGTATCAATCGAAGCAAAAAGAAAAAACAAGCCTCATAATTTCCTTATTTTCCATTCTAATTGAGAAAAGCAGTATCTGCAAAATTGATATAATACTTCTGCAACTCTTTCAACAGCAGAATTCCCTCCAGTGAAGACATCCACTTGTGCAAGTAAAACAAAGGTTCAAGTTCAGAGGGAATGCACTTCTTCCTTGAAAAAGGATTACATTATGTTTCTTCTGCAACAAAACTGGCTGAAGAGGTTTCTGCCAGCCTCAGCTGCCTGCTTGCAAATGCTACACTGCAAGGCCTTACTACAAATTATTTTCCAAGCTGAACTGCACCAACAAATTGGTTGTGGGATTTCTATTCCGTCTGTCATGGGTGTAACAACCTTTTATTCTTTCACTTATGTCCATTACAAGTTATCTTTGAAAGGTTTAGTACAAAACATACATCTCAAAGTATTACTGCATACAACAGAGAAAGCAGCCAACATCTGGTGTAACAAGGAATAAAGGCTAAAAGAACAGGAGGTGGATAAGGAATGAAAGAGGGCAGAGTGGTCAGATCTTCAGAGGACATACCAGGTATGGCCAGGTCAACAGCTGGCTCAAACAGAGAGCAAATGGGTGATGTAGTCAGAAGGCAAAAAAAAGCAACAGACATCCCCCCTAAGGAAAAGCAATGCATCATCTATACAACATTTCAGACTAGTAGAAATAAGGTAAGAGAAATTCAGAAGAACCACAACCACCCACAAAAATGTAACAGGTTTCTTCAAATGGACAATACAGAAAATTCAGGACAAACCATCTTCTGCTGTCACCTCTAACCTTTTAAAAAGGCAGAACTAGTTGTATATTGTATTCAAAGTAGCTGCTGTTTAAGCTACCTTTTCCAAAGTAATTTTCTACCATTAATCTCAAAAGCACCCCAAAACACTCATCCCAGCTACTTTAAGTTCCAATACCCCTTCCTGTTGGAGTACACAAGACCACTATAATTTAGATTAGAAAAGATCCCTAAGGTCACCAAATACAACCACTAACCCAGTACTGCCAGGTCCACCAGTAAACCCTATCTCTAAGTGCCACATCCACATGCCTTTTAAGTATCTCCAGGAATAAAGACTCTACCATTCCCTAGGTAGCTTGTCCTCCAGTGCTTGACAACCCTTTTGGTGAAGAAATTTTCCCTAATATCCAATGTAAACCTCCTCCGACATAACCTGAGGCCATTTCTGCTCATCCTGTCACTTTGTACCCGGGAGAAAAGACACCTACCTCCCTACAACCTCCTTTCAGGTAGTTGTGGAGAGTGATAAGGTCTCCCTGAGTCTCCTTTTCTCCAAGCTAAACAACCCCAGCTCCTTCAGCCTCTCCTCTTAAGACTTGTTCTTTAATCCTTTCACCAGTTTTGCTGGCCTTTGCCATGAGCAGCATGGCAGTACAGCTCTGCAAGAGCAGAGAAAGAATTAGTGCAGCTGTCCCAGTCTGCAAACTGTAACTTAATCTGCTGTATTGTCAAACACACAGTTCTCTTCAAAGTTGCTGCTAATATTAGGTTATATATAAGCACACACGTACTAAATCTGTTCTTCTCATCTCATTAAAGTTGCTATGTTCCATCATCTCTGCTTTGTGATGCTACTGAAACTGCTGGAAGCTGAAGGACACACCATGACCCAGATACCAACACTCTCTCATATGCACTAGCTGGTGTCTGTAGTGCTATTATGTAAATATACTTTGCTTAACTATTTTGAATTACAACCTTTGCAGATTTAATGATTTGTGATTTGTGACCTTTAGGGGAACTACGCTTCTAGTCATTATAAATCACAATCTACCCTGGTTTTGCACTTATCAAGTAATGCACATGACTGTTCAAAAAGCTATGAACAGTACTTCAACCTATGAACAGTACCAGAAGCCAATCCTGCATGGCTTGTCATTCCCAATAAAAAGAACAAGGTGAATGAAAGCTGGCACTCCTGACGGCAGCAGGAATTTTCTCAATGATTTCAGTGTGGATACTATTTCACCTTTGGTGTCTCATGATTATTTCCCAGTGCTCAGAGCTCCAGTGACACTACCCTGTAACTGTATCTATAACAGTAGAGGGTCAGGAAGGATAAAGATGAGAAGCTTGTTTTTCCCAACTCCGAGCGGAAGTGGTGCACTTGGTGTGAGAAGCCTTAGCAGAAGATCTACTCTCTTACCTTGAACTCTCATTAACACTGGGAGCACGAGACAGAAGACTAACCAAGCGCATGTATAAAGCTCAAGTGTCACATTTCAATCACAGTTAGTCAGTGGGCCAGCAACAGGACGGAAATCAGCACTTGCTGTTCAAGCAACTGGACCAACAATCAAAGCAGACATATCTAATTGCACTTCTGCACATTATTCTAGAGCAGGAGTAACGAGAGGCACCTCTGGGCTTAGTAACAATAATTTTTCCTGAAACTTTTCATCATATTGCAGGCTTGGACATTTTACTAACTCTCTGTATTCAAAAATCTTTTCACTTATGCAGTAGGCAAAGTCCCGACATATTTTAGCAACACAATATATATAAAACGATACAAAAAAGCTAAATAGAGATATTGCCACGTGCTGAGCTGATATCACAACTTTCTCAGCCTCTCCTGATCCCTCATGTGATCACAACACAGATTTCCTCCTCTCACTTGCCCATGGGTATAAACAACCAAAAAAATCATCTTCACTGTCTGTAGTTTGGTTCCCTCCAGATGCATAGCAGCAAGATCCAGTAACCAAACAGTTTACTAGCAAAGTATACAAACAACCTCCCAATTTTAAAAACAGGAAGTCAGTCTAAACACAGGCCTCATACTTAACATCTGCCATCACCTTAAATTTAGCATGGTATGCTCAGTTTCTTCAGATTCCTTCCAAATAGCCTCCACATCTTCATATTTATCTGATAAATGAAATGTCTCCTGAGGAAGGGTGAGCTGCCCCCACACCCATTAAAACAACAGCCAGGATCTATGTAGTTTTATGTCTAAAGTTGGCAAAGCAGTTACATCATTTCTGGCTGAAAAGCAGAAGTCAATTATCATCCTGTTATTTCTGTCTATCTTTTTTTTTTTTTTTTTTTGGGGGGGTGGGGGGACCTGTAGTTTCTTTTCCACAGAGAAAGCATGGAAGGGTATGACCAGATGCATTTCTGAACAAATCTGGAATAAGCATCAGAATATTTTGCCCTGGCTTCAACAGATGCACTTTCTTCTGTATTTTAACAACTCACAAGCATCTAATTGTTTACTTGGGGTTAAAATTAGTGAATTCTGTAGCACAGCCTTTAATAGCCTTTTTAACACCTTGCCCACCTGTTGCTAGAAGGCCTGTGTCAGATAATTACCTCTGTCTCCACTTCTGGGCCAGGCTCACTTTTGCATTCCCATCACATACACACCTTGATGAGGGCAGATGTTGGATATGTCAGATGGTCTTGAGCATAGTTCAGATGATACACTTTCCTTCTTTATCCAGCACTTCCCTGAATTCCTACAGCAAAGAAGCTCTGCTTTATTTGCTCGCCTGTCTTAAGGGAAAATGAAAATTTTGGATTCCTCTCTTACCCAAATAGCAGTTTCCACTGAAGGAAAAAGTACAGTTAATCCAGCTTTAGAAGAGGGATTTGCTGACCATTGTTTAAACTCAGAGCTGTGCTGGCAGACACAGCAAAGGCAATGTTACAGCACAACAGCCAGATGTCAGAAGGGGCACCATGCACTGATAAAAGCCAACAGTTTTCTCTTCTTTTCTACTCCCACTACAGAAGCATCTGAAACAGGTCTTCAAGCTGTTGAAGCCTGCATAGACTAAAGTTAACATCACTAGGAAGAGCAATCCAAAAGTTTTCAAAGCTTTAAACAGAATTGTTACAGTTTTGTTTGAGGAAGTATGTAATAGTAGGAAGGTTAAGGGGAAAAAAAAAAAGACATAAAAAAAACCTCAACAAAACCACATCAACCAGAGAAGAGATTGAAGATGCTACAGCTTTTTGGTAATGGAGTATGGTGCCTACTTTGGCAGTCTCCAAGTGAGAATGAAAGTTTGCCAGTCCGAAAGGTTCCCCATTCAATTTGAAAAAGCAGGGATACCTCAATCCTGAACCAGCTTGTTCTCAATTAAACACTTTGTTCAATCAAGTGCTAGGGAGAGGTGCGTTATCAAACACAATCACTTTCAGTTACCATATTAAACTGCTCAACTACACACCTTAGACCTCAAAAATGTTACACTTAATATGAGCACAAGGAATAGAAAGTATAAGGAAGAGAAATTCCACAGGGCATCCACTAATTAGAACTTGAAGAAAATAATGGGTGCAACAAAGTGCAAACTGACTGAGTGTTGGTGTAATGGGTGTATGACTGAGGTAGAGTGAGACTGGAACAGAAGCCATATTTTCAGAAACACTGCATGGGGAGAGAAATTGGAGGCCTTTAAAAACATGCTTGAGTCTCAGGATCCCAATTCTGATCCTACAGAAGTAAAAACCATCAATCCCATTGAAAACCTCTACCTGCACCCAGGGAATAGGAAAGCGTTTACAGAAACAACTATTGAAAAAAAAATTCTGAAGAAGCATTTGATTTGGACATAAAAAGACTCAAGGATGAAGAAGCAACTGTTAACAGTTCTTTCTCCCAAAACTTTGAAGTCATAAATGAACACCTTGCAATAATCAATGTTACTATAGCTGAGGTCTCTAGATACTCGTCCTAACTCTATCCATTCCTTCTACAGAACTTGACAAAATTACTTCTTCCCTTCTAGAAGTGGGAATACTACAATTATGCCACTACAATGTACTGAGGCTTAAGGTTTAATCTGTTTCTACATATACAGAGTCTTTGAACAGAAGGTGCATTATTATTGCCATGAAATCCTACTCAAAATCTTATTCAAATTTGCTGGGTTACCAGCAAACACAGATCAAAAAAGTCAGCTGAAGGACCATAAACAAAAGATAATGAGAAATGGCAGCAAGTCAAGCTGCAGGGGGTAGAGAGCTTGTAGGTATTATAGGGATCAGCATTAGATCTAGTCCCATTAAGTAACTTCATTAATGATCTGGAAGAAAGAATAAGTATCAAGTTATAGGAGGCTGCAAATGATACCAAAATAGGAAATATTCTGCTCCAAACACAACAGAGGAAGAAGAAGTAATATAGAAGGGACCTTAAAAGATTAGAATAGTGGGCAGGAAATTAAGATTCAACCTTTAAAAATATTTTTTTAAAGCTAGTGCATCTGGTGGAAATTAATTTGAAACAGATTGAACAAATTAACAGAAAAGGCTGGGATGCAGCAATGCTCAGAATAATCAAGGAGCAATAATAAAAGACTAGCCATTGGTTTCTGCTATGATACAACATGGCAGCCAAAAAAATACTTTAAGCTAAATATGCATAAATGTCACATTATGGAGAAAGAAACTTCCTCCTGTTTGCAGAAGTGGAGTGTCAGATTGAGGTCCATACTAAGGCTTGTACAGAGAAATTAAGCAACATATTCTAACCACAGTAACAAAAAGTTTATCAAAGGTGTGTTACAGCACACAGTTCCCTCAAGACTTGAAAAAGATTCTGTTTGAAGCCTGAACCAACATGGTATATTTTTATTTCCTGCTGACTATTTAGTTCTTGAAATCAGACAAAAGGCAACTACTACTGATTCTATGAAGTTTTTTCCTGAATAGGAAATATATTATCCTCTGTTTCCTGAGCAACTTTTTACTTGCCTATGGAAGTAGCTCCTGGTGGACAACACATGAAGTCCCACTACAGAAACAGAAACCTTTGATTCATGAAAGCATGCTGAACATATCAAAATCTCAGCTCAAAGTTCTTGTCCAAAAGCAGGCATGAAGTATCAGGTAAATATCAACTATTTCAAATTGACTGAGGAATTTTAACAGGCAAGTCTAGACAGGAGAAAGCTGGATCTGCATGGCCACATCTGGAGTATTGTCTCCAGTTCTTGGCTCCTCAGCACAAGAGAGACATGGAGGTCCTGGAGTGGGTCCTGTGAAGGGTTATGAAGATAAGGGGCTGAAAAATCTCTCTTATAAGCAAAGGCTGAAGAAGTTGGGCCTGTTCAGCTTTGAGAAGAGACAACTGAGAGGGGACCTAATCAGTATCTGTGAGTATCTCAAGGGAGGGCGTCAGAGGACAGAGCCAGGCTCTGCTTGGTGGTACCAAGCAATAGGAGAAAGAGGCAACAATCAGAAACTGATGCACAGAAAGTTCCACTTAAGCATAAGAACTTATTTGACCGAGCATTGGAACAGGTTGCCCAAAGAGGTTGTGGAGTCTCCCTCACAGGAGATATTTAAAAACTATCTGGATGCAATCCTGTGCCATGTGCTCTAGAATAACCTTGCTTGAGCTGGAGGTTGGACCAGAATACTTACTGTGGTCCCTTCCAACCTCACCCATTCTGTGACTTTTTCTCCCAGTCTTCTCTTCAGAATCCTATGCAGCTCTTTCCTGAGAACACCAGAACTACTTGGTAAGAACCTGGTAAAACACCTCAACTCTAATATCCAGATCTTTTGGCTGAAATGTGATCATACAGTGATACACTTTTCATATTTAATAGCCATTAAATGGCAAATGTCCTTTCTGTAACCACAAGGTTCCCTCAAACATTTGGAACTGCCAGGCGAGTAGAAAATGCAGGCTTTGTTCAATAGCTCCACATGCTTGTCAATCACTGTTGACATCCAAGAAACTGTTATCAGTCTGCTTCAAACATCATGTTCAATGTCAACAGAAACAGCCCTCTTTAAAAAGTCTTCAAGCCTTTCAAAAGATCAGAATTCAATATGATGGTTCTCCCACTCTCTCTAAAAGTGTGTACAAAAACATTAGATAGTGGGAGCATCCGTTTGTTTTACCAAGAATCTATGAAGGTGCAAAGACGTCAGAAAGTCATGAGCTGCAGTATGCCACCTCTGACATTCTGCTTCTTATCTCCAAGGCCCTTACTGGAAGAGACTGAGCCTCCTTTAACCCACATACTTACATTTTCTCTGTCGACTAAATCATTTTTCCTACCTCTAAACCAGGATACCAAGGAGCAGGAATATTGTTTCATACCATGTGAATTTTTTCACGTTGCTGTTAAAAGCATCCCTTCAGTCTTGGCATTTCACTACCTGTAGATTTTCTTTCTTAAGCAGAGAGCATGTCATCTGTTTTATATTATGAAGTGCAGAGTGATACCTGAAGGATGCGATCAAGAAACATGCTTTGCTGATTTTAACATGAAGTAGCATTTTCTTACATAGCTGCAAGCTCCTGTGCAACTGCATGTCAGGAGAGAACTACAACAAAGAATCCATGGGACTTGCCCCAGCACTAAATTACTTGTCATACAGGATCATTCCACTCATGCACATTAAAACAGAAATTAAATACCACTCAGAAATGGACAGAATAATAAAAGGTTGTTACTGCATAACATCACTCAGGGACATCATCATCCAACCTAGAATGGTGCAGGAATGTTTAGCTGGACCACAAGAGCCTGACAGGCAGAGCTGCAGGACTCAGACCCTTTCAGAATACACACAAATGCTAGACAAACACTTTAAAATACTACCTTTAAGCCTACAACGTGCTTTGCAAGAATTACTCACTTCAAGAAATGAGACACATAACTTTCCGTTTCTTTCACTGTGGTGTTTTTTTTAAACTCACACACTAACAACCTCTACCCTTTCCTGTTCCATAAAGGTTGCAAACAATTTATCATTCGTTTATCATGAATCATGCAGTACACTAAAATTTAGAAAATAATAGCACAACAGCAGAAATGTTACTGGGTGACCTTCACAATGGCTAACTGCCAGCTAGAGAAGTACCCTGCTATTTTAAGCAGATAATCCCCAAGAAAAAGGTATTTCTGATGTATTTCACCTATTACAGTCACCTATGAGTTTGACTAGCATGACAGCACTTGTGAATGAAGGTCATTGAACAGTGAGAAACCTTTCTCCTATATCAAAGTTCATGGAGGTGAAACACTGGAGTTTGTTTTCACAGTTATAGGACAGAAAACATTGGCATTTTAAGTTCTGTGAGCTTTCCTTTAACTTTTCCGTTACTTCATAGGTGGATTTCTCTCATCCTTGAAGTAATTATCCTAAAGTGATCCTTACATTATCTCAGCTACAGGAGCATCAAAGGTTTATTACAGTCACAGAAAGGACATGCCCTGTCACTTCTGGGAAACAACCTGGATGAATCAGAATCTCAGAGCTATTGCAGAAATTCTGAAACTTTGCAAACCTTCCCCTTCACTGAATGAAGAAGAATGCAAGCAGCCTACAAGACCTAATGAAAACCAGCTTGGCATCTGTCACTCATAACTACAATATGAGAAAATAAAGATTTAATTTGAATACATGCATTCCTTCCTCTTCTATTTAATTTCTCTTATTTTAAGTAACTCAAGTATTAACTTCTAAGGCAAACAAACAATCAGGACTTTTTCAACATTTATTCTGCTTCTGCTCACATTCCTGTCATGTCCTCTTTGAAGCTGCAAGCATCCTTGAGATTTCACTGAATTCCTGTCTTCACAGCTGAGAAAGACACAGCTGTCACCGCACCATGTATGGACTAACTAAACGTGAATTGCGCTAAAAACAAGCAAAGAAAAACTCACTCAGTTTTCAGTTTCATAGAGGATAGCTATACATCTTCCCGTCGGCACACAGTCTTGAACAGTAACGGCTTCCAACCCTGACAAAGGCTATTAAGGAACCAATTACAGGTCACAGCATTACCTAAACTAAAATTAATGCCAATTTATTTTAAACTACTGGCTGTAAACTGCACTCATTTACCTGCAGTGTCATGAGCAGCTAAGGTGTCTCGAGGTGGGGCAAAAGGAAAATGGAGTGGTCAAAAGATGGCAGCTAAGAGGAGGAAGTACCACTGCCATCTCTGCTTGAAAAGCTGTGCTCAGAGGCTTCAGGGATCCAAGAAAAACTACCAGTGGCATTTTTTTATCTGGGTTGCAAGGATAAATGTGCTTCAGAAAATGCAGAATCCAGCCATTTCCTCACCACAAAATCTTTAGGAAAATCCTTTTCCTTTTGATTCAGAAGGTCCTTGAGCTTTTAGCTTCTTCTGCCACACCACTCATGATCTTTGTTAATTACTGCATCAGCACTTGCCCAGTGCTCTCTGCATTTACAAAGTACCCATAACCTAGTTCAACACAATTTCAAAGCTATTTTTGATCTGTCTTCAAGGTTTCACCCTGCACTGGCTTTCTGAACTACTCTAAGTAAGTTTGTCCCACAGGAAATTATCAGCCAGCTTCTTTCATCTTTCAGATGCTCCAGGCACTGGACAAGCTGTAAGGACATTCTACCCTCCAGAACTTCTCTCCAAAACCCAGAAAACCCTTTTGGTTGTTTAACCTTCTCAAGACTTCTGTCTTGATCAGACCCAGAACACAACCAATACTGATAGCCATACACTTCTTTTCAGAAGGCAAAAGCGAAGGCATTGAAAAGTCTTCCTTTTCAAGGAACTTTAGGTTCCAGCTGGATTGCAGTTGTCCAGGCACAAAGTGCAAAGAGATCAATTCTGACTCCAAAAAAGCCCATTTTGTCTTTTGCAGGTTGCAGTCAGATTCTTCCCATCATTATGGCATGATACAAAAAAAGACCAGGTTCCTGGACAAGATAGAGACTGTTCTCTTATAGAGAGATCATTTTAAGGAGTTTATTTTGGTCTTCTATAAAGAGGCCCTCATGTTAGCAGTGAAGCATCTGAGCTTTGTAGCTTTCCAGCTCTGCCACAGGAGAGAGTGGGAAGCCAACCACAAGAGCTCAGCTTTGCAGAGGAGTCCTCCAGGGAAGGGATAGGATACACAGTGTGGTTTTGTGGCAATAAGGAGGCAGGAGCTCATTTCTGCAATCCCACGGGCAGGAGGACTTCAAAAGCATAAACCACAAGATAAATGGAGCTATCTTGGGACAAAGAGATTTGTTCTGTATGTTGTTTTCTAAAAAATAACTCCACACATGATATTATGTTGCCCTCAGGGGCTGAGGGGCAAAGGGGCAATTATTAACTGGCCAGATTGAGCTGGAAGAACAGAGCTGGGTCTGGCAAAGAGAGAGGTACCACACAACCACAGAGACATCACAGAACTGTGCTGCCTACCAGAGAACTGGATTAACTTAAAAGCAAAAAAGAAATCTTTACCAGCAATATTTTTTAAAATATATATATGCACACATAAACACACACACACACACTAAAAAACAGAAGTTTAATGCAAATATGTTTTATGGGCTCAGGTGGGATAAATTCTAACAGACTTGCCAACAGGAAGAACAAGAATATCAGTGTTGGGGTTACAGCAGAGCAGCTATACACTGTACATCAGCCCCTATCTAGCCCACCCACATTTGTTTACTTTCAGGGCAGCCCATGAAGCACCAACCTACACCTCCACAGCACTTGAACTTCAGACTCCTTTGCAACACTTAGAAAGTGGTCATAAAACTCTTCCTGTGCTTAATCTGGAAGTCTCAGATGCTGCCTCTACAAACCTGCAAGTTCCACAGTTCATTTATACTCACACCCCAGAAAAATTAAGCACAATAGTGAAAAGCACCAGAGAATCCCTTACAGCCAGTTTCGTATTGTTCACATTGGGCTCCACTTTCAATTAAATAATAGCAACAGCACTGAGGTAGGCAGAGGAAGACACACAAAAACCAAAACAGTCCAGTCATGGAATCACATCTTTCTAGGTATGTGTGTGGTCTCTACTATTATAGTGTCAAGTTGCCTTTTTCTACTAATGAACAATTTCAACACCTCTTAAAAAGCTGAGAAGTACTATCTTCAATACAGGAGCGAAAAATGGAAGCCAAACAGCACAGAACTGTGAGTATTTGGATGCCTAAGTAGATTAAAATCAGTATAAAATTAGACATTTAGCTATCGTTACACAGCTGGCCTAAGAAATTTAGACCTGACTCTAAATATTACGAAATAGTCATACCTCCCACCACAGGCAGTCTTCATGCTTGGAAACCTGAGCCTTAAGTGACTTCCCAAAGAGCTTGTGGCCAAACTGAGAAATCAAAACAGATCCTACCCAGTCCCAGTCCACTTCTTAACCAGGGCACAATTTGCCCTTCCATACGTAGGTTCATACCCCAGAGAGCTTATTGAAACAAACTTGCAGGAAATCAAAGCCACTATTGCACAAACATGGGAGGATTTACACACACTGTTTGGGAAGTCAAAATAACACCTCCTGCTCCACCTCACTAGTCTGCTTCCCTATGCTACCTGACCCAAATTAAGTCAGATCCAAGTCCTGCTTCCAAAAAAAAGGTCAGAGCCAGGCTCCTGAGACCCTCCTGGGGGTTCCCAAGTTCCTGTATTAGCCTTACAATTCTTAAAAGGACAACATTAAAAGGAAGTCCAGTCCTGAGGCCACTGTTAATCTAATAAACACTGGAATTAGATTTCTTCTCAGTGAAGAGGCTGCCCGACTGATGGCACAAAGCCAACATTTAAATGCTACTGTTGCTCAGAGCCCTAAATTAGTTTTGGATCTGGGGAGTTTGCCTTGAGCTACAGCCAAAAGAAACATAGGAACTGGAGGGAAATTTGTTAAACGTTAACAGAGCTGCAGGAAAGGACTACAGCAGAGCTAGTAGGTGGTGGGGAAGAAGGAAGGGAAGCCACAAATGAACAGCAGAAAGATAAACAAGAAGACATGGGAAGTGACCAACGAGCAAGGAGATTTTTGTACAGAAGTGACTTCCCTGTCTAACTCACACTTCACTGCATGAACAGCAGACTTTTTAAGTCCCATTTGCTTGGAGGGTTTTCTGCAAAGTGTTTAACATCTACCTTCCTTTATGCATGTTCCAAACACAGAAGAAGAATCCCAGGAAACTGTCATTCCTGATTCCTTGGGCTACATTGATGCTGAGTTACCATGAAATTTGACTCTCATCCTTGGTCAGTTGAGAATGAGTGAATATTTCCAGTATTCCTTGATAGGATCTCAAGTGATACATGTTCTCAGTGGTACACAGCTGTCTGCAGGAACAACTTTTGCAGCAGGCTCTTTTTCATGAAGAAGATGCAGTGAAAATAATGCAAGATCCTGTCTGCTCATGTTGTCTCCGTTTTATTGATGAATTGTAGGATTTAGCATAATGCCCTTCTTCCTTGAATACTCAAATCCTTGCTCTAATACAAATATCTACATAGACAGAGTTTAAAGATGACATTTTGACTTTTTTTTTCCTTTACCCAGCAGCAACTGAGCACGAAGAGTCCCCCATTTGAGAGCGGCTTCCTGTGAAGCCAAGCCTGTGAAGGCACAACCTGTATTCTGACTGAAGTGTTCAGAGATGCAGGACAAAAAAAGGAAGATAAGCAACTTTCACCTCAGAAAGCTCCTATGACAATGTGACCTGCTTAGTGGATGAGTGAAAGGCTGTGGATGTTATCTACCTCCACTTCAGTAAAGGGTTTGACACTGTTTCCCACAGCATTCTCCTGGGGAAACTGGCTGCTCATGGCTCACTGTTCACTGGGTAGAAAACCAGCTGGATGGCCGGGCCCAGAGAGTGGTGATGCCTGGAGTTACATCCAGCTGGTGGCCAGGCCAGTGCTGATCCCCAGGGCTCAGTATTGGCCTGGTCCTGTTTATTATCTTTATCAATCTGGATGAGGAAATCAAGTGCACCCTAAGTCACTTGCAGACAAGTTGGGCGGGAGTGTTGATGTGCTGGAGGGCAGGAAGGCTCTGCAGAGGGATCTGGACAGGCTGGATCATGGGCCAAGGCCAATTGTATGAGGTTCAGCAAGGCGAAATGTCGCTTCCTGCACTTGGGTCACAAAAACCCCAGGCAGCACTACAGGAGAAGAGTGCCTGGAAAGCTTCCCAGCAAAAAAGGACCTGGGGGTGCTGGCTGACAGCAGATGAACATGAGCCAGTGTGTATGTCCAGGTATCCAAGAAGGACAATGGCATCCTGGCCGGTGTCAGCAATAGTGTGGCCAGCAGAACCAGGGCAGTGATTGTCCCCTTGTACTCAGCACTGGTGAGGCCACACCTCAAGTGCTGGGTCCACTTTTGGGCCCTTCCCTACAAGAAGGACACTGGGGTGCTGGAGTACATCCAGAGAAGGGCAATGATACTGGTAAAAGGTCTGGAGCACATGTCTCATAAGGAGCAGCTGAGGGAGCTGGAGGTGTTTAGCCTGGAGAAAAGAAGGCTTGGGGAGACCATTACAACTCCCTGAAGAGAAGTTGTAGCGAAATGGGGGTCAGTCTCTTTTCCCAAGTAACAAGCAATAGGACAAGAGGAAGTGGTCTCATGTTACACATGAGGCTTAATTTAGATTTATTCGGAAAAATTTCTTCACCGAAAGGGTTGTCAAGCATTGGAGCAGGCTGCCCAGGGAAGTGGCAGAGTCACCATTCCTGGAGGTATTCAAAAGACATGTAGACATGGCACTTAACGACATAGTTTAGGGGTTGACTTGGCAGTACTTGGTTAACAGTTGGACACATTGATCTTAAATGTCTTTTTCCAACCTTAGCTATTCTATGAATTGGAAGGAATGAAGAGCTTTAGAGAGCAAAAAGCAATCCCTCTGTCATTTTCCCAGAGCTCACAAAGGACCTTTGTTTGCTCCAACCGTATCTCCACTCTTTCCACTTCTTTACAGAAACATTTCCAAGCCAGTGGGCACACATGTGCACAGGGTGCCGTAGAAAAAGATAAAACGACTGGAGAGCACACTCATTAGAGGCCTTATGTGCCATCCTTTACTGTGCCACACTTGAAGCTGAGCATTGCTGGGGGGCAAGAGCATCTGCCCCCCACCAATCTCCTCGAACTGCAACACAGAGACCCCTTTCAAAGCTTGAAGAGTCTATTTGAATAAATCATCTGTGCTTCTCAACAGAAGCAAGCTACAAACAGGGTATTAAAGAAGAAGAGAATGAGCAGAGAGCATTCAACCATGTCCAAACACTAAATCAGATGAGCAAAAATATAGGTTAAAGAAAACCACAAGTATCATAACATGGAATTTTTTTCAAAACTTGTAAAATTAAATCAATACATAATAAAAATGAGTTTTTAGTCCTAGAAAGTGGTTTCTAAGCATTCTGAAATTTCAACCCATCCCTGCTGAGACAACATATGTCCAAGCTGCCATTCACTTTCCACACCAGACCCCAAATTGAGCTCAACTACAGCTTTGTTCTCATACACATGATAGCATTCCTTTATACACTTACCTGGTTTTTATGTTCTTCATGTTTCTACCAAGTTCTTTTGCAATATTCCCCAAGCAGTCTGTGGATCTTTACAGGTCTCTTCACAGAATTTTTCCTACTGCCACATTCAGGATTGCATAGAAGGAGAGATGGATATGGGTGGACAAGGGCTACTGAATTCTGCAAAACTATTAAAATATAGCCAGTAACATTTGAGCAAACCCTCATACAACCACTCCACGAACAAAATGACTCTAAACCCTATTTTCATGCCTCAGTCCCTTGTCTTTCATGAGATACACTCTGTTTACAGGTCTCCTGCTGTGCACACAACTCCTTCCCCAAATGACAGAAGTCCTCTCTCACACAAACACGTATACAAAGTCTGAGCAATGTTGACTCCGGTGAGGATCCCCCTCCCCCATTAGCCTTGTAAAGGGTTAAGGCCCAGTCATCACACGCTGGTAGGCTGACAGCTTTATGTCTGTAATGTCTGTGTGGGTTTCAGACTCTCCCTTTAATCGGGTTCCATTGCAATTAATCAGTGGGTTTCTTTATAAGAAAAAAAATAATAATAATAAAAAACGGCAAGCATTCTATTCAGCCCAATTCAATCTGTCCAGCCAAATCTCACGACCAGCTGGAATGCCCCTTTCCTAGCCTGCCCAGCAGGATGCCCAAGAATGGCGTGTGAACGTTTCTCTCTGCTCCTGCTCCAGCGTTAAAATGAACAATAGTCCCTGCCAGTGTCATTCTTCAGCAATTCATCTCTTCCTGTCGCCAGACTCTTTCGTTCCTTCTTGCCCCTTCCACCTTTTTTGTATCAAAAACAACAGCAGATCAGCAGCCATATAATAAAATAAAATTGTATTTACTTGGGAGATTTGAGGGAAGGGGCAAGTACGGGGTTGAGAAGAGCAAGAGCCCCCACCCCCCCCTTCCGCAATGAAGACACCAAAAGGGAGCGTTCTCAAGCCCCAGCTGACCTGCTCTGCTCCACGCCTGGTTTCCCTGCTGCAAGGAACATCACATTTGCCAGGGGGGCTGTAGGGGGGACAGGGCCCTTTTCTTCTGGAGGATGTTGGAACTGTAATTACAGAGAGGCAGTTTCCGGGGGGAAATTAACATGGATCTCAACTCATGTTCCCTGTGTTTTTCATCTACAGACCTGCGGCCTTTACTCAACTTTCTCATTCAACACAGAATGGGTCAAAAGAGGCTGCAAGCACAGTGTTAGGAGAGACCTGGACCTCCTCTTCCTGCAGAAGCAGAAAGAGAAAGGAACCGCTATGGAACAACTCCCAGTCAAAATACTGTATTATATACAAATACACTCCTCAACAGAGGAAATGTGTAGTGTAAAAAATTGGACAGCATTGAATGGCCCATGAGGAATAGGTTAACCACAGAGGCAGCAGTAAACACCATGCTAGGAGACACACCCCCAGCACCAGCTCTCCCTCCATTGAAAGGAAATGAGGGGCCAAGGCCTGGAAGATTTTAGTAAATTTAGTTTCACAGGTGTGAATTTAAAAGGGTTGGCTTCCTGGTACACAGAACTGAGCAACAGTCTGGCAAAGACAGTCTCTTATGCAGCATGCTTCAGAAGAAAAATCCAGCTGCTATTGATTACACAGGACATTTAAAATCCATTATAAGCAAGTTAGAAAAAGCTTTAATGAAATCCCAGAATTAAATTCACCTGCACAGCTTCTGCACTTTTATGGCACCACACAACCTCCATATTATTTGCAACACAAACTCCTGAACTCAATGCACAATTATTATATGGTATTCATCACCAGAACAGTCAAGCAGTCCACAAACACAGATTCACTTTCACATCCTACTGTTTTAAATGGTATCATCAGCTGTTTCCTAGATCTCTGACAGAGTTCCGTGACAGAAATCCAACTGTCCTGCTTGTTTCCAAGTGTCCAACTTGAAGAGCTTAAGAACAGTTTGCACAAGGGTTGGATGCTCAGCAAACACTACAGAAGGCAAGGGGAGTAACACAGGTGACATGAAGGTAAAACAGAGTGCCAAACAGGTCAGCCTCAGGCCTCTCAAACCAGGCAGTCCCCTTTTACTAAGAAAATGGACAGGCTACAGAAAAGAATGTGAAAGAAAAAAGGTGCTTTGTGGGTGAGCCACTATGGGAAAGTGGGACTTGGGAGTAAAAGGTATGGGCCAAATATATGAGATAGATGGAGGAAAAGAGCACAAGGCAGAGTGTCCCATCTCACACCCACTAGGAAGAACCTTCCTTTCACCTGCCCACATTCCCTCATTTCTTTCTGTCTCTTAACAAGCTCCCCTACTTCTATAATCTTCATTTCTCTGCTGGTACTCCTTCCTCTTAAACTTTCCTTTTTTTTTTTATCTCTCCTGAAAAATGCCCATAAATTCAAACTTGGTCCAAATCAGGAGCCAGCACAGTCACTTTTCTCTCGATTCCCACTGAGTACAAATAGACAAGTTTAAGCCAGGTTCAAACTGATGGCAAAAGAAGAGCTCTTTTCCATCTTAGCTACCAAAAAGCTAACCCTCTAAAATTACCTGGAATAATCTGACCAGGCAGACAGGTTGTATTATTGGCTATTTGACATCACACAGCTGCACTGTTTTTGCATGCATCCCTTGTGGGACGACAGACTCAGCTCTCCATGCCATTTCTTGCATTGCAACACAATCTTCAACACTGCTTTGTGGCACACAGAAATAGCCTCCTGCAGCTGCCTCCTCCTCCTCCTCCTCATGGCCTGTAGGCCAGAAAAGAAGTATGCAGCCCAGAAGGCAGCCTCTCAGAAGGCATTCTCTAGACCAGAGTTCCTCTGGAGCCCTTCGCTGGGGGCAATAATAGGAGCAGAGCTCCTGGGTAACTCAAGCCTGTGACTGGATAGTCAATGTCCACCACAGTGAGTGTCAAAGAGATTTTGCTGGTAGGGTTTTAACTCATACTCAGCACATACAAGTACTGACTGAAATTTTTGAAATATTAGAAATGTTTGAGTGTTTGCAAAGTATTTACAACTCCACTACTCATGGGTGAATTTCAGAAACCAAAGAATCCTTAAGCTCCTTCTGGTTTTGAATTGAGGGTTTTTATGTGGTTTTTTGTTGATGGTGGCTTTTTGGGGTTTTTTGTTTGTTTGGTTTTTTTTGCTTTCTGGAGTATGAGAGGCTCTTTAACATTCTCAAACTTTTCTGTTCTATGGCAAGGTTTTAAACATAGAAGGGGAAGCACTCTCCATCCTTATTCTCCAAACTCACCAAATCATTTCTAACTTAAGTTTCACTGACACTTTTAAACAGAAACTCTTCTTTTTCTCCCTCAAGTTTCAGCTGGTAAAGTTAGAAATTGGTGACACTTTAATCAACTGCAAGAGAAAATCAGGCAAGGATTGGAACAGGCTTGGCCCCTAATGCACCAACTCCTTTCCTACATATCATCCCCCTTTCTGCTCCAGGAGTGTCAGGAACTTTCTTTCTAATATCTAATTCAGTAATACAGTTAAGGTAAACTCAAAGACTCAGGCTTCTATTTTAGTTCTCAGGACAAACTGCTCCCAAAATATTGTTTGTTTTTCCAGCCACATTAGTGGGTCTAACTAAAGCTGTTCCCTTTTCCTACAAACCTTGCCTCACTAGTAGTCACAATGCTCTACGGATAGAATGTTGCTACAAATACTATATCATCAGTAGTAGAAAACAAAGACAAAGTCACTAGATGCTAGTAAGGGTAAGGGTGCATTAACATCTTCATAAGGACAGATGCTATTCTATGGTCCTTTTACTCAGATCTGTATTTGGCCTATTAGAAATTTCCTCCTACAAATAAGGATTCATATTCTGTGCTCACCTCCAACTGAAAGGCAAGGATATCCCTTATTTTAAAACACTGGTTATATCCATGTTAAGGAGTTTACTCTCAGTGTTACCATTGCACAGTAGTCTCGCTCATCCTCCTTATGGCCTTGGACAGAGAGTCCAGGAAGCTCAGTCTCCATAGGTGCAGCCCCTAGTTATGCTCAGTGTGAAGCATCTGTGCAACTGTGACCTTAAAGCAAAACTACTCCCTGTTCTGGGAGAACACTGACTCAGGTAAGCATCTCCTGCCCAACTTTAATTTCTGACATAACACACCTGGAACGAGGATTATGCTTCCGGTATCATTCCTACTGTAACACAAACACCAGGTCTAAGAAGACATTTGAACCTTTAATACACATGCAACACAGCTTAACCAACGTAACTTCAGACTGTGGGAATGTCAAGCTTGCTGCCAGCCCTGCAGAGGTGGAAAGCAATGTTTAAAGGAGGTGACCTGGCTAATTTTTCCTCATAATGCTACAGAGAAGTAGGCTCACATGAACTCTTCTTGACCCAATCGAGCAGTTTCATGCTGTTTAGGTATCTCCACTGCAGCTTTAGAAACAGGGGACAAAACCAGCACTACATACGAGTCTATGAGCCTACCTGTCTATCCCAGGGCTATAGCAGTGGGCTCAAGCAACATCCAAGGCCAAAACCTATCAATCAGTGAAGGTGAAATAGTTTGCTTTAAAGGGACATCACTTGTCTGATTTCTTCCAGTCTGGAGCTGCGACCCAGATCAAATAAACTAGAAATTGAGAGATAATTCACAGGTAATAGAGAGAGAACAGGATAAACCTACATAAACCCTACAGAACAGCTAAGCAGAAATAAGCTAGACATACTTAGAACAAAAAAAGGCTGTACTTTCAGTCTGCACCAACACTTTGGATTAAACTACACAGAAGGGGTTTGTCAGCTATGCTTCCTACTTAAAGAAAAACAAAAAAATAGACTGGCTGAGCTGAAACCACTGTGCCTTGTCTGCCTTAATCTCCCTTCTCCTTCAGATCCAACACTGATGCTCCCCAAACCCTCTCTAGCTTTAGCGTGGATCCTGACAAAGGTTCCTTTTAGAAGCCTGAACCACAGAGATAAATCCGTCCGCCCATATCTATTTTTGTCTCCTTTGCACATACAAAATTTCTTTCGCCCTCCTACCTCTCAAACCCATCTCACCCTCCTCCCCTCAAAAGCGATTAAGGAAAAGCTGTAGAAATATTTGCCCAAAGCTGGAGCCTGTTGCTGGGCCCAGCTGTATTGTTGGTAGGAATACACACAGCAAACTTTCACTGTGAGGAGCCCTGCGGGACTCCGGGCGCTTCGGGGAGGCTTTGTGAGCCCAGCTCTGCATGCACTAGCCAGGCTATTGTGAAAGGGAAACAGAAAAAAGTGTTACAAACCCCAATGCTCTTCCACTCTCGTCTCCCCCCAACTCCCCATGTGCCCCCCTTCCACCAGCCGCCACCTTCTTCAAGACAAATCGAGAGGGGAGGGGGCCACTGATGAAGAGACTGAAAAGGTTTCCTCAGTTAGATTTAAGGCAACAAGTCATGGCTGCAAGGAGTTCTTTATCCACCAGGGAAGCCTCCCACTGCTCCAGAGCTGGGCCGAGCGGGGATCCTGGGGGCCAGCTTTCTGAAGGCTGCCATTGATTTGTCACTGATGATAAGTGAGGCCGGAGCCGTTCCCACCATCGCCTGCAGAGGGGACGACTCCCACAACGCCCGGCAGGGGAGAGGGGCGGCAAATGAGGAAATGCAGAACCCAATGGTTGAAAAAATCCCAAATGGCTATTTTTCCTCTAACGAGCTGCAACAAAAAGGAGCAACCGTGCTGAGACCAAGGCGGGGGACAAGAAGCAGCAGTGCACAGGGGCAGCACGGTCACTTGTCAGTGGACAAACCTTCCCCAGGGAGAAAGAGCAGGGGGGATTTCTTCAGCCTTAGCCTCCTAAGGGCCTCACAGTGCCAACTCGGTCAAACAATATTCCTTCAAAACCTCTCCAGCTGCTCCCTCGCCAATAGCTTTTAAACCTGTTCTATTTACATAGAGACACTCTTCTCTCAAGCTCATGCTGCTGGAAACTCGTTCTTCTGCTTTTATGGGAGGGGAAATCTTTTCTCACAGTACTAAATAAATGAGAGAGGTTAATGAAGCACCATGTCTAAAAGGTGAATTCCCAAAGCAATAGGAGATCTTAAAGGAGCACCAGAGCTCCCCCAGGGAACATACAAATAGAGCAGCAGCTGCCTGGGCAAGACCAGATGCAGATGGGTGAACTGAAAGCAACACAAAAGGTAGAGGGGGAGAAAGGTTGAAAGAAGAAAAAAAAAATCAGCAAAAGAAGTAATGATCCTTGGCCTTTCTGATGTAACTAGTTAGGAAAAAACATCAGAACTGGTTCAACTTGCATTATAAAGTGTCTCTGTTGTGCTTCAAGATGCTGAGGATGTTTAGGATTAAATAGGACACCTTTCCTTCCTTTCCCTGCCCTCACCAAAAGCCCTCAGCTATCTTCTGCCCCGGCCAGGCTGAGCACACAGGCCTTGTAACACAGCCTGAAGAGCAAGAAGCACATCTCCAGAGGGAAAAGAGAGTTGTGCCTGCAGCTTCCTTCCAGTTCAATCAGGCTAGACCCAGCAATCCAGAGGATCTTATCTGGCAACACATTACCTCAGGACACTTGTGCACAGCTCCTAAAGCACCAGTTTATAACCCAGCATGCTAAAATAAATGGAAGTTGCCAGGCTGTAAACTGCAACATTCAGCAATATTTTACTTCATATTCAGCCACTCAGAAGCACAGGGTGGATCACTGGGAGTAGTAATTATTTCAGATATTCTAGTTAAAATTTCTTGGTATACAAGAGAGCACAGCCTCCAAGGATCCTTAAGCTGGGGATGAGCAGAATATCAGAATTTCAACAGATAAAATCCAGTCCAAAAACTTCACGAGTTTAAACACAAAAAGCCAAAAAAAACGCCACCCCAAACCTCATTCATATTTGGGAAACAGCCAGCAACCAGTTAGCTCAAAACACAGGTTTAACATGCTTCTTTCCAGAAATATCACTCTGTAACCAAGCAGCCACATCCTAAACCAAACAAAGCTTTTGAGCAGTCCTAAAGTGCAACCCAATTAAAGCCCATTGAAGACCTCTGCCTCCTAATGAGAGAGGACTAAACTGCTCTTGGGCTTGATGAACTAACCACTCAGACCATTGCCACTGCTTGGGGACCTGAAAATAGGCTTATGTTCAGTAAGACTCCAACTTGCACACCTGAATAATAGCTACATGAGAAACAGGATTCACAAAGCCAGTTTCAGATGGATACATCTCTTAACAGCCAATTTTGATGCATTTGTTACCAAATGGAGAGAGAGGACTCTTTCATGTCTAACAAAATGCAAACTCATGAGGAATCTTCACCCACAGCCAAGTTGCTTCTGTGGTCCCTTTCCCTTTATTGTGCTGCCTGTATTCATGAAACTTCTATTCTCTGGGACCAGTTTTTCTGGGCGAGAAGATATGCACACATATTGAAATAACCATTGCTTCCATACAAAAGCAGGCTAAAGATGCCTGTGGATTTTTCTCATGAGAAGAATCTGTATTAACAATATTATTAAGAAGTGCTTCTGATACTACTTCCTGGACCAAGTTCCAGGATTTGAAGTGCATATCTAAATAAAAGATTCCTCATAAAGCTCCAAAACCATTTAAGCAGACACATCATTCAGCCCTGGAAGAAGAATTTTTCATACCTTAAAAGCTTTTAAACTCTTCTGTGCCCTCCATGCAAGCATACTTCCTCTTGCTAGAACCATGATCTCACAGGGCCAAAACCCATGAATAGACAGTGTGATGTCTCCTGTGTCACAAATGTATTTACCACAATGACTCAAGAGCAATTTTCCTTCTGTTATTCCACCATACTTTGGGGAATAGGGTGCAACAGACAAACCAAGTTGAACCAGGCTTTTGAGACAAACCGTGGGCATTGCAAGACATAATATTATTCAGCCAAATATAGAGTACTTCCTCTGATCAAAGAGTAACCCAAGCCCATCAGTGCTATAAATGCTACCTAAAATGACTGGATAACACTAGAGAAGTGACAGAACACAGGGCTACTTGTCTACTCGTAGCAGAATTTTATCTCCGGTAATTACAGTCTACCTTGAGAAGCTCATGGGAGTTCTTTCAATTGAGTACAGACTTTTTTTCTCTTTTTCCACTCCTAAGTGGAAATACACTAATTTTGTTCAATAGTTGTATAGTAAAATAACTTCTTTACAGTCAGGAAAAAAAAAAAAAATATATATATATATATATATATTTCTGAGGGGGGAAGAAAGGCCTTAGTTTGCAGTTTGTATCTTGACTAAATTTGCTGACTTTTTCTGGTACCTTACGCTACCATTCCCAGACACTGTAAGAACATAACATTTGTATCTATGGATCATCCTCTAAGTAGGAACATCTGGTACATTTGGACCTTCAGCCAACAAACCTTGATGAGTCAAGATCAGATCAGCTTAAGTCCCAGTCCACAACTAAGCTACACAGCATTACAGTCATGACAGCATCCATCTCAGCTCCAGAGGCTGAGCTCAGTTAGCTTTCCCATTTCCTGGTCCTTTATTTTGAGGCTGAATGTGGTCCACTAAGTCCAGATTCTGAGAAGCTTGCTTAGAGTTTCATCACCCTCCCTTCATTTTTTACTGTTCATTATCAAATGATGTGGAACTCCAAATAGCAACAGCTTTCTGCAAATCATTCCCATACCCCTCTTTAAAACTGCACAAACAGTTGGCAAACTGAACACACAGATGATGATTTAGGTATCAAGGCCTCAGAGGAATATGCCTGTTTTTCCATGGGGAAGATAAAACCTTCTGCCCTTCATGTTGTAACCTAGTTTCTTGATTTCTTCCCAGGTACCCCTCCAAAATAAATCTTCTGTGCACAATAAGCAAAGGACAGAAAGCAGTCTTGATTTAACTATATTAACACAACTCCCAGGTTCTCCAGAAACACAGTGATGTTGGCTCAAAATGGGAAAGAAGCTTCAGGATGGTGATTTTATATTCATCAGTTGTGCTACCCTAAAAAGCTCTCAGCCCTCCTTCTCTTAGTCCCAGTCCTAACCCCCATAAACTGGCAACCCCCACAACTAGCTTTCTGCAGCCTGATAAAAAAACAGATGAGCAAAAGCAGCACAGTGGGCAATAAGCTCTGAAAAGACGCAAACTTGGAGGATCTTCCAAGTCTTCCTCACCCAGCCCAGTTTGATTCCTTCATTGCTTTACTGCTTGCAGAACCATGGCCTCAGAGGCAAACTGATGGTAGTAGCTGGGGTCATTTCCAGTTTAAGGCTTTACAGATGTATTTACTACAGTGGGTCATGAGTGATTTTCTTCTTACAGTCTGCTTACCAAGTGTTTGTACATTTGGAAATAGGATAGGCATGCGACTGTGCCGAAAATCCTTATGACAAGGAATAAACACAGTGAATTAGATGATTCTACACTTGAATACAGTAAATGTTTAAAAATGCAACATTCTAATCTGGGAAAAAGCCACTGACTTAAGTGTGCAAGAAAAACCCAGCTATTAAGCAATCAGTCACCATGGTTAACTTCTTTACCCTCAAAAGGAAAAAGTCTGTAGACTCCAAAATAAAGTTGTCAACTATCCTTAGAGAAAAGCAAAAAAAATTCCAGACCTAGTCATCAGCACACCTGACTCAACAACCCCAGGGAATCTTAATGTTACAGCTTGCAAAGATGGTGCTCCCAACCCAAGTTCTGTACAGCTGATCTCCAGGGGGTGCAGGGAAAAAACACTTAAGCTATTGGGTAAATACAGCCACTGGAGCCAATTACATATTTACAGAATTTTACCCAGCAATCTAGCTTGCTGCTGCAAAGCAGCAAAAAGAAACATTTAGTAATTGTTAGGTAAAGTTGGCCGCAGCTAAATTATCCCAAGTCAGGAATCTAGGGTTAAAACTGGGATTTCTAACCAAGTCCAAGTTAAGCTTCTGTTCTCAAATTTCTTGATGTTCATGGTGACATGGTTAAATACCATTTTGTGATCCATTCTAAGAGATGCTACAGTCAGGATAGGGGAAGGGTGGAAGAGTCATGGACACAGAACAGAGCTCTGTGAGCTGGGTTTAGATATGATGCTCCTCATTAGACTAGTGCCAACTGTTTCTTGAATATGCTGGCAGATAACAGGAACATGCACTATCCAGGGCAAAAAGAACAACTAAATCCTCTTAGAAGGACATTACATCTGAGAATAATTTTCTCTTTCCCAGTATCAGACCTCAGACACAACAAATGTGTCTAATTGTGATAATCTTGCATGCCGTGTATCAGAGGGGGAAAAAGAACAATTAGAGAAAGGCAGCTTCAACAGAAAGACAGGATGGAGAAGACAGGACAAGAAGCATCGCCATATAGACTAAAGGGCAAAGCTTAAGTGGAGCCTCTATTTACTACATTAATCGGTATTTAATTGTTGATTTTTTTCTCATTATTTCATACATCTGTCAATTTTCTACATGTAGAAATTATTAAATCTTCAGAGTAGAGATTGTCCTTATTGTATGCACGTGCTGCATGTAACACTGAAGCTCTGATTTCCATTAGAGTGAATCTTTACGTGATCCAATTGACAATTCATGTGTAAGATTCATCCTACGTACATCTTCCCCTTCAGTCTGCCACATATTCATTCAGGGAGAACAGGAATGGCCATTTAGACAGCTTATGTTTTCCCACAGCAAGCTCTGCCTTCCTGTGACTAACCAGACACTTTGCATCAGCACTGCCATTTCTTCATCAGGAATGTGTGTGGATTGTGCCTTCCTTTCTGTGCATGGCCAGGCCAGGCTTGTCAAACAACATCACACTAAATCAGTGGAGAGTGGTGGGGAGAGCAAGCAAAACTCTGATTCAGAATCTGCAAATAAGGATCAAAAACCAACTCTCTGCTAGACATCAGTCTTTTTAAAGGTAAGATTAAGGAAGAAGAATCAAGGTACTAGCAAGGCAACAAAGCTTTTCATATTCAGATTGACCATTTCTCTGGCAACAACTCACAACATTAGTCTGTGGCAGCCCAGCTGAAATAAGACAGTAGGTATTTGCTTCCAACCCTAATGAATAGAAGTTACCACCACAAAGGGCATTACCAATTAATGTACTGCACCACTTGCAACATCTATGAGTTGCTCTTTCACCACACTTGGATGCTAATACAGCATTAAGACTGTTGTACAAGTAACAATACAATAAAGATGCCTATGCTTACATGAGCCACAGAAATTAAATCTTGGACTTGAATTCTCACCTTTCCTTGTTTCTAGGGAAAGCCTTTCCACATTACTATTCAGACAAAGTGAAGAAACAGCAAGTCAATCCCAAAAAAATGGTTAGTCTTGCCTCCCTCTGTCCTTCATCAGGTCTGTACTGATGAGCTCACTGAACAGCAATTCGCTTCAGCTTGCCAATACCACACAACCTGTGGTTTCACCATTCTGCAGGCCAGTTCTGTGATAGACCAACAAGCTGCACTGATTCATCCAGCAGACATCTACACAGACCTATCAAAGGGACAAGGCAGTGAGATTGCTCTCAGGGGCAACCCACAGTTACACCAGACTAGGCACAACAAGAAACCACACCCCTGGGCCAAGGAAGCCCGGCAGCTGGAGGCCAAGCCACATACACTGCGGGTAAAGAAGAACAATCCTCAGCAGTGACAACATCCTAGCATCCCACCAAAAATATTTCTCTCAGAGAGATATCAAGTTTACTAAAAGAAAAGGCAGCAGGAGCAAAAATTCCTCCAATTCTGCTATTCCAAACATAGGCTTTGTACTACCCTAAAACTGTATTTTGATGACAGTATTTCCCATAATTATACTAGACTCTATTCTGAATCAGTAACATGGCCCTCGTAAGTCATTTGGAATTGCATTCCTAGTGCCACCTGAAACAAGCCACCAACTGTGCCCCAGGCAAACAGACCAACACAGTCTAGCCCACTGTTCAATCGTTTTAAGCAGTGTGTTTATTTACAAAATTTAAACAGGAGGAGAGGACTAAATTGATAGATCTGAAGGAACAGAGGATTGGAAAAGTAACTCATGATCCATAAGTCATCTCTTCTAGTATCCTTGCAAAAGACATGGATCTGCAGAAAGGCAAGTGAGTGATAATTAGGGACAGTTGGAACATTGTTTATTTCCTGCTAGCAAAGACAGCAGTTCAGGCCTCCAAGGATAAATCAAATTTCTTAACCAGATGGAAGACATTTCATTTCCAAACATCATCCATACAACAATGGACCACAGAAAGAAAGGAGCCAATTCACAATAGCAACAAGAAAACAAAATTACTAGAGATTTTAGGGATGAGTTCTCATCAAAATCTGCACTTGCAAAGAGCCTCATGTTACATCAGAACTCGCACCACATCCCATCACAATCAATTCAAAGACACTTTTATTGGCAAAACAAGCTCTGCAAGTGTTACCCACATGTAAAAAACAGCATGCTTGAGTTTCTTCCAGAAGTGAATTCAACATATGAAAGGCCTGTCTCCACAGAGGTTTTAACAGAAAGGGATATATGGCATGGAGTCCAAGGATAGAAATGAAAATGTTTCAAAGAATAACATTTTATTTCTAGTAAGTGTTCCTCGCTCAAATATATTTTATATTTTACTCATAAGATTATAAAATTTTCCTCTCAGCCTCTCCTTTTACTTCTCATTCCAGTATTTCTTTATGGTATTCTCCCTGTATCCAACTTGCAATCCAAACTGCACATGCCAGTTCAGTATTCAGCAAAAGTCTGACTTGATTTTACACATTTTACTTGGCACTAGGTGCCAGCAGAATAACTTTGCAAAATAACTTGTGGCAGTCTAGTTAGCTAGCAGGTTCAGACCTCTTTTTTCTGCTATAGAAACTTGTGTTCTGGTTTAGATTCTGACTAGTTTCTCATGTGAATTTTGGATTAAATTATTTGCTTCCCAAGCCTCAAAAGGAGTGTCAAACCCCAGAAACAATGTTTTTGTAGGCATGGACAGCATTTTCATTTGGTTTCAGCCTATGGTTCTCTTGTACTTTTAGGTGGAGACAACTTTTGCTGCTCTGGATGAGATTTCATAAAAAGAGTTGGTTTTTTGGTGCTGCTAAGATCAGCAATAGCAATCCTTCCAGTCCTACTCTGTAGTAATCATTACATAGATCTCACAGATGTAGTAATTTCATGTCTTTACACATCTGAAAATAAAAAAGTTGACTTCCCTTTGGTTACAACAGAAGAACACACAGAGCTCTGGAGTTCGTTCTTGTGGGAGTCAAATATTTAATTTGCTCTTGATTAGTATAGGAGGAAAATCTCAGCATTGTATTCAGTTCTCATGGTTTGAGCAGTTTAAATATGTCCTGCTTGCCAGGGCCACTTACACAGCCAGCACAGCCACACAGAGCCTTAGGCATGCAAAGGTTCCTGAGGCACATGAGTGTGGGGCTGTAGAGGGTCTGTGCTGTCTACCCACCTTAGCTCAGTCCTATCCCACAATAGGTAATATTCTCCTTATGGAGTTACTGTCATTTTGCTCCTGTGAGCCACTCCCCTTCTGCTTGTTTCTAAAGGGCATGAAGCCATAAAGCACATACCTTAGACACTTTGGTATGCAGCCTGCACAGTCAGAAAAGCTGGTTCCTTAGGCTACCTGGTCTTCTGGGATGTAACTCCAATGGCCCTCAGTCCTCACAATACTTCAAGAAGCAGTTTTAGCATTGCCACCACATTCAGTTTAAGGTCTTGACATACAGGATGCAAAGCATGCTGTTATGACATTGCTCAGGAAAAAACCCAAGACGAACCCAGATAACACTCCATGCCTTTCCCAGATCAATCTGCAGGACCAATGCACTGCAGTACATTAGCCAGCAAACGTAGGTGTTTTGGCAGCTGTCCCAATCACTTAATCGAAGTCTGAGCTCAGAGGCTGTTTCGCCTGAGCGGGTAAGTCAAGATGTACATACCAAAGATGTCATCTCTGCCTCACTCCCTTCCTTGCTCGAAGGCTTCTGAGTACTGTTTATTTTTATCCTACAATTGATGAATTGTACATAGGTCTAATTTGCCCTGGATCTCCCATTATTTTTATATTGTAACTGTGTTAGGTTTCACCTTGTGTACCCAATTAAGCTAAGCAGGGTTTTGCCATGCGTTTAAAAGAGGCAAGTGTCTGCCACCCCCTTTCTTGCCAGTCTGTTCTGAAGCATCTCATCACAAAAAATGCTCATGGGTCCTTTCTCAAAAAATAATCGTCTGAGTTTCTCTTATTCTACCAGCATACATATTACCATCATCAAGTTTGCTTCTCCAGGACAACCAATCAAGAAAAAGTTACTACAGAGTATCACAGGAATTGTCCTTCATTTTTTTTTTAGACATTCCTTTCAAGCTTAAAAGTTTGCTCCCAGACTTCTAAAGACTTGTGGGTGAAGAACTAACCAAAACAAGACAAGAAAAGAAGCACCAAAAGAACTCCCAACATTTTCTAGGGACAACTGACTGGAAAACTTAAACCTAAGCAATTTGCTTATTTTGTTCTAGCCTGGAATTTGCACTAAGAGCAACAGAAGATTACAGCTCCTCATCTTCCAGTTCACAGAAGGCAGGTCACAAACAAGAGAAACCTCAGAGAAATAACAGGCTTCTCCTGTTAGTGAGCAAGCTGCTTCAAGCCAAAGTTTGTAGTCAAAGGTTGCAGAAGTCAGGGAACACCAAGGTTGTTCTTGCTTGAGTACTGGTAGCATATAAATTACTCAGCATAACTGCCAAAGATGCAAAGATGACAAATCTGCCCTTCTAGAGGAGCTGAGGCACAGGCAGGGTATCAACCCGCTTCCCAGATAAAAGAACCTTGTGCCTGGGAAAAACAAGCAAAACAAACAAACAGCAAAAACAAACCCCCTAAAACCAACAACTAACACCCAAAAGGCCTAAAGGTCTTCTGTTGTTTAAGGTAATGCTGACTGCAGGTCTGAATTCTTCCATACACTCAAAGATGCAGTGAACAAAGGCCTACAGCCAGTATTGATTCATGAGTGGTGACAGTTCAAACTGGAACACATGAAGTTACCACCCTTGTGGTGGAGACGCTCAGCAATCAGCCCTCCATGAGTCAACACCCTATTGCAGCTGCTGTTCAGTGGATCAAGAAAGAAGTCAGATGCAGAGGCAGCCTTCCCTAAGATAGCAAAGGGCCATAACCACACCAACCAGACAAATCAGTCCTTCCCTGCTTCCAAGTCAATGCCCTAGAAAATTCCCTTCACCATTTCATCTCTGCTGCATACAGCTCTGAATTTAGCCTGCTCTTTCCTTGTATTAAACTTAGGTCTGTTTGTAGGGCAAAGACTATTGCTCTGGAAGGATTCCTGACCAGTCTCCCACTTACTCCTGCATTATGCTAAGATTTAGACACTGAATGCTTCTATTTGAGATCCATGGCAAAAATGCAGATAGCCCTCTAGCATTCCTATTAACCAATGACTATTCTTTCCTATTTCTTGGCTATTAAAGTCTCCAGAATGGCAGCCTCCAATCTACCTCCCCTTTCCCATGCCACAAACTCTCTAGTTTTCTCTCACAGACAGACTCATTATGTTTTTCCTCATGCTAATAGGTACTATGCTGATCAAGGCCCTTTTATAAAGGCAGCACAAATTAGTGGCATGTCCTCCAGCCACAAGAAACTCAACTCAGGCTTTTCAGGAGTAGCAGGCTTCAAAAAATCACAGTGAGGAGAACAGAGTCTCTGAGGCCTCAAAAACCTAATTTTTTCAATTTGTCAAGCCTGAAGAAGTGGCGAAGTCTGAATAACAAAGAAAGGACAGCAGTAAAGCTGGCTTCCTTTTACAAATGCAGTTTTAATTCAGAGAATTATCCCACCCTCTTGGTTCATCCTCAGAAGCTTGGAACAGAAGCAGGAAATTACAACCCTGAGACTTCTTTCTTTTTTCCCCACTGCCCTCAGAGTTGCAAAGAAAGGATTTGACTATTCA
Source organism: Eopsaltria australis (assembly GCA_034509425.1). Classification (NCBI taxonomy): domain Eukaryota; kingdom Metazoa; phylum Chordata; class Aves; order Passeriformes; family Petroicidae; genus Eopsaltria; species Eopsaltria australis. Next base: position 5,822,623 of record JAVTVJ010000241.1, read on the forward strand.
GCAGTTATGGAAATTCAGAACTAAAATTTGGTGGTAGCACAAAGGAGAAAAAAAAAGAGGGAAAAAAAGAGAAAGAAGTGTGTCTTTATTTTATTCTAATCCTAGATCCCATGAGACAGTTCTGATATACTGAATGGCTGCACCTTAATCAAGAACCTCTCCCAGCACTACCAGCTGTCACCAAGTCAAATGAACTGACAGAGCTGGAGATTCAGGCTAAAGGAGCAGAGTGTGTATTTCCCTCTAACCTTGCATAGTCCCAGAGTGCTTCTTACGAGCCCTTCAGAGAAGGAGGCTGAGAACATCAGGTGTCTATGTTTTAACTGGTCACAATAGTGACTCACTCTTTCACACAGCAATTCTTAATGGGGAAGGGGAAGGGAAGTAGGCTCCTTTTCCAGGAAAGGTGCAATTTTCTGCCACCAAACTTACACTTGTTTCTATATCCAGACTTCTTACCAAACCCATAGTAATCTCCCATTCTCCCTTTATGCTTTTGTCCAGGCAATTATCTCCAAAATTCTAGCTTCTCTCTCCAGTTCTGCCCCCTCCGTTTCATACACTTTTCCAGACAATACTATCCTCCAAAATACCTTCCTGGACATACCACTCAAAAACCCTTCTGGCTTTTGTGCTGCCAAGGCTGACAGATTCCACATTCCACCACTGCAGACAGAGGTGGTGATGGAGCTATCTCAGTGTTCTGCTAATAGTTTCCTTTTCCACCTCTGACCCTATTGCTAGGCTCCTAATATTTCATAAAATCACTCCATTAGGTCAGGGACTCTACTGTCACAGATTCCTAACAATGTGTCACATCCTCCTTTAAAACATTAGTAAAATAAGTCTTTTCCTGCCACAGCAGTTATATTCTACTCAATGCTCATCTTCACTTTCAAAATTTCCATCTTTTATCCAACCTAATTAACAACTCTTTCTACCATCAGATCCCACATAATTACTCCACTTGGATTTCCTTACATGACTCTTCTGTTCCTTTGCCAGCCCAAATCTTTGGCTCTCATTTCCAAAATGCCTATCTTTGCTTCTCTTAGTATCTATACTCCTATATCCCTTTACCTTCCCATAGTTTACACTAGTCTTGCATCTGCTTCCTCATCCTTATTTACAGTTACCAGCTTTCAGTAGTCTTTGATGCCCACTCCTACCCAAAACCTCTATCCTCGTTCTAAGAAGCGATTGGACTGAAAAACTTTGGAAGCTTTTCCCATTAGACCAAAGCTAAAGGAAATTTAATTAGAAAGCGATACCATTTTAATATTGACCTTATCTATCCCAGTAGAATTATCACACCCCTGATCCTTATCAGATGTCAGATGTCCAATTAAGACTGTAAACCCCTTGGGGCAAATGTAGCTTCTTCCTTCATGTTACATAGAACCACAGCACCTAGACCAATCCATCAGTTAAGAAAAACACCTTTGAAAGCCATAGAACTTGATTTTGCCAAGGGCAATACCACTCCTCTGTGATTTGGAAATTACCAGTGAAGTTAAAAGTCCTCACTCTTTGAAACTTCAAAATGCAAGAATAGGGTTCCCCTCAAGAGAAATAGTGTTTGACCATGTCTTAGAAGAGAGGAGCTGGGTACAGAATGCACTGAAAAGGTTTTTCCATGGTATCTCTAGCTCCTTCCTGCCTCAAATCTCCAAAGCCATCACTTATCCACTTCAAAACAGCAGGAGAGTCACTTCTTTTTTCCTTCTCTCTCCAGAAGGAGCACAGCAGAAATAAACCTCGAGTGATAAATTATGCACCACTTTTGTGTGGCTGCCTCTTGGCCAGACGGGAAATTTTTCTCCCAAAGCCTTTTGTTTCCAGCTTTGATCCCAGTGTTGGATCCGCTCTGTTCAGCTTTCCCTTAGCATGGAGGTGAAGGGAGAGCTCACACAGGCCAAGTTCAGGCTTAGTGCAAGTCACAGTCAGATCTTCCATTAGCCTTCTCCCCTCCCCCTTTCCAACTGGAACTCTCCTTGAGTTTGAAAAGATCCTATTAAACATTTTCCAGAGGGCCTTACAGAGGATACATTATTTTGATGGATGCTGGGACTAAAGGAGGAGGATTTCTAAGTACAGTGAAATAATGGAGTTTGTTCTAATGGGTTTAAGAGATGCCCGGGGGCACCAAGTAAGTTCCTTCTCTGCAAATCAAAAACACAGAAGACCAGAAAATGGAGCTGAACAACTGAACGCCAGGAAGCGGGGAAATCAGGCTCTATTTAACTGCTGCTCTTGGTTACAGCCAACTTCAGGCTGCTTGGAAAAACAGCACACACACATCACTGGCACAAACTTAACAGGAGAAAACAAAGAGACAACAGGGGTCAAACTGGGGGTGGCAAGTAGGAGAAGGATGCAAGGCTGGGTCCCCACCCCCTACCAGAGAGTCGGATCAATTATCCTTGAATACTAACAAGATTTCTGATTAAAGAACTGCTGCTATGCAATAGAAACAGAAAGCTCCAGCAGCTGGGAGGGGCTGTCAGGCCGTAACAAAGAGACACAGAAGACTATGCTCTGCTAGGGCACACAGAGGAAGTCACCATGCTGGTAGCCAGGAGACTACCATAGTTATCATGACTCCCTTGCCTGGAGTCATGATAACACCTCACTGCTGGGAGATTTAACTCCGAAAGTAAAACTCCACCTGGACTCTACAAACCATGGGATCTGTTTTCAGGCAAGTATGTTATCTACTGGAAGCTTTGCTGGACAATAGTTCTTTACACAACCTCATCACTATAGTACAGGAAGGTGAATTCTATTCTAACTCTAACCCATTCAGGGAAAAAAATCTGGTGCTTTTTACTTCTGAGTGTTGCAACACCAGAAAGTTGCTATGAACATACAACAGCTTGAGAAACAAGATCTGTGCTGTCTTCAGTCACGCACTTTCTGACAAAACTGCAACTGGCAGTACAAACATTGAGTATGCATCTACATTACTGTCTGTTAATCTTAATGGTTTGTGACTTGCTGACTGGTGGCTAATACCAGAAGAACCTAATTACCTAAGAACCTCATGACAGAGAAAGCTTCTGTTACTACTTTTCAACTCACAGGTGTGCTAACATGGTTATAGTAGAATGCTTAATATATCTCATACCACCAGAATCAGGCTTCTGACACTTCAATTCCCTTTGTCGTCTATATTAAATTATGTAATTCCTTGATATGAGGAATTTCAGTAATTCACAATTCAGCACTACAAAAGTCAACAAACATCAGCTCCATTTGATGTTAATAAAGTCTTTATGAAAACTTATTTTCCTGCTCTTACATAGTGAGTCTCCTTTCATCTAGGCTCACAACAGCTGAGGAGATCTGCTGCTCAGAAGAAAGCCTGACAGCAGCTCAAGAGTCCTCCAGACTAAATGCACTGGCTGGAATGCTTCAGCATCCAACAGACAGTTCTGCATAAGAGAGGCAAAAAAACATGCCTGGAAAGCTGAAAAACCTGACCATGAATTCACTCACAACAGGAGGGCAGTCAGATACTCCCAGGTAATAGTCCCAGAGCAACCAGATACACAGCATGAATAAACCACAAGTCTACAGAATAACAAGCCCCTGGATCCATACACTTACTATCTTCAGTACAGGGAAATGGCAATCTGCAGACAAAAGAAAGAAAATATTCAAGGCACATTACAGTGCCCCGTTTTCACTCAACAGAGACAACAAAATTCCATAAAAGTGTAATACCTAACATAACAGCAACAGCAAAGAACTACTGGCACCACAGACACAAAAGTAAGAGCACAAGGACATCAAGGACACAAGATTCATGGATGACAATAACATTTAGTGTTTTCTGCCATGATTTGTGTGAAACACAGACAGACACTAAATCCAGTATGCCATTTAAGGGAGTGGGTTTGTTGTACTCCAGAGCCCCAGCTCTGGATGTTTTATCAGGTAAAGCCAGACATCTTCAGAGATGGTCAGTTTAAGTCTACATATATACTATTTGACTATGTAAACCCATATAAGAAAACATCACAAATAGCTAAGGTAGAAATAACAGAGGACTACAGAAATTAAGTATCCACCTTTCTTTTACATTTCTTTTAGTAACACTTTATTTACCAGCTCACCCTTTCCAACAGAGAGCCAGTAAAATTTCTGTGGTTTTATGATCTTTTGACCCTCAGCAAGAGAAATGTAAGTATTATTAAAAAGAGAAATAGTCACAAGCAGCAAAGGAATTCAATGAAGGTACAGAACATGTACTTACTATATAAACCTATTTTTAAAACCGTGACTGGCTTTTTAAGATAATATCTCTTTATCAGCTTTTATAAGTGTTATGAAGCATATATTCTATTGTGTTTAACAGTAAGTTGCATTCTAGGGCAAATGGAGTTGGCCTTGGGCAAGACAATTTCTACTTCACTTCCCACATTTACAAAACAAGGATAATATTTGCCTATTTCACAAGAGTGCACGAAGATTCGAGCGCACTATCAGACTACAGATCATTCTCAAAGAATTAATGTTTTAACTATTTTTTAATGTTAATTTCACTAGTCTGGAGAGCCTAGTTTACAAGTAAAAACAAAATGCAAATCATTTTAATTTCTTTTTCTAGTTAACATACAGCAAGTACGGTTTCTGGTTTGAAGTACAAACAACTTGATAATGTTTATACCTAACCACTTTTTCTTTTGTAACTTCAATGAATACAATGTAGAAAAACAGCTACAAGTTTTCTGAAATCACATTTTGTGGCCCACCAGAAGAGAATATCCCTCTTCAAGGTTCACAAGACACTCTGGAAATGCAAGCACTTCATGTAACTACACACCTATTAATTTTCTTGCTGCATACACCCACACTCCCAAGATACAAGAAGAGTTTCTATATTGCAGAAAACAGTGCTGTAGCACACAGCTGAAAGCTTGTGGAAAGAGAATATAAACAAAAATGACTTATATACGCTAAATAAATAAAACAATAATGCTAACTTCATACTGGAAGATTTATGCTATATCCTTTTCCACTATGTTTTAGTAGAAAGAACTGTCAAAGGCAAAGCAAAAAAACCACCACTTGTTACCATCCTGCAGCATACTGCTCTTCATTTTAGAAGTATAGGAAACGTTACTCAGTGCCATCACCACTTCGGAAGAAAGAAAGTCAAGGTAATTCAGGATGATCAAGCGATCTGTGAATATCATCCAAACTGATGATCAGCAAACCCTGGCACTCTCAGCACACTCAGGAAGTAGAACGTTATCAGCTTCAAGCTGACAATAAGAAAATGGGTGCTTTGCACTTGGCTGAGAGCTGTAGAACCAACAGCAATGCCAAGCACACGCAGTGGAAATTGTGATCCCCACAGAAAAACAGACTTCTACAGAAGTAACACATTCAGGTTTCCAACTATAAAATGTAGACAAGATGTTTCAGAAGTGAAGCTCTGATATTACCGATGTATTTTTCTGGCAGAACTCCAGGAGCCAGAACAGCAAACACATCAGCCAGACAGGTTCTGTGACATTCTGTATTTATACTAACACAGACCATCTTAACACCAGGTCCTTCTTCACTCTAGCCACCAGCAGTGCATGACACTAACATTAAATTCCTTCTCTATACCCACTTTTACCAGGAATGCACTTTTCCAAGAGCTCAAGATACCTGCAGACCTCTTTTGTTGGTTTGGGGTTTTTTTGGCACAGACTTCCCCAGTTTGAATTGTCACTATCCACTACAAAAGAGTCAAAGGTCAGTCTTGCAGACTTGTTTGCTTTAAGCTCTCCTGCACTGAGGCAGAGTAGTAAATGACCAAGTGTTTCTAACCATTTACCTGTTTGGCACCACAGCTTTCGTGGATGCTTTGTGACAGTTAAGCTGCACACCGTCCCTGCAGGTACTTTGAAAATTTTCTAGTTAAGTGCAGGAACACTGACTCATCACAAATTTTGGCATTTTCTCTGCCACCTCCATCCTGATATCTCCTCATGTTTTTCCTTGCTTCAAATAGGAAAAAGAATGCTCAGGAATTGTGTCCTTATTGCAAAATTGAGTCCTTATTGCCTTATCTTTTGATGGAGGAAAGAAGGTATTCACTTCTGGAAGCAGCTGGCACATCCAATCATAAACTTACAGTCATCTGACAAGAGGATACACGAAAGTGCAGTGATGGAAAAACTACTTGAAAGAGAAACAAGTTGCCATAAAAAAAAGCATCCTAGAGACATCAAGGAACAACCACCTACTAGCAAACTTGCATTTTACAATCAGACATCCCCCACATGGCTGTTAACAGCCCAGACACATTAACTAGGAGCACCTGGGTAACAGTCAAAATAAAACACATCCAGATCTGTACCAACACTAAGATCTATCTTTTAGATCCTTCTCACTCCTAGAGGGCAGCTAAGTATCTGTGTGGCATTTGGGAACTCAAGAGTACTTCTGGCTCCTAAAAAGCAGGCTTTCTGATACACAGAACTACAGCCCTCTCTAGTCAGTCTATCGAAGCTGGTTTAGCACATTCTTCAAAGCTGCCTGCAATTAGGTTTCTTGTTAGAAGAGAAATAATAATACTTGAAACCCAAACTCCCTATGATTGTGCCCCAGGGGCAATACTTGGAGAAGGATGGAGGTCAACAGCACTACTGTAAATGCTTCCTGTAATTTCAGAGTAGCATAGGAGAAAACGGATGGGTGAAATTATACAGCAGCTGCTAAAGTAGTGAAGGGAGAGAAATGAGGTACGTACCTCCTCTCCACAACCCTCCCCCAAAAGCCTTCTAACTCTTTATAAACAATACTGCGAACCATTTAGATGTTTTCTTCTCCACCGGGCGCACTTGTAAAATAAAGAACCATCGTACAAGACGAAGAAACAGCAGATGCCAGTTGATAGAGCAACCACAAAGCTAAAGTTTTCATGGCGAGACTTCATGGGACTACCTCTCGGCTCTCTAAGAGCGCAGCGAAACCCTCCCCTCGTCACTATTTTTGGTACCACTCCTGCTCTGGCTCCGCTGTGCCAGGGCGCTGCGGGAGGACTCCCAGTCCCCGGCGAGGCGAGGCAGGTAGCCCGGGGGGCCACCGCGGAGCCGGGCTGTACCTTTAAGGGGCCCGTCGCGGCGGGTGCGCGGCTGCATTCCTGCTCCGGAGCGGCGGCTGTCCCGACACGCCGGGCACGGCAGCCTGCGAGGCAACCTGCGCGCCCGCCCCGGCCCGGCCCGCCGCTCGCACTGCGGGAACAAAGCCCGCGCCCGCCGCCAAACTTCCGCGGGGGGCAGCGGCCGCGTGGGCGCTGCGGGCTCTCCGCTGGGGAGAGCCCGCTGGCCAGGGCAGCGCCTCTCCGCGCCCCGCGCTCCGGCCTGCCGGGGCACTCCGCCGGCTCCAGCCCGCCGCGCCGGGGCACGGCGAAGGCGAGAGCCCCGCGTCCGGGCGCGGGACGGGACGCGGACAAAGCGCGGCGGCGGCGGAGCGGCGCGGGGCAGGGCTCCCCGCCCGGCGGGCGCGGGCAGGTGAGCGGTGCGGCCGGGCAGGGCTCTCCGCCCGGGCACGGATCGCCGCCGCCGCCGAGCCCGGGACGGCAGCTGGGCCCCCCGCGCTGCCGCGGGGCAGAGCGTGCCGCGGCAGCCGCTTACCTCTGGAGCGGAGCAGCGCTCCCAGCAGCACCAGCAGGAGCTGCGGAGGCGCGGGCAGGAGACACCCCCCGCCGCGCCGCCTCATGGTGGCAGCGCCCCGGCCCCGCGCCCGGGCCGCCCGCAGCGACGTCGCGGGCTCCTCCGGTGAGGAGCGCCCCGACACGACCACCGCTCACTCCGTCCGCAGCCGCGGCAACTCCGGGGCCGGGGGCTCCCTCCCCGCTCCGCCCGCCCAGGCCCGGCCCCGAAGGAGGAGCCGCGTCGGGGCAGCCCCCGCCCCGCTCCCCCCAGCGCCGAGGCACTTCGCAAACTTTCGGCGCGGCAGAGGCGGTCCCGCGGCCGAGGCTCCGCGGCGAGACGAGCACCTCTCTTCGCCACCCCGTGGGGCCGCCGCGGCGAGACCCCTGGGCTCGTCCAGAGCCCCCAGACCCCCTCACGCCTTGCCCCGGGTGCGGCTCCCCCTCTTGCCCGCGGGCGGGGAAGCCCTTCCTAAAGCGGCTCCGGTGCTCGGCGCCGTCGGTGTCGGTTCTCCCTGTCCAACTCCCGTAGCACCGCCAAAGAACACTGCCCCGGGCTCTCGGCTGCCCGCCGCAGGGCTGCCCGGTATCCTCCGGTCCCCGTGCGTTGCCACCGCTTCCCGACTTGTGCCAGCTCTACCCAGGACAAATCGCAGAGCCCTTCTCCCCGTCCCGTCCCCGTTTGCCAAACTCCCTTCGAAAGGGAAACATTCACGAGCCCTTTGCCCAGCATGCATGTTGCTACCTTTGCGAAACGTCTGACTTTTCCCTCCGTTGGTGAAAATATTCTGTTGTTTGGGGTTTTCCTTATAGCCGCGGTGTCCGAAGATAGCTGACTGTGTATGAATCTCAGATACTCTAAAAAAAGATCTAGGGTCGTTTCCTGCAGGAGTAGAAATTAATACTTGGACAATTGGCTTATGTGCCTTCTGGTCTGTGCTGCTTTAAAAAGCAGACGGGTTTTTACTGGAGATCACCCTTAGAGCCACTTTTATGATCTTCTTGGCATGATTTGACATTTTAATTCATAGGGTTGACAATTCAAGGAACTGTTGCTAAATAATTAATCTCAGTTGATTTCAAAGTGTTAACTTGAACAGAAAGCTGACTTGGATAGTCCAAACCCTAGACCAAGGGGAAGATGAAAATTTTGTCAAATCGACACCAAAGGGCCAGTTATAGAAATGGTCTTATTTAAAGCCTTCCCATAGATGAATCCAGAGGAAGCTGCAATTAATCCCATCCTTTAAACAATCACAAGAGTAAGAAAACAGCACAGCATGTGATTGAGAGAATTATGCCACTCCTATTAATTAAGTGTAAAATGGTGAAGACAAGGGGTATTATTAAAAATGTCAACGTAAAATTAAAACGGGGACTGAGTCTTGACAAATCGTGCTCAGTGAAAAGAGAAAATAATCCAACACAGCTTCACTGAGAACTCCCAAGAGCAGGAACAACACAAGAAACAGTAAGCAGCAAACCACGTTTAAATCTACTGTACATGGACACCAAGATTTTTAAAAACAGACTTTTTTCTTTATATGCAGAACCACTGCTTCAAGATAGGAATAGATCCACATTACCGCAATAGTGCAATAGCACGTAGACTATGGCATTGAATTCTATGTATTTGATAGGCAAAGTGTGCAAAGTTGCAGAAGATTAACAAATACACGTAGTCAAGAGGGACTGGTTGAGGTGGAGAGATTAAAAAACTTCTCTGTTCTAATATTGACTTGGAATCAGTGACAGACTGAGGCACAGAAAGTATACACAATTATTGTAAAGTAATAAACTCCGAGATATCAGAGCTTAAGATGGTTGAAGGGGAAGAATTTTGAATAGTGGATTAAAGTTAAGAGAGCGAAAACAACAACCTCACACTGACTGGTGGCTGGCTGACTGGCTAGAATGCAAAACCCTCACTGTATCTCCCTAAAATACAGAGCAACATAACCAAAATTCATTTAAGTTTATATTTTCTACTAAGGCTAGATCATAAGGCAGTATAACTCAGAGAAGTCCTTCGAACTTCAGGCTCACAGAAGCTTTTAGACATTTAGGTGCTGAAGTACTGAATGTGATAAAGCTCAGTCTCAGGGCCCAGAACTTCCTGATAATTATATACTTAGGTAATGGAACAGTCAGCTGTTGAGATGAGTATTTTCCTGTGTTTGAAACAAAAGTCTCTTGAAAAATATTGTCCTAAATGCAAATGAATTCACTTGTTAGCTCTTCAGTTCTTCTCTCCCCAGGGAACAAATGTTTTTGCCCACTTTGTTAAAGTGCTTACCAGTCCTCTGCATTCTGCACTGTATTCTGGCAAATCACTTTCCTCGCTAAGCTCAAATTCCTTAAACTATATCTCTGTCTTATTAGTAATTTTGAAATCCCCTGGTGAAATGTTAGAGAAGCACATAGTATTACCTTTCACAAAAATCTTCTAAATAGGTTGAACAGATGAAAATTTATATTATAAACTTCTCAATTACCTACCTGTTGATACTTTGATTGAATACAGCCCTGATTACACGTGGGATCTTTGAGGAATAATTGTAAAGTAGATTCATGCAGTGTAAAATGGATATTTATGGTAAAAGCAGAAGAGTTGCTAAATAATGTTGGTAAAATTTAAACATGTGCTTTGGTCTTGCCTCTTTCAGACCAATAACTTTAGGACTATGTAAATATCAGAGTACACTTCAACCTGTGAACAAGGTAGGTACTTGTTTCTACCCACACCTGTGAGGGAGGAACATCATGAAGTAAACTGTAATAATTTATAGATCACTGATAAGTGATATATAACACAAGTATTGTAAGACAGATGAGAAAGAATTAATTAAAATATAATTAACAATTAATTTATATTACAACATGCCCAAGCAAAAAAACCTCCACCAGTCATTATAAATGGAACAGGAAGAAGATTATCCTAATAACCATTTTGGGACGTAATTCAGACACACCCCCTCCAAAAAAATTAGAGAAATAAACCAATCCAATGATAGAAAATAAGTGCCATGAAATAATACTAATAGTTTGCATCATTTTCAGGGTGATTTTAAATAACAAATCTGTCCTGTGTCAGGAAAAAGACAACCAAGAACATGGTTTCACTGGAAAAAGAAGAAAGAAAGGGACGAGAACCAGGTAGGATTACTAGAGAAAATGCACTTTATCTATTTTGAAACTGCAAAGATCTTAATAAGAGGTTTAAAGAAAGAAAGAGGGAAAAAAGAGAAAAAAATGGTCTAAGTCTTACCTATCAAAGTATTTTTAAAGGATTCAAATGAGCTTTTCCTTGCCAAGATGCTTCTCCACACCTCAAGTTTCCTAGAAGAGAATTACACATTGGGTGGCTTAACTGTTGTGTTCAGAAAGGTTTGAAGCAATCATGTTTTAAATATTTGAGGTAAAATGAATTCATTTACTAGAATGAAAAACACACACGAAAAATGGGCAAAATGCATTTGTGCTAAACCAAGTTCCCCTTTTTAAGTAATGTAAAGCTCACTGTGTGAACAGAAGGCAACAGACATGATACACCTTGTATGGTTTTTGGCATCATCTCAAAAGACACTTTCATAGAATGACATTTTAAATACAGATATGGGGAGGTGCGCAAGCGTCTGATAGAAGGAAACCACAGTGGTCATTAGTCATTATTCATCAAAATGCACAGGCACCACAGATCTATTTCAAGATATGTCCTGAGTTTTGTCTGCTGTGTTCACTGACAACTTAAATGATGCAATATTTATGCTTGTAAAATCTGTGCTACAACAACTGATAACCTCAAAACAAAGGCAAAGGGCTGCAAATACTAGGAAGGATGAGATCAGACACCCCAAATCCTATCAACAAATTGGTCAGGTTGTCCAAAAACCAAAAAGGAAAAATACAGTAGTGTGAAACATACTATTCTTGGGAAATAGAATGAAAAATGAATAAACTGCACTGAATTTGGGACTAGACAGAAATACAGCATCATAGGGTTGTACAGATAACAAACAATATAAACCAACAGTGCAGTACCACTGCCAGGAATGTGTTTAATTCTGGAACTCCTTAACAGGTGTGTCATATATGAGACAATTTGATTTCTTAATTTCACATAGTACTGAAGCCCCAGTAGCATACTCTGGCTGGTCCTGGCTGAACGCCCCAGAAACATAAAAACAACTGAAGACAAACAAGAAAATAATAAGAACAAGAAATGTATAAATCAAACCCTTTGAGAAAAAGCTGAAAGAATTAGGTATGCCTAATCAAGAAAATAAAAGCTTAAAGCCAGATGCAGCTTTCTGATATATAGAAGAGCTAATTACAGAGGTGTTGATCAGCCATCCTCTATGGCTCCAGTAGCAAGACATGAAAGAGTCAACCTGATTTGCAATAAGAAATGCTTAAAAGATTTTGCTGATCAGCATTCCAACTGAGACTTTTTCAACAATGGAGCAGACTGTCTAGAGGAACTATGGAATCTCTTTTACTGGATTTTTATAAGAACACAATTTGATAAGCATGCTGGTACTAGCCTTGATATGTTTAGTCTTGATGCAGTACAGAATGGACTAGGTGATCTTTTGGAACCCCTACTAAACTTGGGTTTCACAATGGATATAGTTCAGGAAATTCTCACTGGAAAGATAATTACAAAGTCTGCACTGATTGATCAAATTCTGTTTTACTAGTGAGCTCCACTAAATAAACAGAAAAGTGAGGAAAACAGCAAAATGTTCCCAACAGAGCTCTAAGTTCAAGATAAATCACAAGTATCAGACCATGAGATTTTCCAGTGGCCCTTTTAATTTCTACAGTTATTTCACTGGTACATTACCCACATCAGTTCCCTCTTCCATATCACCAGTGAACTAAAGAGGTCGTAGCTAGGATTATCAGGTAAGTTAAAAGTCAGTTTTTACCCATACATGGGACAGTTGGGTGTCCAACTTCACTGATGGACATGTAAAGAAACAATTTAATTTTCCAAAGAGCTGAGGGATTGACAGCTTTTGCATCTGGTTACCTAGTTTGTAAATTATGGTCTCTGTGTTATATACATTAAATGAAATTTTGGCATTGATTTATATTTTGTTATCACAAAATATAAAATTGTTGCCTTCCTTTAAGTTTTCTAAGTACTGGCACTACTGCTGTGTACCCAGAGATGCTCGTAGGTGTCATAAACATTCAAATACTGTCACCATTGTCCCCTACAGTGTTTCTCAAGTTACTGCTCACTTATTCTTAATAAAACCAAATGCCAGTCTTCTGCAGTGTTACCACAATTGTTTTCATTTACAAAAATATAAAATTCAGGTTAGTAGGTCAGAGCTTATGTGTTACCTAATTTTCTTCATCTTTCATTTCACTGCTGCTTTCTAAGCATTTCAATTGCATATTTGTTTTGGGAAACTTTATGATCATCTCATGGACCACTATTAATTCTACTTTGCAGTGCAGACCAACAAAACTAAAGATTACAGTAAATGGCTACATTCAAAAGACATATAAAGAATCTTGCAAAAGGTCCTTTGTAATGTAATGACCAAAGTACAGATTCATCTAACCCCACCCCTTTTCATGTGTGTCTTGAAGGTGGGACAGAAACCAACCTCCAAGGCCCTTTAATCTTTCACTCTAAGAAAAAAAAAGACAAAAAAAAGGAAACAAAACCATAAGTGAATTGACTCTCAAAATAGGGGAAAAAAAACCCCCAAAACCAAACAACAAACCAAAACCAAACCAAACCTTTCTTCTTTGAGATGGTAGCTCTTCCTGTGTTTTTGAAAGCTGGTTCTGCTCCTTCTTTTGCTGGTTCCCTATCATTCTCTGTGTAAAAATAATGCAAATAAACACCCTCTTCTATTCCTGATGAGACTCCTCCCTGCAGTGAAATGGCAATTATCCAGGCCTTGCACAATGTCTGCATTGCAAAGGTAGCCTATGGCCTACCCTTAGGAACTGCACAGCTTAATACCTTGACTCTGGCACACAAAAAAAGGAAAAGAGGAAAAGCTTAAAAGGAAAATGTTCTCTTAAAAGCCAGCAAAAGAAGAATTCAGTTTGAAGACAGAAGCCTAGCCACCTTTATTCCCCAAACACAGTCAAATGGATAAGTAGCAAGTTGTGTCTCCTAAATTAATTTTTGACTCCACAGAGATGTATTTTCTGAAGAACTGAAGACCTGTGTCTTTCTTTGACTTCCAGCTATTAATGTAGTTTGCTATTATTTGAGTCTCTGGACTCAAATAAGAAGTTTGTAGTAAAAATCAATCACACAATCAGAAAGAAAGGTGACCTTATATCTCAGTATGTGGAATATCTTCAATGGACTGACTTTTCCTTTCTTAAAAAACTTAGAATACATAAATTGGGCCTGTAAAGAAACAAGTAGTCATGGGAATAGATACGAAAGACACAAACACATCTTTCTCTCTGCTCACACACCTTTCTTGCTTGCAGAAGCCACTATGGAGATGTAAAAATGTAGACAGAATTATAAAGAGCATTTTCTTTTTTGAAGATGACTCACTTCTAATACTTTATTGGCATGATAGGTCTGGCAAGCACTGCCAACACAAACAAGATATAACCCTTGAGTGTTTCTGATAAGATGTCAACCATCTGCTTTCCTGTCGGGTGGCTGAATCAGAGATACCTCTTAACACCTCTCCCTCTGTCATACTACTGTTGATAAATGTGAGTGAGCGAACAAATTAATTGCTCCTTACGAGCACTGGGTGAGACCTGAATAAAGGCACAGGTGGAAGCAAGATCCAGACTTGCACACTCCCTCCGCATGAGTCACCCACATGTGTGCACACACATCCAACCTCCCTCCCAGTCACATATACTTGTGTCCATATCATTGCAATTTTAGGATTTTGGAACTTAACACATTAACATGATATTGGTATTCTAAGAGTTTAAGGTAATCTGGGTTTGTGTATTGTGTTTCCATTTGTGCTTCATTCTAGGTCAGCAGAGTTGTAGGAAACTCTGTCAGAGACTTGAGTGAGCAAAACCCAACACTTTTAATGCACAGGGAACACCATGTCATAGAGACTACAGATTTCTCTTGTGTCTGTTTCACATAACTTAGAGCACACTGAGTATGTTTAGTAAGTATCAGAAATGGACTCTAGCCACAGAATTTGAGAGAAGCTCTGAACAACATCTAAACTTTACATATTCAAGGAACACCTCTTCCTTCACTTACACAGTGTAAAATTTAACACTTTCAGTTAGAATCTTAAGGATATTTTCTTAATATCTACTATTATTATGATATTCAAATGCAGAATGGTCAATCTATTTTACTGTGGTATAGAAACTAGAAGGATAAAGTTAACAAATTAAAAGAAAAACTTAAAAACGTTCCTCAGATAAAACTTAATTAGGTCTTAATTTTCTATTATATTCTGACAAATGTTCCATGCTTCCTCTTGTCTGTTTAGAATTAATTGCCATAATCTTAATTTACTGTTTTGGTCTCACTTGGTTTCCATTCTCTCTCAGTAAGTGATTTGCTTCTCTTCCTAAGTACTCCAACCATTATATCATCGTCTGGTCTCTATCTTCTCCTCTAGTGACTCCATAAAGGTGTTACTCTTGAAAACACCTTGTGCATTATGTAGCAGAAAGGAAAAAACATTCATCACTATGTCCTCTTATATTATGGAGTGATACACCATGATACTGATGTTTTTCAGCTTTTGCTGGAAAAATATTTTGACTGCAACTCCTATACAGTGGCAGGGTTCTGCAGTGCTGTCTTCCAAATGCTCTTTTGTGTAGCTAACAGACAGAATTAGGAATTGTTTTGCAAGAATTCCACTATTTTAATGAATCTGTGATCTCCTTCTTCTTTTGTTTTCTTGGTTTTTTCCCTTGATTCCATCATTTGCTTTTCCATGCAGATGTTACAAGGCAAAATATTTTCAGAGTACTTTGCATGTGATTAATCTCTGTTCTGCACACAGAAAATTACGTACCTTTCCCATCAGAGCTGGCCACTGCAGCCATCAGAGTTACTGCTTCACTACATCCCCAGACACAGCAGCTCACTCCCACTTAGATTTGCCTGCTCTCTTGCACACTCACAGAGCCATTTACTTATTATAATTTTCTCACACAGACACCTTGTCTAATGGATAACAGAGTCTGGCAGCTTATGTTTGCAAGGAACATTCGATTAGTAGAAACAAAGAATGAAAATTGCTGGCCTTTTTGGGTTACCCCCCAGGATGAGCTAAGCCTTGGCTGTCAGAAATGCTTCCCATGCCAGAATTTCATAGTGATATTTATTTTTACCAGTCATTTTAGACTTTTTTTTTTGTTTGGCATGTGAGATGCTGCAAACTCTGCCAGAAATGACTGTTTTTCTTCTCTGCATCATTAGTGGGGCAGCATTCCAACAGAGAAGGGTCACTCACTTGGTACTTAAGTACTTTTAAAGATGTTGTCCTTTCCTTCCTGATGAGATAATGGGAACAAAAACTGGAGGAAGGTCTTTCAACAGTTTGCTCTTACAAAAAAGCCAACTTTGCTTGCTAAACACTAAACTCAAAATCAGAATTTGGACAGTGCATTTAATACATGCCAGGAATCTATTATACAACTTGCAGCTACCATTAATTTGAAACTGAACATGTGGCCTCCATGAGCCACAGAACCTGTCATACTGCTATTCCCTTTTCTCATAAGCACATCACTCAGAATTCAAAAATAGTCCTATGACTGAGGAGTAGAAGTATATTTCAAGGGTTTTTTTCCGCCATCAACTTGTATTGAAAATACAAGGATCCTGGAGCTTGCTTAGACCTAAATCATCAAGTGAACATTAAGTACAGATGTCAAAATCAGATCAGATATCTCTTTACTTTCTTTCTGTCCACCAGTTCAAAAGGGAAAATAAAATCTCAGCATTAAAATGCAGTCAAACTAGTAAATAAAATAGAAATTATGATGGCATCATGTTCACATCACAGTTTCCTGTATGGTGATGACATCTTACTAGTTAAGTATATTCCTGACTTAAGACTTGCAGGTACAATTACTGGAGTCACAGTCAAGCTCTGTAATGGTACAAATGCTGGCTGCTTAAGAGAGCTGCTGCTGTTACCATGTTCTATAACTAGCTGGAAAACACATCGTTGTTTCCAGAATTCATCTTGTGGCAGATGTTAGGAGAGAGCAACTTTGTGAATCTTACTTCCCTAAAGATCTTAAAGAACAGTGTAAGTCCTATCTGCTTGTCTAGGTTTTACCTGAACAGGTAAACGAGTATTAATACTGCATTATTTGGGAAAAAGAATTCATTTACTTGTGCAAAACCATTGTGCTGTAGGTAAACCAGATAAACAGTTCCTTCAGTTTGAGAAGACTCAGATTAAGAGAAGGACTAGAAATACTGGATCTTTTTCTGCAAATTGCTCCTGAGGAACCAACAGTATAAAAATATGGATTTCATCACATAATTTCATGGTGGTTTTGGCTGACTTTTTATTTATGATAATCTTATTTTTAGTGCATGTTTTTAGAGATTTTGATCATAATTCATATAAATAATTATTAAATCAAAAATTTAATGAGAGGATTTTATGGGCTTGCAACTGACTAATAAGTGAATCATCCAGCTTCAGTGCCATTGATTTTTAAAATTACTTATATAATAAAATTCTAATTTCGCTTACAGGATTTCCAATAATTTACATAAATAATAGCATGTGAAGCTCTTATTCTCCATTTCTTCAGATCTCTCCTCAAAATTTATCTCTGCTACTGTGCCCAAAATAACAGATTATCAATTAAGATTGACAGTTGTTTAAGTCAATGTTTTTCTCCTCACAGTATAATTTGTTTTTCATGTGTCTTTTTGTTATCACACCTGCAATTTTATTAACTATTATGTAGAAGGAAAAGCTCATCTGGAAAATATGTGGGAAGCCTCGAAGAACACAAAGCATTATCAAACTCAAAAAAGCTGAGTTCTGCACAAGACAGGCTCTTAGCTAACCATGTTTTAAAATAGGATAAAGCTTTGGATGCTCAAAGGATAAACAAGAAAGGCTAGAAACATTTTCTT
This sequence comes from Eopsaltria australis, assembly GCA_034509425.1. Classification (NCBI taxonomy): domain Eukaryota; kingdom Metazoa; phylum Chordata; class Aves; order Passeriformes; family Petroicidae; genus Eopsaltria; species Eopsaltria australis. The sequence goes on from JAVTVJ010000241.1 coordinate 5,840,376, forward strand.
AGTGTTTCTATGAAACTGTCTTACATTGGTTTCATAGTCAGATGGAACAATACTGAAGACTGCCCACAGCTTAGTTCTTTGTACATTGTAGCTGTAATACTTAAAGCAACATCATTTCCAACAGACACCTGAAGAAAAAAAAGTTTGTTTCCTCTAATACATTTAACAGGCTGTATTGTAACTACCTTAGCAATAATTGTTAAAATTCTAAGCAAATGAAAAATTTCATTCCAAGAAAAGTAATAGAAGCCAGACAAAGTGACTCAGTCTGTTTAAAACAAGGCATTTCCTCTGGAATTTTATTCTTGATATCTAGTCCTGTTTATTATTCTATATAACACTCTCTCTGAAAGAGGAGCTGTTTCTCAGGAGAACTTTGACTAATAAAAGGAAAATATTTCAGTTCAACATTGATGGTATAATTTAGGAAGATGACCATAAAATCAGCAGAGAGTAAGCTAAGCAATTAACATAGTGGGGGCAAAGGATGTGGTTCTGGAGAAAAACAAATCTGATTTTAGCTAAGTTGCTGAGGAACACTTACAAAACTTACACAGAAAAGAGGTTTTCAGTCCACGCATCTTAACATAATAAAGACATTTTATTTCATGACAGAATTTAAATTACACCACTAACTATTTTCAAACTTGAGGTCACATGGACTTTTATATAACTAAGTTAGCCCAGTTTACTAAACGTATGATTTCTGAAATTCTACTTAAACCACACTTCAAAGTGAATTAAGCTAAATCAAATCCAGGTCACATTAAGTCTGAAGGAGGGTGTGCACAAAATGTACCAAAGTAATCCAACTGATCCTTCTTGAAAGACTGATTTGGATACCCAAATGTCCTGGTAAAAGTAGCAATTTTAGTTAAGGGATGTAAGCACCACCATGATTCCCAGGGTAGATGGTAAAAGTGTACTCCATAGGCTTGCCCTAAAGTGAGATCTGTACCTCTGATAATCTACCAAGGGGCTGTGACAGGGAAAAAAAATTTTTTTCGCCATCATTCTTCCAGCTGGGTCCAAAAAGAACATTAAGGCCTTGCTGGATGTGCCCCCCTGGGGGCAGCTATTAAACCTGCAGATGGTTTCCAGTGGCCCAGAAAAGCCTTCTCAATTTATTAAAATGCACTAGTCTAGGGTTCTAAAATCAAGTTGGTAAAACAAACTTAACACCTATGGCCAGGCTGGCAGCATTTCTCCCTTTTCAGGTCATGAGACTGAGGGAATAGGTGATTGCTGCTGATCTGTTATATCACCTAATCCTGGCTCTGGCAAGGCCAGGGAGAAATAATAGGAAACAGGGAAGTCTATAAATGGCTCAAGAAATGACATCTTGGTTTTATATAATTTTCTTTGCATTGTTAACAGTCAGGCACAACTGCTACTGAAACACCATTATTAAAACTGCAAATGGGATCAGTGTCCAAAAGGTTTCCCTTGGCCAGTCTGAAGGAAATAACAAAGTCTAACCCGTAGAGACCAAAGAGTAAGAAGTGAAAAAAGAGGGGGGGAAAATGCCAAAGGAAAAACCAGACAGATGTCAGAATTAGTATTCTAAAACTGTACTTCAAAGGCTAAATTCTGGTTTACAGAAATGGTTTAAACAACCAAAAGGAAACAGTGCACAACCTGTGGAACGCTTCTACCAGCTCAGCTGACCAGCAGTACAGAAGAGGTTTTTAAACACCAGTGACACTGTTTTTGTGTGCAACAACATAATCCTGTGTTTCTTCATTCTGCTTGAATCCACTTCCTTTCTAAATTCTGCTGAATTTCTGGGCTCAAAAATATCTTGTATCAATGTATTCTGTGATCTAATTGTATCTATTACTAAAAAAATCCCATATTTAAATTTATAGCCTATAACAAAATGCACAAAGTGCAAAACTGAACAAACTGGAGTTTTGAATGAGTTTCACTGTAGCACAAGTAATTTTAGATAACATAATTTCATATGTTATGCCTATCCTCTTTAAGACAGTCTTACATTTTTTCAATCATTCTTCACGCTTCTCACTGTCTGCTCCCTAAACTATTCTCTCTGCTCATCTTCAAAATATTTATATTTAAGCCATATGCTTTTAAAGACAGAACAGAAGACAGAGGAGTGGTCCAGGCAATCTTATGTGGGATATTAATTGTTAAGTTATAACATCCTGTTTGCCCTTTTTTAATGTGGCTGCCCTTTAAATATAGATTAAAGTTGAGTTGCCAATGCCTCAGCATTTTCCTCTAGTGGAGTAAAGGCAAATCATATGCGTGTACAAATGGTTCATTTAATTTCTGTCCTTTTGCATTTGTCATTAAAAACATACACAACATTTGCAGTCCCTTTTTTTTTTTTTTATTTTTTATCCCCATCATTACATCCTGGGCTGGTATTTTTCTAATGGTGATGAAAGAAAGTGCGAAGCAGTCTGGGAATATTAGCCACATCATCTTCTGGGAAAGAGGAGCCCAGGTGGCTTGCTTCCAGTCACATGAAGAGCTCTGCCTCTCCTACATCCCTGGTACAATGGCCATTCCCAGACAAGCTCCCAGCCAAGAACAGAAAGAGCCCTGTGACTCAGGACATTTCTGCGCATTTCTACTTGAATCTACAGAAGGGACAATTCCTGATGCTCCCCTGAGCACAAGGGATGCAAAAATGCCAGCTGTGGAATGGTATAGGCAGAAGGACACAACTTTAAAGGATCTCTTCGGTCATACTTTCAGTTGTTGCTGTCTGAGACAAGGCTGCTGCACACTAACTTCATTAACCCAGGGAAGAGGTCACAGCCCCAAGCCTGGTGGAGTTCAAGAAGGGTCTGAACAATGGTCTCAGGCACATGGTGTGATTCCTAAGGTGTCCTGCGAAGGGCCAGGAGCTGGACTCGATGATTCTGATGGGTCCCTTCCAACTGAAAGGAATGAGAGACTTGTCCTCACAAACTGTGAGTTTGCTGGTAGATAAAAGTAGCACTGGGAGATAAAAGAAACAATGGGGAGGATTCCACTGATTGATGAATGGAACAAGGGAGATTTGCATTTACAAACAAAGGTCTGCTGATAAATAAACCCGAATATCAGAAAATGAAAGAAACAATGAGAAGAACCATGAATTCCATAAGGAATTCCACTGAGTGACACAAGGCAAGGACAAAGGGCGGGGATTATACATTAGAGGAGGGTCTTAGGCGTTCTGAAGTCTCTACCTCTCAAATACCTGAGTCAATGAGGAGAGAGAGAGGGACATGCGGCCGGGAAATTAGGATAAAAAAGAGGCTGCATCCTCCAAAAATTTGAGAGACCCCAGGGGAAACGCCCCATGGCCTCTCCCTTTATTCAAATAAATAAATAAATTCCTCTGTCTCCTTTTTGGACATAAACTTCTAGTGTTTGTGGATTAATTTTCCTCACGCAACTCAGCATTTACCATGTTTTTAACTTATTACAATTCATCTTCAAATTAAGGTCTTTCCCCCACAGCTGTTGTCCTAAATAACCCCTAGCAGAAGACACCTTAAATTAGACAACTTAAATCTAATCAGAATGACCTTACACGAGCCTCCTCTTGCTATTTCGGCTCTTCAGCCTGACTCCCTCTTCTTTCCCCCTCTGAGGCGTCCCCCGGCCCTGGAGCAGCCGCCCAGGGCATCGCCCCCCGCGGCCCCGCACAGCCCGCTCCTCGGGGCGCTGTCAGCGGGCTCCGGGCCCGCTCCCGTCCCGGGCTCTCTCCCAGCCTCGCCCCAGCGCCTGAGGGCACGGCGGGGGCGGCTCTGGGCGCGGAACTGTGGCGGCGAGGGGCGTGTTCCCAGCCGGGGAGAGCGGCCGAGCAGCGCCGGGAGCGTTGGGCGCCTTGGAAACGGGCGGAAGCCGGCAAGGAGCGGCAGGAGGAGGATGCTGAGCCCCGAGCGGCTCTCGCTGCCCGGGCCCGAGTACCTGGGTGAGGAGCGGCGCGGTGGGGCGGGGCAGCTTCCTGAGGGTTCTCTCCCCGTGATGTGCTGCGGCCCGGCACGGGGAGGGCTCGGCGGGGCCGGGGTGGCTGCGGCCCGGCCCGGCCCGTCCTTCCCGGGCACTGCTGAGGCTGGGCCGGGCTGAGGGGGGTCGCAGCGGCTCCATGTGTGCCTTGGCTGGGCAGCGGCAGCACCGGGCCGTGTCAGAGCGGGGCTGTCGGACGCTGAGGCGGGAGGGCTGCAGAGCTCTCTCGGGCACGGCGAGCATCCCCCCGGTGCCCAGAGGTGTGGTCTCCGCGAGCAGGCGGCTGGAGCTGAGCTGCCGCCTCCTCCTCTGTCCTCCTTGGCGATGTGAGTAGTGGCAAGCGGCGTCCAGCCTTTCTGTGATAGACTGCACCCATTACCAACCTGTTTTGCTCACGGATCTACGTGAGCATCCTTATTTTATGCTCGTTTCCCAACATATGGGAAGGAGTGCTGCTCTTCTGTTGTGAGATGGTTCGAATGTTAACTTTTGTTCTGAAATAAGGTAGCATCGGTAATATTTCCTACATAAAATAAACATCTTTTATCCTGTGAAGCAGCTACTCCTTTGAAGACTACATGCTTTCTAAGCTGGCTGTAACGGCTTGATATTCCAGGAAACTAAGGAGCAAGGTGATTTGATGTTAATGTGTCAAATAAAAATAATTAGGATGGAATAAAGTCAATATGACTTCATTTAATTGCTGAAGAGAAGAATTACAAGTAGTAAGCATTTGGATTGTGTTCAAGAGGCTGTTTGTGAGGTGAAACTCTTCAGCCATTATTTCCTAGGCCTAAGAGACTGTTCGGTAATAACTCTTATAAAGGTCTACATAATTTTCTGTTGTTTTCTTGTGCAAGGGAAGGTCAGAAATGGAATGGATTGGTTTGTGCTACTTGTTCCATCATGATTTTGCCGTTTCAAAATGGAACAAGAGTATAGAAACACTGCTGTAAATGGAAAACGTGTCTTGTAGGGGACTGAAAGAGTTTTGTTTAACCATTTAAGCAATGGAGTGATCTAAGTCATCTTAGAGTAGAATCTCATTTTGCTGTTCCTGTCAGGCTGCTGTTAGGGTGCTTTGTGCATACCTGCATAACTGCAAAGTTGTTCTATGTCAAGGAAGCTCAAGGCAGAAATAGGTTTGTTTACTGCTCTATTCAGGGTGACTCTCATGGGACTCACTTTGCTGAAGTTCTTATTGCTGATTTCAGTCGTGGAGCTTTGGGTGTTTGAGAGCAGCATCCCAGTGCCATGGAGACACACTAGACACACCCTTTGGGTTTGTGCTATTCTGTCACACCACCTCAGCATTTTCAACATGTTAATAGAGAAGTTCATTACTTTTCCAGAGTTGCCCTAGGTTGAAACCTGCAAAATGTCTTTTTCTTAATGAGTCAACTTGGTTTTAGGTTCTTGTTATTGTTTTTAATGAAATAGGCACTTTTAATTGTGTGAAACTTGTTAGTAAGTGTTGAGTCACTCAAAACCATCTAGGAAGGAGACTAAAAATACTTAAAGTGTGAAAATAAACCAGTTTTCTGTTTCACGTCTGAAGGTAAGACATAAGACTTCTTAGATGTCCAAGACTGTTGGCTGCAAGTAGCTTTACCAGCCACGTAAGTGAGCCTTCTTTTTTCTCTGTTCCTCATGCTGGTTTGGAATTCCCTTTTCATTTGGTACAACTTTCTAAATTATTCCGACATTGGGGTCAGAAAAAGACGTGACCATGTTAGGTTGAGGAATGACTTGTACAAGAGTCTGTTCTGTTCATCACTTAGTATACCTTGGGTTTAGATTGCAGTTTCTGTTGGCTACTAGAGGGGGGGAAGCATATTCTTATTAGCTATAAATGTTACCAAAACCAATGTTTCTGACTTCGTGAGACTTTGTAATTTACCAAACTGCTCACAGATCCGAAGGAATTTAGTGTGTATTAGCAGTAGGAAAGTGCTTAAAAACCAAACCAAACCAACCCCCAACTCTCCCTCCTCACACCCCAAATAAACACACCTCCCCACATGTTTTTACATTGGCATTCTGAAATCACCATTATTTGGATTGTTCTATTGTGCACCTTCAAGTCTTGTTAATACAGTTGTCTGAAGTGGGGCTTTAGGGAACTGTGGTGAATTTTGCTTCCTGTAATTTCATTCTGAAGGTGTGTTGCCCTAGCTTGCCACATAAGGTGCTCTCTGAGTCTCACAGATCAGATGACCCTGCCTTTTCTGAGCTGGAATGGGTAACTCCCCCAAACCCTTCTTCCCCTCTTCCCTTTTTCATTATCAAAACCAGGCCAACACAGAAATTGAGCAGCCAGAATAACATAATGTGCTTTTTGCTATGTTATTCCCCCCGCCCTGCTTTTTTTTTCCTCTGTTTGAGATGATTCTTCTACATCCAGTTAGAATGCTAAGAGGGAAATAAGAGCAGTTGTGAGTTAAAATAGAAATGATCAGGGAGAGAATTAAGTATTCACTTAAGATGAAAAATAATTGCAAAGCTTTGGTATGCCAAAGTTCCTGGAAAATAAAAATCAGGGCAACCTCTCATGCCACAATGAGACAGTAAGTAGAAGAAAAGAGATGACCATTACTTAGTGAATAGGAACGGAGATGAGGGCTGCAGAGTTGGCAGGAAGGCTACAGTGAAGATGATGTAGTTATGAGCAAGACCTTATAAACAATATTTTTAGTGAATAAACAACATTCATTGTTTGGGTGTAGTGATGATAATGTGTTTCTCATTTGATGGATGAGACTGGAACTACAGTAGGCAAAATGAGGCATATTTGAGACACTTTTTCATGCCTTCCTCATTATAGTTTAATAACTGGTGATTGCTCAGTTATTTATAGCAGGCAGTGGAGCACTTAGTATATTGTTCTGTCATGCAGCTGTCTCTGAAGTTTCATATTGTATTACTTCCCTGTTCCCCTTTCCTCTTACAGAGAAAAAGAGTCCCACAAATTTCCAAACTTCTGTTTTCTATGTATTCTTCTGCCTTCTACTACCCAACTCCAGGATGTTGTTTCTTGCCCTTCTTTGCCAATAGAAGGCAAGTAAGAACACAGATACTCTGCTAGGGAAGTGCCTTATCAGTAGAGCATGGGCCTGTTAAGTGCCAGAAACATGGTTGTGTTTCCTCATCTCTCTCATAAAAAGTTCTCGGGCTTAATGGTTTGAAAGAATATACATCTTTTACAAAACTGAGTAGCTCCCAACAGAGAACTTCAGTGGTGTAGAGACTTTGCTGAAGCCTAAGACTTGCTCTTCTTCTGAACAGTCTTAAGAAATATTGATCTGGAAAGTGCAAGTATAATTGTTTCCTTTAACAGCATAATCAACACAGGCTGATTCTTGTCTTAGTATAGATATTTGGTGAACTCCTGTGAAGCATTGTGGCTGAAAGAGCTCATGATCTAGAAAAAGAGAAGAGAATGCCTTTTTTTAAATTTTATTTCTTGTTCCATTGTACAGATACGAGAACTGTAGTGTAGAAGATGAATATAATGTGTAAGAGTTTGCTTATAAAAATGTTAGTTAAATTGAATCTTCTTAGACTCAGTCTAGTACTTTGTCAAAAAGATGGAGGTTTCACCCCCAAACTGCTGTTGCACCACAGGACTTCCACCTTAACTTGAAAGGTGCAGATGAAATCTGATCCTGAATTAGGTTGAGTTCCAGAACTGGAGAATACAGTCCTTCACATGTGTCCCTCTGAGCATGAACCATTAGGCTTCTTTATGCCTTATAACAAACTGGAATGACAATTACTTCCACAATGTTAATAATTACACTGCATAATTTTAGATTTAAATAAAAACCTCCAAAAACCCCAACCAAACAAAGAAAGAAAAGATAGCTCAATGATTTACTCTGGTGAGCTAGCAGCTGTATGACACCTTGCAGGAGGCAGTTTGCTGGAAGGACTTGCACAATTAAGTCAGTCTGTGTGCACTAATATGCTCATTGTTTGAAACAAATTCTCAGCTATGGTCAGGATTAAATTGTAAATAGAAATGTGTCTTAAATTTTTTGTTGAAAATGGTTTTGAAAATGCAAACTTATGAAATATGCTTTAGTTACGCTGTGTGACCCCTTGGCACGTGCTCTGGAGTAACAGCACGTCTCACATTGTGTGATACCTCTGGTATGACAAGGTCTACTTGTACTTATATGTTCTGTTCTTCAAAAAACATTTTGCTTTTGAGGGTTAGTAGGAAATTACACTGCGAAGCTGTGCAAAGCTGGAAGGAACTATGACTGTACAGAGATGAAGCATTTAGGTTAATTGTTTTGTTCACTTACTTCTCTTTCCCAGGCCATTTCTTAGCAACATCTGAAGAGATTAAGCCTTTAATGATATCTGAAAAGATTAAAAAGAGCATCTTGAAAAATCAGTAATGCTGGAAAAATTACCAGAGTTGGTGTGATTTTGTTGCAGTTTGCATCCTTACTATTTCTCTCTTGCATCATTATTGTTTTGGTAATGTTTGCATGAAGTTGATTTTATGTTACTATACATGTATCTTTCCAGTGTAATATGGTAGTGTCCTTAGTTAAGCTCCAGTTTAGAACAAATCCTGAAAGGATATTTAGCTATTACCTTATGCTCTCAGAATATATCTTTTCAGAGATTAAAAAATGCCAGAAATACTCCAGATACATTAAAGCTTGTTATGCTCTTGAGATTCTGATAACTGAAATGAATCATATCATTAATTGCATCAAGTAGTGTGTATTTTCAGCACTTCAGCTGAGGAGGAGGCAAATAAGTAAGAAAAGCTGGTCTTATTATCCAGGAATTTCCACTTCTGATTTTTCAGCATATTCAGGTATGCCAGGAATGACCCCAACTTAAAAAAAACCCAAAACAAACCCTCTTGTGTGCATACAGAACAAATTGCTTTGATAGACAGCTCTTGTTTCAGAAGTCATGTCTCCTGAAGAGTTAAGCAATAATATAACCAGCTGGTTTGATAATAATTTTGTAAATAAAGACTTACTCCTGTAAGTAAGCTGTGGCTCTGTTCTGCTGCTTCTTTAAACAACGTATGTGTTAACTTTTTTACTATCTGATACCAATTTATTCCAATTACACTCTTTCTTCAGGTCTCATTTGGTACACTTTTATTTTTAATTTTATCTGCTTTGATTTTTATTGCATCTTCTGGTCATCACATATTTGCTATTTCTTCCAAGTGGGACAGGCAGCTTCATTTCTTGGTAAATATGTTGGTATACTAATCTTCAGGGTTTTTCTCTGCCTTTGGAAAACTCAGTCTTTTTGGAAAAAGAACCTTCTTGTCACTGGAGCATTAGGCAGTTGTATCTAAGATGTAAAACTGAGAAGCCAATATGCAAAACCAGTATTGCTAACATGATTGAGTTACTATTAAGTCCTGAAGTAACTATCATCCAATTGATGCAAATAGTACTGTGGCACTTCCAAGATCTTAATCCTCTCCATTCTACTTGGATAATAAAACCATTACATATACACAGTATTGTGACTTACAGGTGACATCTATTTCCTTCCTTCCTTCTGAATTTCTGGCTCTGAGAAGTTCAGTGCATATATTCTGTTTTGTGCAGTGATATTATTTGCATTAAATTTCCCTTGAAGACTTTTCAAGTATCAGTGCTTGTTCTTACAGCATTTGTAATCAAGCTTACATAGTAGTAGATTCTTTCTGATTCATCAGAAGATTGAAACAAGTAACTTGGTGGCTTGTAAAAAGACTATTTTAAATACATGTGCAAAATTATTTGGCATGGTTATGGCTAAATGAAATTAGTTGTGATTGTCTAACCTGTTGTAGAGAAATCCATAGAGATTGTGGATTGACTGTGGATGTAATCCTCGTTATGCCTTGTACTTGTAAGCTGAAGATTTTTATGACTTGGTGTGGCCATGCTTGAATTGAACAGCCACTGGTCAGCCCTGAATTTGGCTCTGAACCAAAAGTGCATTCATTGCAAAATTCATTTTAAACATTGGGCATGCGAGTGAGTAGCAAAGGCCGTTCTCTGAAGTGCTGCAGGAGGCAGCTTTGGAGGAGCTGTATGTGTCACCACTGAGGCTCCAAATGTAACATTACTGCTAATGGTTTAGTGATAAGAATTAAGATATTCTGTGCAAAGGTATTTACTTAACATCAGGTTATGGGCTGCCCAAAAAATCCTCTGTGAACTTACTCTGTCAGATTCCTTTGTGAAAGCTGATAGTTTTTAAATCTGCCAGCAAAGAGAGTGGCACCTACCAAATGAGTGTGGCAGGCACACTGGCTTCCTGTTTGGGATTTCAGAGTTAAGTTTACAGAGTATGGGTTGCATCAGAAAGTTCTGTACAAGTAGGGAACTTCTGTTACAATAAGGCCGAAACAAACAAGTGCAAGGATGATGTCCTGATGTTACACTTTCTGTGTGGAAACTGCAGTATACTGGAGTTCTGTCAGGAAGAAAATTAGTAGAGACAGCAACCTGTAATAGCACAGTGGCATGAGTATTTGGGCTTTACATTCTGATTTAGACTTGCTGTCTTGTTATTGCAAAAGTGGGCCTCAAAAATACAAGCGGTGTGTATACCAGTACATCATTATCCCTGAATTTTCAAAAGCTATTAAAATGTATGAATCATCTCATTTATTTTGCCTAGAACCCCACAGATTTTTGACTATGCTTGCATAAATAGTTAATGTTCCGGTATGGTTCCAGTGTTTGTTATGGAAAGTACCATTTGTATAAATTAAGGAACTATTCTTTTGCTATAACCAGACTCCTGGCACTTTATTCTGCCTCTCTGGCCTGCTAAAACCTGTCTGCAAATTACATTTTGTTCTATGACTTTTCTGTATAGTGTAACGTTAGTTGGGTTATAAAACATATTACTCGCATCATTCCGTGGAACTGGGCAGTCAGTGAACAGGAAGCCAGAGCTGGAATTTGGTTTGGCAGTGTGAACTGTGCTACCTGGAAAAGAGCACAGCAGCCAAAGGGACAAAGAGGGAGACTTCTCAAGGAGATTTCAAGTGCTATTTCCTTTTAGTTTCTCTGCTCACGGATTTCTTTCCTTCCCCACACCTCTACCCACTCTTCAGGGAAATAGGGAGAAGGGCTCTTTGCCAGGATCCTTGGGCTGTGCAACAAAAAGCTTAACTGAAACACCCTTTTACAAGCAATTGTATTCAATAGTGACCTATATATTTTTGTGTACATTTTGAAATGTCATAGAAATGTCTCAAATTCTATGTTGAAAGTTAATTTATTCTCCAGGAGCAGATTCAAAGGTATTTATTATAGAGGTCAGCCACATTGTGCTCTGTAGCACTGTGGGACCATGCCTGTCTATTCCCAAAGCCTTTTAGGGGAGGTTTATGCCTCTAAAGAAGCAAAATAACAGAAGTATGGTTCATTGATAGGGACTGTTCTATGAAAGGAGTGCATACTTCCCCAGAAAGTGGCAAGAATGATTTTGCTGTTGAGCAGAAGTTTATTGCAGGCTGAGATGAGCGGAAGCCTGTCTGCTAGTACCATTTCCTGGCATGATGTGGTACTGCTGACACCTCCAGAGGGGCCTGGGGAGATGATTGCTGCGTGTAAGCTGGACTTCTTCAGGAGGAGGGAGGAAGGATGGGCTGAAGTAAAGTTACCCAGTTGTTGCTATCTTGAGCCTATGACTGAGCTGCACGGACTCATTCTTCCCTCAGGGGACACAGGTGCGCAGAGCTATTTTTCTTTAATCACTCACATAAATTAAATTTATTCCTTTGCGTTAAAATAATTAAATAAAGCTACGCCCTATATCTTTTAGTGCCAGATAATATCTTTAAACCTTTGGCTCACCATTTTGCTATCAGCTGCAAGGTATTTTCCAGGGTGTGCTTAATCAATTTTACCATTGTCCTGAAAAGTGTTCTAGGCAGAGAAATCCCCTGATAGCAATCAATATTCATGCATACTTTTAATCACTGTATCCACTGGGAATAATCATTTCCGGGCCTCTCTTGAAGTCCACCTGCCCCACACTAAGATGAAAGGGCCTTCCATGCTGTGTATCAAGTGGCACAGGCTTGATGCTTACCAGGATATTAAACACAAATTAAAATGGTTTGAAGAATATTGATGTGGGTCTGAGGTTGGCCAGTTGTTGGTGAGGGGGTGATTCTGCCAAGTCTGGAGCAGATTGGCAAGGAGCGAGAACAGCCCTTGCCTTTCCTATATTCCCTAGGGGTTTTCTCCTGCTCTGTTTAGGACACGAAACTACTTGCAAAGGTGCAGTAGAATACGTGTTTAGGATGGAGGTGTGTGCTTTGGGAACAGGGTTTGTGTGCTTTCCAGGTTAGGAATGATTTTCCTGAGTTCGTTGTAACTTGTCTTTGATTGTTGAACTTGTAGGTTTGGAAAGTCTACTACTTGCTAGCTGGCACATCACGTCAGATTCAGCTCTTTGTTGCTTCAACTTGGTTTCTAGCCAAAAACATCAAAGGGGCTCAGTGGTAAATCTGTGCTGCTTCCTCCCTGGCAAATGCTTGTTTTGTACAGTCTGCCCCCTGTAGAAGCAGCAAAACAGTTTGTGTTGCACCAAACTGTCTTTACTCAGGAGTCTTGTGAGTGTCACTCTGTGGTGGGGCACTGGCCAATCCACTGTTTCTGAAATTCTCCCACATTTGGCCTAGGCAGTTATTTGAGACTGGCCATTGAGCAATAGAAATCTCTCTTGGCATTGAGACCTGTTCCTCACCTGCCACATTCACTGATGCTTGTTTGGAAACATGTACTTTTATTTGCACCTTCAGGAAGAAACCTTTACAGAACAACCTTAGAGCTATTTGGCTTTGGTATAGAGGGAAGGGCAAGGAATACCTAAAGCTCTGCAACAGCCCCATCAAAACAGTATTGACAATCTGTGTAGGAAAGATGGCTCAGAACAGAGACCGAGAACTCCTCGAGTAAGCATTTTCCAGTGAAACTCCCTCACAACTCCTTATCTTCCTTCAATACCAGAATCTCAGGGGATTCTAAAAAAGAGTCAGCACTGTTAATGACTAACTCTGTGTAGCCAGGAAGGAAAGCCGGATTTAGGCGATGAATTTTACCATCCATATCTGGAGGAAAGAAATCTGTAGTCTCTAATTGAGGAAGCAAATGCTTGATGTCTTGTGTAAGGCACACAGCTGGGCTTGTCTGGCTCTGGGCTTTGCGAGCCCCTTGTTTTCTAACTTCTGTCTCTTCCTGTCTTTTATTTGCAGCTCAGCGCCATGTCCTCACGTACATGGAGGATGCAGTGAGCCAGCTGCTGGAGAACAGAGAAGATATTAGTCAGTATGGCATTGCCAGGTTCTTCACTGAATAGTAAGTACATCAGGATGCTGCCAATAGGGCCAGCCTGAGGGGGGGCTTTTGGAAACAGGGTACATGGAGAATGGAGCTGGACACGTGCTGGTTATGTTGTGAGTGCTGGATTCTACTGGATGAGCCAAGGGCTGCCTGAGCCTGTTTTGGAAATGTACATGACTTTCATGCAGTTCAGTACCTCTTCTATTACAAACATTCGTGTGAAGCAGTCACTCTGGGGAACTGAGATTTTAAAAACATGGAAAACCAAATTCTGCTCGTCTTAGTCAGGACTGTTAGTATCAAACTGCTTGAGAAATACTGAAGCAAACTGCTTCAGAGACTGCTTCTGGTTTCAGCAGCACTCATTCTTCCTTTTTCTAAGTATGAATTTGAACTATTTGTCTCCTTGTGTGATTTTTATCCTGTTGAATGCTTTAACAGAATACCTCTTCTTCCCTTAAAACCTGCATAAGTCCTTAAACACTGGACATGAGCACAATCTCTTCTTACTAATTTGCAAAAAAAATTCTTGAGGGAAAAGCTGTGTGCTTTCTGTCCGCAGAAAGTAATACTTGACATTAGTTAGCTGCACAAATAGTTGGTAAACAAGAGCTTAAAAAAGATAAAGAGCATGATTCCAATGACCTCCACCCAGGGACAGGATTTCTCTAACAGAGTTGAAGGCAAGGTGGCTTTGAAATACCCAGCTGAAATTGTCATTCAGGCATCTCTGCAGATTAGACTTAATTTGCATCTAATTTCAAACTGACACTTCTGTGCCTTTTCTAAACTTCTGATCGTATATACTTCAAAAATTAAATGGTGAGCAAGAGGGTGTTCGCACAGTGGAACTGTTCAAAACCCTTCTCTGTAGTATTTCTTCATCTTGACATGATAACCATTTTCTTTTCACTTCCTGTTCCACTTCTACCTCTGAAAGAATAAGTAGTGATTCAAGACCATTATAATGAACAAAACCATCACCATTGAGCAAAACCCTCAGATTGACTTAGGTGCTGGAGATCTTGTTTTTCCCATATATTTTCAGAGATATGATTTTTACAATTTTTTTTTGTTCACAGTGAGTGTTTTGTGGAATTTCTGATTTCATGAAAGACAGGACGAGGCTGCATGTTCATTCATTCTGTAATATAGAACTAGTGGTTCTCTTTTTTTCTTTTATCTTCTCTCAAATATCTGGGGTTTAGCAGATGAAACTGTGTCCCCATACCAAAGCACAAACAAGCTTAGTAATTTTGAGAGCTGTGAAGATTCGAAATGTGGGATTCTTCATTTCAAGAGAAGAATAAATGATAGCCCTTATGGGTGTAGAATGTGAAGTTTCCTATTATGAAAATGTCATATGTTCTGGCTCCCAGGGCTTGGTGGTGAGCCCTCACTGCCCAGAAGATTTCTGTTCATCCACTCAACTATCAACATTTGTTCTGGCTGTGCTTTGAAGGCTACACTTCTCTCCCAAGCAAATCAACTTAATCTTTAGTCTCAGTATCTTCAAACTCAAAGATAACTTGTGAGATTCCAGGTTTGTGGGCACTCTCCCAGTGTTTTCCTTAATCCATGTTTTTCTGAGGGGGAGGATTGGAATGTGCATGTTTTGAAGTATGCTGCAGTGATTTGAGATGAGGGGACTTGGTATTAGCATGTCCAGTTTTTAAAATTGTCCTTTCCCTGTTTATGCTGACAAAAAATTAGAGACCAAATGCAGGGTTTAGAAAGCTACTAGGCAGGCACAAATAAGTAACTTTTTAAAAGTGTTTATGGGGTAAGAAAACCACTTCTGTAACGTTTCAGAAATTGAAATTAGTCTGTCAAGAACAGGTGTTGGATATTCTCCAAACTCCTCTCAGAGGGCATACTTTTCAATACAGTGATGTTCCATGGGCCTCTCTGCTGGATTCACTGCTGAAGAGCAACCTGATGGCATTTCCAGCATGCATTGCAATGCCCCGCTTTACCATAAGTCAATTCAAGTCTTTGAGTCAGTTACAATAACTTTTTTTTTTTTTTTTTTTTTTTTTTTGGGTAATTAAGAAAATTTTGTTGGGACTTAGCATACCCAAGTGAAATTTCAGAACTGAAAAATATGTGGTCATTTAGCTCTGTATGGATCAAGCAGTAAGAGTTTTGCTGGCAGTGAGTATATCCAGTTGTCTCTAAGAAATAGAATTGGGTATGTATTTCACTGCTATCCACCATCTAGCACTGTGATTGCTGATTGCAGAGGGCTGACCTTAATCTCTGCAGTTTTCCTTCCAGAATAGTTTTAGTCCTCAAGGATAGTTTTTTCTCCCACTTTATTCCAGTGTTCATTTGTCCCAATCACGTGCACATCTGCTTTCAATCTTGGGAGTACCTTGAGGCTTCCCTCATCTGGCTCACTCCTGACCCTTACAGAAATAGGGATCAATCACCCCTCTGCCAATTAATCCACATCTTTTAGTTAAACAAGTAAAATTATGCCTCTCTTAGGACTAATCTTGATTTTATAGATATGCTGAAATGCTACTGGTATTTGTTCATTACAAGCCTGAGAAATCTCAGCTCTGCTTTTGAATCTCCATGAAATGCAGACTCTTGAAAACCCTCTGTGTAATTACACACTAATGCTGCTTTGCTTCTTCTAGCCTAAAGTCTGTGCCAACATATCTTAAAGGAACATGTTCCCCCTATACATTATTTATCATCCTGTTTTCTTGATCTTTCCTATACTGAAGAAAAACAGGGCCCCCACACTAATGCATTTGATCACGCACAGGGAATGTGCATAGCATCCCACTTTATATTTTCTGGGATCTTAAAGGGAGTCTGTGTGTCTTTCATTTCAGCTTAAAGAAGCACCAAAAAAAAAAAAAGATGAACAAGCTTCCTACTAGTGCATTTTACTTTTCTTGTAGGCTAACCCTTTGCCTTAAACTTCCTCTTCCAGCTGCAGGTAGATGTGCTGCTCTATTCAAGACTCTTTGGAAAGCTCAGAAATAATAACCAGGCACAACTTAACCTTGGTTAGGAAACTGCTTTTTCTGTAACTTTGTTTGTTTGATAAATCAAACACAAGTGAACTGGAGACAAGGGAATGGACTTCTTTTTTGGCGCCTATATTCTTCTCACAAAACACTTCTCCTTTTCTTTTGTTTCTGGTGAAATGTCTCCTGACCACCTGCCAGCTGGAGCATGAGAAAAACATCTTGCTTTTAGCTGCAGATGTAGCACTGCTTCACTGGACTCTGCAAACTGATGTCTGAGATCCCCTTTTTCTGCAAAGGATGTTTCTGCTGGTTCTGACTTGAATGCTCCTGCTGGATCTTGTGTGACAGTTTAACAGTATTTATCTGAGAAGGCACCTGTGATGTGTGTTTGACAGGGTTGAGGGTCAGATACTGCCTTTAGAACTGTTGTGTGCCTGGCGATTGAAAATACGAGCTCTGCACTGTGTAGAGCCCTGTTGTACAGAAAGGAACATTCACTTTGCTCCTAGTAACAGGTCTGCCAGTGCTATACAGTTGGGATTCTTGGGAAGGAAGATGTTATCATGGTGAGAAGTATCAACTTCTAGCAATCAAAGGACCTCATTTTCTCTTGCTGTCTGGATTGCCTCGAACAATTTGTTCAACTCTTTCCTTAGGGACAAATATGATACTGCTCCCTTGGCTTTCTCTGGCAGTAGACACAGGCTTTGGTATCAGACAAACTTTTGGCTTGTTCAGTCCTTTATTCCTGTACAACATTACAGAAATAAATCTGTAGAGTAAACAATGTCCTCCTCTTTAAAAAAGTCTCAATGCCCTTGGGGGAGGAGGGCAGAGGGAAAGGGCCAGAAACAAGACAGATGGGATGCCCATGAGAACTAAGCCACTCATTGAAGACAACCTTAATTGGCAACTGGAAATAAGCTGAATTATCTGATTATGAAAAGGAGAGGTTCTTAGAGCTAGCTTAGAGCCATCAATTTTCTTTTTTTCTTTGCATGTGTGTATGTAGGCCTTATCACCGTCATCATCTTGCTGTCATCTGCTCTGCATCTTTCCCCTTTTCAGAGTAACTTGTTTTGTCTTGTTTGCAAGGGTAGCGTAAGCTCTTCAAGACAGAAACGATATTGTACTGCATGTACTTTACAGCACCTAGCATTGTAGAATGTCGACTCTGTGCTTTGTACAATTACACTACAAACAGCAAAAACAGTAGTGGGAAGGTCCTTAGGGCTTTGACAAGTTGTGCCAGATTCCCTTTCTGAGAGATGGAGCCATTCATTAGAATTTCTCAGTACAACAGTTTGGGGGAGGGGCATGGGTTGTTGGGTTTTTTAGTGTTAGTTCTTTGTGTTTTGGGCAAATCATTATTTGTGAGGTATTAATATTTTTAAGATACTACCTAAAATATTGATAATCTCTCTGATATAATCTTCTGAGCAATTGCAAAAAACCCCACGACGTTTCATGTATTCTTCAAATATTGTCCTGATTCCTACATGTCTTCGCTGTGGAGAGAAAAAGATAAAATTATCCCACTCAATGCAAGACTGCACTGAGCCACGTGATCAGTATAAAGCTGCTGCTGTCAATGACCTAGCTGTGCAGCAGCCCTTTGGGCTGAAAGTCTCAGCTGGGATAATGTGCTTGATGGTTCCTGACAGGCTTTTACTTGGGATTCCTTGATCCCCAGGGCACTGTGTAAGACTGCTGCCTGCCTCTTCTTTGCTCTTCAGTTATCAGTGGAAAGAGAGTGAATATATGAACTCAGACATGGAATTTGTGCCAGAAGCTCTGAGGAGGTTTTGTAGCTAATGTGAATAAGTTGCTGTGGAAGAAACATTTTGAAAGTGTCTCTCCACAGAGTACATGGATTTGCAGGACTGAATTTGTTGATAAATCTTTGTGGGGAACCTGCAGTAATTGCATATTTCTCTACTAAGAGTGTTGCTAATGGACACAAAGCCTTTCTGTTAGTCCCTTTATTGCCTTCCAGTCTCACCTCTACAGAGAAGCATTGTCAGGAGGGCAAACTCTCTTTCTTGTAATCTAATTTCTCCAGCCCACCTTACAAATGGGATTTCAATACCTCCCGTCCACTGTACATGGGGTATGTGTTTTGTATGAGAGCTATGGAAGATCTGGGGGTTATGGATAAATCTATTTATGATTTAAATTATGTGAATTTTGTCTGGAACCTGTAGATAGATCTGTCACCCAATGTTTTTATTATAGAATTGCTTTATGGCAAAAACAGCATTGGGATTTTGATATTACAGCCAGGATATATGAACTCCTGATTTTCCCAGAGTTGTTTCTTTGTAACAAACATTGCAACAAGTCATAACCTGACAAATATGCTGATTGGGATAACTGCTGTTGAGTAAACAGCTGGAAAAAATGCATATATTAATTTCAATAACACACTTATTCCCATTGTAGTTTGTACATGTTGCCAACGTATAAGAAAATGTAGTATTTTCTTACCACATTCTTGAGAACCTTACAGATGAGTGGATACTCAGATGTATTCCTTGCAAAGAAATACAGGGGGGATAAAAAGGTAAAGAATCTTTTTGGTAAGTAGGATTATCTTGGAAGACTCTTAGCAAAGCAATAACAGAATTGAACTTAAAAGGAAGCATTTACTAGTGATGTTCTGTGTGGTGATATACTCCACTTAAGAAACTTCTCATAGTGTTTTGGTGATGGAAGAATCTGTAGGATTTGCCAGAGCATATGAATGGTAGCACAGGGTAGTTATCCATGATAACTCTGCACTTATACACTGACTTGACCTGCACTGTGCTCTTGCTCTTTGAAGAGAGGTAATCACACCTTCCATGTGCAGTGTGACCAGATTAGGATGCTCCTAGCGTATGTCCTCTGGTGTAGCAGTGCAGTCTTTGCCCACTTCTTTCCTATTCCTTTACATCATGGAAATTATGTATTTACTTGTAGTCTTTGTCAGAATAGCTGCAGCAGGAGTTGGCTGACTACTTTATGGAGACCTTATGTAATTGGGTATGTTTTATTTATTCTTACAGCCTTGAAGGTTGAAATGCAACACATCTGCCATGAAATTGAGCTTCCTTTTGGTTAAAGCCAACTGCATACAGGCAGTGTGGAAAACTAATAAAACTGGAAAGAAAAGTTTGAAATTTCCCAAAAGCAAAGTTCAGGAATGTGGCAAATGGCACAAGCGTAAAGACCATATATGTCTGAGTTAACTGTGTTTGCTTTTTCTCTGGGCTAGAGTTGAATGTACTATTCTCTCTCTAGCTTTAGTTTTTAACTCTGGTATAACTCTTGTTTATGCTTCCAATTTTTTATTGCTTTTCATCATAGTTGCTGATAATACTAGTACAAATTTGGAGAAGTATATGATCCTGGCTGGGAGTTAAAATCAGACTTTTGTGACTTCAAGTTTATGAACTTACACAGGCTGGGGGATGAACTGATCATGAGCAGCCCTGCCAAGAGGCCTTGGGGATATTGGTGAATGAGAGGCTGAAAATGAGCTGGCAATGTGCATCACACCCTTTCTGGGATGCCACAGAGTCTTCTGTTTAGTTTTACTTTCTCCATTAGTCTGCTTTTTTTTTTTCCTAATATCTGTGATATTAGCTAGCTTCTGTCCTGTTCTTGCATTTCTTCTCATGCATCTTTGCTGTGGTTTTGTTTGTATCCTTGCAGAAGTGAAAGAGCCCTCAAGTCAGAATTGGGGAGCTCTGGAAATCTTGTATTGTCCATTTGGTCTGTAGTAGAGTTTACTGTGATGCAAATGAGATATTCAATGCTGATGTGACTTTTTGACAAGCAACTGTCTCCATCATTCTAGAATACTGCTCAGTTGTGCTTGCTGAGTCACTGTTGGAAAATATAGGAAAATATGAGAAAGATAAATAGTGAAATATTCACCACAGATGGAGTGGGACTACTTACAGTCTTTTGCACACAATCTGCAATGTGTATAATAAAGCAGTAATCTCACTTCATGCTTGGTCACATGCTGCAAAGATTGGATGTCCTGCAGTTTCTCCCAGTGTTTCGAAGAACACTGTTTTAGTAATGTGAAATTGGCAACTGGAATTCTGTAGAAATGCACACAAGAATAGCAGCTTTGGAAAAACATAACCATGTAGAAAATCTGGTACACGTCGGTGTTTTTTCCCATATTGTATGTGGGTTTTTTGAAATTATTCTTAAGAATTAAAGGCATAGTTTTATAATTTTCTGTTAGAAATATTTTCTTTTTAACATACTATTTCTTCCAATAAAGCTTTTGATGTCTCAAGGAGTGAGAGCACCACTGTTGGATACTTCACTGTTGGTAACTTCATGAACAGCAATACCTCTCTCTATATTATTAACTCATATGGTTTAGTTCTTGTTTTAATGAAGCACTTTGGCATGGGTCTAGGCTACTTTATGTATATAGGAGATCAGTTTTAGAGTTCTTGGCTTCCATCTGTCTAAACCTATAAGGCCTTCTATTAAATTGGAATCACATAGTGTAAGTTTAAGGAACACTTTATTTTTTCCCAGAAATATCTTTAAGGAAAGATGGATGAGAATTGAAGCTGGGGCTTGGTTTTTCTTGGTGGTGGTTTGGGGTTTTTTCCCAGTTTTGCATTGTTGGAAGGACTTCTGTGTTTATCCTTTAGGCTGCAAAATCTTGAGGCGTCACAGAAAACCTTGAGGAACATTTCTAATTGCTTTGCTAAGAATATATGTGTTCCCTTGTGGACAAAACCAATACATGGAGAATTTTTCCTAAATTATATATGCCAAACTGTAAAAATCAGCAAATTCTTGCTGATTCCTTATCCTTTACAGGATAAAATCCCTTAACTGTATCTGCATCTCCATGCACCAAACAATAAAAGTCTTGCAAGCCTGAAAAATGCATTTTTAAAATGTGGTTTGTCTTCATTTTCTTTAAAAACAAAATTAAAGAATAGCAACAAAAGTCTAGTTTCTAGAAATCTGCATTTCTTCAGAGAACCTGAGATTTTCTGTGCAGTGTCGTGTTGAAACCATACACATCCCAGAATACATTAGCTTTAGAGTCCTGCAATAACCACATGTCCTGCAAAATTAATGTTATTGTGTATCTTCAAGTGAATTAAACAAACTGTAGCTGGTCAACACTGTAGCCAAGCAGTTGTAGTGAGCACAAAGAGGTTTAGCTAAGCAATCTCTAAATGCAGAGTTAGCATTAATGTCAAATGATGTAACTTCATCTATATTAAGGAATTTTGGCAAGGTTCATTTGTTGCCATGATGAAAATATTGGAAGTTGCTCAGTCTTTGATGTTCTATAGTTCTTGCCAAGGCAACTGAATAGGTGAGAGAGTACCAGTTGTAAATTTTTTCTTCTGAAATTCTCCAGTCAAACCAAGACTGAAATGAGCAAATACAGAGTCTGTTTGCATGGCACCAGTACTGAATCTCTTTGGAACAGGTATTCAGTTATATTTCAGTATTTCATGCATCATCACAGTCATAACATGATTGTGCTGCTACCATTTAAAGTAACTAAAAGTCTCATTTATAAAACAAGGAACTGTCTTACAACAGAAGACTTTATGTAGAATGGAGGAAACAGGCCCTTACTTGTACTTATACTTTGGCCTCAACTTTCTGAGAAATCAATTTGCCTTTACTTGGCATTATACTTAGATCTCAGGAATTCAGGATGGGTGCAGTTTCTCAATAATTTTCAAATCCATACTCCTCCTTTGGTGGTCACTCTTATGCTTTGGTATCAAAATCCAGAATGGTTAGACAAGAGGAAATCAGAATGTTACCTTGGTGGCTTGTGTTTTTAATAGTGTTTTTCATCTTTGTGCCATCTTCTCACCCTTGCCACAGGTTCACAGTATGGTTTCTGTGGCATCTTCAAGCTAGTTAATTAATTCCTCAGCACGACAGGGAGGACAGAAATACTTGTTGGTTAATGAAGGAAGCCAAAGAATGGAGGTCATGGCTGTTTGATAAGGAAGCTAACAGAGGACTTGAATCTCTCATATGCTCAGAATATAGAGGGTTATAGAGCAGTTTGGAAGGAATTTTCTTCTTGCCCCAAAATGTCAAGTTGGACCAGTTTGAACAAATACTAAACAGATTGGCTGGAGAGTTATCAGTTTTTCTTGTGTAGTTATAGTTCTGGATTGGTTTGTTTTATTTATGTATTTATGTATTTATGTATTAGTTTAGGTTTGGGCAGGAAAAGGCAGGGTTTTTTTGAGGGAAGCTGGATAGCAACCTGCAGTGATCTCCATAAAAGCTAGTTATAATGGTGTTCATGCAGCTGTTCCTGTGGTGTGCAGCTTACACAGTTTCCTACTGTAAAAACTAAATCTCTGTTTATACCAGCAAGACCTCTCCAGACTTGCTGAAACACCACATAGTTTGAAATTGCACCTGATCAGACTGAAAAAGCTGGTCATGGGTGATTGATGCTTATCTGTGAAGGCTTCTTTACTTTTCCCTTAAGCACCTTTGGAGGGCTTCTGCAGGGCTATTTACGGTCTTTCATTGTATGCCCTTTCCCATCTTCCTGAATACTAGGCTTCCCAGCTCATAATTCTAAGAAGAAGCTTTATTTCACAGTAGAAAGGGGCCCCAATATGTGGCCTATTATATCCATATCAGCTTGCTTACCCTTTTCAAACAGCTATTGTGTTTTAATAGGGCCCTGCCTGGCAGGGGGAGTCCTTAATTCCTGCTATATAAGAATGGTCAGCTTGAGTTACAGCAAACTGCAGGATGCTGCTCTGATCAAAAGGCCTCTGTTTTTAGAGATTCCCGCATCCCCCCTGCCATCATTTGCCTTTTAATTTTATTTTTTTTTTTAATCCTGGGCTAATAATTCAACAATACAGTCATTTTAGCTTGTGATTTGGAAGCCTTGAGGTGTTAAATTACTGACCTATGAAAAATTAAGGGAGGGGGACTTTAAAAAAGATAAAGGCTTTCTGGGTAATAGCAAGAAAGCACAGCAACTCCTTTAATCCTTTCCTTCTCCAGAATCTGTAAACGGGTCTCAGAGGGTTTGATTTGCTACAAAGCAACATAAGAAAGCTTGTTCACTGCCTACTCTGAGCTGAGTCACAGGTGCTGTGCTTCATTTCGTTCATCCCAGTACATGGGATAATCTCTGTACCACCTGTATTAAGTCTGCCATGAATACAGAGATTCCTAGCCTATGTCATGTCTGAAAACACAGTTAGAATTTGTGTCACTCCTTTCCCTCTTTCCACATCCTTCAGCTGAAGTAAACTTGAGTGAGTGAGACAGAAAGGATCTCAAAAAATCCAGTCTCTGTGTTTGCAGTGTTATATCACCCAGTCTTGCCAAAATTTTAGTTAGTGTTAATGATTTCCTATCTGCCTGGTTGTTAAAAAACCCAACTATTTTCCCTTAAAGCCAGTCATCAGGAATAACTTTTAGCATCTGTTTTGTCTTAACACATTTCTGAGGAAATGCTTAAAAAGCACTGCTTAATTTCATTAGAGGAAGATGGTGGTTTCCTTGAGGCTGACCTCAGCGTCCCAAGTTCTAAGATCTGTGAAATTTTAAAAAGCACTTGATATAATGGCTTTGAATTGAATAATGCTAGTGGTCTTACACTACCTTCCAAGGGGGATACCTAAAGAGACAGTCCAATGATTCATCTGAATATTGCAAATATTGTAGTACACTTAAACCAATAGGTGAAGAATACAATGATCTTAAACTCCTTTCATACAGAAGTAATTTAATCAGTACAAAAAGTGATTTTTTTTATCCAGTTATGCCTCCAGTTTTAAGTGTTCCCTCTCAGGGTTCCTTCTAGGCAAGGAATAGCACTTTGCTATTTCACATCGTAGCCTTGGGGTAAGTTTGATTGGTCATTTGGGGATGCTTTGTTGTGGATGAGTTATTTAACAACAGAAATGGCCTGGTTTTAAAAGCCTTTTGTATTTCAGTATTTTCTACTGCTAGAGCTAGTTCTTTGTTACCCATTGTACCGTAGTCTCTAATCCTAATACTCCTGGTTATCCCTACTTACTGTGCTTTAGTTCACACAATGAAGCAGTCTTGGAGCTCTGGGTTCCTTTCAGATGGAGCTGAACTGGGAGATGTGTTCCTTCTGCAAATGAGCATTCAGTCAATGGGACTAAATTAGAACTAGTCCAGAGCGTGTGTCAAGACAAAACAAATCCTAGACTATCCATAATGTTGACATCAAATCCTCCGAACTGTTTTCTCTATAGATGTTTGGGTCAGTCTAAACATAGCCTCTGACAGCATTTGAGACTACCTTATTTTTGCTTGAGACACTCAACTCTGTTTTAATGACTTAAACACTTGTGTAGCTGACAAGAAAAAGGGGGGGGGGGGGTGTGTGTAAATTGTTCATGCTGAAGAAGCCTTCAAAATTGTTTTCTTCATCATGCTCTTGATAGAAAATGCAAGCATTAATGCTGTCAGTTAAGGGAAAATGGTCATTATTTCTTG
The DNA here is from genome assembly GCA_034509425.1 of Eopsaltria australis. Taxonomy (NCBI): domain Eukaryota; kingdom Metazoa; phylum Chordata; class Aves; order Passeriformes; family Petroicidae; genus Eopsaltria; species Eopsaltria australis. The sequence goes on from JAVTVJ010000241.1 coordinate 5,865,181, forward strand.
TTTTCCATTTAGTAGAGGAGGGGTCTTGTGAGCTTGTTCAGCTCTGTGCGTGGTGACCAAAGGTGGCACCTGCTAGGGGGACAGCAGGGTCCTGGCAAGCTATGCTGTCCTTCTCGAGGACCTGGGACTTTCTGCATTGTGCATATTTGGCTTTGCCTGAGTTCAGCAGGCAGAGGCTAACTGCTATAATGGGTTTCAATTGAGATGTTACCATAGCATCCTGGGACTTTTACAATCTATTTAGAAGTCCAAAGGTTTGAAAAGAGTGCTTGAAAGTTTCTGAACTCTGGCAGGCTGCCGAAATGTAATTACACAAAAGACAAAGCCTTATGAAAGCTGCTCTGTTCAGAGAAGCAGCACCTGAGTGCTAGAATTCCCAGCACAGCCATTTCTGAGAGCTGTGGCTATTTTATCACAGTCTTCTCCCAAACCTTCCTTCTTCCTCTCACATGTATGAGCCATCCCACAAGCATAGCCTGGGTGTGCTGCAAGATGCAGCCCTCTCAGCAGTGGTGTGGTCACCGAAACTGCAGGAAAAATAAAAACCCTCCAACAGCACTTTTAATGTTAGAGAATCAAGGCATTACTTTATTCTGACCAGGATGTTGTTCTGGCCAGGATGTACAGTCAAAACTCATAGAAATTAATGGGTCAGTGTTCATTGGTCTGGAGTTGAGCAACCCCCAGTATCTCATTTTCCACTGGATCTGGAATCTCCTCGCCTCCAATGTTAATTAGATCTTCAGTCTTACTCCTCTCCTTGCAGCCCAGGTGTCACCAGCCAGCCAGGGGTGTTGTTTGGAGTTGATGGTCTGTTAGTCACCATTCATAGCTGTTATTTCTTGTGTATCTTCTGTGCTACTCCCGGTCTGTTGAGATGTTACGTTCTTCAGACCTCACCTAGAGAAACAACCTCCTGGAAAGAAACTTTAGTTCTCTTCCCCTGAGGCGAAGGTGGACAACCCTGGTTAAAGTTATATAAAAATATTTTTAAACTGGTGTGTTTTCCAACAGTGTTGGAGGAGACTGTTCTGGGGTTTGGCTGCTCTGGCATATGGGAAGAAAAGGAGTGAGAAAGCATCCTGAAGTCCTTACTGTAAGAATTTCTTTAGGTCTCTCCATCAAGTGAGAACTTTGCTTTATTCTTCTCTCATCTTTCTCCAGGATTTTCTCACAAGTGAATGGAAAAAGCTGTTTTGTTAACAGAGTATCCAGTTGCCTAACAATTATTGTGTGAAATATGAGTGCTCACAGGAAACTGGTGTTAACTAATGAACATTCAATTCAATTTGTAGTCTTGGTTTCAGCAAGCCAAATAAAATCCCATCATTAGTAACTGTTGTTACTCTTCTAATTTGCCTATTCTATTTACTGGTAATGTAGAGGACTGAAGCAGTCATTAGGTTTGCAATAGGAGGCTTGGAGACTAGCAGAGTTGTTGAAAGCTTTCTTGTGGAAGGGATTTCTTGTAGATGGCTGCACTTTAAATGCCTAAAAGGGGAAAAAGACAAGTTAACCAGAGAAGTGAAAAGTTATTTTCCCTGCTTCTGGGTTCCCAAACCCATTTCTAAATGATTGAGGACAAAGTAATAACTTGTTGAGGTACTCTGTTTTTTTCCTAAATCTTTCTTCAAATGTGCTGAAAAGCTCTGGCCACTTAACTTTGCTAACAGTATGAGCTGTTCAGTGAGAGGAGGACAGACAGAGGGAAGACTGAGCAATCCTGAGGGAAGAATCTCAGCAGCTGTTAAACTTGCTGAGAATGATGAGCTTAGTGGTTAAGTTTGTTCCTTTACTGTTGATATCTTGCCCAAGCCATTCCTCTGAGTACAGCTTGTTTCATTTTTGCGTGCAAAAGGAATTGGAAAAGACATCTGTTTGCATGTATATAAAAATCTTAGGAAAGGTGCAGGTCACATGCCCTACCTGCTATTGGAATACCTGTAACAACTTTGGGTTGTCATAATTTCTCTTTCTTCAGAAATGTTTACCTGTAAGATTGGCACATTAAAGGTAATTTCACCTCTGGGCAGCTGTTAAAGAAAGGGTGGCCAAGTTATTTTGGTACTGCCCATCTACCCATGATAAAGGAATTTCAACATATACAGTTTATTCAAAATACATAGTGTTCCTGTGCCTTGTAGTGATGTTGACCCTGCATGAGAACAGATCTGTTGATTTGTTATTGGGCTGCTTGCTGGATAGCTCCATCATGGACTGCCTCATTTGAGCTGTACTTTTACTGCTTATAAAAAGGAATTTATAAAGTAGGGTGTCTGAAATGTAGCATCTGAACTGGGATAAAATTCTGACTTCCAGGCTTGCAATCTTGAGCTTTTGGGGAAAAATCCTTCCATTGTATAGTTAAACAAAATCCTCTTTCACTCAACTAGCTGGCGGCACTTGGCTGTCAGCACATCCAGGTGTTCCAGCACATCTTTTAGAGTAAGCAAATGATATCATACCCTTGTACCTGGTAGGTTTAGAGCCATACCATGCTGAAAATGCAAGTGACTAGAGTTTTAGCTTATTAGAAATAAGGAGTAATATAGTAGGGCTGTCTGCCGTGAGTTAATAGTATGTTAGCTTCATGTCTGGACCTTTCCATTACAATTGTGCCAGGATCTGCTTCCAAAATTTGCATGTTCGGTAAATGTTCTGAGCAGCATAATTTGGTGCATTTAATTGTATCATTGTGCCTTCATTTTCTTTCTCTTCCAAAATGTCTCCCTATGTGTGTTATCTTTCTGAAAGCTGCCTTCTATTACACCAAGTTTCTTCTTTTTTATCTGTATTCTTTTCTCCATCAGTCTGTCAAATCATCAGCAATGCAGATCAGAAATGAAAGAAGTTGTACAGGCTGCGGTTTGGGATGAGAAGATCTGAAATTCCATTTCCAGCTTGTCACAGGCATCTTGTGGGACTTTTTGCAAGTTACTTTACCATACTCTGAACTTGTTCACTCTAAGGCAGTGAGCGACAGCACTTTGTAATGAATCCTCTTTACTCACAATGATCATCATGTAATTTGGGCATATTTTGATCTGGCACATGATTTATTTATTTACTTCAATCTCTTGGGACCATGGTTATGCTTTACTTTGCATGAATAAGGTTTCATAAATATGAAATACTGTATTTGTCCGTGATATTTACAGAAAGAATATTCCTGATTCCAGGATTCAAGTGTCACAAGTGTTTCTTAATCACAAGGTGATTGTACTTATTTTATTTGAGTTACATTTCTTCCTGGATAGGGAGGCTAGAAACAGTGTTCTGTACTACCTTTCAACACATGACAATAAATTCTGTTTGCTTGCATTTGTTTGAGAACCAGGACATTAAAAATGAGAAATTGTGATTCCTTTTGTAAAAATTGAATGGCTTCTCTCCACACGCACACACATGCACACACGTTATATGACTCTTTAAATTTTGCTCAACTCTGTCTGGTATAATTATCTTTCAAATGCGAGACTCTTTTCTGTACTATGAAGGATAAAGTGATTTAAAGTCTTTATATTTAAAGAGGTGATTTAAAATTGCAAACTGAGAGGGTTCACACTGACCACTGGATTTTGTCTGTTGTGGAGATGCTACCTATGGAGAGGATCTGCTGTGATGAAAGTAAACTTGTATCTTTTCATTAATTCTCTCCTATGAGGGAGAGTTAAGCTCCTGTCCCAAGTGAATGTTTTAATGATCTCTCTGGAGTGTTTCAAAGCTTTGTCCCACTTGCATGATGCCGAGCGAAATGCACAAAATCTATCTTTGAGGCAACCCTGTCATTATACCTTTTGGTATATAATGTTTGTATTTGCATTTCTTTTGTTCTTGTATGTTGAGCTTTACCATGCCCAAAGGATAACTTCTTGCACTTCAGAGGAACCTTTGTAAGACAAATGTTTGCTATAATAAGTTAGCCTAAAATGCTTACAACTCATATTTTAGAAATTTATACTAAAATACAAAAACATGAGTGTCGAATTGAAGATCCATGATAATGACCAGCTACTCTTTCAAAATGCTACTCTTTTCAAAATGCTACTCTTTTCAAAATTAGTGAAAATTGTTTAGTAATGTGTCAATCAGCTTTTCATCACAATTGCAGTAAATTTTATACATCCAACAGTTGAGTTTTAGTAACCTAGAAATGATATCTTGAGGCTTCTCTTAAAGAATATTTTTTTGTGGCTTTAAAGAAAACTGTAATGAAAATAGCAGTGAAGTTTAAATGGTACTAAAAGAAAGGGCATCTCCTGGTCAGATAAACAACAGTTACTCTTGGTGAGCCGTTTTCCAAGGGATTGTTTTCAAATAAGTGGGTCTTGGACACATCATTGCTGGGATTCTTCAGAATGAATTTTACTTTCACAAACCTCTAATTCCTATAATTAAATTTCAATGTGTGGTTTTTGCAAATAGTCTTCTCTCGAGAGAACAGATGGGTATAAACTTTGGAGATTTAGTTTCACAAAATGTAATGGCCAGTGGTTTTCTTGGTACTGTTCTAGATGTTCCCAGAACATTCATGTTGTTTCAGCTTTTTAACACTTTTGTTTTGACTTTATGTCCACAGTTTTAACAGCGTGCGGCAAGGAACACACATCTTGTTCCGTGAGTTCAGCTTTGTTCAAGCCACCCCTCACAACAGGGCATCTTTTCTTCGGACCTTCTGGAGGTGTTTCCGAACAGTGGGGAAAAATGGAGGCAAGTATTTCAACATCTGCTGCTGTCCTGTTGCCTTGACATGAAAATTGTTAGCTAGGCTATTAATGCTCTACAAATACTGACCCTTCACGTTGTGTTCTAATAGTCTGACGTTGTTAATGGGGAGACAACACCACATTTCCCTGTTGAACGGCTAAAAATGCTCCTAGAATATAGCAGTGTAGAAACACCTGGTTGCCAGTGCTACTTCTGTTACAGAACAGTGTGTCAAGCAAAAATAGATCAGAGGGAGGACATTGTGGGCCTGTGCATTGAGATGGATAGGGGAAAAAAAACATGCTGGAGGTTGGTGGCTGGGACTCAGAGAAGGTTAGAATATCGGGTACGGAGCATGAGGGAAGGGGATGCTGAGATTCGCAGCCATTTGGCTTCCTGAGTGGTTTCATTAGGAGCCTGCAGGAGGTTGGGTTCATGGCAGTGTTGGGCAGTGAACGCTGCCACCTGAGCTGTGCCTGACTAGTCCTGCCAGAGCTCCTAGACGATGCTGCAGAATCCTGATGGCTGTGGAAGAGGGACCACTGACAACTGTGTGACCTCTTCCCCAACCCTACCCACAAGGAAGAAGCTCCAATGCCAAAATAAATACTCAGCCCTGTGCTATCATGTCTAGCTATTCTTATATTGCACTTGGTATATTAGGTATTACAGAACTGGCCAGAGTTCAAAATAAACTCTGTAACTACATGCAACTAAAATTATGTTTTGTTTTACTTTTTAATTTAGTATTTTAAGCAAATACACCGAAAGTTGCTGTACAAATATGAATGTTGGTGAGGGTTTTTTTAGTATAAGCTTCATTTTTTCAGGCCATTCAGCCTCATTTCTTCTTGCAGGAAAGACTAGAACCATCTCTTAGATATAGATAAAACCTTGCCTTCTGGCTAAGCTTTGCAACACTTCTGCTTTTGATGAACAGAGTTTGCCAGACCGTGAATAAAGACTTTTTTGACGTATGCCATCTAGATCTTTGGCAATTAAGCAATCATAGTTAAACATGACAAATCTGTAGTAAGCTACTGAAGTAACTGACTATGCTATCTGTAACACCTTCTTCCCTGTGAGAGGTACTTTATGTTTTAAATAATTTTTATTTAGTTCAGGGATAATATTTTAAAGATTTCAGGTAAATTATATGATACTAATTTAACCAGTATGCAGTAAGGACATATCTGATTTGAGATCAGGTCATAGTCAGGAAAAATAAAATGTAGACTCCTAGAACATATTTCTATAGGGGAGTTAGAGATAACAGTGAAGAAGTCATCCACCAGAACTGCAGCTGTTAGTGGTAAACCTTATTGAAAAATTGAGAAGCTCTCTGATGGAAAGTATTCACCACAGTACTTTCAGTCCAGCTTTTCAACAGGCTTCATTTATCCCTCATCTGATCTCAACCAGATGAAGGGCACCTGGATTTGTTGAAAAGAAAGGAAAAGTTTTAGCTTCTTAATATCTCCTTTCTCTTTAACTTTTAGTAGTTTTATGTGAGCATGGAAAGGGTCATGGAAGAAAGTATAATCACCAAGGTGCTTTGAAGAGAAAGGGTAATAAGCACAGGAACAAAAGCTCAAGTGAATGTTGCTAAGCTCTGGTTGTGTCCTAAGAAGAGTTCAGTGTATATTTTCCTAACTTTTAAATCCAGTAGCTTCACTTTTTAATCTGAGTAAATATTACATGTTTAACTGTATATTTATACATCTAAATGCATTTTCTTTTTACACTAACTAGACACAGAAATGCATCACTTTAGATAAATTACTGTCAATATTTCCATCCACTTAGTCCAATTTCTTTGGTTCTCTAGCAAGTAATTATGGACTAGAACCTCAGTATTTTTCATTTCAATTTTCTTTGCTATGAAATTTTTTTTGCCATACGTGTGTGTAGGAGAACTCATAACATTCATGGCCACTTAGGAATTAAACTCATTTACTAAGAAGCTGAACCTGTACAATGTGGTGGATGAAATATGGTCATTACCACACTCAGGAATAAACTAGACCTAGATTTTTTTCCTTGGCTGTGTTTGCATGGGAAACCTATTCTGGAGCAGACTCTTGGAAGGACCTGTGGAGAGAGGAGCCCATGCTGGAGCAGCTTTGCTGGCAGGACTTGTGACTCCATGGGAGACTGAAGCTGGTGCAGTGCATTCCTGAAGGACTGCACCCCATGGAAGGAACCTACTCTGAGCAGTTTGTGATGAGCTGCAGCCCTTGTGAGGGTATCATGCTGTAGAAGTTTGTGGAGGAGTGTCTCCCATGGGTGGAATGCCATATTGGAGCTGGGGGAGAGAGCAAGGAGATAGAAATGGCAGAGAAAATGGGTGACAAACTGACTGCAGCCCCCATTCCTGGTCTCCCTGTGACACTTGGGGGTGGGAGGGTGCTAAAGAACTCGAGTGAGGTTGAGCCTAGAAAGAAGGGAGGGCTGGGTGGAAGGTTTAAGATTTGGTTTTATTTCTTAGTGTCCTACTCAAATTTCACTGGTAATAAATTCAATTTAATTTCCCCAAATTGAATCTGTTTTGCCTGTGCTGGTAACTGGTGAGTGATCTCTCTCTGTCCTACTCTTGCCCCATGAGAACTTCATTATATTTTCTCTTGGTTGTCCAGTTGAGGAGGGGGAGTGACAGAGCATCTTTGGTGGGCACCTGGTGTCCAGCCAGGGTCAAACCACCACAAGGAGGTAGGTAAGTTATAGAGTCCTGGTAAGAAATTCTGTGTATGGTTATATACTGTGCAACTGAGCATGGGACAAATAACCTGCTGTTTCTGAAATTAGTAGCAATATAGCTTGGGCTAACACAGGAATATTGCTTTAGAGACCAGAACTAGAATTTCTGCATTTGATGCCCTGTGTCAGGTGTATGGAGTGTTATTCATCAAATGGCCACTTTATGTCAATGGAATTTCTGTGTGCCAAAAAGGATGAAAAGATACCCTTTGTTTTCTACAGCAAGATTCTGCTCTGCCCCAGTTTTCTCTCTGGGTTTGTTTCTGGGCAGGGATTGCTCCGTTTTTTGTCACTGATTTATGTCTGTGAAGAACTATGAAGGCATCTTTTGTTTTCCATTGTCAGAAGTATTACATTCACTAACTTCCATGTCTTCCAGGATATTCTTGGCTTTATTTATTTATTTGTCGTAAAAGTGTTTACTGCTCCTTCCCCCTCTGTCATTTACTTTAAATTTAATTCCAGACTTGAATTTCATGTTTCAGGAGTGAGTGGTGGTTTTTTCTTAATTTTCTCTGTCTGTGGAGAGTATCCCTGATAAACTACACAAATGCCAACCCTATGAGGATATTGGTCCACCTAATAAATAACTTACATCAAAGTTTATACCCTGGCTGGAGGGAAGCAAGGGAGAATATAAAAGATGTAAGATGATGCAATTTCCAAGCTTATACAAACTCACAAAACCCAAACAAACAAACTCCCCGTCTTTCCACTTCTGAGTGTTTAATTGGGACTTTAGAAAAGTAGACAAAATCTCACAAATTAATGAATTGATTGCTTAATTTGGCTCCTCTTTGATGCAGGGAAATTTACTGCTTTGTCTGTCAGTCTTGAAATGACCATGCCTTGATTTGGAATGTGCATGTCATTCACCCAAGCAGATGCATCTAGCCATGAGTTCTCAAATGGCCAGTAACAGAGAAATCTCTCTGAACACAAGCAGTGCTTAAATGTAACAATCGGTGTATGTGCAGAACCATGGTTATATGGTGTATATACATGCAGAATCATGCATGCATGTATGTAGTAATTGAAATGCACTAACATTACTGTTTCTCTTGGGAAATTGCTGTAGATGTTACTTTTCTACTTAATTCCTTATTCTTTTGAATTACTGGGAAATAACTCTTCATGGAGAAATATAGCAGATTTTATGTTATTTTTCTATGTTAGCTCTGCTACTTGATGGGTTCTGGTTACATTGACCTTTATTAGTCCTTTTGTTTGGAGACTGGATTTATTTTTTCTTTTGTCTCTGAATAGCAAGGAAAAATTACCAGCTTCAATAAATGTGATGTTAACACTTCAAAAAGTAAAGTTTGTTGTTTAGGGGAGGGGGTTGGTTGTTTGTTTATTTTTTCTTAAGAGGATTTCTTTTTTGGTGATATGCTGGATCCATTTTGCAGGATTTTCCAGCGGTTTTAGAAGCTTACTAAGATATAGAGTTCTATTTTCAAGTATGCATAAGCATATCTGGGATTCCATGCATTGTGAATGTGATATCAGGACTAGAAGGAAACAGATGAATGTGATCGAGTGTCAAGAAACTGAGGTTTCTTTGTGAAAGAAAATCTTCACAGAATTTCTTATGATAGAACCATAGAATATGCTGAATTGGAAGAGACCCATCATGACCACTGAATCCAATTCCTGGCCCTGCACAGGACAACCCCAAGAATCACACTATGTGCCTGAGAGCATTTTTCAGATGCTTCTTGAACTCTGTCAGGCTGGTGCTGTGACTAGTTCTCTGGGGAGCCTGTTCCAGTGCCCAACCACCCTATGTGTGAAGAACCCTTTTCCTAATATCCAACCTAAACCTCCCCTTGAGTCAGCTTCATGTCTTCCTCATGTCTTCCTCATGTCTTCCTCAAGTCCTGTCCCTGGTCACAAGAGAGAAGAGATCAGTGCTTGTTTCCCCTTGTGAGGATCCTGAAGACCACAGTGAGGTTCCCCCTCAGTCTCTTCTCCAGGCTGAACAGAGCAAGCGATCTCAGTCACTCATATGGCTTCCTCTTCAGGCTCTTCACCATCCTTGTAGCCATCCTTTAGATGAGCTCTAACAGCTTAATATCTTTTTTATATTGTGGCACCCCAAGCTGCACACAGGACTGCAGCTGAGGCTGCCCCAGTGCAGAGCAGAGTGGGACAATCCCCTCCCTTGCCTGGCTGGCGATGCTGTGCCTGATGCCCCCAAGACAGGCTTGGCCTTCCTGGCTGCCAGGGCACTGCTGACTCAGATCCAGCTTCCCATCAGCCAGGACCCCCAGGGCCCTTTCCTGTGGCACTGCTCTCCAGCCTCATTCCCCAGCCTGTCCACACATCCAGGGTTGCCCCATCCCGGGTGCAGAATCTGGCACTTGCTCTTGTTAAACTTCATACGGTTGGTGAATAACCAGCCCTCTGATTTGTTGGGGTCTATCTGCAGGGCCTCCCTGCCCTTGAGAAAGTCAACAGCTCCTCCCAATTAAGTGGCATTGACAAACTTACTTAATATTCCTTTGAGTCCCAGGTCATTTATGAAGATGTTGAAGAGAACTGGGCCTAAGATGGAGCCCTGCAGAATCCCACTAGTAAGAGGTCACCAGTCTGTTACCCCATTCACTATAACCCTTTGTGCCCTCCTTTTAACTTGTACCAATGATACACAACACTCACAGAGGTGGTTAGAGGACAGCTAGTGTTTGTTGAAGTATAATGATCAGTTAGCAACAGATTTCTCCCAGAGGAAGGCAGAATGGCCAGAAGTCTTGTTTTCCCTCTGCTTGTGCTTAAATTGACCTCTTGGAATCTATCTGACCTGCTCTTTTGAATTGTCTGTTCCTCAGGACTCTTTAATTAAAACTGTGCTTTCTCAGTTTAAACGGCCCCTGCAGAGTTCTGCTGTGAAGCCTCATAAGGTCAACATATGCCTCTCCCAACCCCCATGGCTTTCATGTCTTGTTGGTTCTCTGGTTTTAATTAAAAAGATTTTTCCTTAAATGCTTTCCAGCCAATTAGAGAAATTTTGCACTGAGAAACTTGTTCCAGGCCTGATGTATTGAGAAGTGAACAGAAAGCTCAGTCAGAACCATTGGCACTTCTTTTCTAGAGCCCCAGCTTTCTTTGGTGCTTTTCAACAGCTTTTCTCTTTTTTTCTTTCTTTGCACCTTCCCCCTCCCAGTTTAGAACTGCTTCCAGCAAAAATAGCTGTTGTTTGATACCTTAGATATAGCACTGAAATGTAAAACTGCTGCAGAGAGTATGTTAGACTATATTGCTTGAAAATAATTTTTGCAGACACTTGCCTCCCCTTCAGACAAAACATACTGTTACTGTTTGTATTGAAATAAAATCTTATGAAATTACCATGTTTCTTTCACATTCATCACATGGTGTGATGGCTACCTCTTTGCTTCTGCACGCTTGAATTAGGAAATTGGAAGCCTAACTGTCCCTGGAGCTTGTGGAAAGGGAGTTTTACCACAACCAAGCACACAAGCTATGTCATGAAATGAGAAGAGTGGTAAACCTCTATGACTTAGCTCTACTAGATTCCTTACAAAAATTAATGTTTTATCTATATAATTCATGTAACCTGGAGATTGAGAAGATCTAAATGGACCATTCTTCTCCCAGCTTATTTTTGAAAGATGCTATTTTAATACATTTTTGCTGACAAGATTACTTTCCTGAAGTTACAAAATCCCTTCCTTTGCTAGTGTCATTTTGATGCTTCCACATGTTATTCTTTATATTAAATTACTCTGCCTTTTTTTACTCCCTTGTAAGCTGTTACACTATCTTCATTTTTAGCTTAGCCAGTGTCTTCTAAGTGAGATGTTTAGAGCAATACAGTGATGATCACAGTAAATATCAGAATCTTTTTTCCTTTCCTTCTTGTTATTAAAACCAAGTCAAATTTTTATACCATGTTATTGTAGGAAATCTTTTATGAATCATTGAGGTCTCATAGTATGTCCTAAAAATAAGTAAGCTGTGAATTTTAATGCAGTGTTTTGTGAAAACTCCTTCTGCAGTGAAATAGCCTTGGCTGAAATGATTGATCTCCAGCCTTGCTTACGTCATAATTCCTTCGCCCCACAGTTACAGCTGTTACTATTTATGATTTATCAATGTAGCTCTGCCTGGAAGCACTGATGAATGGAGTATCAGGACAAAGGATTTCTGAAGCTAGGGAGAAATAAGTGGAGGATTACACTTTAGAGATGGTGAGATATATCTACAAGCATTGTAAGTTGAAACATCTGCATTACATAGCTCTAAAATGCATTGCAGTAATCATTTGTAGAAGTGGGTCAGTGATGGAGTCTTCAGCTAGTCTTTCCCTGAATTCAGTTCATGCCATTCAGTTCATGTCAAGACAGTTTGTGAATTACATGTAGTACACTGAAAATCCTCCTTGTCTAATCTGGTTTGGTGTTTATTTTTCATCCCAGTATTATATTTCCTTTTCAACTGTCTCTGAGCATGCACCAGCTCTTCTTAATATTCAAATGTTTGTTTTTTTTTAATTTCATATTCCAGATGTATATCTCTCTAGATATTTTTTTAAAAACCAATAAACTTTTCTGTTTGTTTTCTAATGTTTTCTGGCTATTTTGCATCTTTTGACACTTCTTCACTGGTTGTGTCATTGGCAAATTAAATTAATATGTTCTTTACTTTTTTTCCCAGTTGAGCAAAACATTTAAATAAGCAGTGATCATTGTTGCATTCTGCTAAGCAATTATCCAAAATTCAACTGGTAATTATTATTACTATTTGCTTTGCAGTCTTCTGGCAAGTTTCCCATCCCTATGACAGCATTCTTATTCAAACCAACTGAAATGGATTTTTTTAATTAAGACTTTTTTAGGTTCCAATATAGTCTTGAAAAGTTAGTATTCCAAATTGTGGGGAAGTTCCCTGGAAGAAAACTAGTTCTAGATTGTGTGACCTGGCCTGGGATTCTGAATGCTCCATGTTTCTTATATTAAATAAACTTGATCTATCTCTTCTCCCACTTGTGACATGTCTTGAAAGATGATCTGCACACTTCATATGCGTAGGCAGTCATCTGGTAGAATGTCCATGAAGCCTAATTTCATTGATTAGTATGTTTTATGATATTGCCGATCTATTCTTCTATCACCCAACTGATTTATATAGTGTGCTCCTGCCTCTACAATATGCGTCTCTTATTGGACTGAGCAGACCTGTCCTATATCTAGTACGTTTTTTTCTGTTTGTTCATTGGGAATTTGCACAACTACAATTTCTGGCCCCCTGTTCTTCCACTTCATCTATTAGTTATACTCACAAGAGCTTTATATTCAGTTATTTTGATAAAATAAGCTTGAGCGTGCCATTTATTTCTTTTGAGGAACTGATTTTTCCCTGTGGTATTAAAATGAGTGATTGAATTTCTATTTCTGTAGCTATATTACTGAACTTTTCCAGTAAGCCTTTTCTTGTTAGGCAAGATAATTGGATCCTAGAAACTTAAAACCTTTCAGAAAATCCCTACTTTGCACTTTGTTTTGAGACCTTGGTTCCATTCAGTATGTCCACGTTTGACTAAAAGTGTGATGTTGAATTAGTTTAGCTAAACAACATAGCCATGCTTAGGTACAGAAATTCTTGCATCCTTTTAAAGTTGCCTTGCCTCAGTAAACATCTGTAGGTCTGGTTTAAATCAATATGATCATAAAGTTGTTGTATGTGATGAAAAGGATTGTTGGCTTATACTTTGTTATGCCTCTTTCAAGGATCCTAGATGAGTATCAGTAGAAGTGATCTGCATGCATGATTAGTACTTTGATATGCTACTACTACTCTGTGAAATGGGGATAAGGTATTACTATGGAAAACCTGTAATCTGCAAATGAGTTATGAAATATAGGCAGTAATATTTATAAGTTAAGCTTGATCCGGTTTGAATTTGTCACAGGGTGTGATTGTGGTAATGTACAGTCTGTGATTCCTTCCTTCATAAGCTGATCTGATAGTGATTTGCATTCTGTGCTCCTACCAAGCGTGAATCTCGTAACTTCTGTTGCATAAATGGACCTTTCTTTATCTTGGATAAAGAGATACTTAAATATCCATCTCTTCTTGACCCCTTTTTCTCTTTAGAGCCATATCCCACAGCATTCTTCCAAGGAGATCTCTGAAGTCATTGAAGTCTGCTCTCCTGAAATCCAGGGCTGTGATCCTTCTAATTGCCATGTAGATACATTTCTGAAACTTTTATAAAATGGTTTTTCAGGTATAAAGAAAAAGACCTTAGAAATGCTTCAGGCACAGGAAAAGCTTCCACAGAAGTTCACACTTTTCTAGGCTGCAATGTCAGTTAGCCAAAACCCAAAAATCTGTAGGATAAAAGCTTTGCTAATTCTAGTGCTCACAAAGGTACTTGTCAAATCTTGTCTTCTCTGAGGTTTTCCTGCATCAAGGTTCAGACCCAGAAACAGTCCAGATTTACATCAGCTAATTTAATGAATTTGTACAGATTCTCCAGTAGATCTTGGGTAATATTTCTAATGCAGTAACCTGGTGTTTCTCAACAGAAGAAGCCATAGCATCAAGGGGGGCTGGAGAGTACCTAGAGTACACAATAAACCTAAAGGAAACTGAACATTTGGATAGAATTGGAGTTTTTTTTCTGTTTGGAAATGCAAGTGTGTGAGGTTCCAAAGTGTTACTAGTGTTCATTTTCTTACAGGGAGGAGAGATGTCAGGAAAGGCAATTCTATCTTGGATAGAATTTCAACTCTTTCCCCTTTAGTTCCTTTGTGTTGTAGGACAAACTCACTGTGAACTGTATTCATCTCCTTCTCTGGTCAGCTCTTTACCTGCCCATTTTTTATTATTTGTCTTTGTTTTGATCATCTGTTTGTCAAATACTTGTTTCCTTCCAGCTCTGATATCTGCTTATCTGTTACTACTTTTCTCCCTACTCTTTCTGCTGGAGCTAAGGTATTGCATATTCAAACTCTTCAGTCAAATTTCCCTTATATAATTCCCAGAATAACTTTTACATTATCTGAAAAGAAGTCAGGCTGTCAGTGCTTTTGGCGTGAAGCTGTTTCAGCATCACTATCTGATATCCGAAACAAAGCTTTTTCTTTATTTCCTCTTTCTCATCCCCATTCCCCATGCTGCTATTAGGTACTTCTTCATTCTGCTGGCAGAGGCAGAGGGATTGCTGTGCTGTGAAAAGTTACAATGCAAAGCAAATGCTGGTTAACATGATTAGGATAGTGAGCAGTTAATGTTGCAGCTTGTTCCTCAAAGAATTTAAGGTTTTTTGTCTACTTTGATTGGAAACGTCTTTTATCAAACCCTTGAAGTGACTGAGCAAGTGTAATTGTTCCTAAGGTGCTGAGAAGTGTTTCACGGCTTTCTTGTGTGATGGACAGGACCTCAAATGTGATGTCTTAATTTCAGAATGATTATTATTGATATCCTTTTCCTGTATCTGCTCTCTAAGGATCTCGAGATATTTTACAGACATTAAGGAGTGAAGCTTCCCAAAATTCTTGACAATACAATTTTCACTTCACAGTTCCAGAAAGTGAGACAGGGAAATGAAGTAATTACCTGAAGTTCACATAGTCAGGAGTTCAGTATGTTTGGCCTTTTGATATATTACTTCAATTACTTCAGATACAGGATTGTTTTACCATGAAACAAGAAGGAAAACACACATATATTAGTATAAAGCAACATTGTCTAGATAAATTGTTTGCAAGAATCTGGTGTTTTTTTCTTTTTAAAAAGTTTTGAAAGTACTCATTCAGAATAGTAGATCACTGTGTATTAACTGTGTGGGATGATGCAGGATGTATTTGTAGTTGTTTTCAAGTTTGATGTTACAGCCCCCTTTGCTGCATGCTTTTCTCAACAAAGTCTTTAGAGCAAGATAGAAATTAGTTTAATTAACATATGTCATCAACTTCATCATCTCTATTCCAGAACCACATGCTCAGTATTATTTTCCTGACAATTCCGAACTCTTTAGGAGGGGAAAGTTATTTCATATGTATGCAATACCAATGTGTACCCTGCCTGAAAGTGCCTTTGCTCATAGGCAGTCTGGTGCTTAGCTGGTAACTGAAATATCACTTAGAAAGCCAGTCTTGGTGTACAGAAGTTGCTGGCTTCTAAAGTAAAATTGGCAAGAGGTTTTCCCTTTTGAAGGAGCTCAAAATAGAAACTACTTTATATGCTGAAGTTTATTCTTTATTCATCTTCCTTCATTGTAAATTTAAACTATTTCCCTTTTATAAGGAGGTTGCAGTCTTTTGTTGGTTTTGCTTAGCTTCAAAGTACTAACTAGTAGAGTCTTGTTCAAGCATGTTGTTCTTCAAGGGACCACCTTATAAAATAGCAGACTGTTCTTTCCCCTTAGGTCCAGTCTGCCAGGCAAGTTGCATGTCTAGTGAAAGATTTCTTAAACATAGCTGTTCTGTGAAGGGCCATCTTCTGAGTTCTTTCATTTAAAGAGTAAAATGATGAAGCTTAGAGCCTGATCTGGCTATGTCATGTCTTGCTATTTATCTGGAAAAACAGGCTTAAAAGCTGAACTCTGGGTCTCAAACCCAGCAGAGTGGGATTTTGGCATTTGCTCTGAAGAGGCTGCTCCATGGGAAAGTTGAGTATGTGCGTGGTGTAGCTAAAGCCAAAACCAAAGAATACCTGCTGGAGCTTGTCCCTTGTTTCAGGTTGTGTCCATCATGTCTTGTCCTGTGAGTTTACAACTTTGATGCTCAAAGTTGAAATCTAATGCACTTCTTTAGTTGTCAGCAGAGAGTGCCTGATCCACAGGGTAGTTTTGAATAGTTCAGATGGGCTTCTGGTCACTGTCTTTTGCCTGTTGTTTACACTAGGAGTTTAGGTAGAGCAGCCTTTTCATTGGGGCTCTAAGTTTGGTGCTTGAAGAGAGGCAACATAAAAATTGCATTTCACTCTGCATTTCAAACATTTTCTGTTTCCCAGATCAGTATGTTAAACCCTTAACAAAATGTGTCCTTCTAATGATGCTGTGTTAATTTATTCTGGCACTCACTATCCTGTAAAGTTCATGAATACATTTTAGGAAAGATTTTTATTTCATGATGCTTTTCTTCCCTTACAAATCTTCCCCAGCTTTTGTATCTAAAGCATCCTCTAAGCAAAGCAAAGGGAAGTGAATATTATATTAAATCTTACGAGACTAGAGGAGTTAAGAAACAAATCAATGGTCGCTGAAATCGAATTTGTAATCTCTTCAAGTATTTCCTTTGAACCCCAGCTAAGATAACTCGCAGAACTAATATTAAAGAAAAAAAGTCTAGTAAAATGATTTTTATATGTGTCTTGGTAGGTAAACACTGCTATCTTGAGCAGATTGTGGTAGGTTGACCCTAACTGGATGGCAGGTACCACCAAGACTACTTTCTCACTTTGCCTCCTTAGCTGGAGAATCAAGAGGAAAATACAACTAAAGGCTTGCAGGTCAAGATGAGGATGGGGAGAGATCACTCACCAGCTACTGTCATGGGCAAAACTGACATGGCTTGTGGAAATTAATTGAATTTATTACCAATGAAATCAAGAGTAGGATAAAGAGAAAACCAGATCTTAAAAACAGCTTCCAGCCAGCCCTCCCTTCTTCCTAGGCTCAACCTCATTCTGGATTTCTGTACCTCCTTCCCTCACCAGAACTACAGGGGTATTGCTGCTCCAGTGTCTGAAGCACCTCCTGCCCCTCCTTGTGCACTGACATTTGTGTCTGCAGAACTGTTTCTCTCACATTGTCTCACTTCTGTCTCCAGCTGCAGCTCTGCAGTTTGGGGTTTGGGTTTTTTTACCCCTTTTTAAAAATACTATCCCAGAGGCACTACCACTGATGGGCTCAGCCTTGGCCAGTGGTAGGTTGGTCTTGGTTCCAGCTGGCATTGGCTCTGTCAGACCTGGGGGTGAAGCTTCTTAAAACTTCCCACACAAACCATCCCTGCAGCTTCGCCACTACCAAAACCTTGCCGCACAAATCCAATACACAGGTGCAGCAAATAAACAGGGTTACTAAGGGAAGCAGTTTTTAAAGAAGTAATACAGCTACTGAAAACTTTGTTATTTCTTTTGGCTTTCTCTGTGAGAAGAATGTATCTGCAACATCTCTATACACACACAGAGCCTGGAGCTTCGTTTTGCAAGGTCTTATGCTGATGTAAACTAGACTAGTTCTTGTGTACTCAAAATATTATTTCTGATAGGCATGCTTCAGGTGTACAGAAAGACAATTTCTAGTCAGACAGCTGATAATGAATAGGGGCTTGAATTTTTTTTTCTTGATGCCAAGTGAAAGATGGCAGCATTTTCCTCTGTTCCCTGCTGTCCTTGTTGTACTTAGCTTGCTGGAGCAAATATGAGATAAGCAAAGAAATTGAAACTGGCAACTCTTGCATCCTAATCCTGTTAATCTGTATTTTTGGCAAATCCCTTAATCTCACTGTACCTTCATTTTTCTATTTATAACCTGGAGTTCCACCTGTTGGATTGAGTTAAGTAATCTTTGAACATACAAGTTGTATCTGGATAGATAAAACCAAGAGTATTTGGCTATGTGTATAGATCAAATTTGATGGAATCAAGGCCTTAGTGAACTCTCACTTTTTTGTTAGTGATAAACAGTTAATTTTAGACAGATGCATATAAACTTGCAGCTTCTTTCCATTAAAATAATTTAACTCTATTTTGAATACAGAAAAAAGAATGAGTAAAACATAAGCATTTGAAATTTAAAAACTTTAACATAAAAAAGCCTTTAATATCAGTCTTTCTTCTCTTCTTTCCTCCCCCCCTTCCCCAGTTCAGACTCAGTTTTTTCCTATGGGAATTTTCCTACCTTTTAACAGTTCTTTGGATGATATTAAAATCAGTTCTGGAGGAAGGGAGGGAAGGCTTTATGACAGATAGTGCTGGATTTCAAGAGTTATATCTATTCATGTGAAAACTAACCAAACCTGCAGAGAATAAATATGGAAGTGGCTGCTCTGTTTGTTGTGGTTTGGTTGGAGAGGATTGTCACACATAATGTACAGAATCATCTTGGAATCTTTCAGACCTGGAACACTTTCAGAAGAGTGTGAGGTGTACCATTCTTCTTAGCCCAATTGTTAACATTTGCTCCTTTGCCTTTTCTTACTCTCTTTGTATTTGAGCATTTGCTAAATGTGTAATAAAAAATTAGGTGTTGGTTGAATACATCCAATACTTAAGTTGTGGATATTTGTGTGATTCTAATTGGTACAAACTGAATATACAAAAAATGTAAAAATTCAGATTAGAAAGTGTCATCATACAAGCAAATCTATCTTAATCACCTTTTATTTTTGTGAGCATTTTTTATGTAATGTAGATGCAGGTGGAGAAGAATTTTACTTTTTACTCATTTATGACTACTCTGCAGGGCAGAGACCTCACTATTATGTCAGTTCTAAAGAATGGCTCTAAGGTATTTTTAGAAGAAGCTTAAGTAAGTGTTAAGTTAATCTAATATTTTAAGCAGCCTCAAAACACTGGATATTTGCTTGCTAGTAAGTTAAGTCTCCTTAGAAAATTATTTGTCTTGTAAGATCTTCTACAGGCACCATAGCAAAAGGAATTTACACAACTCCTAAAGTTACACAATAATATTCATTTTGAAACTGGAGCATGGTGGTAACTGTCTGCAGAGGAGCCTGAATCCTTAAGGAGTAAACTGTGTCATCAGACATATTCCTTACAACCTAGGAACGTGACTGTTCAGATTACAGTCAGAAGTTATTCTAAAATCTTGTTTTCAGACTATAGTAGCTTTTTGAGGAAATACAAGCAAAAATAAATAAAGAAATACAGAAACAATTAATAAAGAATTAAATAGATCGTACCTCTGCAGAAGAGATGATTTAAAGAAAACACCAAGAGAGTTTTCTTCAAAATACTGCAGTTTTCAGTTTTTGAGGTATCCAGAAGTGACTTTTCTGTTCTTCAGGAACCTTATGCAGATCACTTTGAACTTAAAATGGTTTCAAGGTTAATGCAGATTTGACAGATATTATTATCCTTGTGCCTTAAAGAAAAAAATAGCATTTTATTTGTCTTCTTTGATGATTTTGAGGAGAAACAAAACCAAGTAAGCAGAAGTGACCACACTGAGAAAAAGATGTTAGTGAAAACATCTCACAGAACATACCTTCAATTAAACTTCTGAGACTGACTCCCATCTGCTGTAATTGGAAGTGCAGTGCAGAACTTCTTGGGACTTGAATGCATTCAGAGAGCAGCATGAAGGCTGTTAATTTTTCTGCACAAGAATTTATTTTCTAACTGGGGAATTCTCCAGATATATTCCATACAGTGTTCTTCCAAAAATTCACTACTTGTACTGAACTTTTTTAAAGCTTATTTTTAACTCAGATCACTTTCATAATTAAATTTCTCTGAAATCCTGACACTGGATTAGTCTCGGTGGGATGAACTGGGAATCAGTTGGGTGACTTTTCACAGAATTCAGTTTTGGCTTTAAGTGAACTACTTCAAATTCTACTAGAGGTAATATCTTTGGAAGTTTTTGCAGAATTTGTTTTCCCATTTCTCCATGTGTAACTATGTAATTTTTTCTAGTTATGTTAAGGTACAGGTGAGAACCTGGAGGGATACTGTGTTCTGCAGTTTTAACCTCTACAAAATATCCTTCTTAGCATGTGACTTCCATGCCTGAGAGCCAGAAGACATCTAGGGATCACTAAAACACTGTGATAGTTCAATTGCTTTGTGCATGCACACTGTTGCAGGCTTTAGATTCACTGAATAGACAAATTCTGATAAAACTACTATATGCAATCCCCTTGCTTCCAAGTAGCATCAAGTGATTTGGAAAATGCTGAAAGCACCATGACAGGAGCTTGCAAGACAACAAAAGAAAGGCAAATTACTTCACTGGTTTTGAAGGAGTTTCAAATTTCTAAAGTATTTTAAATTTTTGCTTGTTGAGAAGTTCCAATTCCACGGTGTTTTTCCTAAGTCACAGGTGTATTTGAAGAATCTGCCCAGTAACTACATTGTCTGTGTAGGCTTTGTCTAACATGGAGGTGAAGGTGTTGTAGTAGAGATGTTTTTAGGGAGTGGGATGAAGCATGGTGTATGGCATTATTTGTTAATGCAGCCATTTTTGATTAGAAGTGCATAAACAGGTAAGGGCACAGAGGAGCACCTGTTCCCTGGCTTTCCCTGGCCACTGAGTATCAAAATGTATGCCTTTTGTTGATGAAACGGTGTAGTATCTGTGTGTGTGTTCAAACATCTGAGTAACTGGCAGCTGGGATTTCTCTCTATGTAAAATTGCAAGCATTCTTCTCATATCATACTATCCTCCTGTGCATTCCCTCTTGTTGGCTTCAGTCCCTCCTTGAAATCTTCTATTTTGAGGGCAGAGTCTGCCAAAGAGGCATTGGCAAGAAAAGCATATTCTCCCTCTGAAGAGCTGGTGTCACTTATTAGCGTGTGAGAAGGGTGATTGTAAATAAACAACAAATTATTTTAAGTTCTGTGTAGTATTAATTGTAGTTATGTATAAAAGGACATGCTGACTAGATAAGGTAGAGATACCATTATTGTTTAGAAAGAACTGATCCTTGCACTCAGTTAAATGTTTGGCACTTTATCCCAGAAGCCTTATTGTCATGAGGCATTACCTCTAGTGTCCTTGGTTTTTTTCACTTGATCTTACCAGGTGAAAGAGAGCCAAGAACGTACATATGTGTGTCCTGTAGAGTTGTCCAATATTCAGTTAAGTGCTGTTGCCAGTAATGCATGTTATGATCCCACACTGTATCTTTAATATAAGGAAATATACAGGACTGTAAATTCCCCCCCACAGTGCAAACGGGTTGCCCAGGAATACTGCAAGTTGAAACCTGTTCTTTTAGAAATTGTACTTTCATTACCTTGGAAGCAATATAATTTTTCTTTCTTCACAATCATTTTTTGAAATGGCTTTAAAACCAAACCACCATGCTTCACGTGGCTATGAAACATTTATAGTTGGTTTATTCTACTTTGCACTGGAAAAAGGCTCAGCATTTAAGACATCCTAGTGATTCAGTTTCTTGTGGTAAGAGCTAGACAGGAAAAAGAGACCTATTCTGGTCATATGCCTGAGATAAATTGGAAACTGAAGGTGTTGTCTTCTTAGAATTGAACGCATCTGAGTCTTTACTGATGCCTTAATTAAATCTGCAGTACCATGTCAGCATAACCTGATCTAATTGCTGGCTAGTAAGGTGCTGCCTTCTTGCATCCTTCTTATGGCAGCTCCAGCACTTGTTCCATCTTGTGCTGATCTGTCTCAGCATGCTAAACTGGCAGCAAACTATTCAGTACTTCTGCTGCTTGAGTTAGTTTTCTCCCAGCACAGCACATTGAAATGTGCCAGTGCAAGGTCACAGAGAGGTGGAATGCAGAGTGTGGTGCTCCGCAGCCATGGCTGAACTCAAACTGCCAACGATTCCTAAGTGCAGAAATCCCGGCGTTGACAAACCCGGCCTTAAAATACAGGTCATATTGCTTTGTATTGATATTTAGTCCAGTCTAATTAGGTAATGTACTGAATATATTAATATTTTGCTTTAAAACCTCCTTTAGAGAGTAATACACTTGTTGCGTTTATAGCCAAAAAGTACTATTAGGCCATGAAGTTTGACCTGTGTAGCACATCATTAAACTTCACTTAGTAACACCAGTATTGAGCCAAAACACTTTTGTCTGACTGAAAAATAATTTGCATATCTTCCAGAAGGGCATTCAGGTTTGATTAAGTCATGTGAGCCTGAAGGGGCCGAAGGGCCCCTGGGAAAAATAGCAGGAGGAAGCAGTCAGCTGCCGGTGCTGCCAGGGCAATTAGGCTGGCCTGCAGCCCGGTCCCCATGAAGCACTGAGTTTTCATGGCAAGGAGGGCTTCTGCAAACAGCCTGCTCTCCGACACCTTCCTCAGGAAGGCTGGGCCATGTGTAGCTGTTCTGCAGACATGCAGTAGGGTGGCTCTTGTGCACACTCCATGCTGCTGCTGCTTTTAGGGGACTGTTGCTTGCGAAGATAGAAGGGCCAGGTGAGAAAGAAATTGTTCTGACAGGGGAGGAAGGTTGTTTATTGATAACTTCTGTGTTTTGTTGGAGGTCAGAATTTACTAAGCCTTACTTGATTTTGAACTGAAACGTATCTTTGGGGGCCTGTAAAATCAGGTTCCTGAACACACTACTACAATCTCAACTTATGGCAGTCTTCACCTGAATTATTTTTTTTTTAAACTTTATGAAAATTACGGGTTTTTAAGTGTTTCAATCATATGTTGAAGTCAATTCCTTATTCTTGTTTTTGACAAGTTAACTAAATTATCATGTTGAGCCTGATCATTCCTGCAATGCTTCTGACTCCATTTCAACCATCATTCCAAAGTTTTGGGTATTTCAGATTGGTCAAGTGCTGGTAACTGAGCCTGTCTACTTGATATTGCTGTATTTACTCACCTCAGGACCATATTATTCTCCTAATTCCATTTTCCTGAGTATTTCTCGTGACCACCTTCTTCACCTGTCTGTAGAAGCTATTTACCCAGGTGGAGCCCTCTGCATTCTTTGCTTCTAGATGAGGCTCTAAACTACATGTGAGCCAACTATGCCCATGAGGTTTTTCCATATTACTCATTCCTTTTAAATTTTTAGTTTCCTCAGTTTGGATATGGCTCACAAATGTTATACTTAATTCCTTTTCTCTTCTAGGCCGTTAACTGAAAGATTGCTTTAAAATGTAGAACTGCTGATGTATTCTTGGGAATCCCAAGAGAAATACATCTCCTAAGTAATGATTCCTTATCCTTATTTTGAGATGCAACAGTTAATGTAGTTAGTTGTTGTTTTGAGTAATTCAAGATTTTTAATCACAGCATTGTTTATATAAAGAGTAATATCTCGGAAAACCTAACTGGTTTTGATGATATTTTACACCTAGACTTGTGTTCCTCTTTGAAAATACTGCTTAATTCACCAAGAAACTTTTCTTCATGTTTGATAGCTATTAGTTATTAACTGATAAAATGCAATATTTTCTGTTTGAGTATTTTGTTTGGGAGTGCTATCAAAGTGGCCATGGTACAGATGCCCAGGTTATCTCAGCTGGTGGCAGCACTTTAAGTGATATTTTGACCCCATCCTTGCTCTCATCAGTATACTGGATGCTCTTGTTGGGTAGGCACTTCACTCAGAGTGAGCCCCAGTCTTATAATTTTTAAGTGCTGAAGTGAGTTCAGCTTTTGTCTAGTCTTGTAAAATTTCCCAGGTGTTTCAGGCTTTGAAAATCACTTCTCAGTAGTGCTGAGAGCTTCTCAGCCAACCCTCTTCAAAATTCTCACAGAAATTATGAACATCTGCTTTTAATTTTTTAATATGTTAAGTACCACTCCATTACTGACATCCTTGCAAATTATCATTGAAATGGAAAATGTTTTGGGTTCTGCAGAAAAAGGAGAATGGTATGTGTCAGATTAAATACAGCACGTGCTTTTTCTGAACACTACTTCATTTTTCCCCCCATGTAGCAAAATGTCAAGAGGACTATCATTACTACAGTTTTCTCCTGATATGCATATCATTATATTTGCATTTTTGTCCCCTGATTTTTTTACAGGCTTATTTTTGTTTCTTTTCTCAGTTTTCTGCAAATTCCTGGCTTCTCAGTGTTATTTGCTGCTGTCAGATGCTTTTTTTTCTTCATTGTATTATTTGTTTTTGTACTGCTTAGGAATCTATGACAGATATTTATGCTAATATTAGATGAATTTTACTTGAATCTTCCACTTGAAATGTATCAGAAAGGTAATTAAAATATTGTCAATGTTTGGCAGAGAACTTAATCTCTCTCACTATCTGAATTTCATCTTGGGTAGGCTGTGCACCTTTTGGAAAGGAATATATCACAGAATATGCTGAGTTGGAAGGGACCCATAAGGATTGTTGAGTCCAAATCCTGGCCCTGCACAGGATCAGCCCCAAGAGTCACACCATGTGTCCGAACACCTCTAGAACTCTGTCAGGCTTGGTGCTGTGACCACTTTATTGGGGAGCCTGTTCCAGTGCCCAACCACCCACTAGGTGAAAAACTTTTTCCTAATATCCAACCTAAACCTCCCCTGACACAACTTCAGGCCATTCTCACAGATCCTGTCTCTGGTCAGCAGAGATCAGTGTCTGCCCCTCCTTCTCCCCTCACAAGGAAATGTGTGACATTTCATCCAAATAAAGTATAACACAAAAATGTGTCAATAACGATGTTTGGCAGCACTGTGACAATGAAGTTTGTATGAAGTATGTAAGAATGATAAATATTATGAAGAAACTAGGAGAAAATTTATAATAGTATAATGCTTCAGAATAGTGCTTGCATAATGAAGGAAGTGTTGATGTAATTTATACAGAGTTGAGGTAGTTTTCTGCACATTCCTGATTTTAGCAGTTTTTAACATTTACAGTATTGTATTAGCGTCACATTTTCAAATGACTTTTCCTTGAGGGTTTTTATTTTGAGATAAAAAAGATCTTACAGTACTGAAATAATTGATTACTACTAACAGCCTTCTTACTCCATGTACTGCCATGTATTCCATGTACTTAACAAATTCCATAGCAGGTGGTCCTTCTTTGTTCATTTTATAAGTTGTGCATAAAATTAGGTAACAGCTTGGATAAAGCCTTGTTCTATTCTTTGCATGACTTTCAAAACATCTGAAGGAGTAAACAGGGAAAAAATTCAGTTTCAGATACAGGAATTAGTAACATCAGATGAAAAATTCAGTGCTTAGGCAATGCCATAAAGTTTCTAAAATGTTCTAAAAGTTCATAAAGTTATTTTCTATAAATAGATTTACCTCTGCTCATCCTTATTTTGTTCTATTGAGTGGAAAGATATATTTGTAAATTGTGAAGCTCCAAAAGCAGGTTTTTCAGTTTACTCAAGTTAGAGTGGTTTGCTGTAATGATGTTTGCCATTTATAAAGCTGAATAATAAGTCTTCTAAATTATAGAAGCTGACAGCAAAGGCAAAATAAGCCTTATGTTGGCATGTCAGTTCAACTGGGGGTGGATTTTCAGAATTTTGAACTCTTTAGCTATTAATAACACACTCTCTGCAGAGAAATCTAATCTGGCAATTTCAAAATTAATTATCACACTTTCAACCACCTGATAGTCATGAGTAACTCTTGAAAAAAAAAAAAACATCCAAACCAACAAACTCCAAAACTTCAAAAGAGTATGTGCTCCCATTACTAGGGAAGAAAATTGACTTGTCTGGAATACCTTGAGGCAAACATGGCACTTTTGAAGAAGATGCACCTTTCCAAGTCAAATACAAACGCATAAGAGGGGGTGGAGCTGGCTGCACTAATGACTTTTTTGCCCAGAGCAAGGGATGTTCCAGTGTTGTTTAATAAAATGCAGCCTCTGATGCTGCAAAATAGAGGTTCATACACCACTGCTGAGTGCTAAAGTGACTGGTTAAAGATTCATTTGTCCTTAATTAAGATGACCTTAAATTTCTTCGCACTGTGGCTACTGGAGGATATAATTGGAGGCACCTGACACTTATTCACTAACTTCAGTTCAAGATTTTACTCTTGTAAGAGATTCTTCAGTAGATAAATTCAGAATGATTTATCCCTTTAATGCTCTAGCTTTAATAACCATAAGCTATTTCCTTAATGATTTAGACTTGTGTGATGCAGGAGATAGTTAAGCTTACTCTCCAGGAGATTAATTTCCTGCTTTTACACTGGCATTTTATTTTTTTAACAGGAGTATTATGGATTTCAGTCACGTTTTCTAATTGCAGGTACTATCATTTATACAGCATTGTCTGTCACTCTCTCCTGTATGCTGTGGTGGTAAGGATATTTGTGGATTGCATTCTGAGCAAGGTGATGCATTGCTTTCAGACACTGGAAAAAAGAGTTTGCCTGGGAGTCCTGTGGCCAGCTGTTCTGCAAGGTGGCTTGCAAGGAAACTGCTTCTTCCCAAGGAAGACAACTGAGCCTGTGGCTAGATAAGGACTTTTAGGTTGGCACTGGTGAGAGAAGGAGTAGTCCTTGCCTTCCTCTCTACTCCTGATTTTCTTCCCTTTCTTTGTGGAGGAGCACTTGGCTGCGTAGTGAAGACACCATAGAGCTGATCCAAACAAAAAATAACCTGTAAAAAAGAAGTTTCTTTTCCACTTCATTAGTTTCTTGTCCTGTTTGTAATGGGGCTGTATAGGCAGCGGTACTGGAGTAATGGGGAGGATGGGAATGAAATGTAAGGGAGAATAAGACTTCCCTTTGCATCAGAAGACCCTGTATAAAATCTATATTTGTATTACAGCTTTGTCTGATGGTGTTATAAAGGGCCTGGCAGGCCAGACCTGCTCTTGACGCCATCAAACTTCTCTTCCTCAAAAAACAATTCGTATATAACTTCAGATCTCTTGTTTACAATTGTAGCATAAGCTATCAAGCTTGGTGAATTTATCTGGTCTGGCTTTAACTGCATGTGGAAGAGTGGGAGCCAAAGCAGAAAGATGATTTGTTTATTGGCTCGCATAACATTTTACTGAAAACATCCTGGTTGCAGGTATTTCTAGTGTTTTCCTGAACTTTCCATATAAAAAGTATTATGGATGCTTAATTGATAGATATTAAATCCTCTGTGGTATAGGTCCTGGCATTTTTTCTGTTTATTGTTCTGTTCATCTCAAAGTTGTCAGAATATTTTTTCCATTTTTTTCCAAAAGCCTGCTGGTGCTACAGCCAATGAAGTAGCTTTATTCTTTTTCCTAATTCTCTGATGTATGTTCTAATTTGCTATACATACAGAAAAGGGTTTGAACAAAACCATGCATGTTTTACTCAGACCATAGATGTAACGAAGTTGCTTTGACAAGCAACTTTAATATATCTCTGCCCTTCTCAAACTGTGAAAAAGGCTCTAGGGGAACCAAGAATGTTTGCCAAAACTGCTCAGTGAAATGCCTAAACATATCCTCCAACCACACTCAGTGCTTGAGCACAGCAGACTCGGACTGAGTCAGACTGACAGTGTTTCTAGCATAATTCTGTTTCAGATGTTAAAATTAGTGGATGGATAATGAAAGCACCTCTGCTGACTTGAACTACATTAGAATAACAGAGCAAAGCACACCACTGCAGACAGTCAGGAGACTAACATTAATCAAGGTGTTCACCTGTATTTTGTATTGAAGCTTCCCAAAACAAACAAAACCACTGAAAACATTATTCAGACTATTACCAGTGGTTCCTTAGTCTTGACAGTACCAGCTCAATTCAGAGCTGGTTAGCCTGAGGATTCTTTCTCTTTACTAAGTAGTGCTATCTCTAGCACTCATCTTCTGAGCATATCCACTTGCATTAAAGTGCCTTTGTGTGGCAATACTTGAAAGCCTCCTTCACAATTTGTTGTGCCCTCTGTTTTAACTGAGCAGCTTATATTAAAGCCATTTCTGCTTCCCTTGCCTATTCTCTTCTTCCCCTCTTCTCTACCCTTCTTTCTCCTGAGTAACTGTAGGGTGAGAAAAGAAGCAGTTTTGCATTTCAGTACACTTAATGTAGCCAAGAGGTTTGTTCATTGCTGCTTTGTACTTTCAGGCAAACGAGAAAATTTAGATTAATAGGTTGTTTATTCTTTTGCGTGTTCCTCAAATCAAAGGCACTGGATTGCATTATTAAAGCAGTTTTGTGTGGCAGGCTTGGAACTGTCCTCACTGAGCTGTACATGAAGAAAAACGATTGCTTTTCATCCCCCACTCATTATGCAGATTGGCACAGGAACACTGTTAAATGTGGTATCATGTACTATCACTTAAAGACCTTCCTTCTGTACAGCTAATGTTGGGCTCCAATTTCACAGGATGATCTGTCTTGGAACAGACAAGGAAAACCCTAGAAATAGAAACACATATGCCCTTAAATTTAAAAAATTTAACTACGAACCAGTTTAATAAACAGAGGTTTTGTTCAGAACACTAGTGACTGTCTGCTTTGCTATGCTCTCAGATCTTTTCATTGAGGATTCTGTTCATTTGTTTCTCATCCATTCAGTTTGCAATAATGCTTAATTTAGGCTTTCAGCAATAATCTACCCAGCCAAATTAAGAAAATTTTCATCATTTTGAGACCAGACTCATAATGGAAAGATCTAACTAGTGTTGGGTAGCTGAGTTAAATGTGTGATGCTGTCCTGTGGATGTTCTATACTGAACAGGCAGTAGTGTGTCTCTGGGTCTTTGATTACATTAGGTGCTCTAATTCCTTTTTCATTCTGTGACAACAGAGTCTCCTCACCCAAGACCTTCTGCTTTCAAAGTGAAAAGTCTGGGGGTTACATAATTTAAGGGAAGAGGGGGCAATTGTGCCTGTCTTAGGTAAATAGGAGGAAACAAGTTTCTTTGCCTTATTGTTATACTTCAGCTCTAGCTAATGTTCAAAGCACTACATTAATTATCTTAAGAAATGGCAAGACTTCTACTGCATGCAACACATGAGCATAGCTGGGTGCACAGTGGGAAATAGCAGTGTCACAGATACCAGACTGGCTGAACCTCTGAACTTTCCTTGTGTAATATCAGCTGTTCTTCTTCAGTGGCAGACCTGATGTAGGATGAAGTAACCATGATTTTTCTCATTGTATGCTGTGTTCCTGATTCTGCAGTCCTTTTCCTAAATTAGAATCCTCTAGTTGGTTGGACTGAAATGTACATTCTCTCTGAGGTACCAGTGCTAGGTTCTCCAAGTCTCCCTAGAGAAAAGTGTTGAAGGCAAATGTAACGTAGGCTTGTTTCTAAGGTACACTGTCATCTGCACCTGAGGATCTTGCAGAATTCCTCCAGCCACTTTCTTACTTCACTTCTCTATGTTAGTTTGTACTTGTATCACAGATCACTGGGTTTTCTCTGTCAGGTGACCATTTTCTTTCTCCAAGGGATCTCTACCTTTTGGGGGAATTGAGAGTGCCAGTACTTTGGTTTTTTTAGGGGTTGGTTTGTTTTTTTTCAATCTCTGCATAGAAAAGTGATGTGTCTTTTCTACCTAAGACATGCAAATGTACTAGTGTCTTGTAACTGCTACACCAGATTTCTGGGGACAGTATCAATTTTGGTCTTTTTACAACTTTCCAATTCTCCGGATTGTTCATTCATGCCATGTTTTCTATTCCCATTAATGCTTGTAGGCCATGATAGCCAAGTTCATAAAAGAATTACAGATCTCTGTATATAATGTTACATACCAACTTTTAACCTGTTATAAAATGCCTCAAACATGGATAATTAGACTACTGTGTTCTTCTCCTGTATTCCTAGGCAGGGGAGAAAATGTGACTGGATCCCAAACATCCTGTGTGCAGCTATGTGTTTCATTTGTGACAAATATGACAATCACTTAGCTGAACATTGTCACTTTTTAGAGAAAATCATAAATACTTTTTATCTTTCTGCTTAAACATTCTAGTTACTATTTTGCCTGCTTAAATTTACTCCTTAATTAATTTTTTTTTCCTTATAGCTTTTGGATGTTTTTGAGTCAGATATGACTGTTTGGTGATTAATCATTATCATTAATCTTGTGTTGGTGACCAGCAGTATTCACGCTTAGAAATACTAAAATACTGAAAAGAAGAAGAATATGTTATACTTGTATTATCTAGTCAGATCTCTTCTGTCCCTATTCCTATTTTGCATCTGAAGGCACATTACTCCAGCAGTGAACTACACTCCTATATTTCCACATATTCCTGCTATACAAGATACTTCTAGCAGTTGTATGGTTTTCTTTTTGGTTCCTTATAGGTATAATAGAAGATATTTTCAGTGTTTCCTTTTAACATCTAGAATAGTTAACATTTTTGCTCAAACATGGAAATTAGAATCTAATCTGTCTAGCACTGACAGCTTTCAAATTTACACTGTATTAATGGAAAGACTTCAGAGCGATACAGACAGCAGTTCAAAAAGAAAAGGAAATCAGAAGAAAAGCTAATTAAATTTCCAAATAAATTTCCAAATATTTTTCACTGATTTGTTATTTCAAACCTTAACTGCAAAGCAAGTGATGATCATCTTCCTTGTGCTGTGGCAGTGGCTGCAGAACTGCATGTCCCTCATTCAGCAAAAGTCTGTTCTGGTCACAGCTGTGTATACAAAGCTGCAAGTGAAAATGAGATGTGCACATAAAGGCTCTCAGTCTATTTCCCTTTGTAGCAGTCATCTGTTTGTTCTTTACCAAACCCCAGAAAACATCCTCATAAAAGGAAAGCACAAAAGTAAATAGTGAGAAGATTTGTTTTTCCCCTTGATAAACATGTCATGCAAAGTGACTTTCCAAACATATCCTATTTAGTGGAGATAATTTAGAAACCTTGAACTTCATCATTGTTTGTTGCCCACAAGCATGAATCCTAAAGGCCCCTATTCTTCCTGTTTCCAGTTCCAGGATCTATTAAGTTTTGTTTTAGCACACGGACCCATGTTCTCCAGTCCAAAGTGTCACTTTCTGTATTTTTCTAATAACTGAGGAACTGTCTCTTGCATTTGTCTGCTGAACATCTCTAAGGATTCTTGGAGAAGGGATATTTTTTGCTTTCCTTTTGGATCCCCTGTGTGTTAATAATTTCATTTAATCTTTAATCTCTTAAGAGCTAGCACTACTAGTTTTGGAGCCCTTAGTATTGCATGTAGGCGGGGACTTGGCACAGCAAAGCCTGAAACAGATCCAGACAGAAGATAACTCATGTGAAAGACAACTGAAAGGATGGATGCTACCTTTAAACATGGCACGAAAGTGAGAGGAGTATGAATTAATACATTTATATAGCATCCCCTTTTTTACCATCCACTTCACATAAAGTACTGCTAAAATACAGCTACATCTGATGCAGTGAATTGAGATAGAGTTCTTTTGCCAGAAACACCAGGAAGCAATTTTTTTCCCATCAAGGCAGTATTAAGAAGTATTTATAATTGCAGGGAGCAAATAGGACCTCAGCTTTCAAGCTTTGCTTTGAAAGATGCAGCACATTTCCTTTGAGTCAGGAACACATGCTGAAATACATTACATTTAAGTACTTCTTACAGCTATATTGCTGTACGATTTGCGCCATCTGATCTTCAGACTTGCTCCATAAGTCTTAACATCGAATGGGGAAAAAAGGGCAAATGTTGCAGGAAATAAAAGGAACATGTGTGTTCTAAGTCTTCAGTGGCTGGAGATGCTTAAAGAACAGCTTTCATCTTACTCTTCCTCTGAGGGTTTACCATACTTGCATTTCCATAATGGTTTTTGCTGAACAGTCAGGATATTGTTGCATGGGAGATGAAAAAATGTAAGTGAAACCACAAAGAGTACAGTTGTGTTAGAGCAATGTAGCTGAGGCTCCAGCTGCTAGTAGAGGTTAATACAGTGTTACTCACGGTGGATGGCCTGTCTCACTGACTGTTCCTATTAAATAGGTTAGTCAGCAGTAACTGTGGGGTTTTAGGTTATCTTCTGTTCCAACTAAGGACACTCCTACATCTTTTAGAGATGGTGTTTCTTTCTCTTTTTTTGCATTGTCTTCTCAGTAGCCTGCATCACAGCAGCAATCCATCCAGGATTCTACAGAAAACTGATCATGCTTCCTTTAGGAGAAATCACTTGCTTATCATACCTAGTAAAAATCATTTGCTCACTATGCTGTTATCATCCCACACCTAATCAGTTAAGTGATATTCCTTTTTATTGCTCCTGCTATAAAGATCCTTACAAAGATCTTGAATAGCCTGACCTCGTTATGAGGCTGAAAACGGTTACACAACTGAATTTGCAGTTTCAACAAGCCAGGATTCCATATCCTCTCTACACTTGTCTTCTAAGCCTTTGGCCTTTTATTCCCCTCTAGAAAGTACTGTGCAACAAGAAGAAAGTGTCCTTTTCTCTTTCTGCAACAACTTGCTCTTTTGTCTAGTTTTTTACACTTCCCTGATTACCATAATATATGCATAGTATCAGTGTTAGGGCATAATGCTTGAATATTTAGGACATTTGCCTGAACTTTCTTCCAGCAAAATATTCTTAACTTGTGCTTCATGGTAGATGCTCCATGGAAGTTTATTTAGCTGGAAAATAGGTGCCATTTAAGTTAAACTTTGACAAAGATGCATGATGTCCATGAAAAACTTTCAGGATTAATGGAAAAATATAGAACTTTCTTAAGGAAACATTAAAAAAAAGGTTTTGTTTCATTTTTTAGAAATTAATATCTATGTTAAATTCTTATTATATATGTATTTCTCCATGTGAAATCTGAGGAAACTAACATTCTTTCTCTCTCTTTTCAGTATTAAAAAAATTTTTTTTTGGACATATTGCTCACTGGAGTATTTTAAGAGTTAAAATCAAGGGACATTACAGAACCTTAGCCAAAAGCATACCCTTAAAAGGGGCAGTTGGATGCCTTGTTGTTTCAGGTTTCTCTTAGTGCATTCATTCTGTTCTGCATTCAGACCAGTTCTGTAGTGGTGGTCATTTACAATCATTAATCTAGCTCATTGATATTGTAATGGGCTCCAAGCATTCTCTGTGAAGCTTACATGCTCCACTGCATTTCCTTCTAAATAACTAATGATGACTTCTTCAGTCTTGTCATTAACCAGATTACCTTTCTCCAGCCAGTTGTCTCATAGATTTGCTTTGTTTGAGGTTCATTTTCTTTTTAAGTTTTCACACTCATAAAAGAGACTCAATATTGGGGTGTTTAAGAGCATTTAATGTGACTGAACAAACACTGCCCAAGCATAGGTCTAGGTACTATATTTATTTTTATTAATAGAGACTTTAACTGTTGACTCAGAGGCCCCTAAAAACAATGCCCTTTCCTTTCAGACTGTTTTTCTAGGCATTATAATTTGTGAAAGAAAATTGGAGAAAACTAGCCCATAGTCTGGGTACTTGGGATTGTACTGCATAGCCTGTGTGTAAACCTCCAGTAAATCTACTGTGCAGTAAAGTCAAAGAATGGCCAGGACTGCTGGTGGCTTTCAGTTCTGGGAAGATGCATGTGTATGTCAGGTAGTCATGTTGTTCCAGGTGAGCACAAGTGCACAGAGAAAGATGTGCTAGAGCCTTCAGTGCTTTGGGGATCACAACCAGCTCCTGGAGTTTCAACCACAGTGAGTTGACTGCTTTGTGTAATTGCATACTGGTGTGACTCTTGATGGCATGTGGAATTCTCCATTCTTCACATGCTTGAGCTTGTCTCCTTCACTGCTGGACTCAAGATGGATGTGATTCAGAGAAGCAGTATCAGAGTGCCTGCTGTGATGACAGCTGCTGGTGAAGGTGCAGTTAACTGTTAACTGTTAACTTTGCAGTGGAATAGTTAAGACTTGATGTGGAGCAGGGACAGGAAGAGACACACAAGGCTATCCCTAGTCATGATATAAATTTTGCTGAAATGATTTGTCTCTCTTCCATTGGGTGCTTGTAGCAGCTGCACTGTTCTTTGAATGCTTCTTCCAAAGATGTCACTAAAAGAGGAAAGTCCAAAATATTCCTGTTTTATTCATTGTTCTGAGAAAATTGTTGGCTGTTGCACCTCATGCTTTTACGTGCCACCTTGTGCCATATGAACACTTGGGAGATTCATGGTATTTGAAAATACCTGATTCTACCAGAACTGGTTCACTGGAACCTTTCACTGATGTTTCCTGGAAAAGTTGTCTAGAAAGAAACTGGAAATCAAGGAAATCCTTGATCTCATATTGCTACAGCAATCTGCTGCATTTCCACAGCTCATTGTGTGTCCTCCTTACCCTCTACCTCCTTTTTGTTTTAGGTCAATATTATAGCTTTCTTCTGCTCCCTGACCCTGTGTGCATGACACAGATGAGCTGTCTGCCAGCTAACTGAATTTCTTGGGGCTCCCAAAGCAGAAAGGAAATACCAAACACTAATTGAAGACTGGCCATATTGTCACTAGTCCTGGTACATATCCGAGGGAGGAGGGGTTGTGTGTAACGTCCTGCATTGAATGAAATACAGCTGCATACCACCTGCCCATTTAGTCTGCCCATCTCGTGATGTGTAGCCATGAATTCTTCACTTGTTTTGAAGATCTTAAGCTTAATGACAACTTGTTTTCTTGAGTGGAGGGTGATCCACATCTTGTCTAAAGATTACTGCTGCTGTTTGAGAGCTTGAGGAAATGTTGATGGTACCCTTCAGTGAAGTGTTGCCGTCATTCCTGTACTTCACTATTAAGAGTGCTGTGGGTCCTGTTTCAAGTGGTTGAGCAGTCTGCCCCCCAGATGGCCAGAACTTCAACAGGAATGTTTTCTCCTTATTGTTTACAAGACCAATTAGCTCTGGCATTGGATTGATTATTTTCTACAGGAGTGACTGAAAACTTCTCAAAGCGAGGAAAAGTCAACTGTTGAACAAGATAAAAGCAGGCTAAATCACCTATAGCTGGGGAGATCTTTATGTCTTTAGTAACATTATAGTGAAAGGGAAAAATAATTTCATAGTGAACACATACAAAAAATGTCAAATGTTATGACATTTCAGTTATAAATTACATTCACTCTGAGATGGTACCTTATTTCTAGTTTTCTAGTTTATCTGTCTTAAAAGCCATTTATCTCTCTTATGTTGTTTTGGTCTGGGTTTCCTATGCCTCTGAAACATGATGGGTAGTCATACATTCTCATACTGTAGTCCACAAAACTAGGGCTGTGTCCTTTAGAGAAAGCTAAATGTCCTTAGACATCATACTCAATAAGATGAGCATATCTTTAAGATTATACATACTTTGGAATATGCATGGATTTATCTTTGTAAATGTTAAAGAAAGTTGCATGGAGAAAATTGGGTGTCCATTTAAGCCACCATCTGGTTCCTTTAGTCAACTATGTACTGGAAAATTTAAACCAGACTCTTTTGTTTGTCATCTTTTATTTTCTGTTTCTGCTTCTGGAAATACTGCCAGAAGTTGTGGCTGCTTCTCCTTTCTTACTGTTTGCTGTTCGTGCACTTTAGGAACTCTGAATTCTTTAAGCCCAAACTACATTAAAGTCCCATTCTAGACTTAAGAAATTAAAGAGTTAATATTGTCTTTAGTGTTGCATTAGGTATAGTGTTCAGGTTCCTAAAGTGAAAAGATCAAACTTCAGTCATGTTTCAGATTTTCTGTGGATTCAGGAATATCACACTGCATCAGTTAAACTCTTCCAATATTGGAATGTTTTCTTTATAACCGTGAGAGCTGAAAACCTTCTCTATGTTTCTAATGAAAGTTTGAATTTTTCAGTTTGTGGATGTGCCATGTTAGCCACATAAGCACGCCAAATGATAGCCTTGGACTGTACCTTTGGCACAGCTCATGGTGCCCTGAGTAACATTCACTCAAAGCTGAAGTAATGCTGCCACATGAAACACTTCATACTAAAGGGTAATTATGGGGTATTTGAAAGAGACTAGAGGATGATTAACATTTGTATAAACAGAAAGAATCTGGATTCTGGGGATAGAATTGGAGCAGTTCTGGATAAACTCATTTTCTGTTTTTGTTAATCTGGTGAGTGGTTTATTGATAAAAGGGTTCAAGATCAAAGTGCAGGAAAACAATCATACCATCTAGAAGATTTAACTCTTTTAAAAATCTTTAGCTTGCTCAAAGTAGGGTGCTACAAGCTTTCCCCTAATGGACCCACTTCTCAATTCATATGAACTGTCCGGGCTACCTCCAAAACAAATGACCTCATTCTTCATATCATATCATATCATATCATATCATATCATATCATCATATAATATCATCATCTTCATATCAGCTGCAGCTGGATCTTTTCCTTCTTACCAAAGTACTTCAAAACTAGCTTTCTGCTCAATCACAATGCTAATCCTCTCTCCCTGTTCTCTCTTGCAGCACTTCCCCAACAAATCTTTTTAGGTCAGTCTGCTTAGCTCTGCACTATATTTGTCCTGAGTCTGACATAGGTTGTTCCAGGCAACTCTCACTAAATCTCTTTCACTCTTTGTTTTTTCACATCATAAACTGGCTCTTTTTACTTGTTGTCAACAGGCGTCACCTAAGTCTGCTGTTTGCAGCCATGCTCCTTTTGTAGAGTGCAAAACATCTTGTTTGTGAAGTCTGCTCACCTGCACCCTTATGTCTCACAGGATTTTGCTCATATTCTCACAGGTTAGGAGAGGCAATCCAGGGTGCAGCTGGCTGCTGACAGTACCTTTCTGTCTGACTCAAAATGTAGTAATTCTGTACATTCTTCAGTTACCCTTCCTGCTTTGTCAGACACAAAGGCCTCCAGGGTCCTTTTCTGAGGACGTCCTGGGATCCCTTCTGGAAGCACCTAAACAGTATCAGTGGACAGAGTAGGTTCGTGAGTAACCTGAGTTCATCTGCCTGCTTGGATAGTAAGGATGCCAGAAGTTCTGTCTTCAATGTGTCTGATACCAGTGTTCACAAACCATCACAGCAGACAGGTGCAAGTACAGCAGGTAAGGCTGAACCTGCTTTTGATTAGGAGGATCAGTAATCCTGTGCCATTGCCTTGCATACATCCTGGACTTTAAGGATTAAAACATCTTAAGCAGGGAACTACTTAAGCCTATCAGTTTTTCTCTGCTGAGGAGGGGTGAATTTGCTGCCCTTATCCACCTCCTTCCCTCTTCCCTGTGCCTGGCTGTGCTCTCCCACAGCTTGCTTTGCATGAGCTTTCATCACATATTTCTGAGTGCCAGTGCAATTCACTACATTTGCCCAGGGAAAAAGTTGAATTTTCTCAGCAAGAGGCCTGCCAAGTGCCAGAGCTGGTATAAGGTGGTTCAGAACCATGATGGGAAAGGAGAAAGAGCCTGTCCCTTTCAGCAGGAATAAAAGTTTAGGTGGGCTTAAGTGCATATTGAACTTTATCATCAGGAAGACAGAGTTAATGCATCCAGTTTTTAAAATAAGAAAATACATGCTAGTAATTTATAAAGTGTATAAAATATAGAAGTAATACATGCTAGTATATAATGAGATTGAGAAAGACTTTGGTACAAATCCACAGTATTTAAAGCTACTTATGTCCAAGATTCCATGTAAAGAACGGATTCTTATATTGATCCATGATACAGATTTTACCATTATCCTCTTTAAACTATTCACTGGAAAATCTTCCTTTAAAAAATTAAGTTGTTTTTTATCTAACCTGGCATCAATCTTTGGCTTTTAGAGCATTTTCCTATTGCTTAGAAGTAACAGTTTCCTTCCCTCAGTTTTCTTCTCATATTCCTGCACTCTTCAGACTATGATTTAATGATTGTGGAAGCTGTCTGTACGCTTCAAGAGCAGAATGAATCCTGCTGTACATGTCTTACATGAACATGCTTAGTCCTCAGCATGGATTAATTTTCCTAGAATTCTTGGCTTTCTGTTTGTTGTTAGCACTAGATGTATAGAGGAAATTAGGCCATAGGTATCCTGTGAACAAGGCTTAGCCTACTAGCCAGGTGATAGTTGTGAAGTTGCAGTATTGTCAATACTCATGTTTATGTTCATTTTTTTGTAAAACTGTAGTTCCTGTAGACAGCTTGAGAACACATAGGCTTTATTTTGGGGGGCTTTTGGTTTTTTTGTTGTTTTCTACAAGGTTGCAATCCTGCATGGATATGGAGAGAATCCTAAATATGTGGTACTTACACCAGAAATGCTAAAAAAATAAAGGCCAGCAACACGTTAAAAAAAATTAGGCTGTTCTCTGTTATGTTTACAGGAGACTGATTTACAGCTCTATACCTTTATGACTCTTGAATGACTTCATGACTGTGCTAGAAAAGCAATCTGTGGAAATTGTGTCCTACCATAATTCAAAGGGGGCAGCTACATGCTACATTGCTCAGGGCTCCAGTCTGCTTGGATACTGGTTGTACATAAAAAATTATGGGAATAGGGAACCTTAATGTATATTCATCAAGGCAATCCTTGTGTTTCTGGGAAGCTACTAATGTGACTTTTTGGGGCAGATTTCATACACCAGCTGCAGTAAATATTCTCCTACTGCTCTGGGCATTTTTATAGCTGTCACAATGTTGTGACAAGGTTGTAGGTAGCTACTTCTTGTGCTGAAAGCAGCCTAGATACAGCAGCAATGACTGCAATTCAGGCTAAGTCCTAAATATTTATTGGCTTCCTGGGTAGATTTTACAGCCTTCACGGAGCTCCAGGCTTCTATGTCTAGGCTGCTGTCACTATGAAAGATAACTAGTTTTAAGATAATTCAGGTGTGTCTACACTTCACTCTCAACACTGACAGCAGCATTAACACATCATTTAGTATTCCTGGAGTCTGCATCGCTCCAGGTCGCGTGCCATCTGTTAGCCACATACAAACCAGAAACAGCTTTAATATGTGCTTTACAAGCCAGGGAAGTACAAAGCAGCTGCCTCCATGTTTCTCAAGGTAGGCCACTTTTATCCAGGAAGTGGTACCTTCTAAGACTGCACCACATGGACAAAATTCTTTCTCCACTTTACCTCTGAAACATGAGAAACAGTCTGCCTCAGGCACTAAAAGACAATAAACTACTCACAGGACAATCCAATCTGTAGGAAAGGGTTAGGATTTTGTTAGTGGCACGGTCTCAGCAGCAGTACAAGCTAGGCAAGAATTTGAAGCTCAGTACAGCAAAAATTATGCTGAATGGTTGAAGTACTTCCTGTTAAGCTCCTTCTTAGTGAGCTGTTGTTTTAAAAGTATTTTGGAATTTGTTATTAATTCTTTTTTACCAGAAGAGCGAAGTGTTAGTTCAGCTGTAAATGAACATGATTAACATGGAGACTGCAATCTCCATCCTTAAGCATATGGTATGAGCAAGTTTGTTCCACTGCAAGAGCATGATGGAGTGTGTGTATCTCACTGCCCTGTGCTGTGGGGTCAGATTTAAACACTCCATGATTTGCTTCATTTGTTACTGGAACTTGAGATGCAGTAATTTGTGGTAGCAACCAAAGTAGCAGTTGTGGATTCCAGTTTTCACTCATTTTGACTGGTACCTTCCTTCTTTTCTTTCTTTCTGCATCATGCAACATTGAACTCTATTTACTCAGCTGTGGCCTGGAGACAGGAAGGAGCAACGTGGTCATGCACCAAAACTGCCCTTGTTTATTCCAAGCAGCTCTTGGCAGACAATGTGGTGCATGGGCAAATGTAATTTTCTGCATGGTCTTCACTGACCTTGCCATAGGGGATAGGAAAACAGTGATCACAGCAAACTGAAGACACCTCCTAAGGTCTGCGGTGATCCCACTTCCTGTATAAAAGGTACCCAACTATAGTCTGAAAAATTGGTATGATTTGTTGGTCAGGCGCCTGGGGTGTCTACAGGCTGAGTTGTGTTACAGCCTAAAAAAGTCTGCCTGTGTGCTTCAGTGAATAATTTGGTGCCATTTCCCCAGGCGTTAGAAACAAAGGGTTTCTTTAGAGCAGGAACTTCTCTGCAACACTTCAGCTTTATGGGCAGCTTCTGTCTAAATGGACCATTTACCCAAAGATTGAAACTGTAATTAATTCCACTTTTATTGACAACAGCCTTCATTCTCTAATATGCTGGTTGGAGAGAATCTCTACCATCCTTCCCCAAATTCTTTCTGCTTTTATTCTATATTGTTTTGTTGTTTTATGATAGAGGAGTAAGGATGATGCTGTGATTTGGTATGAAGAGGAAGAAGAAAAAGACAGCATAAATTATTACAAGTTTTTAAAGTGAGAGATCTCTCAAAACTAATGCTCTCTCTGGGCCCAGTTACCTTCTCAAGCTGCTTTTGTCTATCAATCAGACAGGGACTGAGAAAAAAGTGCAACTTTCTGTGGAAACCTCATCCTTCAAGAAAAACCATCCTCAAACTCCTTCACCTTCAGGGAGAAAAGAGGAGACTAAAAACCAAAATTAATGAAAAGGGCCTTAGCTGATTAAAGCAGGCAGATTATCCTCCTAGAGTCTGTCTGTTCTGAATGCATGAAGGATGCTTTGTATACTGCTGGACACCACACTGTGAAAATCTAAAGGGGATCAAAGCAGAGAAAGATCTAAGTGAGCTAAGTAGAGAAAGAAGTAGAAGGTAAGGTAAACAGATTTAACTTTAGATAAATGTAGTTATCTGTTAAGTAGATTGAATAAGATACAGTATGAAGAAAGTGTTATTATAATGGTCTGTTGACAAATGAAAGAAAAAATAATAACAAGCAAGAGGTATAAGCTTGCACAAATAGAAATTTGAAAGCAAATAAAAAATGGAAATTGACTATTGCATAAAGCTTCCAGTTGGTGTGGCTCCTTCAGACCAACATCTAGACTTTTTAGCAAAGATCAGAAATTTATTGCTCAGCATTATTCAAAGCTAGATTTAGAAAGCCTTGAAGAGTAAGACGTCCACACTATCCTGTTCACTTATGAGAAAGTGTCTTTTTCAAAAAGAGCTTTTATATGCCCAGGTTCTCTGTTTTCATGTAACCTGCTTCATGTGCTGAGTCTGTGGAAAATCACAGAATGGGTCAGTGACCACTGTGGGTCATTTGGTCCGACCTCCCTGCTCAAGCAAGGTCATCCTAGAGCACATGACACAGGATTGCATCCAGACAGCTCTTGAGTATCTCCAGTGAGAGAGGCTCCACAGCCTTGTTGGACAACCTGATGCATGGTCACTCCCACAGTAAAGAAGTTCTTCCTCATATCCATGTGGAAATTCCTTGCATCTGTTTCCACCTGTTGCTTCTTGTCCTACTGCTTGGCACCATCAAAAAGAGCTTGACTCCATCCTCTTGGCACCCTCCCTTCAGATACTGATAGACATTGATGACGTCCCCTCAGTTGTCTCTTCTCAAGGTTGAACAAGCTCAAGTCACTTGGCCTGTTCTTGTAAGAGAGATTCTCCAGACCCTTAATAACCGTCGTAACCCTCCGCTGGACCAGCTCCAGGAGCTCCATGTCTCTCTTGACCTGAGAAGCCCAGAACTGGGCACAGGGAGAAGCCCTTATCCACCAGGGCTCAGTATTGGGGCCAGTCCTGCTTAATTTCTTTAACAGTGATCTGAACAAGAGGATCAAGTGCCCCCTCAGTCACTTTACAGATGACACCAAGTTGGGCAAGTGTTGAGCTGCTTCCTGCAGAGGGATCTGGACAGGCTGGATTGATGGGCAAAGGGCCAGGTCCTGCACTTGGGTCACAACAACCCCATGCAACACTACAGGCTGGGGGAAGCATGGCTGGAAAGCTGCCTGGTGGAAGAGGACCTCGAGGTGCTGATTGACAGCGGCTGAACATGAGTCAGTGTGTGCCCAGACAGCCAGGCCCAAGAAGGCCAATGGCATCCTGAGCTGTATCAGGAATAGTGCAGTGGGACCAGGGCAGTGATTGTCCCCCACACTCAGCCCTGGTGAAGCCACATCTCAAACCCTGCAACCAGTTTTGGGCCCCTCACTACTAGAAAAACACTGAGGTGCTGGAGCACATCCAGAAAAGGGCAATGGAGCTGGTGAAGGATGCAATGGAGCACAAGTCCTGTGAGGAGTAGCTGAGGGAGCTGGGGGTGTTTGGCCTGGAGGAAAAGAGGCTCAGGGGAAACTTTACTGCTCTCTACAATTACCTGAAAGGAGGTTGTAGTGAGATGGGGATTAGTCTCTCCTCCCAAGTAACAAGGTTGGAGAAAACAGCCTCCAGTTGCACCAGGGAAGGTTTAGATTGGATATTAGGAAAAATTTCTTCACTGAAAGTGTAGTCAAGCATTGGAATTCCACCCCCCTTCCCCAGGGAAATGATGGAATCACCATCCCTGGAAGTGTTCAAAAAACATGTAGATGTGCTGCTTAGGGACGTGGTTCAATGGTGGACTTGGCAGTGTTGGTTAATATTCGGACCTTAATGATTCTG
This sequence comes from Eopsaltria australis, assembly GCA_034509425.1. NCBI lineage: Eukaryota > Metazoa > Chordata > Aves > Passeriformes > Petroicidae > Eopsaltria > Eopsaltria australis. Next base: position 5,907,654 of record JAVTVJ010000241.1, read on the forward strand.
TGATTCTAAGTTGTGGTTGTCATCTGAAACAAGGTTAATTATTTGAATGAGAGCCTAATGAAGACTAACGTGTTTGTGGCAAAAGAACTTATGCTCTGTACCTCAGTCCCACTGCCAGTGCCCTTGAGAGTCCCTCCCTGACTACTGCTTGGCTCTACTTCCACCTCTGGCTCTTTCTTCCATACTTTGCATTCTTCTGTATATAGAAGTACTGCAAAATTGCTGCTGTTCAGCTAGTCTTCTTCTTAACTCCAGTCCACAGCCTTTTGGACTGTGAACATACAATCATGTAGGGCTTTTTGACATCATGATGTTTCCATTCCCTTGGGATCCTATAAGCTTTCCTAAGAGTCACCTCTTTTAGACTCCTTCTGCTGAGCCACAGAGTCCCTTCTTGACCAGCCTTTCACAAAGTTGCTCTCTAAAACATGAATAATTTGATTGGTCGTCTTGTGTTTTTTGGATCTTTGTTCTGTGCTTCCTATAATACAGTGACCAGATTTGTACACATTATTCCAGAAGAGACCATCCAGCTGCCTTAGTGAATGCCAAAGTAATAACGTCTGTGGTTTATACTCTGTAGCCTTCCATACACAACCCAAAAACCTTGTTTGCCTTTGTTACTGCTGCCAGATGTTCTGTGGATGATTTTCAAGTGTATTGTGGGGAATGTCACCATGCCAGTGAATTTCAGCAAATTTAAGCAACTTTGAAATTATTCCTTTTTCCACATGGTTATATTCAAGTCAAACCAAACTGTGTTCTCACTTGAAACTGCCCTGTTTTGGTTACCCCCTTTTCACACTGAATCACTACCTGTTACCAGTTTCTCTGCAGGAGCCTGTTCAATAGGATTTCCCCTTCATCAGGCCTCTTTCAGATTGTGCTGGAAACTCCATCTGAAGAGCCCAGCTCTGAAAGTATAGGGAACAGTTATATTGTCTTTAATACCCAGACGACTTGAATTGGGAGTAAAGGGATTATGAGGCATTTTTCCTAGAGAGGAAGCAAGGGGAGGGAACAGCCTATAAAAGAATTACAATGTTCTCACCTCTCTTTTCCTGCAGATTTGCTGACAGCACAGGAATACCACTGCCTGCTACAGTTGCTCTGCCCTGATTTTCCAATGGAACTCACTCAGAAAGCAGCAAGGTGGGTTCTCATTCCCTCTTTAGAGGCAAGATTAGTCCTACATGCATGGACTTAGGGACTAGAGATGTGGGTAAAGGTATGAACAGGGACCTTCAGCTTTTAAGGTTTTGGGGGAAAGAGACACCGTCTTTTGAGGTTAAAAATAGGGTGTTTCTCTACCATTGTGAGAGAGTATATATTTAAGATATACAAAGACTGAAATATCAGTGCAGAATGCTGCTGTTGGCTCTATGTTCACATGAGCTGCAGATAGAAGAATGTTAGCCAATATGTTTTTAACTGACATAATTTTTAAACTCTATTTCAAATACTGTTTACCATTCTAAAATGTGTTCCTCCTTGCCCCAGCTTCTATGGTTGATCACATTTAAACACACTAACCTCTGAAGGATTGCCAGTGTTTTAAAGTATGTTTGGTAAGAACATGGCAGCTAATCTGTTTGAAATTTTATTTTAATCTAGACAAGGCAAAAAGCAGATAGTTGGCTCAGGGCATTGATAATGTGATATGGAATTTTTTACTGATTGTGCTTGCTGATTCCAGTCCAGCCCAGGCAGCTGATTATTAACTATCTGATATTGAAAATGTAATGAGGTACACACATCTGTTCAGTTGCTTGTCCCTCCGTGGCAGACTAAGAAAGAACAGTAGCCCTGTAGCAGAGATATATCTGCTGCTTCCTTTCATGGAGGTACACAAGCACCAGCCATGTGCTGGTGTGTGTTTCACAGGGCTCCAGCTGAACTGAGCAGGAATTCGTGATGGTGCATGCAGTGAAGGAGACTTCAGCATATCTACACATGTTGTGATGTTTGTGTCAAGGAATTTAGTCCACTAGGCTGCTGTAAACTAGAGGCCCCATGGAGGGGCCTGCTGCACTGTTGTGCATGTGCCATAGAGACAGACAAGCTGGCTGTGGGAGCAGGTGTTGGAGAGAAACGAGATCTCTGTCAGAGGCACCCAGGCTCAGGTGGGGGTGACCTCACTCCTACTTTTGGCTGCCTAGAGATTTACTTGCACATTGATAGCTCTGTAACAAGCTAATCTGTTTGAACAATTTTAATAAAACTTTTCATATTTCTAAACCATCTTTCTCTTTGCTTACAACTGTTGCTCACTCTCTTGTCCTTTCTTTGGTCTACACTTCCTGTTATTCTCCTTGGTCTCTGCCTGTTAGAAGGGTGAGCTCTGCAGACTTTTGTACAGCACCAGTTGATCGAGTCTTTGCAAAACATGAGTGTCACATGCAAACCTACAGACATTGTTCCTCCTTCAGTCTGCACACCCCCAACTGTTTTGTTGCTAATTTTCTTGGGAAAGGAATTAAATAAAGTACTGGTGGGAATAGCCACAACAATCAGTGATACAGCCAGGACCTGCATTGGTGCTGCTGGGAAGAGGGCAGTCATAGCTGTAGTCTCAGTGCTGCATGACTGAGATGATCTCACAGCATGGTGCAGTCCACTCATGCAGGAGCTGTTGCTATGAGCTGATAACAAACACTAGGACTAATCAGGATATATGAGAACATATGAACGGAGGCTACAACACTATAGGTTTTATTCACACGACATCAGAGAGCTCCATTTTTCTGTTTCTGGTGCTACACAAATGCAGAAGTCATACCCAAAAAATGAACCAGGATATCTGTGAATGAGATTTCTTGGATGTTTTTTTCTTCAAATGGCTATAGCCATTAGCAGATTAAAGATTTTAATCTACACAGATACTTTTGATCTTCAGTAACACCTTTTGGCTTTCTGAATCTTGAAATAGCAGGACAGAAAATGAAGGAATTTTTTCTGGTTTGATGGCATGATTTTAAGATCTGTACCTGAGCACTCATTTTTTTATTGTAAGAGAAACACAATGAACTCACTGCCCACATTTGAGTACTGAGAACCAAGTAATTCACAGCTCCTATGCTGTTTTATTTGGTGTGGGAGCTCATGTTGCACTGATCAGTACTAATGGAACTGGGGCTTGCACTTGAGTACCCCCTATCTGCCTAAGAATGCAGATCTTGCCTGTTTTGTATGTTTTGCTTATTTTTGCCTCCAAGTCTCAATAAATAAACCAAGTCTCCGAAAACTCATTTGAGCCAGCCTGGCTTCAAGAGAGATTGTGTCAATTAGCCTTTAATGGTAGCAGAAAATGGTAAAAGTCCTTTCAACTTGTCTGGTCTAGAGTTTGTCCTGGGAACATCCTGTCTAGTCTGGATTTCTGAGATTTTAACCACAATCAGTAAACCATAAAGTTTCCCCGTTGGCACAATAGCAAGGCTTTCCTGCCAGCCAAACCCACTTGAACCCTGAAAGACCACTGTACTCTCTACCAGATGCAAGTGTAGGCAGTTTTTTTCAGTCCTTTCCAAAGTTCCTCCTTTATTTTCATTATTCACTGAGTGCTAACTACTAACTTTTAAAATACATTTGTGTTCTCAGGGTTTAAAGTCTAATTTGGACAAGAAAAAAAATTCCTTGAAATATGAGATACCTGATGAACTCTTTTGAGTTGCAATTCAGACTTTCAGATTTTGTCCTCAGTTTTGGTCCTGCTGTCCAGGTCACAGTCCATAGCTAGGTTTTTCTCCTTGCCATATATTTCAAGTAAGAGGTGTAGATATGTTGCATATGATGCTCTCTCAGCTTTCTTGAGAGCTCAGTCAGCTGGCTATGTGGGGGAGTTGCCAGCTGCAGTCAATCTCCTCATAAATGATTGAATTGGATTTAAAGACTTCTCAACATTTCCGGCGTGCAAACTCGTGGGCCAAGCCGAGTCAGTAACCCAGCACCAGAGTGCACCTGCTTCTATTTAGATACTCCTCCGTCACAAGTGTGCTGTACAGGCTTCCTCAGAGGCTCCTTGCTGTCTTTAACAGCAAAAACTGTCCAGCAAATTCTCATACTTCTGCGTACTTCCTCATGCTCTCCTCTAAGTAAGAAACTGGGACTTGGTGCTGCAGAGCACTGCCATTGACCAGAGTTTTAGATTTAACAAGTGAAATGAGTTTCTTGTTATGAATGTGATGTAATATTGTCTCTTTGCATAACAAATATGTAAAACCACTCTCCACTGTTGTTTTCCTGCATCTCTGAGAAGAAAGCTTTGGTACTTTGAGGGTATCTGGGAGACAGACCATTATTTCAAAGGAGGGAGTGCAGCTTATCAGTGATGTGGCCAATCACATTTCCAGTGCTTAAACAGTGGTTGGAAATGCCAGTGGCTGAGCAGTATTGCCTGAGAGATGAAGATGCTCTGCCTGCCAGCTTCAAAGCCATTTCCTTGATGTGGCCACTGACAATCTCAGTAGCATGCTTATTAGTGAGAATTAAGAACTGAAGCTACTGCTTCTTTAGACAGGAGGAGAGGAGGCTTCTGGAATGTAATAAATAAATCAGAAGCACTTTGACATCTTCAAAGGGTTTTGTTTTAAATACTGGCTTTTCTCCTGGGGACCCTCTTAGCCCCAGTCTTTCTTCTTTGAGATAATTAATTCAAGCTGCTCTACATGTTTGATTTTGCCACAGTGAACAGAACTGGTCTGAGTGGCAGGGAAGTCTTGCAAGATCCCGTGTTCTTCTAGGTCAGCCTCCCACACAGCTCCCTGGAGTCTTTTACATGATACAGAACAGTGTCGTTTCCCCAGCAATGTGTTTAGACAATTGATGCTGCTGTGTAGATTGCATCTGGCCCTGTGTTCAAAAGGGTCCTACTGGATGACCCATACTTTGGCTGTAATGAACTGACAATCCTCATATGGCACAGTATGTCAGATACTGACTGTACAGGTTCAGTAGACCTAGACACAATTGAAAAGAAATACCAATTGCCTTTCTTTAGCATTGCCTGAATACTCTGGGAAAAAAAGTGGAGTATTTTCTTCTGTTTTACGGTCTAAGCTATCATTGATCAGATGAGTTTGATCTTGAAGAGACCGATTCTTTCATCAGGAAGGGAGGCTAGGATGTTCACAGTGTGCAGTTAAGAAGTTGATTGTTGATGCAATGCTATTTCCTCTGTAGTCAAGTAGAGTTTGTTTGAGTATAGATGGTGAATTGCAACTCTTGTGATCTTTATGAATCTGAAAAATATCCTAGTTTGATGAATTCTGGTATTCAGAGGAATACCATTAATCTTGTTCTGCTTACACAAGTTTACTACTTGAGTAACTGTCCTGTCTGTAGTCACAGTTAGTCAGAAGCTGGACTTTGATGATCCTTGTGGATCCCTTCCAACTCAGGATATTCTGCAATTCTATATAACCATATGAACCCAGCCAGTGTTTGTTCCATCATGTCTCCCCAGGCTATGAATGTCACACTGCTCTGTTCACTGTAGCTGAAGTGTGTGATTGACATTCAGGATCTTCTCCTTGCTTCAGGTTCTTAAGCTGCCTTCATTGGATATTAGAGCATCCACATCCATGCAGCAATGGGTACTCCCATTTCTCTCTCCTAACTTCTTGTACTGGGCCACTAGCAATCCTCAGTTGTACACAGTCCCTTGGCTGCACTTTCTCAAGGTCTGGGGGTCCTGGTTACAGAATTCAGTTTTTATGTAGATGCTAAACTGTTTCTCTCATCTTATCATAGGATTGTGCTGATGGATGATGCAATGGATTGCCTGATGTCTTTTTCTGATTTCCTCTTTGCTTTCCAGATCCAGTTCTACTACTCAGGTAAATGCTGGGAAGGTGTTGACTTCTCCCACTTGTAGCATTACAACTTTACAGCTTCCCAATCTTTGCACTTTTTTGAAACTCAAAAGGATATGGTTTTTCACAGAAAATATACAGCTCATGGACTCTACTGTTGAAAAGCATCACTGATGCCAGGAGATTAGGAGGCTTAATGAGGAGATTCCAAATTTTTGTGAATAACAACATACCAGCAAGTGCTATATCTGATGCGTGTATTTGTCTTGGCCTTGAGACATAAATTTCCAGCTTTATCTAGACTATGTTAACACCTAACAATTAGCTTTTACTAGGAACATTTTTTCCCTTTCTTTAAGGAAATTATTCAGTCCTGCTGGAGACAGGATAGGAAAAGTCCGCCAGTTGGTGCCTTTAAAGGAAAAGCAACTATCAATAGAATTCTTCCCCTTAATACTTGCTCAACTGTGAGCTGGTTTCAGCTCAGAGAGTTTCTGAACTGGGTATAATTCCCATGGGTTTAAGAACCTACAGTGGACTGCACTCCCAAGAACTTCTCCACTCCCCCCCTTGAAATCACATAAAATTGTAACCTCCACACCTTTTGGTGAAGAATTGCACAGGTTTGACACCTGTCCTGTGAAGAACCACCTCTTTTGTTTGATTTGAGACCCCCTTGTTGGAAAGCAAAAGGAAAAGATAATCCATATGAACAGTCTTCATATTGTTGGTCATTTATTGTATTCTATGCTGCTTCCCCAGTCTGAATTTTAACTAGATGGGATACTTCTAAAATTCTTGGCAGAAAAAGTACAAATCAAATAATATTTGTTTGTGTGTGTGTATATTTTCTCATGTTTACCCACACATATACATCTGTAAAATCTCCAGGTATTTTTAAATTTCATGAGACAAGGTGGAGAAACTTGGATGAACATTCAAGTACTTGCCCTGGGAAGACTGCTTTAAAATACATCGTCCTGTTTGCCCTAGCCCCTCTAAACTGTGATTGAGGAACGAGAATCTCATTCAGGACAAAAAGAGGGAAGCATTAGATATGTTCCCAAGCACTGGCTAGCGTGCCACTTTCTCATCTCCTGGCACACGGCACTTCTAACATAAAGCTCATGGATTTCTGTCCACTCATACTGAAATGGCTCCCTCTGATGGACGCAGCTCACAATTGGCCTCGACCAGGAGAAACAGGCCAGGTTTGGATACTCAGAAGTACTGGCTAGAAGCTGATGTGAGCATAGTCTGTGGTCAGAGAGTAAACTTGGGTGGCGTTCTGATCTGATCCAACCTGTGAGTTCCCATCTTTCTAGCAGTTAGGAGTCAGCTTCTATCCCTAATACAAAAATCTCTTTTTCTCAATACTTCTCTGTATATACTTCCCTTCTAACTCCAGTGTGCATATCACAACTTTATCTATGACAGCTCATTGTAAAAAAACAGTTCAAAATGGTGATTTTGAGTTGGGCAGAACCAGGCTTGTAATGCCTTTAGTCAGGGACAGAAAATGTGTTTAGAAAGTTTTCTCTGATATAGCAAATATTTCCATGGAGTGGCAGAACCTCAGCACAGCCTCAGGGCCTGCTGACATCCTGACTTTCCTCTCCACCCACCTCACGCACAGCATTGCACTTCCATTCACTCAGAACTTAAATGCCACTGGAGTCCTGGCAAGCTCATTCTTGTGTACACACTCTCAAAGACCCATGCCTGTCCTGTTCACCCAGGCACAGAGCACACACGCAGCCTGTCATATACTCTCCCACCAACCCACACACATGCAAACCACTCCAAATGGAATCTAGATTTGTAAACTGCTGACCACATCCATAAACAAACTTGTTTAAAATTAGACTCCTGCAGTAAACAGTGGGTAGTATGAGGAGCCTGGGGAGAGGCTTTCTGCCAACTCTAGCCCTGACCTGCCCTGGCCCTTCCTCTAGATCCTGTGTTATGTTTACTTTGGAGCAGCACGGAGGCAAGCTGGGATACAGCCTGGAGCCCTAACTAACATGCTGCCTTTCCTCCTGTTGCAGTTCAATAGTTTGCTCCCAAGTTGGATGAGTTCTTAATCAGTGGCAAGAGGTGGAGAAGAAAAACATTTTAGAGTTCACAAACTAGTTTTGTGTTTGACATCAGCTTTCACGCTTCACTGTTTTATCAGTGTGCTAGCCAGCCTTTGTTCCCTTGAGATGAATCTTCTCAACAGAGTGAGTGACCTCTCATAAACATCCTAAGAAGAAGAAGACAGCAACTTCTAGGGAAATAGCTGTATGGGCATGCATAATATATATTCTGAACATGCAGGATGCTGTAGAGTTGTGCTTATTTCCAGCTGGTGCTATGTACAACACAGAACAACAGTTTAAGCCACAGTATGGTAGGTCAGGAGGATGCTTTGCTTGTTACAGCCCTGAGTTTTAAATTGCTTTCTGTTCTTTTAGAGTTCCTGGAAAGTGTGGCTGCCATTTATCAAGACCTACTGGCTGGTAAGAATCCAAATACTGTGATTGTGCCAACATCATCCTCTGGGCAACATCGGCAGCGCCAGCCCCCAAATGACTGCAATCCACTTGAAGGAGTAGAGGCATCTCTCTTCTACCAGTGCCTGGAGTCCTTGTGTGACAGATCAAAATACAGGTACGAATGGAGTCTAAAATACAAATTTGAAGTTTCTGTCTCTGGAAGCCCTTTGTAAAGTTGGAGCTGTGAAGAAAGAGAGGACTTTGAACAAGCTGATATTCCCACATGGCTCTCACTGAAGTATGGAGGGAATCATTGTAGCTGAACAGCTTCAACCAAATGAGAAATTTGGTTGAAAAAAGAAACATGGGGTTTGAAGTGATTCATAAAGTAATAGATGGATTTGGGTCTCTGCTCTCCATCTCACTTCTGCATTGACACTTTCATCAAGGAGAGATCCATCATGAGTTAGCTAGAGGAGATAAACAAGTGCAGTTGCGTTCTTGGGAATTGAAAGAGCCCACTGAGTGGATGGAGTATGAAGCCTTAGAGTACCCAGGCGAGTTCACACTGTCAGTCTGTACCCAAGCCTGTGTTGGAGCTGGGCTCCAGCTACAGATCCCTGGTACATGACTGGCTTTGGTTCAGCAGAGGATGGAGCAATACCAAACCTTACTGTATAGGTTTAACAGACACTTTCATCATAGTTTCTTGCAGGTAGTGAGAATATGCCCTCCTAGAAGGTCATGGTCTAGAAACACCAAATAACTCAGGACAGTAACTCATAACAAGTTCCACCTGATTTCTACTTTAGGTTTCCAAATCTAAATTTGTGATCCACAAAATTACTGCTGAACTGTTGCCCAGTGCTATAGGATACCTAAGCTTGGAGTTGATGGGCTGTTTTGTTCTTTTAAACAACAGAAGCTCTACATTCCCTGTATGGCCTGAGAACTTCAGATGGGAAGAGTACTGTAGGCCCATCTGGTAGGTCAGGCTTTGCACAGCACAGTGAAGGGAGCCATTCCCACAGCCTTTCATGCAGTAGCTCAATTCTCAGTCAGGCTTTGGTAACCACATCTGCCTGAGGGATCACCAGCCTACCCCTACATCTCCTAGGGGTACCACTACACCACGGACTGTTCAACACTTCCTCTTCATGAGACAGTTTGATTTTGCATGGAATCCTTCAAGGAGTATTAGTCAAGAGTAAGAATCACCATGAAGATACTGCTTAGAACTCAGGACCAGGGGTTAAGGTGAGTGTAGAAGAAGGGAATATGCTATTTTAGTCCTCACCTAAATAGTGTTCTCTTGCCCCTTAGATGACTATCACTGATAATAGTGTGATAATAGCATTGCTGAAAGTGTTCAAAAATGTGTAGATGTGGCAGTTAGGGACATGGTTCAGTGGTGAACACAGCAGTGCTCCATTAACCACTGGACTCAGTGGTCTTAGTCTTTTCCAAATTTAACACTTCTATGAAAGTTTATTGACTTCTGAAAGTATTTCCCAGAGGATTTTTGAAAGAACATGCTAAGAGTTGGGATGTGTATGCCTCTGAGTGAATCTAGGCTTTTCTCATTGTCCTTGGAATGAAGACAGGTAAGACTGCTCCTAGGGATGTCCCCCAGCTCAAAGATCTTGCTTAGCAAATGGGGAGCAGATCCAGTGCTCAGTAAGCAAGTTGATGGCTGTTTGTTTTAAACTGAGGGCAACCTGACAGTGTTAGAACAGGTAAAAGGGTTTATTTCTTCAGTTTGAGCTGGGTCTTAGAAAGAAAAATACTATAATTTAGAAGAGAAGATGATCTCCATCTCTCTCTCTTTTCCTAGCTGCCCACCTTCTGCTCTTGTGAAGGAAATGTTGAGTAGTGCTCAGAGAATGACCTTCTATGGATTCCTTATGGCTCTTGCAAAGGATCAGGGCATCAATCGAGCCCTAGGTAAGACTTCTCTAAATTATACAGCTCTAGATTTTCAGTCATTCTGTATTTCTGTGGAATTTCCTTTGTAATTATTACCCACATTTTACACTCTCAGGAAGAGTGTGAGGGAAAGTTTTTCATCTTTTTGTTTATGGGTTAACTTAAAAAACATACCACTGTGCCTTACTGTCCACCTGAAGCTGTGGAGCTTCACTGTGCCTTACTGTCCACCTGAAGCTGTGGAGCTTCCTCAAGGATTACTGAACTGGGGTGCCATCCTATGTTTTAGCCCTTTGTACTCCCAAAGATTTTAAATGCCTGCTCTCATCTAAAAGAAAAGAGGGCACACCTAATGGAAAACCTCTGCTGCCTCCTCGGCTCAAAGGTTCAAAGCCCAGTCTTTCCCAGCTCGTCCCCATCTTCCCTCAAGGCAGTTTGATCTTGCTAGTTGCTATCTATGGCCTGCTGAAAATCTGATCATGAAACACAAGCTGCTACAGAAATCTGCACCACACTGCTGTGGGAACCACAGGGATCACCAACCGGCATCTCACTGGTTTGGAGCAAGGAAGCAGTGTTGCATTGGCAAAGGACAGGATGAAATCCATCCATAATTCACTTACAGTCTCATACTTCCCCCATATGCTTTGCTTGTGCTCTTCCTCCTCCTACAAAGAGGAACAGAAATGGCTTTTCTGTTTGTCAAGACCGTATCCCAGAGATAAATTTAAATGGCAGGAGCAGGGAGGGAGGGGTGTGTGTGTGGGTGTTCCCAAACACTCATCTTCGCTCATCTCCACTCAGCAAATCACCTGGCCATTAAGGGTAGGCTCTCTCTGTCGTTGGATAAGTATCCTCCTCCTCTACTTCTAGGCCTAAGTATCTGCCAATCCCTAATTGTAAAGACAAAACTCAATGAATAGGTGTACCTTGCCTGAGGGCTGCTTCTTTTGCACAGGTGTGTGTCATAGTACAGTAAAAGTGTGCCTTCCCTGGCTGAGCCCCTTCTTACAGCAAACCATTTAAAGCTGCTAATGCTCCTCTGGGGCAAGGCAGATTATATATCAAAGGTGCATGAATACAGCCCTGCAATCCCCTCTGAAAACAGGCTTAGAAAGCAGTGTATTCACTGGGAGGAAGGTGATGCCTGGATGGCAGCAAGCAAAATCTTTTTTTCCTTTGCCCTATGAAATCCACTTCTAGTCAAGCATAAAGAAAACAGATGAAAAGGAAAAAAAAAAAATCCTGCCCACAGCCTCCATTGTGCCATCTACAAAGTGAGTGGGTTTTCGTTTCCATTAATGTAGGCCCTTCTCTGGCCCTCTGCCAGCCTCCTGCTGAGGCCTCTCTCAGAGGAGGGGCAGCAGCCACAAGTCTGACAGGTGCTAGCATTTTTGGCAAGGAAAGGAGTGTTCTTTCCCTGGTGTCTTTTAATCTCTCCTGAAGGGTGATTTCAATAGTCTTTGGTCTGTAGGGGATCACAAGCTCCCCAAAGCCCTTCGGCAAAAGCAGTTTCAGGCAGAGGAGGTTTTGGTCTCACAAAGCCAGCAGCACCTCTTGAGGAACAGGGATAGGGATTAAAGCAGCTTGTTCAGGCTTGGACAGTGCTGATGAGTTTGCTAGGCAGACTGGAATCTGCCGTGTATCTCCAAGTCAATGTTGATTTGTGAATTCTTTAAGTGCTATTTATCAACTCTCCCAAGTAATTCCTGTGCCCTAGAGACTTCACTGTGCACTCTGCAACTACAGAAACAAGTTAAGCTTTAGTTGCTTATTTTTTTAATTGAGCCCACAAAAAGAAGCAGACTGGGACACTTCTGTGGTTCTCCTGACCCTGTTTTGCAGTGCCAGACTTCCCTGTTCATTTGCGGGAGGACTAGACCAGAACCCAAATAAACAGGGGAATTGGGTCTGGTCTAAACTTACTCTGGTTTTTGGGCACTCATCACTACATTTTTGATGACTGCTGCCAGCCTGCCTCTGTGGGACAGGTGGCTCTCCAGCCTCTTCTTCAAGAGCAAGGCAACAGAGCCAGAAAACAGATTTGTGTCTCCACAAGGAATAGAAAGCCCCTTCTGAAAGGTATTGAGTGTAGCACCCAGGTATCCTGAAAAACTTTTGAAGGAGCATTCCTCACTGTACTGTTGGCATAGATTATCAAATGGGTTTTTTGTCCTGGTGTGCAGTGGTACTCTCCAGACTCTGGTGGCAGTCTCTGTGCTGTTCTCTGTCATTTCTGTGCTGGTTGATCACACTCTCCCATGACCCCTATACAAGGTGGAGTTTGTTAAAGAATTACGAAGGAAGGCTTTCCTAAGAGTCCCATCTTCCCTTCTGACTCTGTTACGGTCCCAGTGTTTTCAGAGAAGAGCAAGAATAGCATGTCCTTCATGTGGAGTAGGGTTTCTTATGTGAAAAGGAGCATGCTGATCTTATGCTGAGAGGGTACCCAAGTACTGACTCAGCCCTTCATGCTCACACCCACACAGCAAGCAGTGCTAGAGCACAGTTCATCCACACTTAACTCCTGTAGACAATGGGCACAAGAGTCAGGCATGACCTTCCTGAGTTGCAAGGAAAGCAAAAGCCTTAAATCTGTGGAGTGTTTTGATCCCCAAGATCAGTGCGCCACAAGAAAGGCAGGTGGCACAAAAATATAAATCTCCCTGGATGGTATAGTGCATGTTTCAGTCTGTGGCACTGACACCACCACATCCATTACTCACAGGATCTGGGACTGATGACTATACTGGGCAATGAGCAGAGGCCCAAAGCTGACAGTCTGCCATGTCCCTGACAGTCACTACTCAGTGATTTTGTACAGTGAATGAAAACTGCCAATCCTCAGGGTTGTAGGAAGTGAGACTACTGAGGCTGCCTCCCATTTAGTCTGAGCTCAGCTACAGCATGTGTGAAAGATACAGAAAATGGATCATCATTCTTTATCTGTCTATGATCATCAACATTCAGTGTCTTTTTCTCCAATAGGTATAAGGAAAAGTGTTCTCCGTCTTGCAGGCCAGATTTTGGATGCTGCTATGGCTTGAACACTTTCCTTGAAGAATGAACAGCCTATCTCTGCTCTGATACTTTCGTTGGTTGTTTTCCCCCCAGGGGCTCTGCCAGATAAAGGAGATTTGTTTCTGGACCCTGCCATGGATCAGGAACTTGAGAAATTGTAAGTGGAATTGCCTAACCTAGGACATAAAGCAACTGATTAAAGGTAGCATGCTAAAGAAGAGTGTAGTAAAGAACTGTGGCCTATCCCTCTGCTCTACTACAAAACAGGGGAGGAGCTAAAGTAGCAGCCTGAACAGGAAGGGCTTCTTTCTTTGTGGTGCCTCAGTGCAGTTAACAAAACCCTTACAAAAGTCTTCAGAAACAGAGGGGAAGAGTATGGCTCAAAGAAAGACCTAGAGGAAGCAGAAGTCTCTAATAAACAGGGAAATTTTGTTTGGATGGTGAAAAGTAGGAGTGTTGGAAGGAATGACAGCCCAGAAGATATGATTAAACAGGAGAAGATTCACATAGTGAGTCTGGGAGGTACCAGTGCAACGTGTTCCCCCTCTATGCCATGAACATCCTTCCATCCCTGTGCTAGTTTTAAGCCTTCCTCCCAGGTTCACGCCAAGAGTGCTGCAGTAGAAGTTTATGCAACATGCTGCCTAGCACTTGTCTTTTCTCTTTCAGGGTAGCTCAGGTTTCAGGACTTTCTGTCTCTGGTCCTGCCAGCTCCAGTGCAGACACAGCAAATATGCCCGTTCGTAACTCACCCAGGATTAACTCACCCTGGAAACCTCTACACCATCGTCGAAAAATGGATGCTGAGAGTGAAGGCTCCAATGAAGAGACAGACTCCTCTGAAAACTGAAGGTTGTGAGGGTGGGCATCATTCCCATCTTGAGTTTCTCCAGAACCCACTGGAAGAACAGCATCTCCTCCCAGAGCATCTGATCAAACAGTGGGTTCTGTCTACATCACCGGTGCGTGTGTGGCTGTGCTAATCCCCAGTGTCAAGTTCACCCATCTTTTCCCAGGAACAACCTGCCTTTTTCTTAGCTCCAATCGGTGCAGGAATAGCTTCTCTGCAGAAGCTACAGGGTTATGCTTCCCTCTGCTGGCAGGCAAGACAAGCCTGCAGCTGCCGTCTCTGCCATCACTTGGAACAGGCCGGGAATGCTCTCACTGGGGCACTCCCTCCCAGTTCCGAAGCTATGCAGCTGCTGAAGCAGCAGGAGCACTAGTACAGGCCACTTGCCAGTGTTTTGTTGTGTAGCTCTGTTCAGATGTGGTCCAGATAACAGTGTGGTTAAATCGCCAGCACCAGCTCTGCACTTATTTTCCATTATTATGCCCAGTAAAGCTGCACCTGCATATGATCAAAGGTAAGGAATTCCTCAAGTTCCTAAAAAAGGGCAGCTTAGATATTGCGATGCAACCTGTCTGTGCTTTGTGCATTCTCCTCCATGTGTCCAAGACTTGCCAAAGCAAATGCAGCAAATAAGCTAAATTGCAGTGAGTACTGCATGGTGCTATCTGGCTCCACTGCTGTACTGAGTGCCCTTCTGTGAGGTCTTCCCCTCCCTCCAACAGCGTACTACGGTCATTTGGAAAAGTGAATTTCAGAGGATTTGGAAGAAAGGGATTGGTTCTTTAAATTCCTTTGCAACAGGTGGTATGACTTGGAAGTAGAGCACCTACTGGGGCTGGGTTGGCAGAAGCACTAAGGGAAAAGGAAGCAGTCCTCACATGAGATCAAGTTGGGGTTTTTTTGTAAATATTGGTATTGTTGTAGCAGCAGTGTAGCCCTTGAAACTACAAAAATAAGTAGCACCAGATTGCATTAAAGCAACCAAGTCAGCAGTTATAACCTCCACAGACCAGAATGCTTTGCTAGCCCAGCTCCTGCGCCCCAGCTTGCATGGACTAGTTATTTCCTCCTCCTGGACATAAAGTGCTGCAGCATGGGACACCAGGAGGTGGTAAGCCAAAGCTCATACCAGGGTGCCAGCCGGTTATTTATTTATTGTAAGTTAAATTATTTATGATCTGTGCATTCTCTTCCAGCTCGGTGAGTGGCTGTGAGAGCCTGGCAATAAAGCACGCTGTGTCAGGCCTCTGCCGTGTCTGGGTCTTCGGGTCTTCTGAGCTGTCTCAGCCCCTCCTCAGGGGGAGCAGTATCTGGTGGGCAGGACCAGCACAGGGCTCCAGCTGCCTTCCAGGGCCCCAGCGGCCCCTCCCCTCGCCTCAGCAGGGGAAGGCACTGGCCCCACCCCCGAGTGCCAGAGTGGCACTTGTGGCCATGCCTGGAGCGCCACCATGGCCCTGCAGCCACATCACTCCCTGGAGCCCCAACCTGCTGTGGGTGCTGTGACATTGACACAGCTGCATCCCGGCACAGAGACAAGGAACAGGAAGACACGACCCGAGTAACCCTTCCCCTCCTCCTCGCAGCTACTGCAGCCCCTCAACTGGACAGGAGAGGTGAAGCCCGTGCAAGCCAGCCTCTCTTTTGCTAACAGTGTGTAACTTTATCGTTCCCTTTCCCACCCTTACTACTTAGTCCTCAACACCATCATCCAGGAAGAGAAAAACACTCTTGTTAAAACCAGAGATCAAGCTAAACAGGACTAAAATGACAGTCCTCACTGCTGCACCTCATGGTTAAGTCAGAGGCTCAGTACTTGGATCTGATCCAAAGCTGGGCAACAAAACAACCAGGGATCCAGTAAATTTCTTTACTTCTTTACCTGGGCCTTTTTTGCTGATGATGTAGTTAGAAGCTAAAAAAATAATCTTTGCTTTGATTTTTTTTTCTCCCGCATTCATATATGCTGGTTTAGAAGACAGTAAAAAGGACTAGATCACGGTAAAAGGAAAACCCTGCAAATACAGAGGACTCCACAGCACCATGGATTGGGAGCACTGATCAGAACAAAAGACAGTCATGTCACATGATGTTCAGAAAAATAGCATTCTCCTTTCCTCAGTCATTTGGTGAGCTAAGGTATGGGCCAAAGGACAGGAGCACTGATGAGGGCAGCCCAGGAGTTCCTGTCGTATCTTTTACAGCAATGAGGTTAACCCTGTAAGAAGGCCTGTCTCCACTGGCTAGTAGATAGCAGTGGGTGTGAGGGCACATTGAATTTTAATAGAGTGGAATCCAGAGATATTCAGAAAGCATCCTGGGCACAGCCATGTCCTGACCCCCCCCGCCTACCTTCTCCCCTCCCCACCCAACCCAGACAAATAAGACAATCCTGTGGAGTTTACTCCTGGCAAAGGTGGCATCAGTGCCTCTTGCTGGCTTCCCTTTGCAGTCCCTGGGTCATCAATATGAACCATAACGATCCTGAGGAGGAAGCAGACAGAGACACCTTGCTACAACATCTTCATGCAAAATCCAGAGACAGATAACAAGAAATTGGGGGGCTTGGTATTTTAATGCAGTGTGAGGTTATTTAGACAGGACACTGTACAAAGGCAGAAGGTAAAATTACCTTGACTTTTAAAATTCTGCCTGGAATTTGTGGGAAAAGGTTTATCTGACTTAACAAGGTGTCCTATGCAGCAGGAGGGTAAGGCTGGCCAAGTAGAGTTCACTGGCCACCTGCAATTGCTCAGGTATTGTACTGTAGTCATCAGCTATAAAAGACAGGTGTCTACCTGGGACTTTCCACCTATTCTGAGAAGAGAGTGATAATTCCAGTGGAAGCTAGGTTATGGTGAAAGTCCCTGAACATGACAACAGCCTTTCTGAAGGTGCCATAATGTAACCTCACCTGAAGGGAGTTCATCACCCCATTGGCCAGGACAGCCATCTTGCCGGCAACTGATTTCACTCCTTGCTTGAATTGCGCAATGTCAGCTGTGGGCAGGACATTTCCAATAGACACACCACCTACAAAAACCAGGAGGAGTTAGCCCAGAATCCCTCAGCTCCAGAAAGCATCCTGATCCCCTCCAGCCCAGGTCTTCCAAAGCTGCCCCCTTCCTCAACCCACTAAGTGCTAACAAACCTGAGTGCACATTGTCAGCCTCTCCAAACAGGTCTGCAGAGCTGATGGCACTGCTGCCCGAGAGTTGCTGCAGTCGGGATCTGGCTTCATACTGCAGCAGAAAACAAAACAAAAAGGTTATATAGGAAGGGAACAAAGTAGGACCAGAGCAAACAGGAGGTAAAGCCAGAGCTGTACCAGTGTAAGCACTGCAGAATGTATCTACCTCAGCATCTGCCTCCCGCCCGAAAAACATATCTGAAGAGATAGCTTTAGCCCCTGCAAACTTCTGCCGAGCTTCATTGGATTCCACCATGGATGGCCTGTTCTCAACCTCCCGCCTGCTGGTGGGTCTGAGGAAACAAGAGGAGACATCTCAGATTAGGCTCACCAACACAGTAAAGAATCAGACTTTTGTCTAAGACCTCATCTAATCAAAGGAAAGCAAGATGTGTAAAGTGTTAGTTACATTGGGGCTCTCCTCTCCCCACCTCAGGACAGTCAGCACTCGATGACCAGAGAGGCTGTATAAACTTACAGACATGACAGGCAAAGAAGTGTCCAAGACCCTTTCACTCAAGGCCCTTTTTCTTGGGCTTGTCTGTACGAGTCATTTTCTGCAGCACAAGGCTCCTGCTGTAATACAGCAGCTCCCACCCTTATCCTTTCCCCCTACATGAGGGGCAAAAAGTACACTAGCAGTGGCAAGCACTTTACCTCTCTGAAACGGGCCGAATGCTGGAAATGGTCACCTCCGGTTCTTCCTCTTTGTCCATACCCCATGAAGAGTCCGTTTCCCATCGTGAGCCAAATGCATCTTCGAATGAGAAGGGATTGTATTTGTACCTAGGTACCAAAAGTAGGTAATTTAGGCCAGACATGAAATTCAGAAATAAGCCAAGACTACACTGAAGTTAAGTCTTACTTGGGGGGTCCAGATGTAAAGCTTCCACCATCTTCAAACAAGTCCAATTGGGAGCGGGAAGATTTTGCTACCAGCGGCGTCTCCTGCTCAATCACTTGCATCTCAGACATCACCGAGTGTGAAACAGAACTAGCATAACAAACAGGAGAGTCAGGCCTGATGGGTCTGACAGCATTCAGTCCCTACAACCAGTCTGCCTCAAAACTGAAAGTGGTCTTCACAGGCAGGGCAAGTGACATAAGTTTTGAGGGAGAGTTGTGGGATGTCAGCCCCCTTCACCATTTATCTATGCTCCTTCAGAAGTCTTGAGCTACCTTCTTAAAGGAAGGATTCTGCACGGGAACACCTGTCAAGCAGCAGGGCTGTAGTGCTAGACACTGACAGGCCACACATACCTGTGGAAAAGCTCAAATGAACCTCTGAATCTTTGAACAGAGTCCTTATTGCTTCTGGGTCCTGAAGCATTTTCAGTCAGAGACCAGCATAAGAGCACTTGAATTCATCTCCTTATCTGTTACAAGAGCAAACTACTGCCTTCAAGAAACTTTTCCAGAGCAAGGTACTTCCAAGACACCTGTCTGTGCTATGCTGTCCACAGCCAATTACCTTCTGGACACCAATCCCATGCCCAGCCTCTCTGCTTGTTCACGTTTCTTCCCTTCAAGGTTCTGGAGTTTCTTCTCTTCCTTCTTCCGATCAAGCTGCAGTTCCTGATAAGCCAGTCGCATTGAGGTGACTCTAAGGGAAAGAGCCATGGTGGACATCAGCTCATTACCCTCCCTCACTGCCCATGCTGTAGAGGAACATGTGGTAAAGTAACCCTGACCACCCTTCAAAACAGCCACTTTCACAACAGCTCTGCCAGAAATCCTTGCACAGAAGTTATTGCTTGTTTTGCCATCTCACCTCCACTGGGATTCAACTCTTCTTTGGCTAACCATGATTTCCTTACTGTAAGCATCACAATGTCTATCTTCTCCCCCCCACACCCAGAATGATCCATCCAGTTCAGCCTTTCCCTTTTTCAGTCCTGTCCAAAGGTGAACAGAAACACATGATACAAAAGTATCTGCACCCTAAACTCTTCCAGGAATGCTAATTTGAATAAAATACACCCGTATAACTTGTGCCCTGCTGCAAGGGCCATATTGTCATATAGCTACTGCTCATCCTCTTGTGCAGCATGTTCTATAGTCACATTCGGTGATCCTAGGGTGAACAGCATTAACCTCACACTACTTCTGCCTTAGGTATGCAAGGTACTCATCCCAGACAGGGCACTTACATGGACTCCTCGGCTTGCTTCCTGGCCTCCACTGCCTGCTGCTCCCTCAGCTGTTCTGCCACCTGGGCTTGCCGCTCAATCTCACTGAAGCTCTGGCTGCTTACTTTCTGGGCTCCAAGACCTTTTTTTGCACCCAACTTGAAAAACAAAAACAAAATCCTGTGAATTCTTCATCCAAGATTGTTCATTGTAGAAGAAAACCTGAATCCTACGTCCTGCTGCACCAATGAGGCCTTCAGTCTCCCTGTGTAGTCACAGCATACAGATCCAAAAGAGCTTGCAACACAGTATGGAAGAACACAAAAGATTTAATCTACCAGTGGCCAGCACTCAGAAATCAGCCACATACTCTTCAGACCAACAGTAATGATCCAAAACTTAGTTTTTTTGGTAATAATATAGAAGCTGCTTAAGGTCTCCTTTCCCCAAAACAGATCTCTACAACTTTGTCACACATTTTTGTCAAGGGCAGAAAACAGGATCAGGGAAAGGACAGCAGAAATTCAATACACGCTCCACTTCCCCTCCATAGAAGAGCTCAGACATACCCCTTTCTTGGTAGCTCCTGGCTTCTTCTTTCCAATGAGGGAGGATTTAAGTTCTGCAAGAGGAGGGAAGCAGCAAATAAGCAGAAGTGAATTAATTTAAGAGGCCAAAATTAGACAGCAACCCACACGAACATCCACCACAGTCCGGCTGCGGTAGCATCCAGGGCACACCATGCAGCTTCACATCAGAAGCCTAGGTGATTTTTCCCAGGCAAGAAAGATGCATGTAGAAGCTCCACAGTTGCAGGCTAGCAGCCTAAAGAAGCATGTCCATTTCTAGAGCAACTTATAATTGAATTAAGAACTGTGAATAGCTCCTCTGAGTGTTATGCAGTAGGTGACCCTGCCCAGTAGGGATCAGGGTAGTTAGAGAAAGACTACGTTTATCCCATACACAGATTGAAGAAAATGCAGCTACAGAGGCATGTGAAAGTCAGTGCCTCACCAATGCCTTAGGAACAAAGTAGCAAGAACCCTAAAGTTGTGTTTACATGAACATACCAAAAAAAAAAAAAAAAAAAGGACCTAAAGTGCAGCAAGCTGTAAAAGCAACAGGTTCCTCAACAGCTTGCACTTGTCACTCTTGAGGGCAAGCCACACTTGTAAAACCAGACAAGGGCCAGCCAAGCAGCAGGTGTCTGGGGAAAAGTGTAAGAACAAAGCAGAGAGGGACTGCCCAAAACATTTTCCAGCTTCCTATACCAACTCCAAAATCTTTTATTGCCCTTGTTGGGCTTTTCTTTGTGTGTGTCACCTTTCTACAGCCACATGACTTTTGTTAGCCCATAGATTATGCTTGACAGCCTTTATCTTTTGTAGTCTAATCATGATTTTTTTAAATAAGGGAGTTCCAAACATCCACACCATCTGGAATTGTTTTCTGCTCTTTGTTCCTAACACTTGATTTGAGGTTGTTTGGGTTTGTATTTGGGGTTTTTTATACTGTCAGGAAACATATAACAGAAATGTTAATAAGGTCTCTTTACAGATACGACATATCTGGTTTAGATCTCAATACAACACATGTAAGCTTTGGCTTGTTCTCTCCCTCTGAGCACAGGAAGCTAAAGTTAGAACTGAAGGCAGAATCTCAGAAGGGGCAAGCAAAGTAGTCACAAGCAGCCCGTGCAGGCCAGCTGTTAGCCAGTTACCTCCAGCAGGAACAGCCCCTTGTGTTGACAGATACATGGACATGTCTGAGGAAGAGACGTAAAACACGGGGAATGAACAGACACTTGAGGACACAGGCCTTCCGCCCAGAATGAACCCACTGTGGGGTAGGAGCATGCTCTCAATAAGGAAAGAAGCTCCAGCCAGATGTTCTGTGTGCAGCCAGGACTGTAATGGCAGGGGAGAATCAGATACAAATCCCTATTACTCTGAAAGCTAAAAATTCACTTGCCTCCAAAGGTTCTGTGGGTAAACAAACTGAAAAAACAGTCATGTGGCCTTGATTGCCCAAGTTCTAGATAGGCAAGTGCCAAGTTTTGTCCAAAGCTCAAAACCAGGAAAACCTGCTTTTGGGAAATCAACAGCTTTGAACTCAATCATCCAAAGGAGGAGGAGGAAACCTCCAGAAAACTATGGGTTGGTTTTGGGCTCCACAGGGAGATAAGCTCATTTAGACATTCTGAAAACTGGCTCTTTGGTTCCAGCTTCACTGAGCTTACTACTGAGCAGTGGGTGTAAAAGCAAGACTGATCTAAGAGGGAAGAGTCGTACCTAGAGGAGCTTTAGGAGATGTGCTCAACAAGTCTATAGATGGACCTTGGCTGGGATCTGTGGGCAAAACCAGAAGAGAACATTCAGCAGATTAATTCTCAAACCTTTTCTTTCCAGTATGTTCACAGTTCCACTACATCTCTCCTAGCTCCTCCGCCCCCACAAATTAATCAAGTTACAGCTTGAAATACGCAGTTTCCCAAGCACAACTTCATGTCTCCACAGAGCAAATTATTCCCTCTGCAGTGTTAACACAGTAAAAGAAAGCAAACACTCTGCAGAGAAATATGTAAAGCTGTTTCAAATTACAGCTATGCTTCAAATTACAGATTCTTGGTTTCCTTGTCCTTCACCCTAGAAAGTTTTCTGTCTGATGTCCTTTTCAGACCCACCAAATTCAAGGGAAGAGTGTTTAAATAAATAATTATGTCTGAAAGCCGGGAAATGGGGCAGCTAAACCCCAAAACAGTTTTGTGTGCATTTCAGGAAAAGCAAATAATTAATCCTAAATGGAGCAGTGTTTTTAGAAGTCTCCACTAATTTAACTAAACATCATAAGAGTGCACAGAACTTCCACTCCTTCAAGCCCGAACCAAAGGAGAAGTTCAGCCCTTCCAACAGTGGTACAGAACTGTATTCTCCTGGAAATGAAGGAAATCTTGGAAAAAATTATTCAGCAAAGAACTCACTCGAAACTTCACTGCCTTCTGATGACTTTGCTGCTTTTTCCACTTCTGGAGAAGACTGTGCAGGATTCTGGCTGGCATCTGCTACATCCCAGGTACTGGAAGACTGCAAGGAGATACTCATTCCAGTTATTTGCAGAAGATGAATGAACCAAACAATCCTGAATTTACTACAGGTTTAGTGACCTATATTCAATTTTAGGCCAAAAGAAAATTAATTCCAAACTTCAGACTATGCCTTCCTTGAAGATAACATATGGGCAAGTCCACATTCCCTTAGCAGGGACAAAAATTTAAAAAACAAAAAGGAAGCTAAGCTGAACGAAAGGCCAGGAGGAATGACAGGATCATCTGACAAGCTGGCTAATGCGAGGACTTCCCAGGTTAAAGGAATGAGTTTAAATCTGTGAGAAAGTGTGAAAGAGTTTTCCTGGCAAAAATTAAGCTCCACTTCTACTGTCTCTATGTGCCATGCAGCCAAATCTTACATTACCTAAGGAAGTCTGCCTGGCACTGTGCAGTTGTCCAAATCCACTTTACCAGGGTCTATGCACTGAAAAGTTTCTTCTAAAACAGAAGTTCAAAGTAATAACTAGTCCTTGCTTTAACTGTACAAAGAAACTAACCATTAACACAGCACATAAAGCATCTTCCAGGGCATACCTGGTAACTTTGAGTACTTACTGAAGCTAAAGATGGTCTCAAAAACAAAGGACATGGATATTACAGGGACTGTTCAGATCTGTGGCTATGTCCCAGGCAGATGACTGAATCTGACTTCCTCCATGTTACTACTGAATAATTATACAATTTAGAGTCCTTTCAGGCTAAGTGTGACTGCTCCTGGCTGAACAGCTGGCTATTGGAGTGCTATTACGGCTGCCTGGTTTAGGTGGTACTTCTCACCTGTGTGTGCTCCATGAAGAAATCAGCATCACTCTTGTCAGGGGAGTGCCCAGGGGCTCCACTCAATCCATCTATAAGCAACTAAAGAGAGAAGAGGCAAAAAAAGAAGGTCTCGTACAGGACTCAGCACCCAGCACTACACATGTATCACTCCAGAGGTCTCAGACTTACATCAGTGCCATACTTGGCCATGGCAGCGCTTGCCAGCTGCCGGATCTTCTCCCTGTACATCTGGGCAGCCCGACTGTTATATTTAGCATTGGCATCTGTGGTGGTACAGCCGTGCTGGCGGAAGAAAGCAGTCTGAAAAGAGAGGAATATTCAGTCTCCTGACTGCTCAAGCAAGCACCAGACAAACTCAACCAAAAAAGAAGGCTTCCCAGAGACAGAGGATGAAAAACTGAGAACACAGCATGAACCAACCACTCATTGATTAGCTTTCTACAAGAAGTCTCGCTCCAGGGGCCTATGAAAATCATCCATCTTCTCTACAGAGGGATGATTCTGAGTCACAATGCTGAGCATGTGCTTTCAAACTGATCAGTGTTATTAACCCCTATCATTTATGAAGCCTATGCCTCCCATTTAAATGAGGTACAGAAAAATGAGACATGAGCACATCAGAAAACAACACGTGCAAAGGTCACAGTCTGACTTCCAAGCACACTTGACAAATGCCCCCCTTCACTGCACACTTCAGATGAGATTGGTACCAAGGAAGCCACACAAAGGAAAGTGACAAGAAACAAGAGAATGTGGATTAGCAAGAGGGAAAGCAAGCAAAATGCCTACAGAGGCTCCTCACCGCATTGGCATTACTGCCCACTTGCATACACCTCAGCTGAAACCAGTTCCAGTTAGAATCCAACTCTGTGGACCTGTGTGAGAACCAATTATTCCTGTTAATAAAGACCAGGCAAACCATATGCAAAACCAAGCTCTGGCCCAAAATATCCTATTACTGTCCCAAAGTGTAGGAGGCAAAGGTGGAAAGAACATCTTGGGAGCTTCTTTGCTCCTGTAAAAAATTAACTTCAACTTTTAAAGTAAGGAAGAAGACCAACTTTTATCTGAATTTTGAGGTTCTCTCCCTTGTACTGCTTGTTTAGAGGGCAGAGCTTGAGCTAGGAAAGCATGGCCAAGAACTTTCGTTCTGCACCACAACATGAGAGACTCATATTCAGCCCGTCCCACAGATTAGGCCAAAACACGTGACAAAACAACTGAGAATACATCCAAGTAAACCTAAGGGACACAGAGTGTCTCATACCAGTTACTCAACTTCTCTCCTAACAAATAAAGGTCACAGTTCTGTTAACTTAAAATTCTAATTTTTACAAGTACTGAAAACAAGAACTAGGCTGAAAAGCCAACACCATTTTCCCCATTAGGCTGATACCGAAAAGATTAAACAATATTCCTCTTTTTGCCTTGCTTAGCGTTACGAGAAAGTATCTACACCACACTGCTGCCTTACTGGCAAGATTCACACACCACTCTCGTCTCTCCTCTTACAACGCCAAGTCCAGACAGCGTTTCTGCAAGGCTAGCAAAAGCAACATGTCGATGTTCCCCTTCAGGTACGTGCTCTGGAAACTTCATCTTGGAAGTGCTGAGTGACCCAAAACCTCCAGCGAGCAAGCCACATAAACCCCGAGATGATCGCCGCGTCTCCCAGTCCCTGCGTGCCAGCACAGCCGGGCGGGATGGCTGCCGCAGGCCCGCCGGCGGTACCGCGGCCGGCGCTCCCCGCTCCGCACGCACCTGATGAAGCTGAGGTGCACGCCCAGGGACCTGTGGACGCCGGAGCAGTCGATGCACAGGAACACCCCGTAGGTGATACTGGCCCAGCTCGGGTTCTTGGCGCCGCAGTCGAAGCACGACTAAAGCGAAGGCAGAGGGACAGTCAGGTTGAGGCGACGGCTCTGCCGCTCCGCCACCCCTTGCCACAGCCCGGCGGCCCCGGCCGCTCTGCCCGGGCCCTCCCCAAGGGCCCCTGCCCGGCCGCCCCAGCAGCCGCCGCAACGCGGCCCGGAGCCCACCGGGGCCCGGTCGGAGCGCAGGCCGCGGCCGTACGGCAACAGCCCGGCACGGACAGTCCGGCGGACCCCGCCCGCTTCCCGCTACCTTGTTGGCCGGCGCTGCCCGAAGCCGCTTGAAGAGGGTCTGGATCTCCGTCTTGCTCGGCTCCGCCGCCATGATCTCTCCTTCCCAGACACCCCCGGGGGGACGGCAGCCGGCCGGGCCCAATCGGCGCCGCGGCCGGTCCGTGTTGGGCCGGCCCCCCCGCCGCGTACGTGGCTCTGGCGGCGAGAAGAGAGCGAGGTCGCTCTTTCCCTCCGGCCCCGGGCTGTGGGGCAGCTTTAGCTCCGGGTCGCTCCGGCCGCTGCGCCGGCTGCCGGCCCGACGCCTCGCGGGGGTCACGGCAGCGCCTTGCGCAGATCGGACGTTGCACGGCCCGAGAGCTCGGAGCGCGTATGGCAGTGTCACAGCTCCCTCCCTGCTCGGCTGTCGGGGAGCGCTCCTGCCTGTTCCCCGCTTTTGGGGCCGCTTTTGGGGCCGCACCGAGAGAAGGGCTCTTTAGAACAGCAGTGAGGCAGTGCCTGCCGTGGGTCAGCTGCTAGCGGGGAAAAAGCTCCGAGCAGCGTTTGCGGGCATCACCTGTTCCAGCAGCCGAACTCAGGGCACCGGGCCTGCTGCACTGGCACAGGCGAACAGTGGTTTGGAAATGATTTACAGAACCACAGAATATCCCGAGTTGAAAGGCACCCACACAGATCACCGAGTCCAGCTCCTTGCCCCGCACAGGATATCCCTAAGCGTCACACCATGTGCCCAAGAGCATTGTCCAAACACTTCTTGAGCTCTGTCAAGCTCGTGCTGTGACCACTTCCCTGAGAAACCTGTTCTAGTGCCCAGCCACCCTCTGGGTGATGAACTCTTTTCTAATATCAATCCTCAATCTCTGCCGACATTACTTCAGGCTATTCCCTCGGGTCCTGACACTGGTCATTAACGAGAAGAGATCAGGACCTGCCCCCTGTGCTTCCCCTCGTGAGGATACTGAAGACCGTGAAGGTCCCCTCAGTTTCCTGCAGGCTGAAAGACTGACTTCATCCACATCTCGAATGGCTTCCCCTTCAGACCCTTCTCCATAGCTCTGATTTAATCAGGGAAGACATCCCAAGAAGCTGTTACTTGGCTATGCATTAGTCAAGATATCATGAGGCAGTAATCAAGGTAGGGAAGTTGTTACTTCAGAGCAAAGATGATGTTGGGGTCCTTAACTGCTGTATTCCTTGCCTAGAAGCAGTAGGGTATTGTCTAGACAGTCATTCAGCTACAGTGCAAGAAAAATAGGGAAAAATATGGTTGTGCTGTGAACTAAAAGTCAATGGCATATAGTCCATTTCATGCTTTAGCAAAAATATAAAAAAAAAAGTGACCGCAGAGCAATGAGAGATTTAGAAGGATGACAACAACAACAAAAGTTAATCAGTAACATGGTATTGTAGAAATGGAATGCATTGGGATTTCCTTACCTCTGAAAGGAGGTTGCTCTGCAGCACCACCTTGTCACTAAAAGAAACTGTTAAATGTGCTAATATCTGGACAAAAGAGTTTTCAGTTTAAATGTAAAGGCTTTCTTCACTCATTTCCACCTTATCCACAGATGTTAAGGTAGACAATGGAATTCTTTGCAATGGGAACTTAGGATACACAAACTATTGGGACATAGAGATGCAATCAGGAGCAACAGAGTTGTTGAGGAAAAAAAGCCCTGCAGAAAAACCCTTGCAGGTTTTACAGGGTCTTGTGTTCTGGGAATCAGCAAAGCTCTAACTGTATGGTCAGAGTGAGACCTGATATGGTAGGCACATGCAGTAACATGAGAGGCTTCTGGCTGACACATCTGATTCAAGCTGCTCTGAGATGAGTTTCTGAGCTGGGTGGTGAAGCCTGATCTAGCCTGACAGAGGTCATTCTTGGCAGCAGTCTTGTCTTAAGTAGTCCCTGATTTCTGTTGCTTTTATTCTATTACCTTAATGGTGCCTATATGCCATTTCTGGGATTACACACACATGTACTGGGGAAGCAATGCAGGTAAAAGTAACTGATAGTATTTTCCTCACAGCTATTTTTAAACACGTTGAGTTCCCTGATGCCATTCATGGTGCAGCTGTCCTGGCAGTCATACCAGGAGAGCTGATGTCAGGGTGCAGTAAGGGCTGACTGCACACTGGGACTAGGAGAGCTGTGAGGGGCTGTTCCTGAGGCCAGCAGCCAGGGCCCTTATCGGGCATGGCCCATTCCCATAGTATCTGACCACAGAGAGCCAGGCAGGCCTGGCACAGTGGGTGGAGTTGACTTAGAACTGAGATAGCTGGACAAGCTCATGGTGATGAGGTTGCTTGCAGTCAAACTGGGTCAGGATCAGGCCCAGTGATTGCCAGGCATGTCTGTGGTGATTAGGCAAGGCAAGCCTGAGGTCAGGCTGATAAACCAGCCTACAGGTTAAGAGCAACAAAGCACAGCTAGAGACTACTACTCCTCCAGCATAGCTCAGACAGGGCCTGAGAACTCTGGGCTGAGCTTAAATGCAAACACACCCTCCCCAAACCTAAACCCCATGGACTTTGGGTAAAGGCCCAGGTCAGGCTGCTCTGAACAATGAAGGCCTATTAGTGCATTCAGGGCCCTGACAGGTGAAGCTACAGAAGGGCAGGAGAGGGAGTCTCTGGTGCCAGGTTGTGTAAGATGCATCTTATGTAGAGGAGGGAGTTCAGATGATGAGTGTTCATTGGGAGTGTTGTGTTCATGTTGGCTGGAGCTGCCTCAGCCTCAGTTGCTTGCTCCGGCCCTGTCATCATCAGTTATGTGGTGCTGCTCCCCTCCTCTGCTTGTTTCTTTCTTGTGATCACTGTTTGGGAATGGGATGGGCATCAGTCAGCAGGTGATGAGCAGTTGTATTGTGTATCACTTGTTTTTCTTGGGTTTAATTCCTTTTTTCCTATTATTATTATTATTATTATTATTATTATTATATTTTACTTTATTTCAGTTATTAAACTGTCCTGATCTCCACCTACCAATTTTACCTTTTCCTGATTCTCTTGCCCATCCCAGTGGGTGGAGTGAGCTGTGTGATGTTTGGATGCAGGGTTAAACCATGACAGAGGGAAATGGCACGTGCTCAGGAGGAGCCAAGGCAGCCTCAGAGGCCAGTAGGTCAGTGTCACACTTGTCTCTGCCAGTCTGTGCTAGGAGACATGGGGAGATACAGTGCAAGCTCCTCTCCTCCGTGTTGGAAGCACAGTTTCTGTTCACTGCTAAAGCAGAGTTACTTCAGCTTCTCTACCTCAGCAGGCCTTCAAATCCATGCTGGCTGCTCCAGATCCTGGCAAGGCTGCCGATCCTGTCCATCAGTTTTGCATAAAAGCAGCAGGGAGAGCATGCTGCTGGTCTGAGAAATAATCAGCTTCTTTTTGTTGCCTTTGTCAGTACAGGAAAGACCTCCTGCTGCTGGCTCTTCCCTGTGAATGAGTGCTGTCACTGCACTGTTCTTGCTATTTCCTGCATCTGTTTCTTTTGCATCTCACGTGCTTTGGTGCTGAATTTCTGAGCTCCAAGCTGGCATCCTGCTCTTTGGCTCTCAGCTTCCCTATCCATCTACATCCCATCTGACATGTACCTGTTCCCTCCTGACTTCTGTGACACCAGACCCTAAACCCAATGTAGCCTTCTAATCAGAGCTCACCTTGCTGTTGTCCACTTCTGCCAATAAAAATAGTTCCCAGCATTATCTAAGAGAGCAAAGGAGAGCAAAGGGTGATGACCAGGCATGATCTTGGAGTCTGCCATACCACCAGGGGCACATTTTCAATACAGAAGTCTGGTTGTCTGAGGGCATGAGGTTACTGTGAAAGGGCTGGAGAGATTCAGGGGGGAAGTGCTGTGATGGGGATAAAACATACCCTGCAGTTTCAGGCCTGAGCCTGAAGGTAAGAGAAAGTGCTTCTCTGTGAGTCCAAAAGCAGTGTGGAAGAGGGAAAAAGGGACCTTGCTCTTTTCTCACTGCCCAGCAAAGAACATGGGTGAAAGGACTGTGCAGGAGAGAGATTAAGTGGCCGAGTCCTCCTCTCCTATTCAGACCCATTGGCCTCTCACACTTTTGCTGAATTAGAAGTTTTGGGAAAGGGGCTGGAAAATTCAGTGAACTATCCAGAAAGTAACAGGGAGATACAGTTTCCCATGGATCACAATGTTGAGTGGTGAGGTACCAGGAATCTACAATGATGCCTTGGGCAGAGAACCAATTCCTAGCACAAATCTATTTTTAATTTTTTTTTCCTCCTCTCTGACGAAGCAGTTTACAGACACTAACTAATCCACATGATTTCTCTAGGGGATAACTGGTAACTCAGAAAGAAAGCTCTGCTCCATATTTCAGGGCAGCCTGTCTTATTTTCAGTAGTGGAAGGAGGAAACACAGCCATGAATGGAGGAGAGGAAAACTGGGTAGAAAGCACTCTCCCTCTCACTAGAACAAGGGACAGATTCTCAGCAGGTATGCCCCTTCCCAGAATTTGTAAGAAGTTGCTCCCAATTTTCTGTGGTTTCAGGGATCATATGGAAAACTCTTCCTTGGGTTAGGTTAGGTTTCTGTCAATCAGCAAACTACCCTGCCATGAATTCACTTGGATTGATGCAAGGGAAGCAGCTGGCTGCAGGTCATGGCTGATCAGGCTGCCAGTGTGCTGGACTGAGTGTAAATAGTAGCTGCCTCCCTAGGAAAAAGTATAGCACCAAGGCAGGCAGTCATGTCACTCACTGGCTCCATACAATGCTTCCAGCAAGATCCAAGATAAGGAGCTAATACACTATGTGTAGAGTGAATATTTTGTTCAGGTTTACAACCTAGACAATTTTACTGCAGTCTTGCAAATGTGGTTTGGAGAAAAGCCAGCTAAGGTTGAAGAAACACATAATTTAGGGAACACAACAGATGGGTAACTGGAGAGATACTAAGGAGTGTAGTCAGGGATGGTTTGCTCTGATTTGGAGGTTGTGTTGCAGCCAAAAGTCTGTTCCTGTTGCACGTGCTGTCCCTTGCACCCTCTCTGGGAAGGGGCAGCTGTGGGCTGAGTTGTGTCCTGAGCCCTGCTCAAACAGTGATGGTCATTGCATTGCTGAGCTGATCTCCTCATGCTTGTGTGAGTGCTGAATAAGTAAGGCATGGGCTGGGAAGTTTTGAAAGGAAGGAGAGGGGACTGTCCCTTTCAGCTGTGCCAGACAGTGGTGCTGGGCTGCCAGGCAAAGCTGCTGCAGTTTGATGGAAAGGGTGACGGGAGTTTAGGGCCAGGGCAGGAGTGTGCTGCTCCTGGGTAGTTGTTAAGTGCCTGTGTGTATATACATGTGTATCTTCAGGCTTTTCTTTTGTAATTTTATTTCCAATATTATAATTAAATGTTGATTTGCAAATGTCTGGTAATATCATCTCTGGCCTGGCAGGTGCTTTGGACTTGGGAAGCTTTAGAGATACCCCAAAGTAGAAGTATGCTGGCTGATGTGCCCTGGGGTTTCCTGGAGTTTTAGACCCTGCCCTGGGGTTTTAGACCTTGCTGTGGTGGTCTGTTTGGAGATGTTACAGGTGTCCCTGCTGGAAGCAGGTTGTTTGGCAGGGGACAGTCACTCAAGTGATGGGAGACATGCACATCACATCACATGGAGGCAAGGTGAAAAACTGGGAAATGAGCAGACCCTGAGTTATTTTCTTTCAAGGGCAGTTCACAGCTCAGGCACTAACTTGCCTGAGGTCAGAACCAGCTGCCCACCCATCAGACATGACTTCCAGATTTTCCAGTAGGTGTGTAATCTCTCTTCCCTGATCACCCCACTCATGAGTTTTCTAAACTGAATCCCTCCAATACAGGGACTTGTTGCCTGCAGCCCCTACAAGCATCGGGAGTGTGCTGTAAGCAGAAGACAGTGACCCATGAAATCAAGGCAGGCAGAGCTGACCAAAAGACAAGGTAAGCAAGGCAAGGTGAGAAAACAAAGGATTTTTACAGTGGAATCAGCACTGTCAAACAGGTCATTATGAAGGATTTGCTTTGGAGGGAGTAGGTAGCAGTGCCTCAGCTCCATGGGTGGCTGCAATGTGTAGAGGGGATGCAGAGCCACTGGTGAAACAAACATCCATAGAATTATGGATACAGCATTCCTTAGGAATTGTGTGGCACCTGTGGGGAAACCCTGAAAAGAATTTGAGAGAAAGAGCTACTGTGGTCACAGCTGGGGGCAGTGACTGTTTTAGTGTCAGCCTCCTGCTGGAAGCAGGAACAATAGACTCAGGAAGGAAAGAGGCAGTGAAGTCAAAGGGGAAGAGTGCAGGACCTAGAAGACTTCCAGCTACTTGGACAGAAAGGAAATGCAGGGAGGAAGGGACCACAGGATGTGTAACTAGAAGGACTCAGTGAAAGTGCTGAAACTGAAGAGGAGAGCTTATGGACCCCCACAGTAAGGGGGAAGAAGTGCTGAGCACCATTACACTGCCTGTTGAGGTGTCTCAGCAGTTGTAATTGCCTTAAGCTGAGAGACTGAGACACCAGAAACCTCTGCAAGCAGGGTTACTGAATGATTAAAAACAGGAGGATGTTGCCAGAAAATGCATGTGCTGAAAGCAGCTGAGGTGATTTGGCCTGAAATTTAGTTTAGAAAAGTTCACTGGAGCCATGTTGCTTATTCAAGATGTTCTAAAGATAACTAGCCAGTTTCTTCCAGTTACAGAACCTACTCCATTGCCCCCTTCCCCTCCCTTTCAGCAAGGGTTTGTTCATCTTCTCATATTAATCCTCTTTGATCTGCTAAGAACCTAAGTAGCTTGGTAAAGTCCCACTCCCTTGCAGCCCAGAATTTTTCAGCTTGGACCCTGACAGTGGTTCAACACATGGTTGCAAGTTTTTTTTGTTTCTCCTTTTTTGGTTTTGGGTTGGTTTGGTGCAAGGTCCCTCTGAAGACACTTTGCCTTGTATCATGAAGCCTTACTATTCTTGCTTGTTTTGCTCAACCTTTGCTGCCAGCCTGCATTGGGTATTTTCCGACATTTCCATGGGTCAAGATGGAGTTTGTGACACTGGCTTTGTCTCACATTCATCCCCATAATCTGTCAGCAGCTGGTCTCAGTCCAGTGACCCTAGAAATTATCACCTACTGGTCTAAGTGGAGTGTTCAAGCCCATTTTGACTGCAACACCAGCTTTCTTCACAAACAGAAGGGATTTTTGCAGCCTGCTGTCCCTAAGCATAATGCCAGCAGCTCCAGAAATGCAACCATGGCAGCTCCAGTTCATGCAGAGCCTGCTCTGCAGTCGGGAGAGCCTGTGGGAGACAACAGGGCTAAGCTCCACAGCTGCGGCCTTGGGACGGACCTGCAAACAGGGCAGGAGGAGAGGCAGTGCAGGACAGCTTGTAACAGCACTGACGGGGCTCTGTGCAGGATTGCCACATACTTGCACCTGTCTCCATGCTCAGTGCCAAGCAAAACAGCCACAAGGACACAGGGGATGGGAAGTGGGATGGAAAGTAAACTGAAGCAGCAATGGCCCCAAGCTCCAGGCAGGGCTGTGGGAGTGCCACCCAGAGCTGGAGGCTAACCACAACTCAGCTGCCATCCCAGAGCACAGCTGGCCCATGGGCTCTGTGACCCAGATTTTGCCTACAGGGCAAAAACATTACTGGGGTTAGTCAAGCTCAGCTGCTACTTGGGGAAATGGGTGTGATCCATCATAGAGAATCTTTAACTTCCTCTTCCTAGAAAATTCATCATCAACAGGAAATCCAAGCTTTGCATGATACTTCCAAAACTCTTCCAGGAAGATGCCAGAAACAAATTAATGATCTGCTAACCACAGATGTATGAGCTTTCCACAAGGAATGGCTTTATTAAAAAATAAAATATGACTAGATAATTTTTCACTGTGTTGCCCATCAGGCACAGAGATGCATTTGTATGTTTTTACAAAAACCATGGGGGAAGAACAGGCTTTACTGGCCTTCTGGAATTCAGGCACAGCAATTAGTTCATGTGTACATGTCTCTGTTCACACACAAAACTTTTGGCATAGCATGACGGCTAGAACCTTTGTGGTTAAAACCTCATTTGCTTCTGTGGAAAACCAAGCATCCAGGCAGAGCTATTACTTTAATATAAGATCATTACACGTGGGTTGGTTTGGGGATTTTTTTCCCTCCTTCCCTCCAGCTGGAGCTTTACTACACAGGCTCTCTTTTACTAATCTAGATGGTTTGGGGTAGCCAGGACTAAGTGCCTTGCCCATTTGTGAGGTATAGTCCAGCCAAGCAATTTTTCATTCTCATGTGTTGTCTGCTGTCCATTACTTCAGCTCTTGGCAAGAATTTCTGATGTGCAAACATTCCTTAGGGAACTCATTCACATAAGCTGCAATATGTCACTATTTCTGGAAACCTTCAAGCAGCCCGTTATAATCAGGTGGTCATGTTTTCCTAGGACAAACAAGTCTGTTCAGACTTTGTCCTGTGGAATTTCAGGTTGTTTGTACTGTAACCGGAGGTCCTGTCTGCTGGACATTTCTGTCCTTTAGCACGTTCTGGCCATACCTAGCTGCATCCCTAATTACAGCCTGACTAGAACTCAGAAGAGGACTTGAAGTCAATTTTCCATGTTATCGTCTGTAACTCCCTTCTACCATTTTTTGATCTTACATGAAAGTCTAGCATTAGTGTCTGAAATATGCAGGCTAATCAGGGAAACTTCAGTATTGTTTATAGGACATCTCAGGTCATTTTAGCACTGTTTTAATCTCAGTTCTCTCAGAAGCCTGGCAGGCATGGCTCTCTTCCAGTTCACATGTGCTAGGACAAAGGAGCAATAACTCGTTCCACTGTGGGTCAGCAAGTGGAACACTTGGAATTACTGCACAACACTAATGATACTTTTACCTGGGACACAGAACTGAAAGCAGATACTGGATCTTTAAATAAATCCAAGTGCTTATACACCAACACCTCTAATTACATGGCATAAGCTTAGAGGCATCTTCAGGTACTGAACCTAGAATACAAAGTATATTCATAGCTTAATCCAGGCATTTTTAATGTCCGTTGCTTAGATATTTAATTGCCTTCTGGAAATACTTTCTCTTTTCTTGAGAAATGACATAATAGACTCTGAGCAAAATGCTTTAGCCTTGTTCTTTTGGTTTGCACCCCTTTTCCCTATTCATGAAGTACAGTGCTAGAGATATTTAGAGTAAAACTTTTCAACTGTTAAGTTTCTGTGGTCTCACAAAAGCACTAAATAGCATTAGTCTCCCATCTCTTTGTCCATGGCAGACTACATTTCAAGGCATCCAGTATGCTGTAAAAGGTTAATTTCTACTGTCAGCCAGGCAATTGGATGTTTGTGATACTTCAATCTTCATAAATGAACAATGTTTTGAATACGTCCATCCCTTCCTCTGTTTCAGTCTACATTTTGGCTTACTAGCTGCTGTTAACACCCTACTGGCCATTTAATCCCAATGTTCACCCATGACTTCAGACTTTCTTATGTGTAGCACCCTTTTTCCAAACAGCTCTGAAGCAGTTCACCCATGTAGTTGGTGGGGGCTCGACTGAGTTTTGGGAGTCTGACTTAGTCAGATCGTTCACACTTGCTAGGCCAAAATAACAAATGTCACTACAGAAGTTTACTACAAACTCAAAATGCATTTCAGCAGCAGTTTCAAGCAGATGTACTAAGTAAGCCATTTTTAAGAAATTGCTTGTTTGCCTTTCTTTCTCCAACAAGGAGCTGGGAGCTCTCCTTGGGAGCTTTTCCAGTTTTTTGTTCCCTCAAGCTCTTAGGCTTATCAGTCCTCATGCTGGAATATGCAGAGCACTAGAATCAGGATGGCAGATCTTCCCAGCAGCCTCAC
The DNA here is from genome assembly GCA_034509425.1 of Eopsaltria australis. Taxonomy (NCBI): domain Eukaryota; kingdom Metazoa; phylum Chordata; class Aves; order Passeriformes; family Petroicidae; genus Eopsaltria; species Eopsaltria australis. Next base: position 5,942,896 of record JAVTVJ010000241.1, read on the forward strand.
AGGCTTTCAAAGGCAGAAGGACAGGTGAGATAAAGATGTTTGACACATCCTCCCTGCTGAATGGCACTTAACAACGGGCATAAGAGCACTTGCAGCAATTCAGGACAAGAAGGGGAGTTACCCCTCTATGGGTAATTTGTGCCAGCCAGCAGGCAGCTTCCACAGTGCAACCCTCATCACAGTGCAGGGGTCTTTGGCAAAGCAGAGAGTGCACTTCTAGCCCTGTGTAAGTCAAGAAGATGTAGGAGAGGAAAAAAAGAGGGTCTCTACTGTGTGCTAAGTGCTCTTGAAGAGAGGTGTAGCCAAAATAATCTAGATGCATTAGAAACCCCAACATATACAAATGAATTTAGGAATCCTAAGCAGAACAGCACTGGAATGTGGCTGTCATTTTGTTAAAACCAGCCTTCAGCATGTGTCAAAATCCATTTTAGCTCAGGGAGCATTCAGTCAACTCCAACTTGCTGCACAACAGATCTGTTACAACTTATTAACCTGAACAGCCACACCGTGCAAGACAGAAGCTTCTTTCTCCTGTGCCTCAGCTATACTATCATTCATTCCTGGGGTTATCCCAATAAATATGAGGGCAGCGGAAAGGGATGTTCAGGTTGAAGCTGTATCACTTATACCAGCTGCCTTACCAGGGAAGTCAACAAGCTTGCCAGGTGAGGGATACCAAAAACTTATAAAAGATGTAGGAGAATAAAGAGCTTTCTGCCAGTCAGCTTGAGGGAGCTAAAAAGGGGAAACAATAGTAGGAGTTCCCTATTACCCTGCACATCCAAAATTCCTTGAACAGGAAGCCTGGAGGCAGGGCAGACCTCAACACCCTATGGATGCATGTGCATTGAAGCCAAGGAAGTGTGCTTTCTCTCTTTTATAGAGCTCCATGAAAACACTTATCTCCTTTCACTGAGTGCAAGTCAAAAGGATCTTTTGCTTTCTGCACTCCTACGCTACTGTAGTGCTCAGAAAAGTCTTTATTCGTCCTTGTTTATTTTTTAGAAAATCCCTACAGAGCTAGATGTTTAAAATGAAGCATTAGTTACATGGAATATGTGTCTTTAAAGTCCAGAAGCTGCTGGATATACTGCAAAGGTGGGTTGGGGCCAGGAGTGACCCAATGACCTCTGCAGGAGATGCTGGTATGGCTGTGAGGCACTGGAGGGGCAGCAGCAATCATGATCCAACCTTCTCAACGTAATTGGCAGGATAGAGTCCAACTTGACCAGTGAGAAGTCGGCCCTTGCACCAGCCCTGCTCATCTTCCTCACTAATCTTCATTAGTTCTTCACCTAAAAGTAAGAACAGTCATTAGGAGGCAGCCTTGAGAAAGGTAGTGTGGCCTTTTTACCCACCTAAGATGACTTGATATAAAGCAAGAAGAACACCCTTATCATAATGCACAGTTTAATCAAAGCCAGAATTACTGACCTCTTCAGCATTTATACTCAGTACCATCACCTCAGCCAAGGAACTTAAACAGATCTTCACTTCTATTCAGCATCAGAAATCTTTTGTGCCCTATGGTCCTGCCTGCTTTTCTCTCCTTAAGAAACATTCTTACAAGCCAGAGAGATCTGAGACTTTTTTTTCTTAGTGGCTCCTCTGATAGGCAAGTGGGAAGGAAATACAAGAAGCTGCTAAGGACCAAAATGCCTATTCCATGATGGAGCATCTGGTTTGGCCAGTAAGGCAGGAAATCAACTGATTTCTCAGACTATGACCAGGAAAGACTTAACATTCCCACATCTACTTTGGGAAGGGGCAGAAAGATCCCCTCCTCCACCAGTAGAAGGTTATACTTCTGCCAGAGAGGGAGATCTGACTGCATCAATAGGCACATCTCACACTGGCAGAGTCTCAGAAAGTCACTGCTGTTAAGGTGAAGCCTTACTGGTATGTGTTGCTCAGAGCAGATTCAAAAAGGAGATGACTACAGCTAACAAGTCATCCCATTTCATCTGCTGAGTGGAAGGAAAGAACAAAGTCAAGTTCTAGAGCACCCATATTGCAAGATATTTTAAAGCAACAAGTTTGTGTTAGGAAGTTTACTAGTACAGTAACGCTGCAGCACAGATTTTAGCCTCAGGCACAAGGCCCTGCTACTGAAGGACTTCAATGACTTTCAATGGGTGTATTTTGGAGAGATACAGCACAGAGATACCACGTAAAACTCAAAATAAGCAAGATCAGAAACACTCCCAAGATCCTGATGTCCTCTTGAAGTTGAGAGGAAGGCACATGCCAACTAAATTTAACTAAAGAAAGAAAAGGGGACAGGTCTGTTTGCTCCAGCACTCAATCCTCTGCTGCAAGCCAGGGTCTCCATTCTCAAGATACCCATTTTGAGCAACAGTTTGCACAGCTGTTTTCTGCCAGCTGACCTCTGCCTTCAAGTAGTACATGTCAGGCAGGTGAGCTTTCTCCCAAAATACCTATCTTCACATTACTTGAAAAGACAATCCAGAACACCCATGTAATTTTTGTATCAGTGCGGCAAGGGAGAAGCATTTAATGAAGTTTCAAGACACAATTCAGAATAAATGCCCCAAGAGGAGGCAGGGGTCTGCTCTCCCTGCACTCTGAGCAAGGCCTAGACAGTCTCTTTCCATGCAGCCTCACTACTTTTCTGGTCTAGAAAAAATTGCATTTCCCACTGTATCATCCACCTCAAAGGAGCTGGCAGTGGTCAGACCAAGGGAAGAATAAATGTCAGTTTTCAAGTGGACATCCAGTTCTTACAGAGTGTTTCAATCATTCAGCGAGCCCGAGTGAGGACAGTGAAAGGTTAGTAAGAGATTAGTGCTTCTGTACCTGCTTTAAAGCTCAGCTCATCAGCCTCCTGTCCTGTGTAATCATAGAGTGCTCGTACCCGTACACCTGGTACCTTTAGGTCTTCCTCGTGCCCGTTGGCATCCAGGCACTTCTTGGGAGTGTCCTCATCTGACCACTCCGAAATGTCTTCCTTCCCTCCGCTTTATGTATGCAAGAGAGACAAGATGGTTGTTAGCAGATTCACCTTTCACCCACCTCCTCCTGAATCATGCACCACCCTGACTCCCCTGAGACTGCTCTGCTATAGGACAGGGTACAAGAGGCCCAAAAGTCAAGTGACAGTGAACAGGGAAGAGAGATCCCAGGAGACACTAGATTTTGTTTGAAAGCACCCCAGCATGAGACCCTTGATGGCCAGGAGGGTAACTCACTCTCAAAATATTTTCACACATGCACACTCTTCATGATCTCATGCTAGCAGACCCTCTCACACAAAGAAGGCCAGTCCTAACTGGAGAGCTCAACTTCATCCAGAGTTATTCCAGACAAGAATAAGACAGAGAGGAAAAGCCATGTTTTACATCCTGAAGGGATGTCTGCAATTATGTTTTCCAAGTCAGGGACAAGAGCAGAGGGGAAGAACAGCAGAGGACAGACACCTGGAACCCAAAAAACCCTGTAGAGGCTATGTTCCATACTAACTTTACATGGGTTGGTGCCTTCAGGGTGTCATAGAAGAGGCTGTTCTGCTCCTCTTCATAGGAAAACCTGTAGATTGGCAAATAGGGCCCCTGAATCCAATTGACTGTGAAATACAATAGTGGCCTTGAGAAATCTCTGTATCCCCATTGTTCTCTGCTCAGTTCACTTTGGCCAGAGTCTACCTTTCGAAGCAGGACAGCTACTGGAACAGTAGGATGAGTCTGTTCTGCCTCCCCTAATTCTCCAGGTTTGCTTCCTGGCAAGGAAAGCAGCTATACCCAAACTTTCCAGGTACTACCTAGCACCTTACCAGGGAAAAACAATAAGAATTTGTTGCCTTCATTTAGGAAACCACACAACTCCCAACCCTTCTCAACCCTGTCTGAGAGGAGTAATTGGGGAAATGCATGCCAGAATCAGACAGCACTAGATGGACTGGGCTAAATCTCATCACTAGAAGGATCTTTACAAGTAAGGCACTTTGTGAGGCAGAAGGTGCTAGACAAAAAACAAAACCTTAAAAACCCAACAAAACAAACCCAAAACCAAACAGCTACCCGCAACTGCATTTTCTACATGGCCTTCTCCAGAGTGCCACAGGCAAGTCCATGGGCAAGAGACAGGAAGTTAAAGAAGAAATTACTCCTATCAATCCAATTCACTCATGACCCTAGGCAGGACTGTACTTTTCCTAACCTGATGTATCCCAGAATTCAGCCTTTACCTTGTCTGCAGAGGGGTCTGTGAGACAACACCATCTCGTGCAGGCAAAATGCTGGTCAGTGTGACATCATCAGCCATCTTGCCACTCTTCTCCTTCTTGGTGATTTGCCGCTGTGTTTCGAGGGACCATTCCTGCCCGGGGAAAACCAGTCATACCATTAAGCCACTCAGAAAAGCTCTGTATACCTTTTCTGCCCAATACAGAAGGACAGAAGACCAGGTTGTACTTCAGTAGCAGCTGAACTGGTCAGCTCAATAGCCTTGCTGGTATGGCAGGCTCATTTCTGTTGAATCCCAAAGTGCAGCAAGAGAGGCTTGACAAAGTCATCATAGAAAGCTCTCCCACACCCTGAGCAGCACCTCCTGTTCTTTGACCTTGCAGCTGGATGGCTGGAGTGTAGCTTGGAAGCCTACATGGACCTTTGAGCACCAGACAGCTTGCAACACAACAATAATTTCAGAAGAGCCCAACATCCCGAGCCTGCTGAGCAAAGACATGGTCTTTCCAACACAAGACTAATAATCACCAATTTCAGTAAAGCAGCTAACTGTTTGGAAATAGCATTAACACACTCTACAATGCTACCCCACCTCAAACTGAGGCCAATTCATCGCCATGCCTGGTCCGTGAGTGTTGCGCCACCACTTCAGGTCCTCCTGGTTGTCTGCAGCCATGATGACTTGGTGGAGATCCCGATACAACGCGTGAAAGCTACAACCAGAACAGACAGAATCACTAGTAATCAAGTCCTTCGGCAGTTTCCCAAGAGACAAGTAGGAAGGAAGAGATTAACCTCATGCACAATTACACAGCATCCTCAATCCCAGAGGATTAAGGATGCTAGAGGAGCACCTATTCAGCCCTAGGAAAACACAGCCACCCTTACAGGAGAGTCAGCCTGGCAAACGGGACAGGCTTGTTTGGTGTGGCAGTGCCTAACAAGTGCCAGCTCTCAGCACAGCTCATTAAGTGAGCACAGAAATAACTTGGCACATTCTTGCACACGGACAGGGAGGTGGCTCAGATTTGTTGCCTCTACCATAAAAGGGGCACAGAAGATTTTTGGCTGTGCCTGTTACCCACTCCTGTGTAACCTCTGCTTAGGGCAACTTATGGGCTTACAGGCACTACTTCACAAAAGGTCTCTACTAAGGGCAAAATGAATGGGATAACCATCAATACTAGAAGGCAATAGAGCTGCATTCCTTAGCCTGGGATAACATATAGCAATATGGAGGCATTTCATAGGATAGAAATACACACAAAGGAGAGTACTGGACAGTAGTGAAAAAGGAAGAGTTCAAAGGCAGAAAATCCCCTCTGGGGAGCCTGGCACTGCCTACAGTCAAAGACCCCAGCACTGGTCACTCTAAAGAGACCAAATGCCAGTTCCGAGATACACTTGAAAGGGGTAGGAGCGAGATCTTGCTAATGCAAGCAAGCAGCTTCCAGAGACACCAGAACTGGCACCCCTCACCAGAACCTAAGCACTCCAGGCTGGCAGAATTCCCCCGTGTATCAGGGCCAGTACCTTTCACTGGTGGAGAGGTTGAGATGCTGGTGCAGATTCAGAAGCATCTCCTTAAAGAAGCACAATCGCTTGCGCTCTGCCTCCTGACAGCCCTCAAACACTTGCTCCATGTCCTCCATGTAGCGGGGATTGTAGCGGTTCAACTCTTCCAGCATCTTCTCATACTGATCCTTGCACTGTAGCAGGAGCACAGCAATAGTGATATGTGTTACCCTGATGGCAAACAACTACTCTCTACGTTGGCTTGGGACCGACAAGTTTTTTTCCCCCCTGCATTGCTGAACAAACACACCAAAGAAATAAGAAGAAATACCACAGCTGCTGTCCCAGTCCATTGCTCTCCTAATACTCTTGTAAGTTTCCTGTTCTTCCTTGCTACTCTCTTCCATACAGGACCTTCCATGCTTTCCCCTCTTGTGGAAAGACAAATCAGCTATTTTTGCTAGCCAAGTCTTCAGCTCTGCAGGTTCCACCCCCTGCACCAAATCCCCTACATTTTTTTCCTTTTTCAATTTTAAATTTATTTATAAATTAGGATCTTGTCTAACTCCAAAGACTGAGACTTTAGTTACTGAAGTCTCAGTCTACCTCACTAAAACCTCAGATGATGGGATCTCTCATCTTACAGGCTTTAGCCAAGTCATTTCACTGAGGGACATTACCACCAATGCTTTTTCCTTGAAAGGAGTATCCTCATGACCCCCACCCATACAACACACACGCACCTTCTCAGCCTCCTGAGTGCACTTCTCCACACGCTCCTGCAACTTGCGCATCTGCTCCTGTGAGACAGACGAGTCTGCCTTGGCATGGTTCTCCCTTGTATGGGCTGTTTTCTCCTCCTTCCGGGCTGCATGGTAGTTTTTCTTAGAAGTCTCCACCTGTAGGAGAAGGGATGCAGAAAAAGTCATGATCCTGCCCACACTGATCCTCCAATACTCAGAGGAGGCATGTTAACATTTGTAATGAGTCTGCAGCAACCTAACAAGAATACCAGTTTGGTGTTTAGTAAACAATGCTCCAGTGGAAAGAGGCACCTTCAAATGATCTCTTTTTCAGTATTCACCTGCTGTGCAGGAATACAGAACCTGTTACCAAAGTCTTCCCACATGGGAAGAAGTTATAAAACCTCAAGAACAAGAGACCCTCGAGACATCCCTCCCTCTCTGGAATTCTCTGCTACTTTGGCTAACCTAGTTTGTTTGCCCAGTGGCTCTTGAAATCAGGCAGCCAGCTCAACTACCCTTATCTCTCTTTCCCCATTCACACTTGGCTTACATCTTTCATCTTCTTCACCCAGGGTTTCTGGGCCTTGCGGAACCCGTCCTCTGCGTCCTTTGTTTCCTTGAAGCCTCCAATCATCTGCTTGTGGTAGGCCTCCTTCTGCCAGGCCTTGATCTTATCTGAGTCTTCACCAGCCAGGTGGTTCCGGACAGCCAAGTGAATTTCACTCAGTTTGTCTGCAGCTGTCAGGAAGGCGTGCCAGGCCTTTTCCAGAGTACCATACTGTGGACCTGCAGGAACAAGCACCGGAGGGGCTCTTATACCTACTGCCCACAGAAGGGAATGCAGATTCTTTTCCTCCTATATACATCTACCAGTATGGAGTCACTTCCATAACTCTGCCCCATCAAACACTGACTGGTCTCCGCAGTCCCACCAGGCAGCATCTAGATTGGCTGTCAGAGCTGGATGAGATGGGCATTTCTTTGGGCAGCCTCAGCTGTCCCAGATGGCACCTGCTAGGAGAAGGTTTCTGTAGAAAATTCTCTTCCCAAATCTGGCCTGAGCTTCAGGACAGATAGCAACATTAGTTCATGACTGAGGCTAGGCTTCTGCTCCACAGACCAGCAGGTTCTTTGATACATCTGTGCCATTGTTTCCTGTTGCTTTGTGAGACACTATCAGTGTGGGCACACTGCCACTAAATCACAGCATTAGTAGTTATTTTCAGACTGGAGAAGAAGACAGCTAAGTCATCCTTAAAAGAGGGGTATCTCCAGCTTGATTTAAGACATGGACTGCCTAAGAACTTGCCAAACTAAGCATGCAGATTTTAATTTTTTTTAATAACCAAGCCCATGACAAGAGAACACCTCTCCAAGTGAATCAGAGTACTACAAAAACAGGCCAACATACAAAAAAGACACCCAAGAAAGTTACCCCCTTCCTGGGGAAGGAAAGCCTATCCCTCAAGGAAACAGTGTCACCTAAGTAAGATATAGCAGTCAAAGAGTAGAGTGCAATGATTGCTTCCTGTTCCCAGTCTAATATGCCAACTTTACCTCTCTCCACATTGGTCCTCCACTTACGGGACCACTCTGTTAGCTGCTGGGCATAGTTCTTCTCTATCTTGGCTCGCTCCTGGAAGCAGGAGATAAGGTCGTTGCAGAGCCGGTACCCATCGTCCACACGTTTCACTGTCCGCTTGTAGTTTCCAGCCTGAAATGTCACACAACATTATCATTCATACTATACTCATGTTCCTTCAGTACAGACAACAGCAGGTCCATCATTGCACGGGGAGGGAACACAGGCCTTTCTGAAGCCAGCGTCTGGGCTTGGCTCCTCCTCTGGCACTCTCAGGCAGACACAGCTCTGGAGGAAAGAAGCTGAGATGCTTTGCTTGCTACTCTCACAGCTCAGATCAATGTCAGCTGAACAAGGAACTCTCATTCCACAGTATGTATGGAAAAAAGAGTCACTACTCCCTGCAGTAACACACAGCACGGTACTGAACCTTCCCACAGTTCCTCCCTTCCACTCCTCAAGGGCAACATGTCACCCACAGATCTGGAACTCAACCCTATAATTCCACCAGTGGGTGGTAAGATGACACTCCTACCTCCCTCACACTCCAATTATCCTTCCTTACCTCCCAGAAACTGCCCCCAGGAGCCTCCCCGCCAGCATCATCTTCTGATGACATCACCCTCTTTTTCTTGCAGCAGAGAATGTTTGCAGATTTCAGTTAACCTGAGAAGAGAGAAAAGTGATTTCGAACATAGCACTAGCTGAGCTAGCTCTCCATGACTCTTGGAGCTGGAGGAGCCCAACTTGCTGCCCTGCAGTCAAGTAATCTGTGCCCCTCCAGCTGCAGATGGCAAGGTCCAGCAGAGATGCTAAGGGCTGAATTGGCCTCCCCCCTCCCTGGAGACAGGAGACATCCTTGGCAGGCCTGCAACACCTTGGGAAAGGATGTTGTAGAAGACAATCTTGTCAAACCTTGGCTATACAGACATTGGAGATGCTCATGAATCCAACACTCTTTAGCAGCACCAAATACTTCTGCAGAGATTCCTTTCTTAACCAAGGCCCTCAGGAGGGTAACAGAAACTGAGGTAGCTAAAGCTATTTAAAATCTGCTTTGAAAGATTTTAAATAAATCTTGTGTCAATAGAGATGACTCCAGCTTCCCAGTATGACTCAGGATTACAGGATTACAACTGACTGGAGAAAACAAGGCTGAGCAGTCAGCAGGCAGGCATGTCTTGAATGGGGAGGAGCCCTATAAGCTGCCCACGAGCTGAGCTGGGCTTGAGCAGAAGTACAGAAAACATGCTGGGGCATACCCAGCCAAACGGCAGCGCAGCACACGTGCCTGTTACCCAGCAGCACTGCTTCCCTAGAAACATCCCTGCACAGCTGCTCTTTTCACTACACTCACTGCTCAAATTCTAGGCTGGAAGGTAAAAGCTTCATCTCATTCTCTGCTGTCTCAGAACTTTTGCCCATTCCCCTGTGCTAGCCTGCACTGCTGGTTTGTTCCTGATGTGGTACAACACTGTGAATTCCTTGGGGAGAGGTTCAGGTTTGTTCTTGTGCAAGAATGAGAGGAGTAACAGGACACAAGCCCAGTCACTTGCTGACAAACCCAGTTCTTTCCAGACAAGCCCAGGTTAATGCAGCATGCATGGCCTTTGCTGCCACTTCTCCTCTTGCACATTCCTAGTTATAAAAAGCTTCCCTCACACCCCAGAGAGGTATCTACTCATTCTGCCAGCCCACAGAGCACACAGCAGAGATGAGGATCAGGTCAAGAGTCCACATGTCCCACCTCATGCAAATCCTTCTTGGTGGCATGGGCCGCACAGTGACGCGCCCCAACCCAGACCGCAGGAATTTCCAACATTTGGCTATGTTTGCCCAGTGTCATCCCATAGAGTGTGTCAGAAGTATATTAATGCTATTTGTCTGGCCCTCTTCAGAGGGCTGGAAATGCTGAATTCCAGTCACTGAAGCAAGCTGTTACACAGGATATGATACTTAGGTGCATGAACCTTGAAAAATTAATTCCTCTACCATGCCACCAGTTGTCCCCATTCTCCCTCCCCACCGTTTGTCATCTGACTGCAAAACCATCTCACAGCCTCCAGGGCATGCAACTCTGCTCCTGGCCCCAGTAACTACATACCTGAAAGCTGAAAGCAAGGTGCCGCAGGGGAGCAGTGGGAAGCCAGCAAGTGTGTCTCAAGCTCTTCAAACTCTGGAAAAAGGCTGGAGCAGACAGAGATGGGCACGGTCAGACACTCCTTTGCAGGGATGATGCCTGTTCTGATGCACCGCAACCCTAGGGGTGTCCCTTTTCTACCAGCTACTTAGGAGGGGCACCCTCTGATATAGCAGCTGCAGCCACCGTGCCTCCCGAGATGCCATGTTCCAGCACGTAGGAGAGATGCCAAATCCTTCTGTCACAAGATCTAGCCCCAGAGAGAGTTAAAATAGAAACTCTGGGGTGGCTGACAGCACTGTGCAGGAAAGGTAGCAATCACAACAGCTGAGCACAGGGAACAGCTTGGGCCAGAAAGGCCTAAAATAAGCACAGAGCCCAGGCACCCCACATGGGGCCTGGTCCCCCCTCACTGGACAGTGTCCAGTTCAGCAAACCCCATCGACTCCATGCTCTGCTGCATGTACTTCTGCACATAGCTGTCTTTGGGAGAAAGAGGGAAGGACACACACATACCTTCTCCAGTCCCTTTTAACTAAAGATGAGGAAGATTTATGCACAAGTCAAAGAACTTGATAACGCAACATAAAGTAAGGGAAAAAAAAGCCACCAAAACTCACCAGAATGCATATTTTGGTCTACAGTCCCTTTAGTAGCAGAGCACCTACCACTGCACTGGTAGGATGTGGCTCTCTAGCAGGACAGCTTTTTTGTACCTTGCTTCTGTAAGCTGCTCCCAGCACATTCTCAGAAATACTTTATTTTGCTATATGGTACACGTAACTGTCATCAGCTTTCCACAGAGCAAAGAGAAGTAAAAGGTCTGCAGAGGCTCAGAGAAGCAAGGGCTGAATAAGGCATTTTTGTTTCTCTCAGATTAACATCCCTGTGAATTATTTTATTTATTAGTTTATTTATTAAAAAAAAAAATCAGACAAAAACATTTAAAAAACTCAACAACAGACCAGCAAAAAAAAAATCCCTTCTCGGTCATCAATATGCACTCAGCTGAGGCTGGAAGGTTAGGGTAGCTGAGAGTAGAAACTACAAAACCTGGAAGTGGGATTTTTAGCCAGATGGTAAGACCATTTTTGAGAAGAAATGAAAAAAGGTAGGGAAAAAGAAGGAGGGAAAGAAAAGCAGGCTGGGTTATTGCAAACTAATGACTTTTGGTGAGGAAGGGGAGGGCAGGAGGTTGAGGGGGAAGAGTTGTGACACTGAGTGGTCCAAATCACTGGGTAAAAGGTTAAAGCTCATCAAAAACCTTATAAGGCTTCCCAGTAGTCCCCAATAAAACCAGACTAAACATTCTTGAATTACTATGATTAAAAAAAACTTCATGAAGTTATGTAAAAGTGTATTTAAAAATCCTTCTTTCCTTCTTTCTCTTGATGAAGACATAGATCAATTATACATGACACATGAACGCTGTATCACTTTTTCCGCACTACTCCCCCATCCCCACTTTATCAGGAAGCAATGAATCACAAACATGCCTTCCATCTCTGGTTTCCAATTCAGGCTGACTACATGGTACGAGAATTTGGGGGGTAAATGTGGAAAGCTGTTGTGTGGCAGTATATGCTTGTTCATTTGAGGGACAGTCAGGCTAAACAAACATCCCAAAACCTGAATCCATTCTTTCTGCAGTTTCCATGTTAGAATTTTAGTCACATCTGCTTGCTTTCTCAGGAGTTACCAACTCAAATAACCAGATTTACTATCACTAACAGGCTCTGAAATATAATAGTAGCTGTGCTGGATCAAACTAAGGTATATCATGGCCTCATAGCCTTTCTAGACAGCAGCCAAAAGCAGATACTTTCCCTCGCTTTGACAACAGGGCAAGCATACATGATGCCTCCCTGCATGCTCTCCAAGCCTCTAACCACTTGTTGACAGGAACTTCCCTGAGCTGAATGTGCCACCTATGAACGAGCACTCAACAGATTTCTCTTCCATTAATTTCTTCAACCTGCCTTTGAGTTCATATGATTTTTCAGCATCCGTAATATCATATGGCAAAGTGCCCCACAGCTTAAGGCTTTACTGCAGTCATCAGCGGAGTAGCTAGAGGGGAAAATACAATGAGGTGGTCTAATATTTCTACAGGCTAATCTCCATAACCTGAGTAGCAGTCAGTGGAGTATATGTTTCCATAGCAGTTGTATAGCCTTTATAGAAATCCAAAAAATCCAGCTTGGTAGAAGCCAAAAGGTCAAAGAACAAGGACCCTTTTCTGCCAGGCTTTTTCTGGACTTTACATACTTCATGAGCCCATGTCAGTCAGATCAAATTGGATCTGCATGCAGACATAGGGAAGGTACTTAGTACTGCACAGAGGGGCTGAAAAGAACAGCTGCTGCTGTCACCCTGGGTGAGCCCTAGAAGAACAAGTAGATTGCCAGTCCAGCCCTTCATGCCTATCTATTCCTGAAACACCACGTGTTGTGAGCCACTAAGGGTTTGAGACTGGGGAAAACATGAGTTTGATGGGAAAAGTAAATATATGTGCCAAAACCTGGAGGTTGTTTTACTGTGAAGTAAAGATGACAGGAATACCTTGTGGACAGCCTGATTTAGCAAGAGCCACCAAATGATTCAGGGGGGCTGGCAGGGCTTGTACAGTATGAGCAATGTAGCTGGAGTTATAGTGGGTTGACTAGAGTTTCATGTGGGCCACATACAAGACTCCTCCTGATGCCACTGCCACCTCTGCTAAGAGGAGGCTATCTAGCAAATCATATTTGCAGGGCAAAGGAATGTTTATCCCTACCTTCCCACCTTTCTCTATCAGCTCTCACAGTTAAGAGCTACTTAGGACCTCACTGCAGCTCCTGCAAGACAAGGTCTCTGAAGAAGAGGAAAAGAGTGGCTACATTGCTATTCCTTTCACACCTCCAAAGGATAAAGGCATCACAGACACCACTACAACCGGCAACATCAGGCAAACTGAACCATGCAAATGACAGCCACAACTATTTCTGCTTGCAGTGTTGGAAAAGATACCTCCCTTCTTCCCCCACATACCTGCTCTCACTTAGGAGCCCACATAATTATTAGGCCACACCTGCTATCAACTCCCTATTAAGTTATCAAAAAATGGCTCTTGTTCTTTAGATGCAGAAAGGTGGAATGGCTCATGACTGTCTCACTGGTACTGGGCTCCACTCAGGAAAATACCAGAGGGCTCATTGCGATAAAGCTGTTTCTACCTTTGAGCCATGTTGCTGTTCTCACCTGTGATCTAGTCAGGAACGCATCTCAGACCACAGATCCCTGCCCTCACACCAAAGTGTCAGGCTAAAGTTTTCCCTTTCAAAAACATGTGAAACCCATTACACATTGTAGGATGTGCCTTGTTTCACGCTTTCACAGATCTGTGCAACAGGGTCCTGATCGACAAACAAAACTTCTAGGCCCAAAAGTAATAATAGCTCTTCTCCACTGAAAGCTTTCCCTCAGGCAGGTAAACCACAGAAATTCTCTTCTATCTACACCACATTCCAATACTTCCAGCCTCCAAATGCCCAAGGCACCACTTCTATGCGTTGCTTGACTGCCTCCCGAGAATCCTTGTGAGCAACTGTTTTCCTAAGTTCCCCAAGATCAAGCCTCTGAACTCCACAAATGCTGAAAGAGCTGATGTATGCAGCCCTGTAGGAATTCATCCACAGAAACAAAGCTTGTATACTGCACCAGACAAGGCCTTCCGCCTAATCTCTTCCCTTTTCCAACTACAACAGCAAATGCTGGATGCAGGCACATGTAGGAACAAACTGAGTTACATTTGTCTTGTAACTGAGGCTCTGGTGGGGACACATTTTTATTGTGGATCAAGTAATACGAAGATTCCCCAAAACTTCCCTTAGAAGTATTTATCTTATTGCAGTGTCACGCCCCCAGCAGTCACCTGACTGGGAAAGGGACTAAGCCAGTATTTCCCAGCCTCTCCCTAAGGACTGAAGCCTGCCAGGGCTGTCTAATACAGTTTCAAGCAAGATTTCAGCTCATCTCTCCAGCCAGGGAAAGGTCAAAGAGACATCAGGCAGAACAGTAACTACACACAGAGGTCACTTCAGCTGTGTGCAAGCCTGTAACAGAAGCCCATGTCCCAGCCCATGATTCTCTAGAGATCATGTGGCTGTCCACTAGCAAAATTCTCCATGATTATACCAAAGTACTATAACACAGACAAGATCCTGTTCCACTTGAAAAATTGACCCCCTGAGCCTATGTGCTGCTTCATTATACTCTCTTATTTCAGACCACAGCTTCTTTAGCGTAGTCTCCACATTCAGTCCAAGCTAATGTACCGATGACGGACAGTCCCCATGTGCCACCCCAAGCTGTTTTCAAAGTGTTCATGCAAAACTCAATCCTTTCTACATTTATTAGCTATTCCTTGTCAGCAGTCAAGGCTATAGGACAGGCTTCTACTAATACATTGCTGCTGATCTAGGGGTTAAGATTCCTGGCTGACATAGCTTTACCAGGCAGAAACTGTTTTACCAAGAAAAGAAAAACCTGCTTTATTTTCCAATGTGACATAGAGGATCCTTAATATTACAGGAACACAGACCTATCCTGGTTAACATGACAGTATGAGACAATGTTAATGAAGGAATGTAGTGGGCTATCAAGCTACATGTTAAGTTTCTTTCCCAGTTGTACTTTGTATTAAAAAAAATTTATTATAATCTCAAATACAGAGCTGAAGGAAGGAAGAAGCCAGTGCCGAACCGTTGTATACCATACTCAAACAGAGCAATAGGCTATGTTCATTTTTATTCAAAATGTTTGCTGGAATATTTTAAACATATATGTTGCGTCTATGTGTTTAGGAGCTGCAGCTGACAGCTCAATAAGAAGCCACACATAAAAATTACCAAGAACAGCACTACCCTACTGCTTTCTTAGCCCTGTGAACAGCTTCACTCCTGTTCCACTCCTTAGTCACAGCATGCCCACTTTCCAGCTTTCACACTCCCTGTCTTACCACTCTCTCAGGGCAAAGTTTTAACCCAGGCAGATATTGAGAACCTCTAATCTCTACTGTCCCACTCCCTGGCCTCTTCACTTGTTTGCTTCTATGCTGGATATTTCCCAGGGTACTTCCCACCCTGTGGCATCAGTCTCTACAAGCAAACACCAAGCTTGCCAGCAAATACATGCACTTCCCTTTTCATCAGATGGGACCCCAAACAACTGGAAGTTCTTTCTTCCTAAATCACTGATAAACAGGTGTTTAAAGCTCTAGTCAAAACCAGTATATCCCTCCTCAGCAGTCTCAATCCACACTGACTGCAAACATTTTCCAGGATTTAATCTACATCTTACCTGGTAATGTTTTTTTTTTTTTTTGCACTTACTGACCCATAAGATCAATAGTCCATCCTGTAACACAGTTGCCTGGAAATTAGTAAAGCCATTGTAGTAGCAGGTTGGGCAAGTCTACCTTCTCCAACTAGGCTTGGAGTAAGAAGTTTGGTTTGTTTGGATCTTTATGTGAACGGCACTGATCCAAACAGAATAAATGCCCTGGAATCATCTAACCCTGAGTAAAGAAGGCAGAAATAATGGGAAATGGTGACCAGGGGTGTTTCCTGTGGTTGCAGATGGGAAGCAGGTAGGGGGGCAAACTCCAGTAAGTTCCTGCCACTGGAATATTCTCCTGTGATTGAATCACCTTGCAACACCCAGAGCAGGGATCAAGTTTAGATGAATGCATTAGGAAGTCCTAAGGAAGCAGACTGCAATCAAACAACTTTTGTGGGAGCCACAAGACAGCCAGCTCCATTCTAACACTGAGCTTCTGGAGGTTTCCTGCTTGACTAGACTGCACAGAAGTCAGAAGTCTTCAGCCTTCTCTGCTCCCTTCTCCCACTTGGAAGCCACAGCGTATTTTTAACCCATCTGCAGTTCTGCAACTTCTGGGTTTCCTTTACCAATAGTTGTCTTTTCCACTGGCTTTTCTAGGAAGCGGAATGGGAGATAAGAGTTGGCAAGAAATTTGTCCTTCAGACCAAGTGTGTGACAGTCATATGGCAAATTAATTCAAAGTACTGCATTTCTATGGTTGCATCAAATAGATTTCTGGTTTTACGGGGTAAAAACTGATTTGCTAAAACTGCTTATTAAGTGAATACTTTCCTTCCAAATATTCACATAATGGAGACAAAACCGTGAAAGATCATCCTCTAGGCATTTCTGAAGTTCATCCAGTTCCCTGCAGTTTCAAATCCCAAACAGTCTGTAGAAGGGAGTACAACTCCTTGAATTGAGAGCTGAATAAGATAAGACTGAGTACTAGGGCATCTCTTATGGTAAAGAAGAATGAGGTTAAAGCATCACACCCATTACTTCTGTTCCAGGTGTGACCAGTTCCTCCACTTTGACAGCAAGGCTCTTTTTTCACATTTTGTTAACAGAGCTAGGTTTACTCTGCAGGAAAATCTAAACAGTGTGAAAACAACTGCAACGTAAGGCAGATTTCAATACCATATGAACTGGAAGGACTGTGGAGCAGCTTTTACACAAGGTCATTTTGCATAGTCTTTTATGGGACCAGACATGAAAAGAAAGTATCACTTGCTCTATGGACTGGAGAGAACTCCTATTCCCTTTGTAGCATCTCCTGGTTCAAGAAGAGTTTGGCAGATCAGCCACTTTGTAAGTACTCCACTCCTAAACACATTCATACACCTTTCTGACAGATTTCCCAGAGATACACATAGGCAACAAGGTTGAAGTAGGAAAGCCACTAGGAATTGGCCTGCACTGTGGAAATTCATTGAATCATGGAATGGTTTGGGTTGGAAGCGACCACAAAGATCATCTAGTTCCAAGCCCATCTCCATGGGCTTGGATGCCACCCACTAGACTTGGCAGTGTTCAAGGCCAGGTTGTTCAAAACCCCATCTAACCTGGCCTTGAACACTTCTCTAGGCAACCTGTTCTAGCAACCCTTTGAGTAAAGAATTTCTTCGTAACATCTAATCTAAATTGGTCCTCAAGTTTAAAAGCATTTCCCCTTGTCCGTTCACTCTCTGCCCATGTAAAAAGTTGCCCTCCCTCTTTTTTATAAGCTCCTTTTAAGTACTGAAAGGCTGAAATTCTTCTACTGAAAGGCCATGAATACTTCACACATTCTTCTTGAAGTTCATTGCCCTGCATGTCGTGGAGCAACTTTTATCAACTTTCATAGTATCTGCATAGAATCCGCTCCTTGGTATCAGTAGTGCCTCTTAACATAAATTTTTGGATCTCAGACTGAAAAGCAGGACTATTAACACTTCATATTCTGAATGTTATTCAAAATACTTTAGGAGAACACAGGCAAATGGGACAGTGAGCCCAAAGTGCACACGTGACAGGATAGATTTTAATGTTCAGCATCACTGGAATGTCATTTGCTTTCTCAGTCCACTGCCCAAAGGAATGATTTCAGTTTCTGGTCCTCAGGATTCAATCTGACATGTGAGGAAAGAACACTGGAAGGCTTTTTTAAAAAACCACAAGCACGACAGAACAATCCAGTGGGCTTTATTCCCCTGCAATGCTTCCTGAAGCGACTCAAAACCCCAGCTGTTTGCTTGCACTGGAGTAGAAGCCTGCTGGAGTCAACAGTGGGCTTTCACATGTTTCTACAGCTCACCAGTCCTTGTATAAGAGCTGACTGAAAACATCAAGAAGCAGAAGTAAATACCAGTAATCATTCAATAAGTGAAATATGCTACATCTTCTCCCAATTCTCCATGAAAGTTTCTTGCCCTTGTCAGAAAAGGAAGCAATGCCACTCCAGAGCTCTGCAGTGGTGCAGCTGGTGGCAGTTCTGACCCTCAGGAGATGGAGAGGTTTGGCTCAGCAGCAGGGCTACTGTACTGAGGGATGGCAGGAAGTTACTACCGACAGAAAATCACCTGTAGGTGACCAAAAGGACTGACTGTGTCCCTGAGAACCCAGGAGGCAAGTACCGTACCTTCCTGCAAACAGGAGAGACACAGCTTGGGCAAGCTCAGAGTAGGGACAGCACTGAGGAGGCTGAAGACTTGTTAGCACTGTTACTTATGGGTTGCCTGCAGCAATTCTAACTCCTCTATCCTGGAGAAACTTAGTTGCAATAAACAGAGTCCTACCACAGTTACCTATTAAGTGAGCATAAAATCCCACACAAACCTAATGCCTCTGGATCCAGGCCCTCGGTACCATGGAGATCTCTCACATGCCTTTTCAACAAACTGCACTGCCCAGTGACAATCACTAGATTTAACACACAAATTCCAACCATCGCAAGCCTGAAAGGCTCATTCCCATCATCCCATTCACAGCAAGGAGAAACCAGCGAAGGCTCAAATGTCATTAGGATGCCGGTCACATTTATTTGCCTTATGGCAGTGCCCAGCTTCAGCCCACATTTCAGCTTGAAGGAGACTAATGTACCAGTCACTGAAACAAAGCTGGATGATTACAGCAGAGGATGCATGGGGTTCTTTGCACTTTGTGCTGCTGGAAAAACTTGTGCCCAAACAGAGTGTATTTTGGTGTTAAATTATAGTGATCACCATGCTACAAGGCAGTGGCAAAAAGCTACCACTTGAACAGCTTCTTAACTGCTCCAAGGATGCCAAGTTCTTTTGCAATTCTTCATAAAGCAAAATCCTAAATTCTTCCTGAAAACTTCCAGATACGGTAGTCACTGTTTTCTGACCTATCCTCTATGGTCTTAGACTAAACTATTAAGGCTTTTTTTTAATCTATCTGACACAGTTGCCTCTCACAGAGTACCCTCTACACCCATCGTACTGAGTAACTAGTGATAAAACAGCTTGCCTGATCACAAAGTCTGTTTTAAAAAGATAAGAGCTCCTTAAAGGGCTTAAACAGCTCTCCTATTGTTCAGGCATTTCCCCATGAACTCTCAAGAGCAGCTGAAATTCACAGATCACTGATCAGCTGATGGCAAAAATAGAGGCAGTTTATTAATTCTCTCTGATCAAGAGTATAGCTTTTTCCACTCAGGCTACAAGCAGATACTTTTAGCTTTTGAGGTCCCCAGTTCAATCCCTGGATGCCAGCCATGACACAGACCAAATGATTCAAACAACAACTGAATAATCTCCAGTTCTCAAGATGGCCAGAATAAAGAATTTACAGTATCTGCCATGCTTGCTGATATCATGAGTTCTGACAGAAGCTCACATCACCCCTGTTGTGGTGACTAAGACATTCTTACAGCTTTGCATCTCCTAAGAAGTCACATTATAGTATTACTGATCTTGTACATATATATATACACACACATATATATATCTCAATGTGTGTGTAAATGTGTATTAATTCTCTGATATATATTTATTCTCTTTTTGTTGGAAATGCATGATTATCTGGGGAAAGCCCAGAAGATTTAGGCTAGGTCTGGTGTAATCCACAAAAACCTAAAATGACTAAAAGCACCAGTCATTATCCTGTGAAGAAATTAATTTGGGTCCATAAAATTTCCAGGCTTTTATGACCAGGTTACACACATGGTCTGCCAGTGACCTGCAGCATTTTGGCGTAGTCCAGTTATACACAATCCTATTCACTTGTTGACATTTGATAATAGAGTTCCAGGTGGGCAGTTGTTCTCAGTCCTATACATAGGTGACACACTGAAGTTACTGCTTTTTACAGCCTTAGAAGAAGACAGTCTGAACTTGAACAAGTGCAGGCAAGCCACAGAAGCTTAAATACACAGGTCAGAAGAAACAAAATAAAAAAGCCAATAAAGCAATACAATAGACCAGGCACAGAATAGGGAAGGCAGCAGGCAGCTGATCAAGCTCACACATTCATTCTGTTCCAATCCACAACTCAAAGGACAATCTAGTAAATATTTTAGGAAACTTCTAGAGAAATACCATTAATTACACAAAACAGTATCAAAGCAGACTCCATCTCACACAAAGCATATTACGGACTTCAGGGAAAGGTGAATCCTTGCATGAAAGAATGTGCCCAGTTATGCAAGCCATGGGGAGAAGCTCCACTTTGACTCCACCCAGAGACCAGCTCACACCTGGAGCAAGGAGTATCTGGACCCTGTCATTTTAGCCCACACACTGCAGTTGGGCATTCTGCTCTCATTCCACCCTGAGAATGACTTGAGTCACCCATTGTAAGGCTTAGTGACTTCTTAGTGACAGTTCAATTCCAGGGTGGAGTGGGAGGCTCTGCTTGGGTTCTGTACTGCAATCAATTACCTTCATATCAGAAATTCCTTTGTGTGAATTAGACCTGCTGTTGAGTTGAAGGGGAGAGAAGTTCATTTCTAGTTTCAGGAAGTAGGGAGCACCAGTTCTATAAGGAGGGTCAAAGAGTGAACAAAAAGGCCAGACTACTTCCTAGGGGCAGGAACAAGAGTCTAGTGGTGGTCACCTAACCTTGCCTGCACCACCAAGCCCTGAGCCTTCTGCATGCCTGAAGAACTGAAGCAAGCAAAGAACACATAGCTGGCACAGAAAGTGGTAGAACAGGTTAATGCATTTGGGCCACGCTAGCTTCACTTATCGATAGCTTTGCAGAGATCATGGAACCCTCCTCCCAAGCCCAGTGACAAATCAGACTGTGTTCTCAAGCACTGGATATTGTGGCCCACTAATACCGTCCATGTTTATCAGCTTTCTCCTACCCTAGGCTGGAGAGGACACGGTAACCCCAGCAGCCTGCCAGGGGCCCGGTGACACGGCCGCAGGCAGCACCTCAGTGCCTGCCCCCCGCCCTCCTCTCCCCTCCCTTCTGTCGGCAGCCAGGAGAGAGGAAGAGGACGAACAAGGACAGAACTGTCCCATCTGCCGAACTTCTCTATCCGGCTGCCGGGAGTCCGGCTCATAGAGGGGCAACACAGACGCCCAAGACAAGGGACTGCAGCCCCGCGAGCATGGGCCCCGGCGCGGCCCCTCTCCCCAGGGGGTCCTGGGAAGCCGCTTTATCCCCACTCTCCACAGCGCTGCCAGCGCCCGCGGCTCCAGTTTCAGAGTGGGAAGCGGCTCTGTGCGGATGCGGCACAAAGAGGCCCCTGTCCCCACGGCGAAGCGGAGGCGCGGGCTCGGGAGGGAGGGAGGGGGAGCCTCGGCAGCCCCCAGCGACGGGGCGGCGGCAGCGGGCCGGCCCCGGGAGGCCGGCGGCGGGGCGCCCGGCGAAGCTTAGCGAAGCTCTGGCGAGAGCTTCCCCAGCCCCTCACGAACAACCCGCCGGGGATCGCAGCCCCGTCGCCCTTCCCAGCCCCGCGCGCCGCCGCTCCCGCACCTACCGGGGGTCTCCGCTGCGCCTCCAGACGAACCGCGCCGAGCCGCCTCCCAGTCCCCTCCTGCCCGCAGCCAGCGCCCAGCCGGGCACCGCCTCCCCCACCCGCCCCCTTTCCATGAGGAAACTTTTCCCTCACAGTTGCCAGCGCGTCCCGAGACACGCTGCCCGCCGCGGGAAGGCGGCGCCGGGACCAGGACGGCTGTGCCGCCAGGACCCCCAGCACCCCACGGGGCACAGGTCTGAAAGGCACCGGGCCCGGGGGAGTGGAGCCCGCAGCGGTGACCCCGCCGCTTACCTCGCAGGCAGCACGGCGCGGCTCGGCGGGACGCTAAGCGGGCAGCGGCCACCTGGTGGAGGCGCGGGTTGAGCCCTCCCCCTATTTCAGCCGCGGGACTCGGGGGTCCCGCCCCGCCTCCAGCAGCTCCCGCGGGGCGGGCCCGGGCTCGGGGTGCTCCGATGGCAGCGGTGGGGCAGCTTCGGCGCGACTCCCGCCTCCCCGCCTCCGCCGCCCGGCCCTTGATCCAATTAACGGGAGCGGGCTCTGCCCAGGCAGGTGGGGTCGGGGCAGGGTGCTGGGAGGGCAGCGCCGGCTCCCGTTGTCGTCCCCCCCCCTCCACAGTGGGGAGGGCCTGGATCTGTGGGGTGAGGCGGGGACTGAGGGAAGTCTGTCTGGCCGGGATCCCCGTCGTGGCGGGCGCCGGGGGCCGGAGGGAGGGAGGCAGCTCTGTGACCGTGAGTTCGTTCATTTCTATGCTGTACCGGCCAGCTGACCTGCAGGGCCCGGAACCACCCTGGTGTGTTCGAGCAGTCCCAATGCCGGCTCCCACCCAAGTGGAGTGCTGTGGTCTCGCTCTCTGGGCTTAGAGGATGGCATCACCTCAATTCTCCTTGGCATCCGTCTTTCTCTTTCAGCCCGATCCTGCTGTTTTCAGTCACTCTTTCATTCCTCTGAAAACCTCTATCTCAATAATTCGGACCTCGTCTTTAAGTCCTCGGAGCCTTTCCGATGACACCAGCTGTTTTCTAAATGCCAGGGAGTTTCTCTGCCAGCGTTTCCTTTTGTAACGCCAGGCCCCGAGTGCAGTTTTCCCTGGGGCAGGGCTTGTACAAGGAGCACTAGGAGACCTTGCTGGCCCGCCTCCTCTTGACTGCTTCCAAGTGACTTGGGACACAATTCCAAGGACCAGCTATGGCTTTGCAGTGATGTTTATTCAACTGGTGAAAAAAGGAAAGACTGAGAGCCTTGCAGAAGGAAGAGAGGAAAGAGCATGGCATAAATCTTTCACTTGCCTGGAGCACTACTTGGGTGTTTTGCCTTTCTTTACAAGTGCCCTAGATTTCATGAGAGCTAGAAAAATAACTACTGATGCCCTTCACATACAGTGAAATGCAGTGTTAGAAAGTGGACATTAGAAACCATTCCACTTAATTTCTTTTGAGATCAATCCTCTGTTCACTTTTATCAGCATGGGGTCCCTGGAAGGTGGACACCCATGACAGGTCATTGGCTATGGTGTCACCATGAGCATCCTTTAAAAACTGAGGAAAGATGCTTATCTTGTCCTCAAAATTAATCACAGTTGAGAGGATAAGCAACCACTTTGTCTTTTACTAAAACAAAACTGAACCCAACTCTTTGGCATAGATACTCCCTAATTCAGTTAAGTTCTGAGTTTTTAATTTCTGTTATCAAATGAATGTACATTACTGAAGGTCAGAAAAAGCAAACACCTGTCATCCATTAATAGCCTATATCCAGTGTTTGCCCTGTGCTCTGTTTTCATGCTGATTTCTTTACTATATCCTATGTGCATCTAAGATAGAGTGTCTAAGACAGATGCTGTCCATGTGGGACCTGGCTGCCTGATTGCAAGGCAAGAGTACTGAATAGCATGGATGTTGTAATCCTGTCCTCCGAGGCTGGAATGGCTTGGGGAAGATGGGGTGCTCAGGTAAAGGAGGTCATAATGATAGTGATCTTTTTGTTCATTTGCCTGGTGTAGGCAGCTTAGCAATGGTCATGGGACAGAAGAAGGTCAGATAGCATGATATTTACTCCTTCATCTCTAGGGTTTTATATTTTGTATTACTTTTTTATGGAATATAGGCTTATTTTCATATGTATGGCAAACTCCAGTTGCTCTAATGGTATATACATCAGTAGTGACATGAAAGTAGCCAAAAATATTCATGCTTTGGACAAAGATCCTGGCAAGAAGGAGGCAGAACACCTAATGGTATTACCAATACCATGAAGCTGATCTTAGTTACAATATAGCTTTACCAGACCCAGTGACAAGACAACTTGATTCTGTGGGAGAGAACCATGTCCCATAACTGAGGCAGAGCCTCAACATAAATCCAACAAAAAGCATCATAAATATAAGCCTAATGTCCTGCCCATGTAGAATTATACTTCTCTGACTTTGCTGAATGCTGCAGTTCAAAGAGTGTGAGATTGTAAATACATGAAAGAATATTTTCTTAAATTAGTCTTTCTCTGGCTTGCTCAGTGTGCCGTCCAGACACTGACCTGTGGGACATTAGGTCAGTGGCATTTTTTCTGTGCATGAATTGTGTACTGTCTGCTCTTCTTGCCCTTAGTGGATAATAATTGCAAAAATATCTGATGATTCTCTAGAGAGAAATCAAACTTGGTGTTAGTCATTAACACAAACACTCTATTTAGCATGTGGCCTCATCTTGAATGCTGTGTGCAGTTCTGGGACTCACAATTTAAGAATGATGTTGAAGTCCTTGATTGTGTCCAGACTTTGGCTTGTTTAGGCTGGAGAAATGCAGGTTGAGGAGTGACCACATGGCTCCCTGCAGCTTCCTGAAGAGGGGAAGTGGAGAGGGAGGTGCTGATCTCTTCACCCTGGATTCAGTGATAGGATGCATGGGAGTGGTTTGAAGCTGCACCAGGGGAGGGTTAGACTGGACATTAGGAAGCATTTCTTTACAGAGAGGCTGCTCAAACACCAGCACAAGCTTCCTAGAGAGGTGGTCGATGCCCCAAGCTGTCAGTTTTTAAGAGGCATTTGGACAATGCCCTTAATAGCATGCTTAACTAGCTCAGCCCTGAACTGGTCAGGCAGTTGGATTAAATGCTCGTTGTAGGTCCCTTCCATATGAAATAGTATTTTCTACTCTTTTCTATTTCATTCCATTTCTTAAAAATGCTAACTGTGATAGCTCCAAGAGGGAAATGTGTAGGTTACGCTGTGTGTGCTCTGCATGGGGGACAATATTGCTGGGAAACAAAAGGAGTGGGGACAGAAAGTGCACATCTTTGCTGGAGATAACTTGGATAACAGCACCAAAGTTTTCTTTGGGATCCTATGATGAAGACTTCTGCAGGCCTATAGAAGAAACTGTTGATCACTGTCAAGATATGAAGGATGTTTTTCTATAATAGATTTTCTCCCCAGAAATCAAGCTTTTGAGGCTTCAGAGGCAAGAAGGGAAGTGCTATGATCACTTTTTCCTCTTGCTGATTTTTGCTAATGGGTGCAGTTCTAAGACAAATGCTGTGTATTACAAAAGTGCTTGATGAGCCTTTAAGACTTGCTAATTGGGTTGATGTGTATATCCAAAAACCAGGTTGTGTTAGTGATTATCATTTTTGTGTATGGCATTCTGATACAGGATGGGAGCAACTAATACAGCTTTGTTACTGTTCAGCAAAAAACCATAGAGACTGAGTATTTGTTGTTTTTCTGGGAAGTTTGTGTGTCTTTTCTAGTATGTGAGAAAATCCATAGGTAACTATAGTTACAGCATAAAAAATAGTAGCACCCAAAACTAAACCCTACAGAAGGCATGGCTACGTACAGCTATTTTAGGGCCCGTGTTCATAGCCAGGTCTGTGGATGACTGTACCTTAATTATTCAGCATACTGAGTGGTTACTGGGCCTGCAGGAGGGGACCCTGCTGCTCCAGACATGAGGGATAAAGTTCCCCACGCAGCA
This sequence comes from Eopsaltria australis, assembly GCA_034509425.1. Lineage (NCBI taxonomy): Eukaryota > Metazoa > Chordata > Aves > Passeriformes > Petroicidae > Eopsaltria > Eopsaltria australis. The sequence continues at coordinate 5,968,345 of JAVTVJ010000241.1, forward strand.
TGGCCGGCAGACAGCTGCCTCCTGTGCAGGTGTGGGGGAGGAAGTGCTGGAACCTCCCTCTGTATTGGTAGAGCTCTTCCTTCCCCATTCTTGTCAGCTTCATCATGTAGCATCTGGTACTGTCTGAGCTGCTCTCGACCAGACTTTGTTATCAGCTTTTGAAGCGCCTTTTGTTGTTGATGTTGTTGCTGTTGAGCTCCAACACCAGGTACATTTTTTTGTGGAAATGGTGTTTTGAATTTTTTTTATTGCCAAGATCTGATACTCACTGAGCTGCTCTTGACGACACTTTGTCATCAGCTTTTGAAGCGCCTTTTGTTGTTGTTGATATCGTTGAGTTCCAACACCAGGTGCATTTTCTTGGGGAAATGGTATTTTGAATAACTTTTTTTGATTGCCGTGTTCGAGGCCCTTACCAAACAGCTTTAACAAACCAGTTTGGTGCTCTAGAAATTAATGAGGGGCGTATGATTTTACGTGGTGCACCAAATAAACAATAGGCAGACAAAGACGCATCGCGCGTTTCAGGCCAGTGTGATCGTCGCAGCCAGGGAGCCGGAGGTGCTGCTCCTGCTGATGGCCGGGGAGGCCGGCTGGGCTAAGGGCGCTGAAGGCGGGAAGGGGCTGGACAAGCACCCCAAGGCCTCCCCCGGTGGATGCCGCTGCCCCTCTGCGGCGAGGGGTGGCGGGGGCCGCCATGCCCGGCGAACTCGGTGCCGCTCCGGTGGGCCGGGCCGAAGCCGCTGCCCGCCGTTCCCGCCCCGGTTATGAAACTGCGGGGGAGGGGCCAGTGCCGCCCGGCGGCCGCGGCGGCGCCGGGGGAGCCGAGGCCGCGGGAGTGCAGGTGAGAGCGGGGTGCTGCTTCCGCCCAAGCCGCGGGGGCGCCGGGCCGGGCCGCGCCGGGGGCTGCGGGGCGGCCCCTCGCGGGGCCCGGAGGCGCCGGGTGGGGGGCGCTGCCTGGGGAAGAGCCTGCGCCGTCCCCGCCGAGCTATATTTAACGCGGGCAGATAACCGTGACGGCCATTCAGGAATCCTGAATGAGCGCAACGCTCACAGACTCAGCCCAGGGATGTTCTGCGGGAAGGAGCTGCAGCTGCGGATGGCGTTTGGCGCACCGCCCGCCAAAGGCTGCAGAGAAGGCCGTGGGAGGCCCATGCTTTTCCTCAGGGGCCTGGTGGCGTCGTGGCCCCTGAGGGCAGGGCCCGTCATAACACGGGACACAAGTGGCTGAATCCCACCGGTCAGAGGAGCAGTTCCGGTGTGGTTGCCAGGCGGTGCAGGAGCCCAATCCAAATACCAGGTGGTGGTTGTGAGGAAAAGTGGCCATTACGCAGGAAGTACCTCCTGAGCCCATTTGTTGCAAGGCCAGTCAGCCCTGGCCATCGTCATAAAAACTCTGACATTTCACTTAGCTGAATCTGAAGAGCTCAGTGTGAGCTACTAAAGAAACAGGGTATTATGTGGTTTCACAGATGTACTTTATGCAGAGTACATAGATAGAGGCACATCTGTCAAAACATATTCTAGTGCTTTAGGATACATTAATTTTCATATGTGAGCAAAGAAGATTTTATTGAACCTGTTCCTCTCTTCTGTAGAGAACAACAAAAAGCTAGTGTCATGCCAATGAAAAAGGATACAGGTCTAATCACTACCTTCAGACTACTGAGATATGTTCCATTCCAGCTTTCCTCTCTGTCCTTTGGTTAAAAGTGTATGATGGCCTTACCTCGCATGCTTTGTTTGCTTTCAGTGATCAGACAGAATGGCTCCAGTGAACCAACCAAAGGACAAGAAGCGTGAGAGGGCATGTCAGCATTGGCCAGAAGAGGCAAAATCAGCTGGGAAGAGGAAACGGGACTATGGAGAACGAGGGAATGAGAAACAAGAAAAGAAGTTTGTGAGAAAAACATTTAAACCCCCAGGGAAAATTGGTAACATTTCTTCAGATCCTTACTCTTTCTCCCTACCAGATTACTGCAAGTGACAGGCATTGACTAGTTGAAGAGGGAGAATGTCAAGAAGCATGTTCAGACATGAGTGTTCAGATGGGGTTAGATGTTGAAGTAATAGGCAGACTTGCATTGGGGTAGTACGTCCTCCAAATTTTTGTCTAATGAGTGTGTGTGCATGCATGAATGTTTAAGTTTTGAGACTCCATACCCCTTGGTAAAAGCCTGAAACACTGAAGATGCTGTTACAGCTCATTTGAGGGTGGTTAAGTTTTGTGGAATTCTTGTATTACCAGATCTCTGCTTTAGTGTAGCATTGATCTATCTTGGTAATACATTATTTCTGTCAAGAAATTCCAAATACAGTTGCTAGTTTTAAGGTTGGTGTCCTACAGCATCCAGTCTGAACTGGTATTTGCACCCCATTATTTCCATGTTCTAACTTTTCCTATATTAAGTAGGAATACCTTCTACCTCTGTTCAGATTAGAATGGGCAGAATTTCCTCTAATTACTTCTCCTTGTGCATTTTTTTCCTTAAGTGTCTAACTTGGGTAAAAAAAAATCTTGAAGATTTCTGATGTAAAGTGGAGTTGTGATTAACTTCTAATATACTGGAAAGTGTAATGCTTTGCATTATCAAGGAAGTTGTCTAGACTTTACCTACAGCAACTTTGTAGAATCATTTAGGTTCAAAAAGACCCTTAAGATCATAGAATCCAACTGTTAACCCAGCACTGCCAAGTCCACCACTAAACCACATCCCTGAGTGCCACATCTAGATGTCTTTAAATATCTTTAGGGATGGGGACTTTTCCATTTCCCTGGGCAGCCTGTTCCAATGCTTGACAACTCTTGCAGTGCAGAAATTTTTCGTGATAGGCAACCTAAACCTCTCCTGGTGCAAGTAGAGACCCTTTCCTCCTTCCTGTCACTTGTTACTTGGGAGAAGAGACCAACTCCCCTCTCCCTACAGCCTCCTTTTCTCAGATAAAACCTTTAATTCCATCAGTGGTTTAGGAGATCGCTAGGACCACTGCCTTGTGTGGAGATACTATGTGTTTTCTGTACAATTTCAGCTTAAGGATACAGAAATTTTGAATTGTTTTTCAACAGTCAAAGATAGAGGGTTCTGTGATTTTGCACGTTTCCATTGTGTGGTCTGTAAGTCCAAACTTGGAGGAGTTAGCAGGATGAACAGTGACTGTGGAGGAAAAATACTCTGTTTGAAAGGAGTTCTGTCTATAATTGTAGATAGTTAAAACATCTTCTGTAGTTAATTTAGCTTCATGACCTGATTTTCATATTTTTTTAAACATCTGCCATTTCTGTAAGATATTTCAGAAAAATGAGGCTAATCATATTTTTCCCTTAACCCTTTCTTAAAAAGTTGAAGAGCCTTGTATTTGAGCTTTTCCATTCTGTATTCCAGTTTGTATGTGTTTGGAAAACTTTTTTTTTTTTTCTCCTGATCCATATAGGACAATTTCCCTTTCTTACAATGAAACCACCTTTTTAAAGGATTTCTTTCAGCTGATTCTGAAAAGGCCTGAAGCTTTGTTTCTTAGTAAATTGTCCTTCATTGTAAAATGAAATCTGAAAAAAATACCTCAATTTCTGTCACCTCTGAAGAGGAACTGTGGATACTAATTCTTCAGTGAAAAAAAAGAAATTAGAATAGAAACACTTTCGTACCTATTTCAACAGGTGTGACAGGTGTCCCTGCACTATGTTGGTGTGTGAACAAAGAAGTGTGCTTTCCTCCAGCATTGCATTAAAGAAAGATTTCATTTAGGTTCTAATCCTATAGAATGATCCATGTTTTTTCAGTCTTCTGTTTGTGGGTTGTTTTTTTAATAAGTGTCCCTAAATGAAAATAGCATTTGTGTTTCTTAAGAAATGCATTTGACATTTAGATCCCCTGGGGTGTTACTGACCATTAGTGTGGGGATAGTTAGATCACAGACATGGGACTGAACAGATCTAGTTTTTACGTAAAGGTCTCTGAAGATAAAAACTCGGAACATGAACAAAATGTAGAAACAAGCTGTGCTCTCAGCAAAAATCACTCCGAACAGAAAGGTTTTCAGGCGGTGAGGCGTCAGCAAGTCTATTATCAAAAACAAAACTCATAGCGCTGTAAGCAGCCTCTATGGGCTACAGCATGAGCAGACAGAAAGTTCTGATTCACAGGCAGGCATTTCAGGAACTGTGGGGGAGCTCATGTTGCCATACTTGGGAAATTTTCAGGTGTTCCTGCTGATCACATGCATGACCTTTCTTTTGCTGTATGTGGGGCTTATCACTTCCCATGGCATATTTCCAGGTTACTGGGGCTTTGGATAGCAGCATTGTGTTTTGGGTATGAAACATTCAAATTGTACGCTGTCCAAGAGATACACCACCCACCTGTGGCATTGCTTTAGTCCTTTCCTGTTGTCTTTGATAAATCTTTGGCAAAGAGAAGGAAGGTTTAACAAGAGGAAGCATACACAAACTCTGGTGGGCTGTGGGATGCACTGGACTCCATAATTGCAGAAGTTGCTGCACCTCAGATGTGTAAGAATTGTTTAGAGGCTTTTATCTTGTGGCTGAAGCTTTTCATGGATGTCTTCCTATATTGTTCAGTGAATGACCATGACGGGTGTTGCTAATCAGTAAGTTTGCTCTTTTCCTCACTGGCAGGTTGCAGTGGGGGTGGATTTGTGATTAAAAACAAGAGAGTCCTTTCCTCTCAGCTGGAGCGGCAGTGCAGCATTGTTCATTACGTCTACCAGAAAATGCTGGGAGGCTCCATTCAGGCACAGCTCAGGCAGGTGAGGAGTGTCTCCTTCAGGACCTGTTGGACACCTCAGCTCCGTACATAAGAAGATCTTTAACACAAGCAGAGAAACTTTAAGGGGGCCTAAAAGTTCCCTACATACATGGTTTTGGCTCCAAGTCTGCACCCTTATGTTTCTTAATCCTTTAAAATGCAAGAGCTGAGATGGCTTTCCCTTTTGGTTGACCCAACGCTCTCAGTTTTTAGCCTCTGTTAATTCTGTACTTCCTTGAATCATATTTAAACTTGCCCACTCTACCAGTTGAGTTATTGCACAGTGATACTTTTGCATGCTGATCTGACTGTTCTGTGATATTTTTCTTGCATCCACTCTACTTTGCTAATCTTGTCAGGTTAAGTGTTGATTTTTTTTCCTCTTCACAGGCATAGCCATGAAGTCCATACTGTTTTACTGTTTTGCAGGGCTGTACACAAGAATTTTGTATGAACATAATGACTATTAGAAATAGTTAGCATTCCTCATTCAGAGAACCTCAGGGATGCTTGCAAAAGTAATAATTCTCTTTACCTTTTTAACAGAGACTGGAGCTGGCTTTTCTGCGTTCTCTTTCCTCATACTGCCTCTTCCGAAGAGCAAGTCCCTTTGACAGGAGAGTGACGTGCCTGGAATGGCACCCAACACACCCCAGTACGCTAGCTGTCGGTTCCAAAGGTGGAGACATCATCCTTTGGGACTGTGAAGTACTTGCTAAAACCTGCTTCATAAAGGGGGTAAGCCTCTCTATGTGAGGAAGGGGTGGGAGGGAAAACTGGAGTACTATGAAATACTGCAGATAAAAACTGAGGTGAGAAGCACAATAAGGGTCTCAGGTTTCAGGGTAGCCAGTTACGGGTAGGACTGAGATGCAACAGCATGTCTGTTCCCAAGTCACAGACTGTTCTAGCACTAGGAAGAACTGAGGCATGGTGATTAAGTTCATAATGGAGCAGCACTTCTTGTGTGCTCAGTGGAAAAATAATACAGCAACTGGCAAAACGGTTCTCTTAAAGGGATGCCAGAAACAAGTAGGCAGAGGTGGTCTGTGTGGTTTGGGTCTTGATCTTCCTCTGCTCACCTTTTATTGTGCCAGATGAAGAAACATCTTTGGTGAGAAACAAGGTGCCTTTATTTCAAGTGAGAAACTACGGTAGAATGAATAGTTTGTACAGCTGGCATACCCCCTCATTGCTGTATTCAGCCATTTCCATTCCAACAGGGGCTCAAAGACTTTGTAACTTCTATCACCTTTCTAGATTAAGATAGATACACATTGAGAGGTGTATCCTTCAGAAATTCCAGAGTCACCTTTCTCTTCCTGTAAATAGTGTGGTGCCAGACAGCAAGGAAGTACTTTGCCTGGGGACTGAAGGAATTGCATATTTGTCCTTCAGGAGGGCAGCTCCTGGTTTAGACAACCATCATGTGGGAGACACAGTTGTCTTTCCTGCTTAGAGGACTGTGGTGTGTTTCACTGTTACTGTTAAAGACATAGCAGTGCCTGCAGACTTACAGAACACACTTTTCTCCTTCCCCATCACTCAGTGGATTTTTCTTTTGTTCATCCCCTTCCTTGTAGATGGGAGCTGGAGGGGCCATCACAGCAATGAAGTTTAACCCTTTTAACCCTAGTCAGCTGTACACTGCGTCAGTTGCCGGCACTACCACCCTGCAGGATTTTAATGGCCATACTGTCCGGGTCTTCACCAGCACCGAGGACTGGGAGTAAGAATACAGTAATGCTTTGGGCCTCTGTGTCCTGCTGGCAGAAGCACTACAAAGAGCAAGAGAAACAGAGAGAGATATGTTTGTCTCGAATATGTGAGAGCTGGGCTTCCTCTTCCCTATATACATGTCCTTTATCCTCTGATTTTCAGGAAGGCTCATTCTTTTTATTTTTCCTGGAAATGGGGTAGTGGGTAGGAAAGAACTTTTCACTAATGGGGAGGGACTCTTTGATGCTTACTTCCTGTGGTACATGAGTGAGTTTGGGTCCAGTGGATTTCCTTAGTTGTCTGTTCTTAACACATCACAAAGCTCTGTGCCCTGGCAACCTTCTAACCTCATCACCTGCTAGCAGTGCTGCTTGTTGTCAGATGGTTTTTACAGGACAGTTCATAGTTCCCTCCATGCTTCTCCACCAATGCCACTGACTTAAAGCAGTGCCTGCCCTTAGGGTCACACCAGTTCATCCCACTGAACTTCTGGTGCTTATCTAAAATATCAAAATTAAGAGTCTGGATTCCTTCAGTAGTGAGTGAAAAAAGGAGATGAATTGTAGAAGCAAGTCTCAGAATTATCTTCTCAAGACTGTTGTTTTTTCTGTGGATTCATGGGGAAGCCTGAGCTCGTCAATTAGGCACTTGAATTCTGTGCTTGAAGGTAAGGGAGAGAATTTGAGTTAGCTTCCACTTTACTTTCCCCCACCTAATTGTGAGTGCAGCTTTCATGGTTGCTTTTTAATTTGGCTGTTCTCCTGCAGTCTTTGGCGGGCAGTGTGCCAAATGCTGTCCGCAGCTGCAGCTCCTTCCTGCAGAGCATCCCTGGGCTGAGCCTGTGCTCGCGTATCGCTCATTCAGAATTCCTGATTGGCCATAATAGGGCAGAAGGTGAATCCAAGTCGTGCTGGGATGACTGGGCAGCTGAGCAAGGAGAGAGAAACTGGGTCCTGAGACATGAGGATCTTGTATCCCAGTGGGATGCCTGTCACAGCAGGGATGCCTTGGATTTGAAAGAGCATGCCATCCTCCTTGTACTGCTGCGAGGATAGGCAGGCTCTATGGGCAGGCCTTTTTTTGTCTTCATTGGTCTCTTGAAACCTAGTATTTACAGTGAGACTTTACTACGTAGTTGTTCTGTGAGCAGCAGATGGAGTGCACTTGAGTACCAAAGAGTTCAGGGACTCCCAGCTCCCTTTTTTCTGTCTTTGTGTAGGGTTTCCACTTTTCCTCAGAAAACAGGCTGGGAGAAAACAACATAACAATAACAATACAACATAACATAGAACATAAGATTCCTGTGCCATGGGGTTAACAGTCGGATTTGCACTTGGCTTCTCCTGCTTGTTGGTACCTTGAGAAAGACCAGATACAGCACTGGAAGCAGCCTGTAGGGAACTAGTGAATGTAGTCTCTGTAAGAAAAGCTTGGTGCTGGGCTATCATGAGATTGTACATGGTTTATGCATGGAATGGTGCTGGTTTTGCTTGTGATCTCCTAAGCGTGGCCTGAGCCAGGTGGTTCACTGCAAATTAGTCCTACCTCCTTAACAGAAGCAGCAGTGCTTGCTGCTAATGAGTTTTGCAGCTCAGAGTGCTGAGGGTGAACTTAAAGGTTTAGAATGTATGTGCTCAGATTTGGAATAAGTTAGAAAAAAGAGTTCTTGTTTATGTTCTCTGCCAGAAAGCAGCGTTTACACCTACGGAAACTGGCAGTGTGTTCCAGGAGGTGACTGTTGAATTAAGATTTTCATTTTCACTCTAACCTTGATGTCTCTTGGCTTTGTGTGTATTTCAGAAAGGGCCAGGAGATTCTCTCGGAGACATCAAGTTCAGTCCTTATGAGGCAGAGAAGCTTTATGTGGCATCAGGTGATGGCACCCTAAGTCTGCAGGATTTTGAGGGCAGAGCGGTGCAGGTGATCTCTCGTGCCCTGGACTGTGGCCATGAGCATCATAATGTTTGGTGAGAAGAGGGCACTGCAAGGTTAATTCTCTGTTCCTTGGGGTTAATGCTGCATTGCTTCTTTATCTCTGTTAGTGTTAGGAGACTCTTGGTATGAATTGGTCCCTTGGGGGAGCGTGGAGACAGGGTCCTGGTTGCTAGGCAGCCACAGGGCACTTAGGCTTTTACATTAGCTGAGTGTGCTGCCTGCATCTGCGTCTCTGGTGATGCCATCTCCTATCTTGCAGATACTGACAGCTTTTCACCTAATGAAGTGTGAGGTGGGAAGAGCAGGGTAACTTCCTCCTCCTCATTGTTGTCAGTAGTCTGTTTTATCAGTGGCAGCTCAGGTAGCATAAGGAAAGCCACACAACATTCCTGCTCAATCTGAGTTTCAGGTTACTGAGTTTACCCTGTGGCTCTTTTGCAGACTTCAGGCTCACTGTGTTAATTTTCATGGTCTTGAATTCTTAGAATAATTTGTCTTGCAAGTGAAACTTTTGCAACAAGTTCCCAAAAGATCCTAGCTTTATTCTCACTGCCCTTCTCCTTCCAGGAGAGCTGGCATTAAGACATATGTCTTTATCAGATAAGTTTCTATTCAGTTTTGTTTCCTGGAGCATGAAGTTGAGACAGTTTGATGTGCAACTTTTCAGTCCAAAGCTTCTGTCTTTACTGCTGCTTCAGTGTTTTGTGAAAAAATGTAATTTTAAAGCTGTTACTCCACATTTGTTGAATTCCCAAGGATGTTCTGATCTTTCCCAAGGTATGTTCATGTGCAGGCACCAGGTGGTTCTTCAGCCTCTATTATGTGCCACTGTTGCAATGCATTACACTCCACCTAATAAGCACTTCGAAATGACTTGGAAGTTTTTTCGCATTCAGTCACCAACAGAAAGTATTGCTGATAAGCTGTCCTTGTTCCTGATACTCAGGCCCACGCCACCAGGCAGGAGATTGCAGTTACAGTCTGTTGCTGTCTCCCTTGTCAGGGATGAGATGTGAGCTAGAACTCCACTGCCTTCACTTTTCTGTAGGAAGAGCACTGATTTGTGGCTTTTTCTCTAGTTGCTGGTACTGCAGTGTGGACGTTTCTGCAAGCTGCCGTGCAGTGGTGACAGGCGATAATGTGGGCAACGTGGTCCTGCTCAGCACTTCTGGTGAAGAGGTTTGTATGGTCCATGCAGCATCTCCTCTACAGGAATATTCATGGCTCATGTGCTTTCCTACTCTACAGGGATGGGATATAGGGAAGTAGCATCTTTCCTACTGTAAACAAGGAATTATTACCTGTCACATGCTACCCCTTTCTTAAGAGTAATTGCTACTAGCCAGAGTAATTATGGGGTAACCTGAAGATGTGAGTACCCTCTGCCAACACCTGTCACACTTCCAGAAACTTAGTGCCCTGCTGGGAGTCATTTAGGAGGTGCTCCTTTGCTGTACACCCTTCCATGACCTGGAGGTAGGCACGGAGCAGTAATGCAGCGAATATTGGGATGGAAATTGCACTCCTGCCGTTGGACACGAGAGGGCATGCAGAGGCAGACTGTGAGTCTGAAGTGGTAGCATGGGCCCTGCTTCAAGAGCCTGCTGTACTGTCACACTGACACTGCCCTCTCTCCTGCAGTTACGGGTAATATCTGTAAAAGTTAGCCACCCAATGAGCTGTGGCCAGAGGCAGCTGTGTAAAGTAGCAGGCAGAGTTGGGAGTGCTCCAGCTGACTTGTCCTTATTCAGGGTTAGTTGCTGACTTTTTTTTTCCCCTCTGAAAGAATGTGACAGTCTTTTCTGCAGTTGAGAGATATCCATTATTCCAAGGAGGATGGGCCAGCTTCACCCTTTAGATTAGAGATAATCTTCTGGCTTTGAATAGAAATTTATTCATGGCCGCTTTGTGTTTATTTGTTGTTAACTGAAATATTGGTCCTATCCTCATGTTTCTTTGCTGACATGTTTCTAGAAGCCAGTTATATCTCCTCTCACCCTTTTTACGTGGATAAACAAAGCAAGGTTTTTTAGTTTTCCACACAAAGCAGTTCCTTCCTTCTCATTATCTTGGCAGCACATTTTCTCTACGTGTTCCAGTTTGTTTAAATCTTTCTGCAAGTGAAAGGCTGGCACTGCTTGAAGTCTTCCAGATGTGATCTTGCTTTGTACAGTGACACTAATACTTCCCTCCATGAAGGCCCGGAGTTGTGTTTTCTTTTCTCATACCTGTAATAAATTGATGGATCAGAGTTCTTCTAGAGTTAAATAGTTATATCCCAAGGCTATTTGTTTCCTTTCTTGTTCCCAGTGAATACACTCTTGGTGTATTTTGGAGGTTTTGTTACTCTATAAATGTGAGACCTCTTTACTCAGCACTAGTAGATTATCACTCCATTTCTTTACTCCAGATCTTGATTTTTTTTTTTTTTGCATGATTTTCTGTTTGCTGCAGATCTGGAAGCTGAAATTGCACAAGAAGAAAGTGACTCATGTAGAATTTAACTCCCGATGTGAGTGGATGTTTGCCACAGCATCTGTGGATCAGACAGTCAAAATCTGGGACCTCAGAAACATCAAAAACAAAACAAACTTTCTTCATGTGCTTCCACATGAGAAACCTGTCAATGCAGGTGAGTTAAGGATTTCATTGCATAGATGTCTGCAGAGACTTCACTCAGCTTGGCTTTTATTGTGGTGGCAGTGTTAGGTTTTGCTCAGATTCCAAGTTGCACAGTAATTAAAGCAAGGAAGCTGTTGGGAATATGTGGTCAGAGGCAGGGAGGTGGCTAGGGCAGTTGCAGCACCTTCTTAAGACTTGCCATACAAACTGTACCTTAGAAGTGAGTTTGAAAGCAGCAGTGGCTGAGATTAGAAAACTGAATTTATTGGGGCAATCCCTTTGACAAAAGCAGAGAGTGCAACTTTACCAGTTGATGGAAGTCCAAACTGCAGGAGCCCATATATTATTCCACTGTCCTTCCATTTGAATGAGTAGGTTCCTTTCTTTGCAATGTTTCATCCTGTGATTCTGAAATGAGAAGAATTTTTCTTCTTAGGTAACCTAGCATGGTAGATTTCAGCTTACTTTTTGTAAGAGTTTTGAGTTTGTTTGAGACAGTTAGTCTGTCTTGTCAAAGTCTTATCTGTTGGGACACACAGCTGTATTCACATCCCAATTAAAGAAATAGTTATGGATTTTCAATCAGCAAAATTTGACACTTGTGTTTCTTGTCAGTCACAGCATTGTGATCTTTAGTTTGCCTTACTGTCCCACTTTCCTAGCTTACTTCAGCCCAACACATGGTGCCAAGCTTCTGAGCACAGACCAGCACAATGAAATCAGGGTTTACTCATCTTCAGACTGGACCAAGCCACAGCATCTGATTCCACATCCTCATAGGCAGTTTCAGCACCTCACACCTATTAAGGTGAGTTAAGTCTAAGAGGAGCATCATGCTTGGTGCTAGCAGCCATCTGCAAATCAGAAATAGTCTGATTTCTGGTCAAGATACTACACTGGTGGGTGGATAATTTACACTGCTGCAACTCCCAGTGGAGCACTGTTCCTCAAGCTGTGGGTGGGATATAGTAAGAGTTGCTTGCAGTGTCAGTTGTCTACATTGTGTCAGTGCTGAGCTGTGTCCCTTTCTCTAAGCTCTCCATGACTGTGTTTTCTGAACAGGCAACATGGCATCCTCGCTATGACCTCATTGTGGTAGGTCGCTACCCAGACCCCAAGTTCCCTGGGTACACGCTGAACGAGCTGCGCACTGTGGATGTGTTTGATGGGAACACCGGTGAGATGGTTTGTCAGCTCTACGATCCAAATGCTTCTGGGATCATCTCGGTGAGTGGAGCACTGCAGCTGAACGGGCTGTCAGTAACACTGGTCTGTCTCTGGGAAAGAAGCATGGGTTAGGGACTAGAACCGCATCCAGTTTGCTTGTGACACTCATGGGATATGGCTGCCAGCTAAAACTGCTGACTCACACAGGGCTAGCCCATGGTCCTTTGTGGGGTTTTTATGATACTCTTAGGGAACACTGGTTTTTCCAGATGGTCTGTTGCTGTTATATAAGCTGTGGTGCTCTTACGACTGTTACATAAGCAGTGATGCTCTTACAGACTCTGTGTTTTCATTTTCAGCTGAATAAATTTAACCCTATGGGAGACACACTGGCTTCTGGCATGGGTAAGTAAAGAGAACCTGGGGCACTCTAAACATGTGTGGGTTCTCATCCCAGAAGACGGCTGGTTTGTTATTCCATATTAAAGCAAGTTGTGAGAGAGGTTTTCCCAATTCCCACTTGCTAGTAGCCCTTTACAACTTCCTATATCTGTGGAAGAGATCAGGACCTTCCTTTCACTCTTCCACCTTTGCACTTGGCAAGTTAGGTAGACCTATCCTGTGAAACATTCCTGAGAGGATCAAGTCCGGAGTAGGAAATCTCCCCGCAGCTGGGAGCTGCTGCCACCTGCTGGCCATGAAACAATGGAAGAAAACAATGGAGTGGGGGAAAGCCTTTTCCTCCAAGGCTGTCCCATTTCCCTTCATTTAATCTATCTCATTTCCTAGGCTGCAGAGCCAAGATTAGTCAATTTTTCGCAGGCTGTGTGGGATTAAGTTAGCTGGCTATAGATTTAGGTCTTAGTCCTGTGACAAGATGAGACTAGGAATTACTTATATTAGTTAAATCAGATTTCTGTGGCTGTGTGGACATAGCATCTCCAATAACTATTTTTGCATCCTCTATGCTTTGGAAATACCTTAGAACAGAAAAAGTCTTTTGAGTTTCTGGCATTTAAGTGACATAGCCTAAGGTATTATGATTGACATAGTGTTTCTGATATACAGCATTTAATTTTTCCTCTCAGGCTTTAATATTCTGATCTGGAACCAGGAGGAGCTGGCGGCCAAGAAGCATGATCATCTTTTGAAAGCCATGACACGCAAGGAGATTGAACCATGAGAGAACAGGGGACTGGAAGCTGGAGTTCATCCAGATGTGGAGAGCAGAGGCAGGCAAACCCTGGCACAAGCAAACTCAAAAGCTAAGTTAATGTCTGGGGAGCTGGAGGAGATGAGAACAAAAAGCAGTGGTTCTAAACCCCAGGGAAGTGAAAAGAGACAGATCTGGAGAACACTGATGTAGTATTTTGATCCTTTCTGAATCCCAGGGTACAAACTCAGTTGTTGGCAATGGGCTGTGTAAGCCGTGCAGGGAATTAGACTTTGTCCTTCCTCCCCGGGTCTGATCTTGCTTCCCTGATCCTCTTGGCCTCCCTTTCTTGTTGTGTCAGTACTTGGTTCCTCCAAGTGAAGTTACTACTTGTTTTCTGAGGCACTAGGAAAACTTCAAAGATGTTCCCAGATCTTGCTGAAGTTACTGCTTTCAGCCTACCGTATCTGATTGTCATTGCTTGTCAGAGGTTACCACTTCCTGTAGTCTGCAGTGGAGCAGCTCATGGTCACCAGCCTGTTCTCGTCCAACCAAGTTGAGATACCATTTGCTAACAGGAAAAGATCCTAAAAAGATGTAATGTTCACAGGGGTGAAGTGATGGATAGCTTGGGTGGCCTAGGAAAGACCAAGCTCTCCCTTATGCAAGCTTGGAAAATGTCAAGACATCAGGCTTAGTCTGTTCTCTGCTTGCAGTTGTTTAACTGGACCACAAAGAACAAGATGCCAGAGGTCTCTATCATGGACTGCAAGGACAGTATGGAGCTGGGCACCTACTGATTCTGTAGTTTCTGTTTTCAGAGTTCTAGGCTGTTTCCTGACAATGATTAGGTAATTTTTTTCACCCATGCCTATGTGCTTCAGAATGTTTGGTAAGAGTGTTATAAAGCAGAAATGAGGGATTTCTTCCAAATACCTCTGCTCAGAGCCAAATCTTAAGACTGTTGTTAAACAGTTAATTTTTGCTTTTCTAGTTCGTTTACAAGGCTGCCCGGGCTCTTGTTGCTGTCCCAGAGGCTGATGGATGGGATGGGCTCCAGGCCTGTGCAGATTCTCCACATTCACGTTTATAGTTTTGCAGTATTATTATCAATAAAATTTTGTACTTAACTAAAATACTTTGATAGAGTGGCTGCTTTGAGGATACTGCTTAACTACTTTTGTAGGGGAGAAGTTTGAGACCTTTCTACAGGAGGGCTGTGAGACGTACAGCTGTGGTGGAAGTACCAGTCATAGTACTGACTGTGCAGCAGATCCCAAGTTGGACAGGATGCATCATCAGCTGTATCTATGCATAGCTGCTGCAGTCAAAACCAGTTTATGTCAAATCTCCCTGTGCTATATGTGGGATTGTGAAAGGGAGGGGATATGCTGCAGTAAATTCTGCCTGCTTTCCAACACTGAGCACACTGGTGCTAGCCCTGTGAAGTTGTAGAGAAGAAGAGTAGAGTTCAGTGCGAAATTGATTTTAATAATGAAATGTATTGGAACAAGTACAGAAAGTCATTCACAGTCAAAATGTTTAAATCATCATAGAAACCTTTTCTCTGTGTGTGCAAAATTTGGTGCCTTTAAAAACAATAGGTCTGGTCCTCTTAAATGCACTTTCCATTACCTCTTTTTTGTGCCTGTTCTCACAGGCAGTATCTTTTTCTTTATGACTGTCTTGCTGTGCAGGAGACCCAGTATGTATCTTCAGAGGACAAAAAGGTGAGGAAGATGCTGAGAACAGCAAGCTGCTTCTGCTGATTTAGGGTTCCCATGCTGGCAGATGCCGATTACGGTGTGGAGAAAAGTCCCCACGGTACTCCGTAAGGGGAACAAAAGGAAATGTTTGTAACCTAAGAACTGGCTTCTGCATCCAAGAGGGGAAGGGAACTGCACCAGAAAGGGAAGTAAAAGTAGGAAGTGAATGTGCAGTATCACCATGTGAAGAGCCTGTGCTTCTGGTGCCTGCTGCAGTCTCATTTTCTGCCAAAAACTACAAGGGCAGGTGGTGATCACTTGGTGTGAAGGTCTCTGCAGCAGCTGCAGTGTGCAGAGAGGCCAGCCTGGAGAAAGATCACACTTTGGACAGAATGCCCAAGTGTGGCAAATAAAGGAATCCACAGTCACCCACCAACTCTGATCCTTAATGTCTGTTTGTTGTCCATCCAGTAGGGAATATGGGAAGAAAAGCTATAGAACTTGGTATTTAATCCAGTCTTAGGTAAACAGCTCTGCTACATCTCTTAATTGCAGCATAAAAATATTCTGCTGGTAAAACATATTCCTTGGGCTGAAATCTGGACTGCCTGGAGTACTGGATACTCCCTTTAATAGGTCCTTGAAGTTCAGATGCGGGAAGTAAAATTGAAACTTGGGATCTTTAGACAGAAACTAAGTTTTTTTATCTAGGGGGACTTTTCCTTTCTAGAGCCAACACTGCACAAGAAATTGAGTGTGGGTTTGCTACAGTCACAGGAATTGCTCTCTCTTAGGAAGCTCTTAGAGCTTCTTCGGGTTCTACTCTGATTCTACTCTGAGCCAAATCCTAGGGTTGATTGAAAACTGCTAGGTTTTCAGTCTTGGCCTGATTTCAATCCAGTCCTCTCTTGAACCACAGTGTGAGGAGGGAAAAAAACCCCAGTTGCCAGCAGCAACTACTTGACAGCAACCTCAAGAAACACTTTACATGTCTCCCATCATCTGCAGCAGTTCCCTCTGCATGGACAGTAAATGAGTCTTGGTGCATTGCTGGTGAGCTTCACCCTCAGCTCAAGCCCAGTCTTCCACCATCAGCACCCCTATGGTGTGAGGGAAAAGCACTCGAAGAAAGTAGGTTGACCCTGAAGAGAAATGCAACTGGATGTGGCAGCTGCTGGAGGCCCAAGCTTCTCTTCCAGTCATGGTGAGTGGTAATGTTTACAGTCACTTGAAAGGAGGAAAACTTGAAACTGGCCATGTTGGGAATCCCAGACTGGGTAAGCTGTATGAGGACTGGGGCACTACACAGTATTTTGGCTTCAAAGTTAAGGTGGCATTTCCTTAGAGTAGCTCAGTTCTTTTTCTCAGTTCTTTCTAAAGGATGTCACCTTTAGAAAGCATCCAGAAATCAAGTCCAGCTTTGTTTTGGGAAGCAAAGGCCAATATAGAAGAATGCTGAGTAACTGAAGGTGCCCAATCATCCTTAGGGGCAACACAGCTCCCTCCTACTGCCGAGGAAGGAGTCGAAGCAACTGTCAGGCCTGTTCTTCTCCTTCATTGGAAACGTGCCGGTAGCCAGGGGGCTGAGACTGTATGCGAAAGAGTACAGTCAAGAGGAGAATAATAAGGAGAAGGAGAATGGATCCACACACAGCTAAACCCACAAAGAGTTCTGTAAGGGAGAAAATAAGTGGTCAGCATGGTGTCATTCAGACTTTCTCCTGCCATACTCTAGTCAAGCCTCGGCTCACCTGTATCATGGATGCTGCTTGATACCTTGCATTCTTGCTCCCAGTCCTGGGGAACAACAGGATCTGTGAGTTCCAAAAATCTTTGCAGTGGACATTTATGCTGACAGCCAGGGATTGTCAGTGGGAAGGGTTCCTTCCCACTCTCATTCCGGTAGAACATCTCCACGGAGAAGTTACTGAAAACGAAACACAACAAGATGTGTTGGGGTTTTTTTTCTGTAGTTGAAGTCATCCCTTCCCAAAAACTCAATGTGCACACCCTTTCCTTTATTGTGGTGACAAGTTTTCCTCATGAGAGTCTTCCACTAGGAGCAAGATTGCACACACCAAGAGTGGAGCCTAGCCTAGGTATCTAAACCTCGAGGTGAAATCACAGCAGACGTCTTTACTGCAGCCCTCACCCATCATCCTCTTGGTACAGTTCAAATAAATGACATGAGGCGTATGGTGCTTGGATCTTGTTGTAGACATCTAGAGCCATCTGCAGTGCCACAAGTGTGGTGTCATGCTGAGAAAGAGGGAAAAAAACCAAATCAGTCACCCTTAGGGATGTGGCAGGGCAGCTCAGACTGTACCAGTAACGGACAAGGCTGTGCTGACAGGATGTCACCTTTTAACTTCCATCTGGAAAATGGGAGAGGAACTGTACCGCTACAACAGTGGTCTGTAATGGTGCCCGAGAAGGGGAGGAAGTGAAACAGCCCAATATATCCTGCACTGTTTTTTGAGAATTAATCTCTAGAGAGCAATTTGAAAGAGATGCTTGACTTTCCAGGCAGTAGGCTGCTGGAAAGGGGAGATAACATCCACCCTTCTGAAATGTTGCATTTGAGTAGCATAAACCCATCTACCAAATAAATAGAGCAATGGCTCCCCAAAGTCTGGCCGTCCCGTTCATGAGCCTGAGCTAACAGGAACAAGGACACATTGGAAATTTTCCTCAGGGATCCCAGAGGAATGATGCCAGATACTGCATCTCTCACCCAGTCAGAGGCAAAGATGTATCACTGTATGGGCTGTAGGGAAGCTAGAAAGGGTTAAAACTAGCACCAAGCCCAAATCCCCTATAAGAAGGAGATGGCTAAAAGCTAACCCTAGCTCTAACTTACCGCTGAATAGGCAAGTAGTTTTAGGTTCTGATGGGCAGAAACATTTGCTGCTTTGGTTAGATTTTTCCTTATGTGATCCAGCAGGACCCCTGAGGAAAGAGAACAGCTGGTAAGAGGCAAAAGCCAGACAGAGCAGCACGAGGCTTCTTCCTTGGTGCACTCACCGCCTTGCAGACGAGCCTTTTCTACCCGATTGTGGATCCCAAAGAGAAATTCAAAACCAAAGTCTTTTAGTTCCTTCAACTGAGTCATGACATCTGGTGTCACCCATCCAGGCAAATCCATTTGGTGTGCTTGCTAGAAAGAGAAACAATATTAATGTGCAGGTAGCACAGGTTGCAGATTAAACAGAGAAGGAGGGTGTCTGGAGTCCTGCCCATACTGCTGCTGCTTTTCCACACTATTTTAAATATGCAATATGCCCCTTTCCTATGTGTGCTTCTGACCTTACACTGCTATGCTGCATACAAAGAATATATGTGGGTTTTGATGTTGTTTCAGAAAATAGAAACGAGAAGAACCGAGATTACAATTTAGGAGCTACATTTCTGTGAAAGCACAGCTGGAATGCAAGGTTATGTTGTAACTGATACAATAATCTTACAGCAATAACTTTCCATGTGCCTGAGTCTGTCCTGCAGATAGCATGCAGTCAAAGAGAAAGAAAAGTGAGTGATCACAAACT
This sequence comes from Eopsaltria australis, assembly GCA_034509425.1. Classification (NCBI taxonomy): domain Eukaryota; kingdom Metazoa; phylum Chordata; class Aves; order Passeriformes; family Petroicidae; genus Eopsaltria; species Eopsaltria australis. Next base: position 5,986,958 of record JAVTVJ010000241.1, read on the forward strand.
CAGGATTTCTGGTGTACCTGCACCTGTTTCCCTGGAGGCTCTGAGGGCCACTGAAAAACACCAGAGAAATGTAGCAAGTGCTCTGTGGACGGAGTGGGCTGCACCACTGACAAAGCAGTGTACTCAAACGCAGGAGCCCGAGAACTGGGAACCAAGAGAAGAACTTGCTTTGCAACCAACCCATTACATGAAAGGATTAGTTATAATGGCAGACAAACAGCCATTGTGGTTTCCCAGCATTACTGAGAACAATTTTCTATGCCACATCCCATTACACTTCCAGAAGTTGAGGCTGAATACCCTTAAGGGCCCATTCTGTCTGAGCGGTTCAAAGAAATTCCATCAGCACCTTAGATACTTAGTTAGTTCTTCATTAATTTACAAAGAGAATAGCCGGTAAGTTTCAGCTATTTCTTGGACTTTTTTATTGTCTCCATCCAGCTAGCAGAATGACTGTACTGCCTCAGGTGATAAAAACAGTCCTCTTCAGGGCACTGTTTGCATGACTTAGGAGGAAAACCAAAGGAGCTGAAGAGACCATTCAGCCTGAGGGTACAGTTCTGAGTGAGAAATACTCTTTCCTTAACAACACTCCGGTTTTCTTTGGGACAGTGGGCTGTTCTCCAAGTTCTTGGGGATTACAGTGGTTGTCAGCTGGCCTTCCAGGCCCAAGATGCAAGCTCATTCAGTGACTTCTGAAAATGAAGATTTGAAATTCTTGATCTCACTGACCAAAGGATATTTTGTTACCAATAGAAGTTGATTCACTGTGGTTGTAACAAGACAGGAAATTTGGTTTGTGATATAAAGGGCAAATTCACATAGTACAATGCATCTCTGGACTGGAATATTCTCACCTTGCAGCAACCCAAGCTGCTGCTTTGCATAGCAAAGTGCAATTCCATGCTGATTTATCTTTTACACCCCCAAAATAGTGCACACCACTGTATACCATGTGAGAAAAGCAATCTTGATCATCCATAGAACTTGTGTGACATAGTGTAAAAAATGCTTTGGTTTACTGTGTCCATAATTCATTAGTTTGACATGGAAGATGTCCATAATTTACTTGATCACACTGTACAGTTATACACAGAGAAACTGGTGTGTAACAACTTTAAGTCTCCTGGATATGTGACCTTTAGCTTAGCATCAGCACAGCTAATCCAATTTTTTATTTTCTTTAAGTCTTCATGAGGTGTGCTTTCAACAGAAATCAACTCGAATATAGAGTTTGGTGCCCCATCCCAGATGGTAAAGGGTAACATCTGACTCTAGAGCCTTTCTCTGACAAAGGACCTTAAAATAGGTCAACAAAAAGATGTGAGTGAACTCAACTTAGGATAGCATTATTTTCTTTTACATATGGCATTAACAGAAGCACAGGAAGAAATGTGATTGATTTAAAGTAACAGAGAGGTAGAGGTAGCACCAGGAATAATCCTAATTAAGGTCCTAATTGAAATCATAAAGTTAATGCTTCTTCACTTTGCATGACCTCATTTCTACTTTATTGTACTTATGCTTGTCCACAGAGATCTAAAGATTTCAGATTGCAGTCATTTTCCAGTGACTTTCAAGAGATATTTATTATGCAGGTGGGACTTTTTCTGACTCTGACATGATATATATCTGAGCTACAGAGTGGGAGGTTATAGGGCGCAAAAATAGGTAATTCTTGGCACATGCCTCTAGTGAGTAGGAACTGTTATTATTCTGAAGTTAGAACATTACTTCTAATTGTAGGGTGGAAAGTTGTTTCATGAGATTTTGTAAAATAATTTCCACCAAATCCAGTGAATCCTAAAAACCTGATTCAGTGGGTGTAAGATGATGGCCAGACTTACTTCACAGAACAGTGTGTCATACACACTCCATATACTGTCGAGAGAGATATCCCGGATCCCAGTCTCCTTTGCCACCATCTGCAGGAATTGCTGTAGGTTTGAGAAAAGAGAAAGGCCTTCAATTTTCTAATCTCATACTGTATTATATGCACTGGTATCCCTTCCCTTTTCTCAGAGCTCTGATTATACAGAGGTGGTAACTACAAGCCTAGAACCACCTTATCTCATGCACACAATCACTTACCCAATTCTCTTTGGTCTTGTTTATGTATTCTGCTGAGTGCCGTGTTTCAGTCTGTAGCTGTTCATACCGTGGACAAGGGGTCAAAGGGAACTTCAGTAGCTGGACAGAGACAAGAGCAGCCAGGTCACTAAGAATGCTGGAGTACTGAATTTGCAGTAAACACGCACAACTGTAATGAAACCCTGACTGCATCCATAAACAGCCTCAAGTACTGCCTGCTGACAGACTCCAGACCGTGTGTGGTCTGCTGGGTGTTGCACCTGATATGTTGAGTGAACACAGCCCCTGAATTCTCTCATCTTTTTCTGAAAACAGGAAAACCTCTGCAAGGTAGGTCCCAGGAGAAGTTCAAGACAATCTGAATCAAGACTGCAGCAAATATTTTTGGACACTACACTACTTGAGTAGTCAATACATGTCCTTGAGGTGAACTTACCCTTTCATCAGACTCAGGCACTGTGTGCACAGGGATAGGCTGCCAGGAGATGTTAGAGTTGAACATCTCTTCTCCTCCTGGGGGATAGAGGCCTGCCAGATTGGCCTCTGCACTCATCAGTGTGCGATCACAGTCCGTGCTGCGAATGAAGATCTGCCAGGACAGGGACAGTGCAGCATTAGTAACGCTCCTGCAAGTGCTGATGCTCAGGCACAGGATGATGCACTCGCCCAGGAACGCTGCCAAGTGCCCTGCAGCTGCTCACGGACATCAGGGGAACAGGAGTCGAAAGGACCAAGCCTTCTGATATCAGCCTGGACAAAACTGTAAGGACACACATGAAGACAATCTGCTGTGTAACACTGGAGCTGCCTGGTCTGGATCAGTGGGATATCCAGGTGCACTGTGCAGAGGTTAGAGATAGAAACGAGTCTGAGTATGAGGAAGAGTCAGAGAAGAGGAAGACAAAGATGCAGAAAACTATGGGTGTAGATAGGAAATGCACTGTATTTGCAGAGCAGGACTGGGGCAAACTCCTGCATTCTGTTCTCAGTTCTAGGAATGACCGATTGTGCTCAGAAAAAGAAACGGCTTCTTCAAGCCTCAGTTTTTTCATCTGAGAAATGAAGACAAGAGTGATCTGACTAACAGGAGAGAAAACAAAAACAGGGAGCATAGGGATTTTATCTGATCATTGTGGGCTCTTGGGATTAATGGGCCAAGACTTTACCATTCTAGAGCTCAGAAGAGAGAGATCTGAGCCAGAAAACTGGAGAAATGAGAAAAATACAGCAATGTTCAGAAGGTCAAAATGGCAAAACTTTACTATTCTGGTATCTGTGTACTGAAAACGGTTAAGAGGAAACTGGAGAGAAATGAGTGATAAAACAAAAGGAACAACAGGAAATCATAAAATAATGTCCCAGAAAATAGCATGTTCGGTCTGAAACAAGAAAAAAAAGCCTGACAAATGAAATTTAATGTACCGATAGGGATTTAAAAAAATGCTAGGAGAAAAATATAATATATATATACTCACTACATATAATCTCTCTCATATAAAGTGTACCTCAGAAACTTTACAGTCACAAGAAAAAAACCCATCTTGTCTTTTCTTTGACATCAATGTCTACCCACTTTTACCTCTTAACTGTGGCTTGAAAAAACTGACCCTGTACTCATTAGACAGGTTTGCTAGTATCCTTGGTAAGCTCCGAAGAAATACTTTAAAAGATAAGTACCTAATTCTAGAAGTGTCATAAAAATCCTGAACAATCAAGCCCTGAGTGTACATGCTTTCTTCAGCACCTTTTGCCAGGCTCCAGCTTGTCGCTGAGTCAGGTGACAGACGGTCATACGGTGTCACCCAGAGGCAGCACTTCTTACAAGGGAGGTTGCTCAACTTGAGCAAGGGTTCAGGCTTGGTTAGCAGAACAGCTTTTGTTTGCACATGTCTTGGTTTGTTTTTCTTTCTCAAGCAAGAGAAGGAAAACAGTTTCAACTCGCAAAAGCTGTATAAGAGTGAAGTATGTTTGGAAAGGAACTACTGAGCATAGTTAAAGGATCTGTGTTTGAGCCCATGCTGGAAGTTTTGTTGATGAAGTAAATGTCAAAGAAGGGATGTAATCTGAGCTGTGACAAGCTGGGTTCTTACTGGGAAGCCCTAGAAGGGGAGAAACAAGGAAAAGTGTATGGGGATTCTTAGTTTGCCCCATCTGTTCAATCAGCTTAATTAAGCTGAGATAAAGTAACTGAAGTGGTGCAGAGCCTGTAGTGGGACAAGGGGCCTGCTGTGCATCTGAACCAGCTTCTTGTCTGGACACCTGTTCCATGTTTCAATTGACTCAATACCAGTTTGATCAACTAGCAGGGGTACTTGGGAGGATTTTTGATTTCCTTACTTTAAAAAAATATTCTATAATTTCCCCTGTGCTTAGTGCATAGTTCCACAAGGGCTGTGACTTTTTTCAACAAAAACCTACCAGTTTCTCAAGAACTATTATAAAGTGTGACAACATCCTAATGAGAGAGAGGGGAATAAATGACTTTGGGCGACTGAAGCTGTCAATACTTTACAGGTGAAAGGAAATGAGAAGGTCACTGCTGGCCAGTAACTATTACTTATATTTACAGGCTCTGGTGAGATTGTACCTCAAGTGCACTGGGGAGGGCAGGGCCAACATGGGCTGCATTCTTGTGAGCTACTGTAACAGAAGAAAAAGTCTAATAAGCTCGAGTAAGAAACAAATATCGGCTATAACACACTGCTGTTTAGTTCAGAGGGGGCGGCTCGGACAGTATCTCAACTCTGGTTGGATTTGCCTTCGCACCCGCTGCGAGGGCAGCGCTGAGATGCGGCCGGTCCGTGCCCCGCGGCCAGACTCAGCACAGAGCCTGCGCTTGGGGCCCTCCTTGTTCTGCGGTGGGAACGGGCTAAGGAACGAAAATACTTGGAGACGAGTCCCGGCGCCGGCGTTTCCCTTCCCAAAGGAGCCACCCGCAGCCCTGACCCGCGCGGCGGCCCGGGCCCAGCATGGGGCGGCCGAGAGCGCCGCTGGCCGAGCCCGGGCTGGCACTGACCTCCTGCCGCCGGTACGTGTCGCTGAGGAAGTCGCGGTAGCGCCGCCGCAGGGCCTGGCCCAGCTCCCACTGCTGCCGCATCCCCACCTGCAACGGCACCGCGCGTCACCGGCGGTCCGGACCCCGGCCCGGCCCCGCCGCCCGCCCCGCTCCGCTCCGCTCCGCCCGCACCTGTGTGAGCTGCCCGAATCCCTGGGGCCAGGCGCTCTCCTGGTGCGGGTCTCGCGGGAAGGCCTTGATGGGCGAGCGGTCTCCGTGCCGGTACACCTGCGGGCAGCACCGCGTCACTCCAGCCCGGTCCGGCCATCCCGGCCCAGCTCCCCCCGCGCTCCCCCGTCCCCCTCACCAGCGTCACGAAGCGGAGGCTGCGGGCCCGGGCGGGCGGCGGCTGCAGGCACAGCGCCAGAAGCAGCAGGACGGCACAGCCCCGCCCGCCCGCCATGGCGCTCGCAGACCGCCCGGAACCGAGCGCCGCCGGCCGCGGGCCCGCGCGGACGCGGTTTCGCAGCGCACAGCCCCGGCCGCGGGCCCGGCGCTGCGCCCGCCCCCGAGGAGGAGGATCCCGGCGGCGGCACGGCCCCGCTCAGCCCCTCAGCAGCCGCGTCAGGCCAGCCGCGGTGGAGGCGCTCACCTCCGCTGGAGCTCTGCGGAGGCTCGCCCCAGGCTACAGCCGCTGAGGCGCTCGGTAGGAGTGGGGGGCAGTGAGGGCGCAGCGGTGTCACCCCCGCCGTGGCTTCGCTCAGGGACACGAGGATTCAGTGTTCTGGCTGTGCTGTCTGTGTGCTGCTGGGTGAACTCGTGGACAGAAGCAGGGAAGGCGCCCTGGCACGCACAGCCCGGCAGCCGTGGGTCGCTAATGGTCGCATCCCTTGGGTCAGCCTGAGGATGCCCTTGTGGAATGGAAAGCTGCTGCTGCTCCTGGCTCTTGGCAAAGGGGCTGCCCAGCGTTGGCGGGTTTTGCCCGGTTTTGGTAGTTCCTTACGAAACTTGGTGGAATTAGGCAAGTATGAGACGAAACGCAGCTTCTGCTGCCGGCTGTGCATCGTTGGCCGAGGATCTCGTAGGTGCCGTGTAGAGGGAAAAATCATAGGCTGTTAAGTGAGTTTAGTGATACTTAGCTTATCTCCACGCAGAAGTGCATAGAGGGAGGTGAGTGTGTAAGGTTCTCAGCTTTCTCTCTTTAAGAAAAGGAAACGTGGTTTTCTTTGCATTTGCGAAGAAGTCTTGGAGTCATGAAGCACAGCGGCTCATAACCCAGCTCTTTTGTACCTGTTTATTTGCTTAAAACTTTCCGTAGTTTGCAGCGTTAGGAAGTTGTGTGTAAGGTCTTAATAAGAGTGCCAAATTGTTTGCGAAGCAGAGGGGTTATGTCAGGGCAGGGTTGGTGCAATACACGAGGTTCAGCTGGACGGAATAACGTGTTTAATTTGCTCATGCTCGAACGCTTAAGTGAATTTAAACTAAATTCTATTTCATATCTCTAGGACAGCACGAAGCCGCGTTCTTTTTTTTTTTTTTTGTTCTTTGTTTGCCGATTCCGCACCACTGAGGTGGTTCTTAGCGGGTGCTGGAAGGAAAAGGTTCTCTGCGGACGGGGAGTGCGCGCTGTTCCTGCGGCACCTGCTTTGGGATTGTCCTGTTGTTGCTGCTGGTTTTGCTCCGTTGCTGCGGGCTGAGCTGCGGGCGGGCGGGCAGCAGAGGCTCGGTGAGGCCGGCGGACGCGGCTCCAGGCGCCGGTGACCCCCGGGCGCTGGGAGCCCGCGGGGCCCGGAGCCTTCGCGTCCCGCAGGACCCGCGGGGGCGGAGCGGGGCGGGCGGCGCCTGCACGTGACCCGGGCCCGCGTGACATCACGGCAGCTCCGCCGCGGCGCCGGGAGAGCGCCGGGAACAAGGCTGGGAAGAGCGCCGGGAGCAGCGCCGGGCCGGGCCGCCCCTCCCGCCCGCGGCTCGGGCACCTGCGCCACGGCGGGTGGCGGCCGCGCATCGCCGGGAGCCGCGGCCCGCGCCGGTAACTTTTCGCTCTGGCTGTGGGGGCGGCGGCGCCTCCTCCTCGCCGCCCGCGGGGCCGTGACTCACGGCGGGGGACGGGGACGCGCTGTCCCGCCCCGCGGCCTGCGCCGGCCCGAGTGCCGCAGCGTTCCCTGCGACCCGGAGCCGGCGGCGCAGCGCCCCCCGCCCGCGTCCTGCTGCCGGCCGGGCCGGGCCGGGCCAGCGGCGTTGGAAGGTGCTGGAAGGAAGAGGGACGGTGGCGGCCCGTCCCGCTGAGGCGCCTGAGGCCTGGCAGAGTGCGGGCCCGTCTGGCGGCGTCCCGCGAGTGGGGCCCGGCGGACGGGAGGGAGGGGGTCACTTTCGGCCTGGGTCCGGAGCCCGGCGCCGGCCGTGATGCGCGGTGTCTGCCGGCGTGGACTGCGCGGTCAGAGAGAGCTCCTCTGCTAAGGGGGTCGGAGGCGTCTGGGGAGCGGTGTCAGTTTCTCGTGGCTGTTGTCGTGCATCTGAGGAGCCTGGGTTTATCTCTGCTGTCTCCGGAGGTGCTGTCAGATGTTTACTTGCTTTGTGGTAACTTGTTAGCTTTCCTCTCTGCTCAACTTGCAGTTCTCTGTGTCATTAACCTGTTGCATCCTGTCAACCCAGGTCGTAGGTTTTCTAGGACAGAAACTTGTCTGTGCAACCGTCAGTTTGCAGGGTGCTGTTAAAAGGTAGCTTTGGTTACATTGGTGGTTACTCTTCATTGTGCCAGTTCATTGACGCTTATGGTGCTAAGGTCCACAGATGTGTCAAGACAGGATTTCGTTATAGGCTGGAAGCAAACCTTGGGTCAGCGGGGAAAGATAAACGCTCTGTCTCCTGAAACTTCCTTCTCTTCTTCTTTTTTTTTCCTAAAGGAACAGCTGGGCCTATCCCTGCAAGGCTTTTTGAAGGAGTCTCCAACACTGAGTCACGGTTCTGACTAACAGTTTGGATCACTTTGTGTCAGACAGTTTCTGGCTATGTCTGCAGGTTATGTTTGTCTGTAGGGAAGAGTCCTCTCGGATCTGCTTCTTGTTCCAAGGTACAGGGAGTTGATCTGCTGTTCCTGGGTGTCAGAGAGAAGGCTATACCTGAGGACAGACAAAACAAAACAGAAAACCTGGTATTTATTTCCTTTACTGAGTAGTGGGCTTGATTTTTTAACTGAGTCTGAATCAAGACATAACCCCCTTGCTGAGAGAGGAAAACATTCCTTGTATTTTAATTATGGAAGCAAAAACTGTTTGAAAGCTTCAGCCAGTTGTTGCTGGGCTCACCCTTCTATCATGTGGGCTGTGGAAAGAGGGCATTGGATGTGATGCACATTGTGCCAGGAGCAGGTGGAGGCTGACCTTGCTACACTTCTTTGCCATCGCACCTGTGCGTATTCGCCAGAAGATACCGCTGCTGCAAGGCTTGTGAGGGCAGACTGACTGTGTGGCTTCCTGGTGTGACCCCTTTGTGAAATCTAGCACTTGCAGCAATACTTCTTTCCCATACATGCATGTGCCTGTGCATCCTTTTTCATACAGGAAGGCCAGCTTTTGCAGGTAAAAAAATAGAGTGAAAATATTTAACAACTTTCTCCCAGGCACCCAAAATAAAAGGTGGGGGAAATAAACCTTAACCAGCTTGAGGGAGGACAGAAAGTGGGTCATTGTGGAGCTGCAGGGGAGTTCTGTAGCTGCTGGAGGAAACTTGCAGCTACTTGTGTTGTGAAGGGATGCAGGGAGAAGTACCTCAGCAGGGACTATATATATATATAAATCGCCTAATCTGAAAAAATAGAGACAGGAAACTTTATCACAGAATTAGTGTGTCCTGGCAGTGTGCCTGGGGTTGCCGTCGTTTGCTGTTTCCAGTTAGCGTTGCTGCAGCTCCCTGTGCCTTGTCAGCATGTTTCCCTTACCAGCTGGCTGTGCAGGGAGGCAGGCGGAGGCTGTGCAGGACAGGCGTGCAGCGCTACAAGTACAGAGCAGGAGTTTGCTGCCTTGTCCCTGTCTTACACCTGCAGGAAGAGTCGTGTTTCCAGTGTGTTAAAGTGTGTTTGTTGCCATGACTTTCTTTTCCTTTCTCTTGGATTAGTCCTCGCAGCTCTGTGTGCTTGTTCTGAGGTAAACAGAAGGATTAGTACTTTGCTGTTGTTAAATCTTTGCTGAAGTGATGGTGGGCTCACATCTTAGAAGTATTTCTTTTGTAATTGATCTGTGATTGCACGGCTGTCAAGACTGACAGTTTTCAAAATTTCAAGTTTTGAATTTAAAGTCTTTAACTGTTACTGTTTTTCAGAAGTTGTGATCCCATCTGTTTAAGGAAGAGAATATAGAATATAATGTGCTTTGTCTTGGGTGCATTGAAGGATGATCCTGCTTTCTGCTCTGGAAGCAGCTGTTATGAAAGTCTCATTGTTGCAGATGTGTGGGTCTTTGCATGTTGAATAGGAAAGCTTATCAGATTGTTTGTCACTCTCCCTCCCCCACCAAGTAATGAGATTCACACACCTGACAGTCTTGGAGAAAAATCAGTCTTCCAGAATTGTCATAGGTGTTCCTGCCCATGGTGGTGGGTGTTGAACCTACATGGTTTTTTAGGTCCATTCCAAACCAAACCATTTTATGATTCCATGCAAAGATACCTTGTTTCACTGGGGGAGAGTGTTCTGCTGATATGCTGTAGGATGTGTTAACTTGTTTCTCTTACAGCATAATAACTCAGGAAGGCAGAGTCACATTCTCTTGGCTGTGGAAACTGTCCCGGTGTGAAGGAACTTCATCTTAGGAGGGAATCCAGGGGAGTGCTTCCTTCTTATGGGTACAGGTCCACATTAAGGCTGTAAACAGGTTGAACCTGGCCATTAGATCATACTTCTGCTAGTATACAAGTACAGTGTTTGACTTAGCATTTTCACTGTAGTTACTTCAGGTTTGAGAGATGTGTGTAATATTGTTAAATTAAAAGAGGCTGTCCACGTTCAGTCAGACCTTAAATATGTATCAGTTAGAAATGGTACAATGGCTTCCTTTAGCATTCCTGTGTCAATTTTGTTCTGTGACTTCCTGCTTGGGACCAAATACTTTTTTTCCATATTTGGAACATAGACCAATTCCTCTCTTGTGTTCCCACTAAGAGGGAGACACCCCTAAAGCTAGTGTAACTTGTACTTTTATATCTGGAGATCTCAAAACCAGATTTCCTGTAAAGCAAAATTGCTTGCTATATGGAGTGTCAAAAAGAAAAGGTGATTTACATAATTTTGGTGTAAATCACTTTGAAGTATACACTGTCAGGCTCTTAACAATGTTACTTGGGGAGGACAAAGGTTAACTAAGGTAGTGCACAGAGGAGAGCAGAGCATTGCAGATCTTCCCAGTAGGTGTAAGGAGGGGAAAAACTAAATGTTTATTTAGTGGAAAGTCAATGAAGAAATTAAGAGAAAATGTTGAAGAGTGAGAAATCTAATTCTTGTTTTGAACAGACCCAAACTAATGCCTGTAAGGATTAAGGAGAACTATCTCGTGGGATGTGAGAATTGAAGCAATTTAAAAGCCATGCTGCAGAGTCAGGTTATATTGTGTACTCATAGAAGCCTCTCAGAGATGTAAATAAGATGTTAGGTGAGTATCAGACTGATTGCTAAAGCACATGACTGACAAGAGAGTAGGTGTCTCCTGGCATGTAAGGCTTTCTAGTTTGGTTTAAGGTTTTAAAAATATTGGCAAATACGCTCATAAGATTTCTTGAAACCAGTAGGGCATGGAAGTTGTATCCTCTGTCCCTCCAGGGAGTGGGGCAGTGTTGGCCCACTGGTTGTACCGTAGCCATGAGGCAAACAAGATTGATTGGTTTAAATCAAGGCTTCCCACTTGCTGATAGAAATCATGATTAAAGTTAGTGATTTAAATAATTCATTTAAGCTTTGTTTTGCATTTGATAATTTCTTAAAAGGCAGCTTTAGTCTAATCAGTTAGGCTCATCTATTACTGCTTCTTGTCGAACAGGACGATACAGTGCATCTGCATACATCCATTTATGCTCTTATGTCACAGTAAATGTTTACATTACAAAATGGTCAGTTATAATTACTGGGTGAATTTCTTTCCTCATGACTTGTACAAAACTGCATTTGAATAAAAAGGTCAAATCAAATATGCATTTTCTTATAATTATTCTATAATCACACAAATCATGCACTGAGAGAGAAAATCTGCTTGCTGGAGTGTGTTATTAAATGACTGATTCTATCAGGCTAGGGTTATCTGTACTTAGCAGAATGAACTGGTTGGTGTTGGTAATTGTCTCTTTCCAGATCTTAGAATGAGCATAACTCATCATTCCTTGTCTTGTTTTCATTTGGAGACTGTAAGAGAGAGATACCTCCCACCCAAAGAGAGATGCCTCCACCAGCTTGAGTGAACTGAACTAATTTAATAAATGAATTGAAGAAAATTATCTTTCTGCCTTTTAAAGAAAGATTTGTTTTGTGCTTCAGTGGCTTCTGACTTAATGACTTTCTCGAGTTCAGGAATCAGACTTTTTGAACATACTCCAGTAGCCATGTCCTGCTTGAATAGGGGGTGTGTGTATTTGTTAAATGGTTGTTTTAGACTTTGTCATAAATTGCCATTAACTTAGAAAATAAATTAACAAGTGTAATCTTGAAAACTGTGTGCAAAACCCATTTAAAGGAAAATGTTTGGAATTTAAGTAGTCTCATCTAGAGCTCTTAGGAAATGAGGGCAAACAGGTAGGCTTCTGTATCAGCTCTGTAGTATATCTTGGTTGCCAGGGACATACATGCAGAAATGTGCCAGCCCCCAAAGGACTCCACATGCCTTGCCAGGGATTTTTGCTGAAGGATTTCACAGTCAGGCTGTCGAATATGCACATGTAGTGGCTTTTTGCGTGCCTACCAGCAGAAACTCACGTGAAGCTTTGTGTGGGCACATGAGCTTGCACTGGAGCAGCCTTTGGGACTTGCTGTGGTGGTGCATGCCTGGACATGCAGGCACACATGCACGCTCAGAGTCCTGTGGGCAGCCCTCAGCAGCATGCGTTGGCTTGCATGAGAAGTGCCACCGAGGCAGGGCAGCTCAGCTCAGCCCAGCCAGCTGCAAGCTCCACGAGCAGAAGGAGAAGCTGTCACCTGGCCCTCAAACAACAATTTTGTGATTCCAGTCCTCTGATTGACTGCTTCCCACCTTTGGCCATTGTGCGCAGGAAAGGAATAATGCGCTGATTTCTGTGAAGGACCAGGAAGAAGTTCAAAAGATGGCTTTTGTGTTTACAGCTGGTGAGGTGGATGTTCTCAGGCATCTGCATGTCTGGACAGGAAGCCCTAGGTAAGGATATGATTTAAGCATGTGAACAGGCAAGGTTGCACTAATGCACCTTTAAGGAAGGTGTCACAACCCCTTCCTTAGCAATGGAAGAGGGAACTTCTGTTGCAAAGAGCGTTTTTAAATGAAAAATAAAAATTTAAAATATAAGATATTAAATAACTATAGATCATACAATGTAGGCTCTGTTATCAGTGTGTGTCTGAAAAGTGGGGACATGACTTTCTGGCCTGTATGGGACTGCAGAAAAGTTTTCCCTTGATCTGCAGAAAGCTCCCAAGCTGCTTTTTGTTCTTCTAGAAATCAAACAGGAGTGGAGAAAGGAGTAAGCTTTGACTGAAGAAAATATGAATTTTCTCTCTGTCAGCTGTATTTTAGGGCATTCTCTAAAGTGCTGCATTTAAGCAACAGACTGGGGGTGAAGGCTGAATTAAAAAACAAGAAGAGACTGCAGACTTTGTTCTCCCTTGTTTCAGTATCATCTCCTACTGCTACTCCCTGATACTTGCTCTGGGTGGTGCCTTTAGCAGTGTCCCAGAATCAGTGGGCCATCCACACCCTTCTTCCTTGACACAAGGATCAAAATAAGAAATGGAGCCACTTGTTGGCTTAGTCCCATTGCCTACTCCCACACACTTGTACATGTGCTGCATTTTGCAGCCCTGATCTTGGATTTGCATTTATTTCTGAGAATTAAGGTGATAGGAGTGCTCTGACAGGATAATGTTTGCTTGCTGGCTTTGTGGAGACCCCCATCAGTCTTTGCAGGATCACTGGCCTCTCCTTTGTCCATGGGTCATGTGTGATGGCTCCCTTCTTGTGGCTGGGTTGTGCCAGAGTTGGGAATAGACTGCACTTCTTGCAGCAGGATGCAAACTTGGCAAACTCAGATGGTCTGATGGTTACGTTCTTTTGCATTTTTCTGTTAGAGCCTTTGTGCAGACATTCAATGTGTTCTGGGCTGTTATTGGGGCAATAAGAAAACATTGATCTGTTAGCACCTCTAGTGTCTTTGTGCCTTGGAAGGGCTCTTTCTGTGTGGGTAAGGGTGAGGCTTCCTGGGGGCTTGGGGACAACCTGTGAGGAGAGTCGGGGCTCTGTTTTCCCCTGTGGTGGGTGTGCTGTGAGTGCAGCCATTTCACTGGCTGGGGTTTGAGCGGTGGACTCTGTCCGGCTCTGGAGTGTTTTCCAGCTGAGTATTTGTGGTGATGTCAGGCAGTGTGAGAAGGGAACATGACTTGGCAGGACAAAGTCTGCAGAAAGTTCAGCTCCACATTTGGCCAAGAGCCTCGAAGGGAATGAGATCGACACGCACATTCTGCTACACAGCCTGTCACACGCCCTCTCACATGCTCCCTTCCTGTCACACAGATCTCTTTCTCTCATTTTCAGACCTTTAACCCTTCCCTCCTAGCTTCTGCCTGGTGGGTTCGTAAAACTCAGAGAAGTCCTCCTTATTTTGTTGATACTGTACCTTGTAAAGGGTTCAGCTGCAATGATCTCCAAAGCAGAAATAGCCCATACAGGCCAGAATCCAGAAGAGTAGTCAAAAGCAGGGCAAGTTTACTTTGTAACAAAGCTCTTAATAGTCCCTTATTCTGACCTGCACCCCTCTGCCAGTCTTCACTGTGTTTCTTGGCAGCTCTTCTGATCTCCTTTATTGCTCTGCTGCAGTTTTCTAGCTGATCTAGGTTTGGATATGTACATCTACAACCCTGCCTCTCTCCTCCTGCTCTTCTAAGAACAGTATTAGCAAAACCTGACAAAATAGATCCCTAATGATGGTTGAGTGGGGAATAGACTAACAGTCAGGCTTACTCTGAAGAAGTTTAAAACTCTGTATCCCTCTGAGGTGTTCTTTATATGTGTATTTCTGTGGTACTGTAATTTCTTCCTGACCTCTCTGCTATATCTAGGGATGATCCTTCTATGAATGGGAATCGATGCTTTTCCCCTACTGCCCTGAAGGGAATCTTAATGAGTTTCCTGCCTATTTTGCAATCCAGTACTGTATTTCTGGTTTGCCTGTGAGCGGTAGTATTTGTTTTAATTGATGCTTTTGGGTGGAATGGTGCTTGGATACAAAGTGTTATATAGAGACATTATTAAAAGGCTGTTTCCCAGAAACAATCTTGTATCAGTTATGGTGATGTGCAGCATGCTGATGGAAGTACTCCTGGGGTGGGAGGAAAGGAGGAAGTCAGAAAAATGAACAAACAATTTTACTGTAAGCAGCCCTCCCCTTCTGTTCTTTCCTCTTTCACCTCTGTTCCTCATGTCCTCTAATTTCATAGCTGGTAGAGGATGGAGAAGACCAGTTTGAAAGAGAAGGTCTGGACAGGGAATAGGAGTTGAGGCTTCTAAGTTTTCTTTTTGTTTCTCTTTTTGGCTTTGCTGTGATATATCCTTTTTATGTGTCCTTTGTCATCTTGTCTTCCTGGTAAAATGCTGCAGCTGCTTCTTTTTTGCTTTTATCTGTTTTAGTAGCTCAGTGCTGTGAGTGGACTGTGCCATGTTCCTGCTCAGAGGAGTCAACAGCAGTTTGAGGTTCTGTGTTGAAGAGATGTGCTGAGACAGCCTGGGGAACTGAAGAGATTCCCCTTTTGTGATCCCAGCTGATAAAGGTGCTTGGCTAGAATATGCATGGATCATGAAATATTGTTCCCTTACTACATAGTTGAGATAAAAGAATTTTTAAGGAAACACAGGTAAAAAAAAAATCAGTATGTTGTGAGATTATTTATTTCTATTTTCTACCTGCAGAAAAAAGGCCTGCAGTGCTCTTTTCTAGACATAATCTAGTTGGTCCTCTTATTCCCTATGGACTAGGTTTAGCCCTTTTCCCTGTCATCTCCACTACCAGGATGTTATTTTAGCTTCTCTCTTTTTTTTTTTTCTTTCCCTTTTTTTTAAAAGTTCTGATCTCTTGCTTCAGGTTGGAAATAGCATTGGAATGACTTCTCAAATCTGCTGTGAGTCAGACTCCTGTTTCCCTGAAGCAGGGCTATAACATCTGTGGGCCTAAGGGTCATAAAGGAGGAATGTAGGATCCATGGTGGAGTTTTTGCTCTGTAATGTGGTGCTCCCAAGAAAGTCCACAATTATTGAAGAGAGAGGCTTCTCTAATTCCCTCCACTCCCTTCCAACTTCTATGCAGGCCCCATTTGAGAAAACCCAGCTTTTTAGACCTAGTTGGTCATTGTCATTAGTTCTGATCTCGGTGACACTGAGTATTACTTCTTGCCTCTTTTAAACTCTGTTCTCTGGGAAGACAAAGGAAACTCTGGGTTGTAAAACTGTTGCTTCAAAGAATGCCTGACTGTTATGTTTTGCATAGCTATGTATAATTGTGCAGAACAAGACATTGATGGCTGAGTAAATATAGAGAAGGCATCCAGAAAGAAACTGAGTCTGTGGTCCTGTTTTCCGTGATGTCATGCAGTGGCATTTATAAAGAAACCGAGGTGGTGGGGTCAGATTGCATTTTTGGCTTTCAAGTAGGATGTGATGAGCTGTCACTGCACGAAGGGTGTGTAAGAGCTGGTCAGCAGCAGGAATAATGAGCTGCAGACATCTCAGCTTTAATTTTCCAAACTGAAGGAGGATTTTGTTAGCAGATTATTTTATAGTAGGAAGTTTTGTTGGTTTCTTGAATGCTTTTTACATGTGGTTTTATTCTTTTTTTTTTTTTTTTGTTGGTGTGTGTATCTGGTGCTGTGGTTAGAAATGTGAAGGAATGACACTATTAGCCAATACAGGGGCCCTAGAAAGAAAAACAGATATGCAAACCAAAACCACTTTTGCATAAATACATTTAGATGTGCAAGAGGAAAAAAGACTTACTGCTAGAACAGCTAAATTTGCTTGGAGAAATTGAGTGCTAGTGGCAAAAGAACGTTGTTGCCAATTTAAAGTGAGTTTCCATAGGGAAAAAATGTTGTTATAGTTGATGCTGACACATTCTGTGGACAAGGCCCCAGGCTGGATTCCCTCCCTTCCCAAGAAGTGGCACAGAGCTGCCCTTTGCTTTTCTGATAGCAGGAGGGGGCAGCTGCTCTGCTTTGAGTGTTTCATCTTCCTGGGAGGAGCACAGATGGGATTTTTCCTGTAGGAAGCCCCTATCAAAGACTCAGTCATGCTTCCTGTCTTCTGAAGGTCGGTGCTGATAGTGGTGTTGAGCTGTCAGTGAGCTGGAGTCATGGCCAGACATGGGGGGATTATTGCAGTTCATCTACAAACAGCAAGTTCTGCTCACTTTCTTCCTTGTGGGTGCTGCAGAAATTGGGGTCTCTCTAAAGTGTCTGTGCTCTGTCTCCTCCCCATATGGGACACTGGCTTCACAGCTCACCTGGCCAGACAGAACTGAGGAGGGATGACTTGTCATTTTACGGGATGGCTTGGAGGGGAGGGGAAAATGGAGAGATGCTGCTACTGTCCCATCTTCCTTGCTGTAAACCTGTGCATGCCCTGATTTTAGCCATTCCTGAGGTGGCTATACTATAGGTTAGCCAGAAGCTTGAAAGCTGAGGTGACAGTAGAAAGCCTAGAAGGGGCTAGAGATTTTTTTACCCAGATCAGGCTTGTGTTGTTTCCCAGAGTTCAAAGGAACTTGTGTCAATGGCCTTTTAAAGGAATTCCATGGCAGCAAGGTGGCTATATCACTCCTGATATCACTTGTTATTCATTTCCAGTTCATTAACCAGGGAAAAGTCTTCTTACCATAATCCCTCCCTCCCTCTCCCTGCTTCCCTTCCCTCTCTCTCTTCTCTTCCCTCTTCTCCCTCTTCCCCTATCCACTTGCCTGCCTCTTTCTGTCTCCCGTTTCAGAGGGACTAATACTTCCTTGCAAACAGGAAGAGAGGCAAGAGCAGCCCTGTGTGCTGTGTGAATGAACTCCAGTAACCTCATCTCCTTTCTCCTCCGCTCAGTTGCAGAACCAAGGACATCTGGCAGTTGGGAGAGAGGGAGGGAGGGAGGAAAAATAAAGGCACAGCCCAGTTCAGGATCTTACCCACCCTGAAAGTAGTCACATGTATTCTCTCTTTTCCTCTTGCTCCTTGTGTTGACATGGCTCTCTTTGATCAGGTAGAAATCAGGAGTTGAAGGGAAGGGCAAACCCAAAACCTCAGCCTTTGCCAGGCAAGGTATAATGAGAGGCAGGTGAGAGAGCAGGGAGCACCTGCTGCTGGATGAGGCATGTGAGCAGGAGAGCTGGCTTGCAAAACAGTTGCTGTTAGGGGTGAGCTTTGCAGAGCCTGTAGTTTCCTGGGTGGGACTGGAAGTCAGCACATTCTGTCATCAACTGATTTAAAATTTGGGAAGCCATATTTCCAAAATGAGGGAGTCCACAGCTTCTGCAGGAAAGAAACAAATCTTGTACTCTGCAGATCACGGACAAGGAGCAAGTTTGGTTGTTTGGATTTTTTATGTGGAGCAAAGAAGAAGTACTTTGGGCTTATTCTGCCCTGATTTATTGCATTATGTTTGGTCATACAGTTGTGCCTTAAGATTCTAATTCAGTTTGTTAACCCATTTAATCACTTGTTTCAGCCCTATGTTCCTTCTTGCCTGATGTAGGGTGAAACTGTCTTGGAACATCTGTTGCTACCATTGTTTGTTTATAATAGACTCTTCACCCACAGAATAACAAAGTCATATTAAGTTCAGATTCAGAAATGTCCATAGAACTCTTTGCATTTTGGTTGTAATTATAAGGTCTAATTCTGGAAGGAAAGTTAGGAAGACTTCCAGTCTCCCAGAACTCAGCATTAGGGTGTTTCTCTATAATAGCCAGACCTTTCCCTTCTCAGTGTTCTTTAAGGCACACACTGTCTTTCAGAGTAACGCCTTTCAGGAAACCACTGTTACACCTTTCTTCCCAGTATTCTTTCAACCAAGTGACATGCATTTGTTTATTTTAATCTTTTCAGTTGTTAGTCACTTCTGCTGTTGTTCTCTCACAAGTGTGGTTTCTGTACCTGACCTGGGTAGTAGACAGTGTGCCTTGTGTTGAGACCAAACTAAATGCAGTGAGAGCTGAATGCTGTAGTGAGCCCACTTCAAAGGAAGAGACAAATGCCTGGGCAAAGGCCATGCCAGGAATCAGCAAAGTTATGGGTAATAAAGGAGTTGGTCAGCAGCAGGAGTAAAAAGTAAACGAAAGTAAAGTGGAGCGCAGGGGGAGTCAGGCTCTGAAACTGAGCTAGGGAGGGAGAGGTGGCAATAAGACCCTAACCTTGAGGGCAAAAGACTGGAATGCTGCTGCGAAGCTGGGAGTGACTTGTAGGACTCTTCTGAATAATTGTCAATGGTGGCAACAACTTAAAAGGCTCACAGAGCAGTGCTACAATCTTGGACAGCTGCTCATGGTCAGCTGAAGCTTAGCTGGACAGCAAAGGAAAGCCATCAGGAGGCTGTAGCTTTTCTTTATCAGCTTGGGACTGATGGTGACTTGCAAACTCCTTCCAGTTTGTGGTTGCCTTTGTGCTTCTGGGAGACCAGAATGGATAATGCGATTTCAAACTGAGTCCCTGCAGTTCTCTGAAAGGGGGGTTTACAGAAGGAGCACTGAGCTAGTCTGTTCTCTGAGAGTTTCAGAACTGTTTTTTCCATTCTTTATAAACATACTGTTCAAAATCATTCTTTACAGTATCCTGTTGCACTACTTTTCACACTTCACATTTTCGTGGTTTGTCTCCCCCATTGTCAACCTGAAGGTTATTATTTTTCCATATGAGTTTTGACAGTTTGCATATGTAACATTACTTCATTTTCTAAGCAACAGATTCATTTTCTGTCTTGAAAGGTACAAGGTGTCTTTTTCAATGTTTTCCTAACTGAAACCTGTTAAAGTTATGCTTTTGCCTCACTCATAGAAATCTGTTTCAAACATGTCTTGAGAAATGTGATGATGTAGAGGGAAGGAAGATGAATGAGCCAACATGAGCTGGGAATAGTCTTTGTTTCTCTGAAACAGCTACAAGGTAGTACCAAGATCCTAGGGAAGATTTGTGAAAATACTCTGGCTGCTACACCAGACAGAGTATAAGAAGAGCATTAGATCACAAAATATGGTTACTCTGTATGAAAGGATCAAAACAGCGGTGCTTCTCAAGGGGCTTAGTTCTCTGTTGGTGCTGTAGAGTCCTGTGAAATCTCAGTCTAACTGGTGAAGCTGTTTTCTCGGCAATTTAGATCTGCAGCCAGGATTTGATATCCAAGGTAACATCATCACTGTGTGAGTTGTGCATTTAGGTTTTGGCAGAGGTCATTATGTGCTGCCCTGGGCGCAGCTTTCAGAGATAAATGGTAGCAGCCAATGTGAATCTGTACTGCATGTCAGAGCACATTTAGAAGCCAAAATGCCAAATTATATTCCTGCTTTAGTTACCTCTGAAAGATAGCCCTTCTGTCAGCTGCATTTGTTCACCAACAGCCTGTTCGGCTGACGCACAAGGCACAGTCCTGTTGACACACAGTGAGCACAGTTGTTTTAACATATGGATACAAATGTAAGGTCTCCCCTGCTGATGCTGACATGCTGCAGAGTGCATGCTTGTGATTCATTACAGAACTGAAACATATTTATATATTTTTGCCTTGGCAAAAGCTGTAGGATATTGTAATTTACAGGGCCAGGACTGTGATGAGTAAATCCTGTTTTGAAGGATCACAGAGACTTGAACAAACTTCCTAAAAAACTACTCTTTCCTCTGAACTTCCATTATTTGGAGGTAAAGGGCTTGTTGTACTGTTCCTCTAATTATTCATTTGTTACACAGTACAGTTTGTTCAGAGATGTGGTTGCATCTGGTCTGGTTCCTGATCCTTAAACTCCTCACAGAAAGCGCCAAACTAGGAATACCAGGGTCACAGTAACTGCATTGGCTCATTTGGTTTCTTTATGTGCTGTGCTGCCCAATGGTATCTTCTTTACTTGTCCGTAATGAATACGGGACAGTAGTTTGGTATATTCTATAGCTTAGTCTGTTGATGACAGGTCAGATCAAAGTCTTCCAGAGGAATGTGTGAGTGCTTCAGCTGGTTTAGAAGAGGACTCAACTGAGTGAATGGGATGAGATCCTTGCTGGATGAAGTGATGAATTTAGCTGGCAAGAGCCAGAGCTGCCATCTTTAGTCTCTGAAAAAAACAGTACTTTGTTGTAAGAGTGCTGACCTGGAGATCATCAGTATCTGAGTTGTTCTGTTTTCTCAGAAAAGAAGGGGAGATGGAAGAAATGGAGGGGGGGTGAAGCTGATGGCAACACATTTCAGAAGTGTTTACTGTCGTATTTGAGACATGGGTGGCAAGGGCTGGCAGAAATTTGTTTCCCCTCAGCCTTTCATTTCTACACGTTTCCTCACTGGAGTATGTCTGCTCATCAGGTTACTCTGTTCAAGATGCTGCGTTAGAGAGAAGTGATTGCTTCATCTTTTGTCACATGGGCAGTCCTGGTTTCTAAAACTGAAGGAGTTGAGACAGACAGTGGGAGGCAGCACAGCAGACTGTGGCAAGAAGACAGTGTTCCCTCTTGCAGTTACAGCTTGCATCACCTTTCTGCAGTTTTAGTTGAAGTGGTGGTGCAAATTGGAAGGTGTGAATCTCTAATAACATGATTATTAGTACAAAACTCGACAAGATTTTTAGTTATTTTAAAACAATCCTCATGCATTTCTGTGAAAACTAAATCTCAGGCCTAGTCATACAGCCTCTCATTTGTGTGCATGTGAGGAAAATGCTCATTAGGCTTCTTTACCTAGCACCAGAATGCTGCTGTTCGTGGTTAGGTCAGTTTTCCACAGCCTGCAACTATTATTGCACCTACAAAAGAAAAAATGCTCTGTCTTAGGAGCAGAGAAGACAAGTAACCTTTTCTATCTGGCCCATTCTGGTTTTGGAAGGTTGGAGGCTGGTGCACAAAGCAGGAACACATTGGGTAGTTCTACAGCACAGATAGTGACTTCTCTGTTGCTGTGTCCTGGATGTGCACATGGATTTATATATTCCCCTCCCTCGTGGTAGCTTGCAGTCTCTCAGACACTCCTCTTTGGGCTCCAGATGTCTTGCTGACAGCAAGTTTCACTCTTGCAATGTCAGTCATTGCAATTTTGAAATCCCATCAGACTGTACCCTCCTCTTTTGTTTCCTGGAGTAAGTTTCAGTTGTGGTGGGGATGCACTAAGAATGGGTCACTGAACTGAAGGCTTGGGCCTCAGCACTGTCACTCAGTCCTTCAGCTGAGAGATCAAACCCTTCTTTTGAAAAATTGCTGCAGTAGTGCTGCTGGTGATTCATTCTGCACAATAATTAGTCTTTGAGTGAGTCTTTTGCGTGGTTTGAAGGAATGTGGAGATGTAGAGGCTTATGCTTAGCTTTCTTGTTTCATGCCCAAACATGTCCAGAGACATCTGTATCAGCATTAGTGAGGAGCTTACACCGGACTAGGAATACAAGTTGTGTTTGGATTTGTTACAGTGAAGTTCCCGTCTCCATCTGATGCTCTATGGTGCTTCCACAAGGTTTTCAGATTCTGCAGTATTTCCTGGGGAGACTTTAAAAAAAAAAAAAAAAAGTTGATTGTGGTAACCACATTGTTCTTTTGAGGACCATGAGTTTCTTTGAATTGGTTGCAAATCACATCAGTTAGGTTGTAGTCTCCCATAGTAGGACTTCTTTCAGTCTGTAGCTTTAAGTTCTGTAGCTGTCACTGCCTTTATCCCAGATAGTCTGTTTCTCCAGCTCCCTCAGGGAAGGGAGCTCTGAATTCCTGATGCAGTCTGAGGCTGTGTTTACAAAGGTCAATTAATGTGCCCTGTGGGTTTTAACACCTGCATCCACAGTGTAATTGGAGATGACAGGAGCTCAGCAGGCCTGACAGTGAGTACTTGCTTTTGTACTTGAGGCCTGTTTCAGAGTTCTGGGAGGGGGTTCATTTGTGGAAGCATTGCTTTCATCTTTGTTTTTGGCATTCTGAGTAAAGCTGTGTGGTCTGGTCCAAATATCCAGGAGGAAAGAAGGGACCTGGGACAGTGGTTCACTGCCTTTCCATGGTCAGCCCTACAGTGTGTGAGGCATGCCCCTGCTTGCCTGATGCTCTTCTATCTGGGCTGCTTCAGAGCTTTCTGTCACCCCCTGTCTTCAGGGACTGATAGGCTTCCAGTCCTGAACTCAGTCACTCAAACTGGTACAGGCCTTTCACGCAGTTGCTTTTTAAATCAGTTAATCTCTTTAGCTTGCATTGGTAAATCACTGAGTTAAGATCAACTGATGTTCAATCAGATTAGGGGTGTTTACATTAGCAATTTGCATCAGTTTCACTGAATCTGTGTGATCAAACCAGTAGAGTCTTTTTCTGTGCAGGTGGGGCTTTTTGGAAAAAGTGGTTGGATTTGCTTTCCAGTTTCAGGTTCTGTAGTGGAGTCAGGACTGTATAATGAAGATTCTTTCCAGTATAGGTTCCAAAAAAGGGTGTCCTCAGAAGGTTGGTGGTGAATCCATTTCCTGAGAATGGCATCATTGCCATTTCCCATAGGTAGGATGCTGGCTTTCAGTTTCTTACTGTAGGTGAGGGGAGGATTTTTCATCCTTATCTTTGATGCATTGTCAGCCTTTGTCACACTCCTTGGCTACTGGTAGTAAGAGGAAAATTGGGTGTTTTGTAATCTGCTAAGTAACTGTGTGAAAAATCTCTTTTTCAATTTTCTATATGCTCTGCAATGCACGCACCGAAATTCAGGATAGCTGGCAGCTCTGAGCTATTTGTTACTGGAAGCTTTAACAAAGGCCACTGGTTATAATGCCAGGAATTTCCCTTTTACACACTTGGAGAGATCAGGGATGAAGTGCACTGGTGGTGCTAGCAGTAATGAAGATTTGTCCTGCTTTGATAGATCTGTTGGCAATGAAAGAATAGTTTTGCACCTGGATACGCTAGTCTTTTACCTTTTACCACAGTTTGTTAAAATATTGTGTTTCAAGAGTATAAACATTGATAAAACAAAGGTCATTATGGAAACGAAATCTTGAAACTTGCTTGTGATACAATTTGTAATAGATTTTGGAAGTTAATAGTCTCAATAATTGAACTTTTGCCTCTTTTTCATCTGTTTGTTTTTTCCACAGGTACTTCCTGACTTTCAGTAGCAGAGAGAAGCTAAGGACTTTGAAGATAGACGCCTGTGGCCCCTTGCTTGGCAGAAACAATGCTGCAGCGATGAGATTATAGCAAGCCCTTCCTGTGTGGCCTCCATGGGTCCCACTCAACTCAGCACACAGGATCATGGGAAGAGGGTGGCAAGTGTATTTGAGATGGAGGAGGAGGGGCTTCCGCTCTTCCCTGGCTCAGAGAACCCCCCTGAGCATGCTGGTATGCAAAAATTCTTACTAAATCCATGCAAGATAAAGGCAATCCATTCTTTCAGTTGCAAGCAGAATTGATACTTGGCAAAATTTTAGGATAAGTTCTACTGTGCTTGAGGCACTCAGAGATAATGTCTAAGAATAGAGTCAGTTATTGATAGCTGAAGACTGGGTTTATCTAAGTGATAAATGTGTTGGATATTTTGCTTATTTGACCTTCTAGAGGCTAGGTCCATGGCAGTAAGATAAATTAATTCTTTTTAGCCTTATCAAAAGCTGCCGAACAATAAAGCTTTACTGCAAATGACAATGCAACAAGGGTAATTGGTGCAAAGAAATGTTAGGGTTTTGCAGATTCATATAATGGGAAGACAGCAGGATTTTCTCTATTTCTTAACTGAGGATGAAGAGTATCAGACATGGAACTGAGATTTTAGTTAAAGCTGCTGCTTATGGCCACAATCCTAGACTTTCAAACTGTAAGAAGACAGTATAACATCCCTGGACAGGTAACAGGTAAAAAAGGAAAGCACAAGTGCATAGGGTCATCATCTTAATGAAAAGATGACAAATCTATGTATTTGCTCTGCAGTGAGGCAATGGGCAATCTTGATATAAAACGAGAGATAATCTGCATGTTGAATGAGGACTCTTCAGTAGAGTAGACACAAAGAGAGTAGTTGAAAGGTGCTATGAGATTACCCAGTAAAAGTCCTTAAAATGGATTTGAGGACCTGAAAAGAAAGTAATTGGTAGATTGTTTTCTTATGAAAATGTAAGGAAAAAAGCTACAAAATATGGAAAACATCTATTAGATAGGCTATCTACCGAGGAAGGAGGACCCTAATGAGAGCTAAAGCTTCAGAGGCAGCATTCATGCTTTCTTGATACATCTTAGATTATTTCTGTTTTATCTTTGACTACAGAAAATAACAATAATAATCTGTATAACTAAAATGCTTCATGTTCAGAGATGGAAAGTAATTTGCATAGATCAAAGAATAAGCCTATCTGTCTCAATAAAGCAGTCATATGAAAGGTAATAAGATATTTATGTAATGTCTTAAAGACAGCTAAGAAATCCAAAAGATGGACAGATTTATCTGTGGAAGTCGTTGAATTACTCTGCAGTTCCTCAGAAGCATACGAACATCACTTGAGGCTTCAGCAAAGTTGTTATACCAGTTAGTCTGCCATTACATGTGTTTATACTAAGTAATATGAAATAACTGTAGGCATTGCATAATTTTTACTTGGTAGTATATTGTGTGAAGAGAAATACAGTTGAACAAGAGAGGAGAATATCAGAAATTTAACCTTTCTGATGACATTTTCTTGCTGTCCAATCTGCAATGAGAAGTACAGGCCAAAATGACTGACCTCCAGGCCTCTGTAAAGTCAGTGGGATTGAAAATCAACACCAAGATACTTACGGCTTAAAACTTGTATTGAGGAACACCAATAATAATTTCTGAGACTGACCTAAAACTGGTTACCATTTCAGGAACTTGAGCAGAATAGTAAATGTAAACACAACTAAGGACAGAAGTATTAGAACAGTAAGTACAAAAATGAGACATGTAACTGTAATCCTGATGCTGATCAAGAAATGCAGTAGCCTTGTCCTTCAAACTAAGCATTATGTCCAGTGTAAAGGCTTTCCAGGCATATCTAAACATAATCTGGAGACTTATCAAGACATGCTGCTTGTAATCTTTATAACAGCTGCCATAGAAGAATCTATAATATCTGACATACAGAAAAATATCTGCACTGTGAGCTGTGTAGAATGTCAGATGTCAACACAGCTAGAATTAAATGGATGGAAAAGAGAGAGGGCTAATGGGGAGGGAATGCACATATAATATAGGCAAGCATTTGACTGGAATACTTAAGGTAAGATGTGTTGGAGCAGACCAAAGATGTTTCTGGAATGCAGAGCCACTGGTAAGATTAAAATCTGTAAGAATGATGTAGGAAGAATTGGGAGCTGCTGCACAAGGCCTTGTGAAATGTGAAGCAGTAGCGAAGGCCCCGTGTTTGAGATACAATAACAAGCTTTAGTAAACGAACTGTCACTATGAGAATGTTTCAGTTTTAGGAGTGGGGAGCGCTCTTCTTGAGAGGAAGGGATGGCTTCAGGATTCCAAGGCTCACAGAGCTTGTGAAGTGTAGTGCTTGTCTGCTTATTGCCCCTAACTCCACAAACTGCTGTCTTCTGTAATTTCCCCAAGTGTTCCAGTTACAGGGAACAGTCTTCTCAGTCTGGATTTTGTAGGGTCACAGTTTCAGCACTGCCTTTCTGTCACTATTGAATTGAGGAAACATTTTTCCTTATTCTTGTGCACGCGTATGGCAGAGAATAGAACTAAGAGAACTGGAGGTGAGTTCTGAAGAAATTTACTTTCTTCGCAATCATAGATTTCAGCTCAACTTTTTTGTAGGTCTTTCTCACATTGGTAACTTAACTGTAATTGGCCTGTGCATGTTTTGGCTCTTTCACTCTGTTTTGCATGGGAACAAGGGTGAAGCTGTATTTATTTATATAGTTGAGGTGAAACCTTGTGGATTACATCAGTAAGTTTGTTGCAGAAGACTCACTTGCCCAGAAGGGGTGTGTGTGAAAAGGGAGACTTGATTTTTTTCATCCATATGCTTGGGAGATAGTGGATCTGAGTGAGGATGTTGGTTGTCAGGAATGGGGCAGTCAGCTGCAAACACCACACTTCCTTCATGTCTGTGGGTTTTCTTTCCTTTTGTTTTTTTCCTTGCTACTGTTCGTCTCGGTAGAAAATCCCCCCTTGAAGCGGAAGAAGGGCCCAGCCCCAAAGATGCTGGGAAATGAAGTGTGCAGCGTGTGCGGGGACAAGGCCTCCGGCTTCCACTACAACGTGCTGAGCTGCGAAGGCTGCAAGGGCTTCTTCCGCCGCAGTGTCATCAAGGGCGCGCAGTACGTGTGCAAGAACGGCGGCAAGTGCGAGATGGACATGTACATGCGCCGCAAGTGCCAGGAGTGCCGGCTGCGCAAGTGCCAGGAGGCCGGCATGCGGGAGCAGTGTGAGTGCAGGCTCCGGGGATTGGGATGGGACAGGAGGGCTCTGGGGATGATGGCTGTAAGATGGGGGCAGTGCGAGTGCCTGGGGAGGGGGCATGTGGAAGCCGTGCAGGCTGTGTGTTGGAATGTGTGTGGGAAGTCACTAAGAGCTCAGCAGGGATCATGTGGGGAGGTGAGGCTTTTAGTGGAACACCACTGGTGTGCTGAGAGCCCCAGCCCTGCTTTATTCCTTGTAAGAACTTGTGGAATATGCCAGCAGAGGAAAAAATCACGTGTTCATCAGGATGCTGTAAAGTGTGTCAGTAACGTCAGACTTGTGATCAGGGCTGTAAGATTGGTCACCATGCTCCTTGAACAACAGGCACTTTTCTTTGCTTCCTACTGTGAGCTTGCAAAAGAGGTCAAGGGCAGCACCACAGTACTGCAGCTGTGTTTGTGCATGGGCTGATCTCATTGCTCCCTTTAGTGATCTCTGCTATTTTTCTCACGCGAGCCATGAGGCTGCTGTTTCTGAATATTCACCAGTATTTCTGCTTGCATATGAAGAACAGCCCTCCTTGGCCAAGGCATCCAGGTTTCATCCCTTTGCTTGTCAAGGCTGACTGAATGAATGCTCAATTAATGTTAAATCTGTGTGAAGTCTTCTTTTCTGACATCCAGCCCCCAGAACAGTTAGGAACAGTGGGTATTTCAGAAACATCTTGTAACATAATTCTGCAGAAGTTAAGTCCTAGTGAGCTAGGAGACATGCTGTTCAGTTTTTCAGCAATGAAGCACAGCACATCAAAATCTTTGTCTCACTGGTTTGTATCACCATTAAGTGTGCTGTCTTTACCCATTTGCCCCATTCCCAAGGGCTGCAAAGCAGGTGTATTTGAAAAGCAATGCAGTAAGACCACTTGTTCACTTTGCTTCTCTTTTGTTGCAGGTAGATACAGACAGCCTCAGTATGTTTCTGCATTTAGTCATTGTTTTGTGTTGAAGACAGCTGATGAAAATTAGGTCAAAAGGAATCTTGGTGTTATTATCAAGAACTTGGCAACTCTTGTTGACTCTGTAATCCCCACTGCAAATTTGCCTTGTTAGTTTTGACAGAAACTGAGGGCTTTTTCCTCCAGCTGTTTCACTTGGAAGGTCATTCCAGAACTTCCCTCCTAGTAATTGCTGGAAACATTCTTCTAATTCCCAGACTGAAGTGATTCATGGCCAGTTTATTGTTCTTAAGCCAGTGTAAACCATGAGGTTAAATAATTCCTTCCTGGCAAACCAAGTAAGTTAGGTTGCTTTGAATTTAGCATGGTGCAGGAGCTTGCACATAGGCAGTTTTCAAGATTCATTAATAGTCAAGTAACATGTAACCAGATAAAAATTTTTTTGTGCATCTGAGTCCCAAGATGAGGGACTGTAATCACTTGGATCAATTACTTTCCTCCTTAAACTGACACTTTAAGTAGCATTCTCTAATCTTACACATCCCCCTTATTTTGCTAATTGTGTGGATTGCCTTTGATGTTAGAATTGTAAATTTTGTGCATGGTGTGTGTACCTCTGTACACACCTTCCCTGTTGGAAGTTGGGGGGTAAAGGTTAACTCTCAGCTTGACTGTGTTATGTTCCTTGTCTATCCTTCCAATCCCAAGAATGCTGTCATACAGTAGCTTTCCAGTTCTTGTCTTTGTTTAACATGATTCTGTTAAGGAGTGCAGTTATATACTTGTTCAGTTTTAGGGCCTGCTTTTCTGTGTAGCAGCTGTAGAATCATAAAACCATCAAAGTTGGAAGAGATCTTTTAAGGTCATCAAGTCCAAGTGTCTACAGCAGTACCACAGTAACCCTTAAACCACTAAACCATATCAACCAGAACAGATCCAGATGCCCCTTAAACACCTCCAAGGATGGTGACTTCATCACCTCAGCAGGAAACTTGTTCCAATGCATGCCCTAACAAGGAGAATATTTTTAATGCCTAATCTGAATCTCCCCTGTCTCAGTTTAAGGCCATTTCTTCTTGTCCTCTCACTGTGGGCATGGTAGAAGATACTAACCCCCACCTCATTACAACCTCCTCTGTTTTCTATGTTATCTGTGCATAAAAAAATGGCCAAAGAATCTTTCAGCACTTTTTAAAGTCTTGTTTGTAAAGTCAAGCTTTGTTTATTTATCTTTGTTCCTGAAAATACAGAGGGTTTTTTTTTCCAGTCAGTTCCTTTTCTGCTTCCTGTCCCTCCAGAGTGTCAATCACAGCACCCAGCCTGGTGCAGTCAGCAGCCTGGCTGAGGGTGTGCTCAGTCCCACTGTCCATGTCACCAAAGGTGTTCAACAGCGCTGGTCCCAGTACCAACCCCTGGGGAACACCACTCATCAATGGTCTCCACCTGGACAGTGAGCCATGGGCCACAACTCTCTGAGTGTGACCATCCAACCAATCTTTGATCCTCCAAGTGATCTATCTGTCAAATACACGCTATTCCAATTCAGAGACAAAAATGCATTGCTCCTGAGCTTGGAGGAGGCGATCCTTGAATATTAACCAGCTTTCTTGAGCCCCTCTTCCCTCCAGCATTTTATCTGATAGTACTTTACTAAGCAGATCCCTGAAGAGGCCAGAGTCTGCTCTCCTGAAGTCCAGGCTAGTGAACTTGCTGTGCACCCTCTCTCTGTGATGCCAATATGATCACAGCCCTGCAGAAGTGTGCCTGTCTCTAACTCCTCTTGTTTATTCCCTGTGCTATGTGCATTTGCATAGAGGCATTTAAGTTGGGCTCCTGATGAACCTGACTTACTGGACAGAGTGGCAGTAATTCCACTGTGCTGCTCTTCAGGTGCTCTCCTGCTGACCTGCATACCCTCTCCAGGCTCTGGGCATCTCTTGCTGGCCCTGGCATCAAACTGGATTGGGAGAGGAGAGGGATGGATTGAGGTTCTTGTCCCTAGGCAACTTTAGTTTAAATCCGTCTTCACTGCTTGGCAAGCCTGTGAGGAAAGAAGTGCTTCCCTTTCTCTGACAGAGGGATCCCGTCAGCCCTCAGTAGAGCAAATGCTCTACTGTTGTAGAGTTGTTCTGTTCCTTACAGTGTTACATCCAAATAATATCTCCCCTTTGGCTTAACAACGGAGGGAGACTTGTAACCCTATTCCTGAAGGACCTGCAGTTGGTCCTCAGTACATTTGATGCAAAGCTATTCTTCCATTATTCATCTTGGCGTATGTTACTGCTCTAGAGTTTGCTACAGATGGCCTGTATAGCAAATTATCCTTTTAAACTCCATCCGGGACTGAGTCTGACCTTTGAAGAGGGTGAAATGACACAAGCTGTTAAATTAACAATATTAGAAAAAGACATAACAGTAGGATAATATAAAATACAGCAGACACACTATGGCATATGAAGGGAGCACCTGTTGTAGCATGACATTTTAGGGAATTGCTTTATGGGCAAAGTCACTGTTGTATTTCTGAGATCCGCAAGGCATCATGAGGGGAGCTTCTGCCTTTTGTGGACACTTTACATGACAGTATGATTAGAAGAAAGGCAATGGAATAACTTAAAGTAGGGAATAGAGGGAGAAACAAATAAGTATCACTGCTGGCTGTGTTGGGTACATTCTGCTATGCCCGGGACAGGCAGCTGTGATCTCTGCCTCTCCATCCACAGCACATTACCCTGTGTTTAGTGTGGTTTCCATTGTGTTCCTATGATTGATTGCGGGCTATTCCTGCTTCAGATGTTCTGTCTGAAGAACAGATCCGACTGAAGAAACTGAAGAAGCAGGAAGATGATCAGGCTCGGACAGTTGTGGTGCGTCCAAACCCTCCAAATCCGCCAAGCCCTTCGCACAAACTGACGCCGGAACAGCTGAGCATGATCAAAAAGCTCGTGGCCGCTCAGCAGCAGTGCAACCAGCGCTCCTTCACAGACAGGCTCAAAGTGACGGTAAAAACTCTACCAGTGTACCCAAAATAAGAAAAAGCAAAGGCTGGGGAGTTGTGTTTTAGGTAAAATATTTGGGAGAACAGAGTTATTTCAGACATTTCATCTGTGAGATAAAGCTCTGTAAAGAATAGCAAAGATGATATTTTGAAGATGTCATCTTCTTTCCTTGTTCTCTTCATCTTATCTTTCCTCTTTGGTTCCATCTTTCACAAATATATGCTGTCTCTTCCTGTTCCCACAGCCATGGCCGCAGATTCCTGATCCAAATAACCGTGAAGCAAGGCAGCAGCGTTTTGCTCACTTTACAGAACTTGCAATTATCTCTGTGCAAGAGATTGTGGATTTTGCCAAGCAATTACCTGGCTTCCTGGAGCTCACCAGGGAAGATCAGATCGCTTTACTGAAGACATCTACCATAGAGGTGAGGGTTTGACTCCACCAAAGTACACAGTAGCAGAGATGAAAGCATTTGGAGTTACTCACCTAGAGAAACAGTTCTATCCCTTTTTTGAGGACGGCAGACTGAACGACCTCAGCTATGGGACCATTACTGCAGTGCGAGGTTATATTGGCAAGATGCCTGGTTACATACAGCAGTGCCTGGTTATACAGGAAGAGAATGAGGCAAGTGCCTTGGTAGTGGTAGGCAAGAATTTCCCATTCCCCAGAAGCAGACACCACAAAGGAGGGCAGCAGACTTTATCTTGGAATTTTTAGGCACTCTGAGAGAAACTGGAGTGGTGTTGTTTGGTTTTGTTTTTATTTAAAGATGCTTCAACAGTCAGCAAATTACTGATGTTGTAACATTTCTTTCTGCTTTCAAATCAAGTATATCTATTTCTGTCTTCAGGTGATGTTGTTGGAGACATCTCGGCGCTACAATCCAGAGATTGAGAGCATCACCTTTCTTAAGGACCTGAGCTATAACAGGGATGACTTCGCCAAAGCAGGTGGTGCATTAGACAGGTGTTTCTTTCTCCCCAGTGTCTTGTGTTCTTACATATTTTCCTTTTTAATGTGGGCAACTGGTAGTAGTTTGTGGGATCAGGTGAGAGGTTTAGAACAGAACCAAACCAATAGCGCCACAAACCACTTTTTTTTTTTTGCTTTTAACATATGGTACTGGCTCAGTTCAGGTCTTTTTCTAGGTGTCAATTTGCTTGGGAAAATCTGGACTCTTAAAGCATGAAAATATTGCTGCAAGTGTCCACCTAGGACTAGCAGTGGGTGTGAAATTTCTTGCTTGTAGGGATGTGACGTAGTGGTAGAGCTGTGTCAGACCATACCAGTTCAAACCAGAGTCTTCTCTCCTTCCCAAATGTATCACTTGCTAATCCAGATGGATGCTTGGAGTGATGTCATTCCTGTGATTACCTTTCAGTTGGTATGAAGTCTGTACTGTGCACTGAGGATCCCCGCAGACTGCTGTAGACATTTTGTCATCCTAATACATGGTAGCCTGTGGTGCTGTGATCTCTGAAGTCTCATTTTTCCAGGAGCTATGAGTGTGTAATTTCACACGAAGTAACAAGAAATGTGTATCTTCATAATTTCTAAAAACAAGACTGCAGCTGTGCTTCAGATGATTTTTTTAAAATTTTATTACTTGAGTAGCTATTTAACCATTTATACTTGAGATGGCTTTTATATATAGATTTTCTTTTTGACACTTCTCCTGGTAGCTTTTTCTTCAGGTTATTAGAAAGGCAAAAAGCATGGAAGCCAGAAAGAATCCCTCCATTTTGTTTCTCCTTCTCTGCAGTTGTAATGCAGGAAATTAGAAACTTGGATGCTGTTTTGGAGGAAAGGCCTGAAGTTTTCAGCATGATTACAAAGAGACCTGATTTGACAGTGGTCTCTGTTATGGCAATAAATATCAGTGGATTCTGTCTGACTGCATTGATCAAATGAAGTGATTGGAAGCCTAGGTCAGGCTCTGCCTCAGGTCTCCTAGTTTTTGAGTTGAAGAAAATGGCATAGTTCAGAGTTCTTGGAACTACATATTTTTAGCTCATACATACTTCAGATGAACCTGAAGCATGGGATTAAAGTTTTCTTTGAAAGCATGAAGGCTACTGAGTGTGAAGGAGGTGATCCTGTGAGAGTGGACAGTATAGAAGTTGTGCTTGTGACCTGACATTTTGATGGACTTAATCTGATAGCTGATGTTGTGTTCCTTTAGCTGTTGCCCAATAATGTACTCTGGGGCATTTAAGGCTTTAGGAAAACACAGAAATAGTGTCCTTTTACAGTTAGAACCTGACTCCTCAGCCACTGTTGTTGGTGCTCAGCAGTGGTAGATGTAAAGGGAGGATTCATTGGAGCATAATGTAAGGGTTTTTCCCTGCCTGTCTGCCCTCCCCACTCCCTGGTGTATTGCAGTGGATTTCTGGCAGCCTTTTCTGTGAAAGGGAAGGGGAAGAGAGGGGAGACAATTGTTACTGCCTCACCTTGTTCTCTTCTGTTTGTTGCAGGTCTGCAATTTGAGTTCATTAACCCCATCTTTGAGTTCTCAAAGGGAATGAATGAGCTACAGCTTAATGATGCTGAATATGCACTTTTAATTGCCATCAACATTTTCTCTGCAGGTAAAAAGCCAGGAAGATCTGATGAGCTGCAGCAGTGAGTCAGAGGGCAAAGAAAGTAGAGTGAAGGAATGTTACAAGCAGAAAAGGAGTAATAGAGCATGTATAGTGTCTAGTGATAAAGGGAGCATATTAATCGTTATATTCTGAATTTTCTAGTGCCACTTCCAGGGGAAATTTAATTCCTCTGCTGGAAAAGTGTGCAGAAAAAACAGCCAATATTTATCTTCCTCACTTAGAAATTGCTATTTTATTGCCCCCTTAATGTCCTTGGCACCTCTCTGGTGTGATCAAAGTCCCACAGCATGAGTGACATCTAGTGGGCAAGCAAACATACTCTGAACAAGAGGTAGTATTGCTCCAGGCCAGGACACGGCTTTGCCAAGAAGCCACCTCTACTCTTCTGTCTTGTGACCTGATTAATGACTATTTTCCTTTGTTCCTGTTTTCTAACTGGCTGAGCTACTGGAGAGACTTTCCTATTTGCTCTCAAATAGGCAGCTTCTCATTTTTTCTGGGACAGGAAAAATGAGACCAAACAGAAATGTGTGTTTGGTCTCTCTAACCTCCCATCTCTATAGGAGTTGGTTTGGACTCCCCATGTGCAGTAGACATCACTGAGAAAGAACAGTGACAGGCAACTGACACAGCTACCACAGTGTCATTGATATATCTCCCAGCTGTATTGGGTGAATGTGAGATGAACTTTTGGGAAGACACCATAGGAGGAAGCGGGGTTAGACAGAGATGCTAAATCCAGTGAAGCCACCCATGGCAATCTGCTTAGATTTAACATGCTTACTTCTAACCTGCTTTTTGGCAGACCGACCGAATGTGCAGGACCAGTCCCTGGTGGAGAGGCTGCAGCACACCTATGTGGAAGCGCTTCATTCTTACATTTGCATCAACAGACCAAATGTAAGTGCCTGACCAGAACATCTCCAGCGATAATGCAAGTGAATTCTGTGTTTATTCAGGCGGAGTTCCTGCAGTACTGTCTGTTACAGGTCTCTTGCTGCCTATACTGTCATGCTTGTCCCTTCTGGGCTCTTTGATAGCAGCTGTAAATGCAGGGTTTGTGAGCTGTCACAATCTGCTGTCCTGTGTCACGTTCCATAGTTTAGCCGGCATGGAGAGTCTGGAGTTTTGGGACATGATGTACTATTTGTGTTCTTTCACACTGCGTCCTCCTGGAGAATGGTGGGTCTACAGGAAGTAAGGATTGCAGTATCAGTGTGATCAGTTGTGGTAATTTTCTTTTTTAAACAAAGTTTTAGGTGACTTTACTAACAGCTGTCTATTTGCCCCTGCAGGACCGCTTGATGTTTCCACGGATGTTAATGAAGCTGGTCAGTCTTCGAACACTGAGCAGTGTCCACTCTGAACAGGTGTTTGCCCTTCGGCTGCAGGACAAGAAACTGCCGCCCCTGCTCTCAGAAATCTGGGATGTGCATGAGTGACTGCATGCTCCCAGGGCGCTGACATGCTGACATAATGCCATCTCCCAGCCTTTGCTAACGAGAAGCCAGCCTCCCCTCTCCAAAGCACTGAACCCTGGGCTGGGCATGCAGGGAGTGATGAACCTGGGGTTTCAGTGTTGTCATGAGACTGTGCAGGAGGCAACTGGGGTAGATCAGAGGGGGGGGTTGGTTTCGATATAGTGCCCGTGCCCCAAAGGAATAACGTGAAACATTCAAAAACGGTAAAAATGAAGACCTTTTCCCTGCCCCTCAACTCCTTTTTCTTCAGAGTCTTTCTCTTCTCTAAGCATATGCTGAGAGTTTACCCATTGATCCTTTTCTCTCTGATTATGAAAATGAATTTGCAGGAACTTGCCAAAAGCTCTCTGTTGAGAGTAACCCAGCTCAAAAGGCTTCTGCAGGGTCCCCAGTGTACCTGGATCTGAGGAGCTCAGGGAAGTCAGTGTGGATGTTCTAGGGGTTTCACTGGGTTTCCTATAAATAAAATTTCTTGAATGTGCTGCCCTTTACAATGATTCCAAGAGAAGTAGCTTTTATTTCTTTATTATGAGACTTCATCTCTAGAGCTGCCCTTTATTCTGGCCCTCCTTTGGAAAAAGGATTCCTGTAATGTGTAGTGCCCTTTGTCTAACAAGGAGGTCCTCTGGGTAGGGAACATTGTGTATCACAAAGATGTCAGGCATAAAGTAGTGGATTTTTTTTTTTAATGTAATGCATCACGGTTTTATCTCATGGTGGTTCTCAGACAGCTCAATGTACCTTTGATTTTCTAACAGCTGGACAACCTTAGTTCAAAGCAAATCAGGACATAGATTTTATCTTTAGGGGTGGAATAGAAGAAAGATAGGTAGGGAGGCCTGGTACCTAGGTAAGGCAGGTGTGGTGGAAGGATCTCAAAAACTTCCAAGAATCTGGAGCATGTGGTATGTGTTCCAAGGTGGGTGTGAAGATGTATCGACCAAGGAGAGAGGACACACTGCATTTAGTGAAATATGTGGGCATTGCATAAGCTGTGAGCTGTACAATTCTCAGATCACGAGCTGCAGGAATATTGGGTGTAATCAGATCCACTTGCATTGTCTTCCTTTTGCCAAAGTCTTTCCAAGGTACTTGCTCAAGGTTTCAGTGATGATCACAGGATATGGAGGTCCCTCCTATATGAGGAGTGCCAACTGCTTCAGAAGGACACTTGGGTCTTGTATCCTTTCTTCACTTTGGGCATTGTGAGATCCACACTGGATTTATGGCCCAAGTTTTAAGTATTCACATCCATAAGTATTCTAGGATTTACAGCAATATTTTGTCTGACAGAAGAGAAATATACTGTTATAAAACATGTTCCTTATTTTCCAAGAAAAAACATCTTATGGCTGATCTCAGAGATGTCACCTTAAGTATCCTGGTAGCTTGGTCTCATGAGTCTTCTCTGTCATAGGGGTCTATGTTTGCTTGCCCGGTGAGCATCCCAAGAGCATAGGTTCACATGGCTCGGTTTTTTTTTTTTTTTGTTTGTCTGTTTTTTGGTTTGTTTGTTGTTTTTTTTTTTTTTTTTTGGCTGTGTATCTGAGCGCTATGCCCGTGGTGAGGGTATCGTGTCCATTTTGCACTTGAGGTTGGTCCCCTGCCACTGGCCTTCACTCTGCACCTTTGTAAAGCACTTGTAACAATCTGTAAAATAATCTGTTGTTTTTTATAACTCATTGCAATTGCAAAAATTCTTGTTTAAATCTGTATTTTTAACTAATCTGTTTGAGAAATGTTAATGTTTATATAAAAGAATAAAGCCTAATACAGGATTTTGACATTCTCTGATGTGCTGTCATGAGACTGGAGGAGGGTGGAATAAGTTCTTGCTGTAACAAGCTCAAAGCAGGTAAGAAATGATGAGTATATGTGTTGGGGAGAAGCAAGAAGTGGTGAGAAAGAAATAGCAGTGCAACCCCAGGCAGTTTCTTTTGGCCTTTAGTATAAAATCTGTAGCTTGGTATGCATCTTGCTGCATGCCAGAGCTGGCAAATAGGTGAAGTGAAGACCATGCATTATGCATTTGCACCTCACCTCGATTTGTACAGCTGCATTCAGAATGTAACCCTTTCGTTACATGCGCTTTACTCCATTTTCTGCATTTTGTGGCTCACCAAAACTGAAACAGGAGTCCAGTGTGCCCCTGGCTGTCAAGTGGATTTTAGTAGGACCTTGCCTGACCCCTGATATTCTCCTCATTTCTCATGTGTTCATAGGAGAAACACCAGGAATAGCTGAACATGTGTGTTACCTCAAAGGGAGCATCAGGATGGGGGAAATCAAAGAGCTTGTCCAGCATTAGCTGCTTCCTAAGTGCTTGGTGATCCCCTGCCCTAATGGGAAAGGAAAGCGATGGTCAATTTAGCAAGGCTCCCTACCACAGGCTATTCTACTGAAGCCTCTGCCTTACTCTGGAGTATAAAATTTTAATTGGAATCTATTAAACCAGAGGAAGAGGTAATAGGCTTTTATAGGAGACTGCAGCAGGATATGAGATGAGGAGTAATGAGCAGAGCATAAGAGCTCCTCAGTGCTGGGTGGACTACAGGGTGGCTGGGCTCTGCTGTCAACAGAAGAGTTTCAGCTTAACTTCTAGCTTTATATTCTTTATTTTGAGCTGCATCTCCTTAATTTGAAAAGAAAAACTGCATGTAAATTTGAGGGATTTTCAAGGTACAACCTCTAACATAGCTGTGGATGGCAGTGGTGAAAACAGTGATTTTCCTTGCCTCTGTGTTGTTGTTTAACATAGATAGCCACCAAGCCCCACACAATCACTCACTCCCCAGCAGCAGGACTGGGGAAAGAATCAGGATGAAAGCCAGAAAACTCGTGAGTTGAGATAAAGATAGTTTAATAAGGAGAACAAAAGCCACACACACAGGCAAAGCAAAACAAGGCCTTAATTCACTGTTTCCTGAGGATAAGCAGGTATTCAGCCATTTCCAGGAGAATGGGGCCTTATCACATGCAAATGTTACTTGGGAAGACAAACATCATCGCTCCAAACATCCCCCTCTTCCTCCTTCTTTCCCCCTTTACATACTGAGCATGATGCCATATGGTCTGGAATATCCCTTTGGTCAGTCGGGGTCACCTGTCCTGGCTATGTTTCCTCCCAACCTCCCAGGCACCCCCAGCTCTCTCACCACCATGGCAGCATGGAAAGCAGAAAAGGCCTTGGCTCTGTGTGATCCCTGCTCAGTAAAAACAAAAACATCTCTATATTATCAACCTTGTGCTCAGAACAAATCCAAAACACAGCCTGATACCACCTGCTGTGAGGAAAACTACCAGCCCAAACCAGCACACTCTTGCCTTGTGCATCCCTTTTCATTATCATGTAGTCAAATACAATCTCCTTGTTTACATCTTTATGTTCTCACTTTTTTTGAAAGTGCAAATCAGTACTGAATAATTTTTTTGTCTTTTAGAAGCTTCCCAGGTTAGCCCATGGAGCTCAAGTAAGCAGGTGTGGGGGAAGAACTTTCCTTGAGATTGGCGACCCTTTGTACTTTTATATTTACAAAATGCTATCTAGGTCTGAGACTCAGTCCTGCTGCTCTGAGTCTCTATACCTGATCTATTTCAAATTAATTTTGCTGATTTGGCCACTGGAGAAATCTTGGGGTGTTTGAATTACAATCCTGGGATGTGTTCCTGCTTGGCTGTACCCTTATTCAACAGTTGTATTTGCTAATGATCTATTAAGATCAACGGGGAGGGAGAAAAGGTGGGTGTATTTCTGAAACCCCAATTCCTCTACAGTGGGTAAAGTATAGATGAGGAGTATCAAACAGTGTTTTTCCACTTGGTTTTGTTAATAATGATTTGTTTGTGCAGCGTACTGGTTTTTAGGAGTTTGGAAGGAATTTTAAAAAGCTGTATCTCAAGTTTTTAATAACCAAATTCTCTTGTAATCTTATGAAGCTAGCGGCAAATCAGCAAGAATGTAGCTCAGTACAGAAGGTGAAAGTACACGGCATTCTTGTCTCCTCGCTGCAAGGAAGAGCATCCTTGTCCGTGTGCAGCCGGGCTTGGCTGCGAGCTTTCAGCTGCTGCTCGCCAGGACGAGCTCTGAAAGCACCAATTCCACACTTCAAGTGGCTGAAGTGTTCCCGCTTCTCTCGAGGCAGCCTGGTCAGGAGGGCTATCCCCTCCCTAACACCCTGCATCCGCCCATGCTCCCTTACATCCCGCCCCCATCCCCCCCATCCCTCCTCCATCCCGCCTCCGTCCCGGCCGCCCCTCGCTGCTGCAGCGCCCCCTGCTGGCGGCTGGCAGGGCGGCTCCCCCCGCCCCGGCTGCGAGTGGTTCGCTCCGCCCGCCCCCGCTGCCCCCCCCGCGCGAGCTGTGGCGCGCGCCGCCGCTGGCGCTCGATGCGGAACTGGGCGGGCGGCGCAGAGCGGCGGCGGCGGCGGCGGCGGCTCCTCAGGTGAGCGGGGCGGCCCGGCCGGGCGGGGCCCGGGACCCGGTGCTCGGTGCCGCAGGCGGCCGGGTGCGTGCACATGTCAAAAGCGGAGCCGACCCCCTACCTGTGGGTCGGGCTGCGGAGCGTGGCCGGCGGCGCTGCCTGCGGTGACCCGCATCCGGACAGCTGGCGCCGGGGCCCCTCCGCCCGCCCCGAGCGCTGCCGCAGCCGCCCGGCCGGGCGCGGTGGTGATGCTCGGGAGCGGCGAGCCTTTCCGCAAGGTCACGGCCGGCGGCGGGTAGAGATAGTGGCCCGCCGCTGTGGGGAGCGGGACCGGCCGGGCTGGGCTCCATCGTCGCGGGGCGCCGGTGGCGGGCGGGGCCGCGATGTCCCGCTGTGGCCGCGGGGCTCAGCCGGCCGCTGCCCGAACCGGCCCCGCGCGGCAGCGGCAGCGGCAGCAGCCCCTGCGGGGTCGCTTGCGGGTTTCCAGCCGGGACCGGCCGGCCTTGGCAATGGCGGCGTGGCCGGCCGGGGAGGGGGCTCTGCCGGCGGCGGGGGTGTGGGCGCGGGGCCGGCGCCCTCGGTCCCGGGTCCCCGCCGGCTTCTCCTCGCTCCCTGGCGGGAGGGAGCGGGCAGGATAGCGAGGGAGGGAGAAGGGAGGCTCAGAGCGGACAGATCCCTTTGGAAAGGGTGAGGTGTGCGGCCATGTGAGGGGGTTGCTGCGGTAATGTGACTGGAAAGGTGCTCTTACTCCTTGGTTTGTAAACAGCAGATCCTGTTACTCCGCGAGACAATAGAATAGGAAATCCACTTTATACTGGGCAATTTCTTGTGAATTCGATTATAAATCAATAGCATTTTCCCCTCAGGAATGGGTGTCACCACCTTGTTGTGTTGCTCGCCTTTATTGTCAGGTGGAGGAGGGGA
This sequence comes from Eopsaltria australis, assembly GCA_034509425.1. NCBI lineage: Eukaryota > Metazoa > Chordata > Aves > Passeriformes > Petroicidae > Eopsaltria > Eopsaltria australis. The sequence goes on from JAVTVJ010000241.1 coordinate 6,027,184, forward strand.
AGAAAGCTTGGTCTGTGTCACTGTTCGTGTGGAGTCACGATAAAGAAGTGTTTCGAGAAATTATAAGCTTTGAAGGAAACTGATTTGTTTCTCGTATTTCTTCTCTCCCTTTCCCCCCTGAACTCCCTCATATACCACACTGTTTTTAGTCATATGCAACGTAAGATACATTATAAATGTGCAGCCCCATGGAGATGGGGTAGAACTGTGGTCTGGCTATATGTTGTGCTCTCCCTAGACAAGCCAGCCATTTTCTCTAGATCCAGTGCTGCTCTGGGTCAGCGTTTCTGTTGGTGTGCTCTCAAGTGTCCTTGCTCTGCTCCTTGCACCATCGCTTATCTGCGAAAAGGATGCTACTTGTAGACACAAGCAAGGGATGGGAAGATTTATTGTGGTGTCCTGAGGGTCACATAATCAAATCAAAGTCATCCAAATATAGATTATTTGGGAAGTGTCTCTATTTTTGGACTTTATACTGCTTGAACCTAAGGGACTGTTTTGGATTGGGCACAAGAAGTACTTGCTGTTTTCAGCACTAATGAAAAGCTGCAATCCTGACACATCCGAGAGAGCACTTCACATCCAACATAGCTAAAATGCAGTTTTTACAGGATCTAATCTGGCCATCCCCTCATAGCATGTTATGTAACACTGAACTGATAGATCATTCCAGCTATAAAATACTATTTTTGCCTTACTGTTGTATTGTTAGAAAATGCACAGCTTTTGAGCGCGATTTTATAGACACTGTAATTAGTTGCACACTTGTTAAGTATCTCAATGTGTGGTCAATAAAATGCAAAATCATCAGCCTCTATCTAGAATGCTCTTGTTTGGAGGGTAATACAGTCTTGTCCTCACTAAAATACCTTGAACCTTCCTGTCCTTGGTGCAGTTGTACCTCATCTGGACTCTTGTGTTCTTACCAAATTAACAGGTTTCAAGCTGTAGGCTTCAGAGTCCTACTGCATTGTTTTCCACAACATTACTGCTTTTAAAACAATTTTAATTTAACTGGATGGGCAAAAAAGGAAAACACTGTCCTCACTGAAAGAATGTTGTCCATGCAAAATGCATAACATGGCCAAGACACAGTTCCAGGATGTGTGTTATGTGCCAAAGCTGTGAATGATAGTGAACCAAAGGCTGTGTAGAAACTGGAAAAAAAAAAAGAAAGAAAAGAACTCTTCTAGTTTGAAGTTTTCATGGAAAAAGATACTTGAGGGCAAACATCTTCTTCAGCCATGGTACCATTTTTTAACTCTTTGGAAAGCAGACAGGGTGTATATGTAATGAATCACAGAATGTGCTGATTCGGAAGGGACCCACAAGAATCATTGAGTCCAAATCCTGGCCCTTCACAGGACCATCCCCAAGAGCCACACCATGTGCCTGAGGGTATTGAGTCCAACTTCTGTCTGTTTCAGAAGGATATGGGGGTCAGAGGAGTAAAAGTTTCAAGGATTTTTAACACTAATCCTTGCCCCCCAAAGTAGCTTCTTAGGTTTTAGAGCATCAGGACTGATGGCTCAGTAGAAATGGTAGAGGCATCACTGCATTTCAGGCCTTACTAAAACACTTGTTCATATCATCTTCCCAAATTAAATTAGTGTTGGCTTTGATTTTGTCTGACTTGGGCTCAGGGGCATAGAGGCTACTAATTTATAGTTTTTCCCTCTCACCTCAAGTCATATCAAATACTCATGTTCTGAACAGACAGGATATATTATGCATATCTGTCCTACCTCTATCAAGATGTTCAGGCTGGTCTATTTAACATCTTCTGTGATGAGCCAGTTGAAAAATGAAATATTTATGAAAATTCTGAGTATTAAGTTAGAAAGTCACAAGTATTGCTAAATTCCAAGAAAATAAATTTCTTCAACGTTTTTAATTTACAGCATTCCAGCTAATAGACTTTCTCTGATACTCCTTTCCAGATATATTTGTTAGAGGCATGGCTTTCTTTTTTGAGAGGAAAAATTAGTAGAGATTTAGTATGTGAGAGGGGACAACAAATGGTGTAAAATACGGTGTCTTTCCTGTCATTTCACACTGTCATTTTTTAACTGGATTTGCCATCATGCTCACAAGATGGTAATTGATACTTTTATGTTAAAACTTAGCACAGAGGTGAATGATTCACTTACTTTCCATTGGGAAGGAATTGGAGACAGGCAATGCATATGTTACAGCCCAGATGAATTCCTGAAATGTCTTTTGGCCCTGTTGTGCCTGCATTTAAGATATACTGCATTAAATTTCCAGGTGGCTGATGTAGTTATTCAGTGCACTGGTAGAAAAAAGCAGAAACAGCTTCTGATTAGGGATTTGCAGCAATGAGGAAAGGATTTAGAAAAAAAGAATGCAAGAGCTTGATATGCAAGGTTAACATCATATCCCCAGTTTAAAGAGCTTTCATCTATCTCAAAATATAAATTTTCATGGAGTAAAAGCATTGTCAGTTACCTAATAAGACACAAAGTGAAATAAAAATGAGCATCATGAGGCATCAATTAGAAAGGAATGTATTTCAGTGGGATGATCCATTAATCTGTTGAATAATTATGATATTTCTTTTGAAGACAGAATGCTTTGCTGCTTTTCCTTCCCTACCTTGAGAGCTATGAAAAACTTACATCCACCTGCTGTTCACTCTGTAGCTGAACCTGTATAATTCAGCTGGTCTTTGCTCTGTTGTTCAAGCTAGAAGATAATTTTAGAGCAATTCTCTGTCGCTGGATCTCCTTAAACTTGTCAAAACCACAGGGAAATTACTGTTGATTCTTGACAAACATGCTGCTGATTTCTATCTTGGAGCTAGAATAACCAGCTGAAACCCCAAACTAAGCGAACTGAAGAACTGACCCGTGTACTGCCTGGAGCTCTGAAATACCTTTACACTGGGGAGCTCCCAGATGGGGAGGCTGTGCCTGCTGGTGCCCAGAAACCACTGAATTGTGAGAGGTTGTGTTCGCTTCAGATGACCGCTACTAGCAGGACCCTTGCAGGAATTTAAAAATAAGAAGTGCTGCTTACATATGCCTAAATTACCTAAGCTGAGGCAGTTCTCCTGCTGTGATCCCAGACACTCCAGTTAAATGAGAGACTCTCGTGTTTCTGGGTTGCTGTGAGAAATAATGCATCAGTGTAGCAGAAAGCAACAAGGTTTTATGGTTTTCTGTTTCTTCTACAGCCTTCACTGTTTCAAAGCAGCAGCATCCCTCAGAATAGAGCTGCTCATCATGTTGCCTTTGCTGTATTCAGTAATGTTTGTCAGATATCTCCTTTTTGTTTTGTTTGTAACTAATCTCTAAACAGTTGTGAGAATCAGGGTATTAACATCCACTTTTTTATATGAGGGACAAAGATATGTTACTGTCAAAGTTGTTATCTGGTGACCTCCAGGAACTGTGTGCTATCTTTAGAGCAGAGCAGCCTTTTATTTCATGTCCTGTTACTTTGTCACCTCTGCAAGATCAGTGCCTTGGTTGTGTTCTGCTTCCCGTCATATTCTAACTGAATTTCACAATGTCAGTGTAAAACTTTTGATCGCCTTCTGGCCTGTAGCTTTGACTGCAGCTTCCCTGGATCTCTGCTTGCCTGGGTATCTTGTCCTTGCTCTGGAGAGGCCCTTGGTGAGGAGATGCGGAGTTGAGCCTGTGCCTGTTTTCATGTCATCAGCTAGTGGGAGGAGGAGAGTGCTTTTTGTGGTACAGATAATTAAGAATCAAAACCAGTATTCACCAAAATTTGCTGCAGCCACAAATGCTGAGCCACTCTGCTGCTGTGTCTGTTTCCCCTTGATAGCAGTTAAACTGCTCTGCTGGAGCTGTGAGCTGGGCATGCTTCCTCTGCCCTCCAGGCCACCCGGTTTCTCCCTTCTCTCTTGTTAGGAGTCTGAAGACATACCCAGCAGGGTGGTGTTTGCCCTCCTTCCTTTGCAGTGGTGACTGCCGCTGCCAGTGTCTAGAGGATGCTCTTGTGAGCCCCTGTTTTGTCATTTGCTGGCTCCAACAGTCGCTTGAGGCGGTTCCTGTCCCTTCTTCACTCTGAGCTTGCTTCCCCCAATGTTTATGTGTGGGTGAGTCTGCCAAACGCACGCTTCTCACACCCCAGAGCTCTTGTAGAGGGAAAATGGGCTTGTCTCTTATTTCCTTTCAGTTTTGACCAGCTGGTACTATGATTTTCACCAGAATTAATAGTAGGATCAGTTTGAGTGTAGGAGTTTCTGATCTCCTGCAGTGTTGATGAAGAGAAGGGGAAGGTGTGTAGATGGAAGGAATAACAAGCACGTGCCACAGGTGGAGAGACAGGCTGAGTATTTCTAATACAAGGGGAAACATGGGGCTTTGAGTTCTGAGGTGCTAACAATAGCCAAATGACTAGATTATTTCAAGTACTTTGTCTTCTGGTTCACATTATACTGAACAATGTTTCAGTGTTTCCACACTGGAAATGGAGCGCTGCAGCTGCTCTATAAATATTGTGAGCCTTCCCCCTCTTCTGTCTTACAAATGGGTGCAATTTATTGTTGGGATCCGATTTGTCTGTGTGACTGATTTCCAGGAAAGAGTCAAATGTGCCTGTATCTGGTGGTGGTGGGGCCATGAGTGATGTCTCCTGGCCCAGAGCTGCTCACCGTTGCTGGGGGAGGCGCCATGGCAAAGGAAAGCACTGAATAATTTAGCAGTTGCAGCTGCATCCAGCAGTTCTCTCATATATCACATGCTTTGTTGTTTTCTTGTTAATTTTTTTATGGCTGTACATTTACACTATTTGGCTTTTGGAAAAAACCTGGTGCCTGCATTATGGGAACCGTGGCCTACTGCTCAGATGGGAACTGGGCAGAGGGCTGGGAATGGAAACATCTTGTGAGTGCTGGGTTCTGGGCTGCACTCAGATGCAGCACCAATGTTCCTCATCTCAAAGCTGAAGTCAGAAGCAGTTCTGGTGTGTAAAAGAGCGTAATGCTGTAGTGGTTGCAGGTGGTGTGAGGCTAATTTGGTTTGGGGGCATTGTGTGGGTTGTGGTTTGCCCTCCCTTCCCCACCCCCACTCCTTGCAAAGTGTATGAGTGCAGATTTGAGGGTCAGTGAAAAGCTGATGAGGTAGAGAAAATGAGAAGGCTGTCATATTTTGTGATGGTGGTGTTTCACAAGGAGGGGCAAAAAAGGACAGACTTGAAAAGAATTGGCCTTGTCTTACTGTTCTCTCATGCAAATCTCTGGAGATTATTTTTTCATAAGAGATGAATTTAAATTCAAACAATGCAGAGCAGGAGAACTGGCCAGATTGGCAGAGGGTTTTTATGCCAGAATTTGTTCCATTATTCTATAGTGAGTGGTGCTCTGTGTGCCCTGCACAATGATCCTGCCCAGGAAGGATCACAAGAGAGATGTTCTACGCAGTAAAGGAGGGGAGGAGAATAAGGTCTTTAACCTAAATTGAAGTGTGTGAAATGTCCTGTGGCTGAGGCTAAAATCTGTCATCTCCTTCCTATTAGGAAGTGGAGTACTATAAAAGGGTGTGCTTTTCCTGCATTAGTTTATTGGTGATGGTTTTCCCCAAGAGTGTAATGGAATAAAATGGATAGCAGTATTTGCATACCGTTCTTCCTCACATGTTTGTCTCTTGTTGCTCATTCAAGCCCTGATCTTGATTTTTCTGCATGGCTTTCAGGTACCTACTGGTGGTGCAGCTGTGCCTCTGTGGGGCAGGTGCTGCTGGCACTACTCCTTTGCCTTTGCTGCTGCCTGCAAATTCCTGTTAGGATTGTGTGTTGGTGTTAGCACATTCTGCATGCTCTTTCTGTGCCTGCGCTGTGTGTCTATGGAAGCATCCTGTGGGTACCTGGATAAGCGGATTTTGTCAGCTGTGGTTGGTACTCAGCTTCCCGTGGGCAAGAATGACTCCTGATATTTGTAGTATTCATGGATGTGGAAAGCTCACAGACTGGGAGGTTTTTAGCATGTTACAGATACTGCGTTGTCATCTGGCCTGGGGCCTGCAGGTGCCAGGAGGGCTCTGTTTCAGTGCTGCCTCCAGGCAGTGCTTGTGTCTGGGCGAAGCTTGTTTGTAGTGTGGGCAGTGCTGGGAGCTTTGGTGGTGGAGCAGAGGGGGTGGAACGCTGCAGCTGCTCTATAAATACACCCGACAGGCTAAAATCTAGGGACTAAAAGATTGGGTTGCTATGGTGATTGATCTGAATCAGATTACCTGTGGGTCTGTTTTCACAGCATGTGCATGTGTGGTGACTGCGTGATCTTGCATGTACAGGAGGCTGCTTTAGCCAAGCTTTTGGCTGAAGCAGGCAGGAGAGAGGAAGCTACAGTGAAGGGCTGACATATGGCAAGGACGGGGAAATCTGTCACTATAGCAACCAGGAACCTGAATCAGTCCAGCTTCGCTCCATGATGCTGCAAAAAGGTTCCCATCTGTGTGGCACGACACTTCTGTTTGTGGCCTAATTCTGGTCATTTCCACTCTATCTATCAGCATCCCTCCCATGCTACTTCCATTTTGCTCTGGAAAACTAATGTGGAGGCTAAAGATGGTTGGTTGTGTTCAGAAGGCAAAGAGATAATATTATTTAGTAGGAAAGGAATACATTTTTAAATTATTATAATTATTGAGAAGAACTTCAAAAGAAGTCTTCGTGTATTGCCAAAACCTGTTTTCACCATTCATTCTTTAATTTTCTTTAATCTGGCTTGTTCTGTCCTTTCCCTCAAGATTTGTTGATAGATGGAAAGTGGAAGTAGTTGGGGTGCATCTGCTGTTTTACCTGTAAGCAACTCTTACTGATTGAAGTGATTCATGTTCTCCAGGGTGGATGCTTTTAGAATTTGCCTGCAGTCCTGTTCTTTAACGGGTGATGTCTTATGATTGGAACTATCCTCTAGGCATTTTGCAGAACCACACCTATATTATAGACTAGCCATACTAGATAAATATGTCATTGTCTGTTTAGGTGTGCTTGCAATTCTTTGAAAATACCTCTTTTTTTCTCCAAAGTGCTAGTATCTTCTTAGGAGTCACAGTGTTGGCATGCACTGCTGCCTTGCCAAGATGCATGGTAACACTCAAAGCAGCTGCACCAGTATAGCAAGTCCATCCAGGTTGGATTTTAGAAATTGTTCCATGTTCTGTCAAGTTCTGGAGAAGGGGAGGTGTTCTCATCTTTGCTGTTGTATGTGTTTCTTGTGTTAGCAGAAACACTGTAATATCTTATATAGTTGTTAAACAGAGGAAATGAAAAATGGCTCATGTGGAAAGAGGACTGCTCGTCTACTTCTTTAAAAGCTTAGTACAAGCAAAAATAGCATGTACTATACCAGGGATAATGTCTGGGATCATTTGAAACACACTATCAGAAGGAGAAGTAACCAAAATTTCAGTGGTAAAGATTCCGTAAAGATTATTAAGATGTCTAAAGACAGGTCAAGTCTACCATGAAAGTTCATATTGTGCTTCAAACCATGTTGCTTCCAGTTCAGTAGTGAGTTAAGTGGAGCTTCTGCCCACACAGGTGAGCTTGACTGGTCCTGAGGTACTCACACCTATTTCTCATGGCTTAGCAGATAGGTCAAGGTGTGTGATGGGAGAAAAAGAAACTTAAATCAACCCAACAGTGGGCATTGAAACTCCTGGCCCTATTTGTGTTTGTTTCAGCTTTCAGTTCAGTTCGATTGGTGAGTCTTGAGTTCACAGAAAACAATGCAGTAAGGTCAGGCATAGTGGCTATTAGATCTGAACTCAGTACAGACTGTCTTGGCTGAGAGTAGATAGAAATTCAGCATGTTCCAAGGAAACTAAAAATTTAGTTCCTTTTGGGTGTGACTGGAAATTTGGTCTTTAACAAGGTGAAATTTCAGTGAACCATAATTCATGTGGCTTCTGTCCTGTAATTTGTTCTGTCTCCTTCACAATTTCCTCTTTTCCTCTTACAAATTAATGTCCCATGTATGCTCTTTATTCAGTCAGTGTACAAATTGAATTGTATAATGCTGATTTGTATTCTAAAGGTATCCATGCACTGGTGAACTGTGCAGTATGGTCCTTTTACCAAATAAAAGCTGGAGATAATGGAAGGAGAAGCCTTTCTGGTACCATCTTAAAGCATGGAAGAGCTGCAAGGAAAGCAGGGCTTAGCACATTCCTGTTGGAAATTAATCCGTTGTCTTCATTCCGTTTTTGCAAGCAATGATGTAAATACCTGCTGAGTTCTGTGCAGTTCAGCGTAAGCCTGGCCTATCAGAGCTGGAAGCCTCTGTGTGAGGAAAACAACTGCAGGTGAGTGTGGTGGGTGGACCTTGGCTGGACCTCAGTTGTCGACCAAGCCACTCTATCACACCCCTCCTCAGCAGGACAGGAGGAAGAAAATAAGATGGAAAAAACTTTTGTGGTAAAGGTAAAGGCAGTTTAATAAAGCTAAAATGGCATTCATGGAAGCAAAGACGCTTAAGAAATTTTATTATCTGCTTTGCAGAAGCAAGTGCTGTCCAGCCATTTCCTGGGAAGCAGAGCATCAGTGGGTTTAGTGGTTGCTCCAGAAGACCAATGTTTTAAATAATGGATTCTCCGCCTTTCTCCTGCTCTCTCTTAGGTTTTATCCTGGGCAGATGTCATATGGGATATCCTTCTGATTGGTTTGGGTCAGCTGTCCTGGCTGTGTCCCCCAAGACTTTGCATACTCCCCAGCACTGCTGGGGGGAGGATGTTGGAGACACAGCCTTGGTGCTGTGCCAGCACTGCTCAGCAGTAGCCAAAACACTGATGAGTTATCAACATCTTTCCAGTTACCAGTACACAGCACATCACTGGGAGGGCTGCTGTGTGGAAATGACCTCCATCTCAGCCAGACCCCATATAGTGACAAAAGCTGCATTAACAGTTTGTTGTATTGAAGTTACTCTTTGACTAAATTGCTTTGTTCCTCTAGATTTGTGTCTCGAATGAGAAGGCACTTAACAAAGATTGAGGATTCCAAGGGGATGAAATAGGGTTACTGCTCACCTCCTGTCTCTTGGGACTAATGCAGGGCATGGGTCTGACACAAATGACTCTAAACTGATACAAAGTCTGCTGTGGTTCTTTCATGCTGCCATATCTGTCATGTGGTGTGGTGCTTTTCATGAGTGTGTGTGTGTTTATAGACTTCTTTTTCTGGGAGGACTTTGAATTGCAGAATACCATGCAGATTGTCCTCTAAGAAGTTGTGCTACAGCCTGAAATGTGGGTGTTCCGGGAATTTTGAAATGCAGAGTAATGCCAATAATAGAAGTGTTTGTTGTTTTGAACACTTTTTTTCATATCTTGGTTTTCATATCTTCATACTGGTAAGCTGTGGTTTTGTGCTGGTTCTTGCCTTTTGTCTTTGAGCCTAGGCTACGGTGCCAACTTCTACTAGTGAGTATTGCTGACAGCTGCTACAGTGTGTGGGTAGTGTTAGTTCTCACCAACCCGTTCACCATCCATATAAGTACTTTTTTCAATTTTGGTGTTGTCTGAGATGTGATCTATTGGTGCAGTATGTTTCTGTGGTGGGCCTTCACTTCTCTGTTTTTCTCCTTTTCTAGAGTTGAAGTTATAGAAAGTCTCTTCTCAAGTGCTGCTTGAGGATTCAGCTTTCAAAGGGCTGGTTCCAATATATCTGCAAAAAGACACTGCACAAGACCTTCTCAGAGAAAGCAATCTAAAGTTAAAGCAGTTTGTGAGAGAGAAGAGGTTTTGACATTGATATGTCAAAACCTGTACCGTCTCAGAGTCAAGATAATCTCTTGGTTCAGATCCAAATTCCAACATGAAAGAGGAAAAATTGAAGTATCTCCTGGTTGTTTGATCTATTTCTGTCCTAATGTACTTAGTCTCTAAAATCTAAAGGTAGAGGAAGGATGACAGGAAATCTCTGATAAAGAAACTACTTTACCTCTATATTGCCGGTAGAGGTGCTGCCTCTAGTTCTGTGATCACGTTATGTTCAGTCAAGTCTTCCAGATTCCCTTCACTGCTTTCTCCTGCCTTTACTTTGTACCTCCACAAGCATTTGTGGGGCCACTTGGTGAACCAACTGAAAAAAGAAAAAAACCTAGTAAAAACAAAAGTGTCAAGGGAGGAGAAAGGAAGGTGTTAGGTTTAGTCCATATCAGATCCACAGTCTGTTTTGCCCTGGAGCTTCACAAACACTTCTGCCAGTACAGGGAAGGAAATGACACTGGCCTGAAAGCAAGCTCCTGGCAGATAGGGACCGGGAGGCAGGACTCTGATGCCTGTTTGTGTTGCTTTATACAGATCATCAGGTGTGGTGTCTGATTCTATGCAGGAGTAGGAAGATAAGTTCCAACGAATATTGATGCAATACTCTTCTAAGTGGTATCACCAGCCATTACTAGATCTCTGAAGAAGCAAGAGGTTGAATAGAGGAAGGCAAAAATCCTACACTTGGTTCTAATTCTTCTACCTCTTGCTTCAATTCAACAAAAAATCCTCTTACTGTAACTGTTGTGTTGTTAAGTACAGTAAATCAGTAAAAGTGGCTCTGGAAGCCCTGGCACAACATCTGCATCATTCTGGTCTTCCTTGTACTTGTGTTGCAGTAGAAAGCAGAAATCATGGAAGGTGCTCAGATCTTTTCTAAGAAACTTGTCAGAAATGTCAGTGTCTGGTGTCACTGGGATGTAGTTCAGCCATTCCAGGGACATTGTAAGCCCTGCATAAGTTCCTCATACTTGTCTGCTCAGATATTCTTGAAATTTCATGGTTTCTAATGGAGATCTTTGTAATGCTTGCAAGCTAGCTCCTTTGCAGAGCTGTGGGAAATGTGTAAGTAATTGCAGTCATAACACAAATGCACTGTATTTTCTCCATGTTCTCTGAGGGGCAGGGTAGCCCCTGTTTTTGAGGAAGAACATGTTGGGTTACCACTAAGTAGCAGAATTTCCTCAAAGTCATTCTTCTTGGTTGCATTGTGGTGACTTACTGCTATGCCCCTGTCTGTGACTGAACAGTTTGCTCTGTAAAGAGTTCTGGGTAAAGCCATTTGGAAAGAGGTAAAGTAGTTCCTCAAACTGGAGACAAAAAGGACCACTTGATATCCCAACTTCATCTTGTTCCTCTTGAGTTTTTGTGTGCCAAGATATTTTCAGAATATCAAGGATCAAGAGCTTTTTGAGGACAGATTCTACAGTGTTTTTGGTAATGATATTAAAATGAAGAAACAGAAACTTTGCTTCCTGTGTCTGTATTTTCTCTATTGTTCAGAGAAGATAATTTACAACAGTATTGGTGCTCAGAGAAGATAATTCATAGTGCTGTTACTTAGGAATCTACAGCCATTGTAGTTGAAGATCTACTAAAAATATGCCACAAAGTTTCATAATATGTGGGATTTTTTATGTGTGAGGGTTAAAGTTTCTTTCAGTTTATTTTTCCTTAATTAATACTTACTGACTACTATGATTTTCCTTTTTTTGTGAATTGCATACGTGCTTTTTTTTCTTAGTGTTGTAATGTTTTTGTATTCTTACTGCTGGTTGGAGGGCTAATGAATAAAATTTCCCTGCTCTGTTCTTGCAATGTGAAGGACTGGGAAAAAGCCAGATGTGTTGCTGGCCTTTGAATATCACTCTGAGATGCTGACAATTACAGTGCTTATGAAGTAATGAGGGAAACATCAAGAAAATTACTGGATTTTGCTGAGATTTACAGGTTGTCAGTAAAGATGTTATACTTCTGTACAAATAAAATCTGATCATTTATGCTGCAGAACTGAAAGATTTTAGTACAGTAATTATAATTCTGTGATGGCCTTAGGATGTAAACATGAACTGAAATGGAAACCTTATTCTGAATATGCCCCAAAAAGCAATCAATTCAATTAAAATAACTATTAAAAGTTTCATTGGAATGCTCAGTAAACTTCTAGAATACTCTGAACATCTCTGATTTTTAGAGTTTCTGAGACCTTTCCATTTCAGGAACTTTCTGTTTTCAGGTTGGTTTTAAACGTTGGTAGGGAACTCTGTATTGTGGAACTGTGTTACTTTTTGAAACGTTATTTTTCTCCCTGTTATTTCATGAATTTTCTGAAGTATGAATGGTGGAATTGGAAATAATTATTTTATAGTGCTTACTGAATTCTGGATATCTATTAAGCATAATTATTGACAAGTAGTAATGCTGCAATAAAATCTCAGTTTTACCAAGAGGATCATTCTGTCATAAAATATTCAGAGAAATTAGCTGTAGGAGGCACAGATATCAAGAGTAAGGGGTAAAGTTAAACAAGATAAATGAAATTGAATGAAGTAAGTGAAAAAGTAGTATGATTTACAAGATGCACTTTTGCTATTGCAAACTGCAATTCTGTAGAACTGCAGTTCTGTATCTTCACAGAAAAAGTGTTAGAGATCACAGTCTTTAGGCACTGTGGAGATCATTCCTGCTGACAGCCATTTGCAGGTTTGGGATGGTGGGATGCACTTCATCAAATTGGACTTATTGTGTTAGCCCTTCTTTAGTTGTGCTGTTTATTACACAGCTAAAGTTCAGGTTGTGTTGTTTTTTTTCTTCAGTCTTGCCAGTTGAAGCTCCCTTCCCAAGCACCGTAGGGATCTTATGGATTTGCCTAAGCAACACACAAACCATTTAATGAGTAGCTCTTTGAGGGTGGTAGGCAGCTTTGTTTGTCTGTGTTCTCCCTTAGAATAGAATAATATAATCATTTATTTTGGAAAAGACCTCTAAGATGATCAACTCCAACCATTAATTCTTGAGATACCCTTGCACTTTTTTGTGTGTTTTTCATCTCTCTGCTTTTGTGGGCATATGGCTGTGTTTTTATACTCATGAAGATAGAGATCTGTGGATGGCCATGACTTCATAGAATGTCGAGGCTTTTGGGGAATATATAATTGAGGTCATTAAGTTGCTTGTATGTATTTAATATTCTTGGTTGTGCTTTTTGACACTCTTGCTTTTCTTGGTTATAGATTGAGCTTGTCAGACAGTTCCAAGTGGATTCTGTTCCCCAAGGCAGCAATCACGGCTGGCTGGATAACTGACCACTGGATCAATGAACAGAAATTCCCTGAGATGACATAGGCAGGGGCATCAAGGACAATGGTGCAGAAAAAGAAAATCTGCTCTCGGCTACTTGACTATCTTGTGATCATTGGAGCCAGGTAATGTGAAACAGTCTCAGCAGAGCTTTTGCTTGGGCAGTGGAGTGGGGATAAATAGCCTTGCATCCACTGATGAAGCCTTGCCTGATGCTCAGGAAGTGCTGTCTGAATTGTGTGCAGAATGCTACCTAACGAGAGCACCTACTTGAGCCAGGGCATTTCTTGAAAGATGCTGGTGCAGTTGAAGTGTTTTAGCTTGTGGTCTTTAGGCTTCTACTCAAGGTCTGCAAAGGGCGACTAAGAAAAGCTAATTTGTCTATCACTTTCTGGTAGTCTGTGTGTCTGAACTTCTTTGCTTCTACTGGCATCAGGACAGAGGGATTCACAAACTGAAAACACTGAAAGCCAAATGCAAGTAAAATACAAGTTTACTACCACTTTTATTGCTAGTATTGTACTAGTAGTAGAATAATACTACTTTTCTACTTTTTGAATTGTAGTCTGTAAACTCAGTTTAAAAAAAATCTGGAACTTGCTTTACTTGGCTGTTTCTCCCTCTAATACTTATTTATCCTCATAGGAATGACATGAATGCTTTCTGGTTTAAAGTCTTATTAACAGATAAAATGTTATGCATATTTACTTAAAGCACGTATTAAATGTAGGATTGATGTGTTCTGTTTGTCAAACATATAGGTGCTCAGTAAATGTTGTTTTTTCCTTATTCAAACTTTATGCAGCAGCTTTCTGCAAATTCTATGTAATGAGTGTATCCCAAAGTCTGTTTTGCTTTCATATCTAAGTATCACTGGTTCATGTGGGCCAGCCTGTTGCTGTACCTGTTGCTTTCTTTTCAGAATACTTTGAATGCAATATTTCTATAGGCTAAGTGGAGGAAATTACATAATCCTGACTAATAGTTATTTTATTGTTGTATTTTATGGACAGAATACTGTAATAATTTAATACTTCTTTCTGTAGAAAAACAACCAAATTTTCTGTATGTGTGTCACCACCTAGGAAAAGGAGGGAGAAATGTTAGCTGCCTCCTCCAGTGAAGCTTAGAAGTCTGATGTTCTCACTTAGAAATTTGCTACTATCATGTCTGGACTCCTACAGTTCTCTTGCTTTTTGCCAGCCCATGCTGGTTAGACTGCTGCTGCTCAGAGGTGCTGTCTCATTTGGCAAATGCCTGTGATGAGAGATGGTGCTGGCTGAAGGAGCTTCTAAAAAGCCCTTAGGAGCTTCATGTGGCCTTTACTGTTACATCTTGTTATGCACTGTGCACAAATAGCAACCCTTTTTGCAGCTATTCCCTTTTATTAGGTTCGGATTTTCTCAATGTCTGGGAAAACTCTGTTCTTGTAGCTAATATTACTGCATGAAGTGATGATACGTGCACTGGTACTTTGTTGATGTCATTTTTTGGACCATTTGCTGCCAAATAGACTCTAAATAGTACCAGCATTATTTGACATTTCTTTTTCTGCAGATGATGCATTAGTTGTGTCCATTAGCATATAAAAGCATTTTAGTGTTTCTTTTTTTTTATACAGTGTTTCAGTATCTAACTGTACAGGCAGTATAAATCTTGTTACCAGTTTTATTATGAAAGCATTTTTACTTGTTTTAAATAAACTATTAGTTTGGAAGAATTAGTAAGCAGAGCTATTTACACCAGTGATTTTCTTTTGTAAATGATGAACATTCTATTACTACTTGTTTGGGTTTTTTCACATCTCTTATATGAGAAAAGCAAGTGTCATTTGTATTTTGAAATAGGCAAAAGCTTAATATCTTGAAAGAATCTGTTCTTCTAGTGGAAAATTAGGAAACAACAGTATTGCCTTTCTGTCTCTGTATTTCAGGAGTGATTTGTGGTACAAAGATTAGTGAGTCACAGTGGTAAACAGCTCTGCATGTTACCACACAGGTTTTATGTAAATTACACTTTAAATCCCAATCTGACAATCAAACACATATATAGCTGGCATTGCTAGAACTTTTTAATGAGAATATTTTTAGGGTGAGGTCCTTATCACTCCACTGTTCATCTGAGTTCTTTCCTTGTAAATTTTTGCTCTCTTAGTTAGGAATTGATACTGGATTTTCTCATTTAATTTTTTATCTTGTTCATAAATGGCTGAAATCTAGGAGCTTTTCCTCTGTATTTGGAGAGGGACAATGTATTTCCTACCAAAGTGTTGCCCAGAGACCTGTGCAGTTAAATTGATTTTGAAAGTCAAAGTCAGAGCAACATGACAATACAGTGTTCTCCTGGGAACAACATACTCCTGGAAGGCCTTTTTTTAATCAGATTTGAACAGGTTCCTTGCTAATGATGGTAGAGACTTAGACTTCTTTACTTAACCTTTCTGCCTTGTGCTAGTGAGCTTTGTGGCTAGTGAGTGAGAAGCTGTACTTTCCCTGGATAGTAGGGAAGAGAGGAAACAAAGATGAAGCTGAGTCCACAGGCTCCTGACACATTAGTAGGAAGTTTCCAAAAATATTTATTATTAGTCAACTATGTATGGGTTTGTTTGTTTGCTTCTTTTGTAGGCATCCAAGCAGCGATAGTGTTGCTCAGACTCCTGAACTGCTGCGGCGTTACCCTCTGGAAGACCACGCAGACTTTCCTCTCCCGCCCGACGTTGTGTTCTTCTGCCAGCCAGAAGGATGCCTGAGCGTGCGGCAGAAGCGCATGAGCTTCCGTGATGACACTTCCTTCGTCTTCACCCTCACAGACAAGGACACAGGCGTCACTCGCTATGGAATCTGCGTCAACTTCTACCGCTCCTTCCAGAAGCGAGTACCCAAGGAGAAAGGAGAAGGCACGGGGGGACATCGAGCTCGGGAGGGACAGAAGGTCCCTAAATCTGGGGATGCATCAGCACCCCAAGAGGAGGTGGGCACTGAGAGTTCAGAAAGCGGTTCCTCACTGCAGGCTCCCAGTGCAGAGTCTACGCCTGACGTGAATCGATCCCCACGCAGCAAGCGCCTGGCCAAAGGCAGCCATCGCTCTCGGAACAGCACTCTGACTTCCCTGTGCATCCTTAGCCATTACCCCTTCTTTTCCACCTTCCGTGAGTGTCTCTACACCCTCAAGAGACTTGTGGACTGCTGTAGTGAGAGACTGTTGGGCAAGAAGTTGGGGATTCCTCGTGGGGTGCAGAGGTACGTTGAGAGGGAAGAACTTTTTCCTCCTACTATTTGTGTTTGGTGCTGCAATTTATCTGCACGGCAAACTGTGGCTGCACATGTGGTTGCAGAAGCAGCCAAACACCAAGGGTTGGCCTATTTCACTGTTTTAACCCAGGTTCACAGTAGGAAAAGGAAAATTTTATAACAATTCCTTTAAAACTTCTGTCTCTGATTCTGTAATCTGGTACGATTTTCATTTTTGATGCACCTAAGGAGGCCCTACCCTTCTGACAACTGAAGCTGAGTGTTGATGCTGTTACTGGTTCTTTGGCATTTAAGCTCTGTGACAGTGTATGTCAGGACTGATTCTTGGGGAAATTAGAAGCAGCCAAGAAATAACAGAGAGAATTTCCACTTGGGCTTGGAGGGAAATGATGAAAATGTGCTTAACAAGCTTATGAAACAATCTGAACTTCAGCGTGGGAGAGAAAAGGCTAGAGAAGCAGGATCAGCTGAAATAGGTCAAAGTACAATATTAGAAGGAGAGAGGGAGGAGAGGTAGAAAACAAAGTAGTTGTCTAGGAAACATATGGGAATGGTTGTTGGTAACAGCGAATTGACAGGAACTTGGTGTATATTTAATGTAATGTAGTAATCTTAATGTATCTGCTGTTATAGTGCTGGGTGTGTAATAGTAGCAGTTGCACTGTAGGGTGTGGAAGGAGCAATGTTTTTATGTATTTCAGTCAAGGATGTGTATCTGCTGTTGTGCCTGACACCTTCAGTTGGGGATGGTATTTTCCTTTCCAATGTGCTAACTGAATAGAAAAAGTATGAAATGGATCTCTGAAAAAGCAGGGAGTTATCTCAACAATTTGAGGGACAGTACTGTGAGTACATAATGTGAGTTAAGTAGCTGGGTACACTCCAAATTAAACTTGTCAGAGGCAAAAAGTGACAGGATTATTATAATTTTTATCTTTATAAGCTCTTTACATTTTGCAGGAAATGGGAAATGTGTCCTATTCATAGAGCAGTGGCCTACTTCTTGGGCTTCTGCCCTGGAATAGTTCTAGGAGAGTGTTCTGGGCTGGTATGACTGATTCCTGCATTAGCAGATTTATCGCTTGAATCCACTGATGGAGAATAAGTTATTTTGTCAGAGCAAAACTCCCCCCAATGGAAGTATGTGTTAAGGAATGTTATTTTCTTACTTGGTTTAGCCTGATAATTATTGAGGAAAAAACACCCCACTGAATTTCATGATTTTCCTCAATGTGGTGTTTGAATTATATGTGGTGTTTGAAAAAATTGCTCTTATTAGACATAATTCTTAAAGAAAATAATTGAGCGATGGATGAGGATAGCAAGAGAAGGAATACTGAGCATATATCTCTGGGAAAAGTAAAGCAGCAGGTTTGAATTACCATGTGGCTTTCTAGTGGTGACCTGGAAAAGTAGAAGAGTTTTGAAGTGGTGGCAGAATAAAGGTGAAACTGAATCCTTACAGCTGGCAAAAGGTGGAGCACACCTCTTAGCAGCCTAATGTATTGTGCATGACAAGTAGCTGAAGGAAGACTGGAGGATAAGAAGCATCAGTTCCTAAGAAGAGTATCATGTACTCACTGTAATCTCAAATTGCCCTTATTTTGAGCCATCCAAATTTCTGTAATAATTCTGTCTTTCATTATAATCTTTCATAATTTTTTTTGCTTTTTTTTTTTTTTTTTTTTTAAGTTGTGAACTGTAAGACAGAACCTCCAATTTGAACCCATAGCTTTCTAAGGGATCTGTTACAGTAACTCAAGATATTTATCAGGCTGAAGTTATTTGGAGAATGAATGAAGAATGTTTGCAGCCTTCACTGTGCTACAGGATAAAGGGCTGAAGTGGACAAGACTCTGTGCTTCCCTTGTCAGAGTTCTGAAGCTCTGAAGGCCCTGAGCAATGCTGTACATGGCTTTTGGCCAGCCCGTCTGTGAGCTACAGGTTTGCAGGTTGCTAACTCAGGGTGTGGAAAACTTGCTGCTTATTTTGCTAAGGTACAAAAATATTTTCGACACAGCTTTTAGAGATTTTTCCCATGGGTTATTCAGCTCTTAAGAATGATAAAATGCAATTTAGGACAGAATGATGAAGGGTAGTTTATAATGCCAAAACATCTGTGAGATCTTGGATGTGACGTATTTTTATTATCTCAGGTTTAATTCCTATCCTTGCAAAGATTTGTAGACTGCTAGAAGCAGGGTCCTACAGTCAATCTGCTCCAGTTCTGGATGAGATAGGAGAGTATCCTGTGTGCCTGCTGAATTTCAAGCGTGGGGGCGATGAGAGTTCTGCAGAGAACTGGACCTGACTGAATCCTTTAAATGTGTGAATGAAATCTGAAGTGACATACTTGTGTTGATTCCTGCCACAGAAAGATTTGTTCTTCCTCACATCGTGGGTTGTGTCAGTAAGCTTAAATGCCTGTCTTCCATTCCTTTGTGTGATCAAATGTTTCTTAGTTGCCTCTTTTAATCCTTGGTGGATCTGCCCTTTCTCTGGAAGAGCCTTGCAGAATGGCTGTCAAGTGAAGTTCTTGGAGTGCTAACCTTGGTGTTCTTCCCATCCAGGGATACAATGTGGCGGATTTTCACAGGCTCCCTCCTGGTGGAAGAAAAGTCCAGCGTGTTGCTTCATGACCTGCGGGAGATTGAGGCTTGGATATACCGGCTGCTCCGCTCACCGATGCCCGTTGCTGGGCAGAAGCGGGTGGATGTGGAAGTCTTGCCACACGAGTTGCAGCCAGCTTTGACCTTTGCTCTTCCTGATCCATCCCGCTTCACTTTGGTGGATTTTCCATTACATCTGCCTTTAGAGTTACTGGGAGTGGATGCCTGCTTGCAGGTGCTGACCTGCATCCTTCTGGAGCACAAGGTAAGAAGGGAAGAGTTGATCATTGAGAAATATGTAGGAAGTTCTGCCCTCTTCAAAACCAGGGTAGGCTGGATGTGTAGAACAGCTGTCTCCCTGCACTGTCTGGAATTAATTTTGTCTGTGGAGGATGAGGGGAAGAAGTAGCTCCATCTGAAGTTCCTGTTTGGAAAAGTCCTGTTTCTCACTACAAGAACACCTGAAGCTTGTTTTCAGACAGATTAATGGAGGGTTACCCAGTTCACAGCCGTCGAATTTAAGTGCAGAGATCACAAAATCTGTGGTCTTTGTATACATCTGAGGGGAGTATTAGAAGTGAATAGTTGCTGCAGTGCTAATGGGAGTTTCTTTGGTTGCAGGTTGTATTGCAGTCCCGAGATTATAATGCACTTTCAATGTCTGTGATGGCCTTTGTAGCCATGATCTACCCATTAGAGTACATGTTCCCAGTGATCCCTCTGCTTCCCACCTGCATGGCCTCTGCAGAACAGGTACTTATTTTTCCTTTATTGGTCTTTCACAAAAGATGTTTCTGTGATGTCTAAAACTCATTTAATTGTAGTCCTTATTTCATTCACCACTGTCTTCTCTGAGATTGTATCAAAGTCTTCCTTGCAAAGAACATTGCTTGAGAGTGACTATTTAAATCATAGGTATCACCACTTATTTAGGGTATCTTCAGAGCATGCTGAGTGAATAGAATAATTCAAAGTAGTAGTTCACAAACAATGGACTGTTTGATTTACAATATTATGAGTATTTACCCCTCTAAACTGAGTATTAAAGTTTGTTGATGGGGGTCCAGAGTAATATTTAAGGATGCCTGGGGGCTCTTTGATTCAGAGTTCAGAAACTATTGCCTGCAATCTCAGAAATATGAAGTGTTGTGTTACTTCAGCTTGGAGCCTACATTTTGCCAATAGTCAACTCTTTTCAGGAGCTCATTATTTTGCTTGGAAAGATAGAATTCAGGCCATCTTACTACTTCAGTGCTATCCTGCAACTGATGCTGCAGATTTGTTCCTGTATCACCCCTTGGAGGTGACCAACGCTTCTAGATTAAAAGAATAAATTAGCCTCCCAAGCCACTGGTCTCAAGCTGCTACGTGCCTAGATGATTTAAACCTTTTTCCTCTGCTGATTCCCTTGTCAGAAGCAATCTGAATTTCCCCATAAGTTTTTCACATACATCTAAAAAAATGTGTCTATCTTGTACTTCTTAGAGATGTTATTATTTTGAAATCAAATTTCCACTACATGCATAAGGGTAAAGTCCTTGTATATGCCTCTTTACAATGGCAGAGACTCCTTTGAACTGAAGATGTATTCATCCATGACTTCCTGCTTTTCAACTTAGGCTCTTATTCTGAACCTTTTTTTTTTGGACCATGATAGACATGACAAGCTGTTTCCAAAGAACCGTGTAGCCATATAAATTATGTCCTGTGTGTGAGTGGGACATGGAACATGGGAGATGGAAATGCATTTTCTCCTAGATGAAAATTGAAGCTTTCTGAGAAGAAGCTTTTATTAATCTTTTTTTTTTTTTCTTTTTTTTAATACCATTGCATGGTATTAATTACTTACTTATCAATGCCTTTTGTGTTATCTACTCTGCTATAAACATACTATAGTCAATAAATAAATATCTGGGAAGAACATGGTGATATCAAATGCAAGTCTTGTCCTTAGTAAAGTCTCTTTCTCTCAGTTGCTTCTAGCCCCTACACCTTATATCATTGGTGTTCCAGCAAGTTTCTTCCTTTACAAACTGGATTTTAAAATGCCTGATGATGTATGGCTTATTGACCTGGATACCAATAGGGTAAGTGGCACCCATAAGAACTTGCGACTTTGTTTCCAGGGAACTGTGTACTGTCATCAGTGTACTCACTGAGAATTTTGCAATGCTTGGCCTCAACCTGCCTTTGCCACTCCCATCTTAAACTTTAGGATTCTGTTCCTTGTTGTGTCTCAAGGACCCCATGTCTTTTGCATTAGGCATCTTTTCTCAGTTAATTGATCTGGCTATATCATTAGAAGGTAAATCCTCAGGCGAATGAGAGAACTTTCTTCTTGCCTAATTGTCAGACTGTGTCTTACAGCCCTGCCTAAGAAACCCAATCTCTTAAGAGCCTTCTCACAGCCTTGGTTGTCATGATTCAAGTGGGGCTATGTATCTCACTTTTTACAGGAGTATGAGCAAGGCTAGTTCAATGAAAATGTGTATAACATCATCTACTTGATGGAAAGTGTGGGTTGATTCAAACTTCTTGTTTTTGTGGTAAATGATAAAGTAACTCCACTGTCTATTAGATTGGAAACAATAACAGCCATAAAGAAGTGAAAAGCAGGTGTCTGTGTCTGAGATTGTGGGGGGTCTTTTATTCTTATTTTACTTCGTGTCTTTTATTCCTTGCAGTGCTGGAGATTCAGGGGATTTTGTTTTGGAAATTACTAAAGCTGGGGAATTTTTAGTCTGTTCCTGTGCTCAATTCCAGGTGATTGTTCCCACAAATGCAGAATCTTTGCCAGCACTGCCAGAACCAGAAGCTTCAGAGCTGAAGAAGCATCTGAAACAGGTAATATGCACTTTGGGGAAAGGACTCAGATTCAGTAAAATGTAGCATATGTAGTGTTGCCCAGCTCTTCTGCTACAGTGGGTAAGAATGCAAGTCAGTGAATGTAAAGCGGAAATGTTCCTGTACACAACAGATGTTTTCTGATTTTTACTATTGTTTGGAGCTAACTTGTTTCTAGTTGATGCAGAAAGTTCCAGATTCCTCCTTTACGTTTGCCCTGTGATGACTTGATCCATCAAGCTATGATCATCTTTGTTTCCCCTCCATTCACAGATCTGTGTGTGAGGTGTCAGTCTCTCCTCTCAGGTCCTGCTAAGCCATTAATCAGCTTGGGTCATCCTGGCTGATCGTGTCAAGCAGGTTTTATCTCTTTATTTCTGTTTTCCTTGTGCACGCTGCATGCAGTATCTAAAGGTAAAGTGTGTTACTAATGTGATGAGGTTTGCTCTTTCTCTTTCCTCATAGACCAGGAGAGCAAAGTGTGTAACCTCTGTGATACCCCAGTACCTGCTGTCAGCACAGATGGAAGTGATGTGTTGCCTGGAGTTTTGTTAGATCAACCTTCCCCCCACTGCTGCCTCACCCCCTTGCAATTTCAGGCACTATTTAGCAAAACTTTCTCACTAGTGCAAAGGCAAACTCAAGTATCAGAAGAACAAATTGCAGTTTTTTGGAAGGCATAATAAAAATTCTCAGTGTGTTCACCCAGATTCAGGTTACATCCCCTGTATATTCATGTGGGCATTAAGGGTTTGCCATTGGCAAAGGAGTGCTCCTGGTACAAAGTAGACACTAAATTGTGGCCCACATTACTAAGGTTAACACTTCTGTGTGCCTTTGGGTCTTAGAGTCAATAAATGGATTTCAGGATATCTGCTTTCGAACAGTAGTAGAAAGTTCTTAGCTGTATCAATAAGGACAGCAGGCTTACCCATTTCCAAAGTGGCCAGATATGAATGTTTGGGGGTGGGGCAGTTATACCTCTTTCCTAAGATGTGTCTATTTTGTGGTCCCTTTTTTTTTCCTCTCATTTGTGATATTTGGTAGTAATAGATATTTTTTTTCCTTCCATCTGTTTCTCTGTGGTCATGTGTTCGTCTTGGCTCTGATGGGTTGCTGTGGTGTTATCATATGATCTTCCATCTTGCCTCCAGTGTCTGGTTAGCATGACTGCAATCACTCAGAAACAGCTGCTCACTCCTGACAACAAGGTTCTTTATTTTATTCTTTTCCCCTCAATTTTCCATTTTACCCTTTTCCTTTGGAGCTTTTTTTTTTGTTTGTTTATTTGTTTTGGTTTTATATATTTATTTTTTTAAAATAAAAAGATGAAGCCTCAGTGGGCAAATGGGAAAAATGAGGAAGATTTAGGATAGATCCGGGTGTCCAGGACTGATTTATCACTTCTGCTGCTCCTGTACATATCCTTGAAGGCTGTATGAGGGTTCAAGAGGTAGCTTTATGGACAGATAAAGACTTCATTCAGATGGAAAGTGGAGGTTTTCAGGGATACAAGCAGGTGTTTATGTAAAGGTGTCTTCACATTGTCCTTGGTTATCAAATTGCTGGTTGAATGCCAGCTTTAAAGGCAAGTTTCAGGCCTCTAGTTCCCAAGATGTATTCAAATTGCACATGGAAATAACTGTACAAGTGGATTTATGTAGTACCTTACTACTAGTGGTCCAGTTAGGACTATATGTTTTCATGTCATGAATGGTCTAGCAAAGTGTAATTCTGTGCTACTCCTTAACTGACTCCAGGACTTTTTCAGCATTGAGGAGTTCATTTTGACAATCAACATAAAGGAGGGCCTGGAGGTATTTGTTGACTCAGCGTGGAGGTGGTTTAAGACAAATTAATGGAGCATGCATAATGGTTGCAATTGCCTAGAGGGCAGGGTAGACCTGATCTTTTGTTCCTTAAATAACTGTTCTTGCTGAATGTGTTCATAATGTCCTTCAATAGGCCCTGGCCAGCATGAGCCTGAATACTCAGCCCATTCTTAATCTAGAGAAGTTCCATGAGGGGCAGGAGGTGCCTCTGCTGCTGGGAAGACCACAGAATGATTTGCAGTCTACTCCCTCCACAGAATTCAACCCTTTGATCTATGGAAATGACGTGGACTCTGTCGATGTGGCTACCAGGTGAGGTTTAACAGGAAGGTAGCATTGAGTCTTCATAATAGCTTGCACTTGAGGGCAGCACAAACACTTCCGTGGGTGAAACAGCATCTGTCGGTACTATTGTAGATTCTACTTGACATCATGTGGGGAAAAAGAGCAGCAATTACAGTTTTTATCTCATATTTGTTACTTGCATGAACTTTACTGTGTGTCTTGAGGGGGTGTTTTGCTTCTTACATTTTCCTATAGCTCATCCACTTTACCTGGATTTGTAGGTCTGATACTGTATCCTCAGCTTAAATCACAAGTCTTGAACTACAGAAAAAAAAAACCTGACGACTTAGTTGTTACCTCAGCTAGAAGATACGAGAATGATATCCTTCACTGAGTGGGTGTTTGTGTTAAGATGGTGAATTAGAACAAAGTGATTTCTTGAGTCTTGATT
This sequence comes from Eopsaltria australis, assembly GCA_034509425.1. Lineage (NCBI taxonomy): Eukaryota > Metazoa > Chordata > Aves > Passeriformes > Petroicidae > Eopsaltria > Eopsaltria australis. Next base: position 6,051,514 of record JAVTVJ010000241.1, read on the forward strand.
TGTTTGGATTTTTCTTTTTATTTTTTTCAAGACAGCTGTTTTCTAAGAAGAGTTGGGTTCTTCAAAGGTTTAAAACGTCGTCTATGGCATGCATTTTAAGGGTTTTTTGTTATGCTCTGTGTTTTTATCTAATGTATTGTTCTCTGTTTCTTTTTAGGGTTGCTATGGTGAGATTCTTCAACTCACCAAATGTTTTGCAAGGTTTCCAAATGCATACTCGCACTCTTCGTCTCTTCCCACGACCAGTGGTGGCCTTCCAGGCAAATTCTTTTCTTGCATCTAGGCCGAAGCAAACACCTTTTGCAGATAAGCTTTCCAGAACACAGGCAGTAGAATACTTTGGAGAATGGTCACTCAACCCTACTAACTATGCTTTCCAAAGAATTCATAACAGTGAGTGTTGGTCTTGCCTTTCCTGCACTTGGATGTAATGCAGGAATTTAAAAACCAGACATTCTAGGGAAGGATTTAATTTCATACCATATTATTCCTGTTGGGGAGGAAAATCCAGTTCAAGGAACATTTTTCCCTTTTTATGTATGGCCTTTGTGTTTCTCCCAGGTTTGCCCTGCTCTTGGCCAGTTGCTTCTCCGATTAATTTTACCTCTTATCTTGTTTCATTATGGAGAAGTCTTGCAGGCTTATTGTAAAGACTGTCCCTTTGTGCAAGACTTAGTAAAGGGTAGTGTCACTGTGAATGAAGCCTTTGACACCAGTAAATGAGTTTGATTAATACTCTCCTTGGTTTTTTGTGCAGACATGTTTGACCCAGCCCTAATTGGTGACAAACCCAAGTGGTATGCTCATCAGCTGCAGCCCATCCACTATCGGGTCTATGACAGCAATTCACAGCTGGCTGAAGCCCTGAATGTCCCAGCAGAGAAGGAAACAGATTCTGATCCCACTGATGACAGGTGAGTGGGGAACATGTCTGAAGTCACATGAGAGTTATTTCAGATTGCTGGACCTCTCTTGCTTCTCATTTGCAGACTTTTCCTGTAGCCTTCCAGATTGTTGCTTCATTTCTTGTCTGGGCAGAATACCGACACTGAAGAAAATTTTCTCACTGCTCTGCTACCACAACAAAAGTCTTAACCCTTTGCTATGTGTATTTATTTAATGTGATTCTCCATACTTATTTTCCTGTTTTCTTTTGCTATCTGTATGCCACTTGACATTTGTAATTTCCTCACACCCTAATTCTTTTTTCTTCCATGCTGTTCTTTCTCTGGTTATTTCTGTTGCGTACTACAAATACTCTCACCCACTCTTTCAAATCTCTGTTCCCTATCCATAGTTATGCAAAGCTTGTTAGTACTATCCACTGCCTGTGACCACCTTGTGTGTTCAGTAAAATGAAAGGAAATTTTATATAGTAGTTTTTGGCCGTATTTCTTGGAGTTTTGTGTCTAGTTTTCCCTTTCATTCCTTGCTGGTCTGTGAAATCTTTCAGGCTTGGACATATTTTGCATTTTACACAGCACCAGTGGTCCTAACAGAATGTGATTTATCACTAGTGTAAAAAGGAAATGCTTTTACTTTTGATGCCCAGTTCCACTGAAGTTGTCCTACATAAACACACATATGTTTAGTGAATTAATACACTGTTCTCTACTCATTTATGTTTGGCCTCATTGACTTTGCTCAGAGACTTAAAATGTCTTCCCATAACTCTTCACATACCTGAAAGTTATTCTTTTTGCTCTGACCTTTTATGAAGCTGGCTTGTGAAATTTGTTTGTAGCTACTATAATATGAGATTTTTAGGTCTGTGAAAACAGTGCTGATTCACATCTTTAAAGTGTCAGAGCCTGCCGTTGCTTTGATGCTGCCACTCATCTCTCTCTCTCACCTGTTGTGGCAGTGGCAGTGACAGCGTCGACTATGACGATTCAAGTTCCTCCTACTCCTCCCTTGGTGACTTTGTCAGTGAGATGATGAAATGTGACATTAATGGTGATACCCCAAGTGAGTAACTTTTGCTTTTACTATCACAAGCTCCACATAGATTCCCTTTCCCAATTCATCTGAAGCTCTTCGGGGAAAAGGCCTCCTCTAAGTCCCTGAATCAGAACAAAGTATTGCTCCATTGTAGTCTTGCTCTGAGGTACAAGTGTGTGGGTAGACTGAAAAAGGACATTTTCCTGCTTATAAACAGCTTTCTCCAAAGGACACTGTGAAGAGGAAGAACAGAAATAGGTACTACTGGACAAAACTGGTTCACTAGATCTGGAAACAACCTGCTGCTGCCAGTAAATACTGTGCAATATGGACAGCAGAGTGTGAGCTTTCTCCTGCCCCTCCATATTGGTTCTCAGTGCTAGCTTTAAAGTATCACTCCGTCCTAGTGGGGACAGAAAAATGCATTCTCTGTGGCTATATGGAAGCTGCATAAACATTCACTTTGTTCAACAAACTAAACTTAGAAGTCCCAGGACATTTCCCATGTCCCAAGGACAAGATGTAATAATGGTAAGCTGCAACAAAACCCTGCTTGGAGATAAGGAAAAGAACTTCATGGTTATTGTAGTTAATCAGGTTCCCGGGATCACTGTAGAATGTCAAGCCTTGAAAACTTTCAAAACTCAGTGGGACAAAGCCCTGAGAGACCTGCTTTAATTTTGAAGTTACTCCTGCTTTGAGGAGAGAATTGAGATGGATGACCTCCTAAAGCCCTTTACAACCTAAATTTTTACACAAATTTAATCTGTTGAGCAGTCCTCATCTTCTAGGAATATTTAGTTGGGAAAAAGGCTGAGGAAGGCAGTGTTGTTTAATGAAAAATGATGTGTTTGCAGATGTTGACCCTCTGACTCATGCAGCCCTTGGTGATGCTAGTGAAGTGGAATTCGATGATTTTCAAGAATATTCAGGGGATCCCGATGAACAGACCATGGACAGTGAGAACTCCCAAGAGAATAACCAGCCTCGTTCAAGTTCCAGTACTACAGCCAGCAGCAGCCCCAGCACTGTCATCCATGGAGTGAATCATGTGTGTACTGAGATGAGTTCAGCCTCAAGATCAGCGTATTAGGATATAAAGAATGGGAGGATGCACGTGGTTCTTTCTGAGAAGGGCAAAAGTTAATAAGACTGTGACACCATGCACAGATTAAATTGCATGCTCACCCTGGACTTTCTGAGCAAGGTGGAGTTTGCTGGTACCCTCTTATGCTGGGATAGACCATTCCTGTACAAAAGGTTCCAGTGCATTGAAAAATGCAGCACTAGCAGAGAGAAATGGTCCAGGTTGGGACTGCAGGAATTATTTTTGCAGGGTCTGAAATGACCTGGTATCTTTAGAGGAACAGGGAGTGGGGTGGGGAAACTCATGAATTTGTGGTTGTTTAAGAAGAATGGGAACATGGTAATGGAAAGCCATTATCCTGAGCTAACACTTACTAGTCAGAGCTGTTTTACGGGGAGTAAGTCCCTAGAACAATGCACAAATCCTGCAGTGTATATAAAATCCTAGTTTAGAGATACAGATAGTGGGGATGTGGTGGGGACCCTGTAGCAAGCAGCAAGGGCTGTGCAGACTTCCCAGTTTGAAATAATCATTCTTGTCCTGCCCTTCAGTTGTATGTAACGCAAATTAGCGAACAGATCAATGATTTGACTGGTCCACAGGAGGCAGCAGACTCGGCAGAGATAGAAGAGAAGTTGGCTGCTGGATTTTCAAACCATCTCTCTTCCTTGCCACTGCAAGCAAGCTTTCCCAAGATAAGCTTGGATCGTCGCGAGAGTGACATCGCAGCTGGCAGCATGAGCTCCTCAGAAGGGGTGGTGAGGAAGCGAGAGTATGACAATCCATACTTTGAACCGCAGTATGGTTTTCCTACGGAGGATGAAGATGATGAGCAGGAAGAGAGCTACACCCCAAGATTTAACCAGAATCTCAATGGAAGCAGGCAAGTCCTCCTTGTCTTCTGCCCTTCTCTACAGCACTTCTGGGGTTTCTGTCTGCTTCATGTAGTTTAACAGTGCAAATTCATGCACTCAGATGTCTTTAGCACCTGAGATCTGTTGATCACTTTCTGTGAAAGGCTGTCAACCCTTCTGGTTTGAATAAAAACACTTGCTTAGTCCCTCAGTTTCTTACTTTTATGTGAGCAGTAGAAGCTATGAGAATTATCAGTTCTTTCTAGAACATTCTAGTACATCACCTACTGATTTTTGGAAACTGTTTTGGTAAATCTTTGTCTTTTGGGGGAAAGATACTACAGTGATTGGTGGCAGTGGGTTTTCTTGTTACTCCTTTCTTGACTCCTTTTTTTACTTTCATTAAACTAGAGCCCTTTAACCCACAAGTCCACCAATGCCCACCCACAATGCCCACCAATGCAGACAAGTACACAAATTTTCAGCATGCCCTGAAAGGCTGTAAAAACCTGAATGTAAAGATGTTTCAGTTCTCTCTCTCTTTTTTTCCTTTTCCTTGTTAGTTTGGGTTTTTTTTTCCTTTCCTAGAAGGTGCAGGAAGTGTGAAAACTGATGGGAATGAGACCAACATCAGTCTCCCACAACCATACAATGTGTTGATTTGGTGCAGGAAGGGGAAATGCTAATAACAGTTGTACTTAATTTCTTTAAAGGTCTCAGAAGTTACTCCGGCCAAACAGTTTAAAACTGGCCAGTGATTCTGATGCAGATTCAGATTCCAGGGCCAGCTCCCCAAACTCTACTGTCTCCAACAACAGCAGCGAAGGTTTTGGGGGCATCATGTCTTTTGCAAGTATGTATTCATTAAGCTAGTTTTATTTATTATTTCAGAGTTTACAGAGAGATGGAATAGAGGGATGGCTAGTCAAGAGAATGCGTTGGTTGTTAAGTTGTTATGAGCTCTTCAGTAGTCATGTTGGCTTACAGACAACTGCTGACAACTACTGCTTTATATATTCTTCAGTGGTTACCCTTCAGTTGTATGGCACTTTAGGGCACAGATTAGAAATTCCTTCAGTTTCATTTAAACAAAACATTGTGCAATTTTATAAAATTGATTAAAAAATCTTACAGTAGTACGCCTTCCATGCTGCCATGCTGTGTGTTTAGGTGCCAAATTCAATTCCTTGATTGCCTACTTTCAATTAAATTTTAATAAAAAAAATCACACATGTGGAGCACTAATCTAGACTTTCTTGATGAGTGACAGAAGACATGGCCAGTTGAGTCTTGCACTACAGTGAAAAGCAGTGAAAGAAGTTTGTAGCACTGGGGAAAATATATTAAATGTTTCTGGTAAAATGACTGTTACTAAAATAAGACTACAAAAAACCAAATAACCAAACCAAATTTAAATAATATGCTGACACTTTAATAATTTGGAGTGTTAATCAGCTCCTTTATCAAAATGTGATGCTTTCAGGCTGTCTACAGGCTTAAGCAAATGATGATGCATTATTGTGTCCTTAAGATCTGCCTGTACCAGGAGGAATGTATGTTTCTTCCTAATAAATGAAAAGCTTCTATTTCAAAGCATGGTTCCATGGCAAATTTTACAGTGCTTCACAAGACAAGTGCACAGTCCTCTCTTCAGAGTTACGTGTTTTGGGGATCTTCTGTCATCCTGTTTCCTCATGTGGTCCAGCCACAAAAAGGAGGATCAAACTAGAACATAGAGCTAAGGTGATGTTATCCAAGTGCAGGAAGACAGGGATTTTGCTGTTACATTTCAGTCTCAAAGATCCAACATCAGTTATTGTGACATGAATGCTAAGATTTATGTTTTTGTACTGTTTAGAATAATCTGATTACGGATGTGGTTGCAGTGTAAATTTTATGGTTGTGAGACTTTTGGGTAATAAAGAAGAACTTAACCATTAAGGATCTGGAACAAGATAGTGAATTACAGGATATTTGAGTGTGTGCAATGAGCAGTAGGGATTTAATTGTTTTTGTCTTCTGTCATAGGCAGCCTGTACAGAAACCACAGCACAAGTTTCAGCCTGTCCAACTTAGCCCTACCAACCAAAGTCGGGAGAGACAAGAATACTCCCTTTCCCAGCCTGAAAGGTAACCATTTTTCCCTTTGTCTTCTACAGCCTTTTCAGTTCTTGTGACTTGGCAGTCTGAGGTCCTACCTGTAACAGGAATCCTGGGAGTGATGCCTTTTGGTCATTTGTGTAGTACCTGTGTTAAGGAGCAAGACAGTAAATCGTCATGATATTTCTCAGACAGTCTTCTTCCCAGCACCTGGGCTGTGTTGGGATGGGAGAGTGTCTGGTCTAGACTGAGTTAATGGATACAAAACAAAGCCAACATTCATAGCATATTTTGGGTTTTTTTTAAGTACTTAGTATAAAGAATGGGGACCAAGAGGTAGGTCCTACTTTTGTACTGCCACTATCTTCACACTTAGCCTTAGATAATTTATTAGTGATGCTGCTGCATTTGCAAATGGGGGTAATGACAACCTCCCATGGCGACTGCAGATTACGTGAGTTTCAGAAGTGGTTTTTTTTCAGATTGCTAAATAGAAAATAAAATTACAACCATGCTTCTGTTCTCTGAGAGTGAAGATCAATCCCTAGCATATATGCACAATCTTTTCATTAGAACATCTTCTGTTTGTCTGCAGTATCATTAGATGACATGTCCGAATGGGCACTAGAGAAATGGCCCTCACAACACGGGGCATTAGGCAGCCTGGTCATCCTTGTACTGACTGTAATATCTCAGTGCACTGGTGTTGTAGTGTTGAGACCTGGAGTGTTGTGATGCTGTACTGAGGAGAGGTTTTATTTTGCCTTTTGAGTTATTCTATCTGATTAGAACTTACTGCTTTTGTTTTAATGTGTTGATTTTTTTCATTTATTTTTTCCTCCTCATCACTTTTATCGGTAAAGATTACTTTAATCTGGAATTGGGAAGGGATGTGGATGAAGGTTGGTATGATGTTTTGCTGACCTCTGACCTTGTAGAAACAAAGACCCAAAGCTGGATTTTGTGTTTCTGCTTTGGACTTTGTTCCCCTGTGTGCAAAATGAGGAGTTACAGGACTGGTAGGGTGAAAACACTAGCAGAGACTCTGCACAGCTGTTTTTGACAACCTTTTACCAGTTGGTTATGTTTTCATGTCCAGTTGTACTGGATAAGAAACATGCTTCATGTCAGGGTTGTTTCCATGGGTAAACTTAATGACTGATTCCATGCATTGGAAGAAAACAGTGATGGGGTTTGCCATTCCACATTCATGCTTTGTGCCTCATCTTCTGCACTTTGGTGTTCTTTTCTTGACTATTTTAATCCTGTAGGGCCTTTAATGTTACTATGCAGATATGAGGATAGGATTGCCATGGAGTAGCTCAGTCTGTTTCGTGCATGTTCAAGCGTGTGTGAGTGTGTGTGTGTGTGTATCCATTTACATGTGCATGCCGGCTCACTGGGATTCCCACTGGGCACTTCAGTGGTTTTTAAATGTTTTTGTCTCTGTTGTAGAGATATGTAGTTGCTGCATTAACTTGTTCTTGCCAAATGTGTGTTTCTAACTGTAATGGGAAATGATGCTGGGACTCCATTTCATTGCTGCTGTTTGACCACTTTCCATCTTCCTTTTTAATTTTTATTTCATGTGCATCCATTGATATTTTTCCTTGGTGATGCAGATGGTTTTTTTAGTGCCATTCAAATAGAATATGTGCAATAATGTCCTTGAAGATGCAATACACTGGTTCCACGATGCCAAATTTCAAGTCAAGCACTATCTCTTAAGTTATTCTGGCCCTCGTGGTCTTGGGCTTTCAAACATCCTTCCTGCTCTAGTGTAATTTGGGTTTTATTTTGAGGGAGGGCTGGGAAGAAACTGGTAGTTGGATTCTTTTGATGCTGACAATGGGGAGTGTAGATATTTTAGTACACTACTAATTGTATATTTTGTGTCCCAGTATTTGGGTTAAATACTATAATGGAGATTATTACTGAAGCTGGCCCAGTAAGCAATGAAGGTGGGTTCCCTACAGCATGAGCTGTGCATGATGTAACAATTTCCAGCATTCCCTATGCCTGACTTCGGACTACCTTTCTTGCTGGGTAACCAGTACCACATGATCTATACTAGTCACCCTCAATGCATTATGCTTTTACATATAGTGACTAATCTGAAGATGGTTCTTGTTGTGGAACTGCATGCAGAGCAGCCAAACTTTTCCTGCCTCTCACCTCCTGCTCTCATTACCATCTTCTCTTTTTCTCTCTGCATTACTCCCATTACTGTTTTCTGCCGATGTGTGATGCTAGAATATGATATATGCTGCTGCTTTTTTGGAGTTTCCATTTTGTTTGAAGTCTGTTACCTGTAATTTGAATAGGTGTGTTAGCCAACTTCAGCATTGCTTGTTACTGTCCTGGGATAAGATTGGTTTCCTCCCACCCTTTCCTCTCATTCTGTTTCCTCTCCTCTTTAGGAAACAGACGGGCCCTTGTTGATCAGAAGTCTTCAGTTATAAAGCACAGCCCAACAGTGAAAAGAGAATCTCCATCACCTCAGGGACGAACTAGCAATTCCAGGTAATATTTTTTTCCTGCTTTTCAGGTGTACAGTGTAGTTAGAATGGCCTCATACCTGGCCAGTGTTTTCTCAGAAGTATAGCTGTTGAAAACAAAATAGTAATTTTCTGTTGCCCTAGACCTGGACATATTATTGTCTAAGAAGTTTTGGTACAGATGTCTTACAGTTAATAGCGCACATGCTTATTTTTCTTTTCTCAAAAATTTATCCTCCTTCTGTCTGAGATCCAAAATGTTCTAGGTTTCTACTTTAACTCAGTAGTTATTCTTTGTAGTTGAGTGTTCTCAACAAGGTGATCTAGCCCAGTGGAGTTTTAATGCACTATGCAAGGGGATCAACTGAGTCCAATGAAGCAATTTAATTCCATAAATTCATGTGAAGTGCTTTTCTCAGTCTTGGGAAGGGACTCAGAATGGTGCAAGTAAACATTACCTGACCTGTGCCTGTGCTTTCTCCTCCCTTTGTTACATAGCAGTCATAGGTAGCATGAATTTACTTTGATCTACTGGGTTTGGGACACTAGTAAGAACAATAACTGCGGTGCAGACTGGGGAATGCAGCAGGCTGCACAGGAGTTTTCTTCTTTCTACCTTTCCCTCTGTAGCAAAAGAAGCTGAGCAAATGTGCCACACAAAATGTGTGCCAAGGCTACTGCAGTAATGCGTTAGTAGTGCTGCATTTCCTCTTTCAAAGAAAGCCTGTATCACACACATGGGGGCTTTGGAAGAATGTTGAGGCATAAAGGATTCCTATGGATTCTGAGGGGTGCTGTGTTTCACAGCAAGTGAAGGGTAGAGTGGTACTTAGAGGAACTAGAGGAAAGTCTCATTATGGCTTATTGTGGGAAATAAAGGACAAAGTAAAATATTTTATATGACCTATGGAATAGAGCTTGAGCTGTGTGCAGTTATGTTAGCAGCAGGCAGAGCTAGATGTCAACTACTGTTGATAGGGAAGATACTTTTGTGTGTGGCCTGGCCACAGCTCTCTTCCCTAGGGTGACTAACGTTTGCCTGCTTTCTCTTAAATGTATCAGTGAGAACCAGCAGTTCCTGAAGGAGGTGGTGCACAATGTTCTTGATGGGCAAGGTGTTGGCTGGCTGAACATGAAAAGAGTCCGACGTCTGCTGGAGAGTGAGCAGCTCCGTGTGTTTGTGCTGAGCAAGCTGAACCGCACGATCCAGTCGGAGGAGGATGCTCGACAGGATGTCATACAGGATGTGGTCAGTGCTGAACTCAGCAGGGTCCTCACACTCAATGTCTGCTGAAGCTCAATTCACAGCAAGTTTTTGTTGATTGTGAAAAGCTGATGTTACAGCAGTTCTGGAATTTATGTTCTTGAATTACTTTCTCCCTTCTGAAATAGCAGCACTCATGGGGTTTTCATTGCAGGAGATCAGCCGCAAGGTTTATAAAGGCATGCTGGACCTGCTGAAGTGCACTGTGTTAAGCCTGGAGCAGTCATACGCAAATGCTGGCCTGGGAGGCATGGCCAGTGTTTTTGGCTTGCTAGAGATAGCACATACTCACTACTATAATAAAGGTAAGAAAAGTGTTCATGGCAATAGAGTGTTTATGAACCAAACAAGATTGGAAAGGTAGCTGGTTTTGTGCCTTTTGATATTTTAGGGATTTTACAACACTTTTAAAGTGGTGAGAATTGTACCATTGTTACTGAGGCCTTACAAAGCTTGAGGCCTGTTTCGTGTTTCTTACATACATGTTACTGGACCAAAGCAAAATAATGGCGATACTGATATTTAATTGAGAATGGAAACCCTGCAGTGATATACAAAACCTGGCACTTCTACAGCTGGAGTGGAAATTCTGGGAGTGGGGACCTTCAGATAAAACTGTCCCAACCACAGTCTTGGAAAGTTGTTCTAGGCAACAGTTGGGAGGGGGATATTTGTAATGTGGAACCATATGAGGCTTAGATATCACTACACAATTACTCTCATACAACCAAATACTCTTAGAGAAGAAAGTCTGAAAATACCTCTCTGTTTTTCAGATGTTTCTTAAGAATCTAATTCTTAATGCAAAATAAGAAAATTAATACTAAGGGAAAAAACAAAAGATGACAAAAAGCTGAATCTCTGCTTAGTATCTGACTTGTCTGAATCTCAGATGATGAAAAGTTACTTATTTCATTGTAGCAGAGGAGTAGCATCTACTAAACCTTTTATAGTTGGTGTTCTGGGTCTTGCATCAGGGATTTTTTTAAGGGTTGGCTTAGATATGCCCCATGTTCATTTCCAGTCATTGTTAGAATGCTGAGGAAGGTAAGGAAATCTGTGCTAATGTAACAGTCCTGAATGTGGAGAATAGGCTGATGTTGATAATTACTAGCTTTTAGTCTGACAATGGTCGCAGAATCTTAAATCCACTGAACAAAGGTGTCATAAGATATAGTGGTATGACAATTTAGAAAATAGGGTATGTAGTTTTGAGTGTTAGATTCGTCAGATATTGGAATAGTTTGTGCAGGTTTGCAGGAGGCTCTTCATGGAAAACTTCATTTTAATTATTCTGTTCTGAAGGTTTTGCTGTAATTCAGACTGTGGGGTTTGATACAGAGAAATAATCCAAACTGCCTTTAGGGACATATGGTTATAGAAAGTCTCAGAGATTGATGGAAGAACAGTGGCTGATAGGCATTTTTAGGGTTTTTTCCCTAACGGAAGTTTCATTTAGTGTTACCCATGAAAATGATTGTATTTTTCATCTTTGCACTGTGTGAGGAACTTACTTATTTTCTATAAATAGTATTCTTGGTAGTTTAGGCAGACTTGTTTAATTTTTCACAATTTCAGCAGAGGAGATGCTATAGTTACCGTGTCAGAGAACATTCCTAGGTTTCATATATACAGGAATGAGATACTTGAGTTATCCCGAAAACAGGACTCTGACTTTCTCCTCTGCTGTTTCGTCAAGTGTGTCAGACTATCAGCAAGCCACGTTGACCTGTGGGAGCAAAGGTGGCACTGAGCTGTTTCAGTGCCAGGCTTAATGAGACCATCTGTCTCATCTTTCTTCTCCCACTCTTATTTCCTTTATCCTTATGTTTCTTTCTAGTTAGTTAGTTAGTTATTTTCTCTCAACACTGTTCTTTTTATTTAAAGAGCCAGAAAAGAGAAAACGAAGTCCAACAGATGGATCTGTCACTCCAGTTGGCAAGGATCCTGCATCATCCCCAAGAGTGGAGCCAAAACCTGCTATGCAGCTGCCGGTACCTCAGCTAATGCCAAAGCCACCGAGCCCTGCAGGCAAAGGGCCAAGGGAGTTTGACACAAGAAGTCTAAAGGAAGAAAATTTTATTGCTTCCATTGGTGTGTATTGAGGTGCATGTGAAGTGCAGTGGGGACTTCTGTTTTGACCTTAGGTTCTATTTGCATTCTCTCCATTTTAACACACTACATTGCTACTGTAACATGCTTCATTTACACCTTGGATCACAAGGAGCAATCATATGTGTTTTCACCCTACTCTTGGATAAACTATCCACTGCAGTTTTCTCCCAGAAGCTGTCTAATCTTAATTGTTTCTTTATTTCATTACACCTTAAACAGCCTTATTTTTTGCTCTGTGATTGCTGTTTTCAAGCAACAGGAAATGGCAAAAGAGGAACAGGGACAGCAGGACTTCAGAAAGGGCAGCTGTGGAAGGGAAACATGAAGCAAAGGTTTTCTGTCATTGCTGGCTACCTATGAACTATGTAGGTTGTATCCTGATAAAAGTGGGATTCAAAATCTGCTGTTTGTTAACAACAAAATTTCCAAAAATATTTTAGTTATAGTGTTACAGTTTCAGTTAGCAGGACTGATGGATTTTCCTTCTGTGCAATAGCAAATAGAATGTGTGCTCTTCTAAACAGCATCTGCTAGGTCGGTCACTGGAGATTTTCCTGTCTTACTCTTAGATGGTGTAGCTTTTTCCTATGTCTTGGGGAAAAAATTTGAGGTAGGGTTTTCAGAACTGTCTTATTTTAAAAGGGCTTTATAGATTTTTTTGGTGGAGGAGAAAGAAAAAAATTATTTTGGTTGAATCCAGTGGGCTGTGGGTTGTAAACACATGAAGTACCATCAGCATACAAGAAATTTTTTGTCAACTGCAAAAATATGTCATGTTAAATTATAGGCATTGCTTCTTACAGCCTATTTAAAATAGCATTTTAATGGAATCACTGTATGAAAGATTAATCTTCTGAAAGTGTGGTGCTCTGAGGATAATTGTGTAATTTATGGCGTAAGAGAAGGGAACGTGTGTGTTGAGCAGCTAAGTGACAGGAGTACAGACATTCATTCTTAAACGCACATAATAACTGCAGGCTGAGTGCAGCTGAGTCCTGAACTGATACTAAACCCCTGTGACTTGATTTGCTTTCTTGTTTAAAGAGGTAATCTATGGAGGCAGTTGCTCAGAAACTGGTCTTGCACTCTATTTGAAAAACTGTCAGGAAACTGAAAGAGATTCAGATTTCCAGCATTTCCGTTAGTCGTTTGGTTTGCTCTGGGTGCTTCATTACTTTTCTGTAGAAGAGAAAAAGGAAAGTATGCTTCTGGCACAACTAAGAATAAACCAGGCTCTAGGACAGTGTTCTTTTTAAAGAATGAAGAGAGATCTTTTGATGAAATTGCTAAGACTGCTTCTTTCCCTTAGATGAAATTAAAGCCTCATAGAAATGGAAATCATAGAGATCAGATAATTCCTGTTTGTGAAGCATCATAAGAATTGCTTTTCAAAAGAAGTGCTGTGTAATGTGCCATGTTAACTACTGTTGCCAGAATATTAGCCTTAAACAATTCACAGTCTTCAAGGACAGGCAAAGATACATTCTTATTGGTGGTTCTGATGCTATGATGATTTCCACTTGTCTTTTATGGAGCTAATACAAGAAGAATATGGTTTTACCCGAACTGACCAAAGTTCAAAAGACTTGTATGTTTTTCCTGAAGCCTTTTTTTCTAACTGCTTTTGTCTTTCACCACTAACCACAAACTGGTATGAAAGTCACTATTTAGAAAGTTGCTGTAGAAACAGTGTAGTCTCCATGTTCATGTGATCTAGAAGTAAAGGGTGTTTCTCTTGCATTGCAGAGAGGTAATTTAAAGCTGCTTGGCTATTATACTTCCTTGTTCTGTCATGGAAACTTCAGAATAAGACAACTTTGGATATACAGGGCTGGAGTTAGTCATGGCTTGGCTGAAACTCCTGCTCTAGTGAAATGCAGACATTCTCATTCAAACTTATTTATTGAGGGAAGAGCATTTGGTTAACATTTACCTGTCACTGAAATAACAACATATTTGTAAGTAGTTCCATTTAAACATGAGAAGAAAATGTTTTTATGTGGAGACGATCCAACACTGGAACAGGTTGCCTGGAAAGGTGGTGGATTCTCCATCTGTGGAGATGGTGAATACCTGACTGGACATGGTCCTGTGGCAGGCAGCTTTAGTCAACTGTGCTTTAAACAGGGAGGTTGGACTAGATGATGTCCACAAGCTCCTTCGAATCTCAGCAGTTCCTTGATTCTGTGAAGTTTGGAAGGTACTTGCAGCGTCAGGTTGCAAATATGTAAATAAAACTTTGAATTAATCTCTTGGCATTGTATAGATGAAATACAAATTGGGCTGCTAATCTTTTGACTGAGATACAGAAAATACTAGAATGAGAAGTCTTCAGAGGGCTCGAGTAAAATAGTGTACAGCTATGTTTGCAGTGGTCATATGTAATGTGTATGTTAGTGTGGTGATTAAACTTCATCTCAGATCTAGAGCTGTCATAGCTGAATCTGTGCAGTTTTCTTGTACTACAGGAACAATGGCCATGAGGTTCACAGAGTTTCCTGTTTCTTTGGTAAAGTGAGATGGATTTTTACCAGCTGAGCTTTGATATTAACTGTACTTTGATACCAAATTCCTAGCTAGAAAATTAATTGTGAAGATGCTATTGATACTCACCAATTGCTTACTTCTGAGGTTCTTGTCTTTCAGGGTTTATGGTCATCACCTGTAGTGTTGGTCTTTTTGTTAGGACACTGGTGGCTTTTAAGTTGATAGTTAATAATTTCCCCCTTTATGTTAGTGATTAGTTTGGTTTATCGTATACTTTCCATAACTGATAATGAAAATGTCAGTACTTACTGAAATTTCCCTTACTAGTTTTTAAATAATTGTTTTATCCTGTCATATCACTATATTTTGGCTGGTTTTTTTAATAGTAGAGGTTGTGCTACATACTTTATCTGCATCAGATCCTTTTTCGACCTGCTGTCCTGTTTAGTTTAGGGTCATGTAACAAAGCCATAGGTGTAGTATGTAGTATTTTATGCCCCGTGAGTTTATTTGAAGTTTTCTTTTTCTTCTTCAACTAAGTAGTTGAGAGTAAAATCTAGTGTGTTTTTAATGTGCTAGGATATACTCTACACTAAATTAACAGACAAGTCAGCTAAAAGTAATTTAATGGCAGGTGCTATAGCTTTCAGACTGGTGATTATTAAAGTAAAGCCATATAGGCTGAGCACGGAAGGGGCCAGATGTTTTCAAAGCCCTTTAACAAACAAATTCAGTCCATCTTAGAGATTGTTATCTGTGACAATGTGTGCTCAGCTTGATAAGCCTGTAGGATGCTGTTTGGATCCCTAAGCAATTTTATCTTATCCATCTGTCTGTTTATGAAAGTTGAAGGAACATCCATCAATCATGAAGCACATCTAGAAACTGTAGGCTAGAAGCCATCTTTCTAGCTTTTTCTACCTTGTTGCATTTGTCTCACTCCTGATGTCTTTTTTGTTAATACTTTGGAGTCTTCCTCCACAGTTGTAACTCTATCCTTTATAATTTCTTTTCAGTGGACATTTTGTTCAATAGAAATATTTTAGGCCTGTCTTGCCCTTATTTTTGCTATTTGCAGGGTGGAATGAGTTTCTGACACACTTAAGTGACCTTTTAGTTGCTCAGGAAGTTTTCTTGAAGAGCAGAAAATGGACATTTTACTTCTTTTTCCTTCCCTTTGCCAGTTTTCTAAGAGGATCTTCCTGTGTAGCATCCCTAGCTTTAACAGTGCTCATGAGAGAGGACAGTGTCTAACATTTAGAGTCAGCTTAGCATGTCAGCTTGTAATGTTTCCTTTGGCCAACAGGCCAGCACCTGGAATGAACTGATGTTTCTGAGCAGAAAAGATGACTGCATTTCAGAGGGTTGAGCAGAAAAGGTGACTGCATTTCAGAGGGTTGAGCAGTGTGAGTGACAGAAAAATGCTAGTGCCTCATCACTGTTTTGTACAAGGGCTAAGTTTCAAATTCAGTTTTAAGGAAACTTCAGACTGTTTTGTTGATCTGTTCATTGTATTTCCTCTTATGGAATTCTTTGACTTTATTAGAGTGCTGTGACTTCTTTGGAAGTTGGAGTGAAGCATGTCTGATATCTTGCTCGTTTTAGTTCTTTGCCATTTTCCATTCTTTATACCCTGATAGGAGCAAGTGGATGCAAAGGAGTTCAGCTCTTCGTGTATAGGACAGGTTCATAGGCAGAGCCAAGCATTTATTGAGAATGTTGTCAGGTCAAAAATAACTTGTAAACTTCGTGATAATATTGGTTAAATGTTGTGTTAACCTAGACTTCAATATTTTTGGAATTGCTGCTGCTGTTTTTGTGTCTTTCTCCTTTCAGTGATACAAACTAGAGATATTGAAATGTTTCTGTTAATTAGAGCTTCTGTGATGCCCACGTTTTAGAGGAGTCAATATCTGACAGTCTTAAATCCCTTTCTTAGAAAAGGTGATTAATTATTTGTTCATAAGAGCTGTTTTTCCTTAGTGGATTCACTGCTGTCAAAGTGTGGCCAGAGGAGGGGAGGGGGGATGTGCCACCACAACTTTATGAAGTCATCTCTAATGTTTGAAATCTGTTGCTAAGAGATGATGCAGTGCTCAGTACCCAACACTGGTTTCTTTTTAAATGGTATTAATTAACCCTTAACTCAGTAGTTGTCATAAAATTCTGCTTCTTCTTTTTTTTTTTTTTTTTTTTTTTTTTTTTGTGGTGAAGGGGTGGGTTTTTGTTTGAAATTTTTTTCCCCATTTTCACCTGTCTGACCAGCCGCTGACTCTTTCTCTTTCTCTCCTGCTTTCAATGCATCTTGGGTAGAATTGTGGAACAAGCACCAGGAAGTGAAAAATCAAAAATCTTTGGAAAAAACGAGTAAGGAAATTAAAAAAAATGTAGAAACTGACTCCTCCAGCCTCCCCATAACTGCCAACTCCCCAGGTGCAGGGTGAACTTGCATCTATGGCACACAGGTCTTATACTCACAAGAACAAAAATCTGTCAAGAAAGTCTCCATTAAAGAGACCAAACAGATCTGTTTGCCCTGAGAAAATTGTGTTCAAATGTCTCTTCTTTTTTTTTTTTCTTTTCTTTTTTTCTCCCCCAAATGTTGCCTTCAAAGAAGAGGATGCAGGTGTTCTGCATCCTCACCAATCAGATAAATACAGAAGAATTTAAAGATACTCCATCTCCTTCCTTAAAAGTTAAAACTTGTTTAACAAGTTGTTGACATGGATATCTTGATTGATTAAATGTTACCGGAATGAAGAATTCCTGTTTGTTCAAGCCATGGGATGGCAAATTTTGTTAACTGGCATCAACCATGAGCAGTCAGTCTGCAACAAGAAATACTTCTGAGGGGGAGAGAGAAGGTGTATGTGAAGAATTGTACTTAGTCATGGCTGCTAGAATATAGCCTCACACTAAGGAATTGACCTGATTTTGTATTTTATATGCCTTGGTAAAAAAGCAGTGAAATAGTGAGGCTGTTGCAGAGTGTAAATAATACTCTAAATCTACACAAATCTGAACATCTATTGAAATATGATAATGAGTAAAATATTGAATATGTATAATCTGCAGGTACAGTGCCAGGATTTGCTCTTTTGGTTGTCACTGTTGTAAATAGGGACATATGACAATAGGACAACAGCCAATTTATAACAACTGTGTTGTGATAGGTGTTTCCTACCCATAAGCTTAGTTTGTACTTTGCAGAGCTAATGCCTGTTTTACAGACTGAAGGTTGGGAAGGATTAATAGCTGAGATGAATGAGTGGAAATTCCTGACATTCTGAATAGGCCTGCGTTTGCTTACATTAGTTTAGGCACTTCAGTTAAATACTTCTGTTAAGTATAAATTAGCATCTGGAGTTAATTCAGAGAGAATGGGGCCAATGGGGCACCTCTGCAGTACAGTTTACTGTACTGAAGTTGTGAATTGCTATCTGCTGAGGTAGGAGTGTGCAAGACAGACACATAGCACATGCACACACCTGCTCTCCCAAACTGAGCCTTTTGGGTAGGTGCCTACATTGGGAGGGATAAATGGAGGTTTTAGTGTTCCATGTGTATTAGACATTAGACTCTGTAAAGAAGGGAAAGGGAGGTTTGTAAGTGCCTGTAAATTGACAGTGACAACAATATAACTGTGGCTATTGTACTTCTTAAACACAGTCACAGCCCTCAAATATCTGAACCGCTTCAATTTCAATTCCTTTAAAAGTCAAACTGGCAGAGATGTACTGGAATTATGTGTTGGGACAGGAAACTCCTAAATTGCTTAAAACACACAGCTGAAATTCAGTGTTATTGCTGTAGTAAGGAGATATAAAACTTTTTGCTGTATCAGAACTAGAAATTATGACCACTTGAATGAGTGGAAAGAGACCTCTTGAAGTGAGCAATGTGTATTTCAGTGGAAAATAATATTCCAAATTCTTAGAAAAGACATGTTTAGTTATTTTTCTTTGTAAATTACGTTTATGCTTTCTCTTTCTTAGAGTCTTTGAGGAGTTAATTTACAGTAACTAAGGCATTTGGATCTAGAGACAAAATACCATAACATGAAGAATACTTTCTGTAAACACTTCACAGGAAGAATTGGTGGTTGAGTAGTAAGCTAGTATGGTCTGCACAGCCCGCTTACGGCTTTGCTATTCATGAGTTTACATATCATCTCAAACTCATGCCCACAAATCTTTGTATATTATCCTTCTCTCTCTCTCTCTCCTCCCTTCCCTTCTTCTTTCCTTTTCACTGTCTTATCCTCTCTAATATTACATATAATACAAACATGTTCATAATTCCCAGGTTGTTGCGATCAGTGGTTACAGAGATAGTGGCATTATTTGCATAGAGATACTGGATATAGACATGGGTATATAATACAAATAATCCAGCAGCTGATCATGTCTTCCTGTTACTGTATAGTTGGCAGATATGGCTATGGCAGAAGTATTGCATTCAGTCTCTTTTGAGTATTAACATTCTGTGTACAGCCTATAACACATTCTTTTCTTTCATTTACTTCATACAGTGCTTATCCAAATTTCTTTTCAGGCTCTACTTCTCCATCATTCTCTTTTCCTTCTGCCATTCCATCTGAGGACAATAGATGATATGATTCTAGAAATGCATGGGAAATTGAACATAAAGTTCTTTATCCTTTCTTTCCTTTTTTTGTTTTTTGGATCATCGGGTTAGTGAATGCATGACTTACGAGCTTGCTGATTCCCTCTCTCTCTCCTACCTATGTGATTGCCAACTCTGGAGAGCCATTTGTTAGTGTAACTGGGGAGTGTTGTGAAGTACAGCATCATACAAGCTTAGTCCTTGAAAATCTTACTAGGTAACACCAATTGTCACTGTTTATTTTCTTGTCATGTTGCCTGACTTTTGCCTAGATAGTTGCAGTGGGCAACCAAAAAAACTCAGTCCAGGACTTTGTGCAATTTAGCTGTTCAAAAAAGGATTCTGACTTTTAAGTAAATAGGTATCCTTTTTTATTACCAAGAAATAAAGGAAGTGGCTTCCTAGAGTTGAATGTCAACTGCTCTGCATGTGTTACTGTAACTGGAAGCTGCTTGGTTGTTGTCTGTCCTCTTATCTCTCTTGAATGGCTAAGAAAGGTACTGTTTAATTATAGTCACTCCTGGACTTCAGACTAATGTTTGAAGACTAGCAAATGTGTTCTGCTGACCTTGTTGTTTTCAGTACCAAGGAATAATAAAAAACACATTAAAAATCAAAGAAATGAGAAAGCAAACCTGTTTTCTTGGTACTGTTCCTGCTTCCAGTCTGTCGTCTGCTTTTTTCTCTGCTGTTTTTTCTTGGTACAGTAATTATTTATTTTTTCCTTTGTTCAGGACCAGAAGGTGTGAAACAATTTGATTTGGGAGAAACAGATGAGAAGAAATCCCAAATCAGTGCAGACAGTGGCCTCAGTTTGGCCTCAGGTTCTCAGGTCAGTGGCTTCTATGCTTGCTCTGTTTATGTGGTAAGAGATAGGATTTTTCTATTCACTGTTTAATTATGGGAAGACTTCTAGGGTTTGAGTATTCTTGAGAGGCTCATTTGGTGAAATTTCTTCGCCCTTTTCTTTAGGGGATTGATCTTTGTAAACTCAATTACAGGACACCATGGTCTTTTTGACACTCAGACAGTAGTTTCTATTTGATTGGCTAAATAAACTATGGAAACATAAGGCATGTGATTCAAGAGCCCAGAAGAACGGGAAGTGATGTTCTCTGCTTAAGGTAAAAGCTAATGTGACTCTTCTTGTCCTTTATGTGTTTTGATTGCAGAAGAGTGATTTTGACTCTCTTCCCAGTGGAGGACCAACAGTTATGGTCCGAAGTACAAGCCAGGATTCTGAAGTCAGCACTGTGGTAGGATATGCCCAGAGTGAAATCTGGATGTGATTGACTGCTTGTTAAAGTGGAGAAGGGCATTTCATGCCTGCATTTCGTGTGGTGTGGCAGCATAGTGTCACACATGCATAATATACTCTGTGAGTTCTCTCTCCAGAGCCTCTGAGTGGGTAGCAAGCATGTGTGTCTGACATAACATATATAGTGCTTGCTTTATTAGCAGATTGCAGCCTTTATATATGGTGCTCCTTGCTGTTACATATTCCTGCATATTGGTGTATTTATGGAACTGGTGGATTGCAGTAGTTTTATAAATATGTCTTAGTTGTATATAAACCATCTATAAAAAATAGAAGTTTAAAAAGTGAATCGGAGAGCAAAAAAGGCAGGTTGTTTGATGCATTAAAAATAAGAATATATTCTCTGATGTATTACCTTAAGCAGTTGAATTATATCAAAATATGTCTGCTTGCTTTCTGATCAACTGTAGGGCCTAGAGGGAAAATGTAGCAGGAATGCATTTAGCAAAAAAAGAATGAACCTTTTCCCTACTGGATTATATGATACTGCATATTCCATAAAAAAACCTAAAGAACTTCCCTTTTGTTGTTGTTGTTTTTCTTCTCTCTGTACTGCTGCATGCCTGTGAATATCTGGCTTTCCATGGTCTTTTCTCAGCCTTTAACAAGATTGTCTTTCTCTAATGGACAAGAAAATTGTAATCTCTGTGACACTGCCACAGATAGAAGAGGGGTCTGGAAGAGCTGATTGATATTGAAATATGTCCTCTTCCAAGCTCAAAAAAGGTCCATCCCAACAAGTAAGAAATCAAGCAGAGGCAGCAGAGGGGCTGCATGGATGAGCAAAGAACTTCTACTGAACTCTCACATAAAAAGGAAGTACATAAGAGGTTGAAGCAGGGGTCACTGACACAGGAGGAGTATGCATTTTTTGTCTCCTCTTGCAGGATTAGGAAAGCCAATAGGAACCTGGAGTTGAATCTAACAAAGAATGTGAATGGAAACAAGAACAAGTACATAAGCAACAAGAGAAAGGACTAGGGAAAATGCAGGCCTGCTGCTGAACTCAGTGAAGGAACTGGTGATGGATGGAAAAGACTGAGACACATCTGTGCCTCAGGTTTTTACCAGTAGAACAGAACTTCAGGAATCCCAGGCCTCTGAGACCAGAGGAAGAGTGGAATGAGGAAGATCTGCCCTTGGTGGAGGATGACCAGATTAGGGAGCACTTCAACAAACTGACTGTGGTTCTTGAGGGGTTACAGCCACAAGTGCTGAGACAACTGGCTGATGCCACTGTGATGCCACTCTTGGTTGTCATGGTGAATAGGATTGGTTCCTGAAGAGTGGAAGATAGGAAATACCACTCTTACCTTCAAGAAGGGTGAGAAGGAAGAGCTAAAGGCCGGCCAAACTCAGCTCTGTCCTTGGGAAAGGTGATAGAGAAAGCCTTCCTGGAAAACATTTCCAAACACGTGAAGTACAAGAAATTGACTGGGACTAGTCATAATGGATTTACAAAGGGGCAGGCATGCTTAACCAACCTGATAGCCTTCCACAATGAGATGACCAGCTTGGTGGGTGAGGGGAGAACAGCACATGCTGTTTACCTCAACTTCCAAAAAGCTTTTGTCACTGTTCCCTGTATCATAGTTCAGCTGACAGAGTAAGAATTAGATAGATAGACGGTGGTTGGACTGAAAGCTGGCTGAACAACAGGGCCCAGAGGATTGTGAGAGGTGGCACAAAGTTTGGCTGGAGACAAGTGTCCAGTGGTGTACCCTTGGGGTCAATGTTGGGGTCAACACTGTTCAGCATCTTCACTCATGACCTAGATGATGGCAAGTTTGCAAATTACACAAAACTGGGAGGAATGACTGACACACCAGATGGTTGTGCCCCCATTCAGAGGGCCTCAACAGGCTGGAGAACTGGACAGACAGGAATCTGCATAGTTCAACAAGGGAAAAATACCAAGTGCTACTTATGAAGAGGAGTAACTCCAAGCAGCAGTACACACTGGGGGCCAGTTGGCCGGAAAACAACTGTGTTGGGAAGGACTTTGGGATCCTGGTGGACAAGAACGTGACTGTGAGCCTGTAGTGCACCCTCATGGCAGAAAAGGCCAGTGGTATTCTGGGCTGTATTAGGAAGAGCATTGTCTGCAGGTCAGGGAGGTGATCCTTCTGCTTTACTGGTGAGGCTGCCTTAAAGTGTTATGTCTTGTTCTGGAGTCCCCAGTACAAGAAGGATAAGGTGTTCCTGGAGTGAGTTCAGCTCAGGGACACAAAGATGATTAAAGGAATTGGAGAGGCTGAGAGAGCTGTGACTCTTCAATCTAGAGAAGACTCAGGGGGAATCTAATCCCCCTGAATAAATATCTGAAGGGAGTGAATGAAGGCAAGGGAGGCAGGCTCTTCTCAGTAGTACCCATTGGCAGACATGAGGCAGCCAGCACAAAAATGGCAGCACAGGAAATCCCATCAGAACACAAGAAAACACTTTCTTATATTGAGAGTGGTCAAACACTGGAGCAGTACACTCAGAGAGGTTGTGAGTTCTCCATTTGTGGAAATGAAAAGAACCTAACAAGACATGGTCTTCAGGAGCATACTCTGCCTGAGCCTGCTTGAGCAGGGAGCTTGTCTACAGATGATCTTTACAAATGCATTTCAGCTGAAACAGTTCTGTTATTTTTCTGAAGGGCTTTTTGAGTGTCTCTTAATCTCTTCCTGCACGGTAGGATTTCATGAAAAGAAAATGATGAAGGAAAGGCAACTGTGACCTTCAGTTGTACTGCTTGTTTTGTGCCTTAAGAAGAAATATTTTACAAGTTTTCTACCCACAGTGTCTTTGTCTGTTGAAGGTAATGGCTTTATTTTTCTCCACAGGTTAGTAACAGTTCTGGAGAGACATTGGGAGCAGACAGTGACTTGAGTAGCAATGCTGGTGATGGCCCCAGTGTGGAAAATGGTGGCAATTTGGCAGGATCCAGAGGCACTGTGTCAGACAGTGAAATTGAGACAAACTCTGCTACTAGCTCTATCTTTGTAAGGGCATTGCAGACTTCCTTTTTTTTAAAATATATTTTGTACAGTAATATTTCAATGTGTGTGCATGTATGGAAGAGGATCTCTGATTCAGTTCTAATGCTTAATCATCAATGGCTTACAATATTACAATGTCAAAGATGTAATTTTGTCTGGATCCACATACCTTTCTTATTTTCCTGTTGCAATAAATAGTTTTTCAAAAGTAGTAGATTCACATCTTGAAGCACCTTAGAGACTCTAGTAGTGCTTAATATTAATTCAATATTTCTCTCAACCAAATGGACATTTAGTTACCTTCCAGAGGCAGTACAATATTAGTGGGCATTGTTTGTCCTTAACTAAAAGGAAAGTTCCCTGTTTCTTAGGAGCAGTTGTTTGATGGAGGAAAGGAATGATCCATTTTAGTTTTAGCAGCTGTTCTGTTTCTTTAAAATACTACTTTAGACCTATTTGAAGTGTAATCATAACTTTTAAATATATTTTCCTAGTTGGAAGATATGTATGCGTAAAATCCAAATGATTTGTGAGCACTTCATTTTGTAAAGTCCTTGATTATTGTGTATAACCTCTAATACACATCTTACCAAGAAAAGAATGATACACTTGATTTGGCTAAATCAAGCTCTCAGTGAAATAAGAAAACAACTTGCAGTACCTTAAGATTGGTCTCACTTTGTTCATTATTTTATAATCCTGATAAGATTGTAGAAACCTTTACAGGGCTTCTACTTCTAATGTTAAGAAACAAACAAAACCGTTGTGTTTCGTGGCAGATTTCTACAAAAAGCCTGAAAATTATTTGTCTGCTTCCTTAGTTGCAAGAGGGTATCCTCTCAGTTACTGAAGAATCAGATTTTTTTTTAACATTTACTTTTCTGTGTTTTTCTACTAAACTAAATAGAATAGAACTAAGTAGAAGCTAAATAGAATTTTAAGAACCCTTGCAAGAGATTTAGAACAAAGATGATGGGTTTATATTATGTGCAACGAATTCGAATATCGCACCATAGTTACGTGGTGGTAGAGAAATAAATGGGCCAGCTTTGTTGTCACAGTTCCTGCTGGTTGGTAGTACCAACTCTCACAGTTCTTCAGGCCAGATAATATGTAATCATTTGCTTAATATCATACCTTCATGAATGCATAAACATGAAATATGGGGGATGACGGAAGAGGTTCTTTCCTTTAGTCTGGGGCTTGCATTTTTTGTTTTTCCTCAATTTTCCTTCTGTGCCTCCTCTGTGTTTTGATTTCTCTGTTTATCTCTCTTTGATTTTTCTTTGTCTGACTCTGGATGTTTTAGTGTATTATGCTGCTCCTTGAACAAAACACTTGTTTTGTGAATGTTTGCTAGAGAATCTTTTTTGAAATGTAGCTTGCAAACTGTGTCTGTTAAACCCAACACTGCAAGAGAGCCCTGCAGGGTGCAGAATTAAATTGTCAATACTTCTTGTATTATTTTCAGGCCAAGTCTCACAACCTGAAGCAGAGTGTGAAAGATAGCAAAGGGAGTGCTCCAGGGAGAGGTCCAGAGGATGGGAACCAGCGTGTCTATCTATATGAAGGACTTCTGGGTAAGCTATTTTTTTTTTTTGTGGGGAGGGAATTTGCTAGGCTGAAGTTCAGATGACATCATGTCTGGGGCAGACTGGAATTTTCACTTTCCCTGACACTATTTTTAACCTCTAACTGTTGTCCATGCTTGTATAATAGGAAGGCACATCAGACCATTCAGAGTAAAGCCAAAGTTTTGCTGGGGAAATTAAGTAAGACTAAGAGGAGATGGGTGTGAGTGGTGTAGTTTGCATAAAATGAAATCTGTCCAAGTCTCTTGCACTTCTTAAATATGAATTCTTTAAACAGTGTGGAGAAGGGGAGAAGGAAGTTAGGTATACATGGAAAGCTAAACACTGTTCTTGAAAAAAGATCGTTCTGCTTAAGTCACTGAACAGAGGGCTAAACTCAGAGTACTAAAGGCCTTCAAGTGTATTCTTGAATTAGGAGTACATTGGCTATTTTGTGTTTTGTCTGGACTTGCTGTTAATCAAAAGCTCTCTCTTCCTGTGTTTTTCATTCTCCCATTTATCGTTCCTACCTGCTTGGAATGGTGCAGGTAGGGATAAAGGATCTGTCTGGGACCAGTTAGAGGATGCTGCAATGGAAACCTTCTCTCTGAGTAATAATCTTATCTTTCCACTTCTCTGTGTTTGCTGTGATCTGTGTCTGTGTGAGATATTCCTGTCTCTTTTGGGCCGTGTTAAGAGTTTATGGAAGAAGATATACTTAAAGAATAGAGTACTTTACTCCTTAAAGAATGGAAGTACTTTACTGTAAGGGATTAAAAATATTATGCCATTAATTAGAATGAGAGATTTGTCTTGTCTTTACTTTACACTTTTCTTCAGTTGTGATATTGCTTGTGGTTTACAAGTAACCTTCTTTTATTTTTTAATATAGTTTCATTGTGTGTTGGCTTATGGTATTTTCAAGGAGTGGGAATGAAAAGGAATTAATCATAAAGTATCTGACTGGAATAAATGAAATAAATGCTCAATTTTTTATATCTTGCATAGGCAAAGAGCGTTCAACTTTGTGGGACCAGATGCAGTTCTGGGAAGATGCTTTTTTGGATGCTGTAATGTTAGAGAGAGAAGGAATGGGGATGGACCAGGGACCTCAGGAGATGATTGACAGGTAAATTCTTTAGTAGACCTTTTTCTTCCTCATTGTTTCACCTGGGGCTGAAATACTAAAAATAGTAGGAAAAAACCCCAATTTTAATTCTGCTTAACCTGCTACTGTCACTTTGTAAACCTTGTTACTATACCTGACTATTCCAAAGTGAGTCCTTTCTCTCTCTGCTGGCCAATAGCTCCTGATACTGAAACACTTGTCTTTCAGTTATTATATACATATTTTTTAACTCCTATGGTGAGATATTTCCAGAGAAATGGGTAACGTAAGCATAATAACAATATGAAGAGATGGAATAGACTAGATCAGTAGTAAAGGAAGAGATTTCTGTGGCAGGGTGCCTATATTCTGGAATAATGGTGTGTTGACATAAAGTGAAAGAATTAAATATTTCCAAAAATGGCATTTTGAGCCTTCTCAAAATGGAAAGTAACTTAAAGGTGTTTTCACAGCTTGTAGTTAAACAAAAAGCCCATGAGGAAACCACTCTCTAAAATATCCACGTGGTTGCCTGAGGCTCAACTGCTCTTAAGATGTCAATCTTGACTTACTTCCTCTTCCTCCCCCAGCTCTGTTATGAGCTGATCATTCTGTGCTCTTGTCTGTCACCTGTAGCTGTACTGCCTCCATCCATGCTATTCTATTCTATTTCATGGAACATGAAATCTGGTAGCCAAAATAAGGACTAGTTTGGGGTGCTAGTTTCAAAATTATTTTTCCACAAACTGGCTATCTTACTAGAAAAAGAGAGTGCCTGGTGCACTTCCTTCATCAGCTTTCTTCTGCCTTGCAGCTGTATTTAAGCTCTAATACTGGATAGGTCTTGTGCTGAGTTACGTGTTCCTCTTCTGACAGCTGTAATTGTCACAGAGCTGCAACTGCAGAGAACAGGAAACTGATAAGCCCAGCAGACCACTAACAAATTTCCCACTGAGCAGATGTTATTTGCTTCAACTAGTTAATAATTAAGGGAAATGTTTAATTACTGATCACGGTGTTTTACTGGAAAATGCCCATTTGACTTAGTGTTTTTAGAGGTTTTATTTGCCATACACTTCACAAACAGTGCTGTATCTTCTGCCAGTGCTTTAGTGAAGTGGATGGAGAATACCTGTGAGTCTGCTTCAGATGTAGCTCTTCTTGCAGGTATCTTTCCCTGGGAGACACGATCGAAAGCGTTTGGAGGATGATGAGGATCGCTTGTTGGCTACACTGCTGCATAATATGATTGCTTATATGCTTATGATAAAGGTGACTTCTTGTTCTTTTTAATAGATGGCTGCTCATATTTAAGCAGTATATTTTGTTGGTGTTGTCTTGAAACCATACACCTCTGTTTATGGAATTCAGAACAGTGGATAATAAGGGCAGTTTCTAGAAGAAACTGCCAAGTTGGAAGGCTTTCTGTTACTAGAGAGATGAATTTATTTGAGCTGTCAAAGGAAGCATAATCCTCGAAACCCAACACCTTGGTACTTATTTTCTTGTTTTGGATAATAGAGCCTACTATGTTTTAATTTTAAAATATATTGAAAAATACAATGCTTTCTTTCAAGCACAAAGAATTCTTGCCAAAGGAGGAAACAGGTTGAGTTTGTTTTATATGTTCCATTAAGGTTGTAATGCCAACATGTTAAAAAAACAAGGTCTGATCTAGCTTGAAATCAGCACTCAAACATGAGTGTGCTGTCTTGAAGCCTTTAGTATCAGTGGCTGGCATTCATAGTAGCCTTTTGAAATGACAACTGAGGCAGAAATATTTTGCTTCTGAGCTTGCCTGCTGCTCATCTTCAGGATGAACCTTTTGCTGTTTGAAAACTCTCTGGGGGTGTTTGTTAGAGCCACAACCTAGTGACCAGGAAATACACAGTGAAAGAGTGAGAATTCTGAAAAGATACCATGTTGTGTTGTGGGCTCCACAGCTGTGTGATTTGAGTCTTTGCAGAGGAAGAGGTGGAGAAGCTGGTCTGGCCAATGAGACTCAGAAGTGGCAATGTGGAGAACTGGGGCTTTTGATGTCAGTGGTTGGAAGTGGTGGGGAGTGGAACTGCAGCTCATGCACATGGGTGGGCAGGAAATCTGTTGTGCCCAGCATCACTTGCACAGTTTGCAGAATAGCTGGAAAACATGGGATATGTGCAACTTGGTCCTGTACTGCTGTTTAAAGAGACCATAGCATAACTGAACTGGAGATAAGTTGTTCTGCTTCTTAGCAATGGAAGCCAAGATATGTTTGTGAGGTAGGAGTTGCCTCCTGTGAATAGAAAAGAGTATGCAACTGTCTGTATATCTGCTTTCTAGGTGAACAAGAATGATATTAGGAAAAAGGTGCGTCGTCTAATGGGAAAATCACATATTGGATTGGTGCACAGCCAGCAAATAAATGATATTCTAGACAAACTTGCCAATCTGGTAAGTAAAACAGTGATGAGTGATATACCTGCGGGATCTAGAGTGGAGGAAATAAATTGCCTGAAAAATCTTATATTCTCTACAACACTAATTTAAAAATATTAAAAATAATTTAATTGTATTTTTAAATGCTACCCTTCACATGTGTAGAATAAAGACTGTGATTATATGACCCTGTTTATAATGTTGTAATGTTACAGTTATCAAATAAAATGCGTATAAACAGGACACTTATGAACCACAGTTCTGTGCAATCCTAATATTTTCTTAATAACTTTGTTGGCAGGAACTTTCATGATTACTGTGACTATAAGAAGTGTTTCATTTTCTATCAGTTTCTAGGCCACTATAAGAATTGTAGCAATCAATTTCTGTACAAAACTGTTTCCAGTATTCATACAGAATAAACATGATGTCCTGTAATGATCAATAAGAATATAGGCTAAAGCTTCAGTCTGTAAATCTAGCCAGCTTTTAACACAACCATCACCAGGGTGGACATAAGTTAGGCTCTTTTAAAGGTGATTTTTCCAAGCATTTCTACATTTGGAACTTACTTTTTTGCACAAAAAAGACACAAAATTATCTTGTAATTAATTGAGAAAAATCAGACCAGTTTACTGCAATAATAACAGAACTCAGACACTTCACTTTCCCATACTGAGTATGGTACCACATGAACATTGTTGTATGCTGTGATAACTCTCATAGTCACACTTGTAGAAACTCAGTTTACTAGAGTATCTTGCTTACAGCTTTGTCCAAAATTGTCTCAAATCAGCTCATTAAATAATGTTAAGAATTCTTCTCTCTTTCATTTGTGTCACCTAATAGATTTTTTTTTCAAAGTTCATTAATGATTGCACGTGGGTTTTTTTTCTAGAATGGACGGGAACTCCCTGTGAGACCCAGTGGCAGCCGCCACATCAAGAAGCAGACTTTTGTAGTACATGCTGGGACAGACACAACAGGAGACATATTTTTCATGGAGGTAGAGACAAGAATAATACTAATGCAACTAGTAGCAGAAGAAATAAGTGAAATAACATTAAAAATTTTACATAATATTTTATGCTCCCAGGTATGTGATGATTGTATTGTGCTGAGAAGCAACATTGGAACTGTGTATGAACGTTGGTGGTATGAGAAACTCATCAACATGACTTACTGTCCCAAAACAAAAGTGCTTTGCCTCTGGCGCAGGAATGGTCAGGAGACACAACTGAACAAGTTCTACACAAAGAAGGTTTGTATCTCGTTTAATACACACAATAATGCAGGATAACTGCACAGAAAAACCAAATCCTTTGTGTGTCAAATTCCACATTTAATCAAAAAATAGCACTGTCTTACCAGCACTGGTTACTGAACTGCAATGGCTGTTTAGCAGCACTGACATCTGAAGCTGGCATTGTACCTTGTCATTTACTTGATGACTGTACCAGGAATTAATTTAAGAAGTGACAAGTAGCTTTTTTGTTACAAGAGGGAAAGCATCAGTATTACTAAATGTTGTGTGAGGTTGCAGGCTTGTGAAGATTGTAAAAATATTACAGTGGATTCACGGGGAAAATCTAAATAAAACTATGCCCTAGGAATCGATTGTATAATTTTTGATCTTAGAATCATAGAATGGCTTGGGTTGGAGGGACCTTTAAGACCACTTACTTTCAGCCCCCCACTGCCATGGGCAGAGGCCCTTTCCATTAGACCCACTGTCCATGTCACTGACAAAGGTGTTAAACAGCATCAGACCCAGTAGTGACACCCAAGGAACATCACTTGCCACTGGTTTCCACCTGGATGTTGAGCCCTTGATCTCAACTCTTCTGAGTTTGTCCATCCATCAAATTTGCTCCTTTCTAGTATACAGTAGCTCAGCCTTCTCTGTATTCTGTATGTTGGGCTATGGATAGAAAATTTTCTTAAGTTTAGCTCTGGGTTTATGGCCTAATCTCAGAGTTGAAGGAAGATGACGAGAAGAATATGCCATAAGAAAATAGATATGACTAACAAAAAGATAGGTACGTGCATGACTAGCAATAT
This sequence comes from Eopsaltria australis, assembly GCA_034509425.1. Lineage (NCBI taxonomy): Eukaryota > Metazoa > Chordata > Aves > Passeriformes > Petroicidae > Eopsaltria > Eopsaltria australis. The sequence continues at coordinate 6,081,949 of JAVTVJ010000241.1, forward strand.
TGATTGCTGGAAGCTGAAAGAAAGGGAGGGATTGTTTTGATACTTTTTCTACAGTAAGAAACTGCATAAGCTTGGTTAGAATGTGCCAAGGCATGTACTCTTCACTAGTGTGTGTGGTGAAATGCTATGAAATAATTTCTCTATCATCTTGTAAAACAAATAAAAATACCAGGTAGTAACTGTGTGCTTGAACTTTAATAGGCTTTTGGTCATTGTGCAACACATGGAGCTTGTTCTTTTTGTAGAATCTTAAAATCTTGCTGTTCTTTTCCCTCCCTTAGTAATTTGGAGAAATAACATTGTATTACTCTTCTTGTATCTGTTAGTGTCGGGAGCTGTACTACTGTGTAAAAGACAGCATGGAGCGAGCAGCAGCAAGGCAGCAAAGCATTAAACCAGGTACAAGATTTTGCATGTTGGGAACATTTGTTATTTCATCTGCAATCAGCAAACTTATTTTATTAATAACTCCTTTGAACATAATCTCCTTTTACCTGGAAATCTTGGGGTAACTTTGTGCATCCATGTGCAAGTAGCAGACTGTTGTCTTTAACAGGAGTGTATTTGAAAGGTATTTTAAGAATTGGGCAATAATGTAGTATTAAAAATGTGTTTGAAAAGTGTTTGAATTGTGTTAAAAGCCATTCCCCAGAGCTCAGTGGTTCTGCAAAAAATGGTAATTTTTCAAAAATCATTTTAAGAAAGCACTTTTTAGCTGAACTGAGTAGTGTAAAAGAAACTAGCTGGAAATGTCTAGATTATTCACCTATTAATATCCTCTATTAAATTATTATTTTAATAATGTTGACTTTTTGATTGCTTAAAACAGTATTATGCAATGCAACTCACAAATACAAACCTCCTTCGTGCCTCTTATGTATCTGTACTTAAGACTGCTCTATGGTATTATTGTGATTGCAGGGTCTTATTATACAGAAATGAAATGTGGCATTTAAAGCAAACAAACAATACCCCAGTGTGAAGTACAGTAAATACAGGATGAACTGACATTGATGTTTCTTCATATTACCAGAATGAAATTTATTGCAATACTTGAAATGCTAGTGGTTCTCAGAAAGCTATCATTAGTGAGTGGACTCACTGAAGTGCTCCCTACTATTTTTAGTAGTGTCCTCTTGCTATGTACATCAATAGGAATTATGTTTTTACTATTTTATATTTCCTTTCCACATACCATGACTTGGCTGACTGCTTTCTGCACTCTCTCTCTCTCTGGATTTTTGTTTTGGTTTGTTGTTATTTTTGTGTTCTTTTTTTTTTTTTTTCTTTATTAACATCACAGGCCCTGAGCTGGGTGGTGAGTTCCCTGTGCAAGATATGAAAACTGGTGAAGGAGGGCTTCTTCAGGTCACACTGGAAGGAATTAACCTGAAATTTATGCACAGTCAGGTATGAGGGAAATCTATGAGAAGACTGAGCATGAAGCTTTTTGCAGCACGCCTGTATAGGTGTTTCCTCTTCCCAGAGTATCAATAACGGCAAGCAGTAGCTTGATGTGGGTAAAAAAACTTACATGTATTTACACTCCAACACACAAGCATGTATCAATATATGTATTTGTAAAAACACACTGAAATTAAATATCCTCAGAAAAACTATAATATGTTTAAGAAAGTCGTTGATACGTCTTTAAGCTTCTTGTTTCTTGTGATCTGAATTGTCTGAGCACAAAAAAAATGTTAGCCTGTATTAAGGGACAGAAAAAGTGATCAATAATAATCTAAGCTGTGATAATGCATCACACCATGAACAAATCCTCGTTGCATAAGCAGTCAGCCTTAAAGATACTGTGTTTGAATATTGCAGGTACAGAAGGCAACCTTCTGCATTATATTTAATCTATCTTATTTTAAAATTTTAGAAATTATCTATAGAAGTTCGTATGAAAATAAAATAGGAAACTGATTGTTGATGTAATTCACAAAATTAAGAAAAAAAGTACTGATTCCTTTTTCCTTCCAAATAGCAGATATTGTGGGCATAGAGGAAACACAAGTAGAATTGTCATTTCTTCCTTTCTCTGGATGTTGTTTCTGTTGCTTTCTTTGATCCTTGTTTTTTATTTTGCTTTATGTTTTTTTGTTTTGCATATATTAAATGCATGCAGTGCTAGACAGTAGAATCATTTCTAGGGGAGAAGGGAGAGTGTGTGTATGTGTGTGTGAGAGAGAGAGATAAAGAAAGAAAAGCTGCTGTCAGTTCTCTGTGGAGTGTTTTTTCCTTTCCTCCTGACTAGACTTTTCTCCCCCCACACAAACTTTGTTTTTCTTTGAGGATACATCAGTGTAGATCCCACTGGAAGTGCATATGCATCTTAAACACACATGCTCAGAATCTTTAATACTTCTCCCAAGGTCAAAGCAGCACCACGTGCCGCTTTGAGTTCATATGTAAGGAATGGAGAGTTGTCACCTCCCTCAGTTTTCTTGCTGTATCTTACAAGGGTAGAACCTTGATTATGTCCAACCTGCTGTAGAATTTCAGACCTACCTTGTGATGGAGCACTCTACTTGACAAAGTTACAGATTTTATCTTTTCATTGGGTGTGCTGAAATACAAAGAACTATAAGGGGAAGTTATTGGTTGTACAGAATGAATTTTCACAGTTCTTGAAAGTGGCAGGTCTAAAGCCTTTGAAAATTAAACCCTGGTCTCAAAACAACAGTTTGATATCCCTGTAGATGGATATAATAGAAATTGCTTTGTTCTAAGGTAAGGACACACAATAGGACTGTTCTGCTTGCTACTTCCCCGAGAAGTCAAAAAATGTTCTGCTCAAAGTGCTCACCTCTATGGACATGACTCCATTTTATAAATGAAAAGGCAGGCACATTCAGATTTGCAGTGAGAAAAGATGTCTGAAAAGATAGCCACACCAGCAGCAGCAACAAGGTTTCTTAAGTGTAGTTGGCATCTTCACAAGACAAAGATACTCAGCATTAAGCACATAGTGAGCACACATATTTCTGTCCAAAAGGAAAACTCCAGGTTTGAGCCTTTTTTTTTTCCCTGAAAGTTTTCAGAAGGAAACTTCAGGGAAATCTTGTATTGATCATTATTATGGGACTGTCTGGAGCATTATTTAATTTTGTACAATGGGTACTGAGACCTGCACTACTACCAGCACTTGTAGAATACCGGCTTTATCATATCCTTCTTTAGAGAGAGTGGTGTTCTAATTTGCAGTCTTGTCATGAAGATTCCTATCTTTTTTCTGGAAAGGAGTCTGTGCAAGTCAGACCCAGGGTGTATGCCAGCAGTCTCCTTCACCTGAAGGATTATTCCTTCTCTTCATCACCTTTCCAATGAAGCTGTAGCCAATTGAGTTGCTGTTACTTAAGATGGGTATTGAAACAAGTACAGTTCCGGAAAATACACTGCATTTATTCAATATGTTTAATTTGTGGTCTGTTAGATTATACTGCTAGCTGACCGGGCCATTCAGTACCATTTAGGGGATCTAAGATATATATCCTCGTTTTCCTTCTCAAAGTAAAGTGTCTAGACAGATACCAAGAGTGTGTCATTTGAGGGTTTCTGTAGAATGGGCAATCGTAGCAGTTACATGAAGGACTCCTTCTAGTTGCACCATGCAAAAAAAGTCCCCTCCAGTTTCATAATCTTTGGAGCTAAAGGATGTTGGCATTCTTATTCTGAAACTCATCAACCAGTCTGTTTTCTTAATAAAAGGTCTGCTATTCTGGATGATTTTTTCTTGCCAGTTCTCATATACATTGTGTGAATTGCTCCCTAAGGCGGTTGATTTCAGAATATTTATATAAGCATTAAAAGCAGGATCCCACAGCCATTTATCGGTGTTGAAAATGGCATTTTCTATTTCTGTTGAGTTTGAATGGGGATACTGACCAACAAAAGCCTACAGGGATCTCATCAGACCCAGCTTTCTTTTCATCTTCCTCTCCTTACTTAATATGAAGGCCATGTTCTTGGCTATCTTTCCAAGTATTCTTTTTAGTATTGTGGCTTATTCTAGTATAAGGGATTTCTATTGCTCTGCTTGATTGGACATCATAGAATTCATTTAGGACATAGGAAGAGGGGTTTCCACTTTTTAAAAGAAAAGTATAAATGGAGCTACCTGAGAAGACTGAACATACTGCTTCAGTGTGAAGCTTGCTGTTATGAAACTGTTTTTGAAGACTCTTGATTTGCGGTGTGTGTACTTTCTTATTGTCTTGTGAATTCCTTAGGAAATGTCTCAGATGCATGGTGGGACAACCTGTTATTGACATGTGAGAGTTGTCTTCAGTATTCACAGATTGTCTCACCATGCTGCAGCACATGTAAGTTTAAGAATAAAAAATGTTAAAATCTGTCTGTGCCTAGCAGGTCAGAGGATGTTCTTTAGTATAGGGAGGAATCAAGTGTACATGTGGCATTGGCAGATAATTCTGAGTTCACATCTGCAAACTCTGTTGTAATTTGGAACTCAGTAGCCTGTGCCTGTTACGAATTCATCTGTGTCAAAAATAGATGGAAGCTTAATAAGATGCATAAGGCACATGCCCATCTACAGTAGGATCCACACTGAATGCTCTGTCTTGAGGAACCACAGTTTCCCTAGGGTAAGTAACTGCTATTTCCTTTATGCGTGTTTTCTGATGCAGTGAGAGCATCTCTGTCCCTTAAACAATAGAGCAAGAAATCGCCCTTTAACTCATATCTTCTGAAAATGGATTGTGATTGTGACAAACTTGACAAATTCTCATCTTGCTCATAGCTCTTGTAGAAATGCAGCACTCTGTAACATTAACTCAGATCATGAGCACCTGGGGACAGTCAAGTCTCTTAGACAGTTTTACTCTTCCCAGATAAAATGGCCAGTGTTTTGCCTGAGCCTTTCTGTTGAGTTTCTGAATTTTTGTACTTCAGACTACAAAAACTTTTCATAGAAAAGACTGCAGAAAAACAGACCTAAGTGCAGTAAAGAAAGTATTCTGTTATTGAGTTGTTTATTCTGTAAGTATACCTCAAAAAATAAAATGTTTTTGACCAAGTAAACTGATATAGTACGTGAATGAAAAAAGGCAAACGAAAGATGAGATTAAGTCTCCTTTCCCTTGAGTGCTTGAATATAAGCAGAAAGCAAGATTTTTGGTTAAGTAAGTGGAAGTTTTGTTTTTTTATGTTGAACAAAAAATATCTCAGGTCTGTTGGTTAGTTCTCTGCCAATAAAAATAATAATAAAATTCCTTTGACTTGAAATCAACATGTCTTATCTCAGATGTACAGTACATTTACTGATCTCTCTTGATACAGATAAGTCTCTTAAAAAAACCGCACAATTTCTAGTGTTGACATCCTTTGTCTTTCATGCATAGCACATAATGCATGACTACATTGGTGTCGCTAATATGGGATTCAAGAGGGTTGTAGAATTTTCCTTCTTCCCAAAACAGTGAAGTTTCTCCAGTACCATTTTAAGAAAAAGTCCTGAGATCATGATGTCATAAATGTGCAGGCACTTGAAATATCAAGCCACACTATTGTAATACAGTTTTGCAAGAACCTCTCTAAGGTGATTGATGTAGACACTCCTAATATTAGAGCAATGTTACTCTTAGTGTTTCTCTTGCCTTGAAAAGCAAGTCTACTAGAAACTGGGATATGGATTATATTCCTTATAGCACTTGCTTCTTATGTCTGTGTACTGACTTTGACCCTTCTGTAGATGTGCATAAGAGGGGCTGTTTTGTATGTTCAAATAGATTGGATATTAAACAAACTCATTATGCAAAGAGAACTTGTTTATTCATGCAATCTTGGCATCTACATTCTGGACTGAAAAACCTTGTCATGTAGTTCAACTGCTTTTGTCTTTCGGGGTTTGTGTAAAACATGAGTTTAAGGCAGGTTTGTTTTCTAAATGACTTGCTCAACAGGCAGAGCCATATGTGAAGTGAGCAAACCATAGAGAAGGGTCCAAACTCTCCCGTCCTGCTTAAAGCAGAAAACTGGTACTGACTGTTAAAAGGAGATGGTTCCAAGAGTAACTCTGAAGATTGTATGTCGTAAGCTCTAGTAAAATCTTACATGGCAGAACTGTCAGGGAGAGGAAAGGTTAGTGGTTCCTCGTTGGATTCAATTTGGCTGCTAGATAGTTTAGGAGGATCTGTATCAGGGTGGGAACTATAGTGCCCCTTACCTGCCCTCTGTGCTGGAGGAGGATGCATGGAGGGGCAGAAACTACCTGGGATGGATCAGAGGCTACAAATAGTGCCAAATTTGGGAGCCAGCTTTATTCTCCTCCCCCTCTTTTGCTGTATTTCAGGTGTGTTGGTATTCTTTTTGCAATAACTCATTTGAGTGCCTGAAGGGGTAGCAATGTTGGTTATGTCAGAGTTACTAACTCCTTCGTTTCTCTTCCATGCTTTCTCCTCCTGCAAGGAGCGGAAGGTACTTCATCTTCTGCTGTCTTCGCTTCTTAGCACTTTTAAGTTTTTTGTTGATTTCTAGCATTGTGGCAAGTTTGTCTTCTGAATATTTATTTCACCCTTTATTTATATGTTAAACTGTAAATGAACTGGTAGTGTATGCTGTAAAACTTCAGATTGTATCTCTCGTGATGATGTTTTTGTTTAATTTTGATTTTTGGTTTTAAAAAACTCCAAACCCAACTAATTTTATGTTACTTTTCCTCCTGTTTTTGTAGGTTTTCATAGAGCTGAATCACATTAAAAAGTGCAATACTGTGCGAGGAGTCTTTGTCCTGGAGGAATTTGGTAATTACATTATTTTGATATTAGGTCTGTACTCACATGGCAGTAACTCAAATTTCCAGTCTTCAGATTCAGAGTTGCAATTTTGAAGATAGGAGAGAGTGTAGATTGCATATAAGAAGTTGCCTGAGAGATAGGTGACTTTACATAAAAATTTGCACATTAATTTTTTTCATATTAAGATTTGTCATCTAGGTGCTTTTTTGTTATTAGACAGAGAAAACGTCCTGAGTCTTTTGAAACAAATGAAAACCAGACATGAATGTGTGTGTGAATTTTCTTTTGTATGTTACTTTTTCATCTGAGAAACCACATTTTTGAAGTAGGATTTAAAGTTGGTCTTTTTCAACATGCCATGCTTTCATTACAAGGAATTACTGTTAATTGCAAAGCTTTCTTTTTGCTCTAGATGTAGTTTAATTTTTGTTGAATGGAACAGAAGCTGTTTTGTCTGGTTGTACTTTATTTATCCTGTGATTTTTGTTTTAGAGCATGAGTGGAAAAGTGAAGGTTAAGGAGAACAGAGAGTTTGTGCTATTTTGGTCAGTTACTGCTGTTGCATATTTGCCTACACTGGAGTCTGGGCAAAATTTCAGGTTACTCTTCAGTGTTAGTGTCAGTCACAATATTCTTAACTAGGGTCTGAAAAGAATTAATGACTTCAGATGCAGCTCTCTGGAAAGGTGACAACAAACTTCTCTTGAAACCCAAATTGATTTATTCTTCCAGCCATCTTTGAGACATTTGTTTAGGTCTTAGGAGTTTGTATGAAACATATAAAAAGAAACTAAAATTTACAGCATTCCATAGTAGATCAGCATACATACTTTGGCCATTAATAAAAATCTGAATCAGCAGCTCCCATTACCAAGACTGTCATTGTTCTTCGGTACTGTGAACAGAATGTCCTGGCTTAGGGATTTTCCCTTGAATTATAGAAGACTATTAATATGAGATTTCTGAAATCAGTGTCTTTGTCCATGACAATGTGTTGTCTCCTTTGGGTGATACAAAGTTCTGAGTGATAAAACCCTTCTGATTGTTGCCTTTTGCTTGATGTTTACCATAAATCTCCCAGGTGTTTCAGATTTGAATTCATGAACAATCTTTTCCCATTTTTTGAAAATTTTGTTCATGGTTCATATGATAAGATCTGTATATTTAAACCATGAAAATTTTCTAATAGTTTAGATGTTCATAAGTTTTGTTCAATTTATGTTCCTTTGATACCATGTTTTCACTCTGATGGGCGTGATTCATTTTACTACTTACAGGAATTTCTTAAGTCAATAAAATATTATTGATTTGTTTTACAAAGACAAGAATTCAGAAGACATAAAATTAGCTTAAAGAATGGCTTCATCTTCTGAAATGTTTAACTTAAAAGAAATTACTAGGATCAAAAACTAATTTTGGATCATTTTCTGAGATTTTAGTGCAAAGTATTTCTTTTAATGGTTTGTGTATATTGCATAAGAAGAAAGACAGTGTTTGACTTGGATATTTCTTGTTAATTTGTATTGGTGACTCTAACAGAGCATTTAGCCCCTAAATGTAATAAATGTAAGAAAAAGTACTTTTTTTTTTTTACAAAGATTTTTAAACCAAGGTCATATTACAAAAGCTAGAATTGTCATATGTAATTTATAAAAGGCTAATTTTAAGAAGTAATTAAAAGTAAACTGAGAGTTGAAATCTACAAACTAAAACTGAGAAATTAAACCACTTGAGTTAAAAATATCCTCTCTCACAAAACAGAGGTCACAGACAACCAGTTTAGATGTACCAAATGAGATTGACAATTTGCCCATCCAGCTAATGCAGAGAAAGGAAAAAAAAAAAAGGAGGATGTTGCAGGGGAGCTAACTTTTCTTCTTATGCCGAGATTAGAGACTACCTTAGAGCTGTTTTCTGAATTGCTGTAAAGGTGAGAAGATATGACAATCTGTCCTGAGCAAGATAAATCAACATGTTTGGGAGTTGTAGACTAAAAGCATTCAGCAGAAACTTGCTCGGACTTCTTAAGAATGAAGCTACTTAGCTGTGTTAAGCGTTGTGAATCTTGCCATCAGATTTATTATAGTAGGAGCACATTGCAGTAGTAGATGCTCTTATGTGCATACTCCAGTCTCATGGGAAGTACTTCAATGCAAGATTTTGATTTTACCAAGCATGAGTGCTCCAAATTAGTGATTGCACAGGAGGAAACTAAAGGTTTGTTTGTGTTAATGCTGGGTTTACATGGCGGCATCAAAGTTAGACTTGTGGTTTCAGAGCAGGATGCAAGCAGAAGTTCAGGAATTGTGTCCCACAAATGAAAGTGTAAATTTAAGTAAGTGAGGAAATGTAAGGTTCTTCCCTCTGGAATTTGAGTTACTGCTGTGTAGCTGTGCTTTACTTTCTTGTGGCCCCTTCACCGCCACTGCTATGAAAACCTTCATTCTCCAGCAGGTAAAGTGATGTCCCCTAAACTCATTTTGTGGTAGCACCATATTTTCATTTACAGGACCAAAGGCTGCAGGATGGTGCTTTATAATTTACTCCCTTCATCCACTCAGTTCAAGAGCATCAGGAATAACTTCTAATGTTAGAAGAAAAGTGATAATCTCTCAGTTTGAGGCTTGAATCTTTGGAGGCTTGGGTCTTTTCTTTGGCGCTTTTTCTTGTTGTGGTGGGGGGTCTTTTTTTTTTTATGGGAGGGTAGTTTCTTTTTTCCTTCCTTTTTTTTTCTTTGTATTCTGCAGTGGTAGTGCTTTGACTTCTGTGCATGTAAATGCAAATCCACTCTTCTTAATCTTCCTAACTCAGTCCTCTCAGGAGAATTTTCTGCATTGGAAGGACTGTGAAGGAAAGGAGTACTTTACTTAAAGACATGGCAACTTACTGTGAAGTGGAGAGACAGTACCTTGCCTAGCTGCTCTCCTGTTCCCTCTCTTCCTATTCTCAGTTACGATACAGGACTTTACAGCTTCCCTTCTCTCCTTCCCTCGTGACACAAGGTCCTTACAGCTTTCCCTTCCTGCTTTTTGAAGAGTATATGAACAGTTGTATGTTATCCAGTGGGCAGTGAGACTTACACAGCTGTAAAAGTCCTACCCTATTTGGCTGTGCACCAGCCTCACTCCCACCTTTATCCCCTGGTGACATGGAGTTAATTTGGAACATCTGGTGCCAACGGGTAAGGTAGCTTGGATGTGCACCTCCTTATCTCCCCAGCTTTAGTCTCTGGTATCACTGGGGCAGTGCAGCCTGGGTATGCACTTCCCTTGTTTTTCAGCCCTTCATGCAACTGCCAACTCCAAGAAGAGTGGGAGTTGGAAAATAAACCAAAAAGAATACGTTACTTTTTACCATTATATTCTGTAGTTTTTGATAGATTCTTTTCAAGAATGACAATACCATGACATACGAGAATTAGTAGGTACTGGTTTATATTTTGAGAACTTTCTCAAACCCAGTCTGCACTGCCTACTTTTGGCCCCTTAGAGTGTGATCTGTCTCCCTCTCCAGCGTTTAGCTGTGTCATATCATAGTTGAAGAGATGACATCTGCATGGATAGGTTTTGTTGTGGACTTTTGCTGGTTCTTCATACTGAACTCATCTGCCTCTGTTTCTTTTCTTGTCCCTAGTACTATGTGTAATAAAACATTTATCCTTCCTCTATGAACCTGGAATGGTTTGGTTTTGCATAATTTCTGTACTGCTTCTTCTAAATTATTTTGTTGTGACACAGAAATTTCATGGCAAATTCCAGCTATTCTGGAAGGGAAATATTCAGAGTTGGTTGTGGTATTCCCCTGAACTTAACATTTTAAATTTGCCAGTTGTATGTTCTAGTGTGGTCTTTGTTCTCTTCTGGTGGTTTCCCATGGTATCTGTTGACAAAATTTGCAGACCAAGTGCGGGCCAAAGGCACAGTTCAGATGCACTGCACACGAACAGGGTGGTTACAGTTTGCTTTTTTATTCATTCCACAATGAGAACAGAAGACAAATTTCCTTTAGCTATATTGTGCCAGTTTTCTTCCTATCAGTTTGAGGCAGTGGAAGGGAACAAGGTCAGATTTTCTGGATGATAGATTTTTTTCATCAGTGCCCTAATTCTCTTTTTATATAAAGATTTCTACAAACCAACCAGCCTGGTATTTTAAGACTATGTGTCACTGAATTCAGCATTTTATTTTAAGGCAACTCATTCAAAAACTATGGATGTTTTCAGTGAGTATGTCAAGTAAATACCATCACACACATCCTATACAGGAGAAAGAATATCTTGAGAAACTTAAAATAGAGTTGGGAAACAGTCTTCCAGTTAAGAAAATTTTCTCCCTCAGCTCCTTTTTTTTTCCCCCTGGATTTCACTAGCTTACTATACAGTGTCCAACAGTTCTTTTGGGATCTGTTATTCAGCAGAGAGGGATTCAGACATCTCAAGAGTAAAATCTTTGGAACTCACATAGTGACAAATTCCTATGGAATTTTTTGGTTATGTTTTACTGTAGTACACTTTAGGCATATTTTGTCATTAAGCATATTTTTTCTTTATTTTTACTGTCTAGCAGGAATAAGTACTATGAGAAAAGTCAGAGTCTCTAAGAACCATCAAATATCTGCTGTGCCAGTGAAAATTTTTGCCAGCTTGAGTAGTTTATTATGACATTAGCAGTATCTTCCAAGGATATATATATAATGTAAATGAAAAGAAGTAAAAGTATGTAGAAGTGAGGGATAGTGAGGTGCCCTGTACCTGCACCTGCTGTCTGTCTGCATCCCTTCCCTTTCCCATGGGAACGTTGTGCTATTTCTTTCCCGTTTGCCTCTCTTTTTTTGAACTTTTTGTTTTGTCTCTTGCCCGTCCGGTTTTAGTTCCTGAAACTAAAGAAGTGGTGAGCCACAAGTACAAGACGCCAATGGTGAGTCTACTGTGATGCCTTTGGTGGTTCTCTAGAGGATGTATCTTTACATTTTCATGTGGAGAAAAGAATTACATTGAGACTGCAGGATTTACAATGAAACACCAGCTGTTCTTTATGATATTTTCATTAGGGGGAGACAGCAAAACTCAGTGATTGATGGATCTGTGAAATTAGAGGAGATCATCAATAGTGCAGAAAGCACTGTCTCCTTTTTTAAGACGGATAAAGATGCAAAATAGCCAATTTGGCATTGAACTTCAGCACAATAAGAACTGGTGGGACTGTTAATTTTAAGGCAGTGCAGAGCACAGTCCTTAATCCATAGAACCAGTGGAAAGGGAGACTGCTTCCTAGGAAGAAAATGATTGTTAACTGTTTGTGAAAAATTCCCATTTCCTCAAGAGCAATGAGTAGTGAGAGAACAGTAAAAGTATTGATTCCTGCTGTATAGATGAGTTCTTGTGGTTTAATGTTCAGTTTTTATAACATTTTTGTGACACATTAGCAGTTGATACTGATACTGGGCACTTTTATACTTGATCAGGCTTATATGCACTTATGAGGAAGAAATAGAAACCAATGATTATCATCAGAACGGAAATCTCTTCAGTTTATGTTTGAAGTGCAGTGTGCACTTTCATGGAAACTCAGTCCTTCAAGAGGAGAGAGAGCAAAATTATTTGAAGAAGCTGGAAGTGTTTTAGAACAAAATGCTTAGAATATATGTTGTTTTAGAAACAAAGAGTTGTATCTCTTAGTAAGAAAAGCCAGTTTAATGGGGAAAAAAGTATTTTATGGAAGTGTTTTAACTTGTACTATAATATAGCAAAACATGTTGTTATGCTTATTACCTTTACAAGAATTTTAAATGTCAGTTTACAGGACAAGAATTTTTAAGATCACCAGAATAGCTGGTATTAGAACTAGTACATAAATTAAGTCTATGTCTTACCTTCACTGAATTGTGTTGCCAGTCACATGCTAAAAGAGGATTTTTGGTTAAATTATAGCACACTTAATTAGTTACATGATTGTAAAACGTAGTAGTGCTATGTGAAAGCCTCTCTTTATTTAGCTCTTTCAACCCCTCCCAGAAAATGTCTTGTAATTTTCATTCATTTTCTTTCATACAACAGACCAAAAGCAAATATGCAGAATGGTTTTTGTAAAGCCAGCTGGCCAACTTTCTGGCTTAACATATTGTTCTTAAAAATTATTAAATCATAATGTTAAGCAGCTAATGTTTTTATCCCAAAGGAGTTTTTTAGTTTGTTATAAGGCTCTTCTTCTCTATCCATCTCAGTTAGAAGGTGGTAGGGGACACATTTTCCTGATTTTGTCTGTAGCCAGAGTAGTTGTCCCATGAAGGAAGACATGCAGGAAAACACAAATGTGCTGTAGATTTTGTAAAACACTTAATCTGAATTTCAGTATCTCTTTTTCTAAATTCTTGTAGGCTCATGAGATCTGCTACTCCGTGCTGTGTCTCTTCTCTTACGTGGCTGCAATTCGTGGAAAAGAGGCAGAAAACAAAAGCAAACCACCTCGACCAGTTTCCAGTTGATCATGATACTTGGAAACATCTACCCTTTGGCACACTGATATGCAGTACTCCCAGTTTTACTGCAGTTACTGAAGCTCACTTTCTGTCTTTTATGAGAACTTAATTATTTATGTATGACCCTGCAAGTCTTTCCCCATAGAAAAACCTGAGCCTTCCCTGTTCAGTCTCCTTCTGAATTCATCCGTAATGGAGTTTTTAAATGAGCTTTTAATCAGACAGTTTTGAGCATTTGCATCCAGCTGTGAGTGACTTACTCTGGACATACCTTTGAAATTCCTTTTTTGTTAAGATGACTAACAGCTTGAGTTTGGTTGTTTTTTGTTCTAGTGATACTTGTTACAATTTAATCACTTTACAACTGCAGGCTTCTGCTTTCAGATTCTCTGGTATGTGCACAGTGGAAGCAGTCTGGTCCTGTATGTTGTTTCAATGTTGTGTTTTTGTTGTTTTCCTTCTGTATTGTTCATTTTTAATTACCAACATGGAGTTCCTGTCACATGGTTCTACAGTCCCTTTTGCTAGAGATGAACAATTTAGCTGTCATAGTCTTAAAATATCTACCAGTTTGGTTATTTAATTGGTCCATCTGTGGAAATCACTGCTTCTCAAGTGGGAAAAGAAGTGGAGAGACAAACTTTGAAGGTAGTCCGGCGTAAAAAACCTCAACACTTCATGGGTTCTGTGGGTTTTCAAGTGGGAATTTAGGTAACATTTGTAGCTACCCCAGCAGTAGAGTTAACAGATGCAAAGCATTCCATCACACAGTTAATCACAAGGATTAGAAAATGAGTAAGGCAGTGTGAAACTTGGAAACATTACTGGCAGAAGCACAGTACAGAAATCTGCAGAACATGTTTAGAAGCCCAGAGCATTTTGCTGTCTCCAAATTTTTCAAACTATTGCTTTTTATTTTTTGTTTTTCAATCTGTACCTGTATATGAAGGGATCCTGAAAGTATTGTGTTTATGTGTAATGAAACTCATGTAGTTAAAACTATCCATCACATTTCTTATTTTAAATAGGCTGGATATGAATGGTTTTTGGCATCCTGTTTTTGTTCTTGAACTGTACTGTACTTGTCTGGAAAGCTCTTAGGATGCTGGAAGGTGAGACTGTCTAGAGAAAATAATGTTACATGTAAAATACCAGGAAAAATTGCTCTGATGCAAACTGATGTATTGTATGTTTTGACATAGAATTCTGACTAAATGCACCCAGAAATAACCCTGTTTTGGCTTGGTCAGGGTATCTGCCATTTTAAATGGAATATACTAGTATGGGTGAGGATGATGTAAATATTATAGTATCACATCTATTTATAGAAACTGTACAGCTCTCTGAATGTGAAAATAAAATGTCATTCAACCAGCAACTAGTTTTCATCCTCCTGTGCTCTTCTATCATTTGTTATTCTGAAACAAAAGTAATTATGTACAAAATACGCCATACTCATACATGACATAGTGGAAAAGAGAAGACTCTAAATGGATAATCTAAATTTCCACATCAGCAGTTTTAAATAATTTGGTGGTTTTTTTCTTCTAACACAACATCAGCGTCATTTGTCTTTAAAACAAAAGTGTTAGAAAAGCCTGAATAGGGAAAGCAGACACATCTGAAATAGGAAATTTTTGTTTTGCATGCTTGCAAGTAAAAGTGATACATAAAGGATTTTTCATTCTTTCTTAACATAAAAGCAGAACTGAAATTGGCAAATAATGAAATCAGCCTGGTTTGAATTTGTTTTCTTTCTTTTGTCTTCTGAGACCATAAATTTTCTTATAGCAATATCTGAATTTTTAGCAATTGTAGTTTTCTGCACACTACTGTAGTTCAAGTACAGTTGAGACTGAAAGCACTTTGGTCTACAATAGAGGTTCCATTTATGCAATGCTGGGTCCAAATGAGGTAGACAATTTAAATTTTTAGATTGTAATTATGTTAGTAGGCCTATTAACATAAGCAAACAACTTAAAATTATAGGGGGAAGATTATTAAATGCACAACATCATTTACTATATCCAGCTCCTTTTAAAATTACATAAGCTGCTGTCTGCTTTAGACTGATGAGAAACTTCAGTCCAGAATAAGACTGGTAATAAAAATGGCCCTCTATCCCTTTTGACAGATTTTGTTTTGAAGAACAAGTGTGGCTAAATATAGTGCTTGCTGTTCTGTGACTGGAATGAATCAATAACAGGCTCATCAACTGCACTGACACTGGCCTTCTGCTCTTTAGGTGAGACTTGACTTCAAAATTGAAGACATTTTTGGAATATATAAAATCTTTCTCGTGCTTGATGTTGGGAGTGTAGCATATTCAGCTGAGCCAAAGGCATGCTGTGCAGAGTTTCCACCACTAAATGCCCAGAGCTGCTCTCTGGATACCAAATGCAAATACAAGTTGGATTTAAAATTGGTACAAAAGCATAAATCTGGAATACAGTTTTCCATCCTTTCCTCTCCATCACTCCCAAAGCACTAAGAGGAAGATAGACTTTATTTTGGAGGAAAAAAGTAATTTCAGTGATTTGCAAGTGTTTTTAGTTATGCTCCACTCATTTTGACGTTTAGGTAACAATTCCTTGGCAACAGAACTTAGAGGCCTCTAAACCTTCCAGAATCAAATGGAAGGCTAACCGAGACTAATTGGTAACTATAAATTGTGCTAGAAGTTTCTTAACACAAAAAGAGTAATTCCTGCTTTTTTACCACTAGGAGGAGCCTGTGTCTTAGTTTTTAAGACTTTGAAAATTGCAACCTTTTTATTTTAATGCTTGTGTTATTTCCAAGGCACTTACACAAATGTGACAAAACTTCCTTATGGCTGAACATGTTTCTTTTTCTGCTACAATTTCTCGTTTGTGGAAGTTGGTTTTCAAAGTGACAGTTATTAAGTGTTCTCTACAAACACTGAAATTTGTGAGTAGTCTTCCTGGCAGTTTTCAAAGTGGAACCTAACTTACTAATTTATCTATACTCTGGTTATCAGATCTTCATTGTGATATTCCAAAAATGCCCTTGTTTTATTTGTGAATGCAGTGTCCACTTCTAATAAGAGCAGGTCCACATTTTAAAGGTTTAAAGTTTAAGCATTAGAGCGTGTCACGACACTGATACTTACTGAGTGATTTCTGTTAAAGCTATATCTGGAAAAAGCTTTTTCAAGGTCTGTTGAAGGAAAGAGTTCATTACTTTAAGAAAACCATTGTAAAAATTTCCTGCACCCTGAGTCCTAACTTTAGATAATCCCTACCATCCTACTTTAACACTTTCAGGATAGCAGAGTAAGATAAAATGTTTATCTGGGTATTTAAAAGTTAAATTGCTAATAAATATAAGTCATTAAGAACTTCAGTTCCAACTAAAGTTTTAGCTTAGTGATGGGAAAATTGCCTGTGATTATAAGCCTTAAGAACCTTTATGTTGCAAAAGTATTGCAGATATTTCTAGAATGAAGCTGCTTATGCCAGAAGAGGGCTTTTGGCTCACAGAGTGTGTTTCTAATAAGGACACAGTTGCCTGCAACAGAACAAATCAGCTGCTTGCCCCAGTGTCAGGAGTAGGCTGCTGTTTTCACTGAACTCAGAACTAGGCAGAAAATAGAAGGTAAGCTTCTCACAAAGAGCAATATTTACATCCCAGTTCCCCCTGATTGCCAAAGGGATGAAAGATGATGTTGCCTCTGAGGCAAGATCATCCTGGGAGAAAAATGATTTCTGCTTAACTCTGGCTCCAGTGGTATTTACGAACTTCAAGTCACTACTCTTAGACAAGCCAGGTGTTGATGAAACAAAACACCTCTGAGCTCCAGAAGTGGGAATTGGGACCAAGAAGCAGCAGCTTTGTGCAAAGGACTTTGTCATACAAAAGGCAGTGCCAAAGATGATCTTGCTGTTTCAGAAGTCACAATTCAGCCAGAGGCATCTCTTTGTCACAGGACACTCCAAGGCAGCTGAGTGGTGACTTTGGCTTTGCTGATGGTAAAGGCTTCATACAGAGCCCTGCCCTGTGACACCCTTGGAGGATGTTCAGTGTGAGCAACAGCTTTGAGATTCCACAGCCATTCCCAGTGTGGCTGTTTCACTAAAACACTAGAAATGTGATGTAGCTTTAAATAATAGTGGCTATGCAACCCCTCTTTCCAGCACTGTGTCTAAATGTTTAAAAGCTTGATACTGGGTGACAAGGGAGGTTTGAGTGCAGCTGAGTACATGCCAGGCTTAGAGAAGACCTCTTTCAGGCAGGTACCCTACTCAGATACAATAAAAATGAGCTCAGTATTTATACAAAGTATAGTTAGTAGTTATAGTTAGTTTATACCAAGGTTAGTAAAATCCTAAGTTAACTTTCTCTTTACATGTGTACAATGTTTTGAAACTTCTGCAACATAGTAGTTCTAGCATCGATTGCTTTTGTTTTAAAGCATCAGTCCAACAAAGAAACATACACGTCAGCCAAGGGCAAACAGTCCTGCTTCTATTTGCAACGGTTACTATAGTGATAAACGTGGCTTAGGAACCTACATAGAAATAGAAATCCCCATCTCCCAAAATAGCTCTATATAAAAAGGAACAAACAGTGGCAGGAAAAACACCAGTAAAACTAAATAGTTGCTTCCTTCAAGTATGTGAAAACTGGTTCTGTATTTTCATCCTTCCCATTCGTTTTTGCCTTTTCAGTTTCTCATATTAAGTCCAGTGAGTGCCAGTCTATCCATAGTGCTCTGGGTATCAAAGCCCTCTCCTCTTTTACACGTCCCCCTGCTTGGATTCCTTGCCATTTCCTCACACATCCTTGGCCTACACTCTCTTCAGTCAGTCAGGCTCAGCTCTGCACCTCAGTTTTCCATCAGATCATCTCCATCTGTTTCTCTTTGCAGGTTTTTTTGTACATTCTTCTTGCCTCTGTGACCATCATCATCTCCCAGCCTCTTTGCCCAGGCAGTTCAGAATTATGCACTTCCCGGTCACCTGCTCAACCAGTCTCTGCTGCTTTCCAGCTTCCTGTCATGGTCTCTCATTCCTCTCTCCTGTTCTTACCAAGTGCTTGTCATCTTCTTTCATTCTCAGCCTTATTCCATGCTTATTCCTCTTGCATTTAAATCAAGTTATTTTTGGTGGAGTGCTGAGAAGTGCTATAGAGGGAAGGGAAAACATTTCCAGTCTTAGTGCTGCTGTTCTGTGATAACTCCCAGCAGCAGCTCTTCCCCACACTCCTTGTTAGAAATGGCTCAACCATTTAATCTGATATTAAAAATAAATAAATTTGTCTAAACCAGACTTGTAGCCTAACAAATTTCATAAATTGTTAAAGTTTTTCAGTACTGTAGAAAACAAAAATCAGAAAAGCAAATACCATGCTTTGTAAATACACAATCCTGTTATCCCCCCCTTATACCAGTGAGGAAGAACAAGTCCCATTTTCAGGTAGAAATTTTTGAGGACTTTCCTATGATCAAAATCTACAAGGGGTTTTCTTTTCAGGCAGTACATGCAATGAACTAACCTACAAAGCAGAAGGGAAGCATCGATTTTTTGGCCACTTTTTTCCTGGGTATATGAAAACCGTAAGTAAATAACAAAAGCGTATTTGAGAGTTATAGTGATACTAAGTCTTTTTGTGATCATAATTTCCTGGAACAGATCTGGATTGCTGGGGCAATTATTAGTATTATTAGCATTATGACAGGTGCCAAAGAAATGCAACCTTGCTGAAGGTTAAATTGTATTCATCCAAAATCTGGCTTCATGTATTTGGGTCCCACAATTTCGAAGCAAAACAGTGCAAACTATGTATGATATTATTTATGTTTGCTAAATAAATTATGAAGAACACAAAATCATGTTTAGACTATTATCCATGGTTAAGAAGTAAAAGGGAGCACACCACTTATTTTTATTTCACACTGGCATAGCCACTGATATTTTATATATTTTAGATTTGTCACTTTTTTAGGTTATTTATCTTTGGTACAGCTATCCTAATACACAATTATGAGTGAGATGTGTGCACAACTATGACAGTTATCTGTGCTTTCAGGCCTGCTTATTGTCAACATTTGTCTGGCACAGAAAGCAGATGCTTGACTATTTTTTCCATATCTGGACCTAATAAGTGAGGCTGCTCTTATCTGTTTCTTTTAAACTTTCACCAGTCCAAGCTGTTTAGGATGTGTTGCTTATGCAGACTGCTGTGGGGACCCTGCCCAATGGCAAGTAAAGGATATCTCAATGGCAGCTTTTGTTTCCCTAAAATAGAGTTCTCTTCTTGGGAAGCACTTGAAAGGTATCAGTGGGGCTATTTTTTATCTCAGCAGACTGTTCTTATAAAATTAATTTGTAAGGAGACAGGAACAACTTGTGGTTCTAAACGTGCTCCGAGAAGACTGTTAGTGACAAACTTCTCTCCTAAATACAAAGAAGGATTTTGTTTCAAAGGAATTCTGTGATCAAAGCAACATAAATTACTTTTCTGACTTCCAGAAACGTCTTTTCTCTTGCTGCCATCATTTGAATGGCCATTGTATGATTATATTAAGGAAAAAGTTCTACCAACTAAAATTTTCTTGTGTTTTCATTCATTCTACTTAATTGTAGATCTCTCTTGAAAGAGCTAGAACAATAATCCTTTCTCATACGGAATGAAAGCTGCAGGTGAGATGTACTGAGGCTATCTTTAAATGTCTGGCATATCCTGCATTGAAAAATTTGCTAAAATAACACATGGGAACCTCTTGACCTCTCACTGTAATTTTCAACAAGTAGAACTGAATTTTTATATATAATTTTATATAATAAGCCTAGAAAAATCTGAAAAAGTTGGTAAAGATAACTGTTCCCTCTTACAGAGAGGAAGAGGAAGATAGTATCAAGACAGGTGAGGCATTTCACATAAACACTTCTTTGGGACAATTTTAATCAATTTAATTTGCATTTCACCTCACTGTATCACGTAAGTATTGTAACTTAGACAGGAAAGCTGTGTAAGAATAATAGAATCATAGAACAGTTTGGGTTGAAAGGGACCTCTGAAGGTTATCTAGATCACCTAGGTCATCATCTGTATCATCAGCTTGTGCTAAAATCAGATCATGCATTGACTGAAGTGATCATCTAAACCAAAACAATCCATCAAAGACAAGGTTTAGAATTTAGAAGCTACCAAGGAAAGCAAGATTTTCCAAACATAATACTGAATGCAAGTAGTTTTCTCTGTTCTACACTGATTTCTGCCTAACAGTAGAATGATCTTCCAAGCAATGGTTTATTACCAAATATGTGAAAATTTAGGAGTCTTTCATTTTAGAATATTTCTATCTGCATAACTGCTAGTGCACTATCAGTTCACCATAACCTGGATAGCTAAATAAAACACATCAATACCTAATTGGTAACATTAAGGGCAACATAGCTTCTTATTACACAGGTTACCCTTCCTTGGACACACAGTATTCACCTGCATTGTGGATGGTATAAAAGTATATCAGGAGTTGGCACCCTTTCTGCAAGAATGGCTTTAGTACTAGAGCATATTCAGATTTACAGTGACTTGGAAATGAAATACTCCTGACATTTTTATTAACCAGTCAGAAAACTAAGGCTCAGGAAAGAAACAACAGTCTCTTTGATTCTGCAGCTGTTAC
The DNA here is from genome assembly GCA_034509425.1 of Eopsaltria australis. Taxonomy (NCBI): domain Eukaryota; kingdom Metazoa; phylum Chordata; class Aves; order Passeriformes; family Petroicidae; genus Eopsaltria; species Eopsaltria australis. The sequence continues at coordinate 6,102,835 of JAVTVJ010000241.1, forward strand.
CACAGATATGCCTGCTAGTTTTAAAGTAATAGTCAGGGATCTCTATGATAGCAGAGTACAGAGTAGGCTGCAACCTGAGAAGCTCTGCCAAATAGTCACTGTCATGTCTTCTGCGTGGACATAACTGTAATTTCTTTCTTTAGCTTCAACTGATCCACTTCTTATTTGTTAATAGGACAAAGTAATTATCTCCATGGGGGACCATCGGTTAACTCCCACACAGCCTTTGACAGCTTCTGTATAAGCCCGTTGAAGAGGAAAAGGAGGAAACCCAGCAGCTTTACCTTAATCCGCTATGCTCGCACCACAATTTGAAGAGATTTTCTTCAGGCCTTGCAGCCCTGAGCAATAATCTCTCAGAGCAAGAGCTGACAAGTGGGAGGGGGAGTTCCTGCTAGTGGAGGGGGGAGCTGGTGCTGCAGCACAATGCAGCTCTTTGGCCTTTTCATTGTTATTTTAAGAAGTAATGGTCAATCATTAACTCATTCTATTATTATTTGCTCACAGAATAATGATCAGGATTTGAGGACTAAGGCAATCTCAGGGAAACAAGGCACTCAGATAAGGTTTGTTTGCATTTGACAGTTTGATTCCAGCTGGTGGCTTTTATGAAGAGTATTACATGAAGCTTCTCATTTGCCAGAAGCAAGTAAATATTGTTTGCTTAGAATATTTACATAACAGTGCTGCAAACACTAATGAAACAAAAGAACTGATGCTGTGGTGCGAAATGTGAGCTGTCCTAGGCTAAAGTGTCAGCAGAGGGTTTGTTTGGCTGGTAATGCCACCCTGAGAGAACTGGGCGAGTAGGAGTACTGGAAGTGCTTTTCTGTGTCATAATATTTTAGAGTTGATGTTTCTTAGCTCAAGTGAAGCACTGGGCTTTAGTAATGCCCTGCAACACCTGTGTGCTACAGATAAGTCTTACATGTGTTAACTCAAAACATCCAAGTATCTCTATCTGGTGTGTAGTTCATAGTCTGAAGGAAAGGCATGTACACTGAACAGGCAGCCAACAGCCTGAATTGATAGGATTTAAATGGAAATTGTGGAAGCATCAAAAGTTACTGTCAGTTCCACATTCAACTGGATAGAAATAATTAGCCTGAAGAGGATATGTTTGTCTAAGTTACATATACTTTTCACATAGAAGAGTCTTTTTACTTGAGCAATAACAGATTTTTTTTTTGTCTTGGTGGGGAAAACTACTGGAAGGACTTCAGTAGGACTGCTGGTTTTGGAAGTAACTGCTGTCAGCTGTGAAAGGCACTTAATGTGCTGAAAGAGAATGCTGGCAGGTAGGAATTTTTAAATCTTACATCCTATGTTAATTTTTTTCTTTTACTGTTGAACTTACCTTGCACACATCTAACAGTACTTAACAACTACAAGGTAAGAATATTTGCCATGACATTTAGAGATAAAGCCATCTGATTTTACATCAGGGGAGATCTCACCCAGGAAATGATAGCATAAACTGTCATTCATCAAGTAGTCTTTCAGGTGTGATGGGGCAAAAATTGAGAGATACTTTGTTGTTCTTAACCAGGTAGGTTTGGGAGAAGCTTCTCATTTTATATGGTTTTAATCAGATTGAAATGAATAATAACAATGTGCAACAGACAAGTGTTAACCTGGAATAAGTTTGCTTTGGTTTTAGAGGGTATCCTTTTTTCTTTTGATATCATAATGGAATAATCAAAACACACATCTCATGACCATCAGTGCTTTTATTATGAAGATGCACGTTTAATACAACTAACACGTGTCAGACATACTTTCCCATCCCAAGTGGCATGTTGGAGGCAGGGGAGGAGTGTTACTTCAGTTCCTTTGTGTAGATTCTTCCAAAAGGCAATACTGCCTGGATTAATATCATCTTCCTGCTGTCTCTTATACTGCAATCATTAAAAAGTACTTTCCAGCTAGAAACTATCAACTACTGCAGGTCTGGAGAAAACCTACCCCAAATACTCTTCAGACTTGTAGGTGAGAAGCTAGAAATGCTGTTGTGTCATTTTCTTAGATAAAATAATCTGCAAAACATGCTTACATATCACTCACAGCCTTCCACAAACCCTCAGTAAGAGTTATGACAGTAAGTTTATTACATTCATTCCAAGCTTCTGCTTTAAAAATTTTTATTTATGTGCAATAATCTTCCTTGCTACTGTTTTCACTGTTTCATCTGATGTGCAAAATCATCCCTGTAGATCCATGTGATATGTCTGATTGGTAGCAAAAATCATCTAATAACTAGGATTCTATGCTGGTGTCTTTTTAAAAGCTAGAAAACAAGTAGTGAGTAATTATCAAAAGAATTATTTTCTATAAAAAGCAGAACAGTAGCTATAGCCAGTGGTTCCCAAATGGTGTGTTTTGGACACAGTTGTGCTTGAGAGCACAGCAGTGGATATTTCAAGCACTCACTGACAGTAAAAACAGCAGGAATGAAAGTTACATTGTGTTGTACAGAGATGAGCATAATGATTAAATTTTGTAAATAATATCTTACTGCTTCATTATTCTGAGCTACTTCCTTCTTATGAAGAATGTCAGAGTTCTGCAAAGAGAAAATGGAGTGAACTGTTGAATTGGAGAATTTGTGTTTGTTTCAGATGCTAGGAAAGGACTAGGGTTTTTTCATTTTTACCTGATTTTACTGTTGTTATTTAAATTACTTATTTTATGTATATAATGGGGGAAAGTTTTATTTTGATTTCTTTCAATTACTTCATGTGGAGACAAGGGCAATCTAACTGGAACAGATATGTGAAAAGAGGAAATCTTGTCTGAAAACACACTGAGTAAGCAGGACATTACAAGACACTGCTGCCTCCTTGTACATGTGTATTAAGTGACTTCTAAGATGAGCAGGACTCCTAAATGAGCAGAAATTATGTTTCATTAATTTCTTCACTTTTCTTCTTTTCAAGTTCCATTCTAATGCTGAGACAGAGAATGGGGAGAAGGATTTATTGTCAAATACATTATCTGATTACTATAATACTCTTCATTCTTTGACAATCTAACATTTTAGACTACACTTCTAGATGCATTTAAATGTTAACTATGCTTTCTTTGTCAAAGCAAGATTATTGATATTAGTGAGCTCTACTTTAATAAATAACAGTCACTTAGAGGGAGTGCTTGTAGTGAGTTAAGAAAAAATGACAACAAAATATTCTGTTATTCTTACAGATTTTTACACTGGCACAGTGTATTAAAGGTGGAGACCCATGAAATAATGACTATTGAAAAAACAAACAGAAGTCAAAACAAACACACATACCCCCACCAACATTATAAACACTCTAAAAAGTCTCTGCCATGAATATCTAATGGTTGTTTAATCATATATCTGGCCACAGAGTCATTGCTCCTTTATCCAGCTGAATTGTTTTGATTCTTACCTTGACTTGCAGGTGAACTGAGATTCAGAGTTTTACTGAGGTGCTGGAGAATGGAAAAAAGTTTAAGATCTTATCAGATGTTAAAGGATGCTAATTTTAAATTGAGACTTGGTACTGAAGGTGAAATATGGACACTCTTTAGTAGTTGCTTTTGTCTGATGATTCTAAGAAGATTTAATGTTCCTAATGCAAGCTTCAGATGATGATAAAATTAATCTTTGAGCCCTGAGGGTATTGGCACCCAGCACTGCAAGGTGTGCTGTATGCACATTCCTGATTTAGCACTGAGTCCAATATTCAACTCGGTGCTGTGCAGAAATACCTTCAGGCTTGCTGTGCTGAAAATGGATTTCCATCTATTACTGTGATGTAGGTCACTTTTGCAGCTTTTGCTGGGTTTGCGCACTTAAAAGTAGTGCTACATACTTTTGTGCTGATAAATAGATACTTTACTGGCAGCTTTACAAAAAATATTTAACATTTGATTTTTTTTACTGTGTTATAAACATGTGAATTTTGTTCCTGGTCCTTTTGACAAACAAAATAATTTGTCAGTGTTCCAAAAAGTTTGTGATGTAGCATGCACTACCTTTTACATATGTCTAATAACCAATGACTTGATTTAAAACTTTCAGTTATAGAATAAGAATAAAATTATCCTCAATGCAGTGTTTGTAGATAGACCTCTCTTCCACTGCTAAATATCTAGAAATAGGAAGTCAGAAGTGCAATAGTTGTACACCATCATACCTATATTACCTGGCAAGTAACCTAATTCTATCATAATACTTCAGAATGAAAAAAAAGTCTTGCTGGTGTAGGTAATTAGCCAACTCTTTATGTCCCACCCAGAAAGTCAGGGTTAGATAAAGGGGAGCTACAATTTTATTTTCTTTTAACTGCCCATTACTCTCTCTTCATTGCAGTGTTGGGGTTATCCATAGGATTCATCTGGTTACCTCTGACATCCAGTCTGCACTCAATTTCAGCTTCACCACACTCGTTCACAGCCTTGCAGGTGTAAATGCCACCATCAAAGGGAGTGGGTTTCCTGATCTCCAGGGTCAGCACTCCCTGCTTGCTGAACATTCGGTACTTGGCATCCCCAGAGAGATCCATTTTGTTTTTGAACCAGAATATCTTTGGCTGAAGAACAAAAAAAGAAGATTTTTAAAATAGAAGGTAGAGAATGGAAGATTTACACCTGATCTTGCAGCTTTAATGTAGCCAGCAAAGGCTAAATAGTATTATAAGTGCTGTTTACAAAGCAGTGTTAATAATTTTTCAAGGAACATTTCATTCAGTACAAATTCATGAAACCAGTAATTCAAAAGTTCAATATTTCCATTAGGTCACAAATAGCATATAGAAAATGTAGGTTTGTGTCCTGTTTTATTGTAATTTAATAAAAACCCCAAGCCTTATTAACTGTCTCCAAATTCATTCATTTAGGAGTTAGTTAGTTGGGCTTATTAAAATGTATTTGAATACTACAAGTATCTTACAGAAGGGGAATTAAACGTCACAGATTATTAGAAAGAAGTGTCATTAAAGTCCTCAGTGGCCAAATTGGGATGCCAAGGTTTGGTCTGGGAAAGGATTTTCCAAACCTTCTAGGGTATCTTTAGAAATTTCAGGAATTTAAAAATGAAGTTCCTGTTGGCTTCCACTGTGGAATGAAGTGGTTGATTCAGTACCAGTTCAGATTTTATGTTTTGTTCCCAGTACCTGAAAATGTGCCTTTAATTTTTATAAATGAAATTTTGAAAAAGAAAAATCTGATATGAAACAAACTGCTTTTATTTCAAGCTCTTTAGTACATAGAGTGAAGAAACAATCTTTAAAGAAGACCAAGCTTTGCATTTATCTGCTTTTCTTTCCAATTTAATGTCTTCTGTTTCTTCCCATAAACCCCAAAACTAGTGCACTGTTTTTACAGAGTTCATTCAAATCTACTGAATCACTTTTGTCTTTGACCTGTGGTATATCAGTGCAGTGCATCCCACCTGCTGTGCTTAATTTTCTTGTCAGATCTCAGCTGGAATTTTTCCTGCCTTAGCATTTTTTCCTTGTTTCTCTATAGCCTCTTTATCTTTCTGGGTATATGTCTCTTCTTGTACTTCATTGCTGGCAGGGCATGAGTACTGTCTCTGCCTGCAGTGATAACTTTTCCATGCCATACAGATCATTCTGAGGTGTGCCTGAGAATCTAGTTGTTCAGAATTGGAAATCTTCATCCACATAAGGTAATGAGAGCTTTTGCAGCAGTAGGTATTGAAACATTTTATCAAGGTTAATTTGGGCAATGGAAGATCTGGAAAAGCTGCTTTAAGAGTTTTAGGTGTACTGAAGGCTGAGGAGTACTTGGATCATTCAGGCTAATGTGGAAGGAGAAGCTAGCATGCCCACATTCCGAAGCCTGCCACTACTGTACAGTAACAGCTGTAAAATTGAGAAGGTTTTTAAAGAATCTTCTTAAAACCATGGAAACAGAATGAAGTGGATGCAGATGCACAAAAACTTCAGTTAACCAAGAGGGAATATTGTCAATAGCATTGTTGTTTCTAAGCTGAGGCAGCTACTGGAAGATGGATTTTTTGCCTGTGATTACTGGTGTTTATTCTGTAATGTTCTTGTTCTTTTGAAGCTGTTTATATGGATATGCTTCCTTTTCACTTTGGAGTTTTGTCTGGAGCTCCCTCTTCATCCAATGAACTGCAACAAATGATTTTTTTTAATTTGGACTCTGAGTGATTGTTACATGTTTTGCTCTGTTGCAATCAGATCCTTGGACAGATATGAGGTAGTGAAAGAAGCTGAAAATAAGCAGCCAGAGGTGAAGGGATTGTACTAATTTAAATCTATGACAAAATTATGTCATAATATGGTAAATTCCTTCACTGCAAACAAAAATCTTATTTCCCTTTTCTGAGAAGTCTAAATTTAGCTCCTCGCTGATACAGTTTTTACAGCTTGTTCCTGATTAACAGAATAGTACATCTTTATGTAGTCTTTGATGGGACTTTAATAAATATATTTAGAATGAGAAAATATTCCTGCCAGATTAAAAAACTAAACCAACAAAACCCCTGCAAAAAAACTTCACACAAGACCAGACCTTATTCTAGTTAGTTTTGCAAAATAGCTCAGACTGTCAAAAACTTCTGTGGATGCATTTGTTTAATAGAGAAACTGCTGTTCCTCTGTACCATGTGGTTAATGGAACAGTGTACGATGCTGTTTACTTCTAAGCCTGAAGAGAGCAAAGCATAGATTGTGAGAAGATGATTTTATTGTGGTTTACCTTCTCCAGTGAGTAGGTTTTGTGCAGACGTGGTACATTTCCAGGGGTGTGGTGTCACCACAAGCAGTGGCTGTCCTTTCCTCTGTCTCCCTCACCGTGTTTCCCCCTGACTGTGCACAGACCCACCCGAAGCTTGCCCCCCTCCCTGCCGCAGCCCCAGGTGTGAGCGAGGTGGGACTGACCGGGTGCTCTCTGTCTGTCCTTTGTACTCAGCCACCCTGAACTGAGAGCAATCCCAGTCTTGCTGCACCAATCCCAGTGCCAGGGGTGATGTGTACCTTGGGGATCCCTCTGACAGCACAGCTGAGCGTGGTGTTGTACCCTGCAATCACAGAGCGGTTCACCAAGGGGTGCGTGAATTTCGGAGCCTCGGAGAAGTCGTGTTCCTTGTAGCAGGGGGGTTTATAAGTGGTGCCTGCAATGCAAAGAAACAAAATAGTAACCATTTTTCAATCCTGCTGATTGTGTACAATCTATCTGTCGTCTATTTTGTCTGTGTGATTTTAAGAAGCTTCAAAGCTTTTGGCATTTGTGATATAAAAAGTCTTTAAGTACAGTTCATTGTGAACCACATCTCATGTTTGATGTGTTAGTTAAGGTAAAAGGTCCTGGCAATCACGGGTTTTCAGCTTCTGTTAAAAATATGATAGCCATATGTGTGCAGGGAAAGTCTTCACCCCAAAATATAAATATAATCCCCCCAGTTGTATTATTTTCTTAATATAGTTTAGTAATTAAATATTTTTTAACTGATATTTGTATTAGTACAGGAGATCTGCCTAGATAAGGGCTCTTGTTGGTAGAATTCTTTATAAGTGCTAGTTACTAAATAATGAAAATATCTTCAGAGGTGCAGATAGTAAAACTGTATTTTCCATTTGCCAGTGTATTACTTCTGGTACTTAGTGGCTTTTGTGGTCTTTGTTTTGAAGAATATGTTACCTGTTTTTTGGATATAGGCAGGATTTTTGGTGGTTGCAGCAGTTTCACTCAATCCACACAAATTTTCACTGAAGATTCGAAAAAAATACTCATTTCCCATAATCAGGTCTGACACTATACAGTTTGTGCGACGATAGTGATCAAAAACAGTGTACCATTCCTGAAACAAGACTGTACTGTTTAGAAAGATGTTATGAGAAGTCAGACATGGTGCTAGTTTTGGTATGGAGAGAATTTTTTTGCTACAAGGAAAAGATAGGCAGAGAGGTATTGAACACTAACCTGTGAAATGAGTATTATGTTGCTTCCTGTGAAGATCCACTGATCTATTTTCTTACTTTTATATTCTGGTAGTGTGATAGATGTATGAATACTTGCATTTTGACAAAAAAATCCCCCAAATCTGTCATATTTTAGCCATACTCATATCTGGGGAATCTGGCACAAGATGTGTACTCAGAATGTGACTACTTAATGGGGTCTTCCATGAGAAAGATATTTTCCAGTTTGACTGGCATACATACCTCTCCCAGTATATACCCTGGTGTGCCCAGCATCTCACTGCAAGTCTAACTCTTCCTCTCTCCCCTTCAATTTTTTGCTTCATTTATGAAATATATAATTTAAAATAAAAAAAGTAATTCCCCCTTCCCAGTAGAGCTGCCTATGCAGTCACCACCAGAGACTGCATAGGCTTGGACTCTCTTCCATTTTCTACTGAGCATTTAATGCAGTTCTATCCTTCACCTTTTGGGGGTCTTTTAGATTTTATTTTTCAATGTTTAATTGCCTCTGGGATGCCATAGGACACCTTGGACACACAACTGAGGGTCATTAATTCAGTCATTTCTCTCAAGTCTCTGTGTTCCCAGAGCAGAGGCTGGTTTAACTCCATACAAAGCCACAGATCCAGCTCAAGTTCTTACCATTGTTTTTTTATCAGCTTTCTGAACTGTGTAGCCCGAGATCTGAGCATTCCCATCATCCTGGGGAGGTGTCCACTCCAGGGCTGCATTAAATCCCCAAACATCTACAAGCTTTATATTCTGAGGAGGACCAGGCTTGTCTGCAGAGGAGACATAAGAAAACATCTTAGCTTTTAGTTAAAGATCCAAAAGCTTTGTCATTTCCCCGTGCAGGGAGAAAATAATAGAACCTGATAGCAATCTATAATATTCCATAGCAACACACTTCATTTATGTGAAGTTAAAACTGCAAACAAGGAGGCTGGGAAATTTTCAAATATCCTCTTAATACTGTTTCGAGAGGCCTGAATCCTACGGAGAAATAGACAACACACTAGAATTAGTAACATGGGAACCAGACAAACTCTTCTTTAAAGTGGAATAAGAATTTTATGTTGTTTTGATGGATGTGATTAACTCTTTAACTACAGTTTTATTACTTTGTTACCTCAATTTCTTGGCCATTTCTCTACATTGCTCTAATAACCAGGGCAATGTGTTGTGTGCTTTCCAGCTGAGGAAGGCCAGCCTTTAGGGAATACACCTTTTCCCTCTTGGCTCAGTGCTTGTTAGCTTGCCCACTAGGTGATATTTCTCTGTAATAACTAGAAAAAGAACTAACTCTCAAAGAGATACAGAAATCTGTTTCCTTTTTAAGATACGTGGAAGTATAGAGAAAAACAATATAGTATGGAACGATAATAATTTTCTTTTTCCTTTTTGAGGATAATTCATATTTATACCATGTTGTTTAATCAAATGCTGTAAGATTTAAATTACAGTTATCAAATAATATTTCTGATTTAATTTGAGGACACCAGTTCACCTTTTTGATTGTAGATTGTTGCACACAGTTACGGGGCCTGTTGGGGACAGCTGGGTGGTTGATCTTGTTATTGAGTGAAAAATACTTCAAGATCCTTCTAGAAAGCTGAGGGGAAACTGTCTCCCCATTTTGTAGCTAAGCTGAAAAAATTAAGAAAATGGTAAGAATCTGATGGATGTAGGTTTGAGATCAGCAAAGCACAGAGGAATGTAATTACAAGTGGCTTGTTATTTAATTCCTTAAAGGATATGCAAACCAGTTATAAACCAACCTTTGTTATTAGGGGAACTGTGATTTTCTAAATCAAAGTATAATGTGCTCCTTCTTTTTTCACTGGCAAACTTCGGAATTGAAATCTGCTTTATAATTAGGCTTGACCCCTACTGTCCTCTGTCCAAGTGGTGCCAACTAGAACACTGCATGATGTCTGATAAGAGATACAGAATGCATGGCTCTCATTCCACTTATCATCCTCTTCCTTCCTATCTTGCACTAACATTTCAGTGAAAAGCCTACCATCTTCTGTGTTTCTCAACAGCCACCAACCAGGTAAAGCCTTCTTTCATTTTCTTCTCTGTTTCTGAAGTAGGGAATGGCAGTGTGTTGTCAAGTGAACAACGTTGCTTATGGAGATGTGGAAATGCATTTGTTGTTTACTCGAATCACAACTTAAATAAAAAAACCCTGGTTGTGTTGTTAGATATGTATCTTCATTATACAAAAATCAACACTCTATTCTGATTTAAGAGAAGAATTTTTCGTACTACATACCTGTCTGCATATGTGTTAAAAAAGGCAGAGATGGATAAATTTGCTACATGGAATTTTATGTTCTTGAACTTTGTGGTTCAATGGAATAATGCAATCTGCATGAATATCTATTCAATATTTCCTTGGAGAATGGTAGAATATTTGTTTCTCAGTAATAACCAGTATATCTCTAGCTTGTGAATAGATGATGGGAAAAGTTAAACTTACTGATGCTTCTGTACCACATCCTTTTTCTCTGTAGGGCACTGTATCAGAGTGGGGATTTATATTCTGAGGAAGTGTTCTGTGTTACCCTCAGCAAAAGCTCGGCTGAGGAGTTTTGCAAGCTAATGAAATTTATACAATGGGAAAAAGAGATAAAATGTGAATTATCTTTCAAAGATAAATTATATTTTCAAATAATACATAATGAGAAAAAGACTTAATTCCAGTTTAAATAAATAAGTGTAGAACAGGTTTGCTTTGGTCAATAGAAGACATAATTTATTGGTTCATGTAGAGGGGGAAAGAAGTTGAGGGAACCATATTCTCTGGAGATTGGAAGTATTTTCATTATCTAAGAACTTTCTAGAAGTATTTAATAAATAGTCCCATAGCAGAAGTGCATATTTTGTAGGTCTGTCGAGTAAATGGCAGCAAGTGTTTTGTCAACAAGGGCAGATGATGGCAGTGACGGAGTTGTTTGCTCTTGTTTGGAGCTGACCTGTCTCATCACAGCAGCAGAGCTCTTGGCTACCTGCACTCTTGCCTTACACCAAAAAAACATAGGGGCTGAAGCCACAAACATTACTTCTTCATCAAGTAGGCTTTTGTCAAGGGAAGTTAGCTGATGAAAAGACACCTCAAAAGACCACTGATTGACTTCTTGTGTCTCTGAAAGCTGGGCTGGCTTTTCAGCCTGCCGTTTTACAGCAGCTAAAGTACCACTAGGAGTACAGAAAGAGTGCCTGAATCACCCATATTTCTGTCCTGCTAAGAGAATATAAAATCTGGGGAACAAAAAGTGCGGTGGACAGCATTGAAAAAAGGTAGTTCTGATGACAGAATAACAGTATTAAGAACCAGAGTAGATGCCCTGATTGCAGAAGTAACTGCATATCTTACAAGCCCGTTCTCTTTTTGGTCATGAATTGAATGAAATATAGGTATTCCTATTCATTTGACAAAACTGCCCAAGAAGTACAAAGTTAATGCCTGTCCTCCAACTCTTATCTGTGTGATAAGGTTAGTTCTTTTTTTCAATCATTCATTTTCTGTATGATATAACTCTTTGACAATGGCAAGTGGATGTGTTTTTGTGGCTTTCTACAGCATCGAACCGTAGGTGGAAGATACTTGGTGCTATGGTCTAAGAGCAAAGGCCAAAATCAAGAATCACTAACCAGTTTTAGAGAAGTATTTTAGTGTGTAGGATGCACCAGTCTCCTTTACCTGAGTCACAGAGTAAGACAATGGCTTGGGTTGGACGGGACCTCAAAGATCATTCAGTTCCAACCCCCTGCCATGGGCAGGGACACCTCCCAGTAGATCAGACTTCTCAGAGCCCATCCAAACTGGCTTTGAACACCACCAGGGATGGGGCATCCACAGCCTCTCTGGGCACTCTTGGAATTATTTTGTTTTAGCTGCCATTTACTTATTTTGCTCTTGCAGAACTGCAGCCATCCTCTTGAGTAGAAGCAGCTGCTGGTATTAAGACATATTTGCTCCAATTCTTTATGCCTTTCTTGTTTGCCTTTGGCACCATTGCATTCCCATTCTGCCAATGTAATTAATAAAACTTTAGCAGAGCAAAATCAGCATTTTTAATTCCAAAACATTAGGGACTGAGCCAAAAACACATATTCTAAAAATGTATTGATACACTGGAAGAAATTTGGGATAACAGCATGAAAGTGTGAGGAAAGAGAAATAAAAACATTTATCAAGAATGTTAAAAAGAGTGGTAATGAGGAGAAACAGAAGAGCTCTGGCTGAACATTACTGAAATCTGAATAGGGAATATCTCAGAGTATCTCTCACATAATCCCAACAGAAGTTATGGAAACTTTCACAATGCATTACTTTAAAATGACATTAGAAAAGAGACTGGAAATTGTGTATTAGAGAATAAGCCTCATACTATCTAGACATTCTTAAAAAGTAAGGCATTAAATGTGAATATTCCAAATTCACAGGACTGTGCCTTCTAATTTTTGGAATAGTAGAAGTATAATATGAGAATGATTTTGTCTTCCCTATCCTTGTCTAATGAAAACAACTCCATGTAGGAGTACATCCATTCATATTTCCTTCCTTGAGTACAATATGGCTATTCCTAAGAACACCAGAACTGTCAAATTCTTTCAATCTCTCTCAAAGTGATAGAAAGAAGATTGATAAGGATGATCAAAGATATGAAAGGGCAGCTGTTTGAAAATAATCAAAATGAAGGGTGTAAAACTTGAGAAAGTTAACTGAGGCGAGTGGGACTGAAGGCTATGAAATAATGAGTAACATGGAAAAGTTGAATGATTATTCATTTTTTTTCTGATACAAAACTGTGTGGACGCCAAATGAGATTGTCAGGAGACAGACTCAAATCAAAACAAATAGATAAATGTACTTAAACTGAAATTCCTTATAAGAAGATGTTTGGATTCTCAAACTAAACCTGGATTAAAATACAGACTGGATAAAATTAGGCAAGAAAAAGATCGCTGAAGAGCTATGAAATGCATAGAATATCCCTCATTCTCTGAAGGTCTCTAGGACACAGATAATTTCAAGGTGGGAAAATACAGTAGGAAAATAAGATCACATGGCAGCCCTGCTCTGGGCTCTGTCCTACTCATCTACAACCAACCATTGAAAGAGAAGGGATTCTGAGGTAGCTGGATCTCTGGGTCTGGCCTCAGTCTGGCCACTATTTTGTTTTTCATGATCTGCTTAATTCTGATGTTGTCAGGGTCTTACCTATGATTTGTATTGTTATTGCAACTTTATCAGACATGTTTTCTATCTGAAGAGTGACTTCATATGCTCCTGAGTGATGAAGCTCTGCCTTTCTGATGAAAAGGATTGTGTCTGTGTTGCTGTTCCGAATTCCCACATCTTTGGAGTCTAGGGTTTGACCATCTTTCAGCCAAGTGATTTTGGGTCTTGGTTTACCCTAAAGAGAGAAAAAAAAATTTTTTTTTAAGGCTTCAGTACTTCCATTTTTCTCTTAATGATCTATAAATCTGGAAAGCCTAATATAATCCAGAGAGTTGAGATAGTAAACTCTCGAAATACTTTACAATTTCTATATTCTTCCAGACAAGTATTTGCTACTATCTGTGTGGTTTAGTGGCACCATGCTCTGAGGATGCCATTTAGTTAGAGACTGAACTGATACTGAGAATGAATCCAGAAACAGTACACTTGTGCTGGTCTGGTACTCTTTCCCAGGCATCAGTGAAGCCAACAGGTGATCTGACTTGTTCTGATTGTCATTGGCAGAGCCCTTGCACACCTGAGGACTTTATTAGCTCTGCTCCCCTTCTTCTCCCTTTCTTTAAATGTTAGATACTCTGTCCCCAGGCATTTTTAAGATCTTTAGAAAAATTACAATCATCTTGCAGTCTTGGAATGTGAAACTTAGTGTATAATTCTTTCTGCACTGAAAAATTGTTTTGGTGACTGTCAGCCTAAGCAGTCAGTGTTGCTACAGCCATGGAAGATGGCATTGCGGAATCAGTGAGATATCAGTGGTGTGCATCACTCTCATCCAGTCATTTCCAGGAAAAATGGAAAGCACTATTTAGTTCTTCAAAAGTTATTGGAGTGCTACATCCACAGTACAACTCCAAACGAGGAATCCCAAGAATACAGAAAATGGCCATAACATAGTTATTAAGTGTACTAATATTTAATCCAACAGAAAATAACTTGAGGGGGGGGAGTGTTCAAATTTTGGCCAGATTACCAAGGTGAAACAGTGCAGCACAGGCCTGGAGCAGCTCAAATGGGTGGGGAGGGAAAGTTGCAGTCAGCTCTGCTTGGGCTGCCCTGGAACTGGAGCCTAAAGCACTGAAATTTGGACACTCTGCCTCCAATAAACAGCAGAGAAAGCAGCTTTAAAAGGCTCAATCCACTGAGTGTCTGGAACATATTCTGAAAGACTGTATTTCTTCTCTTAGCCTAAAATACTCAGGCTCTTGGTTTGGATGCCTAAAGATAGATAGAATAATAATGAATCTTTGTGCATTGCTACATCTTTATTTCAGGTTTGTCTGGTATTTGCTCAAAAAGTCTGTGTAGCATCATTTTCCCCCCAGTGGTATTAGGGAAAAAAGCTTCACCTTTTATAAGAGTCAGGCCAAGATCTGTCCAAAATTATACTTAAAGGATGTCTAAAACACCTAGAAATTTTTATTCATTCATAGATGCTCTTTTCTCTAACTCATCAGATGTAATTTATTTTACACTGGACTGGTATACACCTTGAATGAGCAATGTTTTTGGATCTTCCCTTTTCTCTATCTAGTAAATTATTTTCTTACAGCTTTCTGGCAAGGAGCATAGTTAAGGGCACCACAGGCCTGTAGGTCTGAAATAACAGATACAAGATAGTTTTGTCCTGTTCTAGTGTACCTTTGCCCTGGTCTCATTTCACAGAGCCCTCACAAAAACCTATTACAGGAAGAGATGGCTTCCTGGAATGTATAGCAGAAATTCTGGAACAAATAAAAGAGTCTGGGTTGTTTTGTGTTTTATTTTCCATATCTGTGTCTTATTATTGGTGAACATGACAAGAACTGACTCTATTTTACTTCCCACATATGTGTGTATTTTAAAGTGATATGAGGATCCTCCTTGAAAAATTTGGCTAGGGAATGCTTTCAAAATAAAAATAATCTGCTTAAATGGTGTATGTAGTTCTATGGGCATTTATCTCAATTTCTACTTTGTCAAGACAAATACTTGGCAGGTTTTCAGACTGATTACAGGATTGTTGCTGCTGGTGTTCTAGAGTGGTTGATCAGATATGTTCACTCACAGCTCCTCCTTTTTTTGAGGTGCTGTGAGTGCCAGTGAAAGATTGCAAGCGTTTGAAGTGTTGGTTTTCATATACTCTTATATTTATAGATTGTGAAAAGCATAAACAGATAGAAAGCATGTTCCTAATACATATGTCAGGGGATTGGATTTCTGCAATGTGTAATAGATAATCTGAGAGAGAACAGTGAGTGACAGAGTGGCTAAATAGCACACCCGAGAAACTTGAGGGAGTTCACAGCCAGGGAAGCATTAATTTAAATGCTCTTAGATATTTATATTCACACATATGTGATGGACAAAAAGACTGTTCAGTACTACTGTGAATTTCATCTACTAATAGCACATAATATCCCTCTAATCACACACTGTGTAGTTAATTTTGAAGCAAGAATATGTTGATTCTCTTCCTTTCACCAGAATGTTCCACCTGCTTAATGCACTCAACAGAAAAATGGTTAATTACAATGTTTTACTTTCTTTTCTGGACATTTTAATCTAAAGATTTAAATAGATTTGCCAGTAACATTAAGTCCAGGATACCTTGACAATGCATGTAACAGAATTTCACTGAAGTGACCACAGAGGTCACTGGAAAAGTTGCACAGAGACTGTAAATAGTAGAAGGCACTGACTTCCACTTTCACTAGATGCTGTATCTACTTAGAGCCTTTTTCTGCAATAGAAATGGTCAGTGACTTAATTTTTTTCAGAATGTAAAGGGAAAAGTTCTTTTTGATTTTCTTTTTTGAAAAGTCACTAGTATTACATATTCTAAATGGCTTTAGCCACAATTTTCAATACTGTGAAAGCTGCAAGTCAATTCTATGACAGATTTAATTCACTCAAAAAAACACTTCTCGAATTGGAGTCCTCTGGCTTTGTTTTCACAATAAAATCTTGTGTTGATAGATAGATTTTAGCATTTTTTGTTAGTCTTACCCTTTAGGAGACAAAAGCTTGTACCAGCACATGATTTGTCTGTCAGTTACTCCAGTAACTTTTCAATCAGTTGGTTCAATTTGGCCAAATTTGACAGAGCACTCAAAATCTCTAAGATTAGCTTAGTACAGTTCTCTGGAAAATTGATGACAGGGTAAAATGCCAAAACCTCAGTTAGTGTCCCCACTGAGGAGAAGTCAGGGAAAGCTTGGTCTTTGTCTTTTTTGTTTGGCAACAGCCTAAGGATGAGGCAGGATTACGTGAAGCTCTGGATGAGTTGCTCCATGCACCTACCCTGGCCAGGGAACTGAGAACATGTCAGTGAGGGGAGGAGGGCAGATAACTGGCAGATCCCTGGGAATATTGCAGTGAGGCTGCTCTCAGCACAGGAGGTGACTGGACATGCTGGGAAGGTGGTGATGTGGGGGTGTGGTGGTTTAGCACCTCCCTTCCTGGCAGAGTCTTGCTGGGAGCAGAAAAGGCCTTGACTCTGTGTGTGCACTGCTCTCAGCAATAACTGAAATACCCCCAGATGATCAATACTCTTTCCAGCACTAATTCAAAACATGACTCCATACTTTACTTCCATGAAGAAAATTAACTCAGTCAAAACCAGCACAAGGGGACATAAGACACAAATCTCTAAGGAGATAAACTTTATTCCCCTGCTTATGAGACAGTTTGTCAAATTTGTGTAATTATTCTTCAACTTGGACATCAAAGCGGGAAAAATACCTATTTATTTTAGTTTTATTTTTTAATAATTATGTAACTCAGAAATAGCAGATGTACAAATCTTGAATTTTATGTGTAACTAGACATCAGGGAAAAAGTAATTTTAGCAATTTTGGAGATAAGAAATGTGAAAGAAAAAAATAGCCTTATGATTATGCTGAAATAATTCAAACATGAAATTCAAGGAAGTTACTCCAGTTATGGGCTTGCAATTGTGTACTAATCAGATATATCTTTGTGAAAAAAGCAACTTTTCCTGTAACCCAGTAACCATAGGGCAAAAAGAGGTGTACCTTCAAGCTTACATAATTTTGCTCTAATATTTTTTTTTCCTGCTGATGCTGCTCAAACAAAAGAACACAGGTGAAGTGTGCATATATGGAAAAAATGTTTTGCATATCTCCAGCATCTTATATAAAAGAATTTCAAAGCTCTTCATTAATAACAGGATTACATTTCCATAAATGTCAATCCTGGACCGTAGAGAAATTTCAGTGTCCTGAAATTTTAACTGAGGATTTGATTAAGTGATATATCTGTTATTACTGAGGATATCTCTGTCAGAGCCATGGTCTGGAATATACAATATCTTTTGCTATGTCTCCCTTAGAAAAACATTTCCTTACAGACACTAATTCTTGCACTCTCGTGATATTATAGTCCTGCATCTGAAAAAAGGCATGTGGGATTTTAGAAATGGTTGCCTGTACAGCTCTAGAAAATGCCAAGATGAGGTAATGGGTTAGGTCAGTCCTGGTGAATATTTTAGCAATTTTGTGCATGCCTTAGTGAAGTGTAGTTATATACATGCACCCTTGATAATCCTCATCATGCTCTGTTTTTCATACCTTCAACTCATGTAAAGTAATGCACAAGCTGTTCTTTGTACACATACTCAGATTCTGCATAGGGCCAGATCTTCTGGGATCTTCTGTTTATGTGCAAACTCTAATTTTTGCAGTCAGCCTTAACATACACACTTTTGCCAAAGAAGTTTCCCAGTGACATCATATACCTTGGCTCCAGAAGATTGGTTATTGGATTCTTACATTTTTGTCTACTTCTCTCTGAGGTGCATCCTGTGCTCAGTAAGCAAGGATGAGCTTGCACTTACACCACTTTTTCTTCTTCCCCAGAAGGTGGGATTAAGGAAGAAACTCTGAATGTAAAAAAATTATGACTGAAAAAAGAACTATTCCCTCCCCCTCCTCGAATGTTGAACAGGGTTTAATGAATTATCAGCCATACTTGTGTAATTCTGCTTAAGCAGTGAAGCAGTGGGAACTTGCATTAGGGCAACTGCTTTAGGTAAATAATCATAAATAACCATGACAAAAGAGAAGCTGATACATACCTGAAAAGGGATCACAATATTGATTGTCTCACCCACTTTCTTCACCAGAGTCTGTCTGAGGTGACGTGGCAGCCAGAATTTGGGACGCTCTGCAGTTAAACATTAGTACACCAAATAAAAAACTTTTGATAATTTGCAACATTTCATATAACACAAATATGGCAGAACACCAAAGAGAAGAGACTTGTAGAGATAACTTGAGATATGTAGCGATATGAAGAGATAATTGTAAACATAAGAAAATAGTGGAAACACTGTTTGTACTTCTAGGGTGTAGCTCAGTCTCTATGTGGTTTCAAATGTATTTGTATACTGGATAAAAAGTATCAAGTCTCAGTTATATATTTACAGCTGAGCATGTTTCAATTACAGCTGCGTTTGTGAAAATGTATCATATCTGAAATGCCAAATTTGGGTGACTTCTGTTGGTTGTGAGTCTTCTATTTATACTTTGTTTCTTTGAAGAAATTGTTCGGTTCAGTAGAAAGGAGGGGACAAAGGATGTCTTCGAGTAAAAGAGTGATTATAGATTATGATTATCTATTGCCATGTTGATAATGCAGCACCTTGTAAATTGCCACTTGGAGATACTTATGGACATACTCAGAAAGCAGAGCACTGATGGATTCCTTTATCTTGCTATAGTCATTCAGTTACAGTTCTTTCTTTGAGATGGATGTAGTGGAATCTCATTGTAGCATCTTACTTCTCACTAACGAAAGAAAAAGGACCTTACTGCTTTCCTCTACTTCACTGGAAAGCTTTCTAGGTTCTCCTTTTATCCTTGTTCTTTTCCCTGTCATTTACAGAAGGAATTTCTTAACATACAGCTAGAGTATCTGTCTTCATGACCATTTAGTATTGAGATGCATTAAAACTTTGTTTTATTTACATTGGCTCAATTTACTGCCAGTGAGACTCTGGCAGACACTTCATGTGAGCCAAGGTTGAGGAATCCACTATTAGCAGCTCTTGATATCTTTTGGACTCCAGTCAAATGAATTTTAATCTACTGCTGTTGGGTGATACGCAGGGTGGTAATTAATAATCTGTGACAATGAAGTAAATAGATCTCTTGCCGTAACCAACACAGTCATTTTGCAGTAATGTAGCAGCCTTTTAAGCAGAGAGGTAAATATAAAAAAAATGTTTCTTAAATGCTGATAGTGCCATTGCAAGAGGTGAAATGTCCCTATTTTGAAAGCAAGAAGTAGAATTTTATTTTAGGATCTGTGCTTTACAAATAAGACCTGGCTGTTGTAGAGATGTTCTCAGAGTCAGAAGACACTGGGCATATAATCAAAGTGGAAGAGTTGTTTGGGTGTTATGCTCAGATCGAGGCAGAATTTTGGCCTTAGAGGAAATAAGTGAATAAGATTTATGGAGTTTAGATACTCACGCAGGATCTCTTGAACAGTAACAGGCTCTTTTATTGTTGCTGCTCCGCTCTCGCCAGCCAAGTTTACGGCCTTGATACGGAAGTAAAGTTTGTCCCCCGTGACCAGATCTTTGATCAGTGCAGATGTGCGCTCAGTTAGGCCAGGAAGAGCAGGAATCCATTCTGTAGCTGCAAGTACAGTATTTGCATATTGCAATAGTACATTATTTTTCCAAACTGATGTCTTGTGTGCAACTGAAAGTAAATTTGTGTTAGGGTAAAACAAATTCAAGTTTAAACACCACCGTTAGAAGGGAATAAAACAAGTTGGAAGAAGAAGTCTGGGTTGAGATGTGTTTACACATGGACTTAAGGAATCTTTATGCATTGTTATTCAAAAGAGCTAAGGATAAGGGAATCATCTTTGGGTAGTTCCTTTGGATTTTGTTTTACAAAGCTTAGAGTTGTGGGATTTCTCAACATTTATTTTTACTACATAGGAAGGGGGAGAATTTTGGAAGTAGCTTTAGCAAGAAAGTGAAGCTTTAATTTATTTTTTTTTCTTGGTGTAAATATACTTCTGTGGCTGTCCAAACAGATTGGTGAGAGCCACATATGTTGAAAACAATAATAGAGCACTTAACTGTTGGAATTTATTATTTAATTCTCAATTGACTCAATAGAACAGAATTCTTAGTGCTTCCTTATATTATAAAACACAGAAATATGACTGATAAAATCATTCTGCTATGGCAATGACATAGAGATTCAGGTAATTCTATAGTGATGCCTCATCAGAGACCATAAATTATGCCCTGTAAATCCCCTAGTTTAGATTATTTAGCAATAGAGCCTAGTGTCAGGGAAAATGTCAATATTAAAGTGACTATAAATTTGTTGTTTGACTTTTATGACATAAGTATTATCTTGTAGCATCACAGAACATTGAATTTTGTAGATATGGTGCTGTTACATTCTTTATTAATAGCACAAGCATTAAATGAGGTAAGGCAATAGTTACTTTAAAACTTGACTGAGGTTGTCACAATCATGTTACTATATTTGTTTTAAGGAATATGCAATTCATGAATGATACAGAAGTATAGTAATGCCTATAGAACAGCAATGATATTTTTGTCTTATGTTTATTAAAGCTTATGATGATTGTGAAGGTGACATTATGGATGTGACTTCCATGGTTTTACAGTCACATCGTAGTGAGTATGGTGATGGTTGGCAAGGATGGTAGACATAGATTAGGGTTAAAATTTGGTCATGCAGGACATGGTTAGGTTATTGGTAGGTGAAGTTATTGCAATTGTAGCATTTTTAACTGCTCAGTTGCTGCTACCTAGTACTCATGCTTACTTACATCCATCTTTGCAGTATTCCACAATGTAACCATCTAATCCCCCGGCTCCAATCCGCTCAGGGGGCCTCCACTTCAAGGAGACAGTGCTGTCAGAAACATCTTCCACTGTAAAGTGGGTGGGTTCACTTGGAGGAGCTGTAAGGAAATATGGACAAGTAGATTCTGAGAAACAGCAATACAACTATGAGAATTCAAAGGCTATACAAGGAGTGATTAACCCTGATTTATGTACCACTGTCTATTTTAATAAAATAAATCTACCTGAAGCTCAGTTGTGAAGTGTAACAACTATGACATCATTTAATAAAAGCACAGCATTAGATTCCTATAATAGGAAGGGGAACAAGAGGTTAAGATAGTGGTTCCTATTCACAGATGCTCCCTTATGAGAAAAGCCACTGAAAAAAGAAAACTTCTAGAAGGGAGTCAAATTGTCATCATAAGTCTGCAGAGAAGTTTAGAAATGAAAATACATTCCTTTTCTATTCTGTACTTACCCCCTGATCGTAATTGGACAAAATTCACATGGTCAGATGACCAAATTGATGGTGGCTAAATTTCACTTAATGCACACAGTGGAGAAAATGACCAAAAGTTATGACTACATGTTTACAATAACACTACTTCTGATTTGTGCATTTGCAACAGAGCCATACTTGAGAAAAATATTTTGGGGGTGAAAATTCTTAATTTGATTTAGATACAGATTTTTCGTATCTATGTCATGGCTCTTTATAAACCCACAGTTCAGAAAGACCACTAGCTAAATTCAGTCTTCTGCAGCATGACTATTGTCTACTAATTAAAAAATATTCAAATGAAGCCTTTGCCAAAGGATCCAAAATACACATAACTGTTACTGTGAAATAATTGATACCAAAAAGCAAACAGAAAAGAACTTTTTCAAAATAACATTTAGTGTGCAGGACCATAAAATTTAGTACACATACCATAAGAGCAATTGTGTTAAAGAAAGGTACATTTGGCATAATCTGTGTATATGTGTATTCTAAACTGAACATTTTCTGAATATACATAACAGATTTTACAAATTTAAGTTAAATACAGTTTCACAAATTGTGGAACTGATTGGAATCAATCTTAGTTCCCAAGGGTAATGTAAAAAAAAAAATCACAAAAATATCACCTAATTTCACTTCTGTAACTGTCAAAAATTTTCATATTCACATGGTAGCAAGGACAACACACAGGAGGTAAATGCAATTGGGAGCATACATAGCCACACAGTACACGATCAAAACCCCAAACCTCTTCTCTGAAGAAGTAAGTGTGAACTTTATCCTTAATCAAGTAAAACTCTGCCTATCCCATGAAAACTTTGGACCTTTTTTTTCAGTAGCTCCACTTGATGGTTCTTGTTTGACCTCTTTTGTTGCAGACCAGTCGTTTTGTGTTTGAAATCCAGAATTAAGAGACCCTTCTTGCAGTTCAGCCTTCCCTTCTGACTCCTTCACTGCATCATCTGCTTTTACATTATCTCCTTCAGCAGGCTGTCCCCCTTCGCTGTTATTTGTAGATTTAGAAACTCTAGTCATTTTAATCTCCAGCTGTTTGTATTTTTGTGGTTCTTCTCCCTAAAAGTCTTAGCAGGCAGAGTTCCTGAGGACTCTTTTAGTTTGCTCCTTGCTCAGGGACTGCAGGAGACACTGCACTGCGGTGTTGGGAAGGATTATTTATAGAAAATCATTCCTCAAATATTTTCTTAATCATCTATCCTTTTAGCTGTGGAGAGGGCCGGGATTAAGGGAGCACTGGACGGGATACTGTGATATTTGCACCCATAAGGGAAAGGGAGAAGCTGAGAGAGACAGGGAAATCGCTGTCAATTAGTTCTCCTCCTTTCCAGATCTAGCTTGACTCTCACACTTCTAATTATAACAACTAAAAATTCATCAGCAATTTCATGAAACTGGAACCTCTGTGCTCTTCAGGAAGAGGAATGAGAGACAGAGAAGAGGAACATTACAAAGGAAAAGGCTGATTAAATATAGAATATAGAGATGGTTGATAGCCTCTTTCCTAACACGTTCCTTTTAACTGTAAGAGCAGTTGAAGAGAAGAGGTCAAAATTGTCCTGTCTTGGTTTTATCCTAGAAATACCATGGAGTTTCCAAACTCACCAATTGGCATGAAGGGCTGTGAGGCAGGGCTGGGCCGGGACATGCCAATGGAATTGACAGCATAAATCCGCATCTCATAAACTACTCCTTCAATCATCCGCTTGGCTTCGTAGGTTAGCTCCTTCAAAAGGTCAAAGTTCAGTCTCATCCATCGATAGCTCTTCTTCTTCTTTCTCTCTAAAATATAGCCTGGAAAGGACAGCTGTTATGATGGAAAAGAACTGGAAATTGTTATTGCAGATGCAGGAAAAAAGAAAATCCTTTTAAGTGAAAGAGAAATTTCCTTGAAATGTATTAGATGTGGTATAGAGTTAATTTGTTTTTCTTCTAGTCTGCTGCAATTCACTAATCTTGGCTAACAGCATAAATCCCCCACGAAGAATTAATTGGATGAACAGTTTGACAATTCCTTTTTTTTTAAATTAATGTTTTATCAAAGAACTGATGCTAGATCTTTGTGTTCTTTGCAAAGTGGTGGAAATGCAGAATGCTTCCCAGACAATGCAGATCCCAGCTTGCTTCAGCTCCACAGTGAGTGAGATGTGGCCACTCACCATTTTTCTTGCTCTGATTTCCTTGGAAAGGAAAGTGAGCCTGTGTGATGACAGAGAACAAAGAGAGCCGGGTGCACTACAGAGCAAATCTGTAGTACAGCTTAAGGTGTCATCTGGATGCCTGGAATCCATGTCTTAGCACTTCTCCCTCATGCCCTCAACATCCACAGCCTTTCCAACACTACCATGCTGTTTTCCAGAATGACTCAGACTGGATTATCAGTATAAAATATAAACTTCTCATTTCTCAAAACTGGGAATGGAATCTGTGATTCCTGATGCTTATTGTGGAGGATGGTTGTATATCACACTGGAAACATACATGTCAGATATTTTCCAGCTGACCTGCTACAAAGGACTACTGAGCTGTTTCTTTCCATTTAGCTGTATTAAATGTCTGCTGCTTCTCTGTGGTGCAGACAGTGACTGGATGTGATCCACCTGGGCTTCTTTTAAATAAACTTTGCTATGAAAGCTGTTCATCTTTTAACTACAGAATGAATAATCAGAACACACTGAATAGGCATGTGCACATGTCATGTATTTGAGTGTGTAGTGCTGGTGTTTCTACCCATAGACTACAGAAGTCTGTACAGATGTCTGTGACGGGGGGCAGCTACAACAGTGTAAGTCCATAGCAGGAATTATAATTGAGCCATGCAAGGGAGTGATTCAGTCCCTGCTGCTCATCAAGGTCATGGCTGTCAAATCTGCAAAAGTCCCTTTGGTACACCTGGGGAGTGTGATTCACACTTGAGGTGTCGCAAGGGATGAGGAGAATGACAGGCACATTTCATTTGCTGGTGTGCTGCAGACACAGACAACTTGCACCAGCAGCCTTTCTGTCACTTTCCTGTCAATGCTGAAATGCAAGAAGAGCATGGGAGTCTACAGAATGTTCTGGGAAAAGAACAGTGGAAGTATCTCTAAGCTGACAGGTTGTATAATCACTTTAAATGCGTAAAGATGTACTCCTGGCATGCTTGTTTTCAGTAGCTTTCAGAGTTAAATGCTGTAAGCAAAGAACCTAATGGTTTCTTTGGTGTGTTCCTGTTTTTTTCTCTCTTCAGCAGGGTCTAAGAGACTGAGAGAAGTTTCCTCAACTCAGTTTCTGGGTTTTTTTTGCCATTACAGATAAGCAGTGTCAAGCACATAAATGTCAAAATGAAGATATTTGCAATTAAAAAAAATAGGCAAAAAGGAGGTAAAATGACAATACTGGTTGTATTGGTGACATTTGGTAAAGCAGATTATTTCCCCAAATGCACTGAATGTGTGAGAGTTAAAGATACTGTTTTAGTAATATAAAAAGCACACAAAACCCCAGGAAAGGTGAAGTGAAGATGGGGTGTGAATTTCTTTTTTATATCTGTTGGATATAGCTAATAAAGACTGTATCTGACTGCCTACAATGCCATCTGTAACAATATGAAGACAGATAAGAATGAATGTGCCTTTTTCCCCCTGCCTTTTTAACTTGCTTTTAAAGCTCTGTTTGAATGGGTGTTGCTGCATCTCGGCTTTTCCTCTCCCCCTGCTGCAGGTGTTTTATTGGAGCTCCAGCAGTGCAGCCCTGTGCTGCCTGAAGAAACCTCCTCAGGCACAGCAAAGGGTCCTTAGTGGGACATTAACAAAACCCTTTCTCTGACAGTGAAATCAAAACAAAGAAATTTTCAAAATATGTGCCCTGAAAACTGTACAAAACAAAATCCTGAGCTTTGTATAGTCAGTGAGGTAGGGGTTGCCTGTGGTTATGACACAACTTCTGGTAAATATCTTTGCACATAATACTTTAAACTGCTGACTTTTGCTTGCTTCCTGTCAGAATAGATGAAACCACAAAACACTGGCCCAGCAGTACCTTGTTTATTCCTGCACAGGTCAATTCTTTGATTTAAATGAGGTAGATCCTGTGGAAATGAATAAAGTCCAAACATCCAAAAGCAAATAGGAACTCTCTCTTCCAGATACTATTCAGGGGATTAAAAGACTTTTAGACATTTCTAGGCCTGGCATCCCTTTGGGAGTCTAAATAGCTTTCAATGTATTTTTTTTCAGAGAAACTCAAACTCCAGAGATCTTTATTAAACAAATTCCTAGATATGGACTCCTGAGGAATTTTTTCCCCTAAAATTGGTCAAGACCATGCATTATTTTCTTTTTCTTCTGAGGACCACAGAGAGACCACAGAGAGCTCTATCTAAAACTCACCATGTTCTGTGCAGAACTTAAAATGGTGTCAGTGATAATCTTGATTTCTTGCATCACATGATAACTTTGCAGTCTAGTTTTTAGTACAGATTTTAAGGTCACTAAGATGATTTAAACTTGTTTTATTACCCGTTGTGTTTTATGAAGTAGAATTACGAAGTAGTTTTCCACTATAAAACATGTATTGCTTGAGTGCCTGAGATTGCAGATGTCTGGAGTTGATGACTGAGGTGGCCACAGATCTGTTTTGGTATTCCCAGGTTAGTACAAAGGCCTGTATACTGACTTAAAATTTCACTCTTGAATGAGAATAGTTAGCTGTAGCTATTTTTCATATCACCTTGTCGTGCCGTGGTAACTCGTTTGCTGAAATACTTCTCTGACTCGAATGGCACAGGCAGGGGGCACTCTCTCCCCAAAATTGAAGGGCCACAACCCAGACCGGTTTGAGGGTTCAACGCATCAGAGCAGCTCCTCAGTGCTATCTGAGGGTCAGTCTTCCTTATGTCTAAACACAGAAAATCCTTCTGTGCCGTTTTAAAGAGCAGCAAAAAATATGTGCAAAGTTGCAGGGGACTTCATGTTTTGGGACTCCTTACCAAGTACTGGTTGCCCACCATCGTATTTAGGGGGTTGCCACTGCACAGTGCAGTAATCTTCTCCAACGTTGCTGATTGTGGGAGCTTCTGGAGGGTCAGGAACATCTGAGGAAAGTGTGAGAATGAACGAGACTTGTTATTGTTTCACTTTCTTCATGCAAGTAAATGAAATATTTTTAACACTTTTTTCCCTGTATTGATCTAGTGGTGTCCCCCAGGAATCAGTGTTGGGCCCAGTGCTGTTTAATGTCTACTGAAGATCTGGAAGAGGGTTTTGAATCTATCATTAGCGAATTCACAGATGACATCTAGTTGGGTTGGAGCATCGATTTGCTGGAGGGGAGGAGAGCTCTGCAGAGGGACCAGGACAGGCTGGACCATGGGCCAAGGCCAATGGCGTAAGGTTCAACAAGATCAAGTGCTTGGTGCTGCACTTAGGCCAAAATAACCCCCTCCAGCACTACAGGCTGTGGGAAGAGTGGCTGGAAAGTGGTCCAGTGGAAAAGGACCTGGGGGTGCTGGCTGACAGCAGCTGAACATGATCCAGCAGTGTCTAGGTGGCCAAGAAGGCCAATGGCATCCTGGCCTGGATCAGCAATAGAGTGGCCAGCAGGACCACACAAATGATGATATCCCTGTACTCAGCACTGGTGAGGCCACTCCTCAAGTGCTGTGCTCAGTTTTGGGCCCCTCACTACAAGAAGGACACTGAGGAGCTGGGGCAGGTCCAGAGAAGGGCAATGAGGCTGGTGAAGGGCCAAGTCCTTTGAGGAGTGGCTGAAGGAGCTGGAGTTGTTTAGTCTGGAGGAGGCTCAGGGGAGACCTTATTGCTCTCTACAACTCCATGAAAGGAGGCTGTAGTCAGGTGGCTTTTGGCCTCTACCCCCAGCTAAGCAGCAACAGGATGAGAGGACACAGGCTCAAGCTGCACCAGGGGAGGTTTAGGTTAGACATTAGGAAGAAATTCTTCACAGAAAAGGTGATTAGATTTTGGAATGGGCCACCCAGGGAATCACCATCCCTGGAGGTGTTAATGTAAAGACTGGATGTGGCAGTCAGTGCCTGATCTAGTTGACATGGTGGGGTTGGACTTGATGATATCAGAAATCTTTTCCAGCCAAATTTATTCTGTGATTCTGTGATATAGCTTTGTCAGATAGCAACAATAGGTACAACCAAAATGTATTAACTTAGTCTAAAGGGAATCCTGCTCTTTGATGCTTCTTTTTTAGGCTCGTTTCCTTTAAATACCATTGATCATTCAGCTCCCTTTTTCTTCCCAGACATAATAAAATTTTTGCAAAAATGTAAGGTAATTGCTATTCTGTAAGATGAGGCTTCCTCCAGGGTTTCCTATTTTCTCTAGAATAAATTTTATAAAAGATGACTGCATGTCTCACATATTATGTCACTTTGGAGATATTCATAGTAAATATCCTGATTTATTATTTATAAAAGATGGAGGGAAACCTAGTATTTACCAAGCAACTCTAAATTTTAATACTGTAGCTGAAAGTAATTTTCTTTAATCATTTCTAATTTGATTCTAAGTTGTTCTTTTATTATGTGAGCCAAGGTATCAGCAAATTAAATATTATGAAAAATTTATGAAACTTATTGACTGCAAATCATATTCCTCCCAGGTCTTTTGTGATTCACTGAAGAGTCTGTCAATCTGTTTATCTTCTATCAGATACATTATGTTTCTTAATTCCATTAACCATTTACTGCTTATGGATTGAAGTAATCTTTGCTTAAAAACATAACCCACAACAAAACAGCTAGAAACTTTTCTTATCTCTGACAAGCATTAAGCATGGACTTCAGGATGGAATGCCATCCATAAAATGATAGGATCACCTCAAACAGGAAATACATGGATTACTACTGGGAGTTGTTCTCTTAACTTTTCACACAGGGGGCGACCACCTCTGAAGAAATACTTCTGCCAAATTTATGATTGATCATGTTCCTCTCTTTGTGATCCTTTCCTGTTTTTCTAAACCTAAAGTCAGAACTTCTATCATTTTTAGAGGAGGGTGAGTTTTAGCAGACTCAAGATTCTTTCATGATCTGGTTGTTTCTTTCCTTCACTTACCAATAACTTTGACTGTGATATCAGCCTTATCTTCTCCAACTGGATTCTTGAGTATAACTCTGTAAACTCCCTCATCCTCCTTTTCTGCCCCTTCAATGATGAAAACACAATGGTCTTCATGCATCTCCACACGGACTCTGCCTTCAGATTCACACAGGAGCTGTGGGCAGTGGAAGTGACAGGTAAATCCATTGTAAGTTGTGCAAAGGACAGCCTGATTAGTCTGTGTGTAAGCTGGTGAAAAACTACAAATCATTGAATATTACAATAATT
The DNA here is from genome assembly GCA_034509425.1 of Eopsaltria australis. Classification (NCBI taxonomy): domain Eukaryota; kingdom Metazoa; phylum Chordata; class Aves; order Passeriformes; family Petroicidae; genus Eopsaltria; species Eopsaltria australis. The sequence goes on from JAVTVJ010000241.1 coordinate 6,131,732, forward strand.
ATTGAAAAGCTGGAACATTTTTCAAATTCTGTTTGTATGTAGAAGAGAAAATATAGACTGGTTGGCTCACATAAATAACATTTGGAAAAATTGGTTCTCAAAGCCTGCAGGTTGTTGAGATTCACTACGAGTTACACAGACCCTGTTATGTTCAAAGAAGCTACTAAGTACTTCCAGAAATTCCTACTTGGGATAGCAGCTAGCATCACTGTAAAGAGTTTCATGGATAACAGTTGGTTATTGTAAAAATTAAAGTAAGTTTCTTGTGACTGTTAATGGCATCACTGTGATTTCTGCCATTCAATAATGTCATATGGGGGAACTTTCTCCTTTTTGCTAAAATCTGAACAAAATGACCACAGTTTAGTTGTACGTATTTAATACACCCCTTTCTTCCTTATGTGCCTTTTTTATCTTTAGGGTTAGAACAGGAACCATTAGAAAGAATCCATGTCAAAATAGTGACTAGTGCAGCAGGATCCCAACCCTGAGAATGGTTTATTGCTGAATAATGAATGTAAAATATTTTCTACTCGATCAAGAGGAAAGTAATTTTTGTAAAATAATGAAAGTTGCTGCAAAGTGAGTCCTGTTTCACTGCTTTATAGTCCATCCACTCTCTTGACCCATTGTCATCTTTCCATGTGCCCTGTAAGATTTTGTCCTGGTTATTATTGAAGCTTACAGGTTACGGAGGGGGAAAAACCCCACAAATAAATCTAAAAGAGTTTTCAAATAAGTGCTTTGATTCCTTGTAACCCAGTCACCATGTGATGGTGGTTATAAAGGTTTTCTCAATCAGCTTCTTACTCCAGAATTTCTCACCAGGTCTCTTGTGCCCAGCAGATGTCTGGTAATTACCACTGTGAGGCAGGATAGTGGGGCTGATGTGCTGTTTGAGTCACCATTTTTAATATCCACTGACTTAAATTTTATTTCCTTTTGAATATGACCTTTTATCTGGAAAACACTAAGAACATTTGTATGATTGCATAAATAATAAGGAACTTACCTTATTATCAGTATTTAAGTCACTGCTGTTCTCTGAGGGAGTCATGGAGTCATCACTGTTTCGAACTAGGTTGTTTCTCTAGATAAGCAAAGAAACCACAGAAAGTCAGCTAAGGCTGAGCAGAGCAGTAAAGCTATTTCTGCAAGACAGAGAAGAGCTTGTTAGGGGGGTTGAATATGGAGGTGTGAGAAAAGCGAAGTGAGGCAGAAGCCAGACCTGGGAAGGAAATCTACCAAAACCAAAGCAAAAAGCAGAAGTGGGAAAAAAAGTATCAGAATGCAGTGAGTTAAGGGAAGGATAAATCAGCAAACTCAGATTTGCAGCTTGAAGGAAGAAGCATGACATTCCTGCAGTGTTGTTGTAACTGGTTGTGAATCTGTTTGTGTCCTCTGGTACTAGTTACTTAGTATGTGTAAGTACAAAAATAAGGATAGCTTCTCTCTGTAACAATGGGACCGTAAATTGATATATGGTAAGGCCTGTAACACCCATAGAACAACATCTTTTGAGGCTGTGCTACTCTGTTTTAGAATTAGTAAGTATATTTTACACAATCTTCAATTAAGACTGGCTGCTTTTCCTCATATGTTGAGACCTCACACCTCAGAAGTAACACTGGACAGAGGTTGTCTGATACCCAGTCATCATTTTATCAGAGAAACTTCTGTATATAAGAGTCAATTTCTTGGCTCTTTTTTTAAAAATTTGTTTCCATACTAATTCTGCACTGTAGAAAAAATTTCTGAGTGTTATTAGATATGCTAACCTGAACAAGAATGTGGCATAATCATGAAGAAATAGGAGATTGGGGGAATTAAAATAATTGGCAATATTATTTTTTCTGTACCTACACATATGGAAGTATAATGATGGTGTAGAATGTTATGCAAAATATTTCTGTTTTGTGCTAGTTATGGCTCAAGAGCCCACAGATGGTGAGGGGTGGGGATATTTTGAGATACCCAGAAAGGAAGCTCACTTAACATTTTAAGTCTAGCCTTTAAATTCTTTCTCTGATGTTTTGTAATTGCTTTGATAAGGTAAATAGCAAGATTCCTCTATTTTTATGATACCAAATTCAGTTTTATGCCACTAGTCTGCTAAGATGACATTTTCTTCACAAATTGTAGAATCCTTGATAAAGATTGAAAAAAGAAGCTGCCACCTCCACAAAATGTTCGTTCTATCAGGTGAAGGTGATGGGGATGACTCATAATTTATTTATTTTTCTCTGAAGTAGGAAGAGAATAAATGTGTATGGTATCCTTCTATCTGCATATACATATGCCTGCTCATATATAGTTAGCCTCTTCTTTTGGACTAAAAAAACAGGAAACATTTCAAAAAAAGGAACAGTTCAGGATGAATCATAAAATCAGCTATGTCCCAAGCAGCTGCACTGCAGGTATTTAATATTTTTTCTTGAGGTTTAAAAACATAAAATTGAAAGGAAGATGAAAATACTTGTAAGTAACTATAAACCGAAGTAAGATTTGAGAAGGAAAAATAAATTTGCTGCTGTGACTTTTCTCAGACACTGTGTCAGGTTGCACATTACCTTGTTTACTTTCTGCCAGATGACAGTGGGTGTTGGATCTCCTGATACAGGAACATCCAATCTCAGTTTGTTCCCAGCCACCACAACAATAGTGTCAGGGGATTGGCCCAGACAGTCAAGGTGGATTTTAGGGGGTTCTATGGTAAAGGAAGAGAAAATTAGTTTTAAATATAGTTTGAGTAATCTGAATGGAAAAAGAAAAGAGTACTCAGGCTTTAAATTAAAAATGAAAAAAATATACTGCTTACTTTGCTATTGAAAACATTCTTACTTTGCATGTAAATAATGACTGCTGTTCTTACCTTCTCTTGGCACAAAATCTATCTTGACCTCTAGAGGAAAAAAAAGAGGAGATGGAGAAGGAGAAATAGATCAGAAAACAGAATTTACATAGTGCCTACACCTACCAAGTAATTTTAAAACTGATTGGAACTTCATAAGGCATATTAATATTCAGATTTATACAATAAATTAAAAAACAGTCTCTTTAGAACAATGTGATAATGGTAATGCAAAATAACAGGGAAAAGCAATGTGCCTACATTGAAGTATCAGAAAAGAGATCTGCATTCTCTTTCCTGGTATAACCATGATTTTTATCACCATTTTATCCCTGTGGAATTCCCATTACACAGTATTCTAAGATAACTTACCCAAAAACTGGAGCTTGGCAGAAAGGTTGTAAGCAAATCCTTGTGGAATGAAGGAATAATCGGCCTCGTCCTCTGGTGTTACATCCTCAATAGTTAGCTTATGGATTCTGGAAACATGAACAAACATATTCCACTCCCTTACCTTACCTGTCCAGGAAAAACTGATCTATCTCAAGAGAGAAGGTGCAGGCTGTAGGATATTAACAGAAATTATTGTTTCTTCTTCCCTTGCTAAAAGTCAAGAACCACCAGGGCTGTAGAGTGCTCTGCTTTCAGTATTGAAGCCAATCCATATCAGCGTGTTGTCTATCGATGGTTTTTTTTTCAAGGTAGATGCAAAGACTATTTTGAAGAAAGGAAGCAGTTTCCTTGCTCTAGTCCAGTCCTTTATCATTATAAGGACAGTTGTAACACTGCTGACTGGTTTAATTTGATCCGATTGTGACAATGATAACTTTGGCTAAACAAACTAAAAAGTGATGCTTCATCCCTGTACTATTTTAAGTTCAAAACAGAATACAGAAAAGAGTACCAAGAAGGACTTCACCTAGAATTTAATGCTGAATCTTCTTGGTCTCCATTTCCTGTAGTAGCTAAACTGCTAGGAAACTTGGGCACAGAATTACACTATTGTATATGTTAATGTAAACACTAATTTTTCTATACGGTTTACGCACATGTCCTATCTAAACACTACTGTTAGTTATCAACAATGTGTTTTCTAGATTGTGTGAATACCAAAACACCATGTAATCCTAATGAAAACTAAGATCTACTTTTGCTGATATTCCACTGAAGCCATACATGTTAAATGCACCAACCCAGAAAGACTGCACACGTACCAAAACAAGTCTGTCAGTAAATGTTGGTTGCACATGAAAAGCTTTTAAACTTTTTGCCTTTAAGTTGGAGCGAGGACAAAGTCTTGCTTTATATTCCTAACCCCTGAGATAACAATTCTTATGGATTGCAGTGCAATGCCCAAGTCTGTACCTGCTCTCTGAAACAAGACTAACCTGCCAATGTGGGAGATCTTTATCCTTTCATCTGGGATCACCTCCTTTCCATTTTTCAGCCAGATTCCTTTCACGTTTTCATCAGAAACTTCACACTTGAAGACTGCCTGGTCACGTGCCTTCACTGTCAGGTCCGCAATGCTCTGATAAACTTCCAGCTTTTTCTCTGATATCGTGAGAATAATCGATACACACATCAAAAATCAGATTAGCTCTGAAAGTAGATGATATGGAGTAGAAAAGGGAAGGGCTGAGCAAACTGTCTATGGAAGGAGGAAATATGAATGGAAATACACAGCATGCAGGGTTTTAACAGGACTGATAGCTGAGCACCTGCTGTTATCAGAGTATCTGTTATATCCGGCACACTGGTCTGAGTTCTCCTTAAGGCCTTTATTATCAAACCCTATGCCCCTCTTGCATCTTCTTTTTCCCTGTCAGGAGGATTTTGCTACCACTGTGCAGTGTCTGGAGAAGGTTACCTTCAGCCTGTTCTCATTTTTCAGCTTCTCTGGTTCTGGGATATTCCCTGTGCCTACCTTGCACAATCAGTTCAGCGACTGATACCCCACCATTGGTCTTCACAGTGTAGTGTCCACTGTCCTCCTTGGTTGTCTCATTAATAATGAGATACTGTTTTTTTCCATCTTTCTTGAATCGATATTTAAATGTTTCTTCTCGTGTCAGTTCAATTCCATCCTTTTCCCTGAAATATCAAATAGTGTTGAGTCATTTTTGTTATGGTTGAAAGAGGAGAGTAAAGGTCAGCTCAGTATTACTAGGGATTGGAAGGCACAAGGTGAATCCAATCTTTGTAGCGTTTCAAGTTAGCAAAAAAGGGATTGTTGCACAGATGTGAGTGGAACCAGAGTGTCTCTACCTTGACCATTAATTTCCCTAGGTATTTGACTTCTGGTTCAAGAAAATTCACCACAAGGTATAACTTGATTTTTTTCCATTTATATGCTATAGATAAATGTGAAAGTATATTAAATGCTGTAGAAGATAAAGGGATGGAAACACACTTCACCAGCAGGGAGTTTACTGTCTTAAAAACTGCCATAAAGTAAATGGGACTTGATGGGATATTACTTAAAAGGCTTAATTTTCCTGATGTGAAATATAACTGCTATAAATCCATGGTTTGTGGGCATCAGGGCATCAGCAAAAGAAGAGAATTTTAGGATGGATTCAAATGAATGTGTGTTTTGGACTTTGTAACTCTTTCAATTCAAGGATGCCACAGTATACTTAAGACTTTACTAAATAAAGCTTCACCATGGAGCCCAGGAGGAAATTTAATTATTCTAATTTCCAGTCGTCATGAAGAGAAATGCGCAGGGAGGATTCACGCTGTTTAATCAAGGTCACACAAAAATACATAAGGTGTTTTAAGGATTTCCTGTTCCTAATCCTAAATAACATAAACAGGCTACAAGAAAATAACTTGCAATTTCTTCAGTTTACTAATTTTGTAGCATTACATTTTTCATTATTACTTGAATATATTTCTATTATGTTACTTGAATACTGCTGCAGTTTGTAAATGGAAAAGGTTTTCTCTTTGATAGTTAGTCACATGAAAAAGCAAATAGAAAATATGTACGATTTTAACAGAGTAAAAATATTCTTTCTACTTTTTTGTCATTTCCCTTATTTGTGACCAGTGACTCAGTGACTATTCAGCTTAACAAATGCGCTTACAGAATAGCAAATTGAAATGCTACTTGGGACTCATTAAAATACTATTGCTCTAATTTCTAAGTTGATGTATGCAAGAAAATCTTTTACCTCTGTTAGAGTCTGCTAATGTAAATCACAAGATCAAAACTTCAAGAGACAAGAATGTGACAATATGTGACTCAGATGTTCCTGATGCAACCGTGTTTCAGATTACCTACAGGTTACTCCCTCATCACTGTTTGTTCCAGCAGAGCTCACTGGAACTCAGAGTTGGTTTAGTGAAGGACTGGCCTCCCTTCCAGGTCACAGAGCAGGCTGGTAAGGGAGGATGCCTTTAACAACCACTTGAAACACAGTGCTTAGTATTATTGTCAGGATAAAGTTTCCTTTTCTTTCCTCTTCATTCCTCTTCAGACAAGAGTCTGAGGCAACATGTAAGATGATCTCCTAAGGCTGGTGTTGTGATTAATGCAAATTAATGCAAAAAAGTTCTGGAACAAGTGCTACAATGCAGTACAGAAACCTTTGCTGAATTGCTGAGAATGGACTGTAATCCCAAAGTTCAGCATGCTGCTGTCACTGAATGCAAAGCCAAGCACATACACCGTGGCTAGAGTTCTGGAGCTGAACTTTGAAATTTATTTTATGGTCTATTTTACTACGTGGCTCATGAATCTGAATGTTCCATTCACCCATTGGTAAGGAAGAGTTCTCTTGAAATCTTGACTAAATAGCGAAAATAGTCTTTTCGTAATGATTAGTGTCTTAAATCCCTGGGAAGGGAATACTATCTTTAACTCGTGTTTGTTTTACTGAGTGGCACATTGCTGATCCTGTGGATGAGTAGAGAGTTTGCAGAGGGATGTAGTGATAAATATAGACTGTAACCCTCGAAAAAGGACTCCCAGATATCATTTGTCTTAAAATAATGCACTGCTGCTGTGAAAAGCAGAAAACCTCTTTAATATTACAGGCCTTCCTTTGGCAACTGGAACTATGAAGTAGAAGAATCTGTTGATAACAAAGTGTAAGTGAAGCATTATATAGAATCATAGAAGTGTTGGTTTACAGAACACAGCCTTCATTAGTTCAGCCTCACATCTGAAGCAGAATTAGTGCAGTAATAGGAGTCAGCTGTAATTTGGTCTTTCCAAGTCCTGAACATCTGCAAGATCAAATATCTATTCTCAACTTTACCCCTCAATACCTCTTTGTCTGGAAATGCTTTCCTATTTCCTGTTTGGATTCTAAGGATTAATTAGCTAATGTCTTCTGAGATATCACTGATGTAGGTACTATGTGATAATTGGGGCACACAGATTTATTGCTATAAATATCCATTACCATGGTTTGTTTTGATTTGGAGCTGATAAGATGGTACATCCAGCATTCAGAGATGGAAAAATTAGATCAAAACTATCTATTTTATTACATCTTCAAGAATTATCTTATTTCCAAGACCATCTGAAGTTTAGAAAAAACCTGTTCCATAGTACTGCAAGAGTTGTAATAATGTGAAACCTTTCTTGGTGATCAAGAGAACATTCTTTTCTGATTGCTCTGAAGAGACCCATGTAATGAATTCTCCAAACCCTAATCTGATGGCCATGCGTCATCCTTATTTCTGTCTTGTACAAGTCACATAATTGCCTTTGTTCATGTGCTTGTGGTTTATATCCTGGGTTTAAAGAGTGTAAGAGCTATAACAGGTGCTCTGAGTTAGTGCCTGTTACTTGGCTTAAACTGTTGAGCATTTACTAATGAGCTGTAAAACTGGGACTCTTTCTCTCCACACTGTGTTTCAAGTTTTCACTGGACAATTCTCAACGCTGTCCAAAAGGTTCCCTTTTGTTGCCAAAGGGCATTGACAGAGTGTCACGTAACAAAACCAGTAAAATGCAGTGTGAATGTCTAACTGCTCCGTTTTGCATTGCAATGATTTGATGAGTTTCTCTGACCACTTGCTGCATTTCAGACTGAGACAGCTGCTGGTTTGCCCTTGTCACATCAAATGCCCATCCCACAGATAACAGCCCTGGGAGATGTATGGGAGTTGTTCAAAGGCACAGGATCAAAGTGTGGCAGCTGCACTGTGTTCTAAGAGGGACAGATCTGGTTGTCCCCATCTCTTGTGACCAGACATCTGCAAGCAGTTCCTGAACAATAGAACACGTGTCCCTGTGCTTGTGGCTTTAATAGTGTAATGCACACCCTGTACTGGCTCTTGGACTCCATTTAAATTCTCAGTTCCTTCCTTTGGGACAGCAGGTCATTAGTTGGCACTTTCCAGGAATGTAATGGGCATTGTGGGAATGCTTGATAACCATGTGCCTGAAGCTGTTAACAAGCACAAGGGAATTTCATCTGGTAGAGAAATGAAGTGAGAACAGTGCGCGTGAGACATGGTATATGAGCCTTGCTTGTCATGCCTGCCCAAGCAGCCTGCACCTCCCAGCTTCTGCTCAGCTGGAATGCCCAAGAAAACAAGCTCTGTGGTCTAAATGTTTGTCATCTTAATCCGTCTCGCTGCATAAGCATAATGACCAGCTTTGCAGGATCACCACAGCAGATGTGTTCCCTCTGTGTCAAAAGAGACACTAACATTTCACCTAAGAAAAAATACTTTAGAAATCCAAACACCTCCCTGCAGTTGAGAAGACCAGGAGATTTCAAAAAGCACAGGAAACTCATCACAATATGGATCTGATTAATCTGAGCAATACTTAGGCATTCAGTGTAAACATGGAGCAAGAAATTCTAGAGACACTATAAAATATCTGGACTTAATCTGGGTTTTTGTGTCATATTTTTGCCTCTCAGTTCCTCCTCAGTGTTTGACATATAGGAGGAGGAACACTCTTTTTCTGAAAACAACTATTGAGGATGTCTTCTCCCTTTTTATTGCACACCTCCTGGTAAATTCCCTGGAGGAAGATGGTTTCATGTTGGTTTGGTTTTTTCTTCTATTTCCTTACCATTTCACAGTAGCTCCTTCCTCAGACACTTCACACTCAAACTCCACTCTCTCTCCAACCATCACCATCTGGTCCTCCAGCGGGTGAATGATCAAGATTGGAGGTTCTAGAAATAAAGAGAATTTTATTAAAAGAGTATTCTTAAAGGGTGGAGACCAGAGGTAGATTTCACCACTCTCTATTCCACAGGAAGAGTCCCTGGACAAATAAATGGTGATGATCTCTGTGTTAGAACTTAAAATTTATGATCACCTTATCAGAATTTTCAAATGATGTTTTTAATGAGTTGAAATAAAAATATAGGGTTAAACAGTTTTCATATATATTCTGAATTTCTAAACAGGAGGTGTTACTTTTCGGTACTATTTGATCTGCTTGTAGAGTTTGGGGGACACGTTTGTCTTCAGTGGAATCAAATTTTTAAGGTAAGTTTCTAGCCCCATTGTTGAGACATAAATAACTTTCCAAATGAGAATGAATGGTATCTATAACTGTGCTGCTTTCCTGGTTACTGTTATAGGCAAAATTTTCCTCCATTTAACTGTAAGAAAAATATCTACTTCAATAGATCTCAGAATGTGGTAATATGTTTGAGAATTTCCTTTCCTGCAAGATTAATCTGAGAGTAAAGAAGATGACAGTAGTTCAGTGCTAAATGTTAGGGAGATCCCTTTCTTTTTGCTACCATTGCTTACCTTTTACAAATAATTCTGTGAAGCTCTTCTCATCCCCCACCACACATTCATATGCTGCATCATCAGCCAGAGAGCAGTGGTTTATGGTCAGTATTCTCTTATTCCCAACAGCCTCAAAAATATATCTGAAAAGAGAGTCTGAATGTAATTATCAGGGAAAAGCCCTTCTGGACACAGTCATTGTCTTCTCCTGTCTGGAAGAGAAAAAGATTCCTACTGTTTTTCTGACATAAGTGGCAAGATTTGTAAGGACTCAAGCCCAGTAGCCCTGTCCTGGTGCAGTGAACAGCAGCATTGTTTGAAAAACTAGCATAGGAAATTATGGGGAATTTTCCTCCAGGTGTGAGATGTACAAACTCCTGTGAACAGTGTTGGATGCTGTTCTGACATCTAGCATGACTACCTTTAAAAATGGCTTCAGTACAAAATAACTGGAAATTGGTTTTACAAACAAGTTAGATTGATGTATATCCCAGAGCAGGAGAAAGTACATTTGAACCCTGGATAGCAGAATATAATCTCAGGACTTACTTGCTAAGGAGGTAGATGGAAACATCCAGTCCCACATGAAGATATATAGAGCAGAGGGAAGAAAAAAGAAAAAGTTATGATAGCAGCAAACTGACCCTGAGCCATAGCACTACATAGATTCTTTCTCAGCTCCTATTTCTCCTTATTTGTTCCTTTCTTTCTAAGAAAAGGTAGTTTTTTCACTTTTCCCAAACTGTACCTCATTCCTTTTTGGATTTCTCATGTTTCTAGTTTACCTGCCGCTCACTTGGATCTCCTGTCCATTCTTCAGCCATTTCACATCAGCATCTGGATTGGCAACTTCAACCATTAATTTAATCTTTTGCCCCTTGTCTACTTGGTAAGCTGGATCCAGTTTCTTGAGGAATGCTATGATGAAGAATGATTAAAAAAAATCTTTATAATTTTTATACCTTTTTTTTCATTCTGGGTCATGAAACAAATCGTTATTACCTTTCATGTTCTTTACCATCATTTTAAACCTTCCCCACTTTCTGCTTCCCTGTTTGAGTTTTTACCCTTTCTGTCTATTCTTCATCCTGTGCTGTTTTCTATTTTTCCTTAATGTAAGATGACAAGCATGGGTTACAAACCAAAATAAGAAAAGTAGAATATTCTAAATAAGATGTGAATATGTACTTCAACAGACCCCAAATAGAGTTAGATCAGCGTATGTGGGAAAATCATACTTGGTCTTCCCAGTACTGATGAAAGGCAGTTTGCCTTCTCTGTTTCAGACTTCTAAAATAGTCAGTTGCAATTAGGCAACTGATACTTGACAGGACTAGAAAAGGCTCAAGAATTCCAAATTTATCATACAAAGGAAAATTAAATTATGTAAATATATCACCGTTGCCTAACATACTGACTAGTTGGGGTGGGGGGCAAGTAGGGGATGTTGTTTTATGTTCAGGGAAATATAGGGGGCCAATCTTGTAGAACTGGTAAAGTGAGCGTGTTCAGTGTATCCAGAGTTTCAGAGCAAGGTATCTCTGAGTATTGGACGTAGGTGCAATCTTTGGTAATCAGTATTTCACATGTAAAGGCTGGGTAATAACTGGAACAGGAAATTACTATTTCTCATGGTCTTGTGTCTTGCTGCTCTAAAGAAGATCTGAACGCTATATTTGGAAGAAAGGCATCTCACCAACCTGTGCTTTTTTTCTCTTCCTTCTTTATGCGTTTGAGGCGTTTCAGCATCCCACGCAGATCTGTGATACCATACTGAAAAGCAATTTTCTCGTATTCCGTAGGAGGAGCTTTCCTCAGGATATCCCAGACATCAACATCAGATTGTGATTCAGATTTTCCTTCACCTCTGCAGAAAGTGATTTGAGTCTCTGAGTGCTGCTATTAAGAGTATTTAAAGAAAGCTATAGGGTGGGCAGCTACTTATTGCCTTGGTAAAAAAAAATAAGTAACAGTCTAACTTTTTACTATATTATTAGGTAAAAATAGTGAAATAAATCTGGTGACTAGTTTTAATTTTATTTATAGATACAGTGATTAAAACTGAATTCTGTCCTGAAGGGTTGATTTCTAACAACCAAAACTAATAAATCTTAACTTCCTTTAATGATGGGTAATGGAAACATAAGGAGACTTATTTTCTTGTCATGGTCAATACACAAAACATGGAACATGGCAAAGCAAGGAACTGAATTGATATGCTGGCAACACCTTAGAAAAAAGGCACTTGGTTTGTGTAAATAAGAGACAGATCCTTTTCTACTCAGGACATTTTTTATCTTCACTAAAAAAATCAGAGATTATTAAGACTTTTATCATCTGTTGTAAAGAAAGTTGCTGTCTGTAGTAATCTCTAAAACAGAAAGAAACTGGTGAGTAGTGGCAAACAAGACCGTATTTACAATGAGCTACTTATTTTATATTTTAACTAAAGAACTAGTGATTATGGAAGAATTAATGTTTGGTTTAGTAAAACTGAGGGAAAAGTTGGCTGTTTGGCTTTGGGACAGGCATTCTTTTTTATCTGCCATCATATTTTTTATTTGAAAGATCATTAATAAAACAAGAAATTGGTGTAACCTTACCGATTGGATGGGCGCAGGAAGCTGCTGTGCTCCAGAACGATGCAGAGAACCATTTGGAAAAACATGGAGCATCCCAATGGGCAAGAAAAAGGGCATCATGTGTTAGTACAAAAGAGCCATGAATGTCATTTTCATCCTCAGCAGAACATGCCTGTGCTTCAGTAGCAGGGACATGAAGGAACTCATGCAAATGCTCTGAAATAGGCTTAAGGGAAATGCTGATCCATATGGAAATCAAACTGACTCCCACACTTTGTACACTTCCACTGTGGGATTTATATTATAAGTGCAATCACTTCTGTTTATTCCTAATTATGGCTGATCACCTTCCAGGGAAACAAATAACTCTGCTTCACCCTGGCATCATGGAGTTTTTGCCTGTCATAGTTTGCATTTTGGTAAATACAGAAATGATGGAAGAAGCAACATTTTGCTAAAAAATTCTTAGGAGAAAGAACTTCCCGTGGCTATTGTTTCTGATTATCAGCAGGACCAAGCAGATTCCAGTGCAGCAGGACACACCCCTATAATGAAGTCATGTTCAGTGGTAAACCCCAACAAGAAGACACAGTATGCAACAGGTGATGCAGAGAAAAGTGGAATGTTATTGGGTGTATTTCCATTTTTTTTTGCAGGAATATAACAGCCCAATTAGTCTGTGAGAAATATTACTACTTAGCAGTACTACTGTAGTCAGTCCAGAGAGCAGATATAACCAAACATTTCTGGTACTCCTTTTATTGCCAAAAAAAAGCTTGGTTGTAACGGGAGCACTGTGTTTATTAAAGTGCTGCAGTCCAAGTTTGGAATTTCCAGCTCTTGAACAGAAAGGAAGCAAGAGGAGAGGATTTCAGATCAGTGAGGTTGAGCTGAAATATGGCATGCAGTATCTCATATCTTTGAAGTGTTTTAGCACTTGCTAAGCCCGAAGCCCTCACTAGCACTCACTGAATTGATAGGAGTGGCTGAAGTTTGGAGTGCCTACGATAAGTGCAGCATGCTGGGTATTTGCTTTGCCATAACACTGCATCAACATCACCCACAAATTATACCAGGGCTCCTCTTCTATGTACCTATAATTTAGTTTGAGGCTGCTACAAGTAGTTTTTAGTTTTGCTTAGCAGGAGACAGGAAAACTAAACTGATTTGCCACATAGATCAAGATTTTTTTAACATAGGCAATTCTTGGGCTTGTTGCCCTGATCATATCAGGGAGTGACTTTCAAATATTTCTAAATACATGTAAATTAAAATAGATATGTAAGTAATACATACAAAGTACTATATAAAACTAAGGGCATATAATATTTCTAAAATGTATTTAATTCTTTGTACTAGTACAGTTAAACTCCTGTGGAGAAACTGTATCTTAAAAGAAATAAAATAGTAGGAAATAAGAAAGACTTAAGAGATTCAAATACTATAATCTTCCTTAAGACATTATATAAATATTCCTAGTTTCACTGTCTGTCTGCCTTCTTACAGGCTTGTCTGTATATACATGCTCCACATCTGGAAATTTACAGGTAGGACAATTCATGGGGATTTCAAAAATGTTTTGTGTGAGTTATTTCTAAGTACATAATGAGAAAAATCTTCCAGTTCCAAGGAGTTCCACAGTCTAATATCTCTCACTATTGAGAAGATTTCCCTAGTATTTGCTTTGTATTTGAGCCTGATTTGCCTACTCCTAATTCTCATCTCACAACAAACAATCAAGTAAATTTGGGTAAGTGTGCTGGCATTTAACCACAAACCTGAATAGGCGAACTGAAACTACATTGCAGAAGCTTTTCCATTACTCAGTGTCATCCCACTGCTTTATCTGGCAATACTGATCTGGTGTATGCAATATAAGAAATTAGAACATGAGAAAGAATTTAGTCTCTTCATTGAAATACTGATATTTTTTAATTAAAAGAAAAGGCATGTGAGTTTCATGCAAAATGGGACTAAAAGCTAGAGGTGGTAATTTCTGTTTAACTGAATTGTGAAAATAAAGAGGAAAACATATGTTTGCCTTTAAGCAAAGTTTTCCTCATCTCAATACTCCTTTTCACTGTTTTGCATTTGTTAAAACTTTCTCTTTGATCCCAGAAATCACACTCTGATCACAGAGTTTGCACAGAGAGGTTGTGCTCCTCCCCTACCAACACGAGCTAAGCAGTGTGTAAAAAGTAACAGAGCACTTGAGCTGATGAGGTTTCTCCCACTCTTATGTTATTCTCCCTGACGCTGGGGATCCTTATTCACAGAGATCACTTCATAGGTTAGCTATGCACTTGGGGGCATCAAGATGCAGCTTAGTGAACCTGCTGTAAATGGAATATGCAGCTGATGTGTTTTAAACATATGTGGAGGGGTTAAAAATAGTTTTGTACATCCCAGAAATGGTTCCTTCCTATCCAGTTACTGTCAACTGATTGGACCTTGTCAGCTGTCACCTCCTTCAAGGTCTCTGCTCACTATCCCATTTAATAGTCCCGTGACAGCTGTTCCCTTCCTCTTCCCAATGACCTCTCCTTGGCCCATGACATCTGTATGTCAACACCAGTTAATTAAATTACAGTGATAGGAGATACAGTGTTAAATGAAGCTCTTTATTATGGTGAGAATGATCATTAGCCGTGGATTGAGGGACACTTGTAAAATGATGTAATAAAGCAGAAATGGTGCAAGAATAATTCTCTATTCTGTTTGAATCTGCATAGCTCTTGAGAGTTCCCCAGCATGAAATCCTTTTTCCTGTTCTAGTTTAACCAATAATTCTTTCATTCCATTATGAGATTTTATGCCTATCTGTTCTCATTAATATATGAGCGGTCTTCAACTTGAGGTGTGCAAAGCCTGAAGAATCCACAAATTACTTCTGAAGTGACTGTGAAAAACAACTAGGAGCAGTGAATTTATATTCTTAAATTCATCAGACAGAGATGCGTAAGTTGAGAAATGGCAGAAACACTGTTAAAATACAGTGGAATTTATAAGCTTCTTTTAATGAATTACATTTCTAGCCTAATAAACCATGAATAGTTAAATCAATAAATTTAACCTTTCTGTAAATACTGGAGATTTTCACTGCTTTTTAGTGTTTGATCATTGCTCAAAACTAATTATGAGAGCAAAAGGGAAAGGCACAAGGAGAGGAGCTCATAGTACTCAGCACCTCATTCCAGCTGGAGACTCTGTATGAAATTATACAAGTATTTTTGTGCTGGTTTTCATTTATTTAAAATTATATAAAGAAGATAAGCAGTTCCTTTATGCCTTACATCTTCTATGGAAACTAAAGTCTGTTTCCAACAATTTGGATTCATGCTGAAACAAGAAACTTAGATCTCAATGTCAGCTATAGAAAGTTTGATAGGTGTCTTTCTGTCTCATCTGTCTGTACCCCTTAAATGTTCTGCTTTTGGTGTTACTGCAAAGCCAGGACTCAGCTTTAGACAGATGCACTGCATAGAATGTGGCACAGGGATTTGTACACCACGGGACCTTGTTTGCCCCACTGAAATTTGGGTGAGTTAACCTGAGGTTATTGTGGCTTTATTGCCTTCTGTAGAAAGTTACTTCATTTGTCTGCATGATCCTGTACTCTTTGTGAGGATAAAAAACTTTTTATAGTTAGTGATACCAAAACCTGAGCAGAGACTGACCACAGATTCACAACACCACTCATGCAGGAAGTTGATTGTGAAAACTTAAACTGAGAAAGTTTAGATTTGCAAAACATGAAACTAAGTGACAAGTTTTTATAGTAGCTTCAGGTGCTGCAAAGACCCTGCTGGCCAGGGTCAGAGAACAGAAAGAAGCAAATAAAACTTCATCACCTATTTGATAGGCAACAATATTATGCAAATGATTTTTCTGATTCTAAATACTATGACAACAGGAATATAAAGCAGCAGGTTATTGAGAAAATCTGGAAATCCAAGGAAATTTTAGAACTGGTTATATGAAAGAAAGTGATGGTAAAAACCAAAGGACATTCAGAGAAATACACTGTTTATATCAAAATGTCTTAACTTTAACCTTGAAACTGTTCAAAAGAATTTCTGTCTCAGAAATTAGCAGGCAAAAATTTTCTTTCACACTATGCAATTTTTTGTCACATTCCACATGTAAAGAAGACAAAGATACATGCATTATTTCAAACCAAATGGTTCTCATATTCAGTCTGACCCATGCATTTATAATAAAATTAAATAGAAAGCTTACTCTCTGTTGGCAACAGTGGAATCCAAAACATTCGGATTAAGAGTTTGGTAAAAAGAGAAAAGCATAAGTAAGCAGGTAATGAAAACAGATACATCAAGGAAAGATGAGAATTAGAGAAGACATTCTAGCAAAAAAAAGTGAAAGTAAAAGAATAAGAAAGAAATAAGAATGACAATTTGAAGAGTAAAAATATATTTATATATTTATCATATTTGTGCAACATAGAATATCTATATAATAGATAACACATAATTGAACAATGTAATAGTAACATGTAGGTAACTAATAAAAAACCTTGTCCTACTGGCTCTCTGGTTTTTAATAAGGCAGCATTAGGTATTTTAATTTTATCCCCCCCCCCCATGAAAAAGGCTGCTGGAAACATGTAATTATCTGAGTCCAGATCTTTTCGATCTTGGGAAAGAAAATTTGTTTTCCTTTTTTTTTCTCCTGTTTAAACCTAGCAGAAATGCAGCAAATGCTGTGTATTTCAGGAAGTAGCCATAAGTATCTGTCATGATTTTTCCATTTAGAGCTGCTTTAGGAAAACAACAAGGATTCTGAATTTATGAAACTTTCACTTATTCCAGTTCTAATGTTTCAGAGTTGTTCAACAGAAGTTTTTTTCCCTAAGTCTATGGATTTTTACTCACCTTTTTTTCAGTAGGGAGCTAAAATTAAACTCTGCCCCGTCATCATGTCCCTCAGTACTGTATAGTAATAGAAAACCATAATTAGTTTCAGAAGGAAATGGGAATAGCTTGTGAGACTATAACATTATATAGATGACATATTTTTTAGGGGAGTAGTAGATGGGTTCATAATTAATTAGAATGTGCATTGACATGGAAGGTGACTTAAGTAGGCTCTGTGTTCATATTCATTTGCATGTAGGTTTAAAAAATATATGTAATGAAATAGTATTTTTTCTGTACTGATTGTGCATGAAGCTGTACAGGGTATATAATAATGTATTCATTATCACAGATGTGTTGCAGAAGCTTCCCTCTTTCCTCTGTCTGTCAGGAGTGTAGATGTTGTTTACAGCTGGGGCAGTATTTAATCAAGCTTTTTGAGCTATATCTCACAATCTAAAATCACTGGTTTTGCCCCTAGTATTATCCCAGCTGTAATTGTTTCTTGAGGCTCTCTGTGATACCAGAATTCATTACACTGAAAAAAAACCTGCCACATCATTGGTGCTTGGGAGGGTTGAAGAATGAATTTCTGATCTGGTTTTCAGCCTGAGATGAGGTTTAATATGTACTTGTTCAACAAGGACCATGACAAGCAATGTTGTGATGAGTTGCTCTGTGAGAACAAGAAGCACCAGGCAGGAGTTTTTTGATGTGTGATTCTGCCTGTTACATATGGTGAACTCAGATGGAATGCACAATGTTATTTTTGGTGTTCTGAATCCGGTGTGTTTTAGCTGTGCTTCTGAACATTTGTAATACTGACCTACTCTGAAAAAAGCATAAAGTCACTACAAAAACTTCTTTAGATTTAATTGCTAAAATATCACTTCAGGGATTTGTTATAAAAAATTTTGGGAGTGATGCTGCACTTCATGACTACTGATAATTCCTCTTATGGAAAAAAAAAGTCTTTTCATCCAGACAGGGTTTAGAAAGCCCAAATCTATTTTCTTTATCTCAGCCAGCCTATTATCATCAATGGTCAGCTGCTCTTTAACATTTCTCTTGTCTTGAAGATAAGAATCTGATGATTCCATCTCACAGCATTCATATTCTTCCAGAAGCAACACCTTACATTTAATTATTGTTTCTTAAGCAGAATTTTTTTTCTTTTCAGTTGTACTGGTGGTGGTTGTAGACCATAATGCTGCCTCTGTAAATACACAGTCCTATTGTTTCAGAGAAAAATCAGTCTGTCTATAGAATGTAAGTCAGAGTGTTGGGAAAACTCAGTATTACAGAACAAGTATTTTTAGAAGTAAGAAAACAGCCTCAACAGAAAAATTATGGGCATTTTAACAGTACTTAAAAAAAAAAAAAACAGAAACAAGTGCCAAGCTTTTTGTGTTGCTTGACAATATAAGGTTAAATAACAATTTAGAGTCTGTGTAATTTGAAATATGTTGTGAGAAGAGATCTTTTCTTTAAGAAAATATGTTTTTACATATTTGATTACTTTCAGAATAGTGTAGTACCTGAAAGGATCATTTTCTGGGTATAAGGCTCAAACAGAGAAGTGTGTTTTTGGCCCTACTTTCACAAGATTTTACATGTTTGCATGCATAAAATGTGCATAAAAATAACAAGCATGATCCAAATTTGGAAAGGATTTCCTGTGATCAAATATTCACTAAATCGGGTCTACAGCTGGGAGAATATATATTTATTTTATTGCTTCACAAGTGGGTTAAATCAAATTTTCAGGAAAGACCAGCAATCAAGGTTTAGCTTTTTTGAAGAATAAGACCCTAATAGTTGCTTTAACATGCATACTGTTAAGTCTAATCTCAGAACTCTGGTTATTGCTGTAGTAGAAAACATTAGGACCAAAAGGCATAGAGTGAAAAATTTAATGATGATATGATAAGGCACGTGTCAGGAAACAACAGATTTTTGTTTGTGTTGGTACATTTCTGTGAGCAACAGCCATTTTAGTCAAAATGTGCTCAGTAGAGAGGAAAGCACATAAAACAGAGAGGGCAGACATGCATATAATTTAAAGTTACTTTTTTTCTTCTGACAATAGTGAGAAGATGTCTCTTGCCAAACACATGCATTTTCTGTAGATGAATCTGCCTCTCACTGAACTACCAAACTACTCTTTTCTTTATCTGTTTTTATCTAGCCTTTTATATTTTTATGTTTTGTCTTTTTATCTTTATTTGTCTTATATTACTTCTTATTCACTTGTATTAATCTCATATAAATACTACATGTTATAAACAGTGATTTATTTGAAATTTAAGCTGCTGTTTAATTATGTGGGGTTTTTTTTTCTTCTTCTAAGCAGAGAGAGACAGTTCATTATAAGAGTTTAATTTGCCTGCTAACACAGTCAGTGACTACCTGAGAAAGGCTGAAGTCATCCTTCTCCCCCCTCCTGCTAGGCTCCTGAGTGAGGGTATCAAAGACAAAGCTTCAGATTTAAGCAGTTCAGTTCAAAATCTGGCTTCATTCTTCCAGGATAAACTGACAATCTGAACAGCCTGAAGCTGCTGACACTGCACTCCCTTCGAGCTGATTCTAAATTCTTTTAATTGTGCTAACAAGAAGAGAAACTCTTGAAGCCTCCTTTCACTGCAGTGAAATAACACAGTTATGCACTGAGTGTCCACTATTTTACAATGAGGCTGGTCAGCTATCTACAGTGGGACTTAACTGGAGACAAATTCTGCTAGCCTTGTTCAATTCTTTGTGATAAATATTAGGAAAATTCTCATATAAAATAGGACTTATAGAGGAACACTCGAAGAGTTGCCATAGATGTTTTGTGCCCTACAGAGAAATACATGTTGTAATATTCTTGGTCTAGTAACATTTGAAAAATGCATAAAAACTAAAATAGAAACTTATTTATTATTAGATGAAGGAAAAGGAGAGTACCTATCAGTAATGTCTAAAATTTAAAAAAATCCAACCAATTTTGTGAATCTCACTAATAGAAGAGAACAGTATTCCATCAAGAGATACATCAGTTCAGAAAGTATTAAATATGGGGGGAGAATGGCCTTTTCAAAACCAGTGTTTAATATCTAAGATTATGTGTACATGAGTTTTCACATGGACACTCACAATGTCATTTTCTTCATTCAATTAATATAGGTATAGAACAAGAAAACAGATACAATAAAAATGTTTTCAGGAATGTTGTCAGTTATATGCTGCTGATAGAGCTCACACCAAACTCCACTCTCCTGTTTAGCAAATGTTTGTGCTAAGGTACATGCAGTTCCTCAAGCCAAATGAAATCAAGACCAACGTCACACAGTATCTTTTCCATCTCTATTGGTCTATATCTGGAGTGCTCTTTACAGGCCTGGAAAAAAGGTGCTGAAGCTCTTGTTACAATTATACACATCATTGATTGCCTAATTGAAGACAAGCATGATTATTACACTAGTACAAAGTCTAAACTCTCTTAGGTGATTTCCAGGAGTTGTATAGTATTTTAATAGTAGAAATATTTTCTTAGTAGACACCTGTACCTTTGTATTTGTTTGCACCATAGGTTTGCTTTTGGCTGGTTTTATCTGGGAAAGCAATGAATTGCACATGGAAGTGGAACCTGATGTAGACAGGTTTCTGCTGTGCATACTCACGTGCGGCGGAAGGCAGCTCGAATATCCAGGTCTCCACTTACAGGTGCTTCTGATGTGACAAAAAGAAATGAAGAAAAATGGGAGAGCAAGTCAACATAGTTCAAAAATATGCTGCTATTTTTAGAGTTTTCCTTTGGAGACATTTTTAGAAATTAATTCTTACACTGTAGATTGGGTTTAATTGCATATTGAAAGATTAACGCATCATCTTTAAGCATGTAGCCTTCACTAATTAGCTTTCAACATCCAGTGTTTGTTTTGATAACTTATTTTAGTCTCATGTTTCATAATTACCTGGAGCATGATGGACAGTCTTATCTCTTGCTTCTCAATTCTCCTGCTGCAAAATTTTAATTTCAATAGTGTCTTCACAGAGTATTTAAACCCTAATGAGAATATGACTGGACATCAACTGAATACTACTATTAAAAATAAATTATAATCTATGCTCTGACAGCAAAGGTGAATTCCTGGAACTGTAGAGAGGTACAGAAACTAGATCAAGGATGTTGTATAGAGAGAACTTTATTACACTATTGGTATAAATCGGTGTACTGCTGCTACTGGGAGAAAAACTGTTCTCAGTTGCTGCTCCTAAGTCTTATAAGTCCTAGCTGGTGAAACTCCAAAAATTAAAAGTGCTGTCAAGTAACTTAATAAACTTTTGTCTTTACACTAGGTTCACTGGTAGCTGGACTCAATGTTGCAGCCCCTTCCACAGAATTGCTGAAACAGGAAATGGTCCAAACATTCAGCTCTTTCAGGTGGTCCATGCTAATACTGTTTTACTTAAACTCTTCCATGCTCGGGGCAAATTGATGTTAAAATGTACTTCCTTTTCAATTTTTATAAACTTTTCAGTATGGCACTTGTGAGGGTGGCACCATACATTAGGTAAAATGAGTTATCTGATCTTAAAGCAATTTTATCTCACAAGGTGCTTCTGTATGGGTTGAATTTAGCAGAAAGGAAGGAAAAAGGAACTGACAATAGTGTCACATCTCTAAATCATCTTTTTTTCCAATATTTAGTACTGAACTTTTGCCAAAATAAGAATGAACTTATCTTCTATTCTAGTGGAATTAAATGTCATGAAAGAATGAAGCTGAAACCAGAATAAAGTAAGAGAAAAGGTGGGCAGTTTTGCATTTTTCTGTGTGCTTTCTTTAAGGGCATCACAGTTCTGACTAGAGTGATGACCAAGTGGTACTTCTAATGATCTGTATCTCTGTCAATCCATCCCATTCTCATCTGTGGGCCTCTCTAGGTGTACCTTTAGATCTTCAGCTCTATACTTCAGGTCTTTGCTTGTCTAGCAACCATTATGTACTAGAAAGAATTGTTGGTGGACAGGAAAAAAAATATTGAGGCAGGAAGATAAAAAAAAATAGATGTAAGGAATTCACCTTACCATTGACTGTCAGGTTGAAACTAGAGCTATCAAACTTGTCCTTGGTAGACACCTCACATCTGTACCCTCCTGCAAAAGTCATGTTTGCTTCTATGATTTCCATTTCGAAGGTGTACACCTGGAATAGACACCAATGATACAATAATTATGTTAGAAAATGAAGTGGTGAAACACAGAGAGAGGGAATCCATGGAGAGAAATGGACAAGCAATGAACTGTATCTTTGTGTCCTTTTAGAACTACGAACCTTCTGAGTGTCCACCGAAAAATTACCTATTACCCCCAATCCAGTAGGAGCAGCTAAAGAGTGCTGTCAGTATAGGTATTCCTGAGGATATAATGTTTTATTAGCAGGCTATGCTGGGACATGCACTAATGCACATACACTAATTCCACCTGCATTGGAAACAGCAATACAGCTTTCAGTAAGCAGTTTTAGCCTCTCCCCAGAACTTAAGCAGTACGTGCCAAGATTCAGTGAAAGGAGTGGCCAATGTGAGCAAGTCTGTCCAGTTCCATCCAGGAGAGGGTGGTAGTGGTTCATGTACCACACAGCACACAAAGTCGTGGTACAGACTTGTTTTCTTGCTCGTGTTTCTTTGGACAAATTTGTGGTAAAAAATGGGTCTTACTCAGGTACTTAAAGCAGTCCAGACAACCCAAGAGACCAATAAATTCCAACACTAATAGCAGAATGATTGATCTATTAAGACCAAAATAAACCATGCTTAAATAGCTGTCTGATTTATTGTTTTCTCTAAAATATACCAAGTATCTGTTTCTTGAGAAGAAGATGAAGGGAATCCTGCAGTACAAAGTGCAAAACTACTCCCCCAGTCCTCCAGAGATAAAGTTGGCAAAGAGTCCTTATGTAGAGCTTGTCTCTTGTCTGTGTGGTTGAAATACAGACTTCTGTACATAAGTATAACCTTGAGTGTTGCTTTGGGTACCTTAATATCAAAATGTTCCTATTTTAGTTTATATTTTCCTCAGATTATAGATCAGTACCTAGAAGACTGAGAACCCTATTCTGCCAATTGTACCTTGGTATTTCGATCATAATTGTCATGCAGCTGGAGATGTTTCCCCACTTTGCTTCCCAGGTCCATCCACTTCCCTTTGAACCATTTCACTGATGGCTTCTTCAGCAGGCTCTCACCTGCAACTTTGGCAGTGAATGTGATGCTTCCACCTTGTAGGAGAAGTAGGTTAAAATAAGATTATGAATGATGTTTATCTGTTATATCACTGCTGTCACCCTGTACTTGGAGAGCTAACAGTCAAGCAACAGGTACAGTTTGCAAATTTCACTTGACTGACATTTTGCACTAACCAACAGTAACTTCTCCATCCTGGGGTCGTGCCACAAAGAGCCCAATGGGGTCCAGAGGTTCTTCTGGCTTTGTCTCAGCAGATGAAACTGAAATAAACATCATAATTGCTATTTAGAATTTTTTGCATCAAACTATATAGTGAATCAATTAATTGATTTAAAAATACCTCAATAGACTTCTTCTGCCTTTGAGATTCCTTATTCTCTGTGATCTGATTTCATCTACTGTCTCTATCTCACTCTATCCTGTGTATGTTTTTTCCTTCTGCTAATAAACCAGACTTGATGACAATGTTAATTCTCTATTACCTTCTGTGTTTTGGCTGCTTTCTGCTGGTGGAGCAGGTGACTCTGAGGCAGCTGGGGCTGGAACAGCTTCTGCAGGAGTGACTGTCTCACTCTTTCCTGGAAATGAATGTAAGCCAAGATTAGAGAAAGTCATATTTCCTCTTTCTTTCTGAAGAAATTTTGCAAAAGAATAGCCTTTAATGCATGTTAGGAAATGCAGAGAAATTAGCTGTTGTTTCCTAGAGCTTAGAGGAAGTGCTGGAAGCAGAAGGGGCCCACTGCAGTTGGATGATGAGGCTTTTTCTTTTGCTGAGCTCAGAAAGAACTGATGCCTGATTTTTTAAAATTCTGTAGTCTTGATGTGTAGAAACTTGTCAGCTGATGAATAATGCTATTATGCTATTGCAAATGTCAGTGGTCTAAACAGAAAAGGTAATGAAAAATAATGCAATTATTATCTTTGTAAACAGTTTGCTTATTCGTGAGTTTTGTTTAACGACGTTCGAATGTAATGTTACAAAGACAATTGTTGTGTGCAGCTTGGAAAAAGCTCTAGACACTGCTAGTAAACAATCTGGATAAAGTATCTTAAAAATCCATCTGTAATTTCTTCCCCTGGCTTATGGAAGTTTGCATCCTCTCAATTAAACCATGACCTCAGAGGAAAATTCAGGCAAATGCACTTGGCACAATGGAGAAGACAGAATTGTCTGAAAATGGAGTAGGAGTGAGCAACTGGAGCAGATGGAGGGAGGTAGAATTTCTTGAAATAGATCAGTTACAGCAAGATATTTTTTTCCCCGTAGGTAGTGGAGCCACTTCCAAATAATAATGGGCAATCCAGTTCCTCCGTAACATGACATACTCTACTCCACTGTCCTCCATGGGATTATTTGCAGGTTGTCTGCAAATCCACATGGAACTAACCCGAAAGACAATGAGGAAGATGTAACGAGTACAATATGGACCAGTTTGCTTTCAGGATGAGATAGGCAGCAGGACCATATTCCTATATATTCTGACAGCTGTCAAATTGTCCTAATCCATGCCAGGATTTCCCCTTACTCATAATCTGTCACGCACTGTCTTTGCATATGAAACAGGACATCTCAAATCCTGTTAAACATTCACCAGTATCTTTCCAGCTGACAAGAAGGTCTAGAAGGTCTAATCATGTTGCTAGAACAAACAGTGACAGCAAAGAAAAGGAAGTGATATAAACAACCTGAGTTTGAGGCTTTTCACCAAATTAAAAAGCAAAAAGTCAAATACCAGAAGTGATAAATGAATACAATTTTGGAGAGGAAGAAGGGATCTGGAATGTCAAAATGTTTCAAAAAATGAGCAATTTCACCTATTCTAAGCATCTTCAGATATTTTTTCATTAAAAAATTCCAGGGAATTTGACTCTTTATATTTATTCCCAGGAAAAGCCTGTGAAAGTTTTTGAACTTTGCATGTAACTGGTCTTTTAATGCATACAAAGGTAGTAATAATGGGTGATACACAAATAATACAAAGGTTACACCTTGTATTCAAGCCCGTCTTGAAATATGCATTTTTGGTAGCAGGAGATTTTGAGACAATTTTGGGGAGGGTATGAGCTTCTAGAAACATTACAGCATTACTTGTAAATATTTTGTCAATTGTTCCAATTTGTATTTAAATTAAATAATGATAAGAAAATACCAGTCCTAAGATCAGGCATCTTAGGTTCGGTTAGGGTGAGGGTTAGATTAGCTTTGCTTTCAGTAGTTAAGTGTAAAAGCTTGACTGAATTCTAAGGATGTACACTGACATTTCCCCTGTGATCTCCTCTCTGAACTTCTGACACCTGGAAAGAGGTGTCTTAGCCACAGAAAATGTATTCCTTGCATTAATATGAATTAGTAGCTTCAAACAACTGGGCAAAGCAGTTGTATTGCTGGTAGAGAAATTTTACCGTGTTAAAATAGGCTCATTCCTGTGGGCCTTATTTATGAAGGTTGTGTGTGGGACAGGAAATACTGTGAAACCAGAATTGCTTTGGAAGTGCTGTACCTGGTTCCTTGACCTTGAGTTCAAATTTGACCTTGGAACTTCCAGCTATTACAGCATATGTCACATCATCTTCTTTTCCTACATTATTGATCGTCAGTGAATGCTTGTTTCCTTCTGTCTTGATGACATATTTTTCACTTTCAGTAATTTCTGTGCCAGCTCTCTGCCATTTCACCTTGATGCCAGATTTTTCTGTCTCTGCTTCAAACACAGCTGTGCTTCTGGCTGTCACCTCTGTTGTCTTCGGCTTCTTGGTAAATGCAGAAACTAAAAAAAACAAGAGAGAGGGCTCACTAAAATCTGTTTTGCAATTGTGGCATATCTGGTGTAGTCAGCTGTTGTGGCTGCAGCAGCTGTCTCCTTTCTCTCCCATCTGCCCATGCAAGATATAAATTACAACACTTTCCACAGAGAAGTTGTGGAGTTGTCTTTGAGTTTATCAGGTTCTGTGTCTCACTGAGATGTCACATCTCCTCCACATTGTCATGAAATAAAGTGGAATGGATAGCAAAATCACCTCATTTTCTGTCTTCCTCTTCCTTTTTCTTTTTCCCCCATACTCAGCTCTGATTTTTCATCAGTGAATGTTTTGCTCTATGGCAAGATGACATGGTATATATTCTGGATATTCTTACATATCTAGCTGTCCACATTAATTGGCCATGCACTTTTATTTAGAATTATTAATTTTGTCCTAACAGCTACTTAATACAGTTGTTACAGAGGATCAGGATCTGTTCTTCAACAATGATGGAGTTTGTGCAGTAACTTGTGCCCTAATACACCACAGTGAGTTCATGGTTCATCTTTTGTCCTTCTGTTTTGACAGATCAAGGCTTTAGTGGAAAGGGATTCACATTCCTATGAGGACCCTTGTAATTTCATCCCAGCTAAAATGATATCAATTGTTGTTTGTATTCAGAAATTCACTTCAGCATTAAAAGTTGAAGTACTTGCCTACATGACACTCTACAACAATCAGTTTCTAATTACTCACAAGGTGGATTAAAATATTTCCTCAATGTGTCAAGAAACACTTAGGAAGTGAATAATGAAAATCAATGAAATTATTAATATATAGGGTGAACAAGCATAAACCAAATGAAGTCTAAGTTCATATGTAATCAAAGCAGCACAGCAGATAGGAAACTGTAAACAAGCAATGTATCATGATTTTGATCCATGAGTATCCTAATCTCTCTCAAGATTAGATTTTAGTGAAGTAATTTATTGTACTAATTTTTAAACCTGATTTATTTATTTATTTAATTTCTTCATCTTTATTTTGAATCAAGTTTTTCATTTCATGCTCATGTTTTTGTCTTAATAAAACCTGTTCTTGTACACTAATTGCTGTGAACTTTGTTCATGTGTAAAAATACCAGCAATTAACATTCTGATTCATACACTCTGTGTTTTTTTGTGCATCATTCTGCCATCTTTCTATAGACTCACCCCTGTATTACTACCTTTTTATAAAATACTAGTAATTTCATCGCATCAAATTTTATCAGTCCCCTCTGTGGCAAATTGTCTATGGCTCTCCTACTCTGGCAGCCACAAGAACTCTTCCAAACAACACGACAATGGTTGTAATTAGCTTTGAACTTTTAATTCTGCTTTATAAAATTGAAAGGAACATGGCATGAAAATGTTTTAAAAGAAAAAGTTTATATTAATTTTCTAACAGGGGCTTTAGTTTATGTATTTGGTACATTATTAATAATGCCATCTATTCATTTTACAAAATCTTTATACTTGTAACATGCCTTCAGACTGTATAAATTAGTTGACCTTAGTGGAGTTACATCTGCAAAGATTTTATCTGATGGCCTTTGCTCTTTAGTCATAATACAATTCATGCTTCTTGCATTGTTCTGCAAAGGATTCAAAACTTCCTTAGCATGAGTTAAAATATGAACTACAAACACTTTTAGAATTTAGTAAATATTGAATTTTGCCTTTCTTCATTATATAAAATCCTAAATTACATTTTTTCAATTTCTTTCTCAGCCCCCCCCCCCCCCCCATTTTATATCTCTGATGAAAACAAAATTTTAGTTTTCCATGAGCCTATAAAAGCCTTGACTGACCTGTTTTATTCTTCTGTATGCTTTCCTTCCCTGTTAAAAATGTGGGAAATTTCCTCTGGGACTGGAATGTTCCTGCATGCTTATAATTGAGGTTTTTTTCCAATCTGGTGCAATAATTTTTTAACAATGTCATGCTCTGCAGAATATAGGACTATATACTGCTGTGTTCTACAGCGTGCTGCCTGTTACCAGTTGCACACCTTTTGATATTGTATTGCACATCCATAAATAGCACAGCAGGGTGTACATTGATGCAGTGTATCCTGAATAATTGCAGGAGAGTTGCTGCACTCAGCAGGCTGGACGTGCAGGACTCAAAAGACGCATAAAGGTGGCCAGGCTACTGCACAGTGGGCAGGCAGGGCAGCTCTGGGACCCACTCCACTACTGACCAGCTGGCTCCTTTCCCTACGATTCTACACACAAAGCAGCATGTTTTCAGTCTCTGAGTGCCATTATCATCACTCATCTGTTTAAGGACAAAAGAATCTGTAGATATATTAATTACCTAACAGCAAAGTGATGTGTAAAGGTTCCAGCCTACAATGTCAGGGTTTCATGATATGCATACTTGGAAGTAACTCTGTGATCTGCTGCACACCCTGTAAAGTGATTAGGTTTCTTACATTTGCTTTGTAGATGACTCAACAAGAACACAATTGTTGGCGAGAACACAGTGAGAAATCTCCACCAGTACATAACGTTTCTGGCTTTAGGAAATCTAAACACATATGTAGAAGTTTATAAGTAAGACTCCTTGTATTCCTTCCTCTCCCTCCCTTCCTGCCAAAAGACTCACTTTGGTTCCAACTTAAAATGTTTGTGAATATTTCTGATAAAGTATCAAATTGGAAAAGCCCAAAATCTCCCATGAGGACAAAGGTCTGCAAGAACAATTGTTGCACACCCACTTTTTCTCAGGTAAAGGAGACTCGGGTTTTAATTGAGTCTTTTTCCTGTACTTGAGATTCAGTCAGTGGGGGGCAGTGTCCAGAGTGGCTTCTCTCTATCCATCTGTATTCCCTTTCATCTTTCACTGCTCTGCTTGCAAAGGAAAACTAAAGATGTAGGGCTGGAGATTTACAGGAAATTATTTTGCTGAGAAGAGAGATTGCTGAACAAGCATGTGAAGAGAATACCACAATTTTTCCTTTTGGGGAAAAAACAGGCTGCTCAACAGAATAAAGAGTTCAGTTATTCCCTACCCCTTCATTTTGGCTGCTGCTTTAAGTAACGTGTCAATCCAAGCTGGCCAGAAGTTTTCTTTTTCTCATGCAGTTATACCAATCTAATTCAGGTATTTCCTCATTAGGAATACTCCTAAACATCACCATTCAAAACTTCTGGTCTGTCCTGAGAGCCACACTTTTGCCTGCTTTTATCAGAAACACATTCCCCATGTATACCTCTCTGTGTGCTGTGTATCCATCTTGTACTCTAAACTCTCTTGAATGTGACCACCACTCATGGGCTGTGGAAAACCCAGTGTCCGTGACACCTCTTGTGCGATGCTGTGGAATGTCTTACAGCTCTTGAGCCTGCCAGGCACTGACAGATGTCAGACACTGTCCTGTGCTTATGCAGACTCCAGGTGACCGTGCAGTTATGAGCCATAGGGCTGGGACACCTGATGTCCTCTGCCACCCACCGTGTTAAGTCTCTGATTCCTCATGTGTTCTAACCCAGCCTGCACAAGGGGAGAGACAAATGATATCAGTACTAGCACACCATGGCAGTTCTGGAGAGACAGCAGAGACCCATGTGAGCTACCAGTGCTGATGAAGACAGAAAGCATTGAAGGTGCTCTGTGTGTGTGTTTAGTGGGGATGGAATGGGTATTTCTGTGGGGATTTAATGAGGAGAGAAGAGGGACAGGAAGCTAATGAAGGAAAATGAGCCTAGGGCCACTTTGTACTGACCCGTTTTTCAACACTTCACCTCTCATAACCCAGGCCTTCCTAATCACTTCTAGCTTCCATAATGCAAACACACTCACATAATTTTCGAGGAACGTAAACCAGCAAATTTTATCCCAGGCAGAAGAGGAAACAGCTGTTCGTGGTCTGCAGTTATCTTGCAGAAACTCTTTGGTGGTTAAGGCTGCAGCTACCAGAACTTCCATCACCTAAAACTCTCGAAACACCTGAAGACGTACACATCAGACATAGCACTGTATATGTTACATGAGTTACAGCTTTACTGGTCACTAAAAAAACCTTCTGTTTGGAGATCTGTGATCAGATTGCATTCTGACAATTTATTAGTAGGTCTTTTAATCAGGAGGATGAAGAAAAATAAAATACATTTGCTTTGGGCCAAATTAAACTAGAATGAAATCATTTCAGTTCCAAAACTAATTTTCTGTGTCAGCTAAATAAAATAACAAAAGTAGTATTCTACCTTCATTCTACTGCTATTCATTAAATCTTTATACTAACACCTTCATGCTTTGTCCTTTACTTTCTGACCTGCTTTGAAGCAATACCCTTCTAACATCCATCATCAAACAACTTTACTATTATGCTTCAGATCTTTCTCATACTCTTCTTTGCAAAACCCAAGAAATGGCTACGCTACCATCAGGGTTGCTATCTAGTGTACTAATAATTGTTTCCTTTACTCCTTGTTGAACTATCTATTTATTTACTGGGCTTTTATTTTATGAGTGTTTTGAGGCAGAGACTGTTTTTCTGTTGTCTTTGTACAGAGTTAAATTGTTAGCAGGTAGCTGCTAAGTACTGTTGTGTCATTGATAAAACAAAAATTAGTATTAGAAGCTAGAAAAGCAATTTTACTATTGTCAGAAAAAATGGATGTAAGGTGTATATTAAAATAATATTCAAATTACCAAAATAATTTCATTTGCTAGCAATATTCCCTAAATAATCTTGGAGTCACAAGCATCAGCTGAAAACCTATTCCTGAAATACTGGAATTTCAAAGTATGTGTGAAGTATGTGAAATGAAAGTGAGCAAGAAATGTGGATTGTACAAGAGTTATTTTAACTAGATAGAGTGTTAGAGGAGAATGTGTTAGATGACTTTTTCAAATTATATTTCTGCCTTTCTGAAATAAAACATGTTAAACGTATAAATTCTTGAGGAGAATCTAATGTATCTGGTTGAATGCAGATGCTAGAAACTACAGCAGAAATTTGTGATAAGTGAAATCAGATAAAATAATCACAGGTTTCTCCCACAAAGCTGAGTTATCTTACTGCACATTCTGTATATTTGGTGTTGAAATATGTATGGGTCAATATATTTAATTAATACTACTAAAGTAGTATTAGCTTTAGGAATTATATAATTTGTTAAGATTTCGTGTTGAAAATTGATCTTTGCTTACACTTGGCATCTAGTTTTGCTTCTACACCATTTGCTCTTCCATTGAGTTAAAAGCCAAACTGAGGATAAGCAGACTTCAGTAATGGAGCTTATAAATTCCTTTGTGTGGAACTATAGAACTATATAAAGATGCTGTACATTCCTTGGTCAGGACCTAAGTGGCTTCTTGCAATTACAAGCTTAATCATTCCATGATCCAAAAGCTATTGAACGACTCAATCTTATCGTTCCTTGCCTACTTCAGCAGCTGAGATTGCAAATTCCTGCAACATGAGCAACAGGCAAGGAATAGTTTCAGTAATCAGTCACCTCTCTCTCTATGCATCCATCAGACTTTCTGTGTAATGGGGATAGTATAGTTCAGCTTGGTTTGAATCTCAGTTTACGAAAGAGGAAACTACGTCTGTATGAATTCAGGGTTTTTTCTGCATTCCTGTGGTGCACCGAAGTTTGTGGCAGCACTTTGTTGTGCTAGATGCTTACAAATGTAAAAGAATGAGCTCATATTCTAAAAATTCTAAAATTCTGCAGTTTACTCTCCATTATGCAACATTTATTATTATTGTTGTTGTTGTTGTTGAAGTCTCTGTGTATTTACAAGTTATTTGTAAATTCTTGATGAAATTTCCTAATCTGAACTGCAAAATCTAGACTCCTCAATCTACACAACATGTGAGTAGAAGTTGACTGATTTTCAGAGAAGGTGAGTAATATAGACTTCTCCTTTTCCAGCTATAATAATGCACACATTTCCCATTAAGTCCCATTTATCTACTAAATTTGGTGTTTAAAAAGTGAACTATTTCCTCTTAATGTCATAAAATATTGTTAGGGAAATGGTAGGGTTTTTTTTAACCTTTCTGAATTTTCAGAACAACAAAAAGAAGCACAAAATTTTCCAGACAGTGAGCTTTTGAACAAAGATTAACTATGAAATGTTTTCAAAGGGAGAAGAACATAAATTTTCTGCAACAGAATCCTGCCAAAAGTGGTGCTTTTCAAAGTTTGATTGTTTGCTCTGACACTAAACTCTTACAGGTCTATAAATTCTGTTGCTCCATGGATGGTATAGATTTTCTGGAATGCTAGGACAGTTCTTTTGGCATTCTTGAAATAAGCAGGGGAGTGCCTTATCCTGAAGTATTTTAGTTGGGCAGTTTAAAGTGAAAGAATGTCTGTTAGAAAACCTACTTCACCACACCATTTTAAGTTAAATGGTTTAGTCAATAGCTTTTTGTTTTTTTGGTGGGATTTTTGGGGGGTTTTGGTGGGTGGTTTTTTGTTTATTTGGTCTTTTGGGTGGTTTTTTTTTTGTTTGTTTGTTTTCACCTGTTAAAAGGCCTGTTAAAACAGCAGGTATAGGCAAAATATCTCTGATCATTCTCTAACATGAAGAACTTTCTTTTGCCTATACACCAGAGGCACAAATTTAAGTAATACAGTCTAGGGACTTCTTTGGGCTCTTCAGAGGTCTAACTGTATGGTGTGTGAAAGGCAGGAATTGTGATTTATCCAAGTATGAATTGCCCAGTGGTTACTCAGCCCTCCTGAGATGGTGCTCAACATTATCCCATCTTGAAATGGCTTGAACTATATAAACAACATGAAATAGAAAACCAAAGGGATTAGTGTCTCCTGGGAGACTGAGAAGATCCTCTGTAAAAGTTACGGGGCATGTGACTGGTTCTGTCTCAGTCAGAGTGGGTAACAAGAGCTTTTCCTCCCCCTGCTGTGATAATCCCAGTGTTTGGTCTGGTTTGTTCATAAGAACTGTGTAGGACTAGTGGTGTTAGACACCTGTTAGATTTCTCTGGAGAAGTAAGTTGGAATAGAATTTCTCTTCACCATCAGCCAGCAAAAGTGGGCAGCTTCACAAACGGAGACATTGCCTCTCATCCACGGAAAATGAAAATGTTAATTTAAAGGCAGTTAAACAATTAGAAATCAGAAGTCACAATGCAAAGGTGATCACACTGTCAAATTTTGCCTACTCTGTTGTATTTCTTTTTGTCTGCATTCACAACAATTAGACATGTCAGTAAAACTTCAAAATCATGTGACTTTAAAAACAGAATATGAGTATGAGTTTTTCATTTTTGGAGTGATTACTGAACCTTTGCAGCTTATATTTTCAGGTTTTTGTCTACAATTACAATCTCTAATATATAGTTCTTTTTTGTATACAAATCTACTTTCATCAGAAATTGCAGTCTTATGAATACGAAATTATGTTATATTTGTAATAAAATGGAAGAATTGGTGACACCACTGTTTCTTTAGGATTATCATATAGAGGGAACACAAAGAATCTTGTTGGAGTTAACCAGGCTTTAGTGCTTTGAAGTCTGTAATGGGAAAGCCTCTGGGTCTGTAATGGGTTTGCCTCTGGCAGTGGCTGATCTAAAATATTTTGTCAAATGAAGGTTCTTCCTAACAAGTTCTTCTTTTGTTATGGTGTCCATAGGAGATTCTCTCATTCTCACACTAAGAGGAGAATGATGCCTGCTCAGGCCTTTGCAAAGCACAAAGGCCATTATTAATAAATCTCCACAGCTGTCACTGGCTAACTCTGAAAACTGCACATTATCAAAAACACATGTACCTTGTACTGCACATCCAGGTAGTGGTGATTCTGGGTATGCCCTGGCATCAATGAAGTGACAGCTCTGAAGTGAAGAAGCCCAGATTTTGTACAAGTTTCTCCAGGCCTGACTATCGAATATGTTCACATTTGGCAAACAATCATAAGTTCAGCTGTTGTCAGGTTTTTTTTTCAAACTTACTTGTGGACACAAAGTGCTCCTGAGGCGACTTCCTCTGCAGGTGTCCTGAAGCTAAACTGTCTCTACCTTTTCTTCCCAGGCTCTCTTCCTCCTCAAAACATCAGATCCATTGCACCTTGCACCCCATCCTTGGCCTCCTCTATGTGGGCAGCATCTGAGTGATTACTTATTTGAATATTTAAAATTAAAACATTCATAAATCTGAAATATTTTCCTGGCATTTTTCTCTGTGGCTCTGTGACCTTGGCTTTCTGAAAATGGCTAGTTATCTTCTGGCTCAAGGGGAAAGGGTGGAGGAGGGTAAAGGAAAAGAAATTGCATATATTCTTCACAGTACAATGTTGCCTTTTTTTTTGGTAGAGTTCTATTGTCAGTGGTTGAAAGAACTAGAAGGAATAAACTCCAAACCAGGTACTGTTTGCCTTCATTTTCACAGAGATTACACTAACTATAAATACCATCAAATTTTGCCAAGAATACTTCTACAAATTGTCAGGGGGAAAAAAACAAAAGCAGGAGAGATTTATACTATTTAACTGTTCAAGAGAGAGACTACAAGCCTTTTTTTTTTTTTTCAGAGGCCTAAAGGTGACTAGGAAAGGAAATGAGAAATTAGAAGGATCTGAGAATTAAATCTGTTTCACCTCTATTTTTTCCTCATCCAAAGTCTCTTGAGAAAATTGTGGCTGAGGGTTATCAGACCAGTTAGTGATTTCTCTGCAAGATCACTCAATAGCTCTTACATTTATAACTTCATAAAATAAATTTTCTTTTTCCTGTCTATTTATTTTTTCCTTTGAGGCATCTCATTTCTCTAGAATACATAAGCTTTCCCTGTCAAGCTGTTCTTAGTTTTGTCTGTCAGTTAGGATCCTTACCTGCTTTCTTTGCAGGCTCTGGCATCTTCACTTTGTTTCTGATGAAGGTCCCAGCTGTATGTAGAAAGCAGGGTGTGAGTTAAACAGGAATGTGGCTGCAGGGTTTCTGGGACCCCCTAAAGAAGCACTGGATGGAACCCCCATCCTGCTCCTCCCCCTTGATGCCCCGCTATTGTCAACCACGGCACCTTATCAGCAGCAGGACACACTTGACAGGCGACATCAGCTGGGATAAATATAGCCAAGTTCCAGGAGCCAGGGAGCTCAGGCCACCCAAGGCTGGCTACCACTGATCTGTTGGTATAAACCAGAGCACAATGTGATGTTGCACATGTGTGCAGGACATTTTCTGGCTCCAGGCATGTATTGCATTTAGAATTCCAACACTGCCATGTTTATAGCACATTCAGCTAACTAGATCTTAGAGTTACATCTCCTGTCTGCTGGTTCCTGCTTACTCCAAGTGTGTATTTACTTACATTCTTACTACTTATTTCAGTTTTTGTTATTGTCATAATTGAGTCAGAGCTGAACTGTTTTTCTTGTTTCTTTTTTTAGCTCTTCTACCAAAGTCTGTATTTGTAGAACTAACTGTGAACCTTAAGGAAAGAACTTTCTTTTGCAGAGACACTCTTACACATTACTGACATTCGCAGTCACAAGTAGAAAGCATGACACTACTTAAATAGTTTTAGTCCTCCCTCCCCATCCACCCACTTGATCCACAGCATACATTTCTTGGTAACTAACAAGTCTTATTTTCTGCTTCTAAATATAATTTTAAAAATAGTTCCAAGGTTCAGTTTTACACCATCAGAAGTTTCAATTTTGCTTTATCATATAGCAAAGATTCGGGGGAAAATCTCACTAGAAAAGTATTCTTGTATGGCCATTTCATGCTCCAATCATTGCTTCTTATTTATTCATATATTTAGCATATGCCAAAATAGTAATTGTGGACAATCATTCTTTTATCAACTTGATGGTTTATCAATTTTGAGTTTTAAGCTTTACCAGAAAAACTCTGGAGGCCAAACATTTAGCATATTTTAGCCACCACTAGCATTGACAAAACAATTTTTTTAAAAAAGGTGTGGTTTCCAATTTTTCCCCCAGCTTTACTGTCCTGTAAAAGACTAATTTTAAAGGATTTAATGTTTTGGCACAGAGCTCAGAATAGACCAGTGTGCAAGCAGCTCATCAGCCACTGTACTTTGTGTCTGTCTTTCACATCTGACTCTCTTGGTAGGCTGATAGGGCAAATGTGAACATGCAACAAACACTACTGATTCATCTGATTCTGGGTCAAATACTTCCTCCCCTTCCCTTGAAGCAATGTTTTATGGATGAGTGAGGAAGATGGGCAGAATGTCACCAGTGTTTATTTTCCATTGCCCCTGTTTCTAGTGGAGCACAAGTTACCATGATGTAACTTGTATACCGTTGTTTGACCACTGTCCTGTGCCTGAGGTATTTCACTGGGAGTCAGGAAATCTTGGTTATTTGGTTTGACTTGAAGCCTTTCAAAGGGCTTGGGCCTCACTTCTTCCCCACAATGAAACAGAGCTATGAGGATTTAATCTGATGCAGGGAAATGATCCTAATCCAATGATAACTTTGCAGATTTTGTGATTTTTAATGTTATTTAAAGTAACATTTTAAATATATTGCAATGTTCAAGACTGGGAAAAACGAGTGTTTTGTCTGCTATTACACCTTAGGTTACCAGGTGGCAGCATTGTTGTAACAGCAAACTTTTTTCTAGCATTTTCTATATTACATTACAGTCTATTGCATTACATTACAGTGTATTATATTAATTTATTTGACTACTTTTAATAACAAAACTGCTATATCATTTCAATGGCTACACTGGCCCAAAATAGATGTGTAGTGGGTTGTGCTAACTATGTTCTAGTGCACTGCAACACTAGATAATTGTTTAGCAAGTGTGTGAAGTTTCATCCTGTACTCAAATGAAACAGATGTACAAGAACAGTGAAGCAACATGTAATAAATGTCTCAGGGCCTGTGTTTAAAAAGTGAGTGAGATGGAAAATTTTTCCTGGTCAGAAGAATTACTCTGAAATGTTCTGTGCTTCAGACAGTGGCTTTCACAACATAATTCAAAATCAAGTTCAAAAATGACAGAAATTGGTGGCCTTCAGTGACAGCCTGTGTGATTTTGGATAGTTGCACCATAGGTTATGCAGAGAAACTCAATGATTTATTATTTACAGCCACAGTTAACAGTACCTCCTTCTAAAAAGACTATCGAACTTTTTATTAAAAGGCTATGTGTTGAGGTGGATGAGACTCTGCCCAAATGTAGCTATCCAGGAAGAAATTCTGTATATTACTTTTCTGTTTTGGGCTTCTTTTCCTAGTAGTTTCTGTCATGCCATTTAATTTCTTGTCTCTATTTCTGTGTATTTGCTTCTCTGCCTCTTCGTTTTGTTTCATGAAAATAGCACTTCCTTGACGGTTGGGCAGTTTCTGAGGACAAGGCAGTAAAATTGCCTCAGAGGCTGCAGATCTCCTGGTGTGGATGGTGGGACAGCTGAGCTGGCTCAGTGCAGAGCACAGGCCCAGCAGGACTCATCCACTGAAGTGCTCACAGAATCATAGAGAATCCTGAGCTAGAAGGGACCCACAAGGATCATCAAGTCCAGCTCCTGACTTTGCACAGGACATCCCCAAGACACACAGCACGTGCCTGAGAACTTCTTGAACTCTGTCCAAATGCTTCTTGAACTCTGTCAGGTTCCTGCTGTGACCACTTTCCTGAAGATTCACCCTCTGGGTGAAGAATCTGTTCCCAATATCCAACCTAAACCTCACTGTTTCCTCTGAGTTTTTGTATCACAGAGTGCTGGTGTGTACAGTACAAAGCACTCAGCCTTACTGACAGAATTTGGGTTTTCAAGGACCTAAATTTGGGTAATGAAGCTTTCCTCTGCACAACCATTTTGTAGCCCTACCCTTTGCACTCCACATTTGAGTTCTTTCTGTATATTTGACAGCAACTTGCTTTCATTTCAGGGATGTTCTTTTAACTGGCTTCATGACAAACAACCTGAGCTGCTGCATATTCTAGACTATGGGGAAAAAATGCAATCTGCATATGCTTGGTGAGAATTTCTACATTTCATCCTCTGAAAAAGTTTTGTTTGTGTCAATGAGGTCCAGTGCAGAGGTTGGGAGGGTTTTCTATGAATTTATCTCTGGGCTAATGTGGGACTTGTACTTAATCCACACACTTGAACTAAAAGCAAACAGTCTTTGTGTCCTGTGCTCCAAACTTTATCTCCCTCAGGCACATCGAAATAAAGGGGATACCCGGCAGGACTGGGGGGCAAATAGTTGGAACTTCAAAGAGGGAAGGATTCACACCAAGTTGAGAGGGAGGAGGAAATAAAAATATGTGATTGCAGGGCACGGATGGGGGGAGAAAATTGATTTTTCTAGGTATTATGTGAGAGATTTGAAATATATTCTCAAAGGACAAGAATATTAGATGGGGAGCTGGGATAGAAATGGGGTGGAGGGAAGAGAACTGGTGATAAGACTGAAACTGTAAGAGGATGTGGGATGGGAAAGCTATAAATGGCTGAACAAATACTTTGGAACTGAGAACCATTCACATAAAGAGAAGCTGACTGGAGGTGTATGTGGGAAAAGTTGGCCTGAGAGGAAGCAATAAACTAGCTGGGCAAAAGTTGAAAATGGACACTGAGAATAAAGCAGTTGGAATCTACTAAATATGGAGGCATCCTTTGGCTGTGTCTAGACACAGAGAAAAGCTGAACAAAGAGCTGGGAATTGATAGCTCAGGCTGGCAGAGAAAGGAAAGTACAGTGTGGGTGAGTGGCAAAAAATGGAAGAGGGAATGTCTAGAGAAGAAATCTAAAATTATGTTTCTGAAAGCAGACGCCCAAAACTCAGAAACTTAGTTAGGTAAATCTAAAAGAACCCAAACTGATTTGTATAGGCAAATGCCCAGCTCAGCACCCAAACATCCTTCATTTTGCATAAGGCAGAGGAATCGAAGCATTCTGCACAAAGGCACCAGTGGTCAGAGCTTCTTATACCTAGAGCACTGCTGCTCTACTGCTGGGAGTTAAAACAGAAGCTCAGAGGGAGCCCTTAAGGCACAGAAACTGCATTCCTTTCTACCACAAAGCCGCTTCCCCAATCCTTTGCATAACCTTGGTCTCCCCAACACCTCCTCCCACCCTTCTTTCTCCTCCACCACCTCCTGCTAGCCCTTATCTGCTCTACCACATCCTCATTCTCCTCCTGTCCATAGACTGCCCTGCTCATTCTCACGTACTGCTTTGGCTCCCCAATAGCAAAAAGCAACACTGTGCGGAACTAAAGGCATGAAGAAGGAGGATGTGGCTGGATGAGTGGAGAGAATGGAAAGAAACACAGAATGGAAAGAAAGTTGCCCTGAAAAACCTGATCTAGTAGGCCTGCTTCGAGCAGGGCGTTGGATGGGGTGACCTCCAAACATCTCTTCCAACCCAGGTTGCTCTGTGATCCTGTGTGATGATGTGAAGTGTTCAGCTGAGGCAGTATGGATGAGTTATGAGTGAGAAAATGAGCAAGAATATCTCAGCCTACTGCAGTTTCCATGTTCTTTGTAGGAAGTTCACATTCCCCAGCTCTTGGAATAGACTGACTATTTGCTTTATATACAGACCTCTCTAATAGCACAGGCTCTGCTGAGCCAACTGAATTTCAAAGTGTGAATTTGTTAGAGAAGAAGGGTGGAACTTGGGGAAGTTTTAGCTATTGTTAGAGTTGCTTTAATGAGCCAGCTCTTTGCCTACTTGACTGTAATATATTAAAGTGGCTTCATTACAGTAGTGTTTTTATTACAAGCACTACATTTTTAGTGTTTTAAGTATATGGGTATGCAAAACTATGTAAATCTGATTGGATTTCTTAGAACAAGGAAAGGTGGGGAGATAGCAAGGTAATCCACAAAATAAATTAAAAATAAATGCAGGTTCTTGGAATTGGTACCACAGGCTGTGTCATATCATAGTCTTTTCTCTCTGTGATCCATGAATTTTAAATACACAAGTGGGGGATTTCCATTGAGAACATGCTGTTCTGGGCATTCACAAAGAAAAAATGTTTGTTGTGTTGTCATCAGTAATAAAGTCTTTGCTATGAATTTACAATGTGCAGCTAGAATACAAGGAAAATTTTGAGCAACAATATAAATAGACTGAATTGAACTGTCATGTGATATATGTACTAATCATGAAACTGGCACCATAGTTTGAATTAAGCTTGATGATTATGAAGTGAATTTTGTTGTGCAGAGATTTGAATAAGGGTGGAAAAATTAGAAAGAAATGGAAGAAAGGCAAAGAGATTAAGTGATACAAATAGAAAAA
This sequence comes from Eopsaltria australis, assembly GCA_034509425.1. Taxonomy (NCBI): domain Eukaryota; kingdom Metazoa; phylum Chordata; class Aves; order Passeriformes; family Petroicidae; genus Eopsaltria; species Eopsaltria australis. Next base: position 6,172,009 of record JAVTVJ010000241.1, read on the forward strand.
TAAACTAAGGCAAAAGGCTCACTGAGGAAAAGAAACCTGCAATTCTCAGAGCCTAAGCCCTGTTGTAATCACAAGTGAAGACAAACATGGATTATAAGACTCTGTCAGTGTATGAATCTTGAAATGAGGGTATAGGGACAAAATTTTATGACAGAAGAGACAAAAAACCTCCAGTAGATATATTGGGATGTGTGTGTATGCATTTTTCAGGAAGTTTGGAGGATTCAATAAATGTGGGATTTCAGGCAAAAATAAATAATAGCACCTTTAAATGCAGTTCTGTCTGATTAGGTGAGTAGTAGCTTACATCTAGAAATGTCAAACTCTCTTTGACTGAGTAGAATTTAAAAATACACGCTACCACTGTAAATTATTATAAGCAGATTATCAGTATAGTCAGTGCAGTTTTTCTACCTTTGATGCCTCTGATGTACAGCTAGAGGGAGTCTAAAATATTGTAGGAGCAGTTCAGTATTTTGTATTTAGCTCACGGATAGTTTCCTGAATAGTATTTCCACAAGACTTGATTAGGAATCACTCAGCAGCTAATAAAGCTGGTTTTTAAAGCAAGCTGCAAAGGGCCAAATATAAATTGAACATCCAGCTGTAGTATGAACACTTGCTTTGAAAGAGGAGTGATAATCTCTAACAGCAGTGGACTGCAAAATGTTCAAATGAACTTGTGCTAATCATGGGTCATCTCCAAATAATGGCCCCCCTGACCTTTTTCAAACACGTCTGCCTGTCTAGGACTTGTCCTTCTACAGAGAAAATGGAATGCTGTAATTTTGCAGAACCTGTGATTTTGTCACATTCATTTTGGCATTTTTGTCTAAAGCAGCCGAAGAGCTTCTGCTTGCATGTGCAGCTGAATGATGATAATTCAGCTTGATGAGACAGCCCAGTGTCCCGAGCAGTTGGATTGCACGGCAGACAAACAGGACTCTGGCAGAGAAGCATCATCATTTGGTCTCTTTCACAGCTGCAACACATGATTATTCACTCTTTATGCCACAGATGAAAAACCTAACCAGAAACAGATGGGGAGCGAATATTTTTAGAAACAGTATTTCAAAGCATTAACAAGAGGAAGAGAAAAAGTTTTCAGCTTTGGAGACAAAATTTTAAGCCTTCTTGTTAAAGTATATGTGATATTACTTTTAAAAATATTCTATTTATTAATAATACTCCCATCCCAAATATTTTTCTCAGATTCTTCTATTTCCTTGTTTCTTGTGGTCAAAACCAGTGTAAAATGCAAATTCTTTTATTCAAGTATAAGTAGTAGCTCTAAATTAACATTTTATAGTAATGCACAGTGCTCAAATACCTCATTTAAAAGTTCTTGTTGTTTCTGTTTGAATGTTTATTTTAATTTCGTATTATTTCTTCAGTATCTAATTGGAGTTTGTGCAAGACTTACCAGGGAAATGGAAAAGTAGGTTTTATAGATCTTGGAAAACTTTCTGGTAATCTTGAAATGGTTTTTGTGATATCCTAAGCATCTCCACAATTAACTCACTGGTTGGCTCTTCCCAGTTATCATAATTTTCCTGCAAGAGGAAATGATCCTTCTCCCCCAAATTACAGAGTCAGAGAAGGACCAGTTCTGCTTTTGAAGCTGTGTTCATGATAAAGATATTTTTATTAAGAGAGGAATTATTACTCTAGTTTTCTCGAATATCAAGTCTTCAAGTCTGATGAGTGCCAATGTCTTTAATCTCTTTTTAATTCCAGGTCAGCAGTGGAGAGTCATCTCCAGTACCAAGCAGAGAAGTCCTGAGTTTCTAGCTCAGCAAGAAGAAACCTTAATTGTATCAGTTTTGGGTGTTCCAGACATCTGAGAGCTGCCTTTAAAATCTTCAGCTTCTGTCCTTCAAACTTCAATATGGAGGCAGAAGGAGTTATCTGTGTCTAATTGAATGAGTATTACATTATTTCCTATTGGACGTAAATCCTTCCAGTACAATTTTGGAAACAAAATGACCTCTTAATTTGTTTTATAGTTTTGACTTCTCTTAACCCTTGGTAAATGAAAAATATTTGACATGATCCTCAAAGAATAGTAACTAAAAATTGGATTACAAGATTTTTAGAAGCATGAACATAACTCTCTGTTAATTTTTGGCACTGGCTGATGTATTTGTCATGTTCCTGAACTGGGAAGAAGAATTGGGAAGTAGTACTTTGTGATGTTTTTCAACCAGGAGCTTCTTGTTGTTTGGCTCCAAAGAGACACTGTAGGCCATGATGTCACCAGACTTTTCACTTCCACAGTGAGATTGTTACTGTAGATAACACTGACTGTGTTTAGATTTAATTTTGAGAACTCAGGTCTGTAAGAAGCTCATCACTTTCAACAATTTCTGGTTTCAGTGAGGAGCAAGCTCTGAAAAATTTCGAGTTTAGTGATATTTTGGCATGTTGTATTGCATTTCAGTATTGTTTAAAAAAACCCCTTCTCTTCATTCTTGATCTGCCTCATTTCACCTCATCTATTTTGAGAAAGTCATAATGTTATTTCCTGATTTTTGAGTGATTGAAACACTTGAGATTTGTTAAATAATGTTAAAACTTAAAATGCTAATTTGCTTACAGTTGGTTGAATTTGGATTTAATTTCTGTGTTTAGATGTACTGGGTAAATTTACCATGGTGTCTCAGGTATTGAATTATCATTTATTTTGCATTTTGACTGTTATCTATGCAGTGCAGTTGTTACTAGTTACTATTAATTGTTTTACAGTAGGGATTAAAATCCACAGTTAAAATCTTGAAACTCTTTTGTACTGGAATTCTGCAAAGACATGATTAAACGCAACTTATTTCCAAGAAAGATTCATAAGCTATAATCAAAGTATCACTGTGAGGGAAAGAAATAAGAAAGAACAGGAGCAGTGAAACCACAGAAGAACATGGTTAATTATTCTATTCTAAACAGGATGGAGGTATAAATGAAATTCTTGGTATACATGACCAAAAGATGTTCAACTGGCAGGGTTTCTTTTGCACAGGAAAAAATAGTGAGAAATATATACATACATGTATTTTTAAATTTCCTTCAATACTATAGTCTCTTTCACAGTAATGTATTTCACCTCTGACATTTGTTACTGAGTTTGACACCATTGATGATGTTTCTAGGTTAATTAAAAAGTAGCTGCAGATGGATAAGGCCCTGTAACCCAGTGCGCCTTTTGTTCAGACACCACACAGGGGCTGTATCCACAGAACTGAATGCGTGACATTGTTTGTGAAGTAATCATTTATTATGCAAACATCAAAACTTCATTATATCTAATTTTATTAAATATGTACATGTTATTACTATTTAAAAGAACGAGTATCATCCCAAGACCTGCAAACTTCTCTCTAGCTCTGAGAGCTGCGGCAGAGCCTGTATTAATGCTAGTTCAAAAGCTGGAAGCTAACGCAGCGTCACTGTGAGTGACACAGCACCACCTCTGGAGGCAAAACTTCATCGGCTGGATTCTTTAGTTACAATACAATCAAAAAAAAAAATCTCTCCTGACAACAATATATTTGTACATTGTTTAAATTTCCCAACTCTGTCCAACTTGGAGGATGGAAGCAAAGAATTCTGTCATGATTAGGATTCTCAGATGCTGAAGAAGGGAATTCGTACCAGAAACATCTGATGATAAAGGCTGTTTAAAGGCAGAGAAGGGGGCACAGGAAGCAAAGAGAAAGATGCGTCCATCTCCTCTGCTGGTATCCAGCCAGGAGCTCTTAATATTTTTCTTGCTCAGGGTCCCATGGCCTCAATGAGGATAATGCTTCCTATCAGTGGTCCCCCTTCCCATCACCTCTCCACTAAACTGGTAGGTCAGCTTCTTCTTAACTTTCTTGACCTCCCCTGTCTTGCCATAGTTTCTCAAAGCCCGTGCCATCTTCTGGTAGGTCATTTTCTTGCGATTGCCTTTCTGGATGCCCCAGCGGTGTGCCAGCGCTTCTTTGTGTTTGGATGAGAACTGGAAAGTACCTTTTTCCTTGTCCACCCACCAAATGCTGTCCTTCATGTCCCCACTGCGAAGAAGGTCCAGAAGGAACTGATACAGACGTATTTTTTTCTTGCTGCCTGTGTGAGAGTCAAAGAAGAAAGCCAGTGGAGCATTAGTATTTGTGTGTGTGTCCTGGTGAAACAGCAGAACACATCTAAGTGTTTCAGCTAGCTTGGGAGGCATGTGACTTCTTCAGTTTGCAGCATTTATAGCAGTAGACAATGCAGCACTGTGAGGACATAATGTGGGTTGGTGTACCAAGAAGAAAAAGCAAGAATAAGTCATTCCAAAGGCTAAACTTCTGAAATTAATTTGCTAATTCAAAGCTAATTGAAAAACACTGCTATTTCAAAACTAACCTAAACCTAATTTTGGCAGGTTATACAGAATGTGACTCTCAGGTACTGAGCAAAGAGAGCTAAATATTTTTTAGAATTGGTTCTTCCTTGGCCTTCTTGTCTTGGTTTTCCTGGCTGTTAACAGAAATTGGAGTAGAAATGGCAAAAGCCATTTCCATCCATGGAGCCCAAACAGGCAAAGCCGAAGGAGGGAGGGGAGTACATGAATAAATGAGGTTGGAGATAGTTACGGTTGTGGAAGATTCAGAGGACAGGGGAGTGCAAAGAGTCAGGGAAAGAAAAGCTTTGACAGTGGAATTAAATAATACCACAGCAGTTCTACAGTTTTATTCTTTATCATCATGGTAATGTAACAGCTGCTCAGTTCATAGCTTGACAAAATCCTTCTGTTTTCACTGACCTGTTTCTCCATGCATTATTCCAGGCCCAGGGTCCACACCATCATTCTCCCCATCTGACACCTCCAATGGGGGGCTCTGCCTCTCAATGTCCTCCTCGTCAGAACTGGGCTGAGGGGGAGAGGAGTACTGTAGGCACATCCGGGGCAAATAGGACACCTTGTGGGGAACAGAGTAGTAGAGGGAGAAGGCAGTGGTAGAGAGTAGGGCATCAAGATCAGAAAAGAAATGTAATGAAGAGAGGCACAGAGAAAAGGGGGAAGAAAGTAAGAGGTATGGGAAAATGTTTAGTGTAGTACTGAGTGACTTAGCTGTTGACATTTTTAATAAATGGCATCCTATTAAGAAACACTTCTAGATCACAGTCAACACACATGTACAACGATGCACCTTTACAAGAGGGAAGGATGAATAACATTATGAATGTCAGAACTTTCCCATATCTGATATCCTATGCAAGTATCTCCCCCATATCTCCTGAAAGCCTGCTTTCTTCCTAATAAATTTTTGATCCTTGTCTGTCTCAAGAGTGAAACTGCTTTTCAGAGCAACTTTTTCCTAATACCAACCATCTGGAGTTAAATTCAAAAGAGATGAACAGAGTTCTGCCCTATCATGGCTGGCATTGGCTGTTGTCCTCTTCCTTTCTCAGGCATAGTACCTCCTGATGGCACAGAAACCCTATGGGACTGCATCCAAATTTGGAGATGGGATTATACCAGTCCATCAGCTTTCTGTCTTAAACTTCCCCCATGAGGAGAGCAATAGCCTTAACACTAAGATAAAGGATATATCATATCAGCCCATATTCTCTTTTCCCAAATGGCTATCTGAAAATTCCCCATTAGGAGGGAATTTCTCATCTGCAAAGCTAGCAAGCCAGTTTTTGTATTAAATTCTCTTGCCCTTATATAGAGATGTTGTCAGAAGCAGTGTGGAATATACCTCAGCTCTGTGAATTTTCAGTTGTGGTCTGGTTTGCTAGGAAACATGACCAGTCACCACAAATTATTGCATCTTCTTATTTAACAATGAGAAACGAATCAATCTGAGGGGCAGGGAGTAAGAACCCAATCCCTGCACTAAAAAAACCCAAACCCAGCAGCATATCCTGTGTAGCTTTCATGAAATGGAACAGATGGTAGTCCTTGAAAGTGAGCTCCTTTTGAACTGCTCTTCACCAGGAAAGGATATTTTGAGCCTGATGCTCTCCCCAGGGGACCTCAGACACTGGGGTGGGCGGTGGGTGTTCATGAGTCACACCACCCACCCCGAGTGGTGCTTTTCGGATGAATTTTGCACCACTTTGAAATGTCCCAATAAGGCGTGTGCCGAGGCTGGTTTGGGGCACAGCAGCTGGCAGTTAATGAGCTGGCAGATTGGCTGGAGCCGAGCTGGCAGGAAGGGCAGCATTGGGCAAGAGTGCCTGTAAGCTTCCTGTCACATCCCCAAGGGCGAAACTTCAGCCCTCACCACAGTCACCTTTAGCTTTTACAGTTAAGAAAGCTGCAGCCTCGGGGCTTGGGAGAAAGGGAGGGACTGTGCCATGGGGGAAGGGGAAGGTGGGACACTGTCCTGCACAGGAGGGGAACAGAGATTGGTGCCCCTGCAGAGAAAAAGGCTGTGGAAAGCTGGAGTGTTTTGGAGTTTGTATGGGAGTAAGGAACCCCGTCTCTGGGGCTGGAGTGGGAGGGTGGGAGGGGACACGGTGTCTTTCAAGCAAAGGTCGAAGCAGAGGCCAGCCTGGGCAGGTGGGTGAGCTTTCCCCACGCTGTCCCCACTTTCCCTGACTGCTGTGTCTTAGCTTACACTTCATTTGCACCTGAAACTCGTCAGGGGCAATACAGTGTCACACAGTTTAGGCACAGAGTTAGAGTCAAAGAGGACTGGCCAGTGTGCTATAAAGAGCCAGGTCACTACTACAGTTCTGGAGAGAGAAAACTTAAGGAACAACTAGCTACTTCCCATATTCTGATGTTTTCTGAGGGTCTGTGACACCCATGTGTGATTTTCCTCTTTCTAGAGTTCTTCTCACAGCTTTTCAACCTTTTCTTTCATCCTCCCTTCAGAATGAATATTTTTTCTTATTTTTTTATTTGTGAGGCCCCTGTTGGTGGGCTAACAGAACTTTTCAAACAAATCTTGCTCATGGACAGGTTAAACTTCAAATTTGGTTTCACAAAGTAATGTGATATCAACAGAAAATTAAAGAAATATCTTTTCATGTTCTTTATTGCAAACAGTAACTCTGATATTGCAGGAAAAGAGTGATAGTTAGAAACTAGCAAATTCAGAGGAGGATTAAAACTTGCTTCTCGCTTCTGTTTCTTTGCCTGGGACTGTGACTGAGACACACCAGAAGCTGAACTTCAGAGCATGCCAAGTACTGTTTTCATGAGCTATTATAGGAATAAAAGTAAAGTAAAGTAAAAAGCCAAAGATCCCCTGCTGGTAAGGAAAAGGAGGGTAGTGGTGAATTCTACACACGAACATCTGCAGCTGGGCATGGGGTGGGGCAGAGGGAGCGCAGTGCCCTTTAACAAAAGTTGTAACAAAATTAGTTTCCTGCCTTTCATCCTGAAATGAAAGACCATAGTTGAGTAGAATGAAGGGGGATAAGCAGAAATGTCCTCTCTTGTTTTTCGGTTGTGCTTCCAAAGCCATCCCTAGAAGGGCTCATTTTCATCCTTTACCCTTGGCCACAGCTAATGGTTGGTCATTAGATATAAGCAGTTGCAATGAGCAACTGAAACAGCTTGAAGCTTCCCACAGACTGCTGCTCCATCAAGCATTTTTTATATTTGTAACTTTCTGTTCCTAATTCTTTGTTTGTATCTACATCTTATATTCTATTCCTGATTTTTTGATGGCTTGCAGTTTCCTGTTGTCAGTGCTAACTTACTCATTCTATTTTTTCTCTTCTTTCTTTTTGATTAATACAGTATTAACATACAATTTCAGTTTGCTTTAAACAGAGAAACCCAAAATGATAAGCCCATGCATGCGGTTTTTCTCACAGAGTTTCAGCAAGGGTACTGTTACAGCAGCACTGTAATCAGCAACAGCTCTTTTCTCCAACTTCAGTTCTACTCTGTCTTGTATTTAGGACATTTCACGTATATTGGGAAACTCTTTAGCACAAGATCTCCCAGCTTTCTCACTGCTCCCAGTAATGACTTTGGGCATATTCTTGTTGGATCAAGAGTGATTTCCACACCTACTGTGCTTAGTATCTCTGCAGTATGCTTGAACAACTTATAATTTCAGCTTCCGTGAGAATTCACATAGTCACGCTTGGGTGACTATCTTTATTGCATAGTGGAGTATCTTTCTTTTCACAGGGAAATGCCTGGCTTCATGTAAAATCTGAGCAAAGACAAGACTGTGCTTTAGCTTGTGACTTATTTACTCCGAGGTAGAAACACAAGTAGGATCTCCTCAGCCTGTAGTAGAATTACCAGTGACTTGTCTTTCTTAGCATTTCTCACACAAGACATATAAAGCTGTCAGGGTTCCCTGGAAATATTTAAAACTTTACTACTACTTCAAAGCTCAGAATTACTTCTTAATAGTCATAGCTATGATGATACAGAGCTTCTCAGGGCCAGTTCATCTGCAGAATTGCAAACCAATTGATTTTCATTCCAAATGAAACAAAAACTTGGAATTCCAAACACCTCCACAATGACTTCTCATTATCCAGGTTAAAAGAATGTTTAAGATACATTTGTCCTGAGAACGAAGAGCTTTATAAGCCCTAAGAACATGAGTAATTAATTTCAGCAATCTCTTTCACATAATAAAATGCATTCCCTAATTATTTTCTTTACCATTAATTATCATCTGAAATTCTGAGTAGGGGCTGGTAACCGTACCTGATGGTTGAGTCCGATGTGTGTGGTTGGGATTGCAGAATCCAAGACATGCATTTGCTCAATCTCCATGTGCCTGTAGAGCTGCTGCAGCTGGGGAGGCTGCACACTCTGCAGCTCTGTGAAATGGTTGTCTCCAAAGGTCTCAAACTCACTGTGCATGTGGTGTGGATGATACTCCCAATAATGATCTAAAGAAAGTTTAAAAAATTTGTCTGTCATTGCAAGATTAAAAAACATGGCATTTCCCTGGCTTTCATTGATTCTTACTCCTGTCACTGCCCTTTCTACCCTCTCCAAACCACTCCTGAGACATGCCTGTCTCTCCTGATGATCTGTAAAGATTTCTGTTAAATTTCTTTTCCTAATCTCATAAATTCCTGTGGCTGGAAAGTAATACTTAGGCCGCTTTAAGTAGGACAATACTCTCAGATAGTGAGATAGATTTCAATGATAATTTAACACAAGATGCAAAGGATGTTAATGCTGGCACCTTTCTCAAGAAGGGACCATAACAAGTTTCAAAACATTGTCATTCTTGAGACAACAAATTCTACTGATTTACATGCTGTCATGTTCTTATTACACTCTTCCTCATGGCGTGGAAATGATGAGGTGGAAAAAATGTAAAGATTATTCTGCAGCTGTCTTTAGTCTTTATTTTATTCTGCTAGCAAAATTTCAGGAATGCTGCAGAAAAGGCACTTTTCTAGATGTTTCCTATAATCCTGTGTTGCTATATCACACATTTTTAAGTACCAATGCTAGAGAATAAAAGGGTAAACACGTGGAAATCTGGTGTACAGTGTTTACAGGGAGGCTAAATTCCAATGCAGACTCTTTCTCTACCTTTTTTATCTCTTTAGCACATTTGAAATTTCTGTGTATTTTTTTCAAAAACATAAAGAAGTACTTAAATAACCACTATCCTGTTTCCTGATTCATTTATTTTTAAAATTAAATTCCATATTGTTATCACTTTTAGATTTCTGTTTTTTTTAGTTCAACATAAGCCTTCAAGTTTTTAGAATGCCATATTTGCTGCTCAAAATTTAAAATTTTCTACAAGAAATGTGATATATTGCACATTCTATTTCTCATATACAATAGCTGCACACATAATTTTGCACACTTTTTTGTGCAGCCTGTTTTTAAAATCAGTGTCAACACTATGTCATCTGCTCTGACTGAGCTCAGAACTGATCTTCCAAAGTTTACCTTTCCATGCATCATTTCACGCATGGCTGAAATTTCTTTATGATATTCTGTGCAACAGTTCTGATTTATATCTTACTATTCCAAATTCTCTTCCCTTTTATTACTAAAAATCACTTCTGTCCTGCCCTTCACGTGTTTTCAGGTTGCTGTCATGTACTCTTACAATCTACTTCTAATTATCACTTAACCTAGCTTCAGCTCTCAGTCTTTCAGTATAAATCAGTATATCCACCCCTCTATTCACACTTGTACACTTCTCCAAGCTCCCTCCCAACTGTTGACATCCTTCCAAAAATGCACTGGACAGAATTGAACATGTTCCTCTGAATGTAGTTAAATTTATAGAGGAACAATTGTCTCATTCTGCAATATAATGTTTTTGTGCATGACCTTATCTGGATACTAATGTGCTATGAATATTTTTCTTAAATACCAAATTCATTCTTTTTCTCATCTTCTATCTCCTCATCCTTCCCCATTTATGTTTCAAACAGTTAAGTGTAATCACACTGAGGATTTGAAATCCAGGAGGGTGACTTTGAATGTGGCTTCCTTTGGAGTGAACTCAGTGATATGTTTATACCAAGCATAGCTGTACCTGAGAAGCTGTAAGCTCTTTCTGCTGCCTTTGTGCTCAGGCCTGTATTTGGAGGCTCTATCAGACCATTTATGACACCAGCACTTACTTTTTTGTCCTTTCTGCTTTTCTGGTTCATGAATAAACCTGGTCACTGCATGTAAAGGGGTGCAAACATCCAGCATCCAGGGAGCTGCTGCATTATTTTGTCATTTCTTTGCTTTGTTGTACGGCACTTTCTGTGGGCTATGTATGGATTTTATAGTCCTAAGATAATTACAATGTACAGTAGTGCTTCTCATTGTTGCAGTTGAAGAGAAAAAATTCAGTTTCTACAGTAAAAAAGTGGAGTTTGTGGGTGCAAACCACCCAGGTATTTTTACATCCACATCTACTTCAACCCAGGAAACAGTGGAGTGTGTGAATTGACATCCATAGGTTATCTGAGGTTGTGACCTGGTAGGAAGCTTTGAGCACTTCCAGTGTGAAACCTTTCCATTTAGTTGAAAGATTGAGCCACAATAACTCATGTTTTCTCTGGTTTAAATGGCTGCAGATCTCTCTAAGTAGAGCCAACCATTGAGGTCCCAGAGACCATAGGCAGCCCTGGATATTAAATTGTTGAGAATACATTGCAGGAATAATCTAAACTCTTGTTCCCTAAAGTGATCTGGCTCTGCTTGCTGTGTGGAAAGCGGTCTGTCAGAGGGCAATGCATATTCCCAAAGATCCTTTGTCATTGATAATCTACAACAGCAAATGAGATCAATGCATAACTGGGAGGATGACAAAGCCCAGGAAAAAGTGTCTGAGGCTGTCAATGGCAGGTCTTCAGCTGTGGAATGTCTTACTGGCAGCAATTATGGTGGCCAAGAGAGAACAAAGAACATTTCCAACATGCATAGCCATGAGTATCTGTGCACCCTCTAGGAGATCCTCTTGATTATTTAAAAATACTTTTTATCAGCAGTAATGTTTTTGTACTTCAAGATACCTCTTGGTTTTTTGGAGCCTATGACAAGGTTCCTGTTGCACCAGAACTGTTTTAACTTTTCCCTTGGCAGATTAATTAACCAATGGAACACTATTTATGCATATTCATGCTAATAATTAATTAGTAATTATCATATTAATTACTAAATTACTTTTTGATGGAATTAGATGCTGCTGTAAAAATACAGTAATAAAACAATACTATTAGCACAGCATATAGGATTTAAAGTAATGACATAATAATATTACACTACAAAAAAATCCATGTCAGAAATTACTTCAATACAAACTTATGTTCAAATATTCAAGTTGTGACAGGGAACAAAGTCCTTATTCTTTCTAAATTATCTATAATTTCCCAGTGATGCTTAGGGAAACCAATATTGGTTTTAGTAACATTAGAAGAGTATTTACAAATCCGTCTCCACAAGCCCTTCTCCAGTTAACCATCCTGGCTAAGTTATTGCTCATGAAAATAAAAAGAGAAATACCTAAATATCTAAATATCTGTGTCTGCAGATATTTGAGCTATGAGAAACTCTTGACTTCTATGCTCTTTGTTAGTGTTATGTCAGTAACACATAGCAATTATGTTCTTTTCTCTAAAACAAAGAAAGAACGAAATAAAAGACAGGAGAGAAAAATTCTAGAAATGGAAAGTGCCTGTTCTTTGGGTAAAGGAAAATGTCATTAAAAGCCAAGGTATAGCTACACAATGGAGTCATTATGAGAAATTTCATGTGAAGTGAAAGAGGATGTGAAAAAAATTCTCTCTTACAGAGACATGGAGTACATGTTTGTTTTGGTCTTGTATGTAGTGAAAGGTTAGAGGAAGGACAATCATGAACTCTGAACTCCCTCCCATGACAGAGAGGATGTTAGCCTGTTGGGAAGCAATAGCTGACCCAAAGGCATTGTGTTAATATTTGCCATGGACATAGATGCTCACTCCACAAGTGAGAAAACATGACCAAACTTTTTCATGCACCTGCTCATTGCTGTAAATTGCTTTGCTCCTGTTTTAATAGATGAATAATGGTAGAACCAGCAGTCAGAATATGAAATAGGCTCAGGGAAGATATTTATAATAAAAATGGAGCAATGGGCTAAATGTGCACTATGCAGAGCAAAACAGTGCAGAAATTCATAAGGCAGCTGCTGAAGCGGAAATGCGACAGCTCTGTCAGCACCGCGCTCTGCCCTGGCTGCGGACACAGCTGCTGCCTTGGCTGAGATGGCAGCTCTGGCCTAATGGCCCTGGGTGCTTCTGCTCTGGGCTGGGCTGGGCTGATTTTCCAGCACATGCTGAACGAGGAGAGGGTTTCTTTCACAGCCCCACACTGCACAGCTTACAAGTTCCCACTGTGTTTTGCACATCTGAAACAACAAGTCAAGGAAAAAACCCATAGAGGAAATAAAAAAAAACATTGAAGGATGCTGGAAATTCAATATCTTGATCAGGCACTACAGAATCACTCTCGAGAAGAGTGCAGTGGTCCTGGGCAGAGCATCAGTCTTATCCAAAACAACATAGAATCTCATTAGCCTTCACTTTACAAACTTCATGACTTTAATAATGCCAAATGTTCAAAAAACATGTGAGCCACGCCCCATCAAATCACGAGAATAGCTTTGAAGGGAGGGGATTTTTAAAAGAAGTTTGGGATTCTTTCTCTTTTTCATATAGCATTTAAGACTAAGGTTCACATGTTTGGACTTTCCTCCACTTCTATGTGGACTAATAAAATCAAAGCTGAGGTTCCTAAATTGTCATGTTACTCCAGGATGGGGGATAAAAATAAAATCCCAGATCATGAAATCTAGTAAGTTCCATGAAGCTACCAATGAAGGGTCACCATTCGGCTTCATACAGAAAGTGATTTTTACTAAACCTATAATGTTTGGTAATAACACAGAGACAAAGCTGCAGTGGAATTTTGTAATTACTAAGATTGCATTAGTGTTACAAAATATGCTGTGTTATGCTTACAGCCTTACAAGCTTGGGGTAGGGTGATGGACTAATACATGAGCACTCAAAGCAGATTCTGTCCTGCATGACTGTGTCTCTGTGCTTATTACAGTATTTAAAACACAGTTAAGCTGCAGTACAGAAAATAATCACACACAATGCATGTGGTGATGAACATATCATGTTGTGGTTTTGCTTGTTAAATTCAGTGTTCATTTGTTGGAAATTATTTCCTACATATTACTCACTAGTGGCACAGATCTACAGATTTTTTTGTGGACTTTACTGCCTATTTGGGTAAATACAGAGTAAAGGTTTCCTTCAGTACTGTGTTTGAGGAAAAGGCACAGTAATGCCTGTAGCACAGATCTACAGATTAAGACATTGCCATCTCCCTTTCATGAAATAATTTGCTAGCAGTGAGAGAGAGGTACCCTGACACTTGAGGAAAATTTCCTATTTCTTTAGCAGTCCCTTGTCAGCAGAATCAGAAGTATTATTCTGTCTAGTGGCATCTGTTTGCATTAACTTGTAGCATTGAGGTGCACTGTGGTACTGAGTAGACCTGCAGAATTATTTCTACATATTGCCAGTGATCTCAGTGTACCCCAAGCTGAATTTCTCTCTCACAGTTCTGTTCTTATTTATTCTTTCTTTTCCCCTATCTAATCAGGTTCTTGTCTCTTTCACTGCTGTCACTGCAGCACCTCTTTTTTTTCCTTTCCCCCTCCATTTTTCAATCATTGTGCCTTTATCCACTTTGTTCTGAACACTTAGCACATACTGCTAAATGTAGTTTGTGGCATCCTTTTCCTGCTCTTCTGCATGGCTCTTCTCAAGGCTCTATACTTCTGTCATGTGAACAAAATGAAAGCCAAAGCTGGGTTTTTCAATGTTTATAGGAAAGAAGGAAACTGCAATAATTTGTGATTTTCAGTCTCCATCTGTATATTTTGGTTGTACATTGCTCTTTTGGACTGTGAGCAATTCAGAACAGCACTGGGCACATTAGATATTTATACACAACCAACTACGTTGCAGGTGCTTTCATAAATAAAAAATTGATTGAAATGTGCAGACTGGTTTAAGTTGCCTCTTCCATAAGTATTTATTGGTTTTGGGGTCTTTAGGACAAGTGTAGCACAACTTTAGGAACAGACAAGTTTCTGTTTAAAATGGGTGTTTAAGTACTTTAAGCTTAGGCTATAACCCATATGGGTGACTATCCAGTTTTTGTTGTGTTCCTTATGATGAGTAAAAACATGTTAGGGATCAGAGAAATGTAGCTTAGAAACAGCCTTTCAATAGAAAAATGGGCAGTAAACCAGATGGGGTGATAAAATTATGAAAGATAAAAGGATGATTTTGCTTGAGGTAGCTTAGACTTAATGACAGAAAAGTTACTTCTAAGTGCTTTTTCCTACATGGTGTCTTTTATATTTATTGTTTAATTGTCACAATTGCCTTTTGAGATAATCAATGTTATCCTGTTTTATGAGTGTGCAAACAGATATGGGGTATAATGTAAAAACCCTGAATTTCCATGTGGAGTTTGCTGCGTTTGATTAATGAGACTTGACAGATGCCATGAGATAACTTACAGAAACTGGATTAATTTTTGTCTCTGGGTGTTAAGATTATCATAGGTGTTTCCTGAATACAATGCAGAGAACAAATTTAGGTAAGAATCTCTTTCAGCTAAATGCTCAGAATTACCTTATTCTGTAACTCACTGCTCTTGAAGAAAGCTTCTGTTGCCACAGACAAAACAGTGCTGTGCTATGAATAGCTCACATCTTAAATTATAATAGCAGTGGGCCTAGTTGCTATCTCAGTGGGAGTCTTTCAGGGAAACTCCAGGATCTGCAGGGACTGCCACCAGTAATACACTAGAACGGTGCTTTTCCTTCCTGAGTCAATATTGACTCTGGTATTTCCAGGGTGCTGTTGCTGGACCATTGTATTGCACAGGAGACAAAACTCACAAAGCAAGACTCTCCCCTCTGCATTGATTTAGAGTCCAGTGCCCAGGCAACATTAAAATGTAGCCACCAAAGCTTTGAAATCACATACATAAATTGAAGTAATAAATAATCATACAGCATTTTTACATTGAGTTATGTTTACTTACAAACTGCTACAAGGAGGTTTTACATAGATTTAGAGAGAGGAAGTGCTTGGGTGTACTGGAGGAAGAGTGAAAGTTAAAGTTAGGTGTGGCAGCATGCAATAGAGATCAAAAGAAAGAGAAAAATATATGGAGTTGAAAAAGGCTAAATACCAAAGAAACCTAATTAAAATAAAAGCACAAATAGATTATCTAGGACCTAAGTGAAATAGGAATTGGAAATGAGAACACAAGAAGAGGAATACAGAGCTGCAAATCCATGTTCTCAAAAAGTTGAGAAGCAAGCTGAATGCTTTTGATCTGCAGAGGAAAATAAAAACACAAGCAAAGATAATGAAGGATAGAGATAATGAGATCTCTCTTTCCTGGAAGCTCCTTGCATCATACAGTGCTTTTTAAAATGCTCATTCAGAGAAACCATATTACAGTTGCTGGGTTGGAACAGTGCCATTAAGCAGAATAAAATAATGTTTGTTTCTGATTTGAAAATACGTTCCTATACATTATAGATCACACCACCAAATTTGTTGTTTTCTTGTATATCCTAAATCCATTTCCTATGAGACTTTATGCTCCAAGAAGATATTTTTTGACTTACCACCATGACTCTCTCCATCACTGTTGAGATACTGGTAATAGTCATGGGGCTGTCGATAGAGGTCTGACTCATAGGGTACCATATCTTCAGAGGGCTGTAAAAAGAAGAGGAATTTTTAGAACTGTAAGTTTACACAAACACTTTCCAAATTATTCATATAGTTAATGAAGGGCTGATGCCAAGCCATTTTATATTGCCTGGGGAAAGAAAGGGGAGACTTCAAGTTATTATTGAATCAGCAAAAATAAAATGTGTGACACCTAACACTGGTTTGGGGAAAAAAGGGGTAATCCCAGTAGAAAAGAGACCCAGCCTGTGTAGCAGAATTTGTCCTGTTGTAATATACAAACCCCTTGTATCCCACACTCCAGCCTTCTGAGGATACTGCTTTAGGGCTGTTGTGGACACTAGAAACAGCTAAAGGTGAAATATTTTCTTTGGTAGTAACAGACATTTTCTTTTATTGATGATGATGATGATTATTCCTGCACACAAAAGAGAAAGCAGAAACTTGTCTTACCTAAACATATTATTCTGATTGTTTCTGCAGGGTCTGACTAAATGGTGGCAGTCTGTACAAGGGGAGTGACATTGACAGAGGGCATAAAAACATTTTCTTTCTCAGTTACTGTCCAAGATGAACTGTAAATGTGTGCTGGTTCAAATAAACTACAGTGTTTTAGATATACACAGTGAAGACTTAAAAAGTCCAAATGTGGGGCAAATTGTGAGTTGTGACCTGTTGGATGCTTAGCTGTAGAATTAAAGTTCTCTCTATCTTCTTAAAACAGGTGACACAGGGTAACTTACCCACTTCTCTTCCTCCTCAGGCATAGAATTCCAATGTGAATACTGATTAAGATCTTATGTTGCTCAATAAAGCTTGTTTATTATTAGTTGTGCACAATTTTGTTGCTTCATTTAATGTTCCTTCTTGTTTATTTCCAGAATGAAGAGTTAGAGAAAGTCAGTGCCTGTCACGGGGTTTTGTTAAACCTTAGTCCAGTTAAGTTTGTTGCAGTATTTCCTCCCAATCTGAACAAATTCTTGCAGTGTCAACAACAAAGTAGAACTCAACCACATTCTTGCCTTTTTTTGGAAAGGATATGATTTCTAGTATTTCTAGGTGTTAATAGAAACATTTAAATTCAATTAACAACTCCATCATAACTAACTTTGAAGGACAAATATTTAAAATAACACGATAACTTACATGATGGGCAAATTCTGTGTGTTCACAGTTCATATGCCTATCTGTATGTCCCAAATCCTTTCTCTCCCTCCATGAACTTGTCACAGTTTTGGAACATCTGCATTTTTAAGTTTATGCTGTGGTGACAGCATGACAGAAATACAGGAGAGCTTCTCTTTTTCTTACTCCTCTAGACTGCTTGAGAACATGAAACCTAAGGTAGCAGCTGCCACTGAAATCCAGATGGAGGTGGTAGATAAGCAGCTGGCAAAAGGAAAGAACTTTTTTTTTCTGGTTTCTTTAATTCTTCTGGTTAACTCCTTTGCTTCATTCTGTTGGAACTTAGGGATTTAAAGATTGTCCCTTTCTGAGTATTAAGATGTTAGAACATATACAAAAAAACCCCAAGAAAACACTTTCAGAAATTGCTTTGGAACTTGGTAAATCCTTAGTAGCAGCCACATGTTGTGTTAGTGTATCATTAAAATGCACTGGTAAGATTGTCCAAAATTTTGTGATTTCCAGCACACACAGTAACTGGGAATCAGATCCATGGAATATTCAAAGCCTCAGAAGAAGCATCCACCTGGCTATAAGCTCCAGATATAACCGGTGGTGGTGGATAATTGCTTTGGAAAATCTTGAGAAGATGACAACTCACAATAAAGGCTATCTAAGGAAAAGGGACAAATCATTTAATTGCATCCAGAGCAGGAATACCAGTGAAGGGACTCTTCTCTTCTCTGATCTCCAGAGCTGTACTGTAGGTACAGTCTCCCCTTCCAAATCTATGTGATTCCAATAGAATGGCTCCTTATCTACACAGAGATATAATGGGAATTATAACCTATTTTCCAGATTTCAGGGGGGTGGTCAAAGAAGACAATACAGCATGCATTTTCTCAATGTTTCTGCTTTTTCTCTATGTATTTTCTTGGTGCTCTTGCTATGGTTATATGTGTTTACTCATCTTCATTCCTTCGAATTTTGGTTCACTCTGATCTCTGACAAGAAAAAGTAATGAGATTGTATTTTGCTTTCTTCAGGAAAAAGTTCTGAATGGAATTTCTACTTTTCATTATCTTTGCAGATTAGTTTATCCAACTGCCTCATTTCCTTTCCCTAAATAAGTGTCTTCATATTCTGAATTGTAAATTACTATAATGTATATTCTAAATTACAAATTAAATTTATAATTCATATTATAAATTACTATGATTCAAAGGAAAGCATTCATGTTCTGTGAAAGGGGAAACATCTAAATGGAAAATGCATATTATAATAATAGGGGAAAACGGAGGTTAAAAAGTCATGAAAATGTACATTGTTTGAAAGAAAAATCTCTGTTTCTTCTCAACTAAAATACTAGAAACAGATAGAAATTATTAAAAAGTTAATACCTAAATGCATTGATGTTTTTTACACTGATAACTATTTAGCCAAATATAAACAAATTTCGATAGAAACCAGTGTCCTGTCAATCTAGGCTTAATTTTCTAAAATTTCCACTGCTACAACAAAGCGTCTATTACTCATATCTTTACAGTATAGCTAGGCAGGAAGACCAAGCATCAGTCCAAAAGTAGATAAACAAAATGTATTTTAGGCATGGAAAAGAACATTTGACTTTTCCTAATTGTGCTTTTCCTTAGTTGTCTCTTCCCAATTTCCAAAATCCCCCACTTCAGAATAACATACATTAACAGGCAATAGTGTCTCACAGTCTGAGAGCTGAGAATGAAGTATTTTACAACTCAAAAGCTACTTTTACAAGTTCAGATGCGTATTCAATGACCAGAGCTAAAGGGAAGTATGATTCCCTTAATGTTTACAGATCTGACTGACTGTAGAGTGAGTTGCAGACAGTCAAAATCTAAAAATGTCTGCTTTTACATAGGGCATGGGGGTACTATAAATTCTGTTTTGAAAGTCTAGGGCTTAAAATTACTATATTATGGATTCCTGGAATTTTTGTCCTTGGATTTGTTTCCTGTGCAGTGACCCTTTTGATAAAATACAAATGTGTATACCCTTGTTAACTCATGCAACTGGACCAATCTGTCTCCACAAATGAATTGTAATGCCACCACTTTCTATCTTGGTGTCTGATTTTCAAGGGTACAGTATCTAACATGGCAAGATGTATATTAAATACTTAAAAGTGTATTTATCATAAACTTAATCAGTTGGTGTTTATAGGAATAGTACAGCATGTATTCTCTCATCCTATGGGAAGGTGGGATATTTCCCTCTATTTATTAGAGAGGCTATTTCCAATAATCTGTTTTAAATTGCTTTCTGGTTTTTTTTGGGAGGGGGTTGTTGTTTAGTTGTTTTGGGGTTTTTTAGAAAAGTTTCTTTAGAAACTTTTTCTCTAATTAGAGAGAAGAGGTTTCACCATGTATTGCTGTTGCCTCTTGTGCCAGTCTTTACCCACTTGCCCTGTCCTTCTCCGGAACGTCCCCACCCACACCCATTTCATCATCTTACTGACAGCTCTTCCATGGCACTGAACAGTTTTGTTACTCCTGACAAAAAGCAAAGAATAGCTTATGTTCAATATTTAACTGATGTCAATGGCCATTTGTTCTATCGGTTGTTTCCATGTAAAAGAGTGACTGAAAGCTTTGTTAGGAACCCATAGTTGTGGTCTGAAGTTGGTACCTCCTTTCATGCATGCCATGAGGTGCAGCACACTATCTAAAACCATATTCTACACTCAAGTAAGAGGTCAACAAACAATACTTTCTGTCACAGACTTTGATAAATGAAGAGTGGCCTCTGTCTTCCATCTTTACCCTGAAACTCAAGGGAAAAGCTACAAAAACACCCAGAGAAAGCTCAGTTGGCAATGGTTAAGAGAGATGCATTGGATTCAACTGAACAGCAGTCTGAAAATCTTGTTACTCCCCAAGGTTTGTCAGATGATTGCAGGAAATTGTAAATTCACTAAATGCTGATCTTTTTGTTATCTTGATTTAACTATTCACTGGCATGTGATTCAAAAATACTTCAGACAATTTCCAGTGATGTGCTGCTGAGACAAGCTTTAAGGTGAAGATTAACTGTATTTCCTTGGAAAAAAATTGCAGTATAACTATTTTAGAAAAGATGAGTAAAAATATTAGCATGATTACTCATTGGGCCAGCTTCACTGGACCGTGTTGACAATGCAGTTACGTGGAACAGAGTACTTCTGTGGGGCATTTTTGCTCTCATGCAAAAATACTTCATTCAAAGCTGTGATTTGTACAGGTGGCTACTTAGGGATTAATATATAATTGGAACCTTCTTCAGGCAAAGCTGTTTGACTTAATAATTTTTTGACCCATAACACAACTGAATTCTATCATGCATTGGAAGACACAGACTCAGTCTGCAGAACTTTACCCCACAAAATTCCTAATCTTCAGAGGAAGATGCAGAACTGCCAAACCATTTAAACAGTGTTTTCCAAGTGAAGGATAAGAATTTCCTAGCACAGGCAAGAGAAGGCAGTTACTGACCCACCCTCAGCTGAATGGGGAGGGGTGGAGGAGGGAAGTGTTGCTGCAACCCCTGCCTAGAAACAGGCTCATGTCTCCCTGCTGAAAAAGTCCCAGGAGACACAGACATGCAGGGTTCTAGCTGGCAGTGCTCAAAGTGCACTTAAAGCAATTTTGAAAGTACAAACCACAAAATTATTAATTTTTTGACAATTTTTTGACCCAAATTGCCCTGTCAAGTGCTTCAGTAAGATTATTGTGTTTTCACTATCAGTTGTATCGCTCATCTGAACAGAGTTCAGACAGAATATTAACTGCAACACAAATTAGAATATGGGCCAAACTGTGTTAGATTTTCAGTCCATTTATTCAACATATGCCCTGGAATTCAGTACTGAAAAAAAAAAAGTCCAGAAAACTTGACTATGAGTTAATGAATGGACAGAAAATTAACAATTGGGTTTTTTTGAATGGAGATGCTATCTTCTAGGGTAGCTAAGGACAAGATTTGTGTTTCTTTTTAATTTTATTTTTTTAAGCCCAACAAGTAATGTATTGAGAAATCTCTATATACGTTTTTATTTTCTTGGCTTCTATTCAGATTTCTATTCTGTCGCACTTACAGTAGACCCATTGGGAAATTCTGTGTATTTAAGAAAAAGGAAAATTATTCTTAGGGTCTTCTCACCCTTTGGGTAGATAGGTGATTTCAGGGACATTGATGATAAACTGAGAAAACAAAGGGTCTCCCCCAAAAATAAGACAAATACTTTCAGTCATCGTGAATTCTGAACATGACAGAAATTCAAAGGGCCATTTTTCTGGATGGAAGATGAGAAACGTCTTTAGTCTTCATTAAATGGGACAAGACAAAATCAAAACTTGATACAAGTTTTTGTTAAAGAACTCCTGGGTCTGCATAGTCTCTTTCTGTTCTCTGACACATGTATAGCAACTACTGTAAGCCATCTACCACATGAAAAGCCAAGTAAACCACCTTATCTGACACCTCTTCAGCTTCTACAAACTTAATGAAATCTAGTAAAGGTCTCTTGTACCCATTCTGCTTAGAGATTTCCCAATAGGGCTGGTTTCTGAACAGCAGGTTAGTGACATTATTGTCTTCAAAAAAAATAATTTTTGAACTCACCATATGATAAATTACAGCAGTGCAACAATGCTTCAGAGTTAGGGAAAGGATAGACCTGCCCCATAAGCACACAGAAAGATTTATATCTGAGAGAAAACGTTGAAAGACCCAAATAAGGACTGTAGGGTTTTTTCCCCGTTCGCCAATTGCTTTTTCAAAGTCAGTGAATTCAAGAGAATTCAGTTCAAGAAAATATGAAGTTAAAAACTAAAATGCCATCATTGCAAAGAACACACAGAGTCCTAAAATCTGCAACATGTAAAATCAACATTCAACAACTCTTCTCTCACAGATTCGTAGACAGTTAAATACATAAACTATGTCAGAGACTTCAGATGATTAAGAATTACAATCTGAAGAAAGACGGCTTTTATATCACGTAGGCGGCACTGAAGAAAAGAGATTTACTGACTTGCTATAAATGTACTGTACAAAAATACCATACATTTAATCTGTGAAAACAAATGGAGATCAAAATCAGATACAAGTTTGGGAGGAAATGTTAATTTCCCTTTCATTGCAGTGTTGTCACTAGTTTTATATATTGACCTAAGCCAAACTTCCTGGCATTACAAATACAGACCAAAACAGAGATATTCTCAAATAACAAAACCTGGTTTACTTTGCCTTTTGCTACTGAGCCCAATAATCTATATTCGAAATAAATCCATATACTCACAGGGGGAATAAGGGGAAATCCTTCCATTTTGCAAGCTTGCAACATTCAGCCAACTTCTGAGTGAATTTTTCTTAATTCAGTTTTCAAACATCCAGAACAACTGACTTGCAAAAAATCATATTTTAAAAAGGGGGGAAAAAAGGAAAAATAAAGAAAAAATAAGAGAAAAAAAAAGAAAAAAAAGTGAGATCCTTGGACTCTGTGAAGTCCCTTAGCAGTGGTGGATCTCAGGATAGGAGGACCCTAACAAGTTTTCATAGTTTGCCCTAATAGGTTCTGAGGTGAACTTCTTCCCGAGTTGTATGCGAAGTTCCTGATTTTATCAAATGTCTGTAGAAGGCAGATAGCCCAGGGTCTATCAGCGCGCTGTGACATCACTTCAGCCAGTTTGCATAAATCTCATTTCAGGGAGCTGTGGCGCTGTAGCAGGAAGTCTGCCCCAGCCATGGACAGGTGCTTTGCTGTATAATCAGCAGCCCAGAGCCTGGGCCTGCTACCAACAAACCCCACTGCACAGTGCGGGTGCTTCCCACTGGGCATGAACCAGAACAATGGTGCTGCTCTCAGGCTTCATGATATACTGTAAAGACACAGTCCTGACAGCTTCTGTGTGGCCAGAGCAGTGGCACAGACTTTTGTTAATAATAGTCCTGTGTTGAAATTACGTGGCAATACTTAGCAGGTAGGAAAAAAAGAGTATTCAGTTTCAAATACGCAGCCTTAAGTTTATACAAAACACTGAAGTAATGCCCACGAGACTTTCGTCATCAGCTTTGCACGAGAGTAAATGATTCAGTGAAAGATATTTTGTCCTCTTACTTGTTTCTTGTGAACTCTTTTCTTTAATAATTCCTGCAAGGAGAAAGTGAGTGGAGAAAAGGAGAAAGAATTACATTGTCCCTTGCAATGACTTCCCTCAGGTGCTGAGTGCCTTTAGCAGTGAATAGAGAAAAAGATTTATAGACTTCTGCTCCAACAGTCAGGTGCAGAAATACCTTGTAGAGATTTTGTGTTAGCTCTGCTCACTTGATTTTCTCCCCTCTCTTTATCCCACTGTTCTGGCTGCATTTGGCTGCACTGCACAAATGCCCTTTGTATGCAGGTTCTGGCAGTGGCAGAGGTGAGTGGGTCAGGGTGTAGGGGATGGGGCCTGGCTACAAGGGGAGAGTGCTCTCATTCTGCAAAATGCCTTCTTGCTCTGCAGTTAGTTACTAATGTCTTGGAAAAGTGAAGTTTCTTTGTCTGGTTTGTTCCCCTTCAGTCTATGCCCATGTGCCACAGGTTCTGCTTTTGAAAGCAGCCTGTTCACCACTCACCTGGATCTGTGTGCAAGGGGGAATTTCAGCCACTCCAGACTTCCTCCCTTGTACACTGGTAAAACCAGAGGCCACTCACAAGTTCCTCTCATTCCCCACCCTCAGGAACTCAACAAGCAAACCATATTAGCAATGGGATAAAATCAAAAACATGATGGGAGATTAACTCTTGAAGCCTCAGACTGAATTTCATCAGCATTAGTTGATACATAAGCATTTAATTCTTGATTAATTCATACCATGAAATCTTGACTTCAGCCTAGGAATAAGCAAGCTGCTTAACAGTCCACTTCTGTCTCTGAGATGGTCCTCAGGTCTCTCCCTGAATACCAGCCTAGAAGTGATCAAACCACTTGGGAGAAAAGAAGAGAAGCAAAGTACCGCCCTGATGATAAAATTCAGTGCAAACAGAGGAGAAGGGAGTGAACACACAAATCTTACAGTGGGTAATTGAATAATAGGTGATAAAAGCAATTGTGGAAATCATGTGTCTATTAAAAAGGCTGTTCAGAACAAAGAAGATATGGTATCTGATTCACTGCACACTGAAAGATAGCTTAAGAAGCTTCTGCAAGGTTTCAAAATTTGTTTTACATAGAGAGGCTTCTATTAAAGTGGAATGAAACTATATTCCATAGGCTGGAAGACATTTCTGTACTGTCTTTTAGCACAGGAAATTACCTAATAAGGACAGATATTTTGCACCAGCCTTACTGCACTCGGGGAATGCTTGATTGCCAACATTATCGAGCAGAACCAAACATACAGTAATCGTGAGCACAGCAAGGCAATCAATAGAAAGAATTAAATTGATTCTCTGTATGCTGAATTAAAACTAAATAATCTGGTATAAGGCTTCAGGACCAGCAGAAAGTCCAGCAATTGAATAAGCTTCCTAGGAAGGAGGTTATCTCCAAAAATGGAAATGCTAAAAGTGAAATAAAAGGCTTGTTTATCATATTTGAATAGGAACATCACTTGTAACAACCTTGCTAAAGTTCCACACAGACTAGTTTCTCACAGTTGCGTATAACTTGTATTTTATCCTATCTTCGTAAACACAGAATCTTTACACCCCTAAAGCAAGGCCTACTAGAGATAATACTTTTGCCCCAGATCCTTGCAGTTGCCTTATTAGATGACTTACATGCAGAAAATAGATGAAGTTATAAAACAGTTGTGTAGTAGCCAACTGATTTCCAGAGGTAGGCAATGTAAACTGTTACTCACAGAATGTATTCTGGCCTTCAAAAAGATTTTTGAAGTAAGGTGGGGATCCTTCTCCATGATGGAAATTTTGAGAACTAGAGAAAAAACTGATGAGTTCAAGGATTAAGTTTGTGAAAGATTATTTCTGATAACATTTAACATTCAAATTAATCTTTTCCCTCTTAGCATCACCTCACTGTGTGCAGTTTTTTGAAACATTTCTTCCCCTACCTCTAGCCATTTATTCTTTAAGCCATTTCTAACCACAAACTACCAAAGTAAAAGGCTTTCATCTAGCAGCCACATCACAGAGAGGTCTCATCACCTCAAACCTTGTTTGGTGCTTTGAAGGTAATTTTACCCCTTACTAAAACCACAGACAACATCACTCATTCTGCAGCCCTTTAATCAGAAACATGTGTTCACACAGATTTTGCTATTGAGTTTTCTTGTTACAAAAAGACAATACCTCTAAGCAAGGGATTCCACTGTGAATTCAATATTCTTTACAGTACAGTGTTTTCCATGGAACTTGTTTTTATCTAGACTTAATAGGGCTTGTAGGTCTTGTGTACCACCCTTTAAGATTGACTATCCATTGAGACAACATGGGTCTCTGACTGTGGAACCTGTAGGGCCTGCAGGACAGTCCTCTCTATATAACTGCCTGTTGCATGTACTGCTACCGAGCTGAAGATATGAGTTGAAATATCTTCATTGCATATGTTGATATGAGAGACTAGGAGGCAGAAATTGGCTACTGCAAATGCTGGCTGAAAAGAATTTACCTCTTTCTCTCACGTGGTTCTGCACCTTAGGAACTTTAACAGTCTGACTGTAGACTCCCCTGAAATATGTGCTCCCTCTTCTACCGTGGCAGGTTATCCCCCACTGGCGTTCCACTGTGATACCCACAGGTCTATTGCCATGGCTACATTTGAATAAAGACCTTTCCTCACTATGTGGGTATCCCTTCCCAGAGCTGATGCAGCTCCTACTTGCAAAAAAAGTGCTTTTGACAGTTCAGCTTTCATCAGTTCCTGAATTTTATGTAACAGCATCTGTACAAGGACTTTTGCTGGTGGGAAATGTCATTAAGAAGTCATTAAAACATCCATTTTAACTAACTTCAATATACTGGCAAAGATTTTCAAGCATAGACTAGACTATATCCATATCAGAATGAAGAAAACCACTTTCATTTGGAGGAAGAGAAAACTTCATGGATATTTTAAGAACCATTGCAATATGCAATCACTTACAGAAATGAAAAACACCTAATTTTTCATTTGATTAGTAACTTTTAAACTCTCCATAAAATATAGTTCAGCAAAGAAGAAAATCTCTCTTTGCCAATTTATATGTCTTTAAGATCTATTTATATCTCAGCTGCATTTTACTGTTTACTGCATTTGGGAAAACTTGTTTGGGTTTTAAGGCATTTTCAAATAACTATAAGATTTTAAGTCAGTTTTTAATGATCTTCTGCCTTATGCGGGCAACAGAATTTACACATTGCTGCTCACTTATTGTCTTCCAATTTCTCAAAACTCTTGTGTCATTTCAAGCAATTAACATGGAAGAGTGCTTTTATACCATCTAGTTTTGAAGTCTATATCCAGTGTACATCATACCTAGTCAGCAGCACCAGCAAGGAGAAGGCAGTATTGTCTAACAACCCTTCATAAAGAACCTACAGTCCAGCTGAGGTTACCTTCCCTCTCACCTCCACACTGTCTCCACCCCTCCAAAACACAACAAAACAGCAACAACAACAAATTATATTTTAATGGTAAAAATTAGGCTATAAGTTTGAGGTGAATCTGTGATACGGCTCAAGAAGAGCACTTGTAGAGAAAAATGCTTGCTGCTGATGGAGGCTCAAAACACCCTGTCTTTCTTTTGGCAGGGTGTCACTTCAGACTGATTCTAATCTGATGCCATGGACTGAATTCCCATTTGCAGCTGGAGACCTGAGCTACATCTTCAGTTTAATCTGAAAAGAATTCAGTTTATGCATTCTAATACTGCTGTGTCATGCAAAGTGTAGTAAGTGGGAAGGATCAGAATATTGATTTTAGAAGTGGTCTTATGATCTGAACTAGATTGTTGATACCTACATTCAGCATTGGAGAGGATTCTTACCCTGAGTCTGCAGTTATCTCTGCCAAGCTGTGTCAGAGATATCTTTGCTGTGTGGAGCTTGATTTAGATATTCAGGCAGGAGTTCTTTCCTGAGAGCTCAGCTGTATCTAGCTGTATCTAGTCTTGCTCTCCTAATGTGAATAATACTTTCCAGACTTGCATCTTACTAGAATTGTACCTCTTAGCAATCTCTCAGAATTCTGAAGAGAACAACTCAGTTCACAAATAAACATGTTCAAGTAGCTGGTGGGTTTGCAGCTGTGCTTCTTGCTCTCTGCCACCACTTTGAGAAGGACTTTGTGCCTGGAATGTTGCACAGACAGAGGAACTAAAGTACAGGCAGCCAGTGCTCCTCATACATTCTCACCATAGACATCTGACTGCATAAGAGCTGAAGCATGTATGCAAGCCCTAGGTCACAGCTTTTTGTGTGTGACCAGGTGGGTGTGTATGACACACTCAGGAGTATATTATCTGAAGAAACTTGTTCCTTACTATTTAGAAAAATTGTGTTTGAATTAATTACAATTCATTCTTTTGTAACCTCAGACCATCTTTAGTAAATAAGTCACATACAGTTAGATTACTCAGTCTTCATTTTCATTTTCTTGCCTCTGTTTTTTTTCAGATGTCTTGAAATCTGCAGGGTTTGGTAAAAAGCTGAAATCCTATCTGTTAGAAAAAATTAACAGCCTAGAGATAAGTAACTCCATCTTAAGTTGTACCTCTCTTTAGGAGCAGTTTGCTTGCAGCTTTGACAAATGCTACATCAGCCAGGTAACGACTACAGGCCCATTGAATGTGTTGATACATTTTTGTTTGGCTACAGCTGTTTTGCACTATTTTTTTCAGTACTATATTTTTTGCAAAGTTGTTCTGCTAACAATATGTGGGTTGATACTTTATTTCCTCCCTTCTCTTTTTTGCGTGACTTTGGCTATTGGTACTCTAATGTTGCAATCTTTTCATTTTAATGCAAGCAATTTGCTGTACCTACAGTACAGTAGGTACTGTACTGAATTTTATTTCATTCTTTTTTTTTTTTTTTGTGACAGAAATATTACATCAAACATTGAACAACTACATTACATATTACACATTAAAGAAACAAATACTAGGGGGGAATAGTTGTGTGAAGGGTCTCAAAAGGACATAAAAATTTGGTTTTGGCATGATAGTTTAAAGGAAAATAGTGGAGAAATACAATACAAAATATTTGAGCAGTGATTTGATCTCCCCCTTACAATTGAGAAAGGAGGGAAAGGGAAAAGAGAGTCTGAAGCCAGGATACCAGAAAGAAGGAGACTGTTGTTGTGCTGGTCATTGGTGAGCAAGAGATTAAGCAATGAAAGGAAAGTGAAAAATTTGTTCTTACAGGTGTTCTGCAAGAGGAAGCTGCACATCCTGGATAAAGCCTGGTTGTGTAGATTGGCATCATGTCAGAGACAGCCCTCAAGGCCAGCAAGCCCAACAATAGCTTTGCTAATAAAAGGAGGTAGAAGGAAAACGGAGAGATTTTGTTTTGACTATATTATATTAGTGGTAGCATTTTAAAGAATGTTACAGAAGAATAAGCTAAGACGTATGTCTCTTGGGAGGTGAGAATAATTGAATTATTTTCCTGTTTTAGGAGACAAGACAGTCGCAAATCTGAACAAATTAACCATGTGGAGAACCTAAAGTTTTATGACAAGGATTTCAGTGCAGTGGCAGTGGGGTGCAGAGGAGCAGAATGCTTGGAATGCCAAATGCTTGTACATGGCTGAGGGGGAAAAAGAGAAAGAGGAACTTGGGGAATCTTCATTTGTAGCACTGGATCAATTCACGATAATTACCATAAGGAGTTAAACATTTTCTGGGGTTAAAGTGAATCAGAATCTGCACACCATGTGCTGGAAATTCCCTAAATGATTTCAGTGGTCATTAAGAAAAGGGAAATGGTTCTTTTCTGAGTAGGAGATGATAGGAGACAGAGGAGTAGACACCAAAACAGAGCCATGGCTGAGTATTTATAACTCAGATTGCAGGACTCCTGCCAGCTGAGAAGGGGACAGATTTTCCCAGTGGATTTTTCTGTTGGGTGGGGGTCTTGCTGGTAACCACTGTGACCCTCTGTGACTGATAACACAAGAGGCTGAGATACTTACAGTTCTACTAGAAATACTAAGTGCAGTTATGTTCAGCATGGGCAAATACAGGTAAAGGTGCTGGTAAAATATGCTCTGCTGATGAACGGAGCTTCAACTTTTCTGCAGTGACCTTATTCCCACTCCCATGCCCCTGGGCTTACTCAAGTTTCTTGTTTTTTCAGTCACAGACCTCACCTATATACAAATCCTTTAAAATTGAATTTAAGTACTGGATTGTGTATTTTAAACAGTGACGAAATTTAACAGTGTATAGTTGCAGCATGTTGTTACCAATGTTGTTGTTTTCCTTTAATATAGTAACAGAATAAACTTAGTTTAACCAGTAAAAGTATTGTGTTTTGACCCATATTTTCCAGTCAGTATTTAATGATTTTTCAGATCATGGTCTGAAGGTCTCTACAAGTCAATGAAGCATTTCTGAGGGATCTGGGAAAAATAAAAAAAAAATTAAACCACTTATCAGTGGGCTTAAGCTGATCATGTAAAATGCATGTGTATTTGCACCTACATAGATTAATTTTAGAGATCTACAAGTAAAAATATTTTTTTAACTCTGTGATCTAGATCTGCCTCTTTATTTCATTTTCTTTGTATGCCTTTTCTTCTGAGTACCATTTGTCTCCAGACAAGATCTTGCCATCAATCCCCAGTCCCTAATGGGCCGTAGGATTTCTACTGTGGTGAGAAAAACTACAGCATGTCTGTCTCAACAGCTTCTCCATGAAACCAATGGCAAAACTTCCCAGTAGAGTAGCAGACAGAGTACAAAGAATTCAGGAGTGCTGGTGCTGTTTATCTCACTATCCCAACCCATGGTGTTTCCTCAGTCCTGCTCCTGCTCCTTCCCCTTGCTTCTACCTGCTTTCCTAGGAACCTCTCCGTGATGCCATGACTAAATAAAGCTTTTTCACTGTTTCATTCCTAATCATTCCTGTTATCATAATCTTTCTGAACAGGGCTCTACTTACCTATCCACCCTGTCTCTGGTGCAGACTGAGGTGTCTGCTGTCTAAGGAATTTTACAAGATTCCTCAAAAAGGAAAAACTTAATATTGCTTTTTGTTGCACAGCTGTTGTTCTATCATTACATCATTTTGCATGCTCAGTGCAGATTCCTGTCAACCTAGAATGACCCAGCACTACTGCCCACCCTGCTACAGTTTAACCTTCCAGAGGCTGTCCCTCTCTGCAGAGGTTTTTTACTATGTATTTAGGAGATTGCATTTCCACTTTTAGCTTATGCTACATAACTGTGTACATTTAGTGGAAAATTCTGCTTTGAACTGAAGTTTTTTTCAATATACAGAGCATTTTGAGTGTTTTGGAATCAAAATTATGGTGGTGGGTACAGAACTTAGAGCAAATCCGGCCTGCAGTGAAACACAAACCCACAGCAGTAGCTGCGGGACTGAGCTCACCATGTAGCTTCCAAACAAGCTGACAGCAGTAGGAATCGTGGTTTATAAAAAGCTGCCAGCAGTGCTGAGCTGGTGAAGAGAAAGAGGAAGCTACAACGGGAAAGAGAAAAACAGCACAACCAAAGGCAACTTCACTTCTCTGCCTTTACTGGTTTTAAATAGATTTGGCTCTAAATTGCTGTTGAGGGTGCTGTGAAATCTTACAAACTGATCCTCACAATATTTATCCCTTTCCGAATACCACCTGCAAATCACACCCAAATTCTAGGGGACTCCTCTGTGTTTTTGTGCATACGTGTGAGAATCTGTCTAAGTATGTGAGTAGGAATACACACCATGTTACTGAAGCTATTGCTCAACAGCATGCCAGTAAATAGAACTTTACTAGAACAGCTTTTGCCACTTTATTCCCCCTTTGCATGATATGCTGAGCTGTTCTCCTGAGATTGTTTCCTGATGTTTACATCCACTTCATTCTGTGGATTAACTTGATTATTCTTCTAGTCCTGTGAAAAGTGAAGAGCTGCTTCTCATCCTTAAACCACCAGTATCAGAAAATCATCTAAGGCACTATTGACCAAATTGTCTTGCACCGGGTGTAAGGTCTGTGGGAAGGTGGGCTTGAAGAGCTCAGCTGGGGAGTGGGGCACAGGCTGACTGCTTCCACTTTGGTTACTGGAAGTGCTAAGCTAGGTGATGGAAGATATGCTGCATCAAAGTGGGAGAGTAAAAGTTAAACTCAGAAAGAAGAGAAATAATGTGAGAAAGGCTGATGATTAAAATTAGTTGCATTAGAGACTCCTTTATTTTGTGTCATTCTGGGTTCATATCTTTGATTTTGTTTATTTTCATTGAGATGGGATTGACTTTTTTAGAGCTATTCAAAAGAAAACTTTGCAGAGGGAAAGACTTCAGGGGCCTTGCAAGTGAGCTGCATTTTGTGTTACACTGCATAGTTCTTGAAAGAAGCACCTGGCAGGGTCTCTCTGCTTGTTCACTGCTCTGAATCTGAACACAGAGAATCACAGTGAAAGCCATACCAAGATGATAGAATCCATTTTTAGTGGCTGTGCTAGTCCTAGGGAGAGGGCTACCATTGGCATGACCTGGAAGAATTAAGCATGATCTTTGAGGATAAACTGAGGACAATCAATCTGCAATCAGTCTGTCAGTGGGAGGCAAAAGGCAGCAACAGAACATATGACTCCCATGATTTCCCAGCAGCTAAAATGTGAGTGTAGTTGCAAAGCATTAAGTGCACAAAATTCATACTAATGATTTCTTTCCCTTCATCATTGTTTTTTTGGCTCAAAGTGTGTGAGCACATTTTCTTGCAGTGCCTGAGGTATCAGTATATACCAAGGTGTTTTTAGCTCTGGTGCTGGAGCCCTTTATGTTTAGCAAACAGCTATGAGTTAGTACTGGGATCTGCAGTGCTCTTTTTTTTATTCTTGCTCAAATATTAACATCAAACCTGCAAGACAGTCACCAGTAAAATTACTTCTTTTCACAAGCTACCTCTTGATGATGCACAAATGGCCTAGTAAATATGACTATCTTCATCAGAATCTCCTTCAGAGAACATTCCCCATTTTTTCTATTCCCATTTTGTAGGAGGTCAGAAGAGACCAGGCTTCTCTTTATGGCCAGTTTGTATAGGCTGTGTAGCTCCCCTTCCATCCAACAAATACTCTTCATTCTTCTACAGCGCGCACAGGCCTGGGATCACTCCCAGCTGCCTCTCTCCTAACATGGAAAGAAAGTTTCTTAAATATTTTTCTGTTTATTCTCCTGATCCAATCTGTTCTTAGAAAGATCAAAACTGAATGCAGTTATTGTATTCACTCATAAAACCATGATTCCTGAGACAAGGATATTTTACAGATCTTCAACACTTTCAAGGTCAGTCATCATCAATGTCCTAGACAAGCTTTCAAAGAAGTAAGGGCAAATTTTTCACCTTGACCACAAAGGACTAAATCAGGCTTGGTGTTGGGAATGTCACTGATGAAAGGTTCTTGGCTGAAATATGAAAAATAACCCAAACCAGGAAGTCATTATTATGTTGTTTCAACGAAATTAAATGTAAAACATTTTCAGTGGTTTTTTTTTTAAGTAAAGTCTTAATCCCTCCCAAGTTAATTTTCAGAATCTTTATTCTTTACAGTCTTTAAACAATCAACACTTAACTTTTGAAACTAGATATCTTAGCCTGTAGTTCTAAGTTTAAAAGGCATTACATTCTTATTAAATTTGATTTTAGTTTCCTATACAGAACCACCTCTAATTTGGACATCTGATGAGTTGAATTTGTCAAATTTGTGATAGTGTGTTTATTTACCACTTTTTCATCATAAATTGTTTATTGTTGCTGTCACTCCAGAAAATGCAAGTTGTCCAAACATAATCTCTTTTGACAGATCCTCCTTATAGGGTCATCTTGCTACAAGACCTCACAAAAGAGCAACTAAAATAACTGATAAATTAAATCAGTCAGGGAGTTCACAGTCTCTCAGGGATTTTTCCCTAAACTTAATTCCTATGCGTTATGATATTAAACACACACACCTTAGACATTAAGGGCCTTCTCAGAATGAGACCAAATAGTTTAGAGGGCCCACACTCAGACCCCAGAGTGCAGCAGCACCTTCAAGATCCTCCAGACAAACAGGCACACCTGGGCACTGAGAAGAAACTTCAGCTCAGCCCTGGGCCTGGCTGTGCCACTGTATGTCACACACCTCCCCCAGGCATCAGGTCAGAGATTTCTGCACTGTAATGTGTTATTCAGGGAAGACATGCTTTGTGACAGTTTGTAGCACACCAAAAAAGAAAACACCCCCAGAGAATTGTCTCAATCCTTGAACATTTTCCCACAAATCCTGTCAGCCAGCACGACCTTCCTCTTCTTTTAGCATTTTAGCACACTCCACTGAGGCTAAAACTGTTTCCTTAGCCTGTCTTAGATGCATTGCATTTACATTACATTACTTTGAGCTCTGACTGACAGATTAAATGCTAGATTTTGCAGGAAACCTCTTCTAGAATCTGTAGTGGAATGCTTATCATCCTAGCAGCCAGAAATTGCTAATTTGTCATTTGGGAATCCACTTGGCAACAGTATGAACAAAACATCTGAAATTGTTTTAAAGTGATTATGTACTCCTGCAGTTTCTGGTTTTGTGTGCACGGCTCCCCAAGCCTCTTTCTTCCTTGACATTTGTTATGTGCCTTTTACCAATGAGATGTTGGAACATATGGCTATAAAGACAAGGTACTAATTTTTTTTTTTTTTCTTCCAGCTGTATAAGGATAAAGGGCACACAGTTCAGAACCAATGGTCCAGTACCAATTATTGGACAAAAAAATTAAAGCCTTTCACACATGCAAGTTTACTACAAATGTAGTCTCTGCTCATGAACCTTGCACAGATGAGGAATATTGTTTCTTATGACAGAACTTCTCTGGCTAGTGATAAATCTAGAGATTAATTATCTCTAGATTTTGTGCAAATGTTTCAGGGAATCATGTTTATTTTATTTGACTGGACTGGAAGTGCAAGGTATAATAGAAATTATTTTTTTAGTAATTTTCCCCATAGGTCCAGTTTCCTCAAATGACATAAAAAATATTCAGAAAACAATGAGAAAACTTACTTTGTAACAGTTTTCTGCTAAGTTTTGCTATTCCTTTCATATTTTGAATTGGCTTTGGTTGTATCTGTCTCCAACATTTGCTTAGGTTCCTATATAGAAGGGAGTCAAAGAAGTTCCACCAAGGACAAGAAGGTTTTTATTTTTTTTAATAGTTCCTTATTACAGTGATGAGAGAATATTATGTGCTTTCCCAGTTTGATGAGGAAAGGAACCCAAAAGGCAGGAGTGAAAACAAGATGAAGAACTTTTCTTTTTGAAGGAGTAGTATCTTTTTACAGACCTCTTGAGAACAGAAGATCTTGCTCTTCCATATTTCATACCATTTTATCCAAATTAAAAAACTTGTAGATTTGATGTAAGCACAAGGCCTTGGTCCTGAGCAGACAAGAGAGGTTACTTGGAAAATGAGTATTGGGCCCTGCATTCCCAACTACTTATTTTTGAATTGTCATCCAGCCCAGCCCTGCAACTGCTCACAAATATGTTCTTTTAAGCAGCAATACAAATTTTCTAAATTCTGGGAAATGCTATAACCACAATTTTTTCCTCTTTAACAGACTTAAGGCTTATCTAACTGATAGCTGTAAGTCCAAGCTTGCATTTGTGTTTGTGCCTGCTGACCACCAGTGAAAACACCAGTATTCTGTGAAAGGATAGGACTACAGACCAGCAATGCCTGGGCTCTGCTGATGATTACCTGCAGGGAAAAGAGTTAGGTTCCAGCGTGCCCAGCACTGCATCTGCATTATTTCCCTAGAACTCTCACATTCCAAACTTTGCTACTGCTGTTTCCATTGGCCTTGATCAGTCTGTGTTTATCAAGCCTTGAAAGAAGAGTAGGATTATTTTTAGTTCGCCTATTCAGGGGTTTCTGCTGGAGCACAAACCATGGACACGTGCACTGTCTGTTACCATAATGCAACTTAAAGGCTCTTTCTGTAAAAGCCTGCTGTTATTTCGTGTATGTTCTTGCTGCTGATAATCAGTGGATAAACAACTTTCATAACATGACTGCAATGCCCCCACCCCCACCCAGCAGCCTGACAGTTGAGCTGATGGTTAGCCACGGACTCGTAGCAGCCCTGGGCAGCCAATTTGCAGATTGCAGCCTGCCTTTCTGGCCAGCCTGGGCTCTGTCACTCACACCATGTGCTTTCAGAGGGCTGGGCAGGTTCAGCACATGGGTCTATTATGGTCTGCTTCCTCAGACAGATGTTTTGGAGCTATTGTAGTACATCAGTAATTGCAAAGTGATGGGATTTGATCCTCTGTATTACTGCAGTTCCAGAAAACAGTGTAGGACATTTTTGGAAAGTTAGTATCACTTCTCATGTCATCCAAAGTGATGGACACTGATAAGTCCACAGATGACATAACTCTATATAGTTTCTCTTTTTTTACCACCATCCACATTCAGTTTTTTTCCACCATCCATGTCTTTTAGCATTACATTTCCTCTCAAGTCCCAACACCTGTCTGCACCGCTCTACACTGCTTCTCCAGTTTGTGAAACCCTCAGCTGAGGGCATAAATAATTGCCCCACAATAACCATGCTAGCCCCATATTGCTGCAGACTGAGCTGCATGCCAGACTGTCAGAGCTCTGTGCAATTGATGACTGCAGTCATTCTGCTTTTAGAGCCAGGAAGGAAAAATAAATAAATTATCTTGTAGTGCACCGTAGACTGATTCTCAGAAATATTTTGCTCAGTCATACAGTAAGGAAACTGGGAAGTACTTTTTCTTATTCTAGAGTTTTATATGCAAAACTGTGTGTAGATACTACTAAGTAATCTTGATGAGATTTTAAGAAAAAAAAAAGTAATTAAAGGAAGGGATGCTTGAAGGTAGAGCCACTGACACAGATCAGGAAGATATCTAATGGGGTGTCCTCATTGCTTGCATACTCCAGCAGCACCAAGGTCTTCATCCTATGAACTTGCAATTCAGAAACCCTTGAGCTCAGAGAGAGATTCAGATTAAATCTGTGAGTGAAAAGAGGAGAAAGTGAAACAAATGCAGTGTGAGGAGAGGAACTCAAGCTCTTTCATATTCACTTCTCCATGAAAACTCAGGGCAGGCCCACGACAAGAATTCAGAAAGCAAAGGGATATTCACCCATATAAAATATTTATGTAAAACAAATCTAAGATTGCAAGGGACCGGGCAAGAATAGGACAGTATGAGGGTCCAGGAAGTGGAAAATGATATGCAAATCTTTTCAAGCACTTTAGACAAGGTAGCGTGGGGTTCAAACAGATGGTCAAAAGCAGAGGTATTAGCATACAGGTAATGGAATATAAAAGTATTCTTGAGTATGTTAAATGCATCTAGCCCAAAGTAAATATTTGACACTCAAGCTGGGTTGAACATACTTTGAGGCATGACCCTTACAGTGAGATCAAGGAGAAACAGAGCTGTTTGGTTTAAATAGTAGTCTCTGTTCCTTTCTGGGCTGGCTCCAAATATCAAGAGTGACCATACATATCTCCCCATGAGGACCACCCCCCCCACTCCTTCCTTTTACCATCACTCCCTTCAGCCTTAAGAGAGATCTCTTATGCTCTTATTTTCTCACTGTCTTCTTTCCATTTTGCATAGGTTTTTTTTCCAAAATGTAGACTCGGGCTGCTTTTGGGCATGGAACTGATGACAAGAACAATATACTAAGCCTTTAATCATGAAACAGTCCGGAGAATGCTGGGGAGCTTGAATATGAACTGTAACAGATTACCAGTTCCAAACAGATTACCAAATCTGTTTGTCAAAAACATCAAGTGCTATGATGTATAACAAAGCATAGAGGAAAGCCTAATATTTAAATATGTGAGCTTAGTGCATGGTGAAATGCACACTGCCTTCTACATACAAGATTTCTCAAGCATATTTATTAGCATATATTAGCTAACAGGTGTTACCCTCAAAATTTCTAGATAATCTAGGGGGTGATATGAGTCTGAAGCTCTAAGTACGGTATTAATTTGACTGCCTTTTGGGTTTTTTTGTTGCGGGGGGGTGGTGTTTGCTCTTGCAAGCAGGTTCTTCAAATATTCATTACAATTTTGAGAACGTCCCACTCAGGGAAGCATCTTTTGTAGTCTTGGTTATATTATAGTTGTTTTTAAACAGTTTTGTGGAATCTGTCATGTTGATACTAAGGTTTTGATAATAATAACCAGGTAAAGTTGCAGCAGGATAGATTTATTCTGCATCTTTTATCTCACAGAAGAAGATTTTTCTTTTGTCAATTTATTTTCCCTTCTTTTCCTGTCTTTTACCAAAGATTTATCTTCTTTTACTAATAAATTGAATTACTGTACCTTTGAACCCTTCAGTGGTTTGAATATTCATTTTGTTTGAATCTTTATCAAAACCTGCATAAAAGTAGTTCTGTTCCAGTGATCTTTCTGTCCATCTATGGCTACTGACTTGTGGTTTTCTTAAAACTCTCATGACACTTCATGTTTTTTACATTAAAAAAGAAAATATTTCCTACTTTTATTGCAGAGAATAGGATGTATCTTAAAATATGTAAATTCACTGAGCAGAGAAAATAGATTCCAAAAGTTACATGATTTTTAAACTAATCTCATGATCAGTTGTGGTTTGGCTCTTGGTTTTTGACTCTTTAGTATTCTGGGCATTTCCCACCCTCTTCTCAATGAAAGAGCAGGTAGCCCAAAGCCACAGAGTTGGAGTTCCAACTCTGGAAAGATTCGGGATTTTTCTATAAGAATGGGATGATGATTCATTCTGTGCTCTCACAAGACAATCATGCATCTGCCCCTGTTTCAAAATCAGAAGCCCCGCCAGCTCGTCTCCATCGGCCTTGAGAAAACAGGAAGCAGAACACCACAGGAAGCCGTGCACTCTTACACCCACCCCAAAAACTTCGCTGCCGAACCTATTGCAAAATGTTAACAGAACACTGCAGGGTGCACTGAGAAAGAGACGAGAAATCTGCTGACCTTCGGGTGCCTGTGCAACGCCTGCCTTCAGTTTCTCAGGCCCCCAGCCTAACTCTGTCACAAATATGTCCTGTGTCTCTCAGTTAAAATCCCCTACAGTAGGATGCCCTCATGCAGAATGCAAAGGCTTTTTCTTAATTATTTCATTTCATCCTCCAAATTTGTACAAAAATACAGTGAGAAGCTTCTTGTCTGGAGGGCTGACAGACTGAAAGACAGAAATAGAGAAGATGGAGCGGACTGTGTTTTGTTGATCGTGATTAACTATGTACTCATTTCCTTGGCAACATGGAAGAAATGGGCGTTTTTGGAGGAGAGATTTATCAGTATATCTTGTGATTTGGATGTTTTTCATACTAAAAAAGTAAAATTATTTCTCACACTCATGGCTGCAGAGAATGGAGTGTACCATACGTTTTACCATAAGAGAACAGAAGTGCTTTCTGCATATAAAAGGTGGTGCAAAAAGGACTGCTGTCAAGTAGGAAACCATTCCTTGGAGGTGCTGTGGGGCATGGAGCAGAAGTAGGAAAGGCTGAAAGAGAAGAGCAGAGTATCCCACAACAAACAAAAGAAATGAGAGAGATACAGCATGAAAAAATATTTTACATTTGAGAATGTTTTTTGTCATTTTTGAGTGCTAAAATCATCTTGAAATTTTATTCTGCAAAGCTAAAGGGGGAAAATGCAAGTTTTGTATACTGAATGATGGACAAGTAGAATTTTTGTAGAGTATTAGACATTAAAAAAGCAGGATTTCTTAATTACATAAATTGCTTCTGAAGAAGTTCAATAATAGGAAGGCAGGAGAGGATCAGGAGTGGAAGTTGGTGTTAGCTATTGAGACTAGATCTGGGCATTATGTTTCTGTTGGATATTTCAGTTGTCCAATAAATGCAGATTTGAGAATCTGGTCATGGAAACCAAACTATTTCTAAATTCTTGTTAAATTCTCTGAATTGTTTTGTCAATATTTAGACTGAAAACTAATTACCTAGCTTTCCTTTCCTGGTTTTGTTTTGTTTTGTTTTGGTTTTGTTTTTTGTTGTTGTTGTTGTTATATGTGTAGGTTTTTTTGATTGTTTGTTTTTTTAATTCAGCCAGTAAAAGTCAATTTCTCCTTTAACTTCAGCCAAACTGAGAAAAGAGGTCATATTCCTGAATCCAGTCTTCAGCATTATTATTGGGAGTTGAAAAATATTAAGAGCTAAATTGCAAGAGTGTTGAAAGTCCTATACAGACACTAAACATAGATCTGAAGAAAATGTCTTCAGAGCATGAGAAAAATATCCCCAGGAAGTTGGTTTGGTTTTAATAAATCAGCAAAGTTCTATGTAGAATCTTCAAGTGATCTTGCCTGGATGTGGATTATAGACAAATAGCTAATTCAGAATGGATGAATGCTTTTTATCTTTGTCATTAGCTCCTAAGTCTCTTCTTTCTCTCTCCCAGTTCAATTGAACTCAATCTAGAGCAAATGGAAATGTACCCCTACTGAAATGAAATTATTTTACCTCCTGCTTTACTATGGAGAGACTTCTATCCAGATTTCTGTTGTCCAGATTGCTTTGGAATGGAATTTATAACACTTCCAGCACAGCTTAATTTTGAAAATACCTAATCTGAGACAAAACCTTCATTACACTTCCTTCTGAAGTAACTCACTCTATACAGATTGCTTCTGTTTTGCACAGTCATTCAGTAGGCAACGTCAGTTTGTCTTGTAACTCCCCTCATTGCATTAACTCTCTTAAAAACACACACTTTGGAATTTTTCTAAAGATCACAACCATGGGTTTTTTTCTTGCCATGAAATAAATTTTCATGTAACTATGCTCACAGATTAGCAACAGGACTAGTTCCAAAATTAACATATCCATATTCTTCTCATTTTGATCTAAATCTCTCTCTTCCTGCTGGTTATTCTGTCTGTTGGCTGTTTTCAAACTTCTAAAGATGTTATTAAAATCTTGAAGTTTACTTGACAGAATTCTACCATGCTGATCATGTTTTTTCTCCTGAAAACTGTGATAGTTACTGTTTTTCTTGGTATCAGAATAAGCAAAATATAAGATTGATCCTGTTTGTTTCTAGTAAAATGTCCTGGTTCACACACTCGGCAAGGATTTTGCATGGAGAGCTTAGTGATTTTTTGGGGAGGGGGACAAAACAGCATTTACTTCAAGATACGTCTTACCACTGTGCATTCACATTAAAAAAAAAAAAAAAAGGAAAAAAAAAGAAAAAAAAAAGAAAAAAAATCACTAGCTCATTTAATTTTGAGCTCAACATTGAATCCTGTCTCTTTGGGAATATTGTGCATGTCCTTAAGGTTGGACTTCTGGAACTCCTAGCCATACAGATGTGAAAATTAGCCTGTTCTGAGCAAGGAAGAAATTGTTATTGTGTCTTTTACTGTGAAAATACATACTGGATTGCCACATGGAAACCAAATATTTAGAAAAAAACTATTTCACCAGTTCTTCCTCATTTATTTTATTCTACTTTCACTACAGTTCACAATTGGCTTTCAGCTTCTTTCCAGAATTCTAATGATTTGTCTAAAACTGTTTTGTGCTTAGTATTTGTTGAGATTGATTTTTTTCCTTATGACCTGTCCAAAGTGAGTGTTACTAACTTCTGCAGACAGAAATTTAAGTCTGGATGGAAAAATCACACATTATCATTAATTGTCATTGCACTAAAACAGAACCAATGAAGATGATGTGGGAAACCAGGGGGTTTCAGTACTAAACTCTGTGTGCCTATTAGACTAGATCATGCTCTCTGAAATTTGTGCCTTATTAGTGGTCTAATATGCAGTATGAAAATAATCTAATGTGTGAGGCAAGAAATAGAAGGAAAGGGGTGCGTTTTATGCAAATAAACCCAGGAAGTGTTCAGGACTAGTGAGTTTTAAGTGCTCTGGAAACTGTCAGATTCCTGTTGTCAACTTTTCCCATGTCTCTCGTTGGAGAAAGCATTGATTTGATAGGATTTGACATTGCCCTTCGCAAGTCAAAATTGCCCTGAAAGCTAGAAAAAACACTCTCTGTGAACAAAGATTTGTGTTATAGATATTGTATTAAACTGCATCATGTGGGTGCAGATTGGAAAATGGAAAACAGTCTTAAAAATATGGACATGATGATTTGGAGAACAAAATCTGTCCTACATGAGGCTACTGTAGTTACATTTGATTGGATTTCAATCAATTATTTCTTACTCATCCCTCCTGCCTATGGCTCTGCCTGGGCAGTCTCTTAGCTGGCTCTTCTGGTTTTCCTTTCAGCTGTTGTTGCCAAGAGTATATGAGGCCTTAAGTAAAGCCATAAATGCTTTGATTTATGGACCTTCACTTAGAGGAAGAGGAAGCACTGTTTCTCCAGTAGCTGTTCTATAACACACATTTCTTACTTCAAACCCATCTGGGGTTTTATTTTAAAATTACTCTGCACACTTCATCCTGTCCCTTCATTTGTTCTCTTAAATTCACTGACAAGGTTTTCACTCTGCTTATTTGGTATCTTTACTGTATTTTTACCATCAGCAGCTTCTTTTAACTCCTCATAACCTAATTTTGCTAAGCTAGAACTCTTTAGATCTCCTTTTGTAAAATATGTTTCAGATTTATTTGGTCATTCTGTTGTTCATTTGTTAGTACTCATTGACAAAACTGAAAGACCAGAGAAGAATTGGAACAATGGAGAAAGACAAAAACAAAAAGAAGGCTGAAAACTCAAACCACAGTTTCATCACTTTCAGCATAAAATATATTTTAGTCCATCAATTTATCAATTCAGCCTTAGATCAAACCATATTTTTATTATATCAACTGAAGCATAACTTTGTTTAATTTCACTTACAGTTTCTACAGTGTGAAATGCAGTTTGTTCTCCTCTTATGCACTTCAGACTTGATTTTCATATTTCTTGAGCTCTCTTGATTTCACCTGCATTTGTTGGAGCATTTAGAGTACTAGATATTTTACTAAGAAGTAATATAATTTTCAGAGCTGAATATGATCTGTGAAGTATTTTATAGGATCAGTAGTACCTTATTAGCTTTAACAAAATTAGTATCTAAAGTATGCAAACTGTATGTTCTGAATTACAGGGTTTCTGCATGCCAATTCCATTCTGGTTCCACCAAATTTTCTTAGATGGAGTAACTTCCTTGTGCGAGGATTATGTGACAGAGCTAGAGCAATGTTCAGGTCAGAGATGACCTCAGAGAAAAAGCAGATTTTTGTTTCCCTTCTTTGTGAAAATTTTTAGCAGATCTAGACTTACTTAACATTCTACTTGCCTCAGGTTTCAGTTATGCAGATGCCCACAGTACTTTTTCCCTTTGAGCAGTCAGCTTGAATCTGAAGCAGATGACAGAATGGCTGGACAAGGTTGCCTAAGGACAATGTCTGTTCTGCTCTGGACATTGCAAACAGAGACTGCAGCTGACATAGACCTGCCTGGTAAACCCACACTTCCTTATTCTATAGCCCTCAGGAATGTAAGAACTTTCTTTACTGCATAGAACTTCAGAAAATCAGGTAGAAGATTTTTGTTAAGGTAGGCTAAGATACACTTTGAGGAGATCAGCTCAGATATTCTCTGTTTTTTCCATGTTTCCTGACTTAATTTTAATTATTGTTTTCCACTGAAGAGTTAAACATTGATTTTGGTGCAGCACCTTCCAGAACCATTAGTTTCATTCTCTAGTCTTCAAAACTATGGCTCAATCTCTATTGTTACATGTAATGAAGCTTCATTTAGGATTTGTATTTCCTGTGAAGTAAAATAATGAAGGCTTGCATAAAGAGAAAAAATAATTTTAAAAAATAATTTTAAAAGCAACCAGAGCATTTCTATTCTGCATTTTTTCCAGCTGGTGATAAGCTTGACTGTCTCTCTACCCCACCCATGCAAACACTGAGCTTTGTTTCTGTATATCACAAATGGCATGATTTTGCATTTCTGCCTGCTGGTTTGGGTGAAGTAGAGCAGTGGGGCTTTGCAGAGTGGGACAGCTGGATGAAATGTTTCTTGCCCTCTTGATTCTTTCTTTCTCTTTCAAAGTGAGTTGTACTGATCCTTTTGGGAAGGAAGAAGATGGTGGTTTTGCACAAACATTCTCAGCAACTATTCTTTTCTTTGGCAATCTTGGAATTTCCCTGAAGGCTTTTGTTTCTTGCAAGTTCTTTCATATATTTTTCTCCTTCAGTATATTTCCTAAGTCTCTGAGCCCCAACCAAACTTGGTCACTGTCTTCCAGTCATACAGTGAAAAACTAACCTTTGACCCACCCAGACCCTTTGGAACACCAGGACTGTAATAAACTACAAAAAGATGTGGAGGTATGGCTGCCGCTTGCCTCTGGTAGATGGATTTTATCAGAAAAGGTAGTACTGATTTGTATCACTCAGCCACACCAAGGTTATACAAAGAGCAGCAAAGCCCCAGGAGCATAACTGTCGGTCTGCTCTTAACCTCAGACCTTTATCTCTCACAGCCAGCTTCCTTCCCTTGCCACAAGCACCACGTGTTATTTTACACTGAGGCAACAC
This sequence comes from Eopsaltria australis, assembly GCA_034509425.1. Taxonomy (NCBI): domain Eukaryota; kingdom Metazoa; phylum Chordata; class Aves; order Passeriformes; family Petroicidae; genus Eopsaltria; species Eopsaltria australis. The sequence continues at coordinate 6,216,075 of JAVTVJ010000241.1, forward strand.
TCAGCAACTGGGGTCTATCTGCAAAGGAATGGAACAGGAAAAGGAGGATGGCATGAACATACAGTGGGTGGGCAGCACAAAGACTAACAATTATGGAGCAATACTCTCACAAACCAGTGGCAATCTACTCCTTGTCACAGTGTGAGCTTTGGAGATCTCAAGAGGGGCTTTTCACCAGTCATTTCTTTTTTGTCCCAAGCTGTTGTCTTTACATCTGAGTGATGAGAAGTGAATTTGACTAACAACTGCTGAATGAGATGAGAGAAAGCTGAAGGGATCAGAGGGTGATAGCACCTGCTCCAGTCTGCCGGAAGGCACCCATGACTAAAACCAGTGTCCCCCCGTCCCAGGGGACAACATGTATTGCACCCGGATATATACGTGTTGCTGGCAGCAGCCCCCCCTAAAGTTCCACTACTACACAGTCACATCACCCCACACATGAACTGAAATTTGTTGAACCCCACAAATAAGTAGGGAAACTGATTTTACTCTTTTATGCATTCTCTGTAACTCATCTCTACAGGGGGAAGAGAGGTGCTTATTGGAGTTCACTGGAGTGGGACTTTCTAAAGCCTTTGGCAGGGGATAAATCTCTGACTGTATAAGCCTGGAGAACAAAGAGAAAACAAAGGAAAATCTAAAGCCCATGGGTAAAGTTTTGTCTGAGTAAGAATGTGTTGGTATTTACTATTTAATTGCTAACAAACAGGACAGATACTTGGCTGTTGAGGGTTTCACAATCAATATGTTGCAGAAATCAGAATAGTATTTCTTACTCTTCATCTCCCTCATATGCAGCATAAAATGATAAACTGTCTATAAACATGAGATTGGGTAGGCAAAAAAAACCCAAACCAAACCACCAGAGACAGCTGCACAGATCAGCAGCTGTGACACACACAGGAAATTTGGATGGAAAGAACCACTAGTGCATTGAGACCATCTCCTTGTCTGTTAGCAGGGCCAGCCCCCTTTTAGCAGACTTTGAAAAAGCAGCTCCTTCATGACAGATGTGGGTGGCTTTAAGATTTTGCGCTTCTTAAATAGTCTTTCAGGCAAAACGCCTTTTCAGATATCAGTCTCTGCCTCATCTTTTCTAATCTGAACTTTCATCCACCCTGCAACAGAAACAGGCCTATTCTTTGCGTTGGAATGACCTGCCAAGCTACCATTTTTCTCAGTGTTATCCAGGTAATGACTGTTCCTATGTTGTTCTACAGCAGTTTCAATTGCTAGGCATACAATGTCTAAGAACAGCTGTTTTGTAGACAATTTATTAAGTGACGGATGTGTGTCTTAATTGTTAGAGGAAATAAATAGCAGGCAAGACTGTAGAAGTCTCCTGGCCAAAATGCACATCTCCCATCAAGCCTCAAATTCTACAGTTTTGCTTTGCAGACCATCTGTTTATCCTCTCAGTCCCTTAGGAATGGAGAGTATTAAACAGTTGATAAACACAACCTCAAATTTTAGAGACTTTGTGACAAGTCTGTATATGGGCCATCCTGATTTCCTGCTCATAATAGGACCAATTTCAAATTAATTCTGAGGAAAAAATCCAAAGTAAATTTAATGGCAACTCAGAGGGGAAGAATATTCAATTCAAATTTAAAACCTTTTCTTTTACTCCATTATAAACTACCAAAGATACACAGTGGAAGTTTTTTGAAGAGTTGCAGCTGGAAAACAACCAATTACACTGACAAAATCAGAGGTCTGAAGACTCATGTGGCTCTTAAGCCTGGTCTGTCATCTTCTCCATATTGCCAGACATAGAAACCATGTGTTTTCTGTCAAAATCCCACAACAAACCATGTGGAAAACAAAGAGCTATAAATAACTCCTCCCCAATATGAAAGATGACTAATCTGCTGCTTCCAATAATATCACTCTTCAAACCCCTAAAATCTTCCTTTGTCTTTACCTATCTTTGTATTAAAGCCAGGTGATGTGGCCATCACTGTGCTCTTTCCCTGACCACCTCTCCTACTGCCTTTGGTGCTCCCTTTCAGTCTTCAAATACTTGCAGAAATGTCACTTTAGCTAACTGTAACCTATGAATTACATTAGTGGAAAGGCAGATTTCATGAAAGAAAATGGAATAGCAAATGCTGACACAGGAGAGCTTGCTCCAATATTTAGGGTCTGGCTTGTAATCTAGGATATGAAATTATTTTTCTGACTCCTTGACTCATTACCTGTTCACTTGCACCCTCTATGTCTTTGTTTTTCCTCTTGGTCATGGCAGGTACATGCTTAGTGCCTTGTTTGAAGTAAAACACTGTGTATAAAGAAGAAAGTGTTTCAAGATCTGCTAATTAAAAAAAAAAAAAAGCAGAAACACCAGTACTAAATTGTATTACCACAAATGAAAAGTCAGCTGAAGCTGTGCTACAGACCTCCAAATCTATGCAAGTCCAGGGAAAAGAAAAAGTCCAATGAAGGATTTCCTCCCTCTGTCCTTGCTGTCACTCACCCTTTATCAGTTATGGAGCATAAATCATCCACTTGGTCTTGAATCTGCCCTACATTTAATGGAAATGCAGTGACAAAAGTGGTGTCAGCTTTGCTTAGTATAATTGCAAAGGGATTGTAGTTCAACAGCCAGTGACATTTCAGCACAGTTCTATAACCATTTGTATAACAGTGGTACAACAGGATGTTTTCTCAATAGAATTGGGATGGATAAGTTTGAAACTATGAAATACATAAAGCACATGATAGGGAAGTTTATGCAGAGTTTTATGGTCTGTTTTAAACTAGAAACTTACTAATGACTATGCAAGTATTTCTAATTTTGTCCTCTTTTAGTGTGTTATAAGCCAAACTATGGCAGCTGAATTGTGCAAGAAAGATGATTTCATTTGTTGTTAGAAAAGAAATTTTTCACATGACCTAAGTCACACAGTTAATGTAAGTCAGTAGCAGATTTTTAAAATTTATCTTATTTTCACTCAAATAATTTCTTCTATAGGTTCTGTGATACACTTTTTACATTTGATTTCCAACTAGATTACAAGATTTTTTCTTGCACAGGTATAACTTCAGCCAAATGTTGTTCTCACCTACTTCTACAATAATAATAGCAAAAATAACAATTTTTAATGCCTTAAAAGTCAATGATTTGTGTTGGCTACATTATGTCATAATTCCAGAGCAGTTTGTTATTTTGAATTCATTATGCATTTTGATAATCTTAGGGTGAGTCATAGTTAGTGGGGAAGACTCAGTAAATGAAGAACTGAAATTTTTATTGCTTTTCCACATTTTCTTTTAGAGTACAATTTTGTCTGTTAGTTGGCTGGAAAATAAGAATTTAGAAGACAACAGCAGAGAAAGAGGATTCTGGTGAAAGAAATTAAAACTTTCTTTTCATTTGTGAATTAAATTAGTTAATTTGTGAATTTTCGTAGATTTTTCTAACTGATGTTGTAGTTTCAAATTGAATTTCTGCAGGAGAACAATAGGTATTTTATCCTGGTAAATTTTTTATAAACTAAAGGTCTGGAAGTTTCCCCTGAATACTTTGGCAAATCTATGTGAAGCCTATGTATTAGTTTAAAGCAGGAAAGTTAAATCTCACTGGGCTATGAAAATATGGCTTTGAAAAGTATTTATCTGCACATAAAACTTCTAAATGCTTTTTAATTTATACACAGAAAATTTTGATCATCATAAAGTTTTTGAACAGCTTGCTAATGATCTCTTCCTTTCCTTGTGTTTTGCCAGGCCTCTCAGACTTCCCCTTTGACATAACTTACTCTTGGTTCCCTGTGTATTTTAATGTTTTGGTAACTTCTTGTCTCTGGTCATCAGTGTCTTCTCCTGCCTCTTTCTTGTCTTTTTTTTATGTCCTTCTTGTGTCTTTCTGTGTTGTCTAAAGCTACCAAGTCATCCCGTTCCATACACCTCTTTCCAGACACAGCACCATTTTCTCTCCTCAACACCGTGGTTACTTGGGAACTCCGTTACAGAGCTGAAAAGGCAAACCATAGTTCAGCTCCATCTACAGGTTTGTGAATAAAGCCTATTGCAACTAAGCACCCTAACAAAATATTTTTGAAGTGCAAATAAGTTCTCTGTGTGGGAGGTCAGCTTTTCAAACGTGCAGTGGTTCATTTGAAAAATTCCTTTGGGGCTCTGACCTTGTAGGCAAATCCCTTAGAAACTGATTCCAAATGGCTTTTCATGGTGAGCTGTCCAGACAGCAGGACTGTCTTTTCACAGGTCAGGATAAAATCTTGGCTGTGTCTGTACATGGATTTTATCCCAGCCCAAAGGAGGAGAACTCAGAGTGCTTCACCTCAAGTGCCAGTGCAGGAGGAGCTAGGACAAAAATCAGTGACTCCATTTTGACACAGGCAGGAAACAATGAGAGGGAGGGGGCCCTGTTTCTACAACATAAATAACATTTTTGTGACTCCCCTATCATGATTCAGCAGCTCTGATGTCAATTTACAGTAACAAAGGAGCCAGGAGACGGTCTATGTGGGAACGAGTGTTGACAAAAGCATCTTGTACAACTTCCTCTGGGCTCCTCAGCTGTGTTATCAGGGGTGGGCAGCTGTGTAGGACAAGCCCAGCATTAGGGGAGCAAAGCCCCAGACTGCTGAGAAGAGGCCTGTGGCAAGAAATGAGGGTGGTAGATAAGCTTTCAAACTCAGGATCTGTGATCTTTGTGGGGCCACTGGCTCTGCCAACCAGCAGATTCATTTCCACAGTATAAGTAAATGCCTGAGCTGGGAAAAATCACACTGTGTTCAGAGCATAGCCCATTTCTGATAGTGCAAAATTTGTGATGCTCAGAAACATGGGATAAACCTAAAAATGTCATGGCTGGTTAAAACATTTTTAGATCCTATCAATATTAATTTGGGGTTCTTATTTTTGTGATCAGTTTTTAAAAAATTTTGTCAGTTTCATGTTTCAAAATTTTTCAAGCTGCCTAATAAAAAGCTTCTGAAACAAACAGAGACTGAGATTCCACAGGACATTTGTATGGCATTTCAGTATGGCAAGAGGTTTGGCTTCTGAGAACACAAAACAAAAGATAAAATACAAAACACCTAGTACAAAGTTTTGGGGTGAAAAGGGATTTGGCAGTACTGTGTCTCACAACTTTTCTCAGCTATCTTTATCACTGTTGTATCTGATATCACCTCTATCCAACTAAGATCAGTTTTACAGACCTCATCTTTGAGATGCTATGCCTCAAATGCATCCCAATTTTCTCCTCCTAAGGCTTACTATGAGCTGGACTCTATACAGTCTTTCTTGCCCCAAGCTGCCTGTTTCCTTCTTCTACTAGTCCTCTTGATTCTCTGCTAAATTTACTCATGCTTGTACATTTCTATCCTTGACCATAGCACCAGGAAACCATTGCTGTGTACTGGATTGCTCATCTTGATGTTGCATGCGAATTGTTCTGTTTAACCAAAACATCAAATTTCCTCAGATTACTGGTAACATGTTCTTGTGAATGTTAGTTGTGATTCAGTGTCAATTCCCTCTGCTGTTCTTCTTCTGAATCCTCCTCCATAATGTCTGCCACCAAGTTTCAGTCTTGCCTGTGACACTCCCACTATTGCTTCTGTCCTGGGCTTCTTTGTCAACTAGAAAAGAGAAAAAGGGCTTCCCCCACCTACTTTGAGTACCTTGGATGAACTTAGCTATCAGTTGCACTTTTTTTAGTGCCAGCTTTATACAACTTCTGTCACCTTAGACAAACAGAAATGGAAAAACCCTGATCTCATAGTTTTCTTCCGTCTTTGAGAACTTATTTCATAATGCAGGATGTCAGACTGAAACGCAGCAGGAGATGTCCTCCTTGGTCTTTTTACAGAGCTGTTCGTACCAACCTACTGAGTAGTTCTGTCTTTTACCCAAATGAAGACTGCATAGATTCATCAAGAGTCTGGAAGGAGGCTGTAAACCACTGACCTCTACACTGTTGTCACTTCCTCATTAGAAGAAAACTGGACTAGGCTGCAATAACTGCACTTAAAATTTGAGTGGTCAATGCTAATAATGGATCCTCCTGAATTTAGGAAGCTGGAAAATTAAATTCTCTCTCTGCTGGCTTGAGGTAGGCATTGTTCTGAACCACAGTAGTAGCTTTGGAGATCCTTTTGCATTCCACCAACCCCTTAATTACAGAGGCTTGATATTTAAAGCTTCTCTTCACACCATGCCTTACAACCACTACTCTTACAGCTCTGCCAAGTGATGGCTCCTCCACTTACAGGGTTGGTAGCTCTGTACAGAGTGAAGCCTACAGTAATCAAGGTGAGTGACAGCACAGGCCTCACTACTCACAGTAGCTGAGAGTGTAAACTCGGCACCAGCATTCAGAATATGGCCCTCGTGAGGGAGGGATGCAGATCTCACTCCGTGCAGGGAATGGAAGTGTGAATGTTGGGTATGAAGCATGTGTGTGCCTGCAGCACTGATACTGAAATGTGCATATAGAACTGCAGCCTGTCCTCTGCCAGCTGAAGGGCAGGAACCAGAGCTGGCCCCTGGAGACATGAAGCTGTGCTAGGTTATAGAAATCAGATTTTTCATTATTGAGTACTGAAAAACATAAGGAAACCTTTCATGGTCAGAACCCAGCATTAACCACATTTAGATCTAAGATCATTTTTGATGATTGTGTATCAAACACAAAACACATACCCAGCTTGGCAGGGTAGTATTGTGACCTCACTATTTAAGTCTGAAACTCCAGCAAAGAACAAATACATGTTGGTCTTCTGCTAGAGGTTTAGATTCTGCTAGACCTTCAGCACCATTTGTTTTTCATGATCACATATATTTCCCATCCATTTCTTGCTTACACTTGTTAAGATGAGGTAAATCAGCATGAATTTTCATTCTAACTTTTGTAAATCCTTTATTGTTCATCTGCCACATTTCACTCCTCTGGCCTAACCTGCTCTCTGGCTCTCTTTCCCAGACCAGGCCCATCTTTTTTCTTCTTCCTCCAGAATGACATTGAATTCTGCCCAGATTAAACAGCACTGACCAGGTAGTTCAATTATTCCTTACAAACGCTAGCAAAGTGCTAGTCTGACTGAGCTCCCAGCTGGAAGTGTCTGTGCATGGAGTCTCTGGGGCTAGTGGACAAACTTGAGGTGCACACAGAGTTAATATTCTGACAGAAACACTGAGCTTTACATCTGAAAACCCAAATATAAAAATAATATGATGAGTAAGACTAAAATTCCCTGTTCTGAGCTTCCATGGGACCAGCTCCCCTCCCCACCCCCCTTCAGGGCTCAGAAGTCACTTCTCCTTTTCTGTTGTGCCTTGCAGAAATGTCTCCTGGGATGAGTCAGAGCAGGACTTCCAGGCAACAGTGTTGCTGCATTTGTCTCCCACCAAACAGTGGGCAAAAATGCCTCTGCTGGGGCCTCACAGCTCCTTTCACACACTTTGAGGGTGCTCTCTGATTCACTTACCCCTTGATACAGGTTTTTTTTTCTGAAACAGAGGATCATAGAAAACATTAGGTTGACAGGGACCTCTGGGAGGTTGTTTTGTCCTGCTCAAAGCTTCACGAGTAGATCAAGTTGCTCAAGGTCGGAGCCAGCTGAACTGCTAAAAATCTCCAAAAGATACCACAGAAACCTTGGACATCTCTTTCAGTGCCTGACCACCTCTACTGGAAAATTTAAAAATCTTTCTGCCCTGTCCACATTCATGGCCTGCCCCTGTTTCTCAGCTTGCCTGTGCCCTGTGTCAGTGCTTCACATTGACTCTTACACATGCAGGCCTTCCAGAGATGTTTTGATGTGACCTCCTCTGAGATTTTGCTAGGGCTCTGGTACCTTCTCTCTGCAGTTTCAGGGCACCACTCATGCCTCACCCTTTTACAAAAGTGGGCTTCTTACTCTACCTCAAGAAAAAGTATGTTTTAGAAGGTCCTGGGTACAGAATACAGAAGGCGCTATTAGGTGCGAGGAAGCATGAATTTCCTAAGCCGCTCTGATCCCTTCATTAGCAAGTTTTGTGGTGGAAATTTAGCTGGCAAAAACGTCTTTCTGGGGAAGATCACCCCCCTGCGGTGGCAAGGGAGCCAGGCTCCTCTGCAGGGCCCCCGTCCTTCGGCCAGAGCAGAAGCTTGCCAGGCTTCCCGAGACACTCGAGGCTGTGCCTGGCTAAAGGAAAGCCTCCCATGGCGCCAGAGTGACCGGGGCAAGGTGTGGCACCATCCCTGGGCTCGGGTTGTTCGTGTCCTGCCGGCACAACACGGCGGGGACAGGCCAGCAGCGGTAGCGCCTCATTCCGCACGCCCGGCTGGGCACTGAGGGGCCGCTGCCGCGCCCAGCTGCCAACTGCGGCGCCAGCCAGGTGCCAGGTGCTCCCCGCGGCGCTCAGCTGCCTCGCACAGGCTGCAGCCGCTCGTGTCCGAAAGACGGGCTCTCACCCACCGGGCCAGCCCCGCTTCCCTGCGGGCGGCACTCCCCGCTCCCCCCGGCCGCTCCAGGCCCGGCCCGCGCCTGCCGCGGCGCCGTTGGGCGGGCGGGCAGCGCCGCCCCGCGGGGCCCCCGCGCCACTGCAGCCCGGCCGCGCCGCCGCTGCCCGGGCCGGGGCTGCACCCGCACGCCTCGGGAACCGGCCGGGACACGGAGAGTCACTGATTCTCCGTTTCCTTCCATATTTACTCATTTTATTTTGGGTTTTTTTTCAGCCGGAATACTGTAAACGGATTCTTCATATGGGTGACCCAGATAATAATATACTCCTTTATCAATTAAAGTAGGACTTTAAAAGATGATAACAAAATAATAGTAATAGTAATAGTAATAATAATAACAATAACAATAACAACAACAATAATAATAATAATAATAATAAGCATTTGTCAATAATTGACTAACACTTTTAAGTGACTTAATTTTTCAGTAACCAATGTATGTACCGTGCTCCACTGCCAAATCTTGCCTTTTGTGGATGCACAACACGCCACCATTTGGGAGCTGTGCCTGAGGTGTACCCCATGTCTCTGCCTTCATGGGTGCCACTGAACTATAATGGGTTTACTTTTTTTGTGTTTAACTCTCTTCTGGAAAGCTCCTTCAGTTCCATCATTGTCCTGCTCCTGTGAGAATAACACAAGAAGACCACAAAGGTTGTAAATGAGGATAAGCATAGGAGACACTCAGTAAGGACATTAGGGAGGCAAGAACTTCAGTTACAAGTCAAAGAGAACTGAATATATAGTGACTAGTTTTGCTAGTCTACCTTTAAAAGTGATCTGGGTTTTTTTCCCTCAGCTGAGGAAATAATTCAGTAAAGAATACAGAAATCTAAAAGTAATTTTCAGATAAATCACACAGAAGTGATTCTGTGGCTTAGGGGAGGCAGGAGAACATCCCAGATCCCCGATTTTTTCATATGGATCTCTAGACTATCGCTGAAAATTTCACTGCACTGCCACCAACTGTGTAAAAGCTCCATTTGATGCACAGCAGCTGACACCTGAGGACACAAAGTACAGAGCGAACATTTAATCCAGAATTCTTCCTGTGTTGACTTACAGCAGAATGTCATAAAAACTGAGAGCCTTGGAGTGAATTCCTGCATCACTGGAGTCAAAAGCCAACTCCCACTCATTTCACTGAGACCGTGGTACCACTACTGATTGCAATAGTTGAAATTCTTGGTGTGCTTTGGTTTACCTGAGGGGGTGCCTTGTTGTAACTGTGATAATCACAGCTGTGATCCATCGGCACAGGGAACTGTGTCACTGGAGCAAGGCTCAGGAAGGCTGAGCATAGTTATTCAAGCAGTAGGAAGGCAGCCGTGGAACACAAAACCCGTAAATCATACAATTTGAGAACAAAATGCAAAATACTTTCTCTTAAAAGTTTGCTTTCAGAATTCGGCTTCCTATATAAACATTCTGCTTGTAAATGAGAAAGATACAACTTATCTTTAACTGCATTTGCAGCATAGTAGCCTGTGGGACTGTGCTGCTGTTACACGAATGCAGAAAGAGCAGCTAAACCATTGCAGGCGACTGCGGCCGACTTAATTCCTAACTCCTGCTCCAGGGCATGACATTGGTATGATGTAATGAGACTCGGGTGAAACCGTAGCAAGAAGCACCAACATCAGCACTGCCTTCTTGGGAAATAGGATTCGTTCCGAAAACTGGAACGAGAATCAAGTTCTTTGTCTCAGGGAAAATGGTAAGAGACGGAACTTAAAGCTGTATCAGTACATTTTGGAAAGTGTCTGTATTGGAAACAATATAGGTCCAATCTAGCTTGGCTTGTATAAAGGTAAATCTTTATTCTCTTTTGACCTGATTTCCTAAGCACACGGGGTTTCTGCAAATCTCTGCAAGAACCGTGCGTAACCTTCACCACTAATAGGACACCAGTGCTTAAGGAACGCTGGGGTTTCACAAGTTATCACGAAGGTTGCAATGAACCTGTGAGGAGGAAGCGAGTTGGTTTAAAAGTCACTGTATCTTTTAAAAGTATTTCGAGGCTCAGTCCTCAGCCACGCTTTCTTCTGCTCTAACAACTTCCAGAAATTCCGCTCAAAAACTGGTTTCACGCTGTGCTTGTCTCTACACATCTATAGCCCAAAGAATTTATAATCCATTTAGGGAGATTAAAAAATACAGAAAAAAAAAAAATCTCAGCAAGCATGTTCCAGAAGTCCGGCTCTCGCCCAGCACGCGTGTTTGTGCCCCAGCAGCCGCGCCGGGGCTGTGTGCGGACACCGCACGGTGTCCGAGCCGCGGGAGCTGTTTCGCAGGACTTTGTTTCCGCCGTGCCTGCGGGGAGCCCCGCTCCAGCTCCCGGCCCGGCTGGACACAGCGGCGGGGCCGGAAGCGCAGCGCGGCGGCCGCGGGTGCCCGGCGGGGCGGCGGCGCTGGAGCCGAGGAGGCCGGGACCGACGTGGCCGGCCGGGGGAGGCGGAGCCGAGGGGGCGCCGGGCGGGGCAGGCCCGCGCCGAGCCGCGGCTGGATGGCAGCGGCGGCCCGGGGCACGGAGGCGGCGGCGGTGCACGGTAACTGCGGCTGGCGGCCGGGGGCGCAGCCGGGGGCGGGGGGCGCCGGGCCACGGCCGCTCCGCTGCTGCGGTGCGAGGCAGGACGGCGGGGCCGGGGACGGCAGTGCAGCCCTACCCCGGGCGGCGGCGGGACGGGGTGAGCGGGGGCGGGCAGCGCCGTACGCAGCGGAGCCGAGTCCGGCTCTGGGTGGCCCGGCCCGGCCGAGCGAGGGACAACTTTGGGAAAGACGTGGCGGGGAGCGCCTGGCGGGGCCGGTGCTGCCGGCAGCCGTGACCCGGCCCGGCGGGACCGTGGGCTGCACGCCGCCCGCTCCGGGGCCGTGGCTGTCTCTGGAGTCCCGGGGCCGCGCCCCCCCTTGCAGCCCGCCTTTGCCGCAGCTCGCCGGGGCAGCGGCGCCGTGCGCCTGCCGCTACAGCCGTGCCAGGGGCCCCGTGCCCCGCGGGACGCAGCCGAGAAAGTTTTGGAAGTCCCTCCTCCGGCAGACGATGCCGAGAGAAGGTCTCGGCGCAGGGGCTGCCCCGAGGGGACACGCGGAGCGGGGGGGCCGGGTGTGCGCGGCCACAGTGGCACAGGCACCCCGGGCGGCAGCTCATGTGCTGCTCCAGTGAGGTGCTGAGCAGCGCTCATTACTGATTCGCCCCGCGGCAAATATGTCTCGCTTTGCATCGCTCAGCGTTCCTCTAATGGAAAAGCTGCGCTGTCTGTCCCATCGGCCGGGATGTGAGGGACAGTGACATGAGCGGGCCGCCGCGGCAGTCGCCTGCGGTGGGAGCGGGGCCGCAGCCCGGGCAGGGCGAGGGCAGCGGGAGCGGGGCGCTCTGCCTGGCCTGTGCTTCGGGCTGCTACGGAGAGTAGGCTGGGAGGAGAGAAATCCCACCTAGCCCAGAGGGAATGAACGCCATTGCCTGGTCCTCAAACTCCCCTCTTTCATCCTAGGGAGGAAAGGATGCAGGATGGGGAAGGAGTCGCAGTCTCCGAAACTCCGTTAGTGTTCAGTCGCTTTCAGATGCCTTCCTTTGCCAGCTCGTAGGTTTCCCCCAGTCTGTAATCTGTTCTGATCTGCGATACCCCAATGCTTGTAACCGTGTGCATCCCCAGCTTTTAGCTGTGCACGCTTTCTTTTGCAGAAGTGTTAGTTTGTGCAAAGTGGATTTTTCATGTGAGGGATGGGGCAAAAGGGAAGGGTCCCACCAGAGCAGTGCATTCCCTAGAGATGGGCAGTGATTCAGAGAGAAGGGAGTGCTCACGGAGTACTGGAGACCTTTTGTGCCTCTGCCGAGGTCAGGGTTTCCAGGAGGAATTCTAAACTCTCCACGGGGCTAATGGAGGGAGGTGGCTCGTGTACAGTTTTTTTGGCTGGAGATTATGCTTCCTCCCTGGAAAATAAGTTTTTTCCATTCCATGCAGTACTCTTTTGCAACTGTAAGACCAGGCAACTGGCTTCCAGGGAAAACACTTGTCAAAAAGCCTTCTCTTTTAATTTTTTTTCCTTTCAGCAACATCTCAAATGCTATTATATGACAATGAGCAATTGCAATGAGAGAAGAAATTGTGTGGTCTGAGAAGGCAGAGTGTCTAGGAAAAGAGTAAGAAATAGAAGTGTAGTCAGCATGTCAGTATTCCATTTTCTCTTTTCCAGTAGGTTTTTGCCTTTGCATTTTAGTTTTGTCCGTGTTTTCTCAGTCACTGCCTGCTACAGAGGTGCTCATTGAGCACTGTGAGGTAGGGGAGGCCCTGGGAGCCTCATGGGTCTCCTGGCTTGGTGTGCAGTTTCCTCTACCCCTGGTCAGGAGTGTCTAAATGGCAAATTATCATTTATTTGTTCTTTCTGGGCTGGGGAAACCTAATGGTTATTCCAGTCCTGAGGCGGTTGCAGAAGGAGCTGAGCAGACCTGACTCCTGAATGCTCAGACACGTGGTGCTCTGCAGAGTGCTGCCAGTGGTCATGGTCACCAGGTTGTGAATCAAGCACAGCTGGGAGCTGTGATCCCAGGCGGAGAATTGTCAAAACTGATAAGTAAATAACCCACTGGCTATTTTTCTCCCAGGCAGTTGCATGCTCTTAAATATGTGAAAAACCCTTCTTGAGAAAACACATTTCTAAACCTGGTTATGCCTCTGCCTCATGACCACAGATGTCTCTGAGAACCTGCAGTGCTTTCTCTAGAAACTTCTCAAGACATTCTCTGACTGGGTTCCTAAAACAGACACTGTTACCTAAAACTAAGGGTAGGTAGAGACTTCCTCCACCCTTTGCGACTGTTTTGACAGGGTATTATTTTCCTCTTGAGCATTTTTTTCCTATGACTATGTCTTCATTGCTTATTTTCTTCCTCTTAAATATTTGTCATAGGAGCAACCAGTTTGAATGTTTGAATTTAGAGACTTTGCTAATGTGCTAATGAGATGGAGAAGCAAAGGGGCTGTAGAGATAAAAAGTGCTGGTTTTTTTGGGTTTTTTTGAGCAAGTGGTTATGATGTGTTAGGAATAAGGAAATGCTGGGAATATGCTCCAAATAATTAGCTGGACACAAAGAGCGGTTCAGGTGTGTCCTGGACAATACACCAGGTTTCTCATAAATGTTTTATAAACATGAGGAATTTATTGCATGTGATATGGGGTTGTTCCTGAGGCATGGTGTAATGATGGTCTGGCTGCACAGGAGTAGAGGATTGTGCGGCTTTTCACTCATGTGAGGAACAGCAGAATAAAGACCTATGGGCCACAGAAAGTTGACCAACACTAATGTAAGTTAGGGGAATCAGTTTTCTGTACCTTTATACCCATTTATTTTGCACCACCATCCCCTTTTGGAGGAACCTGATCCCTTTTGTGTCCGGAAGAGCAACATGAAGCCAAGTATGCAGACCTTTTTCAGAGTCCTGGACATGCCCATTGTCCTGTGTGCTAGTGCCTCTCAAAGACCCTTTCAGGTGTCCCTTGGTGCTTATGTGGGTTGTGAGTGTGAAGAATGAAATGCAAGAAATCGACCTGTTGAATCAATTACAGTGTTTACTTTTCCAGATTGATCCTCAAAAGCTTTGGCAATGTTGCAGAAGAGATTTGTGCTGCTTCCCATCATTGCTGAGTTATGTGTGCTTGTTGCTTCTTCATAGGCATGTATAGTTGTATAAATTCTGATTTATTTTTGGTGTGTTCTTCACAAAGTTCTCAGTCATTTTTTCCTATCATAAAGGATGAGGACATCCATCAGGCCCACTCCAGGGTTGGAAGGGGTGTAGACCTGAAGGACTTCAAAGAAGGGCTCTAATCTTTGCAGAGAATGGTAGCTGCATCAGCTGTTTCTTTTTCTCAAAATTAAAAAAACCCAAACCAAACAAAAAACAACAACAACAAAAAAATCCAAGCCCCAACAAAAACCTGCATCCTAGATAACCTGTTTCAGTATATCCCCACTTTGGCACCATGTATATTTGTTTCTTCATATTTAGGCTAAATCTTGTTTATCATTTGAACTGATGTCAAAGAAGAGTTGAACACTGTCCCCCTTTCCTGTGACTTTTAATGTATGCAGGCTGTTCTGTTCCTTTGGTGTTATCTTTTTAAGACTAAACACACCCAGGTCCTTTGATCATTTTTCCAGGTCATGCTCTCTACACTCTAATTCTTGTTTCTTTCCACTGCAGTGTCTCAGATTTTTGCATGTGTTTTATGACGAAAAATATGTGGGGCTGGATGTGGTCTGTTGGCTAAAGTCTCACCTGTATGAGACCTACAGTGGCACTACTACTATATCCCAGGATGACATTTACCCTTTTGTAGCAGCATAAGCCTGCTGGCTTGGAATTAATTTCTCAATCAGGGTGTGCTTTTTCTTTGTGGCATGTTGGAGTTACTATTCTGTCATTTCCATTTGATTCCACACCTGCCTCCCCTGCCCTTAGAGTACTGTTTTGTACTGATCTTTACTGAGATTGGTTTGATAGTAGGTTATGGGTAGGTGTGGGGTTCCTGCAGATCAAAACACTGCAATAAGATTGCCCAAAATCCTGAGCTGGTTTGAACTTGCTCTGTTGAGGGATTTAATTTTTTTTGTTGTAAGAAAGAAGTGATAGCATTAGTGATCCTTGCTCAGCTAGCCAAGCCAGTGTCTTCATTGATTCCTTCTTGAATCCCTGCTCCTGATGTCCATGGTTACTGTGCTTGGAGATTGGTGTTCTCCTTCACCGGAGCCATGGGACCCTGTCCCTTAATTTCTTTCTGATTGCTTCTGATTGCAGCTTGGCCTTCCTCCTGCGGTGTTTTTGTTCAGGGATTGAAACTGGCAAAGGGCCCTGAGTTTAAAAATGTAGTTTTTCCTGCTGGTTTGTTCTGATGCCGCTCACTGGTGGAGTCTGGTGTGAGCATGGTGGGGGGGTACAAGAGGCAGCACCACCCTCTTCATCCACAGTGAGCCCTTAGACTGGCTCCAACACCCTGAATTTTGTCTTGAGAATTTCAGGTCCATTTCTATCTGGCTGTTACTTAATGCTTTGATATCTTTATCAATTTCTTATCTTATAGGTAACTACAAACTGATCATTTAATTTGATCAAGAATCCTTCAGAGGATTGAAGTTACTGGTGTGTAACTTCTCACACCTTTTTTTTTCCTTTTATAAAGGTAGGTGAGGCATGATGCTTCTCCAGCCTTCTTGTGGCCTTCCCATACTCCTGTAAATTTTCAAAGATGGTCACTAATGCTTCAGAGATTAGACTGATTTCTTAAATGCTGTTATTACCTCTCACTCAAGAGTTGTTTTGTGACATTTGTTAGGTCTATCTTTTTCTAACCCCTCCTTTTCTCCCATTTCTAAATTAATTTTGCTTGTCACATTTCACTTTTTCTTCTGGAAATTGAAGAAACATTTGAACTTCCTTTGCATCATTCGCTTTCCTTCCCTGTTTGTCAATGAGCGTAATTATCTTTATTTTTCTCATCTAACATGCTCTCTTCTCTAGTTTTCTTGGGACTGCAGAGCTCTTATTAACAGCTGTGCTGATTTTGACTAAGAGACCATCTAATCCAGTATCCTTCTACAAAAGGATAAAAAAGTAGATATGGTATTTTTCAAGTACACTTCCAGTCTCCATCTCCTCTCATATCAGGTTATTTCCTGAGCCTAATGTGAGCTGTTTAACCATTAACAGTCAATAGATTTGTCTTTCTAGTACTTGTCCTGTCTTTGGATGAGTGCATGTAAAATTTTTCATCATTTTTGAAGAAGTGCTACCACACAAGTTTCCTGTTGATGAAGGGTTGTATTTGTTTTGAAGCTGACCCTCACTGTCTCCACGTGGATGGGTGTCAGCACTTGTATATGATGAGATGGTGAATAATCTACCCTGTTCCCTGTCTTTTCACCACTCATAAGGTTACAGACCTCTGTTGCTTGCCTTGCATTCTGATTTGTTGCAGGGGTGCTGTTCCATGGCAAAGAGAAGACTTACCTGGTAGCATCTCTGGTCAATACCTTTTGCTGAAGCCTTGGGATTACTGAAGGGCAAGAACAAGGGTACCTGGAGTCCTTGTCCTTGTCCAGCTCATCTGAAGGAAAATAGTGAAAGCCTGATGCTTTCCCAAGATGTCTCATGTGCAGTTTCATACACTGTTGATAAACAGCCTTTCTGTCCTTTAGTGCTGTGTTGAAATCAGGAAGAGTTTCAGGTGTTCCTCATGGGTATTCATACCTGTGCTAAGACACTGAAGGGAGGGCTTGGTGTGGCCGAGGCCTTTCTTCTGGGATGGTGGAACGGAGGCTTGAGCATGTTTTCAGGACTGCTTTCCCCTTCTCTTTCCAGAGATTGGCCAGCCTGGCTAAGACCACTTAGCAATGACAAAACAAAACCTCCTGCTTGATGGGACACTCTCCTTGTTTCTGATCGTGGCCTGTGAAGCTCAGCAGCTCCCAAGGAGTCATGTTGCTGCTAGTTCTGGTTCTCTGTGTGACAAGGAGGCAGAGTCCTGGGGACACCTGTTCAGCAGCGAGCGGCTGGATGCTTGGATCTGTTCCCTCATCGGGTCCTTCATGGTGGGGCTGAGTGGGGTCTTCCCCTTGCTGGTGATCCCCCTGGAACAGGAGCTGCTCTGCGGTCAGAAGGTAAACCTGCCTTTCTGAAGCCAAATGTCCTGGGATGTGATAGCAGCACGGTGGTGACCAGGACCTTGGCTCAGAAATGTTGTTCTCTAAAATGCAAAGTCTGTTTTCAGTGCTTTAGTCCATACCTGTGAATTTGAAAGGGAGTCCTTTGACAAATATAAGTCCTGGATGGAGCTTGTACATAGAGTAGTGAACCTGCTTGGTTCAGGACCCTCCCACACGCTGCTGTCCCGGCCACATAGTGCAAGGGCTTTTTCTTACACTCCATTTGGTTTGTGCTCTCTCCTTTGAAAGCTTGCTTTGCAGATGCTTCCAATTTGGGTTTCTTTGTGCAAAATCTCAGCTGGAGATGTTTTGTCTCCTGGCTGAGTAGTGATGAGTTTTTTGCTTCTTTTTTCCTTTTTTAAATTTTTTTTTAGCTGGGTCACAGCGTTTGAAGCAGTTGTTGAGTTTTGCAATTGGTGGACTACTGGGAAATGTGTTTCTGCACCTGCTTCCTGAAGCCTGGGCCTACACATGCAGTGCAACAACAGGTATGAGAGCCTTATGTACCTGGAAGCAGCTTGTGCTGTGCCTACTGCTACATGTTTTGTGTCTGTTCCATCCTGAAAGTCCAAGACCAGCCAGTCTGGGTCAGCCCAAAAACTAGTCTAGACTGGTATCCTTTTTGAAGCAATATATAAAAGCAAATGCCTAGGGAAGGATGTGAGACTAAAAAACCATACATGTAATACTTCATCTTTGTACTCAGCAGTCTTCCAAAGACTTTGAAATTAGAGGCTTCCTCAGTTGGCCATGGTTTCTCTATGTTTAGTAACTTGGAATGGTTTTCTTGTCTATTGACTTTTCCTATCATGCGTTGGACTCCTATAAATCTCTGTTGGTTTTCCTTTGTTCCTTCTGTAAGGAAGGGGAATGCTTCTTTAACCTAATGGGAGGTTATGAATGTGTTTGGGGTCTAGTACATGAATGTGTTCACCGTCTTAGTTGGGGATCAGATGCACCTTTTTTACAAATCTGTCCCTATAGCAGTGTTACTCCTAGAGCCTCTTCCTTGGCACCAGCTGGGGCCCCTCTGTTGGATGCTTTGATATATGGGGAGCTCATGTGTTGCAATCTTTGTTCCCTGAGAAATCATGAAACATTGTCTATAGAGCCGTAGTTAAGATTGGAGGGTGAGGCAGGGGAAGAAAAAGGAAATGGAGGTGGCAGAAACTTGTGTTTGCCAGCAAACTAAACACTGAGTTGATACAGACCTTGTGGTATCAGTGTAGCTCCTTCATCCCTCAAATAGCCAGGGTTTCTGAAACCTATAATGTTTGTATCTCTCTGCTTCAGCAAACTGATATCATAGAAGGCAAGTGCTGCTGCATCCCACCTGTTGAGAAACCAAGTTGTCATTTCCCTGCTGAAAATGTGAGAGAGGGAAGATGGTACCCTGGGTTTCCCTGACTTTCCTGCACTTATGTCCTGGGGTTTCAAATCTGCTGGGCCTTTAGTCCTCTTCTTCCTCACAGCTCTAGCACTGTCAGCAGAACCTGCTGTCCTTTTTTTCACCCCTTTCTACAGTGGTTCCCAAATTACTCTGTCTTCCCGCTCAAGCTTGTTTGCTTCTTCCAGACTGTCCTGAAGCATAAAGGTTTCCTTGACCCATGTAAGTCCTGTTACAGAGTCGTTCTGTTCTTCCACTGCAATACAATTTCCATTTCTGCAGTGAGGCTGAACGGATTATTATCTCACAAGCTTGGCTGTAATTGAAAAGAAAGTTTATAGCTTTGGGCTTAATAAGTTGCCGAGGTGTGGCAGAAAGGGGAAGGTGAGTCTGTAACTCCAGTAATGGCAGATTTCGTGTCAGGGCTTGCTGTTCAGTAGGTACAGCTGCTAGATTTTTGTTGATGCAGTATTCCCTTGCCTTTGGAGCTCAGGGAAATTCCCAGTGTTGTCAGGAAATGTTCTTGGTTTGAGCTGGTGCAGAAAAAGGGATGGTAGCTCTCACTCTGAGTGTCTCGAGATGATGACATCTGTTAGATCAAGAATGAGCAAGTTAAACTGATCTGTTTTGAGATGTGTTTACTCCTCTCACAGGGAGTTTTTCTGTTGTCATTTATTTTTTTGTCTTGGAACTGCATGAAAAACTATGTACTTGATAGAGACATGAAGATTTTTCTTTTGTCCTTCAGGAGAAGGGCAGAGCTTTCAGCAGCAGAAACTTCTGGGTCTCTGGGTGATCATTGGTTTCCTGACATTCCTGGTGCTAGAGAAGATCTTCCTAGAGAAAGAGGAGGAGTATCCTGGTGTGGTAAGTTAGCAGCCTGAGGGGAGGGAGTGCTCTTACATATGAAGCTCTGTATTAAATACTTCATCTGCCTTATCTGACAGCATCAGGAAATTATCCTGTAGCTGTGAGTACCTTGTCATTGCCCTTTGGGAGTTTTTTGCCACCTTTTTGCCACTGGTCTGTAGAAGTAGGTTTCATCTTCAGGCTTTTGTTTTGTGGTTTTAACTGAGATTTCTCACTTCTGGTTTGGTTTTGTTCTTTATGTGGTAAGTGTAAAAGAGAGCTCCTCTTTTGTGGGGACGGGGAGCTAGAGCGCTCTGCGAATAGGACTGCTCAAGTAAGCTTTGAGGGGTGGCAGCTTGCTGATGCATGTTCCACTGACCCACCGTGACTCATTTCTCTTTCTGGGTCCTCAGTCAGGACAAAGGCCAGCCTTCATGAGGATGTTTCTTTTTGGTTATGTCCTGGACCAAATGTCTGTTTGGGTAACTTTGTGTGGTAAGAAGGGGTTTGTGATTGGCCAGGTGACACAAAGTTCAAAGGAGTCACCAGCTGCAAAGCGGAGATGTAGACGAGGCACCAGAAGGTAATTCCAAGATAGAGGAGAGCACTTTGTCTTTGGACATCTGCACAACTCCTCGTTGCACCTCCTTTAGACTGTTCAGTCCTTGCTGTGCCATGACTTTTGAGAGGTGAAACTGTAGGCCAGGCACTACATAAGAGCAATCAGGTGTTAACTTTGACTCAGTGTGGGACTTTAATGCCTGAAAGGAGCTTCATCTTCTCATTTAGAGAGAGGCTGAAATCCTAAATAAATACCTTGTTGTTTGGAACATGATGATCCCAGCTATAGAAAATTCTGTAGACTTAGTTATTCTGATGCACTGGGGAGAGCAGGACTCCTGCCCAGATGGAGTTTTATTGCTCTGGGCAGCAGCTGCTAACGGGAGGGGCAGGCTCAGTCCCTTATCTTTCTAGTGGAACCTGACTCATGCCAAGGGGCTGTGACTCCAATTCCTCCTCTTTCTGTTTCTCCTGAGGATTGGGAGGTCTTAGCTCTTGTCTTTCAGGGCAGATGTCACAATGCTCTCTGAATAATTTCTGGCAGTTGTTATTAAACTGGGGTGTCAAAGATGCTGATCCACATCGTAAGGACAAAAGGATTAAAGGTGAAGGTTGGTTTTCTGATCCTGGTTCACGCTCATTCATCACTGAAAAAAAAATCAGTGACCAGTTTGTTTCTCCTAATTTAGGACTGTGATTCCAAAGCACCATCTGGAAAGATTCCCAATGGAAGTGACTGCCCCTTGCCAAAGGGGTCCTCTCAGTCCCAAAGAGCACGAGCTCAGTGTAATGGTTCCTCTCTCCAGTCTGGTCCAAAAAATAACAGAATCAAGGTAAGAGACCCACAAACTCACCTTCACTTTTTAGTCAGGAAATTGTCTGTGGAAAGAACTGTGCCAGAGTGGGCAACTCAGCATTTGAGTTATATATAATTTGCTCTGTCAAAGTGTCTGTCCTGGGCACAGCAGGGAGGAAATAGTAGACTTGGAGAAAATCTACACTGCAGCTTATGCAGAAGAGTAATATTCAGTATTATAAAGGCATTAAGTCTGATGATGTGTGTTTTGGCTGAATTCTGATACCAAAACACAGAATTTCATGTTTTGCTGCTCTATATTATATAGTCAGTATGTCTTAATTTGCCTAATTTTTTGCACCATGATTTCTCTGTTCTCTACTGCCTGCATTTTACTGATTCTGAGCTGCACTTTTCTTTTTAAGGCACCTTTTGGAAGTGTTTTGACACCTTTAGGAAGTGTGTTGAGGCTACCCAGTGTAGAATTTAAAAGTTCAGTTTCTCAGATTACCGGTTTATCTGCTGCCAAAAAGGACTTCTTGTCCACTTCTGTCTCCAAGCCTGTATTTCCCATGGCTTCCTTTGTACTGGATCTCATCTGACCTCACAGTGAGCCTCTTCAGGGAGCTAAACAGGCAAAGAATTTGCTTGTCTACACCCACACACCCACCTCCCACCCCCCAGTCTATTTCTCTCCTAACTTAACTTCTTGGATCAGCTTGGCATGCAGACAGGCAGCCTGTAGTGCTGGGATAAGGGAGATCAGCAAGCTCATAGGACTGGAGGTGGAGGAGGAAAAGGAGTCCTGTACCATTGGGAAGTGGATAACCTTTACATTGGCCTTGCTTTCAGTTCAATGTTACTATCTTTGTACTGTGGAAAACCCTTTTCTGGGTGAACATTACAAGTGAGAGAGTAAACAACCACTTTGGTGAAGGAGGACCTGCAATTTGCGTTTGAAAGACCAAAAAAAAATGCAAGATTGTATGAGAGTAACTATGAACAGAAAGTGTGCTTGCATGAACTAGCCCAAAGCTGGATATGTGGTCAGGCAGAGGCTCTTCAGTCTTTCTATTTTAAATCTGTTTTGCTGTAACTTTATAGCTCTTCCTACAGAACATGAAAGTTATGATGAGGTCACTGAGTATTTTTGACATCTGTCACATTCATGTAATTTGTACATAACACTGCACAAACTGCAAGGTGCCACGTGGTTGTTTCTAGAGGTGGTAGTAGTGAAGACACCAATATTACTGGGTTATGAAACACTGTGCCCTAATTTTGGGAGGGTTTATATAAGGAACTATAGACTACTGATTTCAAGTGGAAATGAAACACTGATAGGGGATACAATTGCTCAGGGCAATCCTAATATAAAAATAATGATGTAATTAATGCTAATCAGTATGATTTTATGTAAGATAAATTCTTATTAATCAACAATTTTTCCTGCTTTTTATTCAGGCATAAAATTGTTAATTAAGGTCATGACAAATGTATATAAAATACAACTTTCTCCCCCATTCTAATCAACTTTGCAAATAATAGCTATATTAAAAATCTGTTATTCTATGTTATCAAAAGGGACTGGTTTAATGCAGCCCCCCTCAAATCTGTTCACTGGTGGGTTATGATTTTTCTAAGTCATTATTTATAAAAACAGTATCTCTTCACATTTGCAGGTACTGCATTACATAAATGGCACATTGTGACTGCATGAAGTCAGCGATAGCAGCTAAACTGAGTAACTTCATCAGAAGTGCTGAATTTTTAACAGGTTTTGATACATGCAATTATAAGGAATAGATTAAGAACGACCGCAGATCATATTTACAAGATAGGGATAGTTTCTAGATAGTCAATGCCTTGGAAAAACATGTGAGGATTACAGTAGGAAATTGTCTGAACACATTCTTCCCTTATGGTTCTATAGCCAGGAGGATGGGTGAGTAGGAAATAATATCTAAGAGGAGAGGTGAGAGTTCCTCTTTCTGTACAGCAGTATTGGAACAGCTATCTGACTTTTTTCCAGTAGTGCTGTTCCAAATATGCAAAATACTACTGGTAATTTGGAAAGGAGTCAGGAAAGAGATGAAATAATATTTTAAGTTTGCAGTACATGATAAGTGGTTTTCTTTAGTTTAGCTCTGTAATCACGACATATCAAGGGTGACTTAGAGTATACAAATACCCATGTAAGAGGAATGACAGAGTACATAGCTTAAGAAATGATGAACTTTGTGCAGAAATTAAATTCTTTCAGTTGTGTTATGTGGGAGGTTTAGACAACCATGGAGAGCCCTTCTAGCTTTAAAATCCAAACACATCTGTTCAGTTTTACAGGTGGTTGTCAATATACATGAATTAGAAACTGAAGACTTAATGGGTGTAGTTTTAACTTTCTACCTTCTGATCATATAATCTGAATACTTTAATAGTCTTCCTGGTAGGGTGGAAATTATCAAACCTACCAAGATACTCCTGCGTTGTTAGCCTGTTTCCTTAGGCAACAACATAAGCAGTCATTCCATCTGTCTGTCCATCTGTTCTGCCCTTCATTTTCAACAACTTTTGAACCCATAATTAATTTTCCTTGAGTTCAAGAGAGGATAGGAGTCTTGAGGGTGATCAGATTTCTGCAAGTTCCATAGAAATCAGCATGACAGTAGAGGAGGAAAGCAAAGTGATGCCTTGTTGAAAGCTGCAGTTGGAACGCGGGCGCTGCCCGGCAGATGCGCCTGGCTGCAGCTGGGCAGGGCAGTTTCTATTCTACTATTCACTCAGAAACCCCTATTTTTTCAGTAAACAAACAGGAAAAGATACTATTTAAATGAACAAAATCACCCTTTAGGACTTAATGATTCGTAAGTTGTAATGAGTTGACTTTTGTCCACATATGTATTAGAATTTCTGCATTTTAGCTGCTGCTGCTAGAATTTGTCCTAAGCTTGAAAACGGCAGGTGGGAGGTTTCCTTTGTATGCAAACATAGATCAGTTCTGTCCCTCATTGCAGCCTTTATTCCCTCAACAAGTAAAAACATTGTGTACAGTACTTTTGCCTTGCTTATTCTTTCTTTCTCCCTGTGGCACATGGGGTCCTGGTTGATTTGTGGAAGTATGTTTTGTTACACAGTGACATTAATTCTGAAGCATGAACATAAACACTTCATCTGGCTGTGCTCTTTATAAGCAATGAGAACATCCTATTAGGGATTTGCAGAATGTAAATGTCAGAGGCTCATAACTGTCAAATCAACCCAATTTATTTCTGAGCACTCCAAAGCTTTGCTTCTTTCAGTGACAGCTTTTGCCCAAGCCACTGACAACAAAAAGTCATAACGTTTTAATCATGAAGTCTATTTTTTTCCCTATACAGTGGTACGGGAAAGCATTTTTGTGTAAAACTTCTGTAAATAATTATTATTATCCTGTGGGGAAAATGCCGTCAGGTAAAAAAACAATGTGAAAAGGAGAATTTTAGACAGTCATATTTGACTGTCTAGGAATGAGGGTATGAAGAATGAGAAGTAAATGCTGCATTCTTGGGTCTGCCTGCATGCATCTGTTTGTGTTTCCTTTCTTAAAAAAACATGCAGGGATCTTCTTTTGCATTCATTGTGGAGCTGTTACTCAAATCATTACTTAAAAATGGGCTAGGCTTTGCTTAATCCTTAATTTTCATATTTCATCATCAGTGCACTTTAAAAAATTTAGAGGCTACAAAGGTTCCCCAAAACAGTGCAGCAGAAGTGCCCTGCAGAAAGGTGGTGCTTTAGAGAGAGTGATTTGACAGAAGGCTCCTGAGCTGTGGCATACAAATGACAGAAAGGAAAAATGCCCCAAGTAGAGTTGATAGAAACAGGGAAGAGCACAGGACCAAAAAGAGCTAATGAAGTCCATCAGTCCTTGTGGTTGTCCAGCTGAACTTTGGCATCTGATGCTGTGGTGAAATAAGAGGTTAATCCTTCACAGTTTCTAGACAGTCTCTCCAGTCACTGGATACTGCCCTGTATCTGGAATTCTTGCAGTCCAGAGACAGCCTGTTATATGGGCTAACACCTGGTTTGATAATAATTTAAACTGAAGTGCCATGTAGTGAACTGCAGTATCTCAGGACCCATATGCAGTAGTTCTTGTTAAATATCATGGGAAAAACCTCACAAACTTGCAAGCTAAAGAGCTGGGGTGGTACCCTCATGAATCACTTTTGGCCAAATACTCAGATTTTGTCAGGAAATGACCCTAGTTAGAATGATAGGGAAGTCTAACATGGAGATGGACTTGTGAGGAAGGCAGCTGCTTTATGCTTATAATTTTAAGAAGTGTGTTTATGTGCAAATGCTGATACAAGCTATCCAGCCTTCTGGTAGGTGGCTTTTTGGTGACTGTCATCACTATCTTCTCTTTTGATTCTTTGTTAAGGAAAAGCAAACCCACAAGCATGAACTTTTTTGGTACAATGTTTGAAGATTTATTTAGTTATAGAAAGCAATTCCAGCAGCATTTGTTCTGTTGCATTGTTCTTGCCAGCTTTTGAAGAGGAGATATTTAACAGTTGGATATTAAAGTACATGACTTGAAAACAAGATCAAGTCATATTTGAAGCCAGTCACCTGTGTAAATTAGTGAGTGTTACCTAAAATTAGTTTGACTTAGAATTAAGTATACTCTTGAATTTTGGCTTTCTTCTTTTTCCTTTCTCTTTTTCTGTTTCTAGAGCTCTTCATAATTTGCATACGGTAATTATTCTAATCTCAGACAATACTTTCCTACCCTAAAACTTAGTTTATTTGAAGACCAAAAATTACATTTAATTTGTACTCAAGCACAAGATTTTCAGCAAAAGCATCGTGCTCTGACCTTTCCCATCTGATCGTGACTGCACAACCCGTGTCTAAGCTGTGTGCTTTCTTGCATCTCTTCCTTTATCAGGGGCTCTTCCTTCTCTTTGCAGATTAGTGGATACCTCAATCTGCTGGCCAACACCATTGATAACTTCACACACGGCCTGGCAGTAGCAGCCAGCTTCCTGGTTAGCAGAAAGGTAAGGTTTCTGTCCCCAGCTGTGTACTGAAATGGAGAGGCCTTGTCTCAAGTGTGATATAACATGCAAAACAGCCAAAAAATGCAGGGAGTTCCTTCCTATTTTCTGCAATTTTCTGAGAAAATGTGGGCTACAGTAAAACCCAACCCTATCTGATCCTGTGATGCAGAGCTTCTTAGAATTTGGGACATGTTAGTCATTTGTGCTGGCATTAGGGGATGGATTAGCTCATCTACCCTCATCTACTCAAAAGGCAGGCCAGAAATAACATGATGAGGATGGTCACCTCAGAAACAGGGACATAGACAAGGCAGAGATGTTCAATGCAGTTTTGCTTTGGTCTTCAACACTTATGATGGGCTATGTGGTCCCCATTGCCCTGAGCTGGAGCACCATGACTGTGAGAATGATAAACTCCCAGTCAAACCTGCACATGTGCGGGATCTGCTGCTCCGACTGGATCCCTATAAGTGTATGGGACCTGATGAGATTCATCCAAGAATACTGGGATTGTTTCCTAATCTCTTTCTCTCTGCTGCAGGTTGGGTTCCTAACCACAATGGCCATTCTCCTGCATGAAATCCCACATGAGGTGAGAGGGCTTTGTATCCTGCCATTGTGAGGGGAATTACAATGTGCTTCATCTGCTACGAGGAGGTCTGAGTCTGGTTAACATTTTCTTGTCTTCTTGAAAGCTGCTCCCTCTGGGAGATTGACAACACTGAAAACCAGGAACAGTCTTGAAGCACTGACCTTGTTGTGAATGACCTTTGTGACTGAGAATTTAGTGTTCGTGCTTATTAACTGTCAGTTCTTGGTTTTCTTAGGTTGGAGACTTTGCAATCCTACTTCGGGCTGGCTTTGACCGCTGGAGTGCAGCCAAGATGCAGCTTTCCACAGCTCTGGGGGGAATTCTAGGAGCCTGCTTTGCAATATGTGCTCAGTCACCAAAAGGAGCAGGTAAGGTTCCTTGGGACCTTTGTAGAAATGGTGGGGGCAGCAGTGCTTGTTGTCCTTGTGTGTCTTCTTTCCCTTCTGTGTTGTCTCCCATGGCTCTGTCTCAGTAATAACTAAAGCTTTCCGTATTTGTGCAGGAGAAACAGTAGCCTGGATCCTTCCTTTCACTTCTGGAGGGTTTCTGTACATTGCCTTGGTAAATGTTGTGCCTGATCTCCTGGAGGAAAAGAATCCTTGGTAAGAGCTCCCTCCTGTTCCTCTGCAGCAATTCTTGCTGCCAGGGGGCAGGGATAAAACCCTTCCCTGTGCCTGTTCTGGAAGTGCATGAATGCCAGCTTTCCAAATTGTATGGACAAGGCTGGAATCAAAATAGACTGCTGTGCTATCTGTTGCATTTGTGGGACTACAAAGACCTTCTGTAACAGGAGAGCTTTCACCTGGGTGAGTCCCAGAGATTGTGCTGGCACAGTATGTAGCAGGGCCAGCTAGAGCAAGTTCCTTGGAAGCATATCCAGTAAGTACACCACTGCCCAGTCTGTGTTTTCAGCTTCCAGCATGTACTGGTGTAGGGACTGTCTGAACCAGGGCCCACAGAGGTGTGTGTGTCTGGTAACCACATGTGAATCTGTCTTTCCGTGCTTCTCTCATCCCTTTCTGACCCTATCCATTAGTTCAGGCTTCTGCAGCCTCCTTTTGGCAGCAGTTTGCAGAGTCTGACTGTACTGTGTTAAGTGATGCTTATTATTTGGTTTTTACACTCTTGCTTATTGATTTTTTTATTAGATATCACTGTGTTGTGCTGTGTGAGTAGAAAAATAATAGTTTTCTTCTCTTGATCACTCAGCATTTCATGGTCTGTCATTGTATTTATTCCATCTCAGACATCTCTCTTCTGCACTGGTATATATATTCCAGTATATTTGGGTTTCCCTTGTGTATTATTTTAGTTTCTTGCAGTCTAATTAAGGTTAGGGGTAGCTGTTCCACAGTAAAGGCCCTCTCAGATCTGCTGGCAGAGCTGCCCCTGAATGTTCACTCCTATTTTAGTTGTAATAAGACAAGTAACTTCAGTAGTTTAAATAAGATGCCTTGGTTCACCTAGTTAATTTTGACTGAAACAGTGCTCAAAAAACCAGCTCCACAGTTCTATCGGAGAATGTAGAAACCTTTTGTGGAGAAATGTTAATTTGGGTTGGTAACCTCCTGTGTTGGCAGAGGTTGGCAGCATATGCAGAGGTGGGAGGCACATAGTCACTTCAGCAAAAACCTGAGATAGTGCTAAAAGAATGGCCAAATTTATTGGGGTTTTTTTTCTGTAACTGTAGTTGTTAGCTGGATGAGGTCCCTGAAGTGTCTGTGCGCATGCTGCATAAGTGCTGGTTTCCTTGTGAGTGAAAGGACATGAATATGTATTTGAATAGCTGCATGACTGAATCAGCTCAAATGGATTTTAAAGCCTGGAGTTGGGTCTTGCAGCTGAGTGGAACAGGGACATGCCAGGTTATGGACAACTTCTTTGCCTGGGGTGCTGGGAAGGTCTTCTCATATGTGTTAGTGACTTCATACAGCTGTGGTGTTCTCCATGTGCTAGGTTTGGAAGGGCAAAGAACAAATCATTAGAGAGCTCTGCGCAGCTGCCTATGGGGATTGGTCTGTGGCTCCTCCTAATTTTGTTGTTTCTTTCCCAGGAATTCCCTGCAGCAAATTCTGCTCCTGTGTACGGGCATTACAGTCATGGTGCTACTCGCGCTCACAACTGAGTGACCTCTGCGCAGGCCTCGTGATGCCTCCCAGAGCCACCACAGTGACTCTGAGCTTTACAAAGCAATAAGGAACACTAATGTTACTTCCTACGTGTGTGTGTGCAGATCTGGCTGCTAGTATGAGAAGCAGGTGAGAGAGAGGTCTGGCTGTGCAAGACTTCATTCCCTGGCTCTCCTATCCCTGTTCTGCTAAAATCCACACATGAGGGCTTCTGTTCTTTTTTTGGTTGGTTGGTTGGTTGGTTTTTATGGAGCAAAAGATGCACTGGGCAGAAATGAACTGAACAACTGCTCCACTATGAATGAATGGTGTTTCATTCAGTTCATTCTGATGGAATTGCACCTCCCAAGCTCTTGTGTGAAAACGACAGAGGTGATTCCTGTAGCTGATGAAGATAAAGGATTTTTCCTATCACTTTAAGGGCTGGAGGCAAAACAGGCATGAAAAAGCAACAATAAACAGCTTTAGCCAGAGCCCCCTACCTGTGAGAAGTTGATGGTGCTATGAGATAGAGGGGAAGACACCCTTTCCAACTTGATCTCCAGCTGTACATTGACACCACTTGTTCCTAAATGTAGTATTGGCCTCAGCAGTCCAGCTCTTTTGGTCTATTTTGTGTTTGTTTATGTTGAAATTGAGCCAAAAGCTTGAGGCATTTTAGGGTAAGTCACTTCAATTAAATGACTCAGCTTGGAGATTACCTGCCTCAGCCCTAACCACTCCAGTAGCCAGCACAACCCAACTATTTATCTGATAAATGATCAGTAAATGTTTCTTCAGTTGCCATACTACCAGCTCACTCACATCTGAAGGGAAAGCCATATAGCTGTTGTGACTGAGCTCCCCCTCTTAAGCATTATCTGAACACGCCTCTGAGCCTGCTCTTGGCACCTGATTCATTCACCATCTGCCCCACACCGTGTTTCAGAGCTTTCTTGAGGTGTAGCATGTTAGCCCTGCCCAGCATACTGCAGCACCCCTAGACCACCCATGGCAGGGGTGCTTGAACACTACAGCCTGGTCAGCAGCTGATAACTCCTCTTTAGCTTTTCCTCTGTTCAGTGTAGACTATTTAAGAGCATGCTGTAGATGGTAGCCTATTTCTGGGGTTCTTACCTCACAGTGGAGTTTGTCTGTTGAGGATGAATGATTAAGAAATAATACTGCCAGCCCTTAAATGGGAAGGTTGAAACTGCTGGTAAAAATACTTTTAAGTAAGGTGAGAAAGGGATATGAAAGGGTGACAATAAGTATGCTTTAAGAGGAGTTTTCTGTTACGTGACGCTTGGGAAAAAATTTTGGCAATTTGAGACCAATAAAAATAAATAAAATTTCTAGTACTTTCCTCCATCCCAGCTCACAGGGCTGACCAGACCATAATTCCACAGGGGTGTTTTATTGCCACAGAGATGTGCACAGTTACTAGATCATCCCTTCTGTAGAGCTTATATTCCCTTTGCTTAAATTTGTTTAAAAACAAGTCTAATTGAACTAGCGGAGTCCCTGAACACAAACCAGGTGCCACAGTGTGATTTACACCAACTTAGCTCAGTCTTTTAACAGCTTTTGTCAAGCAGTACAGCTCTCCAGTCTGCACAGGGCCTTATCCAGAGGGCTTGTGCCTTGAGAGGGCGATTTGGGTCAGAGCAGCAAGGCAGGTATGCTGCCCACAGCAGAGGCATTACTCCCCTAAGAGATTCCTGAACTGTTGACACAGTTCTTTTTTATGACAGCTCCTGTCCTACTTTTCAGTGAGTGCTGGAGAGCTCATGCTTGCAGTTCTGTCTGCCCAGGAACTGCTGTCTGAAATTTTTTCAGCTTTCCCTTCCCCAGACTTAAGTTAGTAACTGGTTTCACTGCAACAAAGAGGGAGGCTTAGTGCAATTTTATTCCTCTTTGCAAAGTTGCCTTCCTGTGCCAACTACTCTCTCCATCGTTCAATTGTTATGAGGTCTGAAGGCAACATCCACTTCCTGCTTTCCTGGAAGGATGATTAATTCAGTTAGCCTGCAGGGACTGGAGGAGTATGCCAACCCTCTTGTTCTAGCTTTGGGGGTTCCCCCTGCCCAGGGACTGCAGCTAAGCAGACCCTGTAATAGGGCTCTGGAGGAAGCAGGCTTGCACAGAAAGTGATGCCTGCTGTTTCTCAAGATGTCTTTCCCAAAATAAGGCTGGCATTTAAGTTGAGGCATTGCCAGGTGAGTGCCCATGAGTTGGCGTTGTTGCATCAGCACTGAGCCTTGCCAAGACTGAAAACCAGAGTCAGGATTTTATACTCAGCGTTCAGGAATGTGAAGTGGATGACACTGAAGAAAGAATTTCTGAGCTGTTTTTCTTGGCTGCTGTCACAGGCATGGATAGTCTGTGGTTCTTGGGAAGATACCCTGGGAGGAGGTAGCATGGGGCTTGTGGGAGGGAGGGGTTTGATAGATTTCCACTGCGTCAGCCCTGGGGCTGAGGATTGAGAGCCTTGGGAGGAAATGGAGCATCACTCCGCCACATTTGTCACTTTTGGAAATGCAGAGAGAATTGTATTTTCTAGCTCTATTTTTTCAGCTGCTCTTATGCATTTTCCCCCTTCATCTGTATTGGTCTGCTCTGCATGGAGACAATAGAGATGAAATAAATGGTTTTCCATGTCAGCTTGTGTTGTTGGGTTATTTTGTTTGGTTGGTTTGGGCTTTTTTTGAAGTTTCTACTTTTCTTTGATTTAAAAATTCAATTCAAATTTCATTGGGATTACAGAGACATATCTCTGGGTTAGTCTGGAGCAGTCTGGACTCTGGGTGGCTGCCAGACTTTCCTCAGACTTTCACAACTGAAAGAAAAAGTTCTAATCCAGTTTCTTCTTTCTGCTGCCATGGAACTGTTGTCCAGGAGCAGTGTGGTACAATCATAATTCTTGTCTGCTGCCCTGGATTCCCTGAAAAGCACTACCAAGTAAGTTTCTCCTCTTTCAGAGGAAAGCTTGCATGGTAACTCTCTGTTCGGAGAGTTGTGCAACCATTCTTACCTGTAATCAGTTATTTTTTTAAATCAAAAAACATCAAGGTCTGTCTGGTTTCAGTTAACACTAAGCTGGATACCTGCCATGTAGGACAAAGATGCAGTCATCAAAGGTTGTGTGTAGCAATTGCTCAGAAAGGACTAAAAGGAAGTTCTCTACCTTTCAAAAACATGGGTTCACTTGGAAGATTTTCAGCTATAAATGGTGCATTTATTTCTCTTCTTACCCAAATTCTTCTGTAAAAAGGAGGAAAACCATAATCCAAGAGCTGGAAGAAGATGAAGGCAGGTAGGTGATCAAGGGCATGATGTCACAGTCTGTGGATTTTGCCCATAATCTGCATTTTGGAATCTCTGTCCCTGGATTTACCACACTGCACTCTTGGGCTGTGCTCATACTCCTGCCCTTATGGCTTTGCTATGAACCTCCTTCCCTCATCCCTTTTTCCTTCTCAAAGGTAATCAAAATTAAAATTAATTAATCAGCTACCTGTTTCACAGGCTCCAGGAAGAATGGCTCTGACACAATTGCAGTAGCACAGAAAGGAGAACAATTAAGAGTTTCATTCATGGGAACTTTCTAAGATGATGGTGTTGCTGAAGCCCCTGTCTTCCAAAAGTGTAGCCTGAGGAACTCACTTGGAGAGTAGGGTGACATAATATGATTGCAGACTTTGGAAATGGGAATATTTGGATCTTTCTGGGAAAGAGCTATTACAATTGAAGGATTTTTCCGTGTTAACTAGAGCAGTGATTGTATTTGAAAATTATTTTCCATTCTTGCTGTGGAAGACTTAATTTAGCTGGTATGTGTAAGAAAATTCTTTTGACAGCAGCCCTTTCAATTTGTCTGCCTTGAAGGCACTAATGTGCAGCTGCATGGATGGTAATCCCATCTGTCCAGTGCAAACTGCAGCAGAGGATCATGCAGAAATGTGGTTAAAACAAGCTTTAGCTATGGCTGCTGCATGTTTCCACCAGGCAGAGCGCTCAGGGGAGATAAGCAGTACTCTGCTCTGGGCAGTGGTGCTGCCAGAAGTGCTGGGGAGGGTGTTTAGGTTGTGCTCGGTGTGGCTGAGAGACCAAGAAGTG
Source organism: Eopsaltria australis (assembly GCA_034509425.1). Lineage (NCBI taxonomy): Eukaryota > Metazoa > Chordata > Aves > Passeriformes > Petroicidae > Eopsaltria > Eopsaltria australis. The sequence goes on from JAVTVJ010000241.1 coordinate 6,248,712, forward strand.
ACAAAGGGGAAAGGATCTGAATCTCCTACAGTTGAACATTTGCTCCTGGGAACCAATTAAAACTACTTTTAACAAAAAAACCCAAAAGCTAAGGATTTCAAAATTGGACATTAAATTAGTAGTTTAGGTATAGCATATCACTAGATCATTTTATCTGGAGGCCAGAATTGATGAGACGATGCCCTAACACCTGGCTTTGGGGACTGAGTGTTGCAGCTGGAGGAACAAGTCCTATACAACAAGCAGGATCAGAAGGGATTTTGTACCCCTGTAAATGCTGCATTTAACTAATGACTTGGATTTAATCTGCTTCTCATTGCATAAAATAGATTGACATTTTTCAGCTTTTTCAGGCCTTATTTTCCATTAACTGATACTGAAGGGTTGAGGAGAAGTCGTAATCCAAATGCCAACAAATGATATTGCGGGTGGTGTTTGTATTTCGTGTACATTTGAACAACTGCAGGCTCCCGCGGCCTGAGCAGGGCTGATCTCTGCCCTTCTGCCCTGGGCAGGCCAGAGGGACGGGCGACTGCCAGGCCAGAGGAGGCCGCGGAAAGGCTCGAGGGGTCCGCTCACCCCTTCCTCCGGTCACCCATCTCCCGGCAGCTGCCCGCCGTCACCCCCGCACCGCCTCGGACACGGCTCCGCCAAGGGCGGGCCCTCGGTCCGCGGAGCAGGGGCCGGGCGCTGCGGCGGGGGCGGTCCGTGACCCCCGCGGGGCCGTGCCCGGGGGATGCCGCGGTGCCGGACGGATCCCGGCGCGGTGCGGCGGCGCGGGGGGCGCGGGCCCGCTGTCCCTTCCGGGGGCGGTGCCGCGGGCGGCGGCCCCAGCCGGGCTGCAGGGAAGCGCCCGCCCCTGCCGCCCCCGGCGCGGTAAGATGGCGGCCGCGGCTCAGGCGCTGAGCGGCACCGGGCTGCTCCTGGCCGCCGCCGCCCTCGCCCTCCTGGCCGTGGCCATCGGCACCGACTCCTGGTACGAGACGGACGCGCGGCGACACCGCGAGCGCTGCCGCGGCTTCGGCCACAAGCGCAGCGACCCGCCCGGCTCCATGTCGGCGCCCAGCTCGCACCTGCCGCTCCGCGCCCGACCCCCGCGGGCGCTCCTGCCCGGGCGGCCCCCGGCCCCCGCCCCGGCCGCCGCCGCTTCCGCCGCGCTGGACTCGCACTGCGGCCGCCGCTTCAACTCCACCGTCTCGGGGCTCTGGAGGCGCTGCCACCGCGCGGGCTACGAGCCGGACAGCGAGGAGCTCATCCGGAAAGGTGCGGGGGCGGGGGGCGGTGGCGGCCCCGCCGCTGTCCGTGGTGCTGAGCGCGGTGCCGGCGCGGCCCCGCTGGGGCTGCGGGCGGGGCGGCGGCCGCCGCTGCCGGGGCGAGAGCGGGCCGGCGGGCGGGCGTGGATGGAGCCCCGGCGGAGCCGTGGCTCCCGGTGTCCCTGGCGTGCGGCAAGCGGCGAGCGCGGCCCTGACCCCATCCCGGGGTCTTTTGCGCCTCCCTCTCTGCTAAAAATGCTGCAGTGCTGGGTGGGACCACGGTCCTCGGAGAGTCCCTTCGGGGGCCCAGTGCAGGGCCTGACTCTCGGTGGGCATCGTCTTAACACCGGCACTTTCCTCTAATTGAATGCTGAGAATCGTGCAGTGTTGTTTATAGCACTGTGATTTTTGCAGCAAGGTGAAAGGGACCTGTTGTTCCCGTTCTAGCATGAAGGAGTTCTCACTGCTGCAGTAGATTGCCAGGCTTTCACGGTGGCAGATGTCACTCAGGGCCCCCAGGGTGACAGCAGAGAAAGCTATGGATCTTCTGCTATTGTGGCACATGGAACAAAGCCAAGCAGGCCATGAAGTATGAATAAAAGTCCTGTATTTGATGGTACAAATAATGTAGCGTGCTGACCCATGAAGTCAATGGGTTGTGTATGGTTAATGATAAATAACAGGACTTAGTGTTCCAGCAGGTACATATTAGCACAGAGAGAGTAGGAGTTGGGAAAAGTGCTTCCATTGAGGCACAAAATGGAAATGCTATCTTAAGAAAGCGAGAGCAGTTCTTCAGCTTGGCTTCCAACTGTGACGCCAGTCCTGCACAGCAGAGGCTGGATAGACTGGCACTGTGAATCTCAGCTCGTCTTTGTCCCTTCTTTCCAATGCACAGCAGTGACTCTTACTTCTAGAAACTCCAGTGCTGTGTGCTTAGCTTCTTTCTCTATTTATTCTCCTAGGATCCATTTTATGCAATTTCATTTTTATTTCCATGCTGAACTCCCTTCACTAAAAGGGAACTCATTAATTTCTTTCTATTAATTGTGGCCATCATGTAAAATATTTATCTATTTTTTTGCTTCACATCAAGCAAAATGCTTTCAGCTCCCATTGACATTAGCTAAGATGGGGGAAGGGGTGGAAAGAATACTAGTTTGGTACTCAGTACTTCTCTTTCTGAGGTATTTTCCCAACACTACAACAGTCACATAGAGAGGCTAGAGTCTGCATTCTACATGCAGGGCATTACAGGGTGGTGAATGCTCTTCCTTAGTGTTTGATATGTAAAACTGGAGGGACTCTAAATCCAAAATGTTTTCTGTCTCGTTTATTTCCTTTTTTTCCCCAGCTGTTCTAAAAAAATCCTTGTCTTTCCCTACAAAATGCCTTGCTCACCTTATATTCTTTGCCTATTAGGTCTGCAGTTGCTACTGTAAAGATTTACATGTCATCGTATAGAGGGAAATCATTAATAATAGTTCTTGTAGAATCAGATCTTTAAATAGATATGACTCTCTTTTCCCTTCTCCCGACCTGCTTTACTAGCAGCCTTTCCTCGTTCCCACTGTGTCTATCTTTTCTCTGACAACTGTCAGATTAAGCAGCCTTTTTCTTCTGATGGTCAGGTGTGACTGCATCTGAGCTGTTCTCTCAAGCATGGTACCAGATCTGGGGCTTCTGAAAAGGAAAGGCAGGTATTTTTTCCCCTGATGTGACCTGAAGATCACTACTGTGCACTGCTGAAAGTCCTACTTCCTCCTCAATTTGCATTATGTTTTCAGCTAGCTCTTTGGTGATGTCTGGTGCCTTTCTTTATTCCTAGTGTTCCTTAATCTAGATATTTTTATGGGCTTTTAGTGACAGAGGAGTAAATTTTATTTTTTCTCACAGTTCTCTGGTAATTTTGGTTTGGATTTATAGTCTCCATTTTTTCTAGTCTCTCTGGAGTAAGATTTCTTTCCTTTCTGCATCTCTCCTGAATTCTGAATAAATTACTTTAGTCCATAAATACGCTTACCCATTTAGATAATTCCATGGATTTCTAGTCCTGTATTTATCTACTGCTATTAATACAAAGCAGTTTCATGGAAACTTTCATACTTGAGCATTGTAGCTAATGATGCATATACAAGCATCCATTTATATATCTAGGACATTAAAAAAAGCAAAATATGTTCACTTCATATATTTAACAGGAAAAAACGAGTCAGAAAATGTAGTGCAAAACTGAGAGGTGGGAAATGTTTAAATGTAAGATGGGAATGATAAGTGAGATTTTTCTTAAAATGCAAAATCACTATTTTGGAATTGTGAAAAAATACAGTTTCATTTAAAAATACAATTAGAAGGCAAAAGAAAAAATAATGTAAAAAACCACATGGGGAAAATGGAGCTCAGCAATCAGTAAGAGACACAAGCCAAAGAACTGAACCATTTGGTGGGGAAAGTGAGAGGATGTCTGTGCATATATAAGGAGAGGTTCTCTGAGTGTAAGAACATGAGCACTACACGTCATCTTGTAGAGCCTGTGCTATGTGGATTCCACATTTGATAACTAATGCTACAAAAAAAGCCTTCTGCATGGACTGTTCTTAAGTAGTAAGGTCCTGCAGGGATTTATTAGATCTTGTTTAGGGGTCTTCTCTGCCTATTAGTAGAGGAAAAAAACATTGCTTACAAAATGGTGACAGCAGAAAATGATTAATTGGGAAAGATCCATTCTAACAGACTGCTTTGGATAACTTGGTGGGCTCACTCAACAACGTGTGCTTTAACATCCCTAAACTGAAGGAATTAAAAAAATAAAAGGGTCATCACTGTTGATAAACCAGGAATTTTATTGCTTTTCAGGCTTGCTCTGAAAAGTCTCTGGGGCGGGACTAGTACATCTCATATATACTGGGCAGAAAAGACTTCTTGGTGCCACAATGTAGCTGAGAAAGTGAGGAGAACCACTGGATGCATAAGCAGAGGAACGCAACAGTTTGGGGCAGTAGTGAGTCCCTTGAGAGAAAATGCTCAGTCCTGGTGTCTGTACTTCCCATTCTTTATGACTGATGATAAATTGGAAGGCTTACAGGACTGACTGTGAGGTCTGTAGAGTATCTATTATAGTGGCATGTTTAATAAACTTGATCTGTTTGGTCATGGCCCATGTTAAGTATGATCTGTCAGAGTGATCTGTAAGAGTTCTTGTGGTATTTTAAAGGAAGGTTGATTTGTTTGGGTGACAATGTGGACATTATGATGTGGACAGTGAATGCATGGCTGTGATGCTCCCCACAATCCTGGGCAGAAATGGTAGGAAAATGCCAGGGAGCTTCAATGGCCACTTGGTCCTGGGGCATGAGGGAGGAGAGGGAACGGCCAGGCCTCACATGGTAGTTAATTGTTACCTAACCATGGCTGCTCATGGGCAGGAGGGGGTGTCTGCCAGCTGTGTGAAAGTCAAAGTGCTCTGAGACAGGACTGGGCCACGTAGCAGAACCGTAAATGAACCCCTCCACTTCTTCATAAACCTCTGCCACATTGTGTAGAGAAAACATGCATGTTTCAGAGTTGGAGACAAGAACTAAACTGAAAGTCAAGGTGTGCTAAGCCCAGGATTACAGACTGAATGTATCACAGCAGGGTTGGTGCTTCCATGTTTTTGGCAGCTTAGGAACAAGGGGCCTGTGCTCTGCCTGGGTATCTGGCTATTCTAGCAAGCATCCTCTGACCTTTCCCATTCTTCGTGTTCAATCAGGGGAAAGGTCTCATCCAGAGACACATGTACTCTTCCAAGGGTTGTGTGAGTTCCAAGGGGAACCTGTCTGCAGTTGCAATCCTGAGGGGTAAAAAAAACCCATGCTGTGGACAAGGTGTTAGAAACAATGCTGGCTGTGAGAAGGCGCAGGCAGGTAGCTGGGCCATGAAAGTGTCAGTGTGACACTGCTGGATGCAGTTCATTGCAGCTCATGTTTATTTTGTAATCAAGAAAATTGTACATGCAGTGTGACTCTCACAGTGTTCTGTTAAAGCCCTTGGAAATGCTGGGATCAGGCTGTCTATCTAACCTTTTCCTTGGATGAGTGCTTTATGGTAAGCTAATGACCTGTGCACCTGCCTCCTTCTGTCCTGTGTTCTCAATGTACTCGTGTGCCAAAACAGACAACGCTCACTTGTTGTTCACCACATGACTCTGTGCTGTTCAACCCCTTGCCTGAAGGCAAAGGTTTTAATTTTGGCAGGCTTTCTTATGGTGCTTGTCTGAGTGTGTTGTAAACAAAAGGGAAATCACTTTGCTAGCAGGTTTCTGAAATGGAGGGCAGGATGCTGTCCCTATTTTATAGACTGTGATTTCAGGTATGTAAGGCTCAGGTCCAAGGACTTACTGGAGTACCTTTGAAATACCTTCTACTTCACAATAACTTTGGGACTGCAAACCTGATTTTTATTTTTACTTTTTTTCTTGAGTACTTAGAGACAAGGTGTTATATGACTTTAAATACAATCCTGTGGAGTACCTGGCCATATTTGAGTGCATGGCATCTCTGCAAGTGAGACCTAGAGATTAATTAAAAAAATGGGAAACACAAACTAGTGATGGCAAATGCAAAACTGAGGTACTTAAGGTTGTCTGGGTATGTGTTAAAATTTCCTGGGTGAAAGTGGCTTAGGTATTCTGCTTAAAGATCATCCTCACTGCTTCCCTGATTCCCTGACTCTCTTGCCTGCCTATTCCAGCTTTTCTAGCAGGTCTACAGAGAGAGGCCTCCCTTGTTTTGCCTATAGTGGCTCACACCAGAGTGGGTCCAGCCTGTGCTCTCGGGAAAATGGAATCTTGTTGGAAAAATGACTTGTGCTGTTGTAATCAAAGGCTGTTACCGAGCCTATGGATTAGAGGTCAGCACTGAGCAAAAAGCCCTGAAATCTGTGCACTCCTGAGCTTTTTTTTTTTTTTTTTTTTTTGCAAACTTGCTATTTTGATATAACTGTATGTGCTACTTATATAAAATTAGCACTTTGAATTCTGGGGAAGAAAAGATTAGGAGTACAGTTTTTAAACCAGAAGTAGAATAATTAATTGATATCCAGAAATTTCTAAATAACCAGATTTGTATGAGAAGGTGGAGAGGGGAGAGGTTTTAGTTTTAGTTTACATGTTAAACTCTTGGAATAATAAAGCAAATATTTGTCTTAGTGACATCTTAACTGAGAAGTCCATAGCTTTGATCATAAGGGATGTACGTCCCTAGTCTTTGCTTTTTCTTTAATGAGCTGTAAAAATAGTAATCCTTGCTCTTGTTTAAAATACTGCTTCATATGTACTACTTTTATGATCAGGAAATGTAAGTGCACAGATCATAGTTTTAATGAATGCAGTGCATTATAATGTGAAATCTGACATCATTATTTTGTTCTATATACATATTTCTCAACAATACCTGCAAATCATGTCAATATTGAAACTGAGTTCAGTCAGCAGTTACAGGTGAAATGTGATTAGATACTGTGATGTGCTGTAGATGGCCTAAGTTCTTAACTCAGACATCTGCAGCCTTTGCAAATGAACAGGCTCCCTCTGTCACTGGGTTGTCGTGCTGCTCAGGTGACTCTACAGCCCTGTCCTGAGGTCAGTGCAGGGAGGGAGCACTGCTCAGCAGGAGAGGGCCACTGGCTGCAGGTGAAGGGAAGCACCTCTGTGTATGGTGTGCAGCTGGAAGTGCTCTGTGATGCTGGGCAAGCAGCAGGGAGCCACAGCAAGGGAAGGGGGTGGTGGGAAGCACAGCTGAGAATGGGAGCCCACTTGAAATGGGAGGAAATTCAGATCACCTTTCCCTCCCTCGCCTGATGACTGGAATTGCCTGGCCCTCTTGTATGCAGCTTCTGATCTTGTGGAATGGGGGCTTCCTCTTTGCAGATCCTTGCAGAAACCAGGTCAGTACAGTCCCAGTGAACATTGTTAGAGAACAAAATCGTGCTTCTCATTGCTGTGGGAGCCACACAAAGCTCAGTTCTTCTCCTGGGTTTTCTGGTGTCTTTTGCAAAGCTGATCACTGAGTCTGCAGCTCCCTGCTAGTGATTGTTCACCAGCCTAATTAGCTCACTGGCCAGCTGATTGTTTTTGAATGGTTCTGCTCCTACATTCAGATAGCTGTAACGACCCTGTAGCCGTTGTTTAGGAGGAACTTTTTGTACCATTCAGCTCTTTTACCTTTCTGATTGCTCTATTCTACCCCACCATCCAAATTTATTCTCCCCCATTTTCTAAATTAAAAATCCCTTTCAAGAAGAGCGTGCTTGTAAGTTCACATTTACATCTGGGGTACACTTTTCTTTAAGCTATAATGGAAACAAGCCTACCTGGGTACTGCTGTTCTTTGAAAGTAAAGCAAAGAGCCAGTGACTATTGGAGTTAATTCAAAAGATTCTCATATGCAGTTCACTTCCCAGCATTCATTCAAAATTTTCCAAGTGTTTCAATTCTGTCTTCTTAGAGATGAAGCAGTCCTGTTGGTACTTGGCCACGCTCTTGTCTCCTTAGACATCCCAAAGAGATCATTGCAGTTCCTCCAGAAAGCTTCTGGAGATGTTTTTCCCTACTGTCATTATTGTTTAACATCAGCACCTGGCTCCTGCTTTGCCGGTGTTTCTTTGTAGGTTCTCTCCCCTCCTAATCCCAAAGCCTTTGAAGTAAACAGCTCTTTTTTGGTTACATTTGCTTTGTTACTGAACGAAGGATTCCCCTGTGCGAGCTCTGCCAGGCCAGCCAGCTCAGCAGCAAGTGCAAGGCACAGGGTTTCCTGCTGTTTCACACTGATGTCTCTTTACAGGAGTTATTCAGCGCTGCACTGCTGTGAAGTACCACTACACCTCCAGCTCTCTGCCTCGCAACTTACCCATCAACATCACCAACACCATCCGGCAGGATGAGTGGCACGCGCTCCGTAAGTAGCCCAGAGCAGGGCACAGGAACATTTGGATCACTTAATGCCTTAATGCAATGCCAGTTGAGGGCTCAGAATCACCTTGTCTAATCATGGCACTGGGCTCTAAGCATAGATACAGACTGATTAGTGAGGAAGTGCAAGCAGCCAGCTGTATGATTGGAAGGGGACGTGAGCTTTGGAGGGGCTTAAAGCTGGGAATTCAGGAATACAGATGTGTGTGCTGAATTGCAAGGTGTAATTGTATTCTGGATCTGGGCACAGACAGTTCTTAGCTGCTTACAGCAAAGGTGCTGCATCACTGTATAGATCCTGTTGCAATTTTGTGTGTGCACACCAATGACCTGATGCAATCCCCTGGTGACCAGTTCTTTTAGGGATCATCTCAGTTTGTCTTTGCAACCTCCTGTTACCAGCACCTGGCCCACAAGCTGCCTCATGCCCAAGTCCTTCCCACACAGATAATTGACCTATAGCCTGTGACTGAGAATGATTTAATCAGTTTTTTTCTGCTCCTGCTTCTCTCTATGTTTTTTTGTTCTATTGCCTCACATAATTCAACATAGCCCCTGTCATGTGAGAGTCAGTGCCAAGGAAATCCTAGTTCAGCTGGAGACTGAAGTAGGAGGAGACAAGAACAGCAATTTTCCTAGGGATAACAAAGTGCTGTTCACATCACTGGTACCCAAGCCTTTTTTTTTAGAGTGTGTTACTGGAGTTGTTCTCATAATACTGTATTGATCTGGTGTCTGCTTTTGTCCTCCCACTATTCCTCTTTTCAGTTCACACTATGTGCCTCCCATGTGCTAATTTTTAGTCCTCTCCAGTGTCCCCTCTTGCCTCTTCTGTTTCTATTTTCAGCAGAAAATTTTCTCTCCCAACAAACTCTTTCCCAAAAAAGATGTCACACCTAAAAAAAATCCTTGCAGTACTAACATGAGCTTGTGATGCACCCCTTCTGTCCCATGCTGGGGAGTATTTAGCTGGTGCTCCTCTGGATCAGAACAGAAATGCTCTCCAGTTGCACTGGAGATTGATTCCAGTTGGAATCAATTTAGATTAATTCCCTTAGTTTCAGTGTAGTGGGCAAACTGTCTACCTCAAAGAAGCTACAGGAGAAGTCCATGACTGAAGTCTTAACTTCAGAACCAGTAAATTCACATCTGTCTGGACTCTTCCATATCTGGCTGTTCTCTCTAGGTGCTGCCATCTTCATGCCTTTTGTCTTGCTTTTCTCTTTTATCTTCAGATCTGCGGAGGATGACAGCTGGCTTCATTGGCATGGCAGTCTCCATCATCCTGTTTGGGTGGATCATTGGTGTGCTGGGCTGCTGCAAACAGCAGGAGCTCATGCAGTACGTGGCTGGGTTGCTCTTCCTAATGGGAGGTGAGAGCCTTTTGCTTCTGCTCCTCAAGTCACCATATTCGGTATTGCTGTCTTGTAAAAGTAAAAGTAACATCAGCCCACAACAATCACATGAAGCAGTTACTTAGTGCAGCAAACTGTCAGCACAGTGCAGTTACCACTCCCAGCACTGTGCTTGCATGGGTATTGCATGTTTCTCAGTAGACCCCAATGTGTATGAGCCTTCTGCTCTAGAGAGCTGGCGTGTAGCCACCAGCACAATGAGCACAGTCCTCTGGCTTGCTCCCAGTGTGCAGCCTGTGGCTCCTGTGAGACAGCTCAGCTTAGTTTTCCCTAGGAATCATAATAAACAAACGTAAGTTAATGTAGAGCACCTTTCTGGTAGTCTAAGATGCTTAGATCTCTGTGTAATGATGAAGTCCAAACCCAGCCAAGCCTGGGAGGACACTGGCCCAATGATAAGGATGTAAGCTCAGTGCTTGCCAGGGATGTTACATCTGTTTGTCCTGGGTGGGAGCAGGCTTTCTGTATGACCTAAAGTTTTTCTGAACTTTGATTTTTCAGATTGAAAATGGGCAGTATAGCCCTGGAGTCTAGTGTACTAGTGTACATTATACACTAGAGTGCCTTGTGCCTTCTTAGGCTTTTTTCTCCTCTATATAGGTGTTTAGTGAATGTGTAGTAGATGACAAAAACCTAGGCACTCTCTGTGGGCCTTGGGTAGAGCTGGCAGAAGTCTGGGTGTTCCTAGTGGAAACCAAGCAGTGCTGCACTTTGCAGCCCTGGGATTCAGTGAGCTAATTATCTTTCATAGGAGAAACTGCCCAAGTACTGCCTGGAACCTGATGACATTAGACACTGGAAATAGTCTCAGGAGAATCAAAGCATGATGAACTATGACTGAGTTCAAAATTGCAATGAAAGAAGCTAAGGTAATACTGGTTATTTGTGAAGCAAGGTATCTTGTAGTCCTACGTATTTTCCCTTCTTTTTTTTCTCTGCCTTATAAGGAGAGTGGCTGGTAGGCCTGCAAAAAAACCCCAAGAGTAATTATTGATTTTGAAAATTCATGACTTTGAAACTACCAAGGGAAAAAACCAGCATAATTAACCTGTCTGAGGGCAGTGTAGAACCCTCTTGCTTTTCTCCTGCAGGTACTTGCTGTATCATCTCACTCTGCACATGCGTAGCTGGGATCAATTTTGAGTTATCCCGCTATCCTCGCTACGTCTATGGGCTGCCAGAGGACATCAGTCATGGCTATGGCTGGTCCATGTTCTGTGCCTGGGGGGGCTTGGGCCTCACCCTGCTGGCTGGGTTCCTCTGCACATTGGCCCCATCACTCAACACCTCCCGGGCATCCGTACAAAAACCCAGACAAGAAAATGGGGCCGTGTGACCCCAGAGGGAGTGAGGAGAGACTCTGGAAAGCGCAGCCTGGGCAGAGCTGTGGGTTAACACCAGGAAGAGGTGGCATGTCAGCGCATGGAGAGCAGTGCCAGAGCTGTTGAAATGCCAGCCCATGGGACGCTGCTACAGCCTCCAGTCGCAGACACGGACATTGCAAGTAACTCCAGGTTTGAATTATTGGCAACTTGATCATTGATGATTTAAGGGGGACAGTTCTTTCAATTTGTTTTTCTTCTGTTTACAAGGGATTAAGTCCAAGGTTGTGTCTTTTTTTGTGCTGTTTTTTGAACTGTACCTCCGTGGTCCTGTTATCGTCCAGTTGTAAGGGATGTTTACGCACCAACTCTATTGCTGCAGGTCTGTGTAATTCAGACCCAATTTAGGGCAAGGAGCAAAGTGAAGTTGGCTTGAACACTTTTGCAACAGGCATGTCTAGTGTTGGCTCAGGCCATCCTTTCCCAAAAGAACCTTGATCTAAGCTGAGGTTTAGGCCAAAGAATTAGCCCATTCTTAGTATTAATTTATTTAAATCAGAAACCTGTGCTATTCTGTGCTGTGGATTCAGCTATTTACTCACTACTCAAGCTGTTCCCAAAAGGAGCTAGCTGTAACTGAGCAGCAAGTCTCCAAGTCTCCAAGTCTTATGGACTTTGGGAAAGCAGAGAGGTTTTTCTCAGCTTCTTACACAGTTAAGGTTACTCATTTGGCTGACTAACATACCCTTGTTTTAATGGGGAGATGTATGCAACATGCAGCTTTTAACTGTTCCACCAGAGGTGCATTTCTCAAAATATGTCATAGTTTGAGCTGCCAGGACCAACTTTTACTTCTGAACTAACTTGTGGGTGCAACTCCTGTTCTGTGGAAGGAGATGAGTAATTCTCCCTGAGCTTAAATAACAGTACTGTGAAAATAGCAGATGTATAGCCCCCTCTAATTAGTGTCCAAAGGAACCACAGTGTATTTTCCTCAGGAACGTGTGGTTTCTGCTCAGTTCTCCACTCCCCCTGCCAATGTCAAATGCCCCCTGAGCGCAGCGTGTCAAGAACACGCATGTTCTGCTGGAACAAGATCCCTCTCCAAAATGACCACTAAGGACCTTGGTACCAGCACAAGTACTAGGGCTAACTCAGGAACATCAGCCAAAGTACTTTGGAGTGCATTTTTCTTACATTCATCTACTCTTTTTTTCCTATCACATCCCCGCCCCTCTCCCGAGCGTCCAAAAACTGCACAGGTAAAGATGAGATGGCCAGCATTTGGAGATGTTTACATTGTATTTAAAATACAATACAGTGGCATGTAAGATACATAATGCTAAAGTCAGTGTATTTATGAAAAGTGTAATTTTTAAATGGAAGTTGTAATTCTCAACTGGCATTAAAAGTACTGAAAGACTTGCTCAGTGGATGAAACCTCGAATTCTTTATGACTAATGACCCAACTGATTCACCAGAGAGCTCACATATACATACCAGCAACAGTGTTAAAGCTTCAAGAGTTAAGTTCAACTGACAAAGTTAAAACATCATTCATGTATGAATTGTGTTCGCCCTTACAAAATGAGTGTTCAAAAGTTTCATAGTCTAACAAGGCTGTAGGCTGTTCACTGGCTGCGCAGGCAAGAACTGGAGATGCTGTTTGGGCTGCAGGTCATCAATGTCACAGTACACTTACTGCAGTACAGCCTCTTGGTCCTCATGCAGAAGCAGCAGAGCAGCATTTAATCCAGTTCTAGCTGGAGGAGGGTCAAAAGGCAGCATGATGGGCACTGTGGTCAAGAGGCTTTTAGCCTCCCTTACACAGATGTAGAACTGCCGAGCAAGGGTGACAGCCCCAACACATCACGGATTTGTTTGTAAAGGGAAAAAATGCTTTATTTTTTCCAGACAAAAAGTTAAGTGATACAGTCCAGTCTACTCCCGTCCTCTGCCAAGGCCACAACCTTGACTGGGCAGAGATCAGGCATAGTACTGCAGATTGGCTTTTTTCTTTGCTTGAACCTCCAGGATTCCTTCCATGTAGTCCTCGTGGGTGAGCTCTGTAGCTCCACGGCGGAGGGCAATCATCCCCTGCCCAAGGAGACAGTATTTAGAGAGGGAATGTGAGCACCACACCAGTTCCAAATAGTTCCTCATGCTAGCTTTCACATTTCCCTCCCATCAGTGCTATTCCTAAGAGGAATACTTACCGCTTCGACACACACAGCCTTGCACTGGGCTCCATTGAAATCATCTGTGCAGCGAGCCAGTTCCTCATAGTTCACGTCAGGGCTGATATGAGCAAATGGGAAAAAAAGTCTGAGAGCATGCACAAATAGAAAAAGCAATGCAGAGTTTCTTCAACGCCACAGTGGGCTCCCAACAAGTGACTGCCAACAAGTGACTTCTCAACCCTGAGGCACCATTGTGAGTGACAGAGCCCCAGAAGGCCATACCTGACATTCATTTTGCGTGAATGAATCTGCATAATTCTGGCTCTGGCCTCCTCATTAGGCATTGGGAACTCAATCTTCCGATCCAATCTTCCAGAGCGGAGCAAAGCTGGGTCCAGGATATCAACCCGGTTGGTTGCAGCAATCACCTAAGTAGAAGTAGGATCATCAATGTGAGGCCCCTGGAAGTCAGGCTTCTTCTCCCCAAAGAATCACCAAGGTTTTTCCCTGGACATTGTTTTCCATCCCCTGCTGGAGCACCCTGGACCTCAGTAGCACTCCCTGCTAGCTCCCAACCTTGACTTGTGTGTTGGGCTGGAAACCATCAAGTTGATTAAGCAGCTCCAGCATGGTCCTCTGCACCTCCCGGTCACCGGCCTTCTCACTATCAAACCTGAGGGAAAACAAGGGTAAAACTATCAGTGTGAACTCAGCCACCTTGTCCCTATGTTTTTAATCCCATCAAAACACAGAATGACTGCAGTTCATTCTCCTTGGCTGAGGTGTTCCCGATTTTTCCTTCAAACTATAGTCCTACCGTGATGAGGACTGCAACTAGAATAACTGTCAGCAGCACCTAAGACTTATTTAGTCCTTAGAGCTGAATGAGGCTTATGTTGTCCAGGCCCAAGTATTAAATGAGGGTGAACATCTCCAGGTACCTGCTGCAGAGATCAGAAAACAGTTTTATACAGCAGGAGGCTATCAGACAGATCCCAAGACTGACAAACTGCTCCTGAGCCCAAGGACTGTGGCTGTGTTCACACTCTGAGTAAGCCATGCTTTAAAAGGCTCTGCTTACATACACAGGAAAAGGAGGCTGCCAGGCAGCTCCCGAGAACTTTACAATATGGACTACAGCTCACCTTTTAGTGCCAATGGCATCCAGTTCGTCAATAAAGATGATGGAAGGAGCTTTTTCCTTCGCGAGAGCAAAAGCATCGCGTACCAGCTTCGCTCCATCACCAATAAACATCTGCACAAGTTGTGGACCCGCCAGCTTCAGGAACGTGGCCTGGGAAGTGAAAGAGAAACAATTCTAGGTCTCATTTCTCAATAGGGTCATTTCTGAGTACTATAAGAAGCCCTTAATTAAAAGAAGCAAGCAAGCAAGCAAGCAAATAGAGAGGAAAATCCCAGCCTTTTTAACAGCAGTTTGTGTGTATGACCCTCTTCCCCTGAAGGTGTTCTTACTCTTTGTCAGGTACTATTCTACAGCAGCACACACTTTCACAGGTTCCTTTTACCTTGGTCTGGGCAGCACATGCCCGAGCTAAAAGCGTCTTCCCTGTTCCTGGAGGCCCATACATAAGGACTCCTTTGGGTGGCTGTATACCCAAATTTTCAAATTTCTCCTTATGATTCATCGGCAGGACAATGGCCTCCACAAGCTACAACAAAAGCAAAATATTAATACATAAACCCATTCTTCTCCACAGATCCAGGCTGTCTGCTTTGGAGCTGAAGTTCAAAGACTGTTGTCCACAGTCACACCAGAAACTATACATAAAGCATCACCTCTTGGATTTGTTTATCCAGCCCCCCGATGTCACTGTACTGCTCTGTGGGCCTCTCATCCACCTCCATGGCTTTCACCCGTGAATCATATTCAGTAGGCAGAGTCTCCAGGATCAAGTAAGAGTCTTTGTTCACCCCCTGTAAACACAAGTCCTTTGCTTTTAACAGCTCCCTCAGCACTTAATAAACATGCAATCAAAGCTGATTTACTAGACCTCAAGGATGCAGGAATAACCAGTTTTGACACTGACACTCATCAAATCACCCCAGCCTGGCAGAGTAGAGAATGCCGCAGTTAACCTACCACGATTTAAACGAGTGGTCCAGTTTACTTAGAATAAAAAAGACAGGGTTTAGGACACTTACTAACTGATCTCTAAACTTTCAGCACCTAACTGTATGTATAAAGGACACACACCCTAAACTGCTTTTCTTTACTGCAAAACTAACTGAACCCATAATACCTTCCTACTTGAATTTTAGTAGAGAAATGGTCTTGGGGAAATCTGGACAGATTTGTCTCCTTTCCTAAAGGCAAGACGTACGCAATTTTCTGGCCACCATCATATCTAACTATCACAATAGAATCACTCACCACCAGATCTCCAGGCTTCAACTTCTCAGCATCAACCAACCCAATAACAGGCAGGAAATACGTCTGTAAAAAAGAAAGCAAAGTAAGCAAAACCAGATGTACCAGGAGAAGGTCCTTTGCATGACTCCTCACACCTGGCTGGGCACATGGGTCTTACCTGACGTGTAGAGGTCTTAATCACAGCACACTTGCCCTTTCTCTGGGAATCCAGGTCAATGTTTGCTCCATCCTCCTCCTGGTCATTGGGGTCAACATCCAGCAACTGAGAACCAGGGTGAAAGAGTTTATGACAATGTAACCAGGCTAGCAGGATGACCCCAGGAATAATGCTTCTAAAATACATGCATTGGAAGAAATAAAACTTTTCATCATCCATCAGCAGTAGAATTCTGAAAGCATTAAAGCCCTCCTGTAAACATTGATTTCTTCTTTTCCTCATGAAGCAGCACACAACAGTGCATAGAAAGACATTACAAAATTCAGAACAAAGCAGTAGCTAATGGCATTTCCTTCTCCCATACAGCAGCTCACATTAAGGCTTAAGCTCATTAAGTTTTAAAACACTAGTACAAACTAATCCTGTTTGTAACAATAGCAAACTATCAGCATTCTTTTTCCTATCATCAAAATACTGAACTACAAAAGGAATGTGATGGAGTAACAGAGCCATGACCTTTCATTTGCTGTTTCACAAGTTTCAGAGAGCATGTGTCCAATTTCAGATGCTCAAGTCTACACTCAGCAGGGCTGTGTCACCCTCTGATGGCTGTTAGGTACACAGGAACAGTACTCAAAGCCTAAGGAACGACCCAGAGAACAAGTGGGCAAGAGATGTGCACTTCCAGGTCACAAAGAAAACCAGCAGAAAAACCTGAAAGTGCTGGCTCTGGCAGCATCAGTAGTCTGAGAATACTCTGTGCTGTCTTGAAATCCTGATGACTTCCCTGCCGTTCTCCCTGCCACTATATACTGCACACACTTCTCATGTTGCTGTGTAAGAGTCCACCACTCTCACCTCAATAACATTGGAGACAAGGTATGGCAGGGTTTTGTTCACTTTGATCTTCTCACTGTTCTCTTTGATCTTGTCTTTCATGGCCTGGAGCTCATGGGTCACTCTCAGTACCTCACTCTTCATGATCTGCAATCGGTACAAACAAGACAGAAAAAGGAATAGTGTCAGAAGACTAAGGCAAGATAAAATTAATAGATTATTCCAAAAGCAAACTGCTACAGAAATCAAAGTCCGAGGAATAAAGGGAAATGTAATATAAAAAAAGCAAAGCCAGCAAGTGAGCCAAAATTTCTCAGGAATCAAGGCTACACAGTCCATTCAGGTCACTAACTAATCAATAACCTGAAATAATTTCTTCCCAGTGTCACTTGGTAGCCTCAGCCCCAATCACTGCAACTGCTTACAGAGTTGTAATGTGATCTACATAACAATATGGCCCAGATATGGCAACTGTGGTTTGGTTGTGATATTTTAATATATACAGATACACAAATAACTACATATACACATCTATTTTAGTTGCGTTTTGCAAGAGGGCTGGAACTAGATGATCTTTAAGGTCCCCTGCAACCCAAACCATTCTATGATTCAGCCTGGAGAGAAGAGGGCTCCAGGGAGACCTCATGGTGGTCTTTCTGAATTTAAAGGTGTCTTGTAAGAAAGATGGGGACAGGCTTTGTAAGACTTATTGCAACAGGACAAGGGGTAAGGGTTTTAAACTTAAAGAGGGTAAATTTACACTAGATAGAAGAATTTTTTTACAGTAAGGATAGCAGAACACTGCAACAGGTTGCCCAGAAACGTGGTGGATGCCCCATCCCTGGAAACATTCAAGACCAGGTTGGACAGGGGCTCTGAGCAACCTGGTCTAGTTAGTTAGTAGATGTCCCTGCTCACTGCAGGAGTTGGCCTTTAAAGGTCCCTTCCAACCCAAACTATTCTATGATTCCATGATCCTACTAACTATAAGGGAAAAAAACCTCTAAGAAAAAAGGTTATGTACTCCCTGTCCAATAGTGAGTACATTTACATCCAACACTAATGTACCCAACACAGGTGTCTGCAGTGCTGACACTGACAGGCCTTTTCCTCTCTTTCCTGGTTAGTCACACAGTGTGCAAACACAACACGTTGTGATCCCCCCTGCAGTGACTGGAGCACCAAGGGCTCTCAGGAGAACTGGTCACACCTGAATTGGTGGATGTGATTCTGTTCAATGGGGAAATCCACTCTTTGCTAAGAAACTATCTTTTTAGAAGGCTTTATTTCTAAGCATAATACTGTGCTGTAACACATACTTGGTTCACAGGACAGAACTGTTACAGGAGCCAATAAGAATCTCTTAAATAAAAATGCAAAAAACTTAATTAATTTAATAAAACATGGCCTAGAAAACATTCAAGGAAAACTGCCTGGAGGGAGGGTTCTGACAAACATTTTGAAATTACAATGCTCTTACTATAAAATGAAGGCTACTTCTACTCCTTACTATATTCTGCAATTTAAAAATAAGACATATATTTACTTTTACTGTCTTTAAAGAAGAATAAAGTATATTAGTAAGTCAAAATTCCTTGTGGAGCCTGAAGCAGTACAGGATGAAGTTACTCTGTAGAGTTTATGAAATATATTATGTCAATACTGCTAACACTGGGCAGCGAACTAACTCTAAATTTGTAAGCGCTCTTTTATGCAAAACGCATCTATCTTGGGACAGGTCTATCTACTTAACATCTTCCTGAATGAACAAGCAAGAGGATGACATGTTTTCTCATCACGTTTGCAGATGACACCAGACTGGGGGGGAATAGTCTCTTCAAGGGCAGAGCTGCCACACAGAAACCTTACAAAATACGAGGACACTTTCAAAGCCCTGCACCAGGGAGGGAAGTACACCTTGCACTGTCACATGCTGGTGACTGTCTGGCTGAGAAATGGACCTGTGGGTCTCCATAAGACAATAAACTGAACAGGAGCCAGCAATGTGCGCTGACAGCAAGGGTGGCAAACTGCATCCTGGGCTGTACTAGCAGGACTGTAGGCAGTAGATGGAGAGAAGTGTCCAGTCCCTTTCTTCAACACTTTTAGATCCTACCTAGAGCACTCAGCCCAGTTTTGGTGTCCCCCCATACAGCAAAGACATTGATAAACTGGACTGAGTTCAGCACAGGGCCACCAAGGTGCCTGGGGGCTGGAGCATGGGCCCTGTGAGAAACAGCTGCAGGACGTGGCTTTGTTCAGCTGGAGAACAGAACTGCTGGGGAAGGACGTACCAAAAAGACTGAACCAGACACTTCACAGGAGTACACAATGGGCAGATGAAAAAAACAAAGACTGAAACAGAAGAGGCTCAGCCCGTATGCAAAGCAAATCTATCCTCAGGAAATTTGTCAAGCAGTAGCAATGAACACACTGAGAAGCGGTGCAATATCTGTCTAAAGGCTCTCAAGATCCAACCAGATAAAGCCCTGAGTAGCCTGCGTTTTGGCTGACCGTGCTTTGAGAAGTAGTTTGGCCTGCAGATCTGCTCAAGCCCCTTCCAACCTGAATTACCCAATGGTCCTACCTGACTCAGGCCACAGAACAGACTTCTCCCTCCCCAGTGCGTAGGAGACAGGGAGGGCCTGTGTAACTTTAGCTAAAGCATCCATGAGTGCGTCGAACAACCGCCCCCTCAGCTTTCTCGGGTCCATGCTCTTCCAGTGCTTCTTCCCTACATTCGCGGCTAAGTATTCCTCAATCTGCCGTTCTCGATTCAGTTAGCCGTGTTTAATATTTTGCTGTCCCCGTGGCTGTGTTAACTCGCCCGCCCCGAACACCAGCAGCACAGAGCTCCCAAGGAAGGGCGGCCCGGCTCCGCTCCCCGGCCCGGCGCGGCCCCGCCGCTACCTTGATCTCGCTGTCGAGGAGGCGGGTGCGCTGCACGATCTCCTCCGTGGACATCTTCAGCACCTCCTCGCCGACGCCGTCCTGTGGGGGCACAACATCAGCGTCACCCTGGGCCCGGCCCGCGGCTCGCCCCGACCCCGGCACCCGCGGCCCCGGCCCCTCACCTCCGACTCATCCCACACCGACGCCATCTTTCCGCCGGCCCGCGGGCGCGCGCACAGCGCGGGTTGGGGGCGGCAGATTCCGCACTGCGGATATTCCCGGGGCGCAGGGCGGGGGCAGCGCCACGGCCGGAACGGGAGGCCCGAGGCTTCCGCGCACCCTCCTCCCCCCGGCGCTGCCGCCGCACCCCCGATCGCGGCCCCGCCGCCCGCGGCCGTGCCGAATCTGCCGGCGGGGCGGGCAGCGGCAGGCGGGTCACGTGCCGCCCCAATCCTGCTGAGTGATGGCGGCGGAAGCGCCATGGCGGGGCGGGGCGGGGCGGGGGCGGTGCCCGGAGCCCGGCGCTGGAGGCAGGTGGGGCGGTGTCCCAGGGAAACGCTTTATTACTCTCAGTGCCCGTACACAGCAGCGGCGGGGGGTAAGGGAGCGAAAGGGAGCGGAAGGGAGCGGGGCCGGCCGAGGACGCCCCCGGCAGGCACAGCCCGAGGGGGCCCGGGGCGGCTCCGTCAGTCCCGGCCGAGCCCCGCGGGCGGTCAGACGTAGCCGGGCTTCACCGACAAGCGGCGGCAGTTGGGGCAGCCGCGGGTCCCGTTGGTCTGGAGGCACCTGCAACGGGAGGAGGTCGGGTCGGGGGGGGCTCTCCGCGGCCGGAGGCTCCCCCAGGGCCGCCCCACGGCTTTGTACACCACAAAGCTGTTCCTCGGGGGCCCTCCCGCCATGGGCACAGGTTCGATCTCTTTCCCATCCCTTCCATGCAGGCACTTCGGCAGGATCCTCTACAAAAGTTTGTTCCGTACTGCTGGACACAAGTCCACAGAGCTCATCGGGCATATGTCGCTTCCCCAGGAGTTTGATCCTAATTCTGGTGTCAGTGCGAGACTTTGTTATTAAATTCTTAGTTTTCAGATCAATGTGTTTTGTAACACTCGTATTTCTTCTACAATAAAGTGATGGTATAGCTAACTTCTTTCGTGGCAGTAGCATGATAACAGGATGAAGAACTTCTTCACCTCTGTGTCACTAGCAAGGGAGAAAGTGAGGGGACTCAAGAAAAATCCAAACTGCCCCTGGACGTGAAGAGCTGATTCCCCAGGAGGAATCAAATAAGAATCTGTGACCTGGGCTGACCACATACAAAGTGAGGACATCAGTGAATAATTATTTAGAGCACAGAAGTGGGGGTGTGATGGATATGATGGCTAAATCTCACGCTCCAAGGCCGTGAGATTCTCAGCACTGCAATGGGATCCTGCAAGGCAGGATCAAGACAAATGTAAGCAGGTAATCATGACAAAGACCTGGGGAGCAGTGTGCATAGGACAACTCTGGGCATGAACAGCTCTTTCCTATGATTAATGTCATGACAATAATATTTAGTACTTCCAGCTAATTACTTCAAGTGGAAGAAGTGGGAGCAAGGTAGTGCCTGGAGCTGGTTGTTCTTCTCCCCAATGGACTCTCCACACATGCCACAGTACAGCTCCATCTCCTCCACACATTCATGGAACTTCACTACATGGTCACGCAATTCTCGCTGCTGCTCCTTCGTGCGATAGATCCTTTCACACAGGCAGTGGAGCTTCAGCAGGCCGAGCTGCACGTGAAGGACAGAAACATAAGAAAACTGAACACCAGGGTGAACACAGACCAGAAACAGGAGTGGGAACGCTACAGCCCCATCAGCCAGCTGGAGAAACATCAGCAGATCTCAACACTTCCTGCCATTAACCCTTCTTCTTTGTGTCACAAGAGGTAACACCAGGTTTGAGACACTCAGCAGCTCTTCCACTTGTCGTTTCCCTGAGCTACCCATGACATACAGTATATTTCACTTTCCTTTGCCTCCAGCCAGCAAACAGTTCAGCAACTGCTCAGGGCAAAAATGTTTTTCAAGAAGAGCCCTCTAATCCTCCAGTTCTCTGCTTGTTTCACACCCTGTTTTCATTTTCACTGTTTCCCTTTCCCCTTTGCCTATCCCACTGTGACTCCTTACTCACTTTTCAGACTTGCATACTGATGATTATCTCTGCAACTGCCCACAACCAAACACTTAAAGACAAAGCAAATCCCAAGCACTCACTGGTTAATAGGAATGCTAATGAGCAACAACAAGTCTGAATACTTCCATGTTTGACATCTTATGTTGCCTGATACAAGACTATAACAGTGCTGAAAAGAAGCTGTAGGATCCTACCTTGTTCCCTAGTCCCTCTGCCAGCTCCTGTGCCTTTTCAATGCTTTCCAGAGCCTGTGAATGGAGGGCACTTGTCGTTAGTTCTCAGTCAAATATATAAAAAACAGGCTTGTATGAATGCCCTATGAGAATTATTTTTAAAAAGAGGTCAAGAAGTACAGAGTAAAATTTGGATAAACAAGCATCACTGCAATTCTGGAGAATCAAGAAAGTTTTCTGGCTGATTTCCCTTCCCTCCCAAGAATTAATCCATGAGAAAAGGTTGGTTTCTAAAAGACCACAAGTAATGCAAGAGCTACATTTCTGTTCCAGACACTCAGTGTCAGTGTTGGCAGAGGCTGGTCCCTAAGCAGAGAGAATATAGACTTATTTAAACTCAATCTCACATGCTCATTGGGGCTGGGATGGAGCACAAGCAAAGCAAGTCTTGTCCCCATCCTACCTTGCAGGCTCAATAATTGTTGGCCAACTCCAATTTCACTTGTACAAGAGGCGAGGAAAGGGATCACCAGCACCAATATTCCACACTCCTCCATTTTTTCCCTGCTGTTCATATATCCACCTTGCCTTACTTACACATGGTGTGATGTAGGAGTGTTCTGCAATCCATTTTTTAAACCTGAAGGAAACATTTAGCATAGCAGCTGTCATACCAAACGAGTCCCTACTTTCCCCTAGATGTCACAGTGTTCCTTGCTGTTCTGATAGTCTCTCTTTTCCAGAAATATTGAGATCTGCTTCCTATTTGTCCAAGTGGAAGAAGAGGTCTCCGTTGTGATGTAGTAGTCGTCAGGAGGAAAGTTATAAAATTTCTGCCCTATAATTTGGCATTGCTGCTATTGTAGGAGGAGAGGACCAAATGAGATGCAAAAATGCACTGTGAATGCAGAGGAGATGGCATTAGACTTGTGGTGGCAGCAACAGCCTAGGATAAGGAAATGGTAGGAGAGGGAAGCAGGAACTGAAGGCTAGCAGGGAGAACGTAACTGAGAACTGTGCTTAGGAAGACTGAGTGTGTACTGGAAACTCCTGAAATTAATGACTGTGACCAAAGTCACAAAGGAACCAAAGTGAAGCATGCGGGGTAGGGGAAGAGATGTTGACAAGCCAAGGGACAGTTTGTCTTGGACAGGAATATGAGCCTGCACAAGAATGAGGGCAAGCAAGCTGTGAGAAGCCTGGGAGGATCTGCAATAGCATTGATTACACACA
Organism: Eopsaltria australis; assembly: GCA_034509425.1. NCBI lineage: Eukaryota > Metazoa > Chordata > Aves > Passeriformes > Petroicidae > Eopsaltria > Eopsaltria australis. Next base: position 6,271,695 of record JAVTVJ010000241.1, read on the forward strand.
AATGAAACGGACTAACTGGCCAAAGAGACTGGGAAGATTGAGGAAGCTTGCACAAAAACAGGCAATCTGCAAGTGGAAGGTTAGCAAACTGGTTTATTAATAACTGATAAAGGGATAAGTAGCATGAGAAATGGAAACTGGGACTGGCAAGTCGAAGAACAGGCTTGGGTGAATATTCAGGGATGTGACATCTAAGGAGGTCACATTTGGTCAACAGACATAAGGTCCCTGACCCAGCAGGGCAGACTTCCCTCTAATGCCTGAACAGAATACAAGATTCCTCCACCTTCTTCTTCTGTGGGATTTGGTGAGATTAGAATTCCGTGCAAAGCCCTCATCACATTCTCACAAGTGAGAGCTGCTTGCTATCAGAGGCTGACAGTGGCAGGAGATAGAATCAGTAAATGGAAGGGTTTGATGAGTGCTCTGAATATTCTCTCATGCAGAGGCCTACCTGCTGTGTCCTGTCCTGTTCTTTTGACACTGAGCAAACTTTTCAAGTCCACAGTTTCTTCTTCTATTGCTAATAAATATTGTGTTTACTTACTGAGATTGCACAGTGTGTCTCACCCAACTGATTCCCTGATGGAGGCACTCAGATGCTGACAGCACCCTGAACTTGTCTATTCTGACATATACTGGACATCCTGATATCTGGGATGCTTCAATTGAGCTAAAATTCTTGCTGTTCCAGTATGAGTGATAAGAGTGAACCTTATTCATATTTAGACCCAACCAGCATCTTGATGTGGCACTGTGCAGGTATTCCAGATAGTTCAGAGCTAGTTCAGAGCTAAGCTTTGGGCATTTAATTCTGTGGCTGTGTAATGTTCCTGCTGTGCAGTGTGCTGCATCTAGTGCAGTCTGGACTTTAACATACATACACACACACTGCCTAAGCATGTTCAAAATAGGTGACTTCACCCCCTTGTTCTATATTGACTGGTTGTCTATCCCCAAATAACTTCCTGCTCTCATTTCTCTGTTTCACATCAGACCTTCAGACTTTCTCCAGGAATTTTATGCCACATTTGCCTGCAAAGCACATGGTGGAGCTGTAGAGTTGTCTAAACATCATTAGCACATCAATGAGCTTAGTCATATAACTAAAAAGTAGGCAGGGGAATCTATTTCAGAGCATAAGGCTTCCTTCCTCCAGTGCTGGTTTCTCAGCGTAGAGCTTAAAAGTCATCAGGACTGACTAATGAGGCAGTTCTGTAACTTAGCAGTCTGACTCAGAATGGATGTTCCTACCATTAGTTACAAATTCCTGGCTGAGAGAGACCATTCAGAGAAATATTCCTGTACAAGCAACAGACCCTGTTGGTAGAGCCAAGGGGATACAGATCTCTTCTGAACTGTACCCTCATCAGCGTGGTACAAGACTGTACTCTAATCTTGTCTAACAAACTTCTGTAGAACCAAGTTTGCAACCCACCTTGTCCAGCTCCTTTTGAATCATCCAGCACTTAGTCACTCCTAGCAGCACCTGGATCAGGCCCAGGCGGTTTCCAATCTCTGTCATGATGCTCATGGAAGAATCATACCGAGGGAAGGCTGTCTGCAGAAGCAGGGAGGAAAACACACGTTTTGCTATGATCTTCTTTTTGTGCCCTATTGCTATTCCCTCTGTCCTTCCTGGCAGGAAAGAGCTGTACCTGCACGTCTCTGCGACTGCGATGGATATCTGCAAAGCAGAGCAGACACAGTGCTTGCAGCGGCCGGTCACCATGCTGCAGGGCAATCTTCATGGACTCCTGAAATAAATTGTCTGTGGTCACTAGAAGAGCTTGTTCTGGTTCAAAACAGCAAGGCTGGGATGCTGCACTCTGGCCACTGAAAGATCAGCCCCAAAGAAATGGCACCATCTTTTAAGGCAAGGAACACCTTTTTCACATATTCCTAACCAATCCTAACCAAGGACCATTCTTAGACCCAAATTTTGAAGCCCCCTGGGCTGCAGAAACCACAGCTCTAAGATTGGAAGGCAGCAGGAAGATCTGCAGTCAGGTGTGAGTGCCAGGGCATCTCTCTTGCTCCCAGTCCCTTGCAGAGCCCTCCCCAGCTCTGTGGCTGCCCCAGCCCGTACCTCACAGCAATCCATGGCATCTGCCAGGCGGCCCAGCTTCCGATAGGCCACGGCCATGTGGTACTGGCTCATGGCACGGTACTTCAGGCTCCAGCCCTTCCCGTAATCATTCACCAGTTCAGCTGCTTTGCACGGGAAGAACAAGGCTTTCTCATAGTCCTGCAAGGCAGACAGGCACACAGACTGCAGTCACAGCAAGAATAAAGCAAAAAGGAAAGAAGAAAAAAGTCCTACTATTTTTTATTTACTAATGCTGCAAGAACTACCAGATTTCTGTACATCTTTAAACTTGTGCTGTTTCTCTTCCACGTGCAGTATTTTGGTGGATATCAAACTGTGAAGGGTGGAATTGCCATATACTGAATTCATATTATTCTCTGGGTTCAGGACACTGGTGCAATGACCCAGCAAATGAATTTCACGTAGTATGCATTAACTTTATTCTGCAGGAACCATTTATCCTCCTCTATAACCAAAGGCTGAAAACTTTCTCTGCTCTTACAGCGTCTCTGCTTGCAATATCTACATGGAGCCTTCATTTTCTCCATACGGTGAGTTGGGATCTCCAAAAAGCTCATTATCCATCATTACTGGAAATAGGAACTAAGAATCATGGCCTCATCAAATTCACAATAAGTAAAAATACATTTCCATTTTTAAGCATCTTTTTTGCATTAAAAGCATGTTAGAAATAAATCTTATTTTACAATAATTATGTAAACTTATCTAAATATCTGAAACAATTCTCAAGGAAGTTATATGAGACTGCAGAAGTGAAAATGTCCTCATATTTTTTTAATTCTCCACAATGCACAAAGGAAACCACAACTTTTCAAATTTCCTTTCTCCCTTCTTATATCACACCTGGAAAGTATCCAGCACAATGTTATTTTCTTTATTTTTGGTCACCACACTTCAAGTGATGAGTATTCTATGGGTGACAAAATCAAGACTTTGTGAGAAAAACCTATTTTTTGCTGTTTGTACTGGAAGGTAGAACTGGCAAATCACCTCTGTGCTCAGTCCCTGCCTGGTTTTACCTACAGCTGTTCCTGGCAGCTGTTTGACTACAATAATGGTAGAAATAGAGAATCCACGAGTTTTGGCTGCCAGCCCTGTGTCTCGGATGTGATCTTCTTTGAAGCCAAGTTTGCTCTTTTCAACACACATATTCACAGCTGCTGCTGCTGTGCTGTATAAACATGACACTAATCCTCCCATCCTTACCGTGGAGGAGAGTACTCCATTAGGATTTTACAAAGGGATTTTAGCTTACAGTGCTCTCTCAGTACTTCACTTCCTATAGGAAAGACAAAGGCTGAAATTCATGTGATTTCCATGCTTTCCTGAATCCGTGGGACAATCACCCTTCTGTCCCTTAGGCTACTGTACCTTTATCTGGGTGTAGAAGTTCCCGAGGCTGCAGCAGACTCGACATTCCAGCATCTTGTCATCGTTGTTGTGTGCGTAGCGTAAAGCCTTCTCGAAGCACTCCAAAGCCTTCTGGAAAATGCTGAGGCCCAAGAAGGCATTGCCCATGCTCAGGCTCACCTGCCCATTGAGCTGCAGGCTCACAGTGGTACCCTGCATGTTCAGGCATGTCTTACAGTAAGAGATTGTTTTCTGGAATTCACAGAGTTTCTCATTGCTGCGAGCCAGGTTTAGGTAGCTCTCTGTAAGGAAATCTGGGTCTTCCAGCTCCCGTGCTGTGTCAATCTGTACCACTGCAAACTTTCAGTAGAGAAGACAGTGTTTACAAAAGTGTGTAGCTTATTTAAATCCAGCTCAAGCACCCACAGAGTAGCACCCTGTACTAGAGAAGAGGCTCATCTCTGAGCAGGGCAGGCAAGGCCATCAGCACATGGAGAAGCATTGTATGCACTGAGCAGTTATCTCATGGTTTAAAAGGCCTATGAAGACTCTGAAGAAACCTCTCCCTCTCTCCACACAGTCTCTGGGCAGGGAGGATGAACTAGGCTGGCAGTAAGGGGAAAAAAGCTGTTAAATGGCCCTAAAGAGAAGCTGGTGAAGCAGGGAACATCTGACACATTGCAGCTCAGTTTTCTTTCACTCAGTGTAATGTATGCCACTTTCTCTGGCATTCCTAAGCTATTAAACTACTCTACTAATAGAAGAAAGTAAGCAACTTCTTAAATGAATTTTTTACTAATAAATTGCATTCTTGATCTTGACAGTTTTAGTTCTACAACCTCCAGGATTTGTTGCATACTGTTCTCTTAAATGAAGTCTGTTTCAGGCTGCAAACTCTTCTAAGCAGTAACTCTAACATTTTATGATGAAGCAAGCACACTGCTGGCTTGAATTAGTTGCAGTAGCAAAGGTAAATAGCAATTTTCATTAGACATTATCAGTTAGGATTATGGATGGCAAATTCCAAGGGAATCAATTACTTCCTTTTTGTATGGTGGTTACACGTAATAATTTAAGCTACTAGAACATTTCACATTCTTTGGAAGCAAAAAAACAAAACCCCCAAACCTCACCAACCATAAATTGTATATGTTGGGTTTGTATTATCTTCTCAGTTTCCTTAACAGTTTAGGACAGCTGCTATGTGGACTCAGTGATGTGCACTAGCTCATGTTTCCCCACATTCCCTTAACTTTGCACAAGTTCATTATTTCCTGATTGCCACAGCCTCTTTTCTTGTGCCAGGTAATTTTTCCTCTCCAAAAGAGGTTGAGCATCACAACTCTTCTTAAATCACTTTTTATTTCATGCCTTTAATTCTGACCCCTTTTCTCCTGATATTTACTCTCTCAATGGCTTATTGCTAAAGTTCTCCTATCTTTGACCACTTGCTGTATAAGTCTTTAGTTTGACTGAAGCATTTTTTCCTTCCTAATACTGTGAAGAACTAAAGTTCACCTATTCTGATCCCACTTTCTGTTCTCTTCTTAGGTAACAAATTCACATTCAGGTATTCTAAGCTCACTCCTGTATCTTCCTCCCCCCCCGCCCCATGAAGTCTTCAGTATTTCCTTCAGGTAGCTACATTTTACCTTTTTTTCTTCTTTCTTCCCCAATCAGTCTGTTGGTTTTGCTACCACACCATTTAACAACATTGTTTGTCTTCAAATGTTTTCTAAGTGTATTAATACTTGTCCTTTCTTCTTCATCCTAAGTATTTGGTTTCAATATAGGGCTTTGACAAGTGCATGGGTTTACAAGTGGGATGTGCCCCTCTCCCCCCTCCAATTCCAAACAGAGCTACCAAAAACTTTTCAGTGAGATGTAGACACCTCTTTCAGGTTTTGTTCTAAATGCTGAATGATAGCCAGTCTAGTAAGAGGCAGCCTAAAACATCAGGACAAGAATATCAAAGCCCTTTAGTAAGACCCTATTTCAGGCCGGGATAGTTTCTTAACACTATTACAACACCTTCTTGCCTTGTTTAAAGATTCTTGAGTCACCCTCCCAAATGCTGCCTGCTGCTCTCTCTATACATCCTGTTACTTCTCAGATCCACACACCAGCTTCTTTTTCTTCACTTTAATTAAAGTGTATATCCTCATGCACTTGAAATGTAACTTCAGCTGCTTTTTATCATTCTTCTATCAAGCCCCATATCCTTCCTTCTTTCTTCTATGCTGTCCTGACAAATGGGAGCTACTCTCTCACCCCAGCTGTGAGACATAAGGGATGTCTCAATTACCTCACCAAAACAGCATCTTTTCCCTCTTAATCATCCCCCTTGCACACAAATAATTGTAATTAAAAAACCCCAATATAAGATGTATATTAGATATCAGCCAGAAGCTGAACAAGGTAACAGATGAGTCTCCACAAGATAAATACTTATTCTACAGAATTGACTTGGAGTTCTCCTTTTATGCTGACATTCACACTTTATCCAGCTTGTGGAGGATAAAGGTCCTGTTCTCATACCCTTTCCTGAAGCCTGATAACATGATGTGCCTTTATGTGAGAAATAATCAAGAAAGGTTCCCATGATTAACTGGAGAACTTAACCCAGGAATCCTGAGGAACCAGACCCAGTGACAAATCGTATTCTGTGTATCTTGAGGGCTGGGGCTCTTGGTGAGCACAGTGATTACAGCAGCCCAGAACATGCGCTCAATAGCTGGTATTTTCTGTTACACACAAAATGCCCCCCATTCCAGGTTCTGATCTCCAGCCACGTTCCATAGTGGGTGCGACACAATGGCATGCATTCATCTCCAGTTCACCTTACCTTCAGCATGTCTTTGTATCTGCCCATCTCTGCATGAGCAGTGATGAGGCAACCCAAAACCCGAAACCTGCCAGCAGGATCCGCAGACTTCTCCAAAACCCTCATCCAGACTCGCAGGGCCTTTTCAGTCTGATTAGACTGGTAAAGATGGAGTCCTTTCTCTATCTGCTGCTTTGTCTGGTCCTGACCCATCTCCCATGGGTTAAAAAGCCTCATACACTAACCTCTAAGGATAGAAAAAAGGACGTGCTTACAAGAGAACACAACGTAAAATGCCCCACTAGAAGAGGGCGGGTTGTGTGCTCAGAGGGTCCAGAGCCGTAAAAGCCCAGCCATGTCAGGGGGCTGGAGCTGTGGTAGGCAATGGCAAGAAGTGGTTGCTCAGCACTGAAGGCAGAATCCCAAATCCACTAGGCAAACATCTTGCTTGCTAGGGCTCCATCAGTGCATTAGTCTGTCCAATTCCGTAAACAAAGAGGAAAAGCACAACAGGGAGAGAAAGAGAAAAATCTCAAGCCACAGGAGTGAAACTCAATCTGAACAGCCAGTGCTGGTGTCCCTCCCATTGGCTGCAGCTGCTCCTGCCAGTCCAGCTCACGTGGCTCCCAGGAATTCTAGTCAGGCTGCCCAGCTCCCAAGGTCACAGTGCCAACTGCCCACCCCTGCCCGCCAGTATGCAGTTTATAAATACCCCAGGGAGAGACAATCGGCTGCAGTCACAGCCTCAGGATTCCTCGGCTGGCTCTTCCCTCTCTCTCTGGCCATCCCCTTAGACACTGCTGGTGGTGGGCTAGTTTGGGAGGGAGCAGACTCAGGTAGAGTACTAGCTTTGGGAAAAATATGTGCCTTAAAAATCAGGTGTGAACAGGGCAACTTCAGCATGTACACATGCAGTGTTACACTTGCAACAATGTACTGATGCTTTGCTAGGCACAAAATTCACCCCCCTTTTGAGGACCTCAGCTGGCATCATGGACTGTTTTTGTGGACATAGGTCAGCTCTGTCACGGATTTACTGCAAATACACCTCTGACTTCCTAATTTTAGGGACAAGAAGCTAACCATCCTGAAAACCTTTGATCTTGATGGAATGTTGCTCCCTGCCATCAGATGAGTGTGGCAGACCTCCAAAAGTTTCCAACAGAAGTTGTCAAAGGCACTGCTTAAGTTCTGCATCCAGAACTTGCTGCTATTTTATGATGAATAACAATAAAGACACAGAATGACAGATATGTGCACTTTTTGGTTGCAGGAGAGAAGTGTTAGCCCCATTAAAAGATAGCTTTGTGTCTCCCACACTCGGTTGAAAAAATCAGACTGGTTCCTCTAGAGTCATATTTAATACTCTCACCAAAGTGCTGCATTTTTAATAGCTTTTGGTGGCCCAGAGATTTCTTCTGTCCTTCCTAAGAAGATACATCAAACCCTGGGGGAGGGGGACAGGTGGAGAATGCTACAGGGATATCTAATGTTTTTCAGATGCAGAAGTTCCAACAATCAGTTTTGTGATCCTTTTACTGGGCAAAGAGAAACAACTTGAAGTTTTAACAGACTCGGCTGCAAAAGCAGTTGTGTCCAGCTGCCTCGCTGCTTCTTGGTGAATTTGGTGGCAGTTCTTCCCCAAGCAAAGGTAAATATCTACAGAATCACCTCAAAGAGTACCAATCAGACCATCCTGGTGTCAACAAAAACCCAAGGGAGCCTTCCTGAGCTAACATCCTTAAGGAAAGCAGGACACAAAATAAGGAATGACAGTCTACCCAGAAGCTTTACATCATAGCAGTCATGATCTTAAGAGATTATATCTGTCCTTTATCCAAATTCCCTCAGAAAAATATTTAAAAAAGAAAAAAGCTTTAAATTGTAGAAGAGTTTTGCTACAGTAAGACTGATTCTCTTTTGGGAGCTCATATACACTATGATATTTGCATTATTCAACTCAGCTTTTTCAGAAACGTAATGTGCTAGATGATGTTTCAGCATAGACTGTGTAGTCTCAAACTCTGGAAGTAGAAACTGGAAAAATCTACAGAGGCTGCAGAGAACTAACAGTGAGGCACAGCTGGTTAATGTGTGAAAATGACTTCAGCAGCACTGTTAAAATTATTAGCTAGGTACTTTATAGATTTTAGAACTTGCATAAAAGTCTGATTCAGAATTTTAAAAAATCTCTCCTCCTTGCAGTAATTCTTGTATGTTTCTCTGGATGTAGGTGGTGGGATGGAAACAAGATGCAGAAGATCATTCCCCAGGGAAAGCATTGATAATGGTGAGGCTATTCAGATTTCTAGCCTTGGAGAAGGTAAGAGGCCAGGAAAGCAGCCTGCTACGTAACAGAGCCAAGCCAGGACTCAGGAATGGGGAAAACAAAAATCACGTCATTCTTGGTAGATCAGACTGTTTAGCAAATATAACCTTCCACAAGTGACCTGGCTGTAACTCAAACTCATCCTGAGGTTCTTTTGGACCACTTCAGCAAAGCACTGCTCCCTTCCCCACACAGCACAGCCAGAATGAAAAGAGGGTGGCCTTGCAGCCTGACAAAACCCATCTAACAGGAGGTGATCTGCCCTGCATTTTGTTAACCTCACTTTACCTCCTTGCTTTTGAGCACTATGAAACAATGCTTAGTTCCTTAGGATTCAACTCGCAACTCACCTGATAAGATAAAAACACCCCAATAAAATAAGGACTTAATCTGTCAAGTTCAAATTGGTAAATTTCAAAAAAACAGGAACATCCTCTGATACAGAACATACCTCTCTGAGCCTAGCTGCAGCTGCCTAAGTAAGGAGGGATAAAAGATCAACACTGACTGCCTGTGCTGCTTCAGAAAAAGCAATGGCATCCATCTGTGGCTCAAGACAGCTGTAATTCATATAAGACTCAGGTACAGCTTCTACACTTCATGATCCACAGTTTCTCCTCAGGAACTGCAAATAAATGAGCCTGAATGGTGCTTGGCAACATCAAATAAGGGAATCTTACCTGTCATACATGCAGTGTGGCTCATCACACACCACTTCTTCAGAGTGACCACACTGACCTGCTTCTCCTCCTCTCCACTGCTCTTCATAATGTCCCCAGTGACTCCTGGCTGTATGAAGAGAGTGGAACGTGGCTGGTAAAGTCAGGAAGACTGGAGTCAAAACAAGCAGTGAAATGTGAAGGTGGATGTGAGAGGAAGAAGGTTTCTCCTGAAACATTCAGCACCAGGATTTAATCTACAACTTTGTGTATTTCCTACTAATGCTGATAAATATAACAACTCATGTGAAAATGCTGATTATTTTCATAGATTAATACACTGGCTCTTAGGTGTAGTTTGATTGTGTACTGATTGATGGTGGACTTTTAAATTAAAGAAAAAGCCTTTAAAAAATAAAAAAGCCACTGACCCAAGAGGGATTTGGTGTCAGTTCTGTACGATGTAGCTGACAAAGCTTCGATTGTGTAAGAACAAGGTGAGTGAACTTTCTGCACAAGCTGGAATCTTCCATTCTGCCTAAACAACCCCTTTTTCTGATTCAATTGTTTCTCTCCATCTCTTGCCTCCAGTTGTATCTGCACTGAAATCCCCCCAGTCTCTCTTCTCAACAGCTGCAAATTAACTGCAGGGATCCCAGCACAGTCTGGAACAGGTGGCTCTGTGCCTCACACCGCAATTGGTGCGCTCAGGGCAAGGAATGCAGCACTGAATCCTGATGCTCGCGAGTGCTCTCAGATTTGCAATCATGTAGGAAGTGATGGGGTGAAACAGAGTGTGCCAGATAACACAGGGAAAGGACACGGAGGAGAAACACAGCTGCCCTAAAAATGCTTGCAAGTCTCCAAGATGCAAGACAGCAGAAGGAAGGAATTGCATCGGGGAATTTTAGGAGCTTTCAGAAATGTGGCAAAATCGTGGCCATTGTGGTACTTTCCTTCTGAGAGAGGCAATATTCGTGTCAAACTTGTGGCAGGTTTCTAAATGAATTATGCTTTGGCTATGTCAAATACTTTTTATTAATTTGAAATGAGATATCATAAAAGATATCTTAGTTCTAAGAGAAAAGCAGGTAGCCTTTGGTTATCACTAGTAAGTAATCCAAATCCATTCGGGGTTTCCCTGTGGAGTACTTTCAGGACCAGCAGCACTGGAGGCTGCAGGTACCGTGCTGCAGAACCAGGATACCTTCAGCAAGCTTGGCTGTGTTCCTGGAAGGGGAAGGAGGCGGTGGCAAGTTTGGGGCCTGTGAGAACGGCGTCAGCTGCTGCCTCTCTAATCCCACACAGCACCACTCACTTGTGCTGCTCCTGCAGAGCTGAGGGCTGCTGCTATGCCCGAGGTATTGAGCCCTTGAAACGCCCTGAAGCACAAGTGCATGGACAGGCAAGTGGCTACACGGCCCCAGTTCTGTGAGGCTGGATATGCCTACACCTCACTCCCAAGTGTGGCACATATTTGCATTATCCAAGATCCTCCGTATCTAGAGGGGACTTGACTGTCAAATGATACAAAATGGAGATATATCAACCAGAAAACCTTTTCCATTTTTACTCAAAGTGGCTCATCTACACAGGAGTAAAAATCCAGGGTGATATTGTACATCCGGAAGAAGTGGTACTGGGCCATGAAAATTCTTTGTCTCACAGCTAAGAAACTGGAAAATAGTTCTCTCTCTTCATCTTCTCACACTTGGACCCCAAAAAGAACCTCAAGTTTAAGACACAAATACAACACACAAGGACTCTTCTCAAACAGTTTAATAGCAAATAAACAAAGGAAGGTACCACACTTGGCATATACAAAATGACTTGTTGTCGGTGTGTCTGTGCAATTAAAACAGCTTTAAGTCGCCCTTTGGGACAAAAAGAAAAAAAAACACACACACAAAAGGAAGAAAATTCCTTTAACACATACTCGCTTGTTCCAAACTTGTAACAAATCTTTTCATTTTTAAATCCACTACACAAACTCTGTGATCAGATCAGAAAAGCAACACGCGCTCCTCTGCTTTTTAAACCATTAAAGTAAAATCTGTAATTCTCTACAGAGTACAACACAATTTCACACAAAAAGACATTTTGTTTTGCAAATCAAAACAAGAGAAAAAGGAACAGCTCAAACAAGGTAAAGAAAAGCATTTCTACGACTGAACCACGACTTCGAGTTGATTAAATCCCGTTAACTGCAGAACAGACTCTACATTTGGTCATAGTGGCAATTTGTTTTCTTGTCACATTGTGAATCACTTTACATTGTTTTCTAGTAGAAAAGGCAAAAAACTGTACAAAACCCCTAGTGTTAAATACAATGTTTGTACCAATAAAAAAGCCCACAGGTTTGTCTCCAAAATGTAAATTTTCTTTTTAAATTATTCACAAAAAGCAGCCAAAAATCAGAAAGGCAGCTGCTGCTCCACTGTCTCAAATCCATTAAAACCACCACAGAACAATTAAAACAACCAAAGGAAGAAAAGGAAAGAAGAAAGGAAAGAAACACCCAACATTTGGCATTTTGGTTTTCTTCAGATATTTTTCCACAGGTTTCCCCAAGGTTCCTCACGGAACCAAATGCACATGTACAGAAACGTACTGGCAGTTCCTCCATACACTGCAGGGTATCAGTGCCCCCTGGCACACAGCCCTGTGCATTCAGACTGTGGGACTAACAGCAGCCAGCCCCCAACCCTACTTCCCAAAGAAACCAGTCTCTACCCTTTTTCATTCAGCCTCACGATTCACTCCCAGGTACATGAACCATATTCAAACTGTTCTGTTTTGTAAGCAGATTAAGGACTGTCTACACATGTCTGGTCAATACCTAGTGAGAATACAGTATCCTCAACCAGCTCAGGAGTAGGACAGAAAACAATCTTTGCATCTTTACATTATCCCAAACACTGGACAAAATTAAGATTTCTATCCAATCAAACTCTACTTGTTTTCTCAGCAAAACTCCTTCTCCTGAAATTCCATTTCACATTATTTCAACTGTTAAGATACCTACAATAGCTTGCTGCTGCTTCTGAAACTTCACCACAGCACACACTCTTCAGGTGCCTTCATCTAGAAGCTACTTCCCAGTTTCTACCTGTGCAGATGGTATGTAGGGCAGGGGAAGCCTGCTACCCCGAGAGCAGTAACCTGTTCTAGTTCATCCTGCAAGCCAGAAAAACTGCACAGCTCATTACCCAATTAAAAACTAAACAAAAACTAAAAAATCTCCGCAGAGATTCCCCAGCTAAGGCCCTTGAAAAGAGAGCTGGGGATGGTACCCTGTTCAGGTAACAGCTTCAGAGGCTGTTGTATTGTGCTTGTCATTTGGGAAAAGAGCCAGCAGTTGTAGGACCAGTGTTACAAATGCTTTCTCTGGGATATTTAAAACACTTTATTTCATGAGCTAACCTAGATCCTTGCAGAATCCTGCCACCAAACTCTGACTGTGGTATTAGATTAGGGCTGGACTTCACAGAAATGTGCCCTGACTTGTACAAAATGCTCAGTGTTTGAAATGAGCCCTAGCTTCAGACAGCTTTGGAAACAGAAATATTGTGAGTTCCCCCACCTTCCTGCTCCCAGCTATCCCCTTCCACTAAAATTTCCACTAGGGGAACATTGTAACCAAGCACCCTCAGAGCTTCTGACAGCACTGGAGATGGAGCAAGGTCCAGGTGCTCTGTCAGGCAGACAGTCTAAGTGCACAGGTAGATGCCCTCAGGTGGCTTCTGATCAGATATTTGTCATACCAAAACCACCAATTTAAAGGATACCTTTGAAACCCATTAAATTGCTCAGTTTTTGCACAAACTATAGAAAACAGAGAGGTGAAGGTGATATTTACGAGGGTGTGAAGAAAACAGCAGGAAACATGCACAACATTTCTGGGCACTATCTTAGTTTGAAAGATTAAAACAAAAACATCACATTTTGCTGAGGAGATTGTAGTTACAAAAAAACCAAGCATGCCAGAGCTTAACAAAATACAACATCAACTTTGATCAAATTTTCACTGCAGACTGATAATCACACAGGGAAGCAGGGGAAAAAATAAAAATAATAATAATTAAAAAAAAAAAAATCAGTTAATGCCAGGGCAAAAACGTAGCTACAATCAGAGGAAAACGTAGTTCAAGTGTTTTCTGTTGATGCCACTTCAAGTCACAAGTTTGAACTCATAAAAACACATGCTGTCTCCTCAAGCACAGAAACCAGATCAGCAAAATGTGACTAGGAAGTCTCCTGAAAGATTGAGTCACACCATATAACTGACTTTTTCTTCGAACTGTGTTTTTAAAACTAAGCACACAGAAAAAACTAAGCCTAGAAAGTGATTGGCTGTATGTTCACAGAAATACAAATACTCCACAAGGTATGCTAGCAAGGCTGCTCTGAAGACAAATTACAAAGAATCAGATTCACAAAATCAAGTGGTTATCTTACGAAGGTCTAGAAAAATAGAAATTCTTTTATATTCAAATGCAAGTTTAAATATTCCCCTTCAGCAGTCTTTCTAGCAAAACCAATTTGGCAGCACAAAAAAAAAAAAGAAAAAAAAAGAAAAGAAACAAACATAATAAAAATACACATCAGCATCAAAGGTCAACACAAGGTCAAAGGTGAGAGTTCAAGCATCAGAGAAGCTGAAGAGACAAGGATTTGGACGATGTACTTGAACGCCACATCGACATGCTTTAGGCACAACGATGAACAAACGGCAGGAATCTAGAAAAAAAAACAAACCAGAAAGAGGGAGACCCACTGAGTTACACAGAGCAGTACATCCAAACACGGAGAGAGAGAACAAGAATGGGCACTGTACGAGATCTCCTGGGGAAGGGAGTTGACAGGGAAGGGCAGCACATGCCAACGATGGACAAGTAAAAGTCAAAGTACATGAAGGACACCAAGTAAACATCAAACTGCCAGAAACCAAATGGAAGCAGAGGCCTGGATTTCCCTCTCAGCACCCAGTCTGTGGAGCATTCCACAGCCTAGTGACACACTGGTTAGCATGCATTCACCTTGCCCTGTGACCAGTGTGTCCACTACCTCTGTTTAGAACAGAGTAAGCTCCCTCCCCAGGAGACCGATTCCAAAAAATACGACTCCGGGGCAAACATTTGCCCACAGAGACTGAGACCATGAGAGACAAGACAGAGGACACAAGGGATTCACAGGTGGTTTGACGGTTGAGACTTTTCTTGCACTCTAACATGGGAAGTTCTTAGGCAGTAGTAGCCCAGCAAATCCACGTTCTTTCCTTTAGCTATAGTCCCTTCTCATTCCCTAGGAGCCCATGTAACTGGGGGTGGGTGATTTGGAAAAGGGGAGAAAAAAAAGATTATACAAGACAAAAAGCCCACACATCACAGAAGAATTCCTTAAGACTTGACTGCAAGTTAAGACTTGTCCTAGCTGAGCACTTTTCATACCATTAGACCTGCACAGGGATTTTCCATTCCCAACCTTTTATGTAACAGCCCTCAGCTCCCTGGCTTCATGAGGAGGAGATTCTGGGCTCTGAGAAGCTCTACAGTCACTGTTGCCAGTTTGATGAGTGGAAAAAATGTGTTTCCTGAAATTTTCTTCAAGAGTTTATAAAAAAATAATTCTTATATCATGTGACATAAAAACCTCTGTTCCCTCTCCTCAGCTTCTGAGCTGCAAGAGACAAGGAACATTTTGGGATGAGAGTGGGAGGGAGAAGAGAAAGAAAGCAGTTTGTTTTCTTATTCTGCTTCCCCACACCCCTGACTCCCCTTTAGCTCATGTTTGTGGCCTTAATCTTCAGCACATCTCAAAGCTTCTGGTTACAGACTACAGCAAGGTGAGATCTGCATAGTATCTTACATAATTTGAGAATAGCAAGTGCCGCATTCTCATTCCAAAGCAACAAGAAACACATTGTCTATTAAATCAGCAACACTCCTCTTATGAGAACTGCTGAGATTAATTTGCTTTTCATGCTTTCCAGTAAAAAGACTTTAGTACAGACTTTATACCAACTCCAGCAAACAGACTACAATGCAACTCTTGCAGTTATTTCTGTATTTCAAGAAATACTCAAGATAATTTGCAGATAGGTGCAAGATTTCACTCTTAAACCAGAAAAGCAAATTCATCATGAACTGAGGCATGAGAAACAAGAAGCATGAAATTAAAAGACATCTAAGTATGTACCACTGAAATCTTCTGTATGATTTGTCTGGGGGTTTTCTTGATGGGGATTATTAAAATATTTCACTCAGCTATGTTGAGGGCAAAGACTAAGTTTCATCAAAGCCCTATGGAAAGACTGGCCTATAAGAACAGAACCATGAGATGCTGGACAAGGTCTTAATGACTTGGAGAAAGCTATTCCAGTTTGTCCTTGTTTTATTCTCACAATAGTGATAATTCTGCCTTCTGTGTTTTATATTTTGTGGCAGGTATGCTAGGGATATCAATCATCTCTAGGTTTAAATGTCTGCAACAAGAAACTTTCAAAGCATTTTACCTGTTCATAGTTGCACCCTGCATTTGCAATTTGCTTTATCCAAGCTGTTTTTAGGGTTTTCCAAATAAAATAGGAACAACTTCATTCTGCTTGGTTGTTCTTCCCTAATCCACACCCATTACCAGTTCAGTTAGATTCAGCCTGCATGACAGAATTACCATAATATGTGACTTTTTCAGGTGAAAAGCTTTTTCCTGAAAGATGCATTTGCCAGTGAGATTTTTCTGAGCTGGAATTTTTAATAATGCCAGCTTTGTATTAAAAAGAAGCTAAACTACAAAGAGCTATCCTATTTTGGGCTGTTGATTATCTAGGGACTGAAGAAACAATGATTTCATTTACTATAGTACTGACACTAAGCAGTATCAGACTAAGTTCATAATTCTTTCACCTTATTACAGCATTTGAATCAAGTATCTCCTGAGGAAAAAATAAATCTATGAAGTAGACCATTTCCACCTTGTAAACTAAAAATATGTTAAGTATCTCCTGGTGGCACACATAAGGAATTCTGTTTCATCAGAAGTCCTTTTAGCTTTTATTGTAGAAAATCAGGTTCTTTGGTTTTAAGCATACAGCATACTTTCTTTGTCCACGTGGCTGCTTCAGCCAACTTTCTGCAGTTTATCTGAACTCACTCAACTCTTATCTTACTATGCAGGAAATAAAGCATTTGACACTGATTTGATTTGCACTTGAATGAGAGCATGATATGAAGCAAAAATAAAATTTAAAAGCCCCAAGTCCCCAAAATCCCAGACTTTCCTGCCAATAAGTGAGGAAGAAAACTGGCTTAAGACTGAAAGGCAAGAGCAGCCTAAATCCCCACAATCAGCAGCAGCCACCAAACAGACACAGAAATGTTGACTTTATCTGATCAGTTTTGTTATCAGAAAAGGAGTCTGCCCAAATCACAAACTTGATACATTTATTAACTTTGGCAACATACACATCAATACACCAAGAAAGGGAAATCTGAAACAAATACACAAAAAGGGCAACATCTTCAGCTGGTGAAAACTGATGCAGCTCTACTGCGTTCAGAGAGCTGAACTGCATTGATTCAAACCATCTGAGGATCACATATCTTAAAATTTAACCTGCATAGATTTATTTTCTTTTTCTTTTTGGCAATACTTATAGTTACGCCAGTAAGGCACAAGAGCTAGCCCAAGTTAGGTGTCTTAAGGTGATTATGTCTGGGAGGAGTCACTGATCAAACTAAGCCACAGTGTAAACTGGTGAATCTCCTGAAGTTAATAGGAGTCACACCTATTTGCAACAATGCCACGCTTGATCTGTAAGTTACAGTATTGAGGACACACTATAGGATGAAGAAGCTAAAATATCCAATTATGGGCAACTGAAATGACTAGTAAAGAGGCCAGAGCATCAGGTTAAAAGAAAAACAGGACAAAGGTCTTGGATAGTACAGTGGGGTAGGGTGCAAAGAAGGTAAGAGTGACTGTAGAGACCCCAGAGCGCAGTGCTCTCCTCCACTGGTTCACAGCATTCATCTTCCTCGTTTAGCAGTTGTTGGGCTGCAAACAGGCCACTGAAAATCAGTAGTTTCAATCATGCACATCATTATGTGTGTAAAACAATCACATTCAGGATTCTACAAAACCCTGGCCTTTTTTTCCAGTGAAATAATTTAGATAATAAATATTCTCCACCCTGGAGCGGTATAAAACTTCTATAAAAATAGAAACAACATTCTTGGTTACAGCAGGTTGCACTTGGAGCAGTTGCTCCCAACTATGTTTTTTTTGTGGTTTTTTTTTTCCTTTTTTTGAAAAGTATATAATTTATATATATATATATAAAAAATCCCATTATCACCCTGGAGGCCTTCACACTCCAACACTCTTTTCTCAGAAAACCAGGACACATCTTTCCTATGGTGCAGAATTCAAGTGTACATGGTTCACTTCAGTATATGTTTACGTTTCTAGAGATTCAAATAATTAACATAGAAGGGTACCACATGCCAGCATAACTGGGAAATTTGGCAATCTGGCCTTTGAAACTTTGCCACCACAAAATTATTTAAATAATACTGACAGATTTACCTGTCTGCCATCAATATGGACAGACTGACATCAACTGTTTGATTTTCAATCTAAGAATTGGAAAGGGCTCCCCTCGGATGTTACATATCAGGCCTTGTAATTCTGAGGTTTGAGATCCCAGGGGGCCCAGTCCCTGGAAATGCCCAACATTCCCAACAGATCACCACACACAAGTGGGGATTCGGACTGAGATCTCAGGTTTGATGGGTTTAGTGCTCCTCCTGCTGGAGTGGAACACAAAGTCCTGACCCCACGTCTGACCCACACACATCATTTAGCAGCTGGCTCCCAGACTGCAGTGTTAGCTGGAGCCCTGGGAAACAGCCTTACAACCCAGGAATACAAAGAAAACAAGGAAAAGGAGATATTATGAGGTAAATCAAACTTCTGTTAAAGACAGAAATTGTAAACTTCCTCTTGTGACAGAGGTGGATTTTGGTGGTTATAAAATGGAACTCTACACTGATTTCTAGAAACAGCTCAGGCCAGAGTGTCAAAAGTCCTTTGAGCCCCCTAAAACCAGTGAATATCAAAGGCCCTTAGCAATGCACTAGCAATTTCACTGGTGTGCAGAAAAACTGTGTGTTCAGCTAAGGGGTGTGTTCAATTTTCCTTCAGTATAAAAGCTAACAGTTTGTACTAAAAGGCAGAAAAAGACTGAATGGCTCAATATCCTGGTTCTGCAGCTCCTGGTTTAGTCTGTTTTGCACTGGTACACACCACCTTAAAGGAAAACCGCAGTAGAAAGATACACCTAATTACTAGACCAAGTCACTGCATGAGTTTTGTTCATTAAAAAAAACAAACAAAAAACCCCAACAAAACAGGAAGTTATCATTTCAATAAACAATCAGCACTTACATTATGCTTATGAAAAGGAATTCATAGCAATCTCTGCAAAAAAAGAACATTATTCCACAGAAATGGGGAATGTGATCAACTGTTAAGAAGAAAAATTGTCAAAAATTTCTGCAGGTTACCAGGGATCTAAAGTTTCTTGTTTCCAGACCCAGATGTATTCATCCAGACTAAACTGCCTCTACCTTTCCACAAAACCTAGATGAAGTACATAGGTTAAGTTTTCTTATATATGGAGAAATTCACTGCATCTCATTAATACTCCACTGTAGACAGAAAGTGAAATTTTCTGGGCAGAGACATTAATAGTTTTATAAAGTGCTGTGTACATTCACAGTGCTATATAAACACTAGTTTATATACAGCAAAGAAAAAAAAATTCACTGCAGTTTTCCTTTGGCTTGTTAATGTGTTCACCCTTTCAGCCCATCTCCTGCTTTAGAGATGATTTACTAAATGCCCACCATGGCAGACAGTTAAGGAAATTTCAAAGAGCGGATGGGGCATGACAAAGGCTACAACGTGGAGTCAGTTCTTGCTCACCCAGGACTTTGTTCTCCTTGCCCATCTTTGTTTTCATCAGCTGTTCTGTGTTATTTCTGCTTTCCCTTCTCCTCTCTACCCCAAGGCAGTGTGGTGTCAGTTTCTGCTGCTCCCTTTAACCTTCTCTCCCCACCCCCAAGGAGCTGGCATTGGTCCTTCTCAACACACACTGGTTACAAACACAGCAAACTTCAAATAAGGGAGAAAAAAAAAAACAAAACTAAACAAAAAACCTCAGCGATATGGCACCTAAACTCCAAAGTAAAACACTGGAAACAAAAGCACAAACTTGTCCTCCATCCGAAGCGGGATTCTCAGCAGAGGCTGCAGCAGAGTCTTCAAAAGGAAGATGTGCCAGATAGAAGGCATGGATCAGCTTCCAGGACTGTAAAAACACAGCCTTAGGGCTTCGAATCACTAAGTGCGCTCCTCTCCAACTTACCAGAAGATCCTTCTCACTCCAGTCCCGGAGGGGAGGGGTGCTCAGTATGGCTTGCTGTCATTCTTGGAGCGCTTGAGCTGTACTTTCAGCCGCTTCATGCCGATCTGGAAGCCGTTCATGGACTGAATGGCAGCCTGTGCAGACACTGGATTGTCGTAACTTACAAAACCTGAGGAGAGGAAAACACACAGTTATGCTGTGCCAGAGCTGCCCACAACGGCTACTCACAGCTGGAAATGCAGGCACTCACAAGATCAGAGAGGCCTGCATGAAGTGCCATTTTTAGAATCCCACAACTGTTTTAGACTCCTCATAACAACTTCTAAGGGCTCTTGAACAAAGCATTGCTTTCTGACATACGGAGCTTTGGCCAGAAGATACACATAGCTCAGGAAACTTACATTTTCTAGTCTATCAAGAAAATAAGTACTGCTGTTTATTTTATAAGAACTCATATCTGGGAGGAAACCAACTTTTTACAGATAATGATTTATAGAATGCCAAAATATCCTGAGTTGGAATGGATACACAAAGATCACTGAAGTCCCTGCACAGGATACCCTGAGAATTACACTGTGTGTCTGAGAGCACTTTCCAAACACTCCTTGAACTGTTTCAGGCTGATGCTGTGATCACTTCCCTGGGAAGCCTGCTCCAATGCCCATTCCCCCTCTGGCTGAAAAACCTTTTCCTAATATCCAACCTAAACCTCCCCTGACTCAGCTTCAGGCCTTTATCTTGGGTCCTGTCACTGGTCATCAGAGAGAAGAGCTCAGTGTCTGCCCCTTTGCTTCCCCTCGTAAGGAAGCTGTAGATCCAACATACCAAAACACTTGCTTAGATTGGTCTGCTTGTCAATGAAAACCTTGGCAGAGACGACATTTCCAAATGGCATGAACATCTGCAGCAGATCCTGATCCCCAAACTCCTGGGGAAGATGGTAGATAAACAGATTGGCTCCCTCTGGACCTTCAAACAACAAACAGGAAAATAAATTCAGAAAGAGCATGGATACTATATACCCAGTGCACTAAGAAAAGGTGAAGAGCCACTGAAGATAAATTTTCTAGATAAAACAATGAAACTGCTATTCACATTACTGCAGAGCACTTGATTCCAGAATAAATGAGCATGATCCTTTGCTGGGATTGATCATTCAAATAATTCTAGCTCTTTCTCATCATTTTTTATTTGTACTTTACATATTGACTGGCTCACAGATACTTGCTGTAATGAAAGCTGAACAATAAATTTGAGTGCTAGATGTTGACTAAACAAAAAATGGCTATGCAAAACTTGTGGTCCCAAAG
This sequence comes from Eopsaltria australis, assembly GCA_034509425.1. Classification (NCBI taxonomy): domain Eukaryota; kingdom Metazoa; phylum Chordata; class Aves; order Passeriformes; family Petroicidae; genus Eopsaltria; species Eopsaltria australis. The sequence continues at coordinate 6,292,706 of JAVTVJ010000241.1, forward strand.
CAACTAAGTAAATTTCCAAACAAAATACAAATAACCACATTCCTTATAATCTGACAGATTCTCTTCTAAACATACTACATTCTGCTGAAAACTTACTCCTATACTCTACATTGCTTTACACTACATATTAAATTTAATCTGAATCTGAAGAGTGAAAAGACTGGCATAAGTATCTGTTAGAAGAGGTGAACGACCAAGAAAACAATATCAACAAAATCACATCTGATTCTCTGACAGTGGGATGTATCAGGTTGTAGACTCATATTCTCCTTCCCTCTGAGAACATGCAGGAGTTTGATTAAGGAAGCACTTAAGACTAGACAAACCCCATGAGAAATCTCCTGTATAAAAACTACTTTGGGCAGGAAGATCCCACAGATCATCTTTATCTTCAGTAACTCCTGGATTCTAAAAAATGCCACCAAATAAAAAATCTGCAGATAAGGTAGGTGCAAAGCTCTTTAAAAGGGCTAAGCTTGCCCTTTTAAAAACCCCTCTCAAGTAGTTTCTGCAACTTTCTGCCTACCTTCTTTTTGACTTCCTGCTGCACCAATACTCTGCTGTGTTAAGAGACTCTGGTTATAGAGTGTGGGCAGTGCAGCAGCAGCATATTGTTGGATTCCAGAATAAGCCTGTGTGAGGGCTTCCATTGTGCTACCTGTCCCATTTGAGAGACCACCACTGCCAAGTCCTCCATTTAAGGCTGCCATTCCTGTATAAGAAAGAGGAAATAAAAGATGATTGAGTGCTTCCACTGAACCAGATCAATAACCTTTCAAATGCACTGCACGATTACAAAAAGCAGGGAGCAGAAAAAAATCACCTCAGCACAGGCTGAGGAATGATAATCAGCTATTCCCCCAAGCCACCACTGCACATAACTTACCTGCTAAAGAGCTAACGTTGAGGCCTGCTGTAGCACCTGCCAGTGTCTGCAATGCTCCAAGAGAAGCCATTGGATTAACAGAGGAGCTGCTACTGGAACTAGGTGAGGAACCTGCTATTAAAATAAAATAATTAAACTTCAACTAATATTTTCTGGTCCTGATAATTCAACTTCTTCATTAAATTATTCCAGTAGAAAAAACTAGTAAGGAACAGATCCAGGCAACACAGCATACTTTATGTAAAAAAAGAAACTCAAACCCACACAACTTGATTGGTCATATTGTTTATATGTCCTAAGCCCTTCCTACATTTTTTGAAAATTTCTACTTCATCATCCCATCTGTTCTTTGTAGCAATAATAATGTCAGTAAGTGTAAGCCATGTAAGATTGAGACATTATACAAATGTTGGCTAAACTCTGTATCTCAACATAAGGTAACCAGCAGTGATGCCCTGCTTCCTGCTGCCTAAAGTAAGAGTCACTTGCTATGTATTAACAAATATCCTTGAAATATCACTCAAGGTGAAAAAGACCTGCAACATAGATACTAGGGACACTAAAGAGGGCTGAACATACGGTTTTCCCATACTGCCAAAACAGGATCACCACATGCCCAGATTATTTTGACACATTAAATAATATTCCATTAAAAATCCTGCTGCCACAGCTGCGGCTAAGACTGGGAAAAGTCTTGAGATGTACATCCAAAAATAGTCTGTCCTCTATTGACTATTCCAGCAACATCTTCAACCACATTGACTCAGTAAGAGAAGTCTACAGATACAGTACCTAGCAGAGTAACAGCTTACATGGCCCACCAATTTCTACAACAGGCAGAGCTAGTTCTACAGAAGTCAACACCAAAATCATGAGAAAAAAAAAGTTTTCCAAACTGGTATATCAAAAGAAACAGAAGTTCACATTGAGATCATCTACAAAGATTTATGGTAATGATAAAATAAGAAATGCATACTATTTTTATGATTATACAGCAGTGCTTTTTCTAACAGGTTTGTGCACTACTGAAAAAGAAAAGCTATGTGTATTGCTTTTAACCAAGAAGTTAAAATTTACTGCACAAGATGCACTAGAAAATATTTATGGCTGCAAAAAATTAAGATACTGAAGACTGATGCTGTAGAGGCATCTTGTAGTCTGCTTGCAAGAGGAATTTATCCATTTGATCAAGGAGGTAAGAGAAGAACTGAATTTGAGGCATTTCCAGTTTTTCCCATGTTTCTGTGCATATATCCATTAAAACTTTTAAAGGAGTTGTTAGCATCTTTCAAGTATTTTCACACACACTACTTATTTACCACTTCATATATGTGGCAGAAAGTCTGCTGGGGTGCAGTATTTGAACTATTTAAATGGAATACAGCCTAACAACCCCCTAACAAAAGGAATTGCTACCTAGCAAAAGCTGCATGAGAACCAGACAGCTGCACTTCATACCACTTTTTGTACTAACGGAAGGAATGACAAATCTCCTCTAGTACATGTTAAGACAAACTCTCATAATAAATCAAAAACTGAAAGACAATGTCCCAAACTATATTTTAAGATGCTTACTCTAATGAAAAAGAGACACTTCCTGTCTTACTATAAGTAGCATATTAAATGCTGGTAAAATGCAGAGAACAAGTTACAGTGTAACCCTCAAGCTGGTAGAAAAATTAGCACAGCTGGTTGAATAAAAGCCAGAGTTCAGAAATCATACAGTTATCTTGATTTTAGAAAACCACTTGTTTCTGCAACCTTTCATTGCTGATCTTTATAATTCAAAAAGACACTACATTTGACAGATGAGAACATCATCTAAAAACCCTCCCAAACCTATCCCCAATAAAATAGCACCAGCTAAGGAAAAAAATGCTAGAGAACAAAGTGAGAGAGAAAATTGATAGCCTCCCTACTTTAAAAGGTTGTGATTTCAAATAAGTTAAGTTAAACCACTACAAAAAGCTGATCACACAGTTATTTTAGGTTAACTGCCTTTATCAGAAATTTCTTTAGGCAAAACAAGAAATGCTTTAGTCAGAAAACTGAAGAATACTGTCTGTATTTTCTTTATCCTATGTATGTAGGAATTGAAGACAGCATCCCATTTCTGATGATGACAAAAGGCAGATAAGTAACAGTAGAGCAGAAATACAGAGCAATTACAAAGGAATGCTTCCATGTATAACCTACATACCAACACAGCCATCTGTGAATCTAGGATTTTTTTTTGGGCAGTTGCAATAAAGTTACAATTTTCATTCATTAATTTCAGTGCAAGGTGAACACCAAATTGTCAGACTCTGCTATGTTCTAAGGCACAACTTCTGCAATTTTATGATGCACTATTGCTAAGAATCTGTTTTTTATTTTTAAATTATCAGGTGACAACTTGACCCAATATCCTGCATTTCTGTTCTTGAAATATCTAATGACTGTTTTTTCCCTATTTGTCTTCATCACAACACTAATGCATTTGTAGGCTGTAATTGTATCCTTCTTCCATATCAGTCTCCTATTTTTCAGGCTGTTCCTAATAGGGAAGGAGTTCCACTGTTTTAGCTGTCATTTCTGTTCTTCTGCTTTTCTTGTGTTATATTTTAGACCAGAAAAGAGAACAAAGCAATGGGGATGGAAAACCGATATTGTTTTATACATGTTCTTTACTCCATCTTTAATTCTTAACACTGTGTCTGTGCAGTTTTTGTGGGTTGTTGGGTTTTTTCTTGCTATTAAGGTTATGTTTTCTTAGATCTATCTACTAATCTATATTTAGACAAAAAGGCTAACTCTAACAGAAGTAGCTGAAAATACTCAAGAAGGTTTTCAGAAAATTTGAACATGTAATAAAGAACAGCTTTGTAGAAAGATATTGAAAGACATTTATTAGAAAGATAACGAAACTTGGACAAGGACACCAAGTAACAACTTGTGGAGGTAAGTGAACTGATAGAACACTAAGTCTGTCCTAATTCAGTCACGTAGCACCCAAGCAATGACCCGGAGAAAAGTTAAATTCAGATGATGAATCTGACTGAACTGTACCAGAATTAGTTCCAGTAAAACCTGAAATACTATGCTATCTCTGAAAACAATGTGTCTGTGTGAGACACATCAAGGTCAGGAAAATCATCCAGGCTTTGCTGGACTTTTGAGGTTGCCTTTAGAAGGAGGAGAAATGGAAACATACCTCAGCATTTGTAACCATTCTACTCTGCTCTGAAGCAGACAATTCTTATTGGTGCTCAAGTCAAAAAGGTGGCAGACAAGACACTCCTATCCTGAGATACTTCTACAGTATTTTCCTGGATGTCCCTTTCACAAGCTAGCAGTTTGAGTTTATCTACGGACATGGTCTCTGCAACAATGACTACATGACAGCAGCAGACTGTTCAGTTCCCAGAGATGATCTTCAGCGAGGCTGAAGGTTTTACTTCACCCCATTCCACACCAAAATACACAACTGTGCTTGGAACTATCTAAAGAAAATTGTCTGAAATGGGTAGGAAGACGGCACAACAACAATGTGCAATGCCTCTGAGTGCCACCATTCTGACATGTAACCCATCCATAGTCCATGGACTGCACTGTGTAGACTTCCAAGTTTCCCAGATACAAATGATATCGGTGCAGATGAAAGAAAATCAAGAAGGCAACTATGCAGAAGGACTGTCTGGATTTTTCCACCAATTATGCAATTTGAGGAGAGATGTCCAAATAAGCATCAGGTGAACATTTGGATGACAGATGGAGAGAAGTCACGGAGTTAGTCATCTCATCTGCAGTTAGGTTTAAGAGGTTATCACAGTAGATGTTGCCATATGTCCCTCAGACAAGGCAGGCACTTACTAACACATGGTACTGAACTGCTATGTACTGAGTTTCTTCAAGGTCTGGGTGTGGTTCAGGAGGGACAGATGTTTTCTGTGTGGAGTCCAACACAGAAATATGTGAATTCTATGTGAATACATACAGAGCAAATGCACATAGGAATATTAATCCAAATAGAATTTCAAGTTTGCTTGAAGACTGAGGAGTTAAAATCCTGTATAATTACAGGAAGTGTCATGGGATTGAAAGTGTCTGTACCCATTGAGGCTTCCCCTTGTCCCAGTCTGAGTACAGTTTTAAAAGGTGAAGCATATTTATACCTAACAAAAAGCATTAGAAAGTTAGAATGTTTCAGAATTTGATGTCAGTGACTACTTACAGATTACATGCCCTTCAAAACTTTTTCTTTTGAAAAAAACTTATCTTTACTCTTTAAAATTATACTTGAAATTAGGTTTAAAGAGCAATACAATAGTGCCTGCTTCATGTCACAAGCCTGTGAAGAGTGAACTGATAAATCTGTACAGGATATAAATACAAATGATCCATCATGATAACTGAATTGTTGACACACAATCATTTATTGGTATTACTGATGATCAGAAGGTTATTTGAATTCAGCCCAGAAAGTACTAGAAAATGGGCTGCTCCCCACCTCCTAGCCCCTCCACCAGCATGATAAAAAATGGAACAGAGTTCTGAAATATGTCTCTCATCAAGGAAAAAAGGAACCTGCTTAGTTCTGTGGAACAGCCAAAATTCACAGAGGGGAACCCAATTCCAAAGAATCACTTGACAGCACACCTTCATTTGAAAGGGACCTCTGTGGTTCATCCTAACAGTCAGCTCAGAGCTGATCTAACCTCTGAAATTGAGAGGGTCCTTTCCAATTATATTCGCAGTCTCTGAAATGATGAAGATGCCAGAGTCCTTCAGGAACCTTGTTCCTGAGCTTGATCACTCTTGCCATTAATTTTATTTTTCTATCTAATCAGAATTTTCTCGGCTGCAACTTCTGTCCATTGCCCTTGTCCTTTCACTGTACACTTCTGCCTCTGCTTTTTCTAGCACATCTGACATTTGAACTTTGCAACCTGCCAGCCCCTTTCTCCACCTCAACAAAACAGAGAACAAACTGGCGGCAGTCATCAGATGAGACAGCCAATAAGGAAATCTTAGTTCTAAATGCCAGTCACAACAAACTGTAAGCTGACAAAGCATGAGGAAATATAGGAGAAACTGTCAGATATATTCACCTTCATGCTTCCTTTATGATGAAGAAGCATTAGTGGGTTATAAATGTAGTTCTTCTGTGGTCTGAACTCTTCATTGTTTTTTGTTTGTTTGTTTTCATTTGTTTTTAAATTATAGAGTAGGATGCATAGCTGGGAGTCAAGATAAATTTTAAAATTTCAGTCTTTTCAAGATTTCAGACCACAAAGTTTTCATGTAAACAGTATCCTGCAACAGAACACTCTCTGGACTAATTCTTTCTTGGGAATTTCTTTAAGTAGAAAACTGTGCAAAGCACCCATGGTTTAACTCCCAGTCATGTGACATAAGGTTTTCTAAAGAGCTTTTCCTTGTAATCTCTTTATAATCTCTTAGCCTGGCTCCTTGGTACTCCTACGCAATTCAAAATCTGTGGAAATTTAAAACCCCCTCCCTCCAACCCTCTTTGGTCTCTCACAATCACAGGTGAGGATGTCAGCTCTGTACGACAGAAGCCAGAGATGCTGGATAACTGACACCCTGAAAATACAGGATCTCCCTTCTCTTGGCAGAATTTAGTAATAACTCAAAATAAGATAGAAATAACTGAGTAGAATACTGATCCTTGTGATAAAAACTTAGCATGTCTGGCATAAGCACAACTGAATTTATTTTTAGGTTTTTGCTTGTTGCATTTAATGATCACGTTTAACATTAAGGCAGCAAAAGAACACTACTTGGACATTCTAGTATCTCTGGTTAATGTACATAACCTAAAGTGAAAAAAACCCAACCCAAAACAAACAAAACACAAAAAAGCTATGCAAAAGAAAAATACTGATTTGTATGTGCAACTCACACACTGAATTCTAGACAACTACTTTCCAGTAAAAATGTTAGGTGTCTGTTTATTCTACTTTTATGAGGAAGTTATAATATCCTTGTCTTCATTAATGGAATATAAAGTGCACTGTTCTAGTGCACAGAATGCATTACCTCATGCTAAAGGCATTTTCTGTTTCCATATTGAGAAGAACAGGGTGTATTTACCACACTGCCTGCCTAAAATCACAGATAAACCAAATATGTGATGAGATTGTAATAACATGACTGGAAGGAGGTCACCTACCTTTCTGCTTCATGATGACCTCAAAAATTCGCTTTACTCTAAATTAATCTGACCATTTGGAGGAAGAGACACAGCAGGTAAAAAAGCCTTTGCTGGTGGCAAAGATATCTACCCTAAAGAGAGGCCAGTGAATCTACTAGCAAACTTTTTATGTATTAAAGATCAACAAAAAAGTGACAAAAAGAGATAGACAAAACAGGTGACATCTATCCTGAAAGGCCTCCCAAGGCAATGCATATCAGGCTACGGCAGGGGCAGTCTCTTACCTGAGCTGGTGAGCACACTCAGAGGGCTGCTGGAGGAGGTGAGTGCAGCGGTGCCACTCGGGGTGTTCTGAGCTGCACTGGCTGCAGCTGCCAATGCGGCCAGGTTCTGTAACTGCATCGCATTCAGTCCTGCAACACAGGGAAGAACGCCGAGTTTCTCCTGTCAGAGCCACCATCATTTAATTGTAACAGATCCAGCAACCTCATGGCAAGGGAGGAACGGGAAGGAGCTTAAAAGCAACAGGCTTAACACTAGTTACTCATCTTTTCTACAACACAATTCCTTGCTATAATTCAAAAGCTCAGATAGATGTGATTCGGGAAGAGACCAAGTAGTCATTACTCCAGATGGAGACTCCAAAGTTCAGAAATTTTCAAGCAGTGTTCTCTCCAGTCAACAAGAGCGTAAGAGTTAAGTCAGGGTCTGAGAGCTCATGTGCAAGCTGGAGAACTTGCCTAGATACCAGGCCAATAACTTTGTCCACTCTCATGTCCCTCCACACTCTTTGTATGGAGACAGTAGTAACTGCAAGATTCTTTCACAAAGGCCTCACACCACAGTGGCCACAAAGTCATGGTTTTAACCCACCAGCAGCATGGTTTGTTTGGTCCCCTAGCAGCCAAGAAGCAACAATTGTAAGACAGTTGTTAAGTGTCAACTCCTGACTACAGGATCAGCCAATGGATGTGTAGGCTGGTCAAACACACTGGCAAGGAAAACAGAAAACTCGGCGATGTTGTGCACAGGGAGCAAGGAATGCTGCAGGAGGAGGAAGTGACCCCTGCGTTTATGAATTTTACTGATCACTTTATTCATTTGACTCACTTTCATTTTGAGCCATTATTTTTGAATGACACCATTTGGTGAGTACTGATTACATTTTGCCCTCGTTTTCTGCCACAGGATTATCATTAAAATGGATCTCATCTGAATTCTGTATTTTAGCCATCCTTTGGTAGACTAGCCCCATTCTTCCAATTCTGCCTCTTCACTTTTCCCTTATTTTCCATTTTTTGTCTCTATCTTTGATAAAAGTTCCTTCTCTCTTCATCTGACTTCAGACAATCCCTAATATTTATTCCCAACATAATTAAAAACAAAATTAAATTAATCATTCTTTATTTAACATCAAAACATCCTAAGCAGAGGTGGTATTTCATCTTTTGGATACTTAGTAAGACCTTGGGAGCAAAGCATGCATCTCAAATAGTTAAAACCTCAGTTTTGTAATTTAAGCATGTCAACAGACAACATAAGAATGTGACAACACAGCATAAACTAATTATCTTCTAAAATACTTCTAATACTTTTGGTATAGTTTGGTTTTTTAACTCTTTTTCAATTGTTTTCTCTTTGTGACAGGGTCTGTTTACTTCGGCAAATTTAGTTCCCAAAACAAGTAGATTCTGCCTTTATTTAGATTCTCAAGGTGCCATTGTAACAAAAAAGCATGAAGTTAAGATCAAAAAGTTTTGTGTTTTGCTTTTATTGTGCTACAGAGGGTTAAAAGTGCAAGTGTTGGAGCTAATGAAGAACTGAGCAGCTTGTTCCTTACTGAAGCAGTTTGTCATGTGCACACTGCACCTGTCCTCTTGTCATCACACTGTTTTCCCATCTGCTTTCAAACAGCGTTGAGATTAAATTTTGTCTGCAAAGTCTGATATCGTTTGGGATCTAATTACCTACTTAATTTTTCTTTCTATGAATTTCAAGAAAGGAGATCAGCTGAGATATTATCAAGACCTTAAACCTACAATTTTTTCCATAGAGAATCAGAATTGGAATAACCATGCAAAATGCTGTTTATATGTCTGGTTTCTCAATTTTTAAGTTTGTTGGTTTTTTTTATTAGTGAAGACAGAATTACCCTGAAAACTTCTGAATTTCAGCTAGTTACCCCCTTCCTTCTGCCCCAGTCCTTACTGCTGTACTTTCTCCTTTATTACATCTTGTTTTTAAGCAGACACAAGAGGGGGGAAAAGGCAGCATCATGTGTATAACAAAATCCATTACAGATCACCACTACACAGGATATTAGTGAAACCAGTTTTTTAAAAAAAATTGCTTTTTGCAAGAGTCTTAGATCTAAGAGCTCTGAAGAGGTCTAACATGAAAGAAGTCAATGTAGGAAGCTGAATTTAGAATGAACTCCCAGTATAAATCAAAATTCTAACAAATGGAAATATAGCACTTTGCAAAGGCTTGTAATTGTTACTTATGGGTGCACCAGTTATTACAGTTGGGTGCACCAACACAAGTCAGATCTACAAAGACACTTTGGATGAACTTCTGCACAGACAGGGCACATGATATTGGCAACTACTGGAAAACTCCAGAAAGCAATTTGAAAAGTTAAAAGTGTTCAGTATTAAAATCAAAACCATAGATTTTTCAGAAAAATTTAGAGAATGTGGTGAATGGAGTTGCTGACATGTGTTTTATTATTCCCAACTGTGTGAAGACAAAAGGAACAACCAATTTACAGTCCTAGGACCGCTATACTCTGAATATTCTGACTAGCAGTCCACAGCAAGGAATTTGGCTCATGTCTATGAAGATGATATTTCCCGAACAGTAATGGCATAATTAACTGTAATTCAAATGAATTAATAAAAGAATCTGAATGAAGGACTAGCTCGCATCCCTAACAACAGTGTATTTCCAACTTAAATGCTTTGCTGTTAAATACATTGAAAATGGGAAAACTAAGAATCCAGTATCACTGAAAACATGTGCATTAACGAGTGCCTATTTCAAAACACAGTTCTTCATATATGCACCTGTTTGGATGAAAACAAATACAGAGAGCATCCTTTTGCTACCCATAAGGGAAGACAATTTTAAATGCCAGAGGTTGGGGAGATACCACCACTTACCTTGTGGACAATAGTTAACTAAGATTAAGAAGGAACATCCACATTTGTAGCAGAGAATTCCTGTCATTTCAAACAAGTAAGTAAATTCAGGACTACTTATTTCAAACGAGATTATAATGCCTACAATCTTTTGGCTACTTTGTCTACCCTCGTTCTCTTTTGTTTGGCACTGAATTTGTCTTCTGGTGGAAAAAACTCACCTCCCATTGGGTGGAGGCTGCTCAGTGTGTTCAGGTTCCCAGATGAAGCAGCTGCTGTCTGCTGAAGGAGCTGCAAATAAAGCTAGACATTACACCAAAAAACAAAACAAGAGTGAGAGTGAGGGCTGGCTCTGCTTCTGGGAGAAACTGCATCACACCACAGCCAGAGCGCCGTCACAAATGAATTCCTGCAGCCCATGCACCACACCACAGCAAAGCATAAAGAGAATTCCCTGAACACAGCCAGAGCACCACCATAGTGCAGCTACATGTAGCCCATGCATCACATTGCAGCCAAAGCAACAGCACAATGCTTTCCTCACTCAACATCAGCAATGCTGAGGGAAAACTATAGCCAATACAGCAAGACAAAACCAGTAGAATCAGTAGTGAGAGAGAATTCCTATTCGAAACACCTAAAGCAGGATCGCCACCCCTAAGGTTATGCTACCTCAAAACAGACTTTACAGCTGCCACTGCCAGCACAGGATAAATTTGGCAATGCCATACCAAAACCAAAGGGCCACCAGGAGAGGGAACCTCCTCTACTTTCCTCATGCACAGTAGACAGGAGAGACATTTCAAGCCTCAGCTCAGAAGGTTTTTAGAGATTTCCAATTCCTTTTTCCATTAACTAGCTACTGTTATAAAAAATTCCAATCTACCAAAACTAAAAAAGCACTAAGAGAATTGCCCCATTTCAAATATACACCATAGCAAGAATGAGATGGAATTTTCCTTTTCTGTTCCTCAGACTTTATATTGCACAAATACAGTTCTCAGAGCTATGCTGGCAACCCTCATGTGTCACAGAACATCAGTTTTTGAAAAGTTCATCCTTTAGGGACCCAGCAAAATCAACTGACATGAAACTGCAGTCTACTTTCTGTTACATCATTTTTGCTAAAGAGAGTAGTTTCTCTATATTTTCTGTAGGGTTTGTTTTCATTTGGTTGGTTGTTGTTTGGGCTTATTTACTCTGCTTCCAATCTGATCATCTTTTCTATTTGGACAGCACCAACTACTGTTCCAGGTTTCACAGGAAGAGGATGACAGAAATAAAAGAAAATTATAAAGGACTACAAGAACTATGTCATCAGGTAGACATGAAAAGGGCTTTTATATAGTAAACGTTGAGGCAGTAGTATATAAAGAAAAAGCACATTCTGCAGAATGCAAGAGAAAAACCCAAGGTTTCAGTAATTAGGGCTACTGTGACTGGGGTTGAAATCCTCCCTTAAATGTATCCTGACTAGATGAGAGCACATAACACAATTTCAGCCTTCTCATTCACAAAATGGGGATTAAGAATCCAGCTCCTATCTATCAGGAGCCTTATGAAAATGAATATATAAAAACCGCAAGACAGTCAGACACTGCAATCCCTGAAGAGATGAAAAGAACTCAAATCAGAAACTCACTGCTAAGTACTGGGGTCCAAGTGTGTTGAGACCAGCCAGGTTTCCCCATATTGAGGCAGCACTGATCTGTTGCATTTGTTGCTGAAGTTGCTGAGCAATTCGTTTCTGCTCTTTGTCCTTCTGCGTGTCTGCAAATTTTACAACAATGGGAGAAGAGCAACCCTGCAAACAGCAATTCAAACAATTACATACTTGCTATCCCCAGCAGTCACAAAAATACTTCATTAAGACCCAGTCATTGGAAGCATTTCCCTCCTCCTCTATGCATACATACAGACATACATATTTTCAAACAGCACATTTCATCAAAGGCTCAAAATCTTGTTTGCTTTTAATTCTATTTTGTATTTTGGTATTTTCTCAAATAGATAGATAGAAGTTTCTATCTCAAACTCTAAAAATAGAGCAGAGCAAACACAAAGGTCCAGGAGGAGTTTTTGTGAAGAAACACACAACTGCACTTATCCTTCTCTCTACTCTGTAGTCCCTTAAACTCCATAGTGACTGCCTGACAAATTACATCTGCTCCTGACACCACTAACTTGTTTTACCTCCATGGTTTGTGCTTGGTGCATTGCTTTGATTGCTGTTTGTGCCATGGCTCTTGTTGTAAAAGTCACAAATGCACAACCTGGGGAAAGAACAAAAAGGAATCAAGTTGTTCACTACCTCCACAATTATTGGGATGAATATAGGAATGAAAATGCTTACTGGGAAGGGAGGGGGTGTAGGTGGGAATCACAGAAAAACTCAAATGCCAGGTTGAGTTGCAAAAGGCAGCATCCAGCATCCTCAAACTGCCAAAAATGCTTCTTGCTTTCCTTACCTCGGCTCAGGCCATCTGGGCCCCGTAATATCCTGCATTCTTCAATCTGCCCAAAGGGGGAGAACATCACTCGAATATCATTTTCATTGCACTTCTTGGATATCATTCCAATAAACAACTTCCTATCTTCTACTGCTAAGGAGCCAAAAGATAAAGAGTATTACCAGCTAGCACAAATATGTGATACTAGATTTTACATCTTCTCCAGTAACTGCAGCTATTTCCCTTGTATTTAGGATATGGACTTAGCAAAACCAGATTCCCAGTAATGGGCTCTGTCCTCAGTTTAAGAGGACACACATGAGAAACTTCAATGAACCTGATGGATGCCTGTTTTATGACTTTATGTTTCTAACTTGCTGTCTATTTTTAGCTTGTGAAGTCTTTGAACAACAGGAACGTAAAAAAAAAAAGGAAACCGTATGGCAGATTCAGCACTTCCCTGTATCTCTTCAGTTCTAGGTGAGAGGAGGCTTGAATGTGGTTTATTGGACTACTTTCTTTGTCTTTTATCTGCTTATTCTATCTTTAGACTACCAACATATACCTAACCGCAAGTGAACTGCAGAAAGCTTCTTTTTAGCCTCATGCCAATCACCTAAATTTAGATACGCCCATTTCCTCATGCTCCTCTCTCAACAGTGGAAGCAACAGCAGTTACTAAAACAGACCACTTTTACTTCTGCTAGTGATATGCCCATTGTGATCTGCACCAAAAGCACAAAAATAACATCTCTAATCAAATCACATACTGTGTGGTACTGTTCCTTGGCTCTAAATACCAATGCTACTAGATATATTGGAGTTGAAGAATACCTTTCAGTGTGCCGACTGTTTTAAAATAAATGGTTAGAAAGACATTTCTCTTAACTTTTCAGTTAGTTGTTAGTAATGTCAGCTAAAGGTCACTGGAGGGAGTAGGGTAAATTTGAATTCAGAGCAGAATTTTATACCCTTGATTTATTTATTTAAGGACGCTAATCACCTCCAAAACACTTCCTTTTAAAGGAGGAAGCAAATTATTCAGAATACCACTTGTAAATATAAAACACTATAGATATACAACGTTCACCACAGTATAAAACACAGTATGATGAAGGTTCTAGCACATTTTGAAGCTTCAATAAAGTCTTCTCCTCTTCTATTCAGTGCTGCAGTGAGTGGAAATCAGTTTATTTGTTGAGTCTTCTATGATGCTGGAAAGGAAAACTCCAAACTATTCCAGTAGACACAACTTTAAATGGCCATTAAATCTCAATGTTGTACCCAATTCATTTTCTGGTCTTAGAGCAGAGAGCTGCCTTCAAATCCATTTTAGTTCAAGAGATCCAGAACCCATTTTCTTAGTGGCAAGTTCAAATACTTTATAACTAATGTTTGCTTATTTATTGTTGTCACCTTCATTTTTTATTAACACTCTGAGTTAAATAATAGCCTCAGAATTACCATCCCAAAATTCCATTAAATACTTCTTTCTCTTTCCATTATTTTCCCAGGATATTTCTATTTGTATTTATATGTCATGCAAGATCAGTTTTAGTTTAGAGAACTTATTCTGTTCTCCTCCCAGCAATACTTTAAAAGAATGACTCCTTTCTAGATATATTTACACAGGAACATGTCCTATATACCCATGGAGGAATCTGCAGATGGAATTACTCCTACTACATGTTACCCATAATTCCATCTTCTGCTTTCAATTATATTAAGAGGTAAGCTTTCTCAAACCAGCACTATCTTCTCCATGATGCAACACAGACTACTGCAAATGAAAAAAATAAAATTTGGCTGAGCCTAGAAAGGCTGAAACTACAGGATACTAAACACTTTCTTTGCTTAGATTGCAGCAATACAGATACACACATATTTGAACATACATGTATGTATGTATGTATATAAACTCACAAGGAAATGCATGATCATTTACCCAGTGGCAGATGCTAAATTCTTAACCCATCTGAAATGGCCAATGTGCAGAAATATTCAGTTTTTCTTCTCTACTGAACTGCTGTTAATTCTCAACCTCTCTTGTATGCTACAAGAAAGATTTTTGACTCCCACCCTCACTGCAACAGGCCTTGCTTCACATTGGGCAAACACTTGAAAAAGCTTTCTAGATTTCACGGAATAGTTTGGTTTGGAAAGGACCTTAAAGGTCACCTAGTTTCTTTCACTAGACCAGGCTGCTCAAAGCCCCATCCAGACAGGTCTTGAACTCTTCCAAGGATGGGGCACCCACAGTTCCTCTGGGTAACCTGTTCCAGTGTCTCACCACCCTCACAGTAAAGCATTTCTTCATAAAATCTAATCTAAATCCCTTTCAGTTTAATCTAGTGCTATCACTAGACTTCTAGATAAACAATCCCTCCGCATCCTCCTTGTAGGCCCCCATTCAGGTACTGGAAGGCTGCTAGAAGGTCTCCCTGGAGCCCTCTCTTCTCCTGGTGGAACAACCCCAACTCTCTCAGCCTGTCCTCATAGGGGAGGTGTCCATCCCTCTGATTATCTTGATGGCCCTTCCCTGAACATGCTTGAGCAGGTTGATGTCTTATGCTGGGGCTCCAGAGCTGGATGCAGTATGACAAATGGGGTCTCACAAGAGCAGAGAGGGAGAATCACTCCCTCAACCTGTTACTCCCTCCCTTAGATGCAGCCCAGGATATGACTGGCTTTCTGGGCTGCAAGTGCACACTGCCTGTTTATATTCATTTTTTCAGCCACCAATACCCCCAAGTCCTTCTCAGGGCTGCTCTCAATCCACTCATCACCCACCTATATCCATATTTGCAGGACCTCGCACTTGGCCTTGCTGAATGTCATGAGGTCAGCACAGGCCCACCTCACCAGCCCGTCAAGGCTCCTTTGGATGGCTTCTTTTCCCTCTAGGGTATCAACCACAGCACTCAGCTTGACATCACCCATAAGCTTGCTGAGGATGCACTCAATCTCACCGTCCATGTCCCCAACAAAGATTTAAACCACCTTAGTACAAAGAAGAACTCACTGGATGTTTCCCTAACTGACAACATAGTTCTACCACAAGCAGCAGCGTGGGAGATACTCTGAGTCATGGAATTTTACAGACACCACTCACACTACCTACTATTGAAAACACACCTTTCTCATTCCACTTTTTTCTTTCAAAAAATCAGGTCTCCAATTCAAGACTTCATCAGAAGCTGTTAAGCAAAAGGGAAATCCTCAAGCTTCCTGACTAGCACAAATGATGACACCAAACTGGGACTTTAGTAAAGCTTACCATTACTCTTTTCACTGTCAGCTGGTTTCATCTGGATAGGATGGTGCATCTAAAATGTAAAAAGATCATTTAATCCCAGATACATTCACTTCATACTATATGAAATACATCCCATAAGAACTGCGAAAGAAATTGTAGCCTAAATTGTCTCTAAAGAGGTGTGTATGTAACACCCCAAAAATTCCAAGAAAGGCTTTCCTAATTATATGCCATCATTCCTCCTCATAGGATTATAAAAGCCATGCCCACCCACTTCACTATCACATTATTCTTTTAAATACTCCAAAATTCCCTTAAGATCTATTATTATACAGATTTCATAACACTGATCTTTTGAATAGTTTTTTACAACATTATTTTGGGGCACCATAATGCATTTGTGCTTCAGTAGTGCTGGAGCTTAGAAAAACAAGACAGAGTCGTGAAGAAAGCTGGGCTCTGCTCTTACCCCTGGGAGGATCTTCATGTTGTGAAGAGCATTCTGTGCTTCTAGTGCAGCTTTACGGGTATAAAATGTAACAAAACAGCACCCTGCAATTGAAACAATGTGTTAGCCAGGAAAGAACACTCCATCTTGGAGTGCTGTACAGAAATTGCAAGCCCCACTTCCATCCTTCCAATGCAAAATGTCTAAGTAGAAGAGGTTGGGCACTGAAACAGGTAGTTGCTACTGATTGTGACAGTTTAAAAAAGATTTTTAAGTGTAATAAAATAGAATATGTTCAGAACTGACCCAACATCACTACTACACCATTTAAAACAAACACTTACATGCATCTGTTGGCTACTTAATTTTCAAACTCAATTATTTTCTAGTACCAAACCCCTACCTACCTTCACAGGAAATATTGCATATAACTGAACTGCAAATCCCGGCACAAAATTTAGTAAGGATTTAATGTTTACAAGTATTCAAATTACACAAATGACTAAGACCTCAATTTCATATTTTATCTGAAACTGTGTCCCATCCAGCAACATTTTGATCATATCACAGCATCACAGTGATGCTCTGGAACAACACAGTATTAACTGGATATTCTGCTTTGCAATTATAATCCACCCTCCTCAAGCATCTCCATCACTGCTGAGCTCTAAAACAAATTATGATTTTTCTCAGCTCAGCTAATGACTGGATCACAAATACACTTAAAGACTTTATAAAGTCTGGGCTTGTATGCACACCTGGTCACACTGAGCTCCTACAGGGCTGTTTGAATAAGCACACAGCTAAGACTGCAACTATGTGAAAGTGGCTGAAACCCCAAGTCTCACAAGAGAAGTACGGAAGTTCTCACCTTTGCTTTGAGGAGGGTTTTGGCTCCTGTCCCGCAAGACATTGATTTCATAGACAGCACCATACTGTTCAAAAAGTTCTCTTAGATCCTTCTCACACCAGCTCCGTGGGACTTGACCCACAAACATTTTGATAGCATCTAGATCAGGTTGGTCTGGGTGATCCAGTGTGCCATTCATTTTCTTTGAGCTACAAAAAACAAGAAGGAATTTCTGGTTTATATCTTCCTACAGATTCTAGACAAAAGCAGGCTTACAGCAAAATTAAAGAAAAAATAATTTTCTACACATAGATAAATGTGTTTGATGAAAATACATCTATAAAGAGAAACTCTTACACATTCCCAGTATGCATACCAGAGTACATTCAAATACATTGTGAAGCTGTGTACTTGGAAACTAAAACACATTCTACGCAGCTGTTTAAAACTCTGTTTCCATAATGTAGTCAACACTTGGGATTCAGGATATAAATCTGCTGAGATAATTGGAAAACATCACTAGTGCAACCATGTAACATTTTACAGAAGAAGAAACCAGAACCGAAAGGAACCTCAGTCTACCTACAAACTACCAAAGTTTCGGTAATCACTGAAAATGAGAGAATGTTATTCCAACATTTTAAAATGAGACTAAATGTAACTATTTTCCAAGGTGAAGGTCCATCTTAAAAGAGAAACAGAATCAACTGATCCAATGATACGTTTCTTTAAAGATTTGCAAAGCAATACTTCTTTGTGAAACTAGGGAGCTTTCAACAATTGGCAAAAAACCAGGCTTAGATTGTGTATGAACAGACTGGGATTGAACAACCCAGACAGTCACAGACTGAATCAGGTTCAATAATGTCAGGATTCTAACACACACAAAAAAAAAAAGTCACTTTTTTGACTACAACAACACGGAAGTTTTGAGTATGGGAATTCTCAATAGGTTTCAAGGCATTCTGTCTAGCCATACGAGCAGTTTGCACCCTATTAATAAAAGTTGTGTTACGCTCCACCCAGCAGTCCTACACTGCACTCTGTATTGACTCCTCATTATTTTTAGGTGCAATGTGATGTCTTGCTATCAGTACTCCCAGCCTGTACACCAGAGCACCTCTCCCTGCAGAAGTCTGTAACAACAGCCTATTGTAGCTACAGTGATTAGTTGGTTAAAATTGCTGACCAATCCCTGCATAATCTAGAAAGGACATGGGGAGTGGAACAATGACTATACAATGATTCCCCCCACCCCCAAACTCTTTGTTGAAGAATACAGGTGATCTTCTTCTAGAGTAGTCAGTTCTCTTCATCTCTGCTTTTTTCTTTGAAGATAGTTTGAATTGCTTATTAACTGCACATGATAGTAAACAGTATTCCTGTCACTGTTCATCTGGAATCGTATTTCCCTTCAAATAAAATTAAAAAAAAATCCAAGCCCGGTACTGTTCAGCAATTTTTCCCATGTATACACTGCTTTTCAGAGCCTAAGGAAAAACTGATGTTAGGGAAAGCTCATAATTTTACAACTGTATGAACAGACCTCAAAAACAATAAAGCTTCTTACTAGAAGGGAAGGGACTCATCATAAATCCTTTCACTGCTCTCCACCTTTCCACTCAGAAAGGGCCAGCACCTCTCCAAACAGGCAAAGAAAACAATACCTTTTACAGAGATGTAAACTATGTCTTTTCATTTCAGTCAAGAACAATTGGAAATTGTTCACCCTCTCCAATAATAATTTTCAGCCCTGCCTTCCATGGGCAGCTTCAAGCGCACAACATGGCTCCTGTTAACTGGGCAAGTCTTAACACGACCTCAACAGTATTCAAGGAATACTTTACTCCTAATTAAAAGGTTTAGTTGGGAGTCATTAATAGGGAAGAACAGAAGCTGTTCTCCCCAAAACTGATTTAAATAATCCATTTTATAATATCAGCACCTGTAGCATACTATAAACAATATCATCAAACAGCTTTATTCCTTCTTAGTCCCTCTTGCCACAATTATCAGACCATTTTTCCCACCAACTACAAACCAACATCAGTTTTCCATGACCACTAGAATTTCTTCAAGAAAACAAACTGCAGGCTCTCCTATCTCTCCTTCCTGTCCCCCTCTGCCCCATTAGACAGCAGAGGCTTGAGACAGCAATTCCAACTATCATTTTAGGTATAACTTCGACATGAAGAGAAAATACTTACACAGGGCTTGCATTCAAGGAGCAATGGTCCACCATCATCTCTGGGAGGAAATCCAACTTGAACGCGGCCATCACCTCAGTCTATGACAAACTACTAACACCAAATCAGTGTATTGCCTAACCCCCAAACAACGCCACTTCCAAAAGTCCTGCAGGTCTTAACACTCAGCCACACAAAAAACACTCAAACCACAGAAACAGAAGCTCAGGGAGACCAGCAATAGACACCACAGAAACAGGCTGGACTGGGAAAGGGACATGGAATCCCAGATTAAAAAGGGGATGTGACCATGTGAAGGGAGGCTCAGCTTAATACACAATGAAAATGCTGATGCACTAGGCTTGTTTTGTGCAATTTTCCCTGGCGAAGCAGTACTGAGTGCACTGTCAGATAAACAGAGTGTCAGATCCATGAAGATAGCAATGGGTAACAGAGCAGAAAGAATACAAACTCCAGTCTTTCCACCCCCAACTAACTCCTTGTCTCCCAAAATGGCAGACCAAGGCCTTGAGGTTCCGACATGCACTTTCCAAATCAGCAATACTCAGGTGTGAAGTCAAGAGGTTCCTTCACCATAAATGTTTTTAATAGCTGATTTCACTCTCTTCACCTTGTGCTCTACTATTGACACTCTCAAGGTCTATGGCAAAAAATGCCAACTACAATTTCTCTCCAAACCTGCCAAAAAAAATCAAAGCTAGGAAGATCTGATTACTCAAAAATTCCTTAACAACCACAGAATATCAAAATTGATTCTTTTTATAGAAGCAAAACATAGATTGTTCTGGAAACAGTACTTTGTCTATAAATCCAGACATAGAGAGCCTATAAATGACAAAGAAAGGGGAAAAACCCCAGTGATTTGTTGAAAATCATTTTATAATCTTTGAGAACACTGATCAGAACACCCCAGCTGCTTCATCATTAAAACAGACATAGCATGTTGATCAAGGAACTGTGAGATGCATTTATACATGCCATACAGGCTTCTTGTTAAATCTCCAATACCCAAACTAATAGGGAGATAATCTGGATAAAACTGGATACACTGTGAAATGCAGAAATATTTGATTGTGGCCAGTGAGTGCTGCAGAGGCAGCTGGATGTGTCGGAGCACTCCAGGAGGAATGGTTAATTGGAGTCTAACATGAGACCAGAAACCCTTCTATATGTTTGATATAACCACAAAGTAACCTCTCAGAGCATCAAGGACTGCATGCTGGAGCAGCTATGGACACATCTTTCTCCTCTGTCAATGACTGCAATATGTTCTTGCAGTTATTCAGACTGGCCAGTATATACAGCTTTATTTAAGCTTGCACAGTTACAGTATGTCAATTGTTTTTTTCATAATTGACATTTCCAACCTCTGAAAAAATAAATTTAAAAAAGAGAACATTTCTTATTTTTTGCCAGCAGTGAGGTTAATTAAAAGGGGCTAGGCCTTGTAATACAAAGAGATGCCTATCACTGCAAAATGAGAGTGGACATGGATTTCTCATGCATCAGATATTCAACAGTAACTACTTCATGCATGCTCTTACTATGTGATAAATGAAAGAAAGCTTACTCTTTAAAGAAAAAGGTGTAAGACACCTGCTAAGCACCATTGTTAAGAACATGCAAATTGGCATTAGGGAGCACAGCTCAATTTTTCAGCTTTCAGTAAATTAAATTGTTCTACCTTTAGACACGTATTGCAGGCTTCCCACTTCAAAAATGCCATGTTGAGTAAAGCCCATCATATTGAAATGTTAAATTGAGCCATGAACTCATTTCATGCATTTGTCTAAAATAAGACTGCAGAGAAAAACATTTCAAATTCATAGGATTACAACAAGAGATTACAGGGTGTGATTCCTAGATGACAAAAATCTATAGACCAACACTGTAAATTCTGGTCCTATCCCGGAAGACCAGAACTCATTCCTTCTGGTCTTTCACTCATCTATAGCTTTTTCCAGCAGCCAGTAAAATGCCCCAGCTGCCATGCTTGCTGTACGTTCAATGAAAGACAAAGCTGGCAACACATACTCTAGAAAATGGGTTTTAAAAATGTTACTGGGATTGATTAGTTTACTGAAGAAAATCACTACACCATTACAATTTGATCCTATGCCCACCCTTTTCCCCATCTCTCTACTCCTCAAAATCAAAGTCCTGTCTTCTTGTTCCATTAAGACAAAATGGCAACGTTACAGGCACAATTTGTCAGAAAGGAAGAATCAATACTAGAATGGTGAATAAATATCTGAAGATACGTTAGCCAAGACTCAGTGCCTCTGGGTGTCGTACTTCTGAAGTAATGATAACAACTTAACATCAGTGTACAAACAGGTTTGGTTTAGTGTTATTTAGCTGAAGACTTCAAGCTAGTGAAATTAGAAGATTTACAGATTTCATTTGTGAAAATACCAGAAAGAATGGAAAAAGATGGTATTTCACTACTGCACAGAAATAAGAATTAAATGAGGAAAAAGCATTTCTTTAAAATTAGAAAAAACCAGAAAGTCATCCTAACCATTTCTCACAAAGAAAGAAAAATAAGGGAGCTAAACACACTTATTTTTTGCTCAGATGTCAAATTCCTGCTGGCTTCCAGAGCTATTCTTTGACTGTTTCTATTCAAAGGATAACAGAAACAATGTCTGAAATTCCAAGCTCTATGGACTGTAGCAACACATTTAAATGTGGTGCTCATCTGACAATATGAACATTAAAAAACTTCTACATACTACACATTAGATCTCAATTTTTACACTCCTGAAGCCCTAGATGATGCTGCAGAATGTGTCATTATATGTGCTCCTTAGCGACTGCAGAGTACAAATGTTGGAAGTTTTTTGCTTTTAAGTTTACAGAATTACATCAAATCCTAGGGCAAAAAACCACCAAAAATTCCCCACAAAACCAAAAATCCTGTGTCATATTTTCTTCCCTACGAAAGCCTAATTCTAATGAGCAATTAACTCTGAAAGCTGAAGATAATATCTTTTATTTTCTACATTCTGTACTCAGACAGCATACACAAATCTGGGGCTGAGGGACTAATGGCATAGTGAGAGCAAGCTATGGGAAAGGATGTAGGCTATGGGGAAATCAGACACTGTGAAGCTCTGAAGGAGACAGGTCCTAGAATAAACTTCCCCTTGTATTATCTGTGCATATCCAGATTCTTGCAGTGCTGCTGAATTGCAGTTTTCTTTTTAAACTGATAACCCCTAGGTTACATGCATCAAAATACAGTAGCTGCTTGTCAATATTTTGTTGTTTCATTGCTGGTCGTGTAAGCATGTGGTGCGAATGTTTTCTGCCTGTGTTGAATACCAAACTGTCTCCCCATGCCTCACCGGGTACAAAAAGCCCCTTACCTAGTTGCCAGAACTGCAGTTTCTTCCTCTGCCAATCTCTTTGACTGTTATGCACTGTGGGTACACAAATCTGACACATTCAGAATATTGAATTTACTATCAAAATACATGAAGTTTTTGGGCTGCCTACAATTCATATTAAATTAACTGAAAAACATTTTCATTTATATGAACTTTTTCAGAAGCTTCCAGGTGGAGAAAAGGGACAGAAGGAGAAGACAACTCCCTTTACCTTGGAAATACCAAAGTTTCACAGTGCTCCTACTTAGGCATTTATTCGAGAGCAGATAAATGAGATCTAGATACAGATGAATTTTTACAAATCAGGTAAGTAAATTTAATTCTAATAATAGATCCTACTATAAGCTTTTTTTCCCCCTTCCCCAAAATATTTTTGGGGAAAACTTTTTGAGGTACATCAATACATTCTTGATCTACTTCTGTAGCTTGTGAATGAAGTTCTGTTGCTTCTACTTCTATTAATTCTATGAAAGCTCAAAAGGAATGAATTATGAACTTTCATTTGACTGAAGAATCCCCAGGACTCCCAGCTCTCTGCCAGCAGATGAAACAGCAAGTCACCCAGCCCTCTGGCTTACAGGATGAGGCTTTCTCTGCCTAAGCACTCTTAGAAAGAGAAAAATGAAGCACAGCTAAACATATCTTTTTTTTGATAGTAAAGACAAATTATAGCAGTAAATGATATAAAATTTATTTTGAAAAGTTAGGGAATTTTTTTTGAAAGAGAAGATGAAACTTTGCACTGAAGTGAACAAATTTGCTATTCTAATTAATTCTAAACAGTGAGGCTTATAAAAAGATAGACAAGAAACTCATACAGGTACATTGTCTTTCAAATTGTTTATGGGCCTCCCCTAATACATTTGCTTATCTGTTGTTCCTGCTATGCAACATTCACTTCACATGGAATCTATTGCCTCACAATTCACAAAGCAGTTGTAGTTTCCTATGTCCACGGGAGTAAAACACGAGTCTGGCAAAGGCAAACTGAAACTGTTAAGAGGGAACACTTCTTACTAAATTCACAGACAAATATTCAGTGGTGGTGACTTTTGTAATCCTGTCAAAGCTTGACAAGGCTTGAACACAACTGGATGCGTGCAGGGATGTTTTTTCCCACTTGTATTTACTGTACATACATAAAAATCCCAACTATTTTTTAAACGATAACCCATGGGCTATCTGCCTCAAAATACTGCATGTAAGAATTATACCTTCTAATTAACATTAGGAAGGAAGAACTATGTAATGTCATCTTTAAACACAGCCTAATCAATAAAGATTGTAGACCCAGGTGTCTAATGCACATAGTACTAGGCATTATCAAAAAGAAATCAAAAACCAGAATATGTCCAGCTCTGGCAATTCTCAACATATCTAGTCACAACTTTTGACCTTTCTAAATCAACACATGCAGCACAAAATCTTCACATGAAAATAGATATGGAAGACACTGTTTGAATTAAACACACAAAATTACAGCTTCTTTGTAGCCACCGATACCATAACTATGAGGTGGCAAAGCAGTATATAAAGTCCTATACCTGTATAAGTCTGTTGGATAAATGGGTTCTAAACTAAGCTGGTCAGGAAAGACCTATTGCTTCAAAATGATGTTTCAGAGAGAAATCAATGGATTGAAAGCTGTGACAGAAGAGAAGGCTCTGGTTCCCAGCTTTGTATCAATTCAATGCAAAAAATCCAAGTGACTTCCCTTAGCTCTTCAATTTCCACATGTCACACAGACAAACCAGGAGGTGGTGATGCTTTCCTGGGGACCAAGAACTGAGAATATGGTTTGCTATATAATGAACACATACTAGAGAGATGACCCTTAATACAAATATGCAGATACATACCAAAAGCAGAATTAAAAAAAAAAAAAGCTGTTTCTATGGATATGTCTTACCTTCTTAGACTAAATCCCATGTATCTCAAAATCCTTTAGCGACTTTTCCTCTTTATTTATGTGAAGACCACAGCCAACAGCCAGACCAGTTCAGAGCTACTTGCTCACTCATGGGAAAAGAGCAAGACTTAAATGTTCTTTTCTGACTTCCCCTTCACTTAATGCTAAATTTCAGTAACTTAATGCCTTGATACATTTACTGGTCTGACAAATTCACTTGAATATGAACAATGGATTCAAATCTTTTCAAGAAGGAACCACAGAATTACAGAATTGTAGAATGGTTTGGGTTGGAATGGACCTTAAAGATCACTTAGTTCCAATCCTCCTGCCATAATCAGGAACACTTTCCAGTAGACCAGGTTGCTCAGAGCCTCATCCGACCTGGCCTTGAACACCTCCAGGGATGGGGCATCCACAAAACCTCTCAGCAACCTGTTCCAGTGCCTCACCACCCTCATAGTAAAGAATTCCTTCTTAACATCTGATCTAAACCTACTCCCAGTTTGAAGCCATTCCCACTTGTCCAGTCACTACGTGCCCTTGCTAACAGTCTCCATCTTTCCTGCAGGCTCCCTTTGAGAACTGGTGATGTCAAATAGCTCTGCTTTGACTGCCATACATTTATTGGTCTGAACAGTCGAAGTGTCCCCCTTGCTTTTACTTCAAAGAACAAGCAGTGAAGCGAGCGCATGGGAGTGTGCAACAATTGTCAAAGGGCATGTGTGGCTATTACCTTAGTTTGTATCTCCAAACCAACTTTGCAAACGACAGCTAAGAAAGCAAAATCCTAACAACTGATACAACAGCGCTCCCCCTCTGAGAAAGAAAGAAGACTTATTTCACACACAGATTAGTACATTTTTGGAACTCCTTGGCAGGATAGTGCAGATGCAATATCTTAGCAATAAACTTATGTGAGAGGAAGGAGAGACTGGACAAGTACTTGGAAGAGACCCATCAGAGGCCACCAGACAAACTACAGCAGGTGAGGTTCTGAGCTTGAAACAGGCTGAGAGACCACTGAGTCAGTTTTGTGGTGATAACAAGCACTAGAGGTTATCACCCCCTGTGAATAGCAACGATAGGCCTGGAACATGCCAAAGAGCAGGAATATGCCTATGCATTTATGTTAGGACAAAACAAACCTCCACTATGTTAAAAAAAAAAAAAAAAAAAGAAAAAGACAAGGGTCATCCTGTTAAAGCTACTAAAGAACTGAACTACACACGTGTGATGTAAGTGCTCATTAAAAATATCTGCACTACATTCAATTGCTTTAGCAAGTAACACTAAACCCACCCCAAGAGCTACCCCAACAGCACAAACTACACAACCCCTCACCTCTAGACCGCAAGAAATGTGACAGCCCAGACAGCAACCAGTATATACACTTTCCCTTCTTCTTAAAATGCCTTGCAATTGCTTTCACTACGCCACCACACAACTGATGAACACATTCAATCTGTGGTATACTCAATATCTGGCTCACTCCCGAGGACAACTTACACCAAGTGGCAGATAGTAGCTCTGCAATATGAGAGCTTATCAACCAGGAAACAGGTTACAACATCTGTTCAAACCTGAGAAGTCAAAAAAAACCCCCCACCCCAAACTGTAACTAGGTCCCGCTCTGCCAGTAACTGCTACTGACAGCATGTCTAACAAGAACTCAGAAGAAGCTGAATTACCAGTCATAAGACCCTCTTACAGAATGTGAATGAATTTCACAAAGTTTAAGGCAGTGGCCTACAAACTTGTTCAATTTTCCTCTCATCTTCTGACACACTGCCTCTTCATCTGCTTGCCTGAGAGGGGGCCCGGATTGTGCTGTGAATATCCTGATGGGGCTGTGGGTATTGGAATTCTGTGATGTGAGCAACCCACAGCTCTGCAGACAAAGATCTGCTTCTCTAGGGCAGCACAGCTGCACGATGCTACCCTGAGTTATACTCTCTTAGTGCACAGCTGTCAGCTAACACAGCAGCATGAGGTTGCTAAACCAATGCTTGACCCGGCAGCTGTGTCTGCTGCCTCAGTGATGATGCTACAAAGCCCTGCACAGGCATTACCAAAGAGAGAAAAATAGAATAGCCTGGCCATGAGACTACCTCCTGACAGGGACTCAAAACACCCATCCGTGCCCATCAAATTTCTCATTACCCGATTGTTAATGGGGAGTATGCAGGCTGATAGCCTTCACAGCATTACCTCGAGGTATATCACAACTATTCTTTCTAGAATCTTTATCTAATTAATTATTTCTTTTACATAAAAAACCTCCAAAGAATTTAAAATATCTCAGTCTGCTATAGTGCTATTTACAGATGCAGACAACTTCAGCTAGTATATGTGGATTTTTCCAAAGGCACACAGTATGTACTCACCCCGTTTTCAAGGAGAGTATTTGTGCAGCATTAGGACAGTAGACTACTACATTAGAGCACCGTGATATAAGGAAAAAATGTGCCTATATACAAGTAAAATCATGAAATTATGATAGTTTCCTAGAATCTTCATCTTCTCTTTGGTGTTCAATTATCTCCTTCATATACCTATTCCCCAATGATACAAGTTTACATTAATCTTCCTAGAAATATAAGAAGAGGTACCTGGATTGTTCTCTTTCCCTTATATTGTAAGGTATTTTCTCTTGCTAGCTTTGATTTTGTAATTAAAGGTCTCAACTGTTACTTTCAGAGTAGTGATCTGAAATATATGTTACATTTCTGTCTTTCCCTGATATATTTTGTTTATTTTGAAGATTTCCTAGTCTTTTTCAGACTACAGGAACACAGAGGGAGACAAAATCATAGCTGAGGATTTAAAACCAAAGAACAGGACACAGGAAAACTAACTGTGATGAAAATAAGACAACGAAAGTCTGGCTGAGAAGACACTGTATTAAGAGACAGACATGAAGCATATAAGCAAACAAACTGCTAAAAGACCAAATAATGAATTTGAAGCAATTAATGCAGGACAACCCCTTAGAGCACCCGTACCTGTGGAACAGATAACAACAAGCCATAATGCAGGTTTTCTAGAAAAATTAATTTTGGCAAATCACAGACAAGGACTAAACATCACATGCTTAACCTTCTTTGCAAGACATTTTACAATTAATAACTGATATTAGAAAAAAGCATTGGTGTATCCCAGGGCAATTGCTTTTAAAGAAGACATGTACAGGTTTCTTCCCCTCGTTCTAGTATACTAAAGACAGAAACAATTAAAAAATTCAAGCTCTTGATCCTTATTTCCAGGTTCTGGTTTGTTTTGGGTTTTTTTGTAAACAGATGTGAAATGCTTACTTCAGGTACTGCTTAAGCTCCACAGTAAGGTATGTAAAATAAAATTTCAGTTTAAAATTGCATTTTTTTAACATATGCAAACATTCCAGTAGGTTGATTTTGAGAAGCATTTTGAGTTTTTATAATCACAGTGCTAGAACATAACAATGCTTGCACTTTGCAAGAGACAAAAAGCTATGGAAACCTTAATTACCTAAGAGAGAGTTTGGAAAGACCTCTAGACACTTTGGCACTGCAGACAGAAAAAACTTCTTGAGAAAGTAGGAAAAGTGGCTTGGTCACAACAATAGTAAGAGGAAATGAAGGCAGCTGTATGACACAGGAGACAAAGCAGGAAATGAGTATAAGAAGAGAGGACACACATTTCTACCCTGTGGAAGGACAGGGGACAGGATGGAACATTTAAGGCAGCAGCAAGGTTTGAGTTTTCTTCTTGCACCCTTTCTTTTTGTTCATTGACTGAATTCAGACCCCAAGAAACACAGAAATACAGAGGACAAATCACACTTGCACTACAACACTCAAATCTTCACTGCAAGAGAGTAAGAATATAATGCTTGCAAACAATCTTGTGCTGAAGGCAAGATGCAGATCCCATTCAAGAGTGTCTTTGCCCTCTTTCTCTCCCCTAAATGTTGCCTCTGAGTTTTTGTTGGTTGTTTTTTAAGACAGAAATAGCTGAGGGTAAATTTCTGGCCATCTTTTTGGGCAAGAAACAATCCTGTAAGCAATTCTATGGGACAGAAAACTTAAAATATGTTTCAACTTTTTTACCATGTCAATACAAACACAGTACCTATACACTGGTTTCAGATATCCCCATATTTTCCTGTCCTTCCCTTTGTTACATGAAACTGCAGCTCTATACTTAGTCAAAAAGATACACTGGAAAAAACTATTTTGCAACTCCACAATATTTGTCAGATTTTTAAAGACTCATCTACATGTTTTAGGACAGTTTTCTGACACTGAAACAGAGCCAGAAGTTATTCCTCTAATATGGACCTGAAAATCCACTTGTTCTTGGAAAACTCTCAACAGTCTGCTTGTCCTTAAGCCAAACATGCCATAAAGCATTACAGCAGGCAAAACAACTACATTTACACAGAGAATGCTGTGTGGTTGCATATCGACCTAGGGGTAACAACAGAACCAGCTATACAATTCCAGGACAATACCATGTACAAAGATTGCTAAACGTTTATATTATTTATATTAACTCGCAGGAGAAGAACCTCTGAATCAAAAACGCCTTGAAGTTTATGGCAAGCAACACATCTTGTGCACATGTAAAGTAAAACCTTAAAGTAAGAATTGGCCAGAGTTACTTAAAAAATGTAATATATTATCTTAACTCAAAAGAACAAACTACAAATTATTTTTCTCCCTACCGAAATGTCTTAGAATAGCAGTTAGACCCATTTAGAATTTTTTTCTGATAATCTTTTATTTTTCTCTTTCTAGGTTTTAAGAGACCTTTTGGACTAAAAGCAACAAGTCTCAAATTTCATTGTCCTTTGGAGCCATCAGAACAGTTGCACAAGCCATTCTGAGGACTCCTTTAATCTCATATTGTTTTTATGAATAGTACCAGATATAAACAAGAATCAGTTAATACTATACTACAAAAAGCCACTATTTCTCATTTCATTTAATCCAAAGGAAACCTTTTTGCTGCATGTTACCTGAAGAAAGTTCAAATGTAGCCTGGACAGGGGCTCTCCAGGAGGGCACACTATACAGTACAAATAATATTTGCTGCAATAATAATTTTTATGTCAAGCACCAACTTAGAACTCTGTAAGGCATCACTTCCCCTTGGCATGAGGCTACATAGGTATAGCTCCAGCACTGTCCCTGAGGAGAGTGGAGATGGAAATGGGATGTGGTATCCCTGAAAAGACAAACAATTCAACCTATCACATACACTGTGAGGTAAAAACAGATATAACAAGGGAAGTCCAGCATCACTCCTGGTACAGAAGAAATGCAGTTGATTGAGGAAGTTGCTGTTTTGCCTCCTAATCAAAGCTGGGACTCCTGCTGCCTATTTTGGATAAGCAGGCATCTGCAAAACTTCACCAACTTTTAAGCTACTCAGGACTACAATCTAAGTGCCAAGAGCATATTTCTGAAAAAGTACATAAACTTTCCGAGCCTCTAGAGTCAAAAGAAAATCAGTAAGATACATCTATCTCAGTTGTTCTAATCAACTAAGAAAATAGAGCCATGTCAATTTAAACATTTACTCTTCAATAAGGTCTAAATAACCATTAGGTAGGTTTCAACTTCAGGAAGAGCTAAGCCCAGAAAGAATGAAGAATAATACTCTGATCCAGTTCCTTCAAACAAACAAATAATTCTGCCATCAAATACATTTTTATCTACTTTCCTAAACTATAAATGTCTTTAGAAGTATTGAGGAAGAATTAATTTTTTACAGCGGAAGCACCAAAACAACTTCTCTCCCTAAAAAGGCAGCAGCCTTTGCAACTGAAGTACACCTACACCAATGCACACAGCTGGGGAAGTCTCACTATCACCAGCCTTTGTTCTTGTGGAGGACTTCAACTTACCATATGTTTTCTGGAAGCACAACACAGAAGAGAGGAAGCAGTCTGGGAAGGTCTTGGAGTGTGCGGATGGTTGCTTCCTGACAGATAGTGAGGGAGTCAGTAGGAAAGGCATCCCACTGGACCTGCTGTTTGCCAACAGGGAAGGACTGGTGGGTGATGCTGGAAGCTGTCTTGGGCATCACAATCACAAAATGACAATTTTTGATTCTTGGAGAGGTAAGGAGGTAATGCCAGCAGAACTGCCACCTTGGACTTTTGGAGGGCAGACTTTGGCCTGTTTAGGAGACTGGTTGATGGAGTCCCTTGGGAGGCAGTCCTAAGGGGCAAAGGAGTCCAGGAAGGTTGAACATGCTTTGAGAAGGAAATCCTAAAGGCTCAGGAGCAGGAGATGCGCTGAAAGACAAGCCAGTGAGGAGGAAGACCAGGCTGGCTGAACAGAGAGCTTTGGCTGGAACTCAGCAGGGGAAGGAAAGAGGGTATCACCTTTTGGAAGGAGGCAGACAACTTGGAAGGACTACAAGGATCTCATGAGGTTATGCAGGGAGAAAATTAGAAGGGCCAAAGCCCAAGTAGAACTTAATTTGGCTACTGCCATAAAAGACAAGAAGAAATGTTTTTTGAAATGCATTAGCAACAAAAGGAGGGCTAAGGAAAATCTCCATCTTTTACTGGATGCAGAGGGAAACAGTGAAAAAGGATGAGGAAAAGGCAGAGGTACTTAAAGCCTTTTTTGTCTTAGTCTTCAATAACAAGTCTAGCTGTTCTCAGGGTACCCAGCCCCCTGAGATGGAAGACAGATATGGGGAGCATAATCTAAGAAGAAAGACTCAGAGACTTGCCTAAGTCCATGGGACCTAATGGCATCCACCCATGGGTACTGAGAGAGTTGATGAAAAAGCTACCCAAGTCACTTTCCATCATGTACCAGCACTTCTGCTTAACCAGGCAGCTCCCAGTTGACTGGAAGTTGGCAAATGTTATACCCGTCTATGTGAAGGGTTGAAAGGAGGATCTGGGGAACCACAGGACTGTGAGCCTGACCTCTGTGATGGGGAAGGTAATGGAGCAGATCATCCTGAATCCTATCACACAGCATACACAGAACAAGCAGGGTATCAGGCCTAGCCAGCAGGGGTTTCTGAAAGGCAGGTCCTGCTTGACCAACCTGATCTCCTATGTGAAGGCGACCTGCTCAGTGGATGAAGGAAAGGCCTTTGATGTTGTCTACCTGAACTTCAAAAAAGCCTTTGACACTGTTTCCCACAGCATCCTCCTGGAAAAGTGACTTCCCATGATGTGAATGGGTGTATTCTTAGCTGGCTAAAATCTGGCTGGATGGCTGGGCCCAGAGAGTAGTGGTGACTGGAGTTATATCCAGCTGATGGCTGGTCACCAGAGGTGATCCCCAGGGCTCAGTATTGGGGCTAGTCCTGTTTGATCTCTTTATCAATGACCTGAATGAAGGGATCAAGTGCATCCTCAGAAAGTGTGCAGGAAACACCAAGTTGGGTGGGAGTGCTGATCTGCCAGAGGATAGGAAGGCTCTGCAGGGGGATCAGGGCAGGCTGGATCGACAGACTGAGTCCAACTGTGTGCATCTCAGCACGGCCCAGTGCCAGGTGCTGCACTTGAGTCACAACAACCCCATGCTACAGGCTGGGGGAAGAGGGGCTGGAAAGTTGCTCAGCAGAGTAGGACCTAGGAGGGTTGGTCAACAGCAGCTGAGCATGAGCCAGCAGTGCCCAGGTGGCCAAAAAGGCCAATGGCATCTGGGCCTGGATCAGGAACAGTGTGGACAGCAGGACCAGGGCAGTGACTGTCTCCCTGTACTCAGCACTGGTGAGGTCACACTTCAAGTGCTGTGCCCAGTTTTGGGCCCATCACTACAAGAAGGACTGAGGAGCTGGAGCATGTCCAGAGAAAGGCAGCAGAGCTGGTGAAGGGTCTGAAGCACAAGTCTTTCAGGGAGAACTTGAATGAGCTGGGGTTGTTTAGCCTGGAGAAAAGGAGGCTGAAGGGAGACCTTACTCTCTTTACAACCATCTAAAAGGATGTTGTATTGAAGAGGGGGGTCAATCTTTTCTCCCAAGTAACAACACCAGACAAAAGGGCCTCAAGTCACACTAGAAGATGTTTAGATTGGCTATTAGGAAGAATTTCTTCACTGAAAGAGCTGTCAAGCATTGGAACAGGCTGCCCAGAGAAGTATTAAAATCACCATCTCTGGAGGTACTTGAAAAATGTGTAGATGTGGTGCTTAGAGACAGGTGTAGTGACAGACTAAGCAGTGTTATGTTAATGGTTGAACTCTGTGATCTTAAGAGTCTTCTCCAACCTTACAGATGCCATGACTGTCATTCGACAATCTACAATCTTTTAATGTCCATTTTTATCTCCATGCCGAAGACTTCAATTTTAGAAAGTGCTCATATCTGCAGAAATTTTATTTGAACAGACCTGTTTCAGCATGGTAAATGTGTATATGACAAGAGTCAATACAGAGGTAGGACTGACTCCTTATCTCAAAGCAAAGCTGACTCCTCAATTTTATTCTCTGTACCAGACCAGAAGCAGAATGCCATCAGTTTTATTCTGATATATCTCTGTAGAGTTAATCACGATGAGGCATTTCATACTGGGATGTATACAAACAATTTTATATACCATTATTAGATGTTCAAGGAAAGACTCCATCCTCTTTCATTTGGACACCTTTCTTATTCACATTTAGGCAGATGAATTCAACTTTATTTTGCTCTTAAGATGAGAAACCACAGATCTTGAACAGAATCAAAGTGACTTATTTTCATCAACCAGAAACTTGGTGATTATTTTGCTAATTAAATAATCTGATTATTTTGTTATTTAAGCAATCCAAATATATTGATTCTGGACCTGTGTTTTGCCACTGGAGAATCCCAGGAGTTTGAAAAACTAGTCCTAATCAGTTTAGTCTGTCTCAAAAGATGCTAATTCTTCAGAAAAAAGCCAAAAACATAATGACCAGTATTTTCTATGGTGCTAATGGACAGCAAAGGAGCAGGAAGGGAAAAGTACAGAGCAGCAGTCATTTAGAAACGAAGTTGAGTGTTTTGCAACCCACACAATGCCTGGAGACAAATGCCCTCAAACCGGTACTTCCAAACACAGAGGTCAATCACCAATTTTCTAAAAAATCACTTTAAAATGAAGGTGTTCCTGGATTTCTTAAACCAACTTTAGATCTTTCTACCCGGATGAGTAACATACGGAGAGACAGGATATCCTGCACTTTAAAGACAAATTTGTTTTTCTTTCTGATATAGACATAATTAAATCCTTTCTGATGTATTTATGAAAACCGTAGCAAATGTCCGTCCATAGCAGAAAACAACTTTGCTCAAGACAATAAGAAAACTCCACTCTCGCTGGTTGTCTACCAAAGTACACCTTAAATATTTCTGCCACAGCAGAGGTGATTAACTGGAAGAGCAAAAATCACCAAACTTTGGTTGTGGTGATACTGATAGTGTTACTTAACACAGCAGTTACAGGTCAATTGTCTCAGAAGTGAACTGAAACTCTTGAGCTGTACAGTACGAACAGTCTGACATGTTCTTTTGTACTCCTCTGACCACACAGTAAATCATTCCAACTTCCTAAACCACAGAAACAACTGGATCACAGAAGAGCTTTTTACTGGGTTGTCAAGCTGACTCCGTCTATAATACAAGCTACCATGAGAACCAAACATAACCAAAGGACACAGCACTAAACTCTCAGCTGGAAACTGAGTAAGAAAGGAAGGGGCAATTGTCTCAGCTGTCACATGAAACTACAACCCTTACTGGACTTCTAGCACTAAGAAAATTGCACCAAAATATCCTCTCGTTTGACTCCATGCATTTTCATATGGGACTACACTCCTATTCTGTTGCACATAATCAAATTTGTCTCTGCCCAGAAGGAGTTGTTCCACTAATACTCACCTTTAGGGTTTCATGTACTACAGAATACTGCAGATTTGTGATGGTCAAGAAATTACTGTGAAGACATGCATTTCTACTTTGCAGTTATGTTTCTAAAATTATTAAATTACAGATGGAGTTAAAGACATCTATTGACTCAGTACTCACAGTCCTGAACTGTTAACACTCCCAACCCCCTTTGGCAGTACAAAGGCAGGAAACTGCAGAGTTTAAGGTTCAGGGAGCACTGCTCACTGCAGTGGAAAATGACTGCTTTCATCACTGAATGTAAAAACAACATCTCTCTAAACCTTTGAAAGGAAGCTCCAATACACAACTGAGGGATACAAACTTTAGTTGGCTCATACCTGCAGCTATGCACCTCCCTCCAGCCGTTCCAGTCTTCACTCTAAAAGAGAAGGAAAAACACACATTGAGGACTCCAGAGTTAACATCAGATAATAACAATCATTAAGTGAACTCCACCTGGTAAAGCACTCAGGACTGGGAAAGTGAAGCATATTTCTAATAACAGAAGGCATCATGAGGTGGTAATAATCCTCAATAGAATCAAAACTGAAGCTGCATGTTTCAAATACACAGGGTGCATAAAAATGGACTGCAAACACAACACGGCTGAACACAGAAGTCTTAGAGCTTCCTAGCAATGTTCAGTGGGCTTATGCCACCTGTTTGGCTTTTTGGCTGTCACAACAGAAGCAGCTACCAACAGCAGTACCCACAATACCAAACTCCTATATGATATTATTTTGACAGCTGCAGCACTAACAGATAACGATGAACCTGCAGAGGGAAACTCTAATGTATGATTGCATAAATAGAAATGTATGCAAAAGCGCTTAATTAGGGAACACAGAATTGAACAACACAAGGAAAAAATGTTATTTCTACATCTTAAGCAAATCATCAACCAGAAACCGTTCAGATTTTCTGTACTAGCACCTCATAAAGAGGGGATGCTACCTCATGATTCATAGTTCTCTTTTTGCAAACTCAGTAACAGACTCTCAACACAAGCTAGTATGCATTTAAATAAAAACTTGTGATTTTTTATTTGTTTTTTATTTGTGAGGTTTCTTGACTTTTTTCCCCCCTCAAATAATTTCTTCTCTGCCTCCTCCTGCGTTATTTTGCAGAACTATACTCATGTCAGCCTAGCAGTATTTTACAAAAAACCAAATCTATTTACTTATCCATAGTTACCAAACTAAAAACTGCACCCACCTGCAAGAAGAATTATACAAGGCTGTCTGAGCTCCCACATTTTGACTGCTTTGCAGACCCCAACTTAACTTTTGTTCTATATTATTTTAGTAAGTGAGAATAAGCGAGCCACATCTTCTTCTAACTTGTCATGTAATATACTTGGTTATTTATCACATGTACTCATGCCCTCTTTTTCAAAGGGAGATCTCTTGAGAATTTTCAATTCTTCTAAATTCTTTCTATTTGCTCAATTTATTTAATAAAATACTAAAGCCTCTAAAGGAACAAAGAATCTTAAACACAAAAACAAACCTAATTTTCTTATATGTGTTGAAAAAAAACCTCAATCCATGAATCCTGACAAACATAATGCAGTTACCTGAAATGCGTATTTTCAAAATTTTGAATTTTTCTTCCCTAGAATATTACTCAGAACTGACTATTGTTCAGGGAACACTTTACAGATTTATTTTTGTTGTTTCACAACAACATTCTGGATTATGAAATTCCAGTTAGTGATTGAGGCAAACTTTACCTTAAGACACTTCTTCCACCTCAGCCAGATTCCTCTGCTTTTTTGAAGTTTAATTACAAAATATTTGTTTATGGCCAAAGAAACAGTCTCAGATTCCTGCTAACAGACCTTCTTCATGCCTAACTTCTAATGTCATAAATTTTTTGCTTATATGCTAAGTTATGCTCCTTTGATAATCACCTTTCAGAAAAAAAAATTAAATACATTGCTACTTGATCTTGTGAATACTTAAGAATATCTATATATAAACAAATTTTTGATGTTAAAAATAAAATCTTCACTTTGCACATGTAACTATGTAACACTCTAATGAATAATTTAAAAACTTCAAAGAAGCCAAGAGTGCAGCTAACATAGCCAGAAGAACCCATAACTCTTGGATACCTTTGTGAAAAAATAAGAACTTCACTGAATCAGAGTTAAAATCCAAAACAATAAAAACTTCAAAAACCAAGCAACAATCTGACAACCACCTGTAGAAAGTCTGAGACAGTGCTCTTAAATCATAAATCGGTTTAGTATGGTTTATTTAATTGCATGCAGAACATAAATACACTGAATAATTGATCCAAGTTTCTACATCAGACAAACCTGGCCCAAAGGCCAAAGAATCTGACAACTGTGTTTCTTCTCAGAAAAAACTGGGTCTTGGATCCCTCAGACTAAGGTATATACATACATACATCTGGATGCTGCTAGCCATGTGTGCAGCATAGTCATTTCTGTAATTAACTGTGGAGGCAGTAAGCTCTTGTGCAAACTACGTTCTCCCCAGCCCAGGATTTGATGCTGATAGCCAACTGTTTTCATAGCTGCATGAGTGCACATTCTTAGTGCAGTCAGCAAAACAATTAATGGGGTAAATTCAGATCTCTCATCACAGCATTTATAAAAATTTTTCTGAAGTTGTCCCGCGACTGAAGTGCTGCAGCTGAGTACAGTTGTCACTTTCAACTATTGAGCAAAGTTTGGAGGAACTACTGACACTACCTGAGTACTCCATGCAAAAAAATGAAGGTTTAACGCTTAGATTTAACAGCCCTGCCAGATCTAAAGGCGACAAAATACACTCTCACTGATGAACAGTTGCAGCTTCTGATATGCAGTATAATATAAATAGAACTGCAGCTGGTAATGAAAACAAATGGCTCTATCCACTAAGTACTAGACAATGGATATGAGCCCAATAAATCTAGTAATACTGCTGTTCTACTAAGAGGTAAAACTTCTGTCTCACCAGCACCCGGGACCACCTAAGAGAATACCAGATCATTTAATGGATTCTGATCAATGAAATTACTGTCACAGTCAGCACTTGTCTAGACCAGTTAGTTCTGATTTCTCATTACACTTTCCAGGAACCAATGTTTATGGGATGTCAAGGTTACCACCAGCAATTAAAGAGGCCAACAGATCAAACAGACCACATCGCTCAACCTCAGATACATCCTGGCGTCAACAGTCTCTCACATAAATCAGCATTCAGTCTCGACTCACTGCAAATTTACATACTTTTAGGAACCCATGTGACCAATAATGAAAATTTGAAAATATAGAAAGCACTATTTTTTAGGAAGAAGTACAGGAGGGAGACAATGATGCATCAAGCAGCGACAGAGCAAGTGCACTACACAGATTATGAACAGAGAGTCCTACACAAACCAGAGGAAATTTCAATCACTGCACAGCTCATACCACAACCCACAGAAAGTGTCACTTTGTAGCAACCCTTACTAATGAGGCAACAACACAACAGAGATTGCACGGGGAAACTCCTAGGGTGTAAAAAGCTTACGAGAGGAGAGATACTTTTTAATCTGAGAAGAGCCCTTCTACTGCAATCTTTACACCACCCAAACCTCTCAGCACCAGAAGCTAGTTGTTCAGTGCAAGGCCACAGCTCAGACACTGCGCCTGCTCAATTAATTTTGGCAGACATAGCTGTCAAATACTGTTTTTCTCAGCGCTGCCAGCACACATACTAAAGGGTATACAGGGTAACAGACAAACTATACAGATAGCAAGTATACCAGCTGAATTACTCATGACAGTATGTTCTACTATAGGAATGTAAGCTTTTTCAACCTCAGATGTTATAGGAAGAACAGAAAGAAGAACAGAAGAGGTGCACATTTTGGGATCACTGCAGATCAAGATGAGAAGGCAGGAAAACATTTAAAATGCTATGATTCAAGTTATTCTAAACCAGGACATCATAAAATACTTAAGATTTGCTATGTTGATCATATTTGTAATGTTTGTTCCATGTCCAGTCAGCAATTACAAGCCCAAACACCTCCAAGATTGATCATTAAGTCTTACAATCAATAACGAAAGTCTCAAAGACACACTTCAAGAATACAAACCAATCCTACAATCTACTGTTGCAAACATGGGACTGGGGCTTAGAAGACATAACTTCTATTATTAGAAGTTATGTGGCTGAATAGTAACTTTTTGGTCCTAAGAGATTCCATTTGTACAATATGGACAAATATGTACAAAGAAATAATAATCTTATTTCTTTGTGAAAAAGTATTTTGAAAACTAGTGACAGAATGTATTTAATCAAAGTAAGGAGTATCATCAAATTGTTACAGTTGCATCTCAGCTGAAAACCTTGTAAACAA
This sequence comes from Eopsaltria australis, assembly GCA_034509425.1. NCBI lineage: Eukaryota > Metazoa > Chordata > Aves > Passeriformes > Petroicidae > Eopsaltria > Eopsaltria australis. Next base: position 6,331,630 of record JAVTVJ010000241.1, read on the forward strand.
CTTCACCAAGAACAATTTCTGCAAAACATTTGTCTGTTATAAAACCCAAAGAATCTCACCAACAGAAGATTTTAGCTTGCTTTCTCTCTCCAGATGGTGGTATTAAGGGACTCTCAAAATACAGCAGAAGTTGCAAATAGAGAAGGTACAAACAAAAGCAACATTTCTTTTACTTCTTGAATGAAGGTTCAAAATATTCAGAAAGCATGCATTCATGTTTTGCTTTATGGAGACTCTACATGCCACAGGAAGGCCTATCACATACAGCAGAGTTTGGTCTTCTTTTGGGTAAAAGATTGAGATTTAGTGAACACAAACAATATTCTCAGCTTAACCACTAAGCCTACTCCTAGAAGCAACTAAACTTTAGCTGAACTTTAACAACCTCATTCATCTCAGCCACAAGATTCAAATACTAACACTTTTTTACTTACCTATCATTAAAGGCAAGATAAATTTCAGTGGGGAAACTACTCCTGTGCAATGTTTAGACAGACACAGCTTGCATAGCTTTGTGTGAAAAATTCAAGATACTTACACACCTTTTTTCTGATTGTACAAAGGGAATAGATTCAAAAGCAAACAGAGAATGAAAATTCTCAAATGCAATCACTATTCTGTATTACTACACCTAAATGCCAAAGGAGGACACAGTGTACATGGCTGTTTCCAGCAGCTACTGCCAGTTTCAGGAGGAAAATAATTTCGAGGTGTCCCAGTTTTGAAAGATTGGAATTGAACTGTATATAAAATTCTGAGTAGGTCTGAAAGTCTGCATTTGCAAAATGTTGAAGTATAAACATTTATATTTTATTTCAAAGAAGCACAGCTAAGAAAGACTGATTTACCTGAAGCTTGTATGTGTCTTGCTTGGCTTATATTAGACAAATACTTGCCATGAACTCTACCGTGCAGAATCTGCCATTGCCACGCCTGCAAACCAAAGAGTAAAAATATGCTCAATTATTTTTATCTTTATTTTGTAATAGGCACACGGTAAATCCTTTGCAGAAGTTAAGGGATACAAATTACACTCATTTACATCTGCAAAGAATTGGAGTTACTGCTCTATTATAACCAATGAATACTGATTCAAATCACTTTTAACAGCAAATAATTCTCATTAACACTTGAAGAAATTCAGTATTGGGGGTACAGAACTGAAGCTTTAAAAATATTTCATATGATTTTTTTTCTCCATCAGAGACAAATGCTGGCATTGCTGGGGGAACATCAACTTAGGAATGTCCCACTTTTGCTCACAAACACAAATTTAATAAAATGTAACCATTCCACTGCAAAGCAGTTCTTACTAAGCTTCTAGTCCAGCTCTCTGAAGGTTTCTCATTTGTCATCATTTGCAGCATCATTTGTATATACTTTGATTTCTTTTTTGCAACATTTACTCCTCTCTTCAGTATCTTGATATAGTATCTGAAACATACAACTGTAAATAATACAGAAAAACAAAAAAAATCTGCATTCATTTACAATCTACTGGAAACACATGAATACATGCCATGAAGCACTATTTTTGTGTGACTACCAATCACAAATGTAATGCCACACTTCAGATGAACTTTCCTCTTACTGAAGAAACTCATTCCTAGTTACAAACGTGAATACAACTAACAGAATGCCTTTCCTACTAGTATCAGCAGCCTTTTATGCCACAAACTACCCTCATGGTCCATTTGTGACCCTGACACACCCTCTCCAGGCTGCTCATCTCAAGTGGTTGATGCTCACTGATTCTTGTGCCAGCAGAGCAAGTTCTGCTTGCTCCTTTCTCTTCCCAAGGCCTCAGAAACCTTCCCTGCTGTACAAGGCTGGATCCATAACCTGATCTTAGATTTTAGCTGGATGGGGGGAGAAGGATCAAGAGTGTGAATGTACTTTGCCAAGAACTAGAGAGTCATTACTTGCTTGAAGTCTTATGCACACATTTATCCATCAATTCTTTTCCATTCACTTCTCCAGGAAGGCACACTATGACACCTCCCAGCAGGTTTCCAGTGCTAGCAGGAAGAGCACTGCATGGCAAAAATAAATGCTATAAATACAGCTTTGGCTGCATGAGCACACAGAATAAACATAAATATCTTTCTGGATTCTCTGTAACTCGTGCCTAGATTCTGGAGGCACCTTATACTTCCAAAACCTTACATGTGACAGTCTGTGCAGCACATCATTTTCTCTCTGTCCTCATATCAGAAAAGCTCACCAACTTCTTCCCAAATGAACAGCAAGCTTTTCTATAGAGCAGCATCAAACACAGCATGTATCAAACACTGCATTCATAAAGAAGTATGTTAAGACAACATTTAGGATTTCCCTGTCTAGAACCAGGCAACACAGGCAAACGATTCCCACTTAATATTTTCAGGTTATACTGCTGAGAAAACTGGATATGAGCTCTCCATAAACATTCCATAGAAATGGGGAAGAAATACAAAGGAATAGATTGAGATACTCCTACTATAGATTAGGTTTAAGCTGGTGCTCTTGCCAAAAGAATAGTGCACAACTCCTTCCACACCAGCTGTCCACCCCCACCTCTGTCTAACAAGCCTGAGAAAGGAAATGGTCAAGGTGTGATCTTGTCTACCACCAACAACAGGAAAAGATTAGTTTTAACCCAGACATGCTCCAAGATTGAGTTCACTGCCCAACCACACAGATGTTCATGGTAGCACAAAGGAAAGGAAAAACACATGAAAAAAGGCACAAGCCTCTTTCAGAGCAACAGTGGCAGATGCTCATTTAAATCACTCAGGGAACTAGACCATCAGATTTAGGTGCTGAATTTCACAGTTAAATCTCTACTGACTGATCCTTTTTAAAGGCCTCAAGTGATAAACAAGGCTTCCACTGCTTCTGTTAAGAAAACACTATGCTTGTTAAGAACTAGAAACATGTCTTTCCATATAGTCATCTTCACAGTCCCAGTTCTTTGTCAGTGAACTGCCTCAGATATTAGAGACTTGCCACTCCATATTCTTGATTAAATGACATGATTTAACTCCTTAAAATCACAAGTAAATATTTACCAACTTTCATTTATTCTTCCTGGAGTTTAATCCCTGTAATTACTTCACAATAGCAGTTTTAAGTTTCATCAATTTGAAATGAACACTGGACTTAATTCAAAATTCCTGTAATCTTCTCATATGTCCACCCTTAACCTAACTTTATCATTCAACTGCATAATTATAATATTTTTTAAAAGGGATTATTTTTATAAAAAAGAAAAAGCAGTAGGGCAAGAAGAAAATAAAAAATTACACCTTCCTGTGGAATTTCAGTACCTTCAAAGGACATCAGACAAAAGTTAATTTTTCATTTGTCTCCAATCCTGATTAAACCTTTTCTGCAAACAGGGTAACACAGTCAAGCTAGAATGGGTTACTGGGTATTCTCCCTTAAACACAATAGTATATATGGTAAACAAGATTTCCTATCTTGACAGCTTGGCTTAGCTCTGAACAATGTCACTTTCTTACATATTGCCTTTAGGAAGATTCTAACAAAATGGTACGATTTAAATTCCCCTGTGCCATACTACAGTCTTTCACTACTCATATGCCCTTGGTGCACATATATTTATTATTTATTCAGAGTTCTATCCATTTATCATGGCATCTTTCACAGAATAGACACACAGTATTTTTAAACATGCAATTGTGTACTTCCAAGAGGCCTTGAAACTGCCTAATCATATTCCTGCTCCAAGACTACAAGGAAAAGTGAATACGCTATGAGAAAACACTTGCAAGCCGAGGAATCATAGAACTCCAATCACTGGCCTCAAACAGTACCAAGAATTGCTTTTAACTGGTAACTCAGATAAATGAAAGGTTGTCAGCTAGGGAGTCAGTAAGTGGAAAAGTGGGAAGAAAGGCAGGCAGAGGACCTAATTCTAGCAGAGGATGCCAGAATTAGGCAAAATACCAAGACACTTCAGGTAACTAGCTTAACATCCCACAGGCTGCATATTTACAACCAATTCCATAGGTTTTCTATATGAAGATAAAAAAAACTACTGCAGTGTGTCCGTATTAAACAAATGATCAGAAAACAGCCACACACCTAAGTTGCTTGAGTTTAATCAGTTCGAGAAGATGACTCTGTCACACATCAATCACAGACATCAGTACAATCCAGACACTGCCAAGCAGCTGAGATCCACCAATTTGCCTCCAAAACGTCCTTCTTCCAAATTCAAGAGACACATGGCTTTCTCAGGAGGAAATACATTGAAGACACTTAAGTGGTAGGAAAGAAAAATAATTCAGACTGAGTTTATGGAACACAGTTCTCAAGAAAAAAGGCAGAATCTTGCTAAAATCAATTTCACAACTGAAACAATATTTTCCACTCTCAAATTCCAGACACAAAAGGCAGATGCCTATTTGTGTAGATATCCAAAGGCAGCAGAATTTTTAAGTGGACAGTATTTCTTAAAATTCAGAAAAAATACCCTATAAGATTGCCCTCTTTCTCCCTCTCAAAAAATTATTGTCCCTGTTAATGGTGTATTCAATTGCTGCCGCTACTTTGAGCATCTTTCTGCTACTCAAAATGATTGTATCAACTGTTTACTACAGTGTAGCAGCTAACAGACTTTCAGATTTGTTCATCTGATCTACTGTTTTAAAAAAGCAATTGTGAACAGACATCTCAACTTGTGCAGAGCCTTAATACAAAGTTTATGCAAGTACACAGTCAGGGAAGTCTTAGCTACAAGTTTCCAGCCCTTCCTAACAAGGTATTTCCTACAAGCCCCATCCCTGAATACTAACTCCTGATTCCAAACTAGGCAGGCCAGGGTCTAGCTCCTCATTGCCCATAAGAAGCAAAGACAGCACTCAGATCTCCCAGGACAGGATCTAGCTTTCATTAATCTTCAAGGCAGACAGTGACAACAGACCTTTTATGGAAGGATACAGGCCTTGGCTAATCACTCCCCAAAGCAGGAAGGGAGATTAAAATCCTCATCCCAGAAGACAGCAGCTCTTTTGGAGGTTAAATCTGCATCTTTCTGATGCCACTGCCACCCACTACAAACTGTCCCTGCAAGACAACTGCCTTCCCTCCTCCATTTCCAGTCCCTAGACTCCCAAATTTGGATGAACTGCATTTTACAAAGAAGACAACATCCACAAACAGATCACCTTTCACTTGGAACACCAGTTCGTCCCCAGAGACACAGAGACAGACAGACAGATGGACATAACAGAGATGGTTATGGCTCTCAATTCTGCTCAGCAAATGCCCACCAGGCCAGCCACACTGCCTGGTGAGCCAGTGTGCTCTGCTGGACAAATATAGAAAGCAGAAAGTGGAACAACCCTTTCAGCAGAAGAGATTCTGCTCAGCTCCCCGAGAGGGAGGAGCAGGGAGCTGAACCAGCCGAACTGCTTTATCCATACATGGTCTCTGCAAGAGACCATTGCTAAGACAAGTTCCTTTACACACGCACACCCCCATTCACTGTCACATCATGCAAGGAAAGAAAATAATTAAAGTGTACAAACCTAAAGGAGTTACTGTTTTGAAATGAGTTCCAACTCCATTTTGCTTTAGCCCACCTTAATAATGTATAAACATATAACACTATTCACCAACAAAATCTGGGCAGCAACTCAGAAACAAGAGTTTCTGAGAAACAAAATCTTCCTCCCAGGGAATCCCCACATCCACCAGCATTTCAATAACCACTGAACTAGTAAAGTCTTCCTTGTTGCTTTTGGACACACACCACATACTAAGTTCTTGCTTTGACCTTCTCCCCCCCTCCAGCCCAAATTGAATTACAGCAATCTTTTTAAACCCTTCTCCCTTTTCAAGTATTGTCCTAAACCAGGAAGCATGTCCTTTCTCTTTGGTTGATACTAATTACTATGGTGACCTGCCATATCTTGTCTGCTTTCCCTGTAGTCCTTTCTGTCAGTGTTTAAACACAAATGAAACCTTTTCCTATGCATTCATCTTAAAAACAGAAGAAATGCACTTCTATGCATCCTCTTCTCTCTCCACCCACCCCACCCCTTTCACATTCTGGCACGGAAAGAGCAGAATAAGTGTATTTGAAGACTGCAATCCCTAGGTATTCATAGAAAAAAAAAATTAAAAAGTGGCAGTCTTTTTTTTTTAGTACACAAGTATGACAGTCTGCAAACTCAAAAGCAGATTCATTTCCATTAAAAAAAGCATCAATTTTCATGAGAGATTTATTATCACATGCTGCTGCCCATTGTTTCTACTTGGCGTATCTCACATTTATGTGGTGATACAAAGCTACCTTACAGGAGCTACTAGAAAAGTTCTCTCACACAAGAGAGTGGAAGCTGCAACTTCCAGCTATATCAGGAATGCAGTAGCCAATTCAGGACTCAGAGAAGCACACTAGTCAGGTAGCTTTGCTAATGTCACGTGCAAGTAGATACAAAAGTGCTGGCGTTCAAACCAACAATCTTGATATTTTTTCAAATCTCTCATTACTGAGATAATGGTTTAGGCTCCCTGCAAATTCAGGAAGACAACAGCATACCCAGGATTAGTTCCACACATAAGCATAGCCTAAATTATTCTCCTCACAAAAAAGGACCAAGAATATGTGTCCTAGTCTTGCTCCCCAAGAAATGCCTATTAAACTTAGTCTTGAATTAAACGAAAAAATAATTTTAAACCCAAAGAAATTCCAAAGCAAATTCTACATCAGACAATTAGTGCCATAGCAGCTTCCACACTGTGAAATACAGACAGTACCACCTACAGCCAGTCTCTGATAGTGATCAAATTCTGGCACTGAATGTATAATCCATAGTGTAACATGGGTGGCTTTACACCATAAATATCAGAATGTTTTCACTTAATTTTTCCTAAGTCTCCAATGCATATAACCATGGATTTCTGAGCAGTCAAAACTGTTTCAGGGAAGTAAATATACAATCCTATTTTTTCCCCAAAAAGATTTTGCATATTGATACTTTTAAAGGTAGCATTTCTAATGTCACTTAGGACCACACAAAGAATTTTTACTGTTTTCATCTCATGGTCAATTGTGCTACACATTGTACAGTCATCGAACAATCATGTGCAAGAAAAGAAACCAGCAAAAAACACAGAAGAAATACAACTCGTCACTAAATTGACCTATCATCCAAGTATTTTTTAATTCAGAATTTTAAATGGAAACAGAAAATTTTTGACGACAAATAACAAGGAAATACAGGTAAGTAGGCAAAAAATATTTTCAGATGGTGCTCTGCTTTGGAATACAAAACTATAAATTAGAGAAGAATTACTTTTAGACTGTATTGTGCCTACACAAAGTGCAAAAGCTAGATGTGATGTTCAAAATACATCCTCTCTTCCTGAAAGATCAATATTTCATTACCTTCTGAAGAAACATTTATCAAAACTATATCTTGTAAGATTTTGCAGAGATAATAAGATGCCTGCTGTCCATCCTGCAAATCTCTACATATATTAAGATGCTATCATTTTTGTATGTAGACCCGGACACTGTCTGCTAAGTGCTTGATTTGAATTACAAACTCCTCTGCTTTGGAAAACGCAGACATGAATATTCCCTTTCCAACAGAGTCTAAAAAATTTGTGGATTGTGTGCCTATGTTGGAATATCTTTTGAACTGCATAGTTTGGGACAAAAATAGCAGAGAATATGCATGGGTTCAGTGAAAGCCTGAATTTTAAGTGATGTTTGAAGAACAACAGTTTTACTTTGACATGTGAAATACTGAAATCTAGTGGATAACAACTACACTATTTTTGTGAAAGGTGCAGTACAAAACAGTCTGCAGACAGGAGTGAAAGCTACTCGAAAGAACAGTTTTGATGGTGGTGAAAAAAGAAGCCAAGGTCCTGAAAAACTCAAATTAATTTAAAGTAAAAACAGTGTAAGACAGTCACCTGGGTTCTTCTATGAACTGGGAGAGCATTCAGTTCTGAGAGAATACAGAGCATGTGAACAGTAAAAAAAATGTTCTGCAAAGGAAAGCCTGCCAGATACCACACCAGCATGACACCAGATACTCAACAAATACCCATCCTCTTACCCACATGCTCATTCAAGATCTCCTTGAGGTGTGCTGCTGAAAAGGACAAAGAACCCAAACTGCCTGCTCATTTGCATGGATTTCAGCAATGCTCAAGCTAGTTATTCCACGCTATATTATAAGCAATTTAGTCAAACCAATGTAAAAATCCCAGAGCTATATGGTTTTAAACCTAGTTTACATAATCTTAAATCTATCTGGGACTTAACCACTGCAAGCCAAGCCATTAAATCAGTTATAAATCTACTCAAATTGGTAAAGACTCATTATCAAAACTTGCACTTTGTCAGTTTGCCACTAATACTCTGCCTCTAACAGAGCAGCCAGTGAGCCACCACACCTTTTCTAAAAACAAAACAAAAAGACAGACCATGATATACTAAGTACACTGAAGATACAAGGGTAACATGCACACGTGGGACAGACAAGACAGTTTATGGACAAGGATTCCTCTTCTGGCATAAGGCTTTACATATACCTGTGCCACAAACTGCATCATCTAAACTAAAATTCTTCACTAAAAGTTGGAAGCTACTGAAGATTTCTGTTCAGCCATCTTGTCGCTCACAGTTCATCCTGAATTCAGCTAGCAATGATGCATTTTCTTCAGCACGGAGCTAAGACAGCTTGAAGTTTGAAGCTACTCAAGATGTCAAAGATGACTTCCTTTCCCTGGGATGATGACTGTGCTGCACTACATTGCTGTCACACAAATAGGCCTGCTCTGTCCATCACTGTTCAGACTCGTGAGCTATTCCTCCCTACAGCAAAGCACTTGCAGACTAAGTGGCACTGCAGTTTTGACCCAACATATATTTTAGTTCTACTTGCTTGAGTCTCACATCAGGTGCAAATAAGATGATGATTGGGAAATCTCTTGAAATGTGAATGCTAAAGCTCTCTCTTTGCACTGTTATGTCCCAAACAAAAAGTGTCGTGGCACCTTTCTCAAATAGGTTGCAGAAAGCAATAGCAGAAAATGTGGTATCTTGCATTCTTGCATTTATTCATATAACACAAGTATCTCTGATGACTGGAGGAAGGACAATAAAACTACTGGTTACTTTTTCCAATCAAGATAATCTCTCTTGCCTCAAGAAATCTTGTAACAGGATCACCACTCAAGATCTTGTGCTGTGATACTTTGAGAAATACCCATTAGAGGTCCGAGACAACTTTTCTCAATTTACAATTCTCATTCTAATAAATCCTGAAATATTTTGGTCTTCTTTGATTTATTCTATTTTTTCTCCTGCCAAATACCTGATCAATGGATAAAAATCATACCTTCTTGCCTGAAGACAGTTACCAAGGCAGTGAATAACTCTGCACATAGTCTTGAAGGACAAGCAATACTGAACATGCCCGGATTGAAATAAAACATTTCAAACATTCATGGCAAGACTGACAAATGAGAAAGCAGACATACAGATCTGAGTCTGTTTGACTATTGCTGCTGTCTCAGTAAACAAACTGAGATTGTGACCTGGAAAACTGGACATATTGCTTAAGAACAATCTCCAGTTCAACAGTCAGAACAGTGGGCTCTAAGATCTCAGTGCTAAATACTAATAACCAGGAAATATCAAAAACTATGAGAATTTGTCTCACTTCCCACCTACTCTAAAATAGGCACTAGGGAAAAAATCAGCGTAAGCATTCTGAAGAGATTTGTGGCAGACAATTCAGTAACTGATAATCAATAACCACACTTCAGAAAATTATGCAAGAAATAGTTACGGAGCAACATGCTCACAACAAGGTTTTCCGATAAATTCAATTAGATACTGGATTACAGGTAGAATCTTACATAACTCAAAGTGAATCCAAATATTTAAGGATCACATAAACATCTACCTTTTACCAAATTCAACCAATTCAGGATATTGTTATGATTTTGGAAGAAAATTTACATGACATTATAAATATTTCCCTAATTTCAAAGCACCATATTTTGTTTCAACCAATGATTCCTCAACTGATGTACAGGTTACTTGGCAAGGTATAGATTTATTATTAATGAGATAGACAACTACTGTATATCGATGACCTTGCCACATTTCCTGCTTTCTCCTTTAGAGAAGAAGTGCCAGGGAGCATGTTTTCAGAACCCCTACTCGTAGCAGAAAAGAACCTTTCCCCTACCATGCAAAGATAATCTTACAAGTGCATCAAGTTTTGGAGGCCTAGCAGAAACATGGATACAGTAAGAAGTACACAGTAGTACTACCATGGATTTATTTACCCTATCTGCCATTGTGAAAGATGGGTAAGTTCTTCTCACATTGAATGTCATTTACTTTCAAAACAAAACTACCTAACACATAAATCTTCATGTTTTAGTGTTCATGACTTTAGAACAGTCACTTTTCAATCGTCTGCTTTTCTAAAGATGCAGCGTTCCTGTTTTCTTTTGCATGTAAGCAGAATGTCCTAGGCCTGCACCAATTATTTTGTTACCTATATATAAAAAAAAAGATACAAAAGGGGAAAACATGTAACCCAGGAGTTAGGATCCCCCATTGATTCTTCCCCAATGTAACATTAGAAACTTTGACAGGGTAAGGAAAACCAGAAAAAACACAGTCGTGCAAGAATGATCATTCAGAAGGGGAGAGCACACTCCTCAGAACAGCCTACACTTTCCCAAAATAAGTATCAGCGATAATTTTGAATGTGAGCAGAGGCTGAAAGAGAATGGTAAGCACCTTGAGAAAAAATAATTCACTGTATTTAAAAATCTCTATTAAGGAATTTTAGTAGTATATACACTTGCACCCATGTCTCTGACCAGATATAAGAACTGTGCTCCTGTCCAGGGGGCACTTCATCAGCAGGAATGCAACTGAACATATTAAGCTGCTGGATTCAAGCTGTACCCACCCTAACAGTTCCTAGCTCAATCTAAAGGCATATGGATTAATTTTAAACACCTACTATAGCAGCAGTATTTCCAACAATGCTGCTTCTTCAAGACCTGCATCCAGACAAATTCTAGGAAGATACAGTATCTCATATTATGCAGAGATCCCAAGAACACAGTCGAGGGGAATGGAAAAACGAATAAAAATGTGATGGGTTTATTACGGCTGTGGAATGCCAAGTCAGTGCAGTAAAATCTATCTGATGAACCAACCTAAGAAAAACAATAGAGGAGATAGCAAAAGACACTAGGAGAGAGTTCAGCAATTTTTGTGATCACTGGTACAAACAGTAAGACTGGAAGGACAAACATACACAAAAAAAAACCCAAACCTGCAAATTCAAGACAGACAGAAAACACAAGCTCCTGTAAGCCAGAAGTCAAGCATGCTTCAAGATACCAAATACTTTTCTAAATCCAGCGAACTGGTGAAACACACCCAACGACCACACTCAAGCAGTACATACAAGAAAACTGCAATGCTTGAAAAATGTTCCCCGACAACTTCTGGCCTAAGAGAATGCGTGTGCCTTAAAGGTGAAAATGTCTGGGCCACAATTCCTCAGGAATTTAAAGGAATGTATTCTAAGGTGGCCTCTCAACTTCCTTCTCGTAGCAGCCCTATAAAAGAAGCACGCTGTTATCAACCTTGACTGCTTCTTCATGTATTTATCACCCATTTTACGCTCCGTCTCTCCTGGTTTTTATATTCCCCTTCCTACTTCATTCCAGTAGTGTCTGTCACGCCTTCTCATACTTGAGAATGCAAATCCTCACACCGTGCTGAACTCTAATTTCCCTGCTCGTGCTTCTCGTACGCCTGGCTCGCCTCCACCCCTGGTGCACCAGCACACGTTTCACTGCTCCGGCGGTCAGACCCTCACCGTACAGACGACAGCAGCAACCGCACCCCAGGTTCCTCTAAATGTCCGGGGCACCCAGCCCGGCAGGCTGACGGCGGTCAAGCCCGGGGCAGCCGCTCCCCCGCCCCGGGGTCCGCCCGGCCTCGCCGCAGCCCCCCCGCCCCCAATGGCGCCGCCGCCGCGGGCCGAGCTCGCACCCGCAGCGCCACCGCCGCCGCCCGCGGCGCTGTCAGCGCTCGGATCAGATACGACACCCGGCAGGCTCAGGCTCCAGGCCCCAGAGGGGCTCCCGGCGGGGCGGCACCGCCCCGGGATGGCGCGCAAGGGGCGGCGGCGGCGGCTCCCCCGCGGGCGGGAGCGGGGCGTCCGCCTGGGCCCGGCACGAGCGGCCTCGCGGCGGGAGCGCCGGGAACGGGGACAGGGGGCAAGGAGCCGTTACCTGCGCGAGGCGAATCGCGCTTCCCGCCGGCTCGGCCCGGCCCGGCTCGGCCCCGCGCCGTTCCTGCCGTGCCGTCCCTGCCGTGCCGTGCGCGGCCCGTGCTCCTCCCGGCGGCGCCGCCCTCACCTGCCCCGGGATCCGCCCGCGCCCCGCTCCGCTCCCTGCGCCGCCTCGGGCCGGCTCTGCAAGATGGCGGCGCTTCCGGGAGAGACCACGGCGGGCGCGGCGTGGGGGGGCCAGGACGGTAGACCCGCCCCCGCTGCACCGCCGGCCCCGCCGCGCCCCGCCTCGGCCCGGCCCCGCCCCGCCCCGGCCCCGCCGGCCGCCTCCGGCCCGCGGCCAGACCCCAAGGGTGGCCCCTCTGCTGACGCTCGGAGCACGCCTCCGCGGCGCTCCTCCGCCCGTCGGCCCAGCTCGGCCCCGCGCAGCGCGGCCCCGGCGCGGATGGGGCTGTTGGAGGCGCTGGGCGCCGGCGCGGCGCGGCTGCTCTTCTACCCGTCGCTGCTGTACACGGTGGCGCGGGCGCGGCTGCCCGGGTCCCGCCGGCCCTGGTTCCACCGCATCGACGAGGTCGTGCTGCTCGGGGCCCTGCCGCTGCGGGGGCGCATCCGCAGGGTAAGGCGGGCACAGCGGAGCGGAGCGGGCCGGGCCGGGAGGGCAGGAGGTCCCTGACGGTGCCTGTGCCCACAGCTGGTGGCGGAGGAGAACGTGCGCGGCGTGGTCACCCTCACCGAGGACTACGAGACCCGGTTCCTCTGTTTTTCCCCGCAGGTGAGCCCCGGGATTGCTGGTGTCCCCCCTGGACGGGTCTCTCGTCGCTGTCTGTCCCGGCACAGATGAGGTTTTAGCCACCTCCTGCCGTCATCCCGGCAGCGACCGCCAAGTCCTGTGGCAGCAAAGACGGGACTACTCGTACCTAAACCGAGTTTAAAAACTATGCGACAAAGCAGTAAATCGTGAGCATGCGAGTGAACTGTTGCAGCCGCAGTGGCAGCGAGGGACAAGGAGCATGGAACCCACGTGCATCACTACACAGGAATGCCGCTGGGTTGGGAAGAGATCCTAACCTCCCTCTCTCCCTTTAGCTGAACCACATTTTTTCAGTGCCCTTAAACAACTACTTTCTGATGACCAGCACTGAAGTTTTTATACATCTAATTTAAAGCATTGACATTCAAAGTCTGTTTACAGCTTCTCTGAATTTCTCAACTGTCTCAGCAGGTTCTGAGTTTCTTTCAGTAAAAAAACCAACCCAAAAGTTCACTGACCAAATCTGCTGTCTGTTACAGGAGTGGGAGGCAATGGGAGTGGAGCAACTTCGTCTCAGTACTGTGGATCTCACTGGAGTCCCCACTTTGGAAAACCTGAACAAGGGTGTGGAGTTCATCCTGAGACACCGAGCCCGCGGTAACAGCGTCTATGTGCACTGCAAGGCAGGGCGCTCCCGCAGTGCCACCATGGTGGCAGCGTACTTAATTCAGGTCAGGAGTCTCTGCTAAATGGGGTGAATTTTCAATAAAAAATGGAAATAAAATGCAGACAACCTTTATGGTTAACTCTTGCTCAGGAAATCTGAGTGTGTACAGGTTAACATTCCATGATTTTACAGAGCTTGGACACCTATTTTAAGAGAGGCCTCAAACTTACGTTGCTGTTTTGAATACTAATGCAAGTTTTGAATGATTCTGCTTTTCTTAATTCTTTCTGTGGAGGAACACATTGAGGTGGGAATAACAAATCAATCACGAGCAGAGGTTCACTGAGCAGATAAACATCCATTTTTGCTGTTCCTATTTTCTCCTTGGTTCACTGGAGTGATGAGCCTTCCTACGCTTTTCCATAAATACAATTCAGGATCAAGAGAACTGACTTCAGTTTTCTGAGTTCCTCTACCAACCTAACTGGGAAAGCCAGCACTAAGAACAAAATCTCACCTGTGGGTTCTTCCCTTGGTGTTATTAAGCGCTCCCTGGAAAATTTTCCATTAGTGTTGAAGAGAAAATTTTCTCACTAAGTGCTGAAATGTGATGGGAGTACCAGTAGAGTTTTTTTAAAAAAAATTTACAAGTAAGCTGCACTTTAGCTCTGGTCTAGTGGGGCTAGGGCAGGAAACTATTCACAACATGAGGGAAGAGTGAGAGAGACAGAAAGTGGATGGCCCAGGCAGCAACCATTCCTCTTTAACTGAGGGACTCATTTAATGAATGTGTGACTTTCAGGCCTCTCTGAGAGGAACATCAAGTAAACCTAAGGGGCAAAGCAGCAGCAAGCTTTCTAACACCTCTAATATTGCCTGTGGCCTCCAGAAGGGTTCCATTAACTGCTGCAAAGATGGAATGGGTTTTCACTTGCTGGGTTTCTGCCTTTTCAGCTGCATCACTGGAGCCCTCAGGAAGCAATAGAGGCCATCGCCAAGATTCGTCCTCACATCCTCATTCGACACAAGCAAGTCCAGGTCCTGGAGAAATTTCACAGGAACATGATGACTGGGAGAACTGCATAACTTAGTAAGAACTATCAAAACCCCCATCTCAGCTGCTATAAAAAAAGTTTTTATGATCCAACAAAACTTGAGCGTTTTCCTTCTTGACCATCAATAAAGAACATTTTATAGTACAGGGGAAATAGGGCTGTCTCATTGAAGCTTTCTTTCCTTATGGCTAATATCCTAGATCTCTTGGAGCCCCATGGTTCTTTTCCACACATCAGTGCTGAGCGAAACTGCAATCCACAGGAAGTTCAAAGGTATTTATATTTGAACAAAGAGAAAAAAACAAAATACTTTGTCTCAGTAGAGACTTTATTAAGATTCTTACCCAAAGGGTTACAGTGCCAACAGAGAGGGGTAGGAAGAAGTGGTCTTATTTCTGTCTTTTCACCAACACTATGTTGTAATTACAAGTGAGGATTTCCTGTACAGTAAAGGAAGTCAATGCTCTAAAAATGATCTCCCTCTTTATCCTAGGTGATGACAGAGCAGTAAGCAAGTACTCAGTTGGTTACCACTCCTCTAGGAGAAGTGCTGAATGTAACCTAAGGGTCCTGGGGTCAGTTCTGGAATCTGTCTGTCAGGCCCTCCTTCTGCAATGTGACACAGGAATGTTTAAATGGGGGCATCCCTGGGGGACACAGTGCATGTCTAACTCTGTGACTGACACAGCAGCAACACGCAGTCTCCTAGGCAGTTAAACCTAGCAGTCTGGGCCAAGGAGAATGTTGTCCATATGCCACAGGATTTCCTAGTGGTGGATTGGTTCCAGGCTGAAATAGCCATTTGCTGCCATTTGGGCCTCAAATGCAAGCAGCTTATCATCAAGGAATCAAAGTATAATATTTAGTCCAGCTGAAATCTAAGATATAACAGTTCAATAGTTTGGATAATGCTATGTAAAAGAATAGGCCCACAGCCAGAAAGTCTGTACTTCTCTGAACAGGTACAGAGGATAGGGTCTTTACTGCATGTTGTGAGCTTGTAGTAATTGGGACTGGTGCTGAGGGTCATAGGTGTCTTCGAGCTGCACAGCAAGACACTGTTGCTGTCTTTCTATCACTGTCTTGTTTAGGCCAAGACAAACTGCAGGTTAGTGAGCAGCACTTTGATGCCACTCGTGACTGTTACAACAGAGGTGGCTGGGTTAAGTTTAAAAGTATTTGCATCACCTTTTTTATAGCGGTCGCGAAAGACATAGATGCTGCCATTGCAGCTGGCAATTTTCCAGAGGGATGGTACTGAGCTCCAGGCATCAGGGAGGCATAGCCGGGTGAAGCTATCCAGCAGGGGATTGTAGCAGAGCAGTGAATCTCCCTCGGCCACAATGAACACCACATCCTTGTGCACGGCAGCGTGCATGCGCCCTGCGAAAGGCAGTACATATGGCTTCACATGGCATTTCTCTGTGTTGGTGTCATAGCACTGAATGAGCCGAGAGGGCTTGGTGAAGAAGTCTAAGTCGTTTTCCTCCCCACCCAGCAGATAAATGACACCATTAAGGTTCACCCCTGCAGCTCCAGAGACTGCCACTTCCAACTGGCTGGTCTCTGTCCAGACGTTGTCTCGTACTCTGTAATATATGACAGCATTAGAGAGAGTGTCCTGTAGAGTTTTCCCCCCCAGTGAATATATTGCATCTTTGCTTGGCACGGAGACCAGGGTGTGCTGGAGCCGGTCTCGGGGCAGAGGAGCACACCATTCCCAGTCTATAGTGGCATTATTACATTTCCACATGCGTCGTGGAATGGAGCCACCGACGACGTACAGGTCGCTACCGTGCTTGCAGGCCGCGGTGATCTGGTGACACAGGCTGTTCTGGCCACTCACACTGATGGAGTCATCGTCAGCACAGTGCAGAGAGACAGCAAGGGAATGCGTACGTGATGACTCCTTTCCAATCAGGTAGATGTGAACGTTTTCTCCAATCACCTAAGCAGAAGGAGAAGAATGTCAACAGAATTAGATCTGTTTACACAAACATCAGTGATGCTCAAGACTGCATTTCTCAGTTTAGGACCCACCTGTGGGCCTGAGGTGTATAACCTGCTTCCCAAGTCCTGCCACCCTACAACATTCAGGATTCAGCCTCAAGGCCTTTTCAAGATACCATTCATGTCCGACACAGTAAAACAGCCACAGATGTCACCGGAACACAAGTCTTCACGGTTTAGGTAAGGGCCAATTACATCACTGATGGAGTACAGTTGTTACAAAAGGAATGCCAAACATAGATTTCTGAACAGTTTCTTTGGTAACTGAAGTGAAATAAGTTAATTGTGTCACTGCTTCAATCACCAGTGAAAGCAGCCGCAGGTTAAACTGTCAGCGGGGTTGCTATTTATGACACTGAAAGTATCCTCTCACAAGCACCATGAATTTCAATGACATTTGTGCTCTGTGACTTTCAAGTCACACCTGTGAGCAGAATACCCTGCCCTGAGAAGTGTGAAACCAGCAAGTGCTACACCAGCCCCAGAACATAAGGTCTTTTTATACCTTCAAACTCGATCGCAGAGTCTCTGAAAAGCCCGCCCGCTCCTCCTTGTTGAAGTTGATCCAGGTTTCTATGGCAACTGCTGGATTCTGAGAACATGGAACGCCATCTGTGGTTTGGGGACAGAAAGGCATTTATGGTATCTAGACAAAGGTGTATGTGCTCAGGAACACCCTTTTCCTGTGGCTGTCTCCCCCCACTCCTACCACAAACCCTGTGTTCTAGAGAGGGAAAAGAGACATAGGTGTTTTCAGATTTTGTCAGGCATGATCAGTACTGCCAACCAGCCAACTACATGAAATTAATTTGGACAGCTATAAGAAGACAGAGCTGCCAGATCTTAAGCACTTTGGACGAGTTTCAGCAATCTATTCAGGCATCTATGTCTAAGAGAAAGAGGACAGGAAAGAAACTTACATGCTGTGTGATTAGGACAAATACTTTCTTATTTAACCATTTAGGCAAAAAGATTGTGTTACTGAGAATCTCAGCACCTGCCTTTCTTTCTGGCTGGTCCTAGAAACCTATCTAGCAAAAGTCATCTACAGAACATGTCTGAGCACTGTCAGGCAGCTGACCCTCATGACTGAACATCTGGTGTTGCTGCGATCCTCTTAACATTTGGAAATCCCCAATGAGCTATTAGAGCTTTTCTTAGCCATGTGACAGTAGGAGACACTCCACAGACTGCATCAGATTTCAGTCTCTTTCTAGACATAACTGGAAGTTTTGGTTAAGCCAAAAACTCTTGCATCATCATAATCAGTACATTACCTAAAAGATTTTAGGTATTTCCTTCCAGTTTGAGAGCCAGCAATTATGCCTGTGTTCATTGAGAAGCTTCCCTATGAAGACTCTCTGATTTTGTAGTCTGTTCTCATGACAAACTCTGAATTCAATGATGCTGAAGGCACCAGACAAATTCCAATGCTTTTCTCTATAGTGGAAGGGAGCAGAAAAACTGTGGCACAAAAGCAGGTACTTCAATTCTGTTTAAAAGGATTCCCATAAGCTAACTATCACATATAGTGCTTAAATGGAAAAAAATTGATTTTGAAATTGGTCCTAGAGTGCAACAGAAGGTAAACTTAATAAATTACTGTTTCATGAAATTAATTTTAATCCTTGCCACTAAAAGCTTCCCCTATTGAATTCTCCATTAACTAAACAAAGATGCAGGAAATGCAAAAGAAAAGGATTTTTCCTACCAGCAGTAGGGAAGTATTTCAGATTTTAATCCATTTTATGAGCTAAGTTGTGGCATAAATGCTGAGTAAGGTGATTCTACATACGAGAAATAGATGATGCATGGAAAAAAGTTATACTGAGCAATTGTTTTAATTTAGGACCACAAGCGCTAAAGTCCATAGTCCTAAAACCGGTTTTTATGTGGAATCCATAGGAAATTAAAGGTGATTGACCTCTACAGTTTTATTTCATGATTTTAGAGGGTTTTTTTAATGAACTTGCAACTTACTTTTAAAACTTTAACTAGATAGTTATCAAAATTACTCTAAGTTCATCATAGTTTTTGAGCTATCATAGTACACTTACTCAATAGGTTCTTGATTGTAAATTTCTTTAGATGCAATAGAGATAATTTAATGCAATATCTGTAGAGACTCTCATATGCATAGGATCAACTCTAAAGGCTAGTTTAAGTCTTATGGATAGATTTCCCAGTGTTACAAAGAAGCCAGTCATGGTAGGTTTATTTTTGCAACTGCATATAAAACACATGACACACAAAGTCTAGTTACTCAGTTACAAAGAGTAATTAAAGGCAAGAAACAGGCACATCTGAATGTATGAGCTGCTTCTACGTTCTTGCTTCCTCTAGCAATGACACATAACTGCAGAAAGATGGACTTGTGATTGCAGCATTCTGGAGAGGTAACAAGTACTGGCTGTACCTACTAAGGCAGCAGATCTTTAAGGATTGGGGGAAGCTGGACTAAGTTGTTTATGTATTGACATGTCCTTCACAACTCTTGAGTCATTGCATCTATTACTGTGGAAGGCTAGTACCTTTACAAGAAGGGTAATTCCTGTATTACTCAAGATGTTACAATGCCTCTATTTCAGTCATTTGAGTGCCTAAGTAGTCCTAACAATTATATGCAATTGTAAATAACGCTTAAGTAGTCTAAAAATATGTACTCAGGCCTTCTTACAGATGTTGAGTTATTGCATTACTATGTTAAATGATTATGAGCTAAAGGGATAATAAAGACTTTCATCAGATGTTTATTTCTGGTAAGGCTTCTTTGTTTTATTTTTAATGCAAACAAAAATATAATAAAATGTTGGAAGTTGCGTTTAAAAAATGTGTAACACTTCTAGCCTGTTGACACAGGAACTGCTGTGAATTTCTGACATCCTCTGCGTCACTTTTCTATAGCTTAGATGTTTCATGTCCAGTAACAATTAATAGTTTGGGGCTTTTTCTGATAAAGGTATCCAGAATGTTTTCCTTTGCCTTACTTAGCTAAGTCTCTGAATAGACAGTGATTATGAAAGGTTGGATCTTTCCATATATTTTGTTCACTACTTGACCAGACTCTGAAATCCACATCCTAGGTGGTTTGAAGAACTCCTTACCTGTAAGGATGTCTGTCAGTAGGCGGAGAGGCAGGTGTAGGAACTCCTCTGTCTCCTGCAGCTGAGACAAATGTGACTTTGCACAGTGCTTGGCAGCTGTGTAGAGCTCCATGTCACTGTGTTGATCTGCCAACCACATGACCTGCAGACAGTTTCTAACCTGCACTGTACGGGCCAGAAAACGGGAGCACTCTTCAAAAAGGGCAGTCAGCTGGTACATGTCTGCCACTTCATAGGTTTCCTGCAACTCCTCTGCCCTCAGCTTTACAGTTCCATGGTAAATATAGTCCACGAGGAGCTGGAAGACACTCTCACTAACGTCCTGCAGCTCAATCACCCGGTTGTGGGCCTCCTTTAGATTAGAAGTGAACATAGAACGAAAAAAGCAGCTCTGAGCTGAGAGGACCAAACGGTGCAGCTGGAATTCTTTGCCTTCCACTGATATTGTAACATCAGCAAAGAGCTCATCCTCCAAGCATAATTTCATAATACCCTGGGCCACACGGCCTGAGTGGGAACGGTCGGTGAAGGTGTAGTTCACAAAGTAGTTTTCTTCTGCAGAGGAGCCTCCAGTTTCTTCTGACGAGTCCATGGTGCTGCACAAATCAGACCTCCAGCAATCTGTAAAATCACAATAATTATACGGCTTTCTCTCACCACTAACAAGATTATGCAGTACTTCAGGGTACAGGGAAAAATCAAACATATTGGTAGGAGTCCAGCATATTTTAGACTGAACATAAATAGCACAGCCAAAAACTTGTGCTTGAGCTTCAGAATCTCAAACAACAAATGAGAAGTTGGCATAATTAAAATTATAATATATACCAAACTTCCAGCACAGTGAATATCACATCCCAGCAGGGCTGGGAGACGTGCATATCTTTTCACCACTCATTTCACTGACACAAAGAAATGCAGCAAGTTATTCAAGTGGAAAGTCCAGCAACCACCCTAGGAAACTTGAAAGGCCAAAAAAAGTGGCAGCAGCATAGCTGAACTAGATGTGAAAAGGATTACAGTATAATACTGAAAAAGAGCACAGGCAGCAGTTCATATCATCAGGAGGTGTTAATTACTGTCCAAAAACAATAATGTATCAAGGTGAACTTGTTTTTATCAAAAAGATGCATGAGATTCTGCCAGACATAACTACCAGTCCTTCAAGCTAAACCAAATGAGAGAACTGATAGTTATGCTGTTTGTTAATGGGCCAGTCAACTTCAGCCAGCAAAACAACATGTCAGATGTTGTTAGTCACTGCTTCCCAAGTGGAAAGGGGAAGAAAATTTAAAAGAAAACACCTCTTAGTGGGTACCACAGATGTTTGCAGAGCTCCAAGTAGTTTCTGGGTCAGAAAAGCTTCTGAAACATAGAAGGACTACTACAGCAAGGAGCTCTTTTTTACCATGGTTCTTGACAGCATCAGGAACAGTTGCCTACCTGCATTCTTTAGACTTATTTTTAAAACTGAACTACCAACCATGATGTCTGACATCAGAAATTTCTTCCATTAATAATGAACACTACTTCAAGTACAATGTTTCACAAAGATGTGATTTTTTTCTCCAGCAGATTCATAGTTACTCTTCCATGGTTTATCTTGTCAAACATGCATTTTCTTACAATTACTCTGCTTGATCAGGAGGGCTCCTAAGTTCTTTGCTCAAATTCTGTTTATGGGGAGCAGTGTCTACATCCCTAATTGGCTGGAAAAGTCCATCTCACCTCTGGTGATAGCCTGCCTTAATTATACTCTTATCTTGATTTTACAGTAGTTCTGGTCTGCCTGAAAAGTACCTATACATTAGTCTGTAACAGACAGAGAAACTGAAGCCAGCATGGAACACATCAGCACTATTTTTCCAGCTTTAGGAAGTATGAGCCTATCCTGCAAATTGGCTTCCACTTTGTTAAAGCTCTTTACCGTTACAATCAAGGTTCTTACGTATCCTTACAGTCAAGGTGCTTAGGAGCTTCAGCCCAGAATGCAGAAGACACTACACACAGCACCGGGATACGGACAGATGAACTACTCTGCCACCTTGGCACGGCAGTACCAGCTGCCCACACTGCCCTGTGCAACCCCCAGAGGAGTGATGCCAAGTCACAAAAGAAATGCCAAGAAGCAGCTAAAGACTATGCAAACCTCACATCCTCCTTGCAGACACCCAGACAAAGCTGCCCTTTGCACCTTTGTGTTTCTGCTATAAAGAAAGAAGTGTGCAGGACAGTTAACTGTCCCATAAAGTCAAATCTTATGCTACATGCATTCTGTAGGCCAGGCTATCAGTGACAGTGGTTTAACCAACACCTTGTACACCTCCTTCACTGAATCGCAGAATAACTTAAGTTGGAAAAATCCTCTGAGACCATCGAGGCCAGCCTATGACTGAACACCACCATGTCAACTAGACCATGGGCACTGAGTGCCACAACCAGTCTTTCCTGAAACACCTCCAGGGACAGCAACATCACCACCCCCGTGGGCAGTCCATTCCAGTCTCTAATCACCCTTCTTGTGAAGGAATTCTTCCTAATGTCCAGCCTAAACCTCGCCTGCTGCAGCTTAAGCCTGTGTTCTCTCGCCCTGTCGCGGTTTGCCGGGGAGAAAAGGCCAACCCCCCTCTGGCTACACCCTCCTTTCTGGCAGTTGGAGAGAGTGGTAAGGTCATCTTTGAGCCTTCTTTTCTGCAGGCTAAACAAACCCCGCTCCCTCGGCCGCTTCCCATAGGACTGGCGTTCCAGCTTCTTTCTTTCTTTGCTCCTGACAGAGTGGCGGACGCCACGGCGGCGCCGGGGATCGGGGAACCCCTAAGCACAACTGACAGCGACCCCACGCTCCGGGGCGGGCAGAAGGAAGGAAGGGAGGCTGATCCTCGGAGAAACGCAGATTCCCACCAGGGCCGTGCTGACGCTGTGCGAGGCTCAGCGCCGGCTCAGCCGGGGGACTGCCGGGTTCCGCTGCCCTCCACGCCCACACCTCCCGGCGCTCGCCGCTCCGTGCCCGGGCCGGCGGCCGCGCCGCTCTCCCCCGGCCTCGCCGCGCGGCACCCACCTGCGGCGCCTCCCTTCATGCCGCCGCCCCGGGCTGCCCCAGCGGCTGCTCCCGGCCCTCACCCTCCGCCAGGCGCCGCCGGGCACTCGCCGATTCCGCCCACCGACCCGGAGCCGTCCCCGGGAAGCTCTTCGCGCGCTTCCGCCCCCGGGGGAAGCGCGGCGGCGGCGGCGCTTTCCGCTTCCGCCCCGTGCCCTTGCCCGTCCGTGTCCCGGCGGGATGTGGGCGGCGGCGGCGCGGGGCCTGGCGCGGGCCGCGCTGCGAGGTGAGGCCGCGGGGGCTGGGGGGGCTGTGCCGGGGCTGTGCCGGGGGCGCGGGCCGGGCCGGGCCGGGCGGTTGGCGGCGGTCGGTGAGACGGGTCCGTTTCTCTCCGCAGCTGGCGCGGCACCGGCGGCGGCACGGGCCCGGCTGGCGGGGAGCTCCGCCGCGGACACTCGCCGTAAGTGCGGGGCCGGTTTGGGGGCGGGGGGAGCCCGAGGCGTGCGGTTGTGCCCCTGCAGCCGGCGGGAGGGCACCGAACCGCGCCACGGACGTTCCTGGGCGGTGGAACCGCTTTAGTGAGCGTGTCGGGAAAGGGTTGGTCCGGTCACCCGTAAGCCCCAATTGCGCAGAAATGTGGCTGTGTTGGTTCCCGTGCTTGCTGTGGGTTCCCGTGCTTGCTCTGGGTTCCTGTCTGCATAGTTTCTCAGATGCAGGGCCAGCCTGCGTTTTCTGTGCAAAGCTGTCCCTGGGCAACAGCTTCATAGCCCCTCATCGCCCCGACTCTTAAAGGTTTTTAGTCAAAACAGTGAAAAAACTCACCCCAACAGCGTGAGTTCCTAGAGTGTTTTGATTATGAGAGGCTTGAGAGATGTTGACACATGCAACAAAACCAGAAAACAAGGCCCTTTCTAGACCCAGGTTGAATGACATGAGCAGTACCTATGTTCAGATTGTTCTGTCGTCTCTGCTGCCCTTTTTTTCATCTGGCTGTTTTCTTCACCATCATCTTGTTGGACAATTTGTGCTGCTCTTTAAAGTCGAAAAAATTGTAGCGCTGACACAAATTTCCTTCATTATCAAAGCGTCTATTTCCACTTTCTGTACATACCACTGTATAGTACAAGTATGTTGCTGTAGTGTAGTCTCTGACAGGCAGTTAGACAGGTTAAAGAGAATTACTACTCTTTTATATGTAACTTTCTGTATTCCCTGTTATAATCTTGGAAACTTTATTTTTCTCCTTAGCTACTGTCCGACCAAAAAATGAAGTAGAACACAAGCAGCTATGTGCTTTTGGGGAGTACGTGGCTGATATTCTGCCCAAGTATATCCAGCAAGTACAGGTAGGTGCTGTTCAAGAAACTGTTCTTGTGGCAGGACGGGATCCAGTGAACACACCACTTGTTTGTTACCTGGTTTGAGAAGTTCTGGGAAGGAAAACGGTTATAATTCCATGAAAAGTACTGCTGTTGTTAAGCTCCTTGATCTGATGCCTTTTCATGTCTGCTTGTCTCTTTGAGTGTTCTGCTGAAATCAGATCATGTTTGGTCCTGTTGGTGTTTGTACTCATGCCCTTCCCGCCATTCTGTTTTTATCAGGTGACCTGTTTCAATGAGCTGGAACTTCTGATCCATCCAGATGGGATCATTCCCGTCCTGACCTTCCTTCGGGATCACACCAATGCCCAGTTCAAATCCTTGGCTGACCTGACTGCTGTTGATGTCCCGTCTCGGCAGTACCGCTTTGAGGTAGGAGCTGCTCGGAGGTGCAGGACTTGGAGGGCTTCACAAGTGCTGTGGGTGCTCTTGCAGCTCTGATCACTTTCTTTGGTTTCTGGCAGTGAGTTGAAAATTTCAAAAGTTGCAGATAGAATTCTTTAAGTCAAAGGCCTCCAGTTGCTGAAGAAATGGAATATTTTTTAAAATCTAACATTTTTCTTTCAAAAATTAAGGTAGTAGATTCATAGAAATAATAGAAATATAGATCCTAATTTATTCATCTTTTCCTGTCACCAAGGCAGTATCAAACAAGGCTTTAAAATTCCTTACAAATTTTTGGGATTTTTTTTTTTTCAGTCTGCTTGTGGTATGTATTTCCTCTCCAGAGATTATAATAATCCTCATAAACAGCCTTTGTATTAGACTTCCATCACCAGAAAAGTTAGAAATGTTCCCTGGTATCCAACTCGTTTGCTGAAAATTAAGTGTATTTTTTCTTAGCTTTCTCCCATTGTTAGTAATTGCAAGAGGTATTGATAGCCATTTTCTTTGAGACAGACCATTGTCAAGTGTTTCCATCCCTCCAGTAGTCTCTCTTTTAAGATTTAGTATCTCTCTTTACTTCTTCATCATCAGTCCTGATGTCTTAAGTCTCTCATAACTTTTGCCACATTTCTAAGGACCAAAGTGATAAACTGTTGGAACCTCAGTCATAGGAGTGTCTTTTAGTGGCCAGCTCTGAAATGGTGAATGTGATCCTGCTCATAAAGAATATTTGAAATAGTCCTTGTGTGGCTTTGCTTAGAGAGTGGTGTGCTGCAGGGAGATCCATGAATGCTGCCTGTTCCCCTGCTCCAGATTGTGTACAACCTGCTGTCGCTGCGGTTCAACAGCCGGATCCGTGTGAAGACCTACACTGATGAGCTGACACCTGTGGACTCAGCAGTGCCTGTGCACAAGGCAGCAAACTGGTATGAACGAGAGGTGAGTGCTGGTGGGCTCGGGAACAGAGTCTTTGTGGAGAGAGGCTGTATGTTCCCAATTAAAGTGATTCCCCAAGGCCCTCAGGAAGAAAGAGAGACGTTTCCCTTGCTGTTTCCCTGGCTGCCTTTTCAGGCTAGGAGATAAAATGGTGTTTGATTTGCTTTTGAATGAATTCCTGCTTCTGCTTTGCTGGCACTGTACAAAGCCAGGCATATAACTGAAATTTTATGGACTTAACACATGCAAGTTTTTGGATTTCTTTCAATTATAATTCAACTCACTTAGCTCCCTTTCCTTTAGGTTTGGGACATGTATGGTGTTTTCTTTGCCAACCACCCTGATCTAAGGCGAATCCTTACAGATTATGGGTTTGAGGGCCATCCATTCCGGAAGGACTTCCCACTCTCTGGTTATGTGGAGGTAGGAGATAGAGTCATGTCTAAAGTTACCAAGTCTCTCCAGTGCTCTTTTCTGAGTTCTAGTACAAAGATGTGACTGCTTTACAATCGCTTGTCTGTATTCCAGAGGAGTTGTATAAATCTGCATGGAAATTTGAATTATCACACAAAATATCATCCATAATAAGACAGCCTAAGGCTGGAGAAATTGAGCTCGTGTTATGTGCTGTATACCAAAGATACTTGTTAGGGAGGGAAAGTGCTTCTGCTTTCAGCACTTTTTCTGGAAGATTAAAGTTTCCACTGCAAAACTGAGATGTCTTACAAGGATTAAGGACTGAACCTTTTTTGATTCAGTTGGAACTTTACTTTGTTGAGGTTTTGTAGGCACAGATTATAAAACTCTGGTTAAACTGACTCTTACTGTTCATATTTTACCTCTGTTTGCCAACCATATGTGAAATGAGAGTGTTTGGTACCTGTCTGGTTTCAAATGACTGCCGTGCAGAAGCAGGCGTATTTGGTGCAGTGTTAAGACTGAGTTAAGTCTCAGAAGGAAACAGTGGAGTTCTTCAAAAAACAGGCTGTTTAAGAAATGTAGAAATAACAAAATCCTGTAAGCAAGGATAAGGCAGCATCTCTTGAGCTGGGGTTCAGGGGTCTGGACTGGCACAGTGAGGATAAAGCAAGCCAGACAGAAGTGTCTGGTACTCGCCTGCATTCCATCCTGGTTGTGCTTTTTCTCCCCTTATTCTCACTGCTATGCTAAAAATTAGAACAACTAAAACCAAAAAAATGCCGTATTATAAAAATTCATGAGTGTAGTCCTCAGCTATGCAGGCCCAGGATGGGCACCTTATTTCAGTGACTCAGGAGAAATTCCTTTGTCAAATGACAAATTAAATGTGTTATTCTCTGTGAACTTAATGTGGACTGTTAGGCTGGGTGCTCCTAATTCTGAGTGCTTAGTCATGACACCTGAGGGGCACGGTAGCAAAGCAGAGAGGAGGCTTTTCTTGGACATTCCAGAGATCTCAGTAGCATCTGGAGAGCTCTTGTTTAGTAATGAGAAGTGAAGCTGTGGCAGAGGCCTGTGGGCCTGTGGTTTTTCCATGTGTGTGAAGCGGAGTTTTGTGCACAGAGGGTGGTCTGGGTCATTCCTGGATCACTGTGCACAGCAGAGATGCCACAGGAGCAGGGTGAGAGTGACTGGCCTGTGTTCCTTGCACTGTTCCAGGTGCGGTATGACGATGAAGTCAAACGGGTGGTGGCAGAGCCTGTGGAGCTAGCTCAGGAATTCCGCAAGTTCGATCTGAATAGCCCGTGGGAGGCATTTCCTGCCTATCGTCCAGCTCCAGAACCCCTGAAAATAGAAGCTGGAGCCAAGAAAGAAGATGCCAAATAGCAGCAGAAGGAAGCGGATGTGCAGCACCATCCTGTCTGTTCTAATATAGTATTTATAATAATAAAAATTGGTATGAGATACTTGCCTATTGTGATCTCATGAATAAAGTTTTCAAACTAGATGAAAAGCAGAAGGCCGGGAATGCTAATTTGCAATCCTTGTGATCCAGCTAGTAGATGTTTATCTGGTGTTTTGAGTTGTAAAATGGGGGATTTGTCTTTTCGGTTTGCAAATTGAACAGAGTGCAGGCATTGCCTGTGGCTAAGTGTTTTCTGAACTCTACTACTGCCATCAGTCCCTGCAGGTAAAAATCAGAACCTGATCACTTCCTAGGAGACTGCACTGAAGCAGCTGTGGAGCTTGAGCTATGGGACAGCAGTTTCTTAGCTCCAGGATGGGTGTTGGGAAGATGGTAATAATATGGCAAACAGGCAAAGCCTGGGTAAATGGTTCTAATAAGTTCCTATCAGGACAACACGAATGTACCTGAGTCCAGACCAAAACAGTTATGGAAATCTCAGTATTGTTTCCATAGGAATTAGGTCACTGCCTTTTCTCTTGACAGAAGGAGTTGCAGGTAACTTCTGATGTGACACTTCCTCAATCTGGCTTTTTCTTCACAATTAAGCAATCTTGATTTTCTCCAGCATTGTCAGAGTGCTTTTTTCCCCTGCAGTCAAAAATATACCCCTCCCTTGTCTCATAAACAAGAGTCTCTGTCCTTTTGTCAGTATTCCAATTATTTTGAGCTCTATGATACAATAGCATTACCACTTCCTTTGCTCTTGTGGAAAATCTTGTTTTTTTCCAAAAAAGCTGGAAGACTGCTGTAGTTCAGTCCACCCACCACCTGTTTGAATGGGATTACATTGCAGCAGTCATCAATTAGTAATGTCCCTTGTCCTTGGTCCAGAAAATGCATAATGCTGTTCTGCATCAGAAAGCTGGCTGACTTCATTAAGGTCTGAAAACTGAAGTATAAGGGGTTTCATAAAATAATTCACAAGCTGTTTGTAAAGATTCCCTGAATTGATACTTAAGCTTTTAAATTGTAGAAGTGCTAATTAAAATAAGGGTTTGGGGGAGGTTAGGGTATGGGAAGGAGGAAGGGATACCACAGTAAATTCAATTAAGAAAAAAAACCTTCTTGTTGAGTCTAGAATGTCATGACTTTTCAGGAATAAAGATCTGAACTGTATTCTAAGAATTGGGTTACATATTTGTTTCTGCCCCAGCCTTGTAAGCATGGGCTGCTTAATTTTCTTTTCTTTTTTAAAGTTATTTTTTAAATTTTGTCTCAGGCTGCTGTGGCCAGCAGTGTTTGGGATGTGACTCAACAATGTTCTCTGGTTAAAATTAATAGCATTTAATACTCACTTTAAAAGTCACAGCTCTACATGGGAAGGAGAGGAGAACACAGACCAGCAGAAGTTTGAGGTTTTATACAATTCTTAGCTCCATTTTGGGTCTGTCTTCAATTGAGCAGATTAAATAGGAAATGAACTTTTAGGTCTTCCTGCAAGATGTTTCACAGCTGGTTCTGTTCTCTTTGCAGCGGCTCTCATAGCATGCTGATGCCTGCAAGACAGAAAAGTTCCTGGTGCCACTTCTGTCACCATGAAAATTCTTTATAAATCACCTTTCCTCTCCCTGCTCCCCTTCACCTCAGGTTGCTTGAGACACCACACCAAGACTTATGGTCTATATATTAAAAAATATTTCCCAGTACAGTAAGTCAGAAGGCTGATAGTTGCAGTAACACCAGGAAATCTGCCTTTTAAAATTAATGCTTGTGCAGAGGGAGAATTTGATCAGTATCAAGAAATGTCAGACATGATGCCTGTCAAGTTAGACAATATGCAAGGTTTGCTCAAGAATGTGTGTACTGGAAAAGTAGCCAGCCCTTTGGGAACAGGCATTGGCTCCAGCAGGTCTTTAATATGTGGAATAGTTGCTAGTGGACCTGAATCTCTTCTCATTAGTGAAGCCTGGGGGATCAGGAAGACTGCAATTTACTCACCTAGGCTCATTATCCCAGGGCACAAGAGCCCAGGGCTATGTACAGTGTCACAAAGGCACTCTGTCTCCTCCACTGCTCCTGAGCTCCAGGGGCCATTTTGCTGATGGAGCCTGCTCACTCTGGGTTCCCTGTGGCTGGTGGACACTTGCTTTGTGCTGGACAGCGCTGTGGTCAGCTTGGCCAAGCACAAAGCTGTCTTCCACATCCTCTGTCCCTGCCTGTTGTGTACTGCCAGCTTCCATGAGGCTCGTTTGCTTGGGTTGGATTCCCCAGGTGCAGGAGGATGTGGCATGAGATGGAAGTCAGATGTAACTGACTTATAGACACACTACACAGAAGAGAGATTTCCTGGTACTGAAGGGGCAAATAGACTTTAGGCTATGATTCACAGTCACCATGTTGAGCTTCTCCAGCTGAGTAGGTTTTGCTGGTGTTTTCCAGAATTCAGGCATTTCTCCCTACAGCCAGGCAAGCAGACTGTCCTCCCTGAGGATGTGGATATTGACAGTGGCACAGTGTCCACCCACCTCATGGCCACACAGTTGGTGTATGCCCATATAACTTACCTCCAGTCAAAACCCAGGTGGGGATTTCAGCTGAGCCCAGCAGTCCTGCAGAACAGAGCTTATGGCACTGCCGAGGGACAGGCTGGGTTACAGGATGTCATGTATCACCCATCTCACCTCATCCCGTGACCTTTTCTCCAAGTTGTGCAAGGCCTGACAGCATCTATTTGTTCAGTAGGTGCAGTGGGATGGGCCCCCCCCCCGTCACTTTCACACAGCTCCTTAGTCCTTTGAGCAGCAGATGCTGCTCACAAGTTGAAACAAAAAGACAAGGAAAGAAAGCTCATAAGGACTGGCAGCACCATATCTGGAAAATACCAGTATTACAGAGGTCCTGTGTGGTTACACTCAGCGCTTCACTCCTACTTCCCTCAAAGTTTTCTTACTTCTTCCACTTCAGTGACTCAAACATCACCTTTTCTGGGAGCCACATCCTTCTTCCTTCCCCTCTTTCTTCAATCTTCTTCCTTCCCTGAACACTTGCCAGACAGCCCCAGGCTGGGGAGTAATCTCCCCAAGTTCTGGGCAAGATGATTGAAGCAAGTGATTTCTTCAATTCTATAAGCAGAATTTCCCTTTTGTGAATATGCTGAATATCCCTGAAGTCCTATGCCAAAGAAACTTCCCTCCTAAGGAGGCTCTTCTGGTGCTGTATTAACCACACCTTGTGTCTCAATCAGCATCCAACCAGTTCCTGCAGTTTTTGATCCCTCTTGTCTTGTTCTCATTGCCCATGTTCCTGCTTCAGGAGGTCATGGCAAAAAAGAAGAAACCAGTCAAGGTATCCCTGCATAAACCTGGCTTGTGACATTTTGAAACTGCTCCAGCAACAGATGGTGTGGCCAGGAGAGTTCGGAGTGGTAGGGCTGTGCTCAGCTGTGAATACCTGGCAAGGACCAAATCCTTCAGGAGGAGCAGGTGCACTGCCTAACATTGTAGTTATACATGCAGGGACTTTGTGCACCTGTCAGAAACTCAGTCTTGTTTCTGTGCAAGTACTGCTGCTTTACAGACAGCTAAGGAATATGTTTATCACTCTGAAATTGCCTTTCTTTGTGGGATAGTGAGGTAATTCTACAAAATTCCCTAGCGCAAGGCAGCATCCACAGTTATGCTTGTCCCTCTGTGTCAGTCACCTGAGCACAGCCCCTGAGCCTCCTCTCTTCTCCCTCCCACCAACATGACTATCCTCCTCTAGGCACTTCAGCTGCAAGCTGTTCCTAGGAAATTCTCCTGTTGACAAAATCATGAATGGCTCACACAGATGTTGGCCAAAATCCTGTTGGGCAATCCTCTTCATGTCATGTGCTGCAAGCTAAAGGGAGGCTGTTTCATGGCCCACGAGACAGGGTTTTTTCCATAGTGGCTTCTAGACAAAGTCATGTGTACACTGTGGACTAAAAGGGACTCTGGCACAGAGCAGAAGGCACATCAATCTCACTGCACAGATGGACCATAAGTGTCTGCCTCGAGTAGCTTTAATAAAAGAAGAAAGAGATGCATCTGAAGAGTAAGCAGCAGAAAATAATGAAAAACGAAAGCAGTGCAGCGTGACTTGAAGATACCTAAGGCTATGACAGATACACAGGTCTTGCTTTGAATCCAAACTGAGGGGAAGAGTGTCTCTGGATACTGTGGGCCCCTCTGTGACTCTTCCATTATGTGCTGCTTCTCTTGGCTACTGTGAGTCCAGGTATTGCCAGGTACAGCTACAGATCCTGAAAGCTCCAGAAGATTTGGTCCTTTGCACACAGACAACTTGCCAACTGGACATCATCCCAACCCTTAATAAACTATCTGGTGTCAGTATGTCCTGACTGATGTCCTGTAACTTGCTGAGCAAGGGATGCATTTCAGCTTTACCTTCTCTCTTTTCTAGGCAGACTTCACTTCTTTCTCCCTTTAACCCGAGGGAGATGGTATTAGTCCTTATTTATACATATTCTTGTATATTCATAAAACATGCTGTGCCATACAGTGTAGAAATACAGAACAGTTTGACTGGGGATTTGGCACTAACAAATGTGTAAAGATGTGTAGAGAACAGATACCTGCTGCAAAAGGAATCTGATGAAGTTTTGTCTAAGTAATTTGGAACATCTAAGGCAGACTGTGCTCATAGTAACCCAGAAGTCCACTCACAGGAGAGGACAATGAGGTGCTGAAGCCTGAGCCACTTTGATGCTTGGTGTTTGTTAGGTCACTGTCCTGAATTCTCCCTCCAGGGGGTTTGATACAGAACTGAACCGGTGACATTTCTTCTTCCTGCTTGTATGTTTTGGCTGCTACTGCCCTTCCATGAGTCTGCAGTCTGCTAGCCTTATCTGTTTGTGACATTCCAGGATTGGTTTCAGATTTTCAAACCCAGGAAAAAAAGGAAAACAGAAAATGAAGCCAAGGAGGTGAGCAGAAGTGTCACAGCATGTGACATAGGCACTGTGCAGAAATGGAAGGGGCTAGGGGGTCCTCCCTTTTTCAAAGGCAAATATGTGCAGTGGAATTTCTTGCAACTAACAGCTTCCTAGAATCATTGCAGTGGAAAGTCAGTCTTTGAAAAGGAAGCTTAAAGGATTCTGCCAAAAATATCACAACAAAGTTTTCCAAGTTTCCAAAATATGATGGAAAATATCCTTCGGGGTCAGCAAGCCGAACTGCAAGCCCTTCCCAGGGCTGTGACCAGAAAACACAGAACGATGGATCGATTCCAAGAGAGGCTGCTGGGACCCGAAGCAGCGAGGGAAGACGCCCCAGCGAGCTGCAGTGGCTTCAGGCGCGGCAGTGACACGGAGCGGGTGGCAGCCGCTCGGGCAGCGCTGCCATGGCCCAGGCACAGCTCAGCTCCTGGCTGCTCCTGTGCGTGTTTGCTGCATCCCACAGGCTGACAGGTAGGCAGCGCATCTGTTAGCGGCGCGGCTCCTCGGCTTGGCAAACCTTTGTGCAATGCCATTTGTGCGATGCTTTGCTGCTCCTTCAAATGTGGCCCGAGGCACGGGAGGGAGCTGGAGTCCAGCTGGGGGGGTTTGCTGGTCGGGCACTGGTACCTACTTGCGGGCTGAAGAGCTGCTGCTGTGTTTGGTGGCAAGGGGAGGATTTTCTGGGGTGTCCACCAAAAAAAAAAAATCTCCTGCAATACGGTTTGTGGATTTTCTATATGCCTTTTGGGGAAAAAAAACACCCAACCCGGTTGAGTTATAAAATAAGTAAGCATTTTCCCTTCCCCAGAGAATATTTATGTTATTATTTCAATACATTATTTATGCTTTGTTAAATTTTTCTCTACTCAAAAAACTACCACTGTGTGTATTTATGAGGCAGTTACTTACAGCAGTTTGGCAACTATTCAACAAATGCACTGACTTTGCAGCCAGTCAAACATTCCAGAGAGAGGGATCTGTGAACCTAGAGGACCAGTTAGTAGAGACAAGACCAGCAAAGAAATTTTCAGATGATATAATGCTTTCACCTGGGCTAAAAGCCTTGCCGGTACATCTGTGGAGGAGTAGGAAAGAGAAGCTACATCCCTGCTCACATTCCAAAACCACAGCTGGCTTGGATCACAGAGCCTGCAGCTGTGCAGAGAAACAAACCTCTGCAGCCTGTGGGCTGGCAGTGCACTTCTCCAGGCAGCTCGTATCTCTCCCTGAAAAGCTCTTATCAAAAATGGAAATTTGGAAGTGGCCTTTGGTAGCAGTCATCATCACACATGTAAAAAATAATTTTTCTGTTTTTTATATGCACCTGCTGACATTAACTCTCTAGTATTCAATGTAAATCCTCACTCCTTTTTTAATATAAAAAAGCCTTCATCCATTTAAAAATGAAAAAACCCCATAAATGTATCAGAGAGTTTAATATTTTTATAAGCTTTTTCCATTGCGTGTTTCTTAACCTGAAGGATGAGTCTGTGAGAAGTAGGAGAGGGTCTGGGCTACCTCATGACACTGATAACAGAGGAGGGAGAGGATGCAGGCCTTCTTCTCACAGTCCTGGACCAAGACTGCTTGCGTCTCCTTTTTCACACACACACACACACACACACACATAAAACAAATGCAGACAGTTAAAGCATTGTAAATACTATGAAATGAAAATTGAACAAGTCTTAGGATTAATGTGACTTTCATATTCAAAAACTGCCATTCCTCTGGCCTCATATCCATTTTTCCCAGATTACATGATGTCATGTGTCCCAGCAAGTAATTAGCTGGACATCAAATGAGCCATAATGGATCTGGCAAGGTTTCTTTTACCATCACACTTTTCCAGCAGGACAAGGTTAGGGAAGAAGTATAAAACTAGGATAAGCACCATTATGTTTCTACCAGCAGCTTGAGGATTCTGCCAGCACCCTCCTTCCATGGGGCAGCATTACTTTCTCCAGCAAAAGCTGCCTAACAACCAAACCCCATCAGTTCAACGCCCCCCCCTCCCCCATCCTCAGTGTGAGAGGCTTTCTTGCTGCCTGTCAAAGCAGTGCCTTTGCTGTTTTAGCTCTGTTGGCAGGACTAAGGGCTGTGATATCCAAAACCTCGCCTCAACCACTGCTGCTTCTCCTAAAAAGCTTGTTTTGCTTATCAAAGTCCCGTGGTCAGCATCTGTCATATTTGGCAAGCTGAGTGGTAGCTCAGGAATGCTGAAGACGTTATTGACAATCAAATGGCAAAAACAGTAAACAGGAAGGTCTTGTGCTACCAAGCTCTGTCTGATGTCTTCCAGATGAACATCCTCGCAGCGGCACCAACACACCCCGTCGTGGCCCAGAGGACGCTGGCATCATGTTAGAGGTCTCCTGAGCACTGGGGGCCCTGGGCCGAGGCGCTGTTAGTGCCCATGCTCCCGGCTGCCTGCACGTAAAAACTCACCTGTTGTGTTTGTTCTCATCCCTGGCGGGTTTCAGGAGCCCCCGGACACCATGCCTAATGGCATTTGTGCTCCCTCCCGCCGCGGGCTGCAGCCGCAGGGGCTCTGCCCCGCTCCGTGGCACCTCGCGGGGTGTCCGCGGCCAGCGGGACAAGGGACCCTCCCCGCTGGGTTCGGTGCCTCCCCCGCAAGCGGCCGAAGCCCCGCACCGCGGAGCCGCTGCAGGCGGGACTGCGGAGGGACACGGGGGCGGGAGGCAGGAGCTGAACAGGTCCCACGGGGAAACGAGGTGTGGGGCGGGTCAGAAACGGGGTGTGGGACTGGCAGAGAAGGACACGGACGGGAGGGAGCGGGCCGCCCGAGGTTTGGCAGCACTGCAGACGGCTTTGCTTTGCAGCTCGTTTGTGACTGATGGAGCTGCGCCGCGCTTTCCGTGACAATGCTGCTCCTCTCTTCCAGATGCTCTGGGGAAGGCTGGATATTCAGCCCAACGGGACAATCCGGCTGCGGGACGAAGAGCTGGCCTCCCTACGCCCGGCACGGCGGTTCCTGCAGATTTTAGAGCGGGAAGTTCCCAAAACACCGGCAGAGATTGAGCAGCACCTGGGATATTATTCACTGACTGACACCCCGTTGCCTCCGACAGAGTTTGACCGTCTCCTTTTCACCAGTGTTTACAGTGCCTACCAGGTTCGCTCCGTGCAGGGTCTGGATAAAACCCCTTGGATTGGCTTTTTCTCTCAGCTGGTTGATGAAATCTTTCGTGACCTGTGCAAGGGGCTCTGCCCCGCAAATACCACTCTCCTTCAGGCTTCCTGGCCTTGGAAGGAGAAGCCTTCACATTTAGCATCCCTGAAACATTTCTATCGTTCTAACTTGCCCAGGAGCAAGAGAGACACCTAATGAGGGAACCCACTGTAGGAAAGGACACACCCGGCTTCAGCTGCATCCTTGGTTATTTTCAGTGCTTTCCACAGTGTGCAGGACTTTCTATAAATACGCCACACCTTTTTGCCCTGCTTTCTGCACTGTGCTGGCAACCCTCTAAGGATTGACACAAAAACTGTCATTTTTAAATGAAAAAAGGACAAAACTGTAAAGTACATTTCTCCCTTTCCTGATTTTTTGCTAAGTGGGCTGTGCTGAAGGGGGCAGTGCTATTTAGATGTCTTATCTATCTCGATCACTGATGTTACTGGAGAGATGGCTTGGAAGTATTTTTCCAGGATATTATGCTGGTGTCATAGCTGACTTCAGATAATTCAGTTCACTCTCCTTATATTCTTTCTCCCTGTGGTTTCAGACAAATACAAGATCTTTTCTCCTTTCCAGTAACAGCTAAGCAGGTTTTGTTGTGTTTCATTATATAGGTCATATGTTTAATTTTTCTCCTCATGTGGCATCATATTTTATGTGTCAATAGCAATTTCCCATCACATGTACCCATGTTTCTTTAAAAAGCAACCTGAAAATGTATGTATTCCATGAAGCTTTCTAGTATTTGCATATCATATTTACACACATACACAGCTTTGTTTCAGTTATCGTTTTGGAATATACATTCTGAAATCTCATTTAAATTCTGAAGGACCGTGACCTAGTTATTTCTTCAGCAGATCTTGCCTCTCTTCTATAAAGTTTTTTTTTGTACATCTATGGCACTTTACAAGTCAGACATAATAAATACACAATCTCAACCCTCAAAATCAGAAATATAATTATTTTATAGAAAGACATCTTTAACATTTCTCTGGTTTAAACACTGCAGTATGGAATTAAATGAACATAATTATCTCCTCAGGAAGGTTTTGATTTTGGTTCTTGTTCTTTCTACCAGATTTCCTGCTGCCCCTATAGGTACATTAATTTTGAACATTCATTGCATGTGCTTAGACGATGGGATCCATAATTCCCTTTCTATCAATATAATTTTTCCATGCTCAACAAAAGAGGCATGTGTGACCTTCAAAATGGGAACTGCTAGCTTCTGACCTAGTTAATCTTTTCCAAGCCATTGTAGCCCAACAGATGGAGAGGAGAAATGGTAAGGCAGGAACAAGAAGCCTGGAAGCAAGATGCCACAACAATGGTTTTAGAGGTCAGCTTAGGGTTATGACAGAAGGAGACAGACTTAAAGCAACTTGTTTGTTGCTGGGTTTTTGTTTTGTGTGTTTCATTTTGGTTTGTGCTTTGGGGTTCTTTTTGTTTTTTTCTGTTTGTTTTTCACCCCAAAGGATATAGGAATTAAAATTAGAATTTTATTTGAAGTAAAACTTCTTGTCTCACCTAATGTTCTATTATTCTTATGCTGGTTTTTTACATACCCTAATCTCTACCCTTCATCTTTTTGCCAAATATGCCCCCAATCTTTAATGTCTAGGACATGTATAGAGTGACAGAAGCAGTGGGTGGCTGCATACAAGTCCAGTTTGAGCAGAAAATATCATCAAAAAGCTGAGCTGAGATGGCACTAGTGCATGAAAATACTGTCTTGCTGGAGAATGTGAAGCCTGAGCCCCATGAATATATGGATAAAGGCTGAGTGGGTTGGCTTGTGACTCAGATGCCAACACACTGCTTTGAACTCAGGAGTTTGTTAGGAGCAGTTTTAGAGCATTGCTGCCTGTTGAACGGATTATAAATTAAACTGAAGTGATGCCATGAAGCTTTGTACATTCTTAAACACTTTTGCAGTTTATGTATTTTTAGGATATAAACCAGGGTTTAGCTCAATTGATACAGCACCAGTGGTGCTACAATGAAGCCTCCTGTGCTCCCAATACCTCCTCAGCGGATCTTGCCGTGTGTCTGTCT
The DNA here is from genome assembly GCA_034509425.1 of Eopsaltria australis. Classification (NCBI taxonomy): domain Eukaryota; kingdom Metazoa; phylum Chordata; class Aves; order Passeriformes; family Petroicidae; genus Eopsaltria; species Eopsaltria australis. Next base: position 6,369,330 of record JAVTVJ010000241.1, read on the forward strand.
CTGTCTGTCTGTCGGACTGCAGGAACACAGCAGGGTTCTCTACAGCCACTCCACAGGAGAAACTCTGGGCAGAACTCGGCACGTAGGAAACCACTGGAACATGGATGCTGAAAACATCACCTCGTGGTTCCTTTGACCCACCTGCACGAGGCTACCAATGCAGGACACGGCAGGTTAGCAGCACCCTTATGTTCAAAGGGCTGGTTCTGGGGAAGGTCAGAGTCCTTTTTCCCCTGAGGTCAGCAGTACCATTGCATGCCATGCTACTACTCACACTCAGTGTTATGAGCCTGCTCCTGATCCAAATCTTTAGAGATTTAAAAATACATTTCTTATCCTTCCTACTTACGTTGTCTCTGAGCTTTCAGAGCATGGTCCATTCACAGATTTGAGCCCTCATCTTACACTACAAGGTCTAGAAGCCTGTTCTTTTGTTTGTGTCTAAACGTATTCTCTCCATTAAATGGAAGCTGAGATTCTCAACCACAGCTTCTTGACTTCATCTACATCAGATAAAGAAAAGCACAAACCACTGTGAAACTTGCAATCAAGTTGTAAGAGGTACCAGCCCTTCACACACACAAATGATTAAAAAGAGTGTACGCAGAAAGACTGGCTCAGTAACACATCCTCAGCTTACACAATTACCATGCTTCTCCCTCACCTGACCTGGTTCCTCAGCCAGTGACAAGCACATTAACTTCACAAATTTGAAACTGAGAACATTCACATCTTTTGTATTTTTATTACATTCATTTTCATTACATTTATTTCCTCCCCGGATATACAAGGAAAGTCACCACACCCTTTGCTCTCTGGATGCTGGAGATCTGCAGAAATATGACTGCAGCAGTTCTCTGATCCCCAGCATCTCACTACGCTGCCCCACCCCTGCCCAAAACTACCTCATGCTTTATGTTAAATCAAACACCAACACAGGACACACAGATACAACCTGAAAGGCCTCTCTATGGATGAATGGCACACACAGCAGTGGCCCTGCAGACAGGGCACAAGCGTGCAGCGTAAGGAAAGCACTGGACACATGACAGCATGCTCAAAGTAGAGGATGATATTCAAAGAGAAGCTATACCCAAGTTCATGGCACCTTGGCTCTTCTTATGCTCCTTTCACATCGTACTTAATTATTTGATTTTTGAGGCAAGCTGGCACCCAGAAGCCCCTTTGGCTGAGCCTCTGAATAGATGAGGAAGCCTGTGAAGGTGATGTACTTGCCGTGGTTGCTGTAGGCACCGTAGCCATCATGCTGATGGCTGTAGAGCCAAACAGTGTCCCCGTACTGCAGAGGCAGCATGATACTCTGGCTCTGCATCTCCCGCCTCTTGGAGTGGTTGTCATCATAGATCATGGCCTGCACCTCATTGTGGTTCTTCATCAGTTTCACTGACATGGTCTTAAAGGGCATTTTGCCAATGGTGAAGGAGAAGTAGTATGCACCAGGTATACGGCACGTGAAGATGCCAGTGGAGGAATTGAAATCTTTCCCAATATTCACGAATTCTGTATCAAATGTGATTGGCTCGTGCTGGGTTTGCTTCTCATCTGTCCCCAGGAGACTTTGTGAGCGGGCAACAGAGAATGCAGAGCGAGGGTCTTGTACCCTGTTTGGCTGATCAGACAACACGTGTCGCTGTGAAGCTTCATTCTGCTCTCTGGGAAGCTGCTGAATTGCATGAGGGTGTGGCCCGAGCTCTTGAGAGCTAAGAGCATTCTGGAAGAAGGCAGAAGTGTCAGGATAGATCAGGTAGCCATTGAAAGTTGTATAGGGGCCCACGTTGCTGTAAAGTGCGTACTTGGGATCTCCATGTAAACGCAGCCAAACCGTGTCCCCATAGTCAAGCTGCAGCATAGCACTCTGGCTGGCCACCTTCCGTTCCTTGCGGTGATGCTCATCATACACAATCACCTGCACCTCATTCTTGTTTCTCATCAGCATGACCGACAAGTTCTTCTTTGGGTATTTCCCAACGGTGAAGGAGAAGTAGTAGGCTCCCGGGATCCGGCAGCGGAACAATCCAGTCTTGGGGTCAAAATCATTGCCAATATTCACATACACCTTGTCAAAGGTAATAACCATCTCAGAGCTCCCTTCCATGCTGCTGGTTCTGGCCACAGAGAAAGCAGAGCGAAATTCAGCACTGGGGTCCGCTGGGAAGCCATCTGTAGGAAGAAAAATCATGCAGCAAAGGAGGCCAAAGGTGATCTGAACGTTCAGCGTCATCATTGTATCTGAAAGAAAAAAGAAGCATAGTTTAGCAGGAATAGCATTAATTTACAGCTCACACATCAGTTGAAATCGAGACCTGAATCTTGCTAAATAGACATGAAGATCTATGTCCCAATATTGAGAAATTTCCAGTATGTTCTCTGAGCAGTGCATGGGATCACACCTTAGTTCAGAACTCAGCACCACTTTTATATTTTCCTAGCAAGAGCCGGACCCTTTTTTAACCTGTACTCATGGAAAGAAAAAGAATCTTCTCCTTTGAAAGCCAGCCTGTCCTACAGCTTTTCTGCAAAACACCATGTTGCTCACACTGCAGAGGGATCTCAGAACTTGTTGGGGCTTTGCCAGAGCTCCCTTTTGTTTGCCTTTTTTTATTCATAAGGCCAAGGAAGAAACAAAGCCCCACACAAACCCTGTATTGTACAACTGAGACACAGCTGAAGGGCAGAGAGAAGAGGACATATGCTCTAGAGATTCCCATGCAGATGCCATTGCCTTGCAGTGCAGTAGCTGTTTCACAGGATGTGGAAGCTAGAAACCAAGCAAGCTGTTAGATCCCATTATTCCAACATGAATCTGTGAAGAGTATAAAGAAATATGACAAAGAAGGAATGTTTAGAGAAGAAGAAAACAGAGAAAATTATTGAAATGCAAAAAAAAAAAAAGAAAACAAAATGATAAGTAAAAGGAAGGTCTCTGAAAGTGGGCATTTCCTGAGAGAAAACTGAGATACCAAAAATCGGGAGACAACTCCCTAAATGGATAATAGATCAGACATAAAAACTTCTTTGACCCCTAAAAAAGAGGGGTAAGTTAGGAGCTAATAGGATTTTCTGCTTCTGTTTTCTGTGAATTTTTTTTTGAACTGTAGCCAAAAATTATCTATTAGTGCTTTCAGGCTGGAAACAAAACTGCCAGTCATTCCAGTGAGAAGCTTCTCTTTCTGTCACCTCTCTGTGCTTATTAAAATATCATTCAGGCTAGGAGGCAACTGCCTGGTGTGCAGTCTGCTCCATCTGTCACCCCAAAACTGGTGCCTTGCCAACCTGCAAACAATGAATTCACAGACCAGAAGAACAGAAGCAAAACATGCAACTCATTGTGAGGGGAGGGTTGAAGACAAATCCTGCATTAAAAAGGATAAAGGGGTAAATATTTGAATCATCTGAGATGGTCTAGTAATAGAAGTAAGGCAGACAGAATGCACGTAGACTGTGAGATGGCAATGGGATCCTGCTTTGGCAAGATGTGATACCTAGAATCACTCACCAGCAGGAATTCAGCTTGATCCCAGTCCCTGCTCTTTCATACTTGAGAATAGAAGTGAAATCTGAGGTGCAGCTTTAATACATAAGAACCCAAGAATAAATAAGATTCTCAATTACATGAAAATGGTGCACTAGCAAGGACTAAAACAAATATCCTTCCGTATACCAATTCTACCTTAGATTACTTCTCTCACAGCCATCTGTAGCCTAAGCGGGCTTACAAGTTTGTCAGTGAAGGGCTGAGCAAGGAGAGTTTGCTGTTCAGTGGAGCAAGGACAGTCTCCTGATCAGTGATAACACTGAGCAAGGATAACACTGCTGTTCTTAGTGCTGAAGAATGCTGAGACCAGCTTGACTAAACTATCACCCCCCCACAAGGACACGCAAGACTGAGGTTTCCTGGCTGAGGCTGGGAGCAGCAAGGATGTGCAGATCCTGATATGGAAGTGAGGGTCAGAAATGTTGAAGAGAAGAAACTAAAAAGCTGCCAACATATTTTTCAGCACAAAGCATATTTTGCTGAGTAAGCCTGAGAACACATCATCTAAAAAATGCCTCTTTTGAATGTATATTAAAGTGAATCACCTTATACTATAAAAGGCCAGTCCCACTTTTGCACAGCAAAGATTTCTAGCATACCTCCCTAAGGTGTGTGAAGATCCTTCCCTTCAGTGGGGACACTTCTCAAGGTTATTCCTCGAGGTTGAATCAAAAGAGTTATTGCCAGTTGTTGGTGTGGGTAAGAAACATCAGTCTCTGCTTAACAATTATTCTGCTACCTTGAATATAATTGCTTTAACATAATTGTTTCAAAAACAGTGCACTAAATTAGTAGTTACAGCTATCCATACTGTGTAGTAAATAATTCTGATTAAGCTTTTCCCCCTAATCATTATAGCAACAAATTTAAATAAATAATTAATTTTATTTACATAACTATATCTGGTTTGCCATCCTTAATTCTGCAGGATGAAGTTGTATAAAAGCGCAATTACACCTGTGTAATTCTTTAGATATAAACCATTGACTAAGACTGGGTCTAAGATTGTATCCAGCTGTACCTAGGCTCCTCCCTCCGAAAGAATTCAGAAGGTAAAGGAACCCTTTCTGTACCTTGTAGCTTCTGTTTGTGAAGGGAGGGCTTCTCTAATAAACTTTGTCTGAAGCTCCCATTCTGCCTGCTACATCTCAGTATTTTCCTCTATGCCCCTGAATTCAGAATTTTTTCCTGACCTAGCCTGCTCCTCCAGGACCCCATGGGCTGCACTGAAGGTTGCTGAGAGAGCTGACTGATGTTATTTTAAGGACACTCTCTATCATCTTTGAAAGGTGATGGAGATCAAAGGAGGTCTCTGGTGACTGGAGAAAGGCAAATGCGGCACCCATCTTCAGAAAAGAGGGTGGTGCCTTCTTTCACTTGAAGTGACACTACCTGAGAAACTACAGAGTGGTTGACCAGTTAGCCTCCCACTTTGGTCCCTGAGAAAATCATGGAATATTCTTCTCAGAACATATTTCTAGTCAAAGAATGTAATCTAGCACACATTATTTAACTGAGCATAGACTGCCTAATCGAACTGATTGCCTTCTTGTGGGAAGAGATCAGGGGATGTAACCTGCATTTTAGCAAGACCTTTGTTACAGTGTCCGAGAGCATTCCTCTATCCAAATTGTGATATTAGATAAGTGGACCACAGGAAAAGTACAAAACTGACTGGATTATCAGGCTCGAGAACTAATGTTTAACATTTTCAACATTATTTACCAATGTCCTGAGAAGCAGAAAGAATGCCCACTGATCAAGACTGCAGATGACACCAAAACAGACAGTTGACCAATATACTTGGAGGCACAGATGGTATTCAGAGGGACCTAGATGGGCTGGTGGAATGGACTGAAAAGAAATTCAGTGAGGATAAATGCAAAATCCTGTACTTGGATGGACTAACCTGTGGCCTAACCAGTGACTGACTGGCTGGGAGTCTGTCTGAAAAGGATCTAGGAGTCCAGAAGAACAGTAATCTGTACCTGAGACAGCACTGTGCCCTGCGGGTACTGAAGGCTTACAGCACCCTGGGGTGCATCAACAGAACACAGCCAGGAACCACAGGCTGTGATTATTCCTTTTTAGCTGGCACTTCAGTGACTCCAGAAGAGGGCAGCTGAGATGGCTGAGGTCTGGAGCACCTACCCTATGACAACAGGCTGATTGAACTGGGCTTGTTAAGCATGGAAAAGAGAAAACTTTGGGGGGATCTAGTAGCAGCCTTCCAGTGCCTTTAGTGGTTCCTGAGATGACAGTGCAAGGTCATGCACTGATGAGCATGGAAAGGTGGAAAAATAAGACCCCATGGTCATAAAATCCAAAGGGGAAGACTCAGATCAGATCAAAGAAAAATAATTCCATGATGAGGCAACTAAGAACGTAACAGTTTGCCCAAAGAGATTGCGAGATCTCCATCCTTGGAAGTTTACAAATGACCAGATTAAGCTGTGAGCAATCTGGTCCACACTCAGTGCTGGCCCTGCTTTCAGCAGGAACTTGGACTAGAGACTAAGGAAGTCATGATTCCTGATTCTGTAACTGAATCCCATGGCTACTGCTCTCTCACAGTTAAAATTCACTCCCTAATAACCCTAGCCATGGCACTAACATGGAATTAACCAGCTAACAGCAGGTCTATCAGACAGATTATTTTCCATCCAGCAAATGGAAGCATTTTCAATACAACTATTAGTCCATAGCTAAGTGTCACACAACTGCTTCCATGCTGTCTTTACTTTTCCCTACTTCGTAGTTCACGTGGTCCTCAGGGCAATGACTGTCTCTCTTCCCTTGTGTGTACAGCATTTGGCTACTGCTGCCATTTAAACAATACTAATAGACCCTAATATCCCACCAAGAGCTAAATCTCAAACTGTCACACTCATGAGCTCAGCCTCTGGCTCAGCAGTGTTATTTTTGCGGAGTGCTACATCTAGCATGGCAGGTTCATTCCAGCGTCCAGCTTAGAAAACCAAACGCTAAAGCAAACTTATAACGGCTATTAGATGCTCCTGATTCCTACTCATTCATTGTTATTCCAGTGATCACCATGGTGTGGCTACATGGAGAACCAGGATGACTGTGACATGGCAGCATGCTCTTGAGACAACAAATGACAGGACAGGATTTGGCATTTGCATTTTTAGCAACAAGCCTGCTTCTCTGAAATGCTGCCTGTACTCCAGATCTTGCTCAGTGTACCCAGGAGTCAGGGGGGATACTGCAAGCACATCACTGCTGGCCAAAAAGCACAGAAAGGCAAACCAGCTTAATAAACTGTGTAGTGAACCTGACCTTATGATCCTTCAAATGACCGCTATCCTTGTTTCTGTTTGAAAGCTAATTTCTCCGTAATAAGGTCACTTATTAAACGTTGGCTCACTCAGTACAGTTGCAAAGACCCTCTGCTGCTGCTGTCCCTTATTTATCAGCTCTTTCCAGAAGCAAGTCATTTAAATTAGGCAGTTAATTATGCTGTGCTTCCATTAGCAAGTTGTTTCCTTGACAGCTCCCACTCACCACTTTCAGAACTATTTAGGTTCTTCTAAAAATAATTTAGAAAGTATCTAATAACTGCCTCTCACACTAAACCAGTCTAAGAATAATTTGCCAATCATTAGGAAGACTCATCCAGCTACAGGGGTGGTATAAACAGAGGTAGCTCGTGACAGCTTTTGGACTTGAGTATTGTCATAGTAATTCTGAAAGATAAAGCTGCCAAAATTCCCTGCTGCTCCTCCCAAAATTGTTTCTTGTGCCCAAGTCTCTTTCACTGGTATAGTTTTCTTCGGGCAGGGAAGAGATAGCACTGGGGATGTGAAGCTGGCCACGGTCACTGTGGCATCAGCCTTGATTTCATGCTGTGATCAAAGTTTTAAAACTGAAGAGTGAGGTGAAAGACACAGGCTAGAGATGGAAAGTGGGTCTTCAGCATGTGGCAGCTGTGTTATTCTCATTACATTTACATACCAACCAGGGCCCTTTGTCCCCTACCCTTCCATTCCTTATTGTCCCAACACCACAGAAGCACGGAATGAAGCTAAGCAGACCCGAGGGATAAACTAGGTATGCTACTGCCTTTACTCTGGGCAGTACCAGCAGGGACAGCAGACCACAGAGAAGTCAAGAGACTAATTTTGGAATAGGAGGCACAAAACACATGATGCAGCTAAACAATTCTCAAAGACATTAAATTAGCGATCTGAAAAGAAGGGGCTAAAATGGTACTGACTCACATAGTAGAACAAGAGCTGCAAAATTTTCTTGAATAGAAAGTCAGAATTCACCATCTGCATGACCCAGGAAATTTTAATAGCTTTGAGTTTGCTGGAGGTGATTTTTCTGTCCTGGAACAGAATCAATCCACCAGCGAAAAGACAATTAGTTTTACTCTTCTATTGAGACACATGGATTTACAAAAGGACATTCAACAATAGAAAGGTCACCTCATTTCTACGCTTGCAGGACAGACCTACTTGTGAAATCCACAAGGGTTTTCCTTTTATTCCAAAATATTAATTATCCAGATTCCCTAGTCCTACCTTATGCAAGAGTCCTTTAATTTCAGTGGGAGTTTTGCCAGCAATATCACTGAAGAATGAGACATGAAACAGAATTGAAGCAGTATGGTTGGATCAGCTGTTGTTAAAAGGTTTTTAAAATCCTGTAAGTTGCAAGAGCAAAGCCCTGTTCTTCCTAACTCGCACCCTAATATTTAAGGACAGCTGCAAATGTTTCAATTATTTGAATCAGTGAAAGCCTGTGTAATGAACATCCTTCTTGGACTATAGTTAGCACGATTTCTTTTCCCAAGATGCCACATACTGTCTGTTCTACTCATCCAACACAGATTAAGAGCATCAGATAATGATGCAAATGCATCAGTTCTTGCAGCATCAAAGAGAAATTAATTGTAGCACATCCTCAAAAGCAAAATCTGTGTAAGAGTACATGAGTAACAAAATCGGTGATTCACTTATGACTCTGGCCTTTCTCTGCTTTTGATGAATGTGTTTTTTTTGAACTTTGGGACAATCCTGGGAGGTAAAACATTGTCTGAAGCATTCAGGATGCCTTTTGGAAACTGTAAGTCATGCTTCGAATGACAGACATGTACGGCATTAATATGGAAAGCATTTAATTTTGAATGTTCCCTGAGTCAAGGCAGAGTTCTTTAACATAATAAACCAGTTCTGTGTACTCGAAATCTGTGGAGAGGCAAAAATTATTTTCAAGTGCCTCAACTCCAGCCATACCCAGGAAAAGGAAATGGAGAAACTTTTTTGGCAGAAGCCACTACTGTTAGCCTGCATTTCAGAATATGATTATACCTGCTATTTCAACTGAAGCCCTAACAACTCTGTTTAAGCTAAAATGATGTTACATAAAATGATGCAAATTCACTGACCAAAATGAAAACACGATAGTTCTGACATTAGGATTTTTCTTCTTTAACATCATTCAAGAAAATTTGTCATACACCTTTGAAGTACCAGGGTGACACACTGCATCTGCCACTTTGGCTACCATGTATATTTTAAAATATATTAATTTAGACAGACAAATTAGTGTTTTAGTAGAGAAGATGGCTGAATAAATCCTAGGTGAGAGCAAGGAGTTATTCCAGAAAACTAATGCTTTAAGATGTAGTATTTTTTATATTCTTTTCTAAATGAACACATTACACAAATCCAACTCTCCATCATGTACACACTACTCAAGAAAACAGGACTAAAACTTCAAAGCAAAGAAACATACTCTAGCACTGGCCAGAAGTGGAAGACCACAAAATATGGCTAGAACATTTGGGTTTAAACTGTAGTTCATAAAATGTGTTGAATACTATAAAGTTGTTTTGCACATGCAGTTAAACCAACCGTTGATAAGCAACTATTGAAATTACACCAGCAATAAACAGTGAAAAAACTAGCCATTGATGGGAAGGAGTTCAGTGACAAACAGCTTCTGTGAAAGCAGAGGCCAGAGGAGACTGGAAACCACATCTTGAGGAAACCAGAAGTCTGTAGCTGCGCAGTGTTCATTTTACACCACTACCTTTAGACATAAAACACTGAGACCATTTCAACAGTTGGAATTTTCACACGGATCCCATTACAGCTACAGTCATGCCAAAGCTAAACCATCTCTTTTCTCACCCCCCAACATAATTTCCTACTTTAACCTGGTTTAGGTGTGCATTTCTTTTTCCTGGTGTGCAGAAGAGACGCCAAGACAGTGGAATAAGGCTTTATTGGAGCATCCCGTCTCTCCAAGCAGGACCCATATTGCTGCACCAGAAGGCAGATCCGCCTGGCATAAAGGATTAACAAAGAGTCTGGCCCAGAATACCAGGAGGTATTTTGATAGGTAAAAGTATCTGACACTTTGGCAGCAAATGCCACAAAGATCTCAGTTAAGACTGTGAGAGAGGAAGGCCCCAAAGGCAGACTGCACACTGCAAACAAGTTCTAGAGAGAGAGGACTCAGGGAGCTCAGAGGATGGACTCGAGGGCAATTTCCTTGTTCCAGGTGGCTGGGTTAGAAGCCGTGTAGCAGGAGGACTTTCCCACAAAAGTTCTGGGGTTTTTTTTGCCTGTGGAGGTAAAACCATATGAAGCATAAGGACACTGCCAGAGAGACTGTACCAGCAACAGACCTACTGGGGTGACAGACACTTGCTGAGAAGGAATGCTGAGTACAAGCAGCACAATTCAGGCTATTCCAAATGTGAAATATTTCTTTAAAAATGAACAAGATTTATTTACAGGGTTTTTGGTTTAAACTTCTCACCTGGCTTAAGATACTTAATGTCCTGGATGCGAATATTAAAGATGTTCGAGTGAGCCCAGAGGAGGGCCACAAAGATAACCAAAGGACTGGAGCACCTCTTCTATGAAGACTGGCTGAGAGACTTGGATTTGTTCAGCTTAGATAAGAGAAGGCCTCAAGGTGACCTTATTGCAGCCATCCTTACCTAAGGGGATACAGGAAAGCAGAAGAGGGACTTGTCACAAAGGCATGTAATGATAGGAGAAGGGAGAATGGTTTTAAGCTGAAAGAGGATAGGTTTAGATTAGATATTTAGAAAAAGATCTTTATTGTGAAGTTGGTGAAGCACTGGAACAGTTTGCCCAGAGAGTTGTGGATGCCCCATCCCTGGAAGTGTTCAAGGCCAGGTTGGATGGGGCTTGGAGCAACCTGGTCTAATGCAAGGTGTCCCTGCCCATGACAGGGGTGTTTGGAACTAAGTGATCTCTAAGATCCCTTCCAGCCCAAACCATTACATGACTCTATGGTTCTATGAAATAAAATGGTTTTATTTCATCATCTAACAAAACTGGAATGAACAAGCAAGACCCAGTTAGTAGCACAGCAGTGCTAAAGAAGAAGGTGAAGAGGAAGGTAATGACTATACAAATGAGAGACCCTTAAGAGGCAATGAGGAAGAAAATTTAGAAGTGTTTACAAAATACTTTTCTGGGTTGGAGACAAAAACTGGGAACCTAAGGAAAATGCAGATGGGTTCAGCATCCCAGACTACTGCTGTAATTTTTCTCTTTTAGTAAGAGTTTGTACAGGAAAAAGATAAATAATTTTTCCCAATAATGTATGAAGCATGGGGACTTTAAAGGGTTCATACAGAAAGAAAAACTATTTAGACAGCCCCACTGATCACAAGCTTATTATGGCTTTCCTGAAGCGGCAGATTAGTTCACCTCCTTAGGGACATTTAAAAAGAATAAATCTCTGCTTTAAATTCAGCTGGGTAAACTGAGCTGTGAGTGACAAAGTGGAAACACTAGGTGGGCAGAATGACACTGGAATCAGTACTTTGGAATCAACTTTAATTCTAACCCTTTTACTCTTTCTGCTTTATTGTTATGCACCATGGCTTTTTCTAGCAGTTTTTCTACACTACTTCCTTCCAGTGAAGTAAAGTTTAGCTGTCAGGAAAACCTTCACTCTCTCTGCTAACAAATGAAAGTCCAGCAACAGTTCAGAGACCATCAGCAGGTGTTCACTATAGGTAAATATACCTACAGTATAGGCAGATATTTGACTTTTTTTGAACCACACTTTCCTCTATGGACCTAAGCAACAGCTTGCTTCAGTGCAGCTGAATGAATATTTTCATCCTCCAATCATGCTCACCAGAAGAGGAGGTTCCTGGGCTGTTCTCAGAGTTGAGGCTGTATTTGTCAATTTTCTTTAAAACCTTAGTTGTAACAAATACTAAGAGATATTAAAGTAAAGGTCATCAAGATGAGAGTAAATGTTCCAGTTAAACACAGGCTGTACAGGCTTTGCTTCCTGTTCCATGTTGCCTTCCACCTTCATTCACATTCCCAGTCATCCAGCAGCACACTATGGCACCACCAGTTGGGCAAAATCTTGCAGTGATTCTTTCATGATCTTCTCTCATTTCCTCACTAAGAATGAAAACAACTGTTAGTAGCAGGTTCATTTGTCCAGGATCTAACAGGAACCTGTGGAACCTGAGCCCCACAAAGATGTACCAAATAGGAAAGCAATTTTGACTGTACATTACAGGAATTACAACTTTTGTGTTACACCTTCCTGTTGAAGACTATTGTCCTGGAAATTGTGATGATATTACACGAGATATTGGAACCTGTGGTGTGCTCTCAAGGTTGTTCATTGTCCTCTCAGTAATGGTTTTATGCCCTCAATTTTCTTTCTGTGAGTTTGTGCTCCTGCACTTTGTATCAGCCAATATATGATTTTAATTTAACTGGTAAGGTCCTAATCAAACAAAGAACAAGTTCTAGATTTTTCTTTTCTGTTTTCTCTTACAGCCACACCATCTCTCTCTTTCTCACTTCAGTGGGCAAATAATCATTGTTTTTTCCTGGAACTCTACACCTGCAGAAGCTGTTTTCATTCTCCTGCTCACTGGAATGCTGCCCTCCAGTCATTTCTCTAAAACCTGCCACATCACCTACCTGAGTAAAAGCTAGAGGGAATATGCTGGTTCTTGCTGGTTGAACATCAAATCTCAAGTTAGGATGAACCTGTGGAGTCCAGCAGTAGTCCCCTATGGGAACTAATGGATAGCTGAGTGCCAGCTGGGATTACATGCCATGACAACAAAAAACATTTTTGTTTCATAGTTATGTCTGAATTCACTGCCTGCTATGAACTGATTTAACAATCCAAAAATTTTCACAAGCTGAGTAAATTTGGTCCCCATCCTGATTACCAGCAGTTAACAGAAAACTTTCAGAAAGGATGAAATTAGTTTTACTTTGCTTGATAAATCAACTTCTAGCACTATGTTTTATCAAAGGAAATATTGCTTTGGTCATTTTATCCATCAAAGGCTACATTACTTTAAGAAAATGTCATATGCTATTGACTAGTGTTTTCTGACAGTAGGCTTTGCAAATCCATCTGAAAAAACTCCATGTACTGAGGCATTTTCCTACAGGAATGCTGCTTTCCTTGCGAGTTTTTTAGCGTGTCTTGACAGGTAAGTCAGGGAAACATGCTGTCTTTTAACATCTGCCATCACACTCAGCCAAAAACCCACATTCATTTCTTTTCATGGCCTGCTGTTTCATTACTGCAAAGAAACTCAGAGAACACTGAATTGCACTGCAGTGCTGCTCTTCACTGTCAACATGCTGCAACATCTCAATTTGGAAATTCACTGAGCTCTAGTTTAGTGAAGAAGGTGGTAAAAGGCATTAAGATCCAAGTAGCTTTCATCTCTGCTCTGGAATTTTCATTTCTGCCCCTCCTCCTGCTGGGTGAGGACACAGACCTGGAGCCAGAGAACAAGCATCATGCACTCAGCAGACGCCAGTTTCGCTCCAAAATGGAAACTGTGTGGGGAAAAAGGGGTGTCAGTCAAAGTCCACATGTGCTAATGAGTCTTTTTTCTGGTCTCGTTCTCCAAGTGTCCAACTGGATCACAGAATCATAGAATTATTTGGGTTGAAAGAGACCTTAAAGCCCACCTCGTTCCAACTCTCTGGCATGGGAAGGAACACCTTCCACTAGTTCAGGTTGCTCAGAGTTCCATCCAACCCAGCCTTGAGCACTTCCAGGGATGGACACTCACAAGCTCTCTGGGCAACCTTTTCCAGTGCTTTATCACCCACACAGAAAAGAACTTCTTCCCATTACCAATGATAATCCTGTTGCTTTTGTACCCAGTGAATTGGCAGACAGACCAAGAAACAACCATCGAATAATCACTGCCTGTGACTACCCTCATTTTTGTCACCAGTCTTGAGATATCTTGAGATAGAGACTTCCCCTGGTATGGAACAGAAGTTCTTGATGTACAATGAAATTCTTCAACACATACAGTGATCTTCAATATTAATTGATTTTAATGAATCAGCTTTATCCAATACTTGGCCCACTAGCACTCTTTCTCTTATATTTACAGATACACAATTAAAAGCAGCAAAGTAAATCAGCAGGGTTAGTAATTGTCATGCACATTAATTGACACTTCACAACCAGCAATGTGTAGTTCCCCACTTTCAGTGATCTTACCTGCCAAATCCCTTGTGACCAGACCTCTCTGAGGAAGATCTACAGACAGCTGGAACCTGAGCTTTTTCAATTTTTTAGCCATTTTACCAGCAATTATTTCTCAGAGGTCTATAGCTGCTGCAAATGAGACAACCCAAGGCTGTGAACTGATATTTCATATCTTCAGGAAAACCACAGCTTCTGCTTCCACTTTTAAAACACTGAGTATATTTTGGTCCATTGATTTAATCAGCTTGTCATCTTTTTCAACAGGGAACTGTGAAGTTCCTCCCCAACACCCTGCCTAAGTCAAGTTTTCACTTCGCAAGTTTTTGAACCTGGATTTTTCTGTGACAGTCTGACACAGAGGTGCTGCCACCCACAAGGCAAAATCTACGGCCCTGGATGGAGGGACAGAGAGAAGCACTTCTGAACAATGCCCTCAATACCTGCATATCTTTAAAAGGTTACTCCAATATCTGCTTTCTGGCTCTGTATTGCTTCCAGTATTTAAGAAAACGCCAGTCCCCTCCAAATGGCAGCAGAAATGCTTGTGTGACTATTTCTGTAAAACTCCATCTGCACTGGGGAGCTGCTGGTGAAAGGCTTTGGCAGTGCCACCAGAAAGCGCTGCCGGACACTGCTGTTCACTCATCAGCTCCTCATTCACTGTGAGGAAGTGTTTAGTGCCTGTCAAGTGCTCACAGATTCCCGGCTTATCTGCGTGACCAGCCAGCTTCCTCCCAGGCAAAACTGCCTTTGACAGCCTGAAGCTGATGCCTCTGGTTTTGCTTATAGGAAAAGAATTTTGTCAAAATACTGAAATAACAATTGCAGTAATGCACTGGCAGGTTTTACCTGACTTTCAGACCCTAGTTGGACATAATATAAAGAACATGAAGGATATAGCTGCTCTGAACCCTGCTGTGCAGATGCTTCATTTAAAGCAGGCTTGGATAGCATTAAATATGCAGCTCATAATGAAAGAAGAGCCATTTGCAACAGCCTTCACAATTTTCTCACAACCACACTGAGAAATTCCAGTCATGCACCCTAAATCCAAACATTCATATTCAGTTCGTATTTCAAGACAGTGCTTCCTCTATTCAAATTCTTTCAGTCCCCTACTTTCCTTGTAGCTACTTCTGTCTAACACCTCTCCTTTTCAAGATAATTACCAACATTTTCCACCAGGAGAAACATTTACCATCTGCAGAACCCCCTCCAGCATGTTCAGTATTTTTCCACACAGCCTGTCTCAGATTTCCTCACAAGTTTCCTGGAGGATAACCCCTCACCTTGTTGTCTTCTCCTAATAGTAAAAATAGGACTTTTTTACATTAGCTGTATTTGCTTTATCTCCCTCCAGAACCACCTTGTTCCAAAGCTAAATGTCCTTTAGTACTGGATCACAGTAAGCCTTCTTTTGGATACCCTTTGTGTCTCTCAAATAAAGACTGTTTCATACACTCATATGAGAAGTAAAGACAATAAAAGCAAGGATGGGAAGAGGAAGGATGAAATAAACTCAGGCAAAGCAGTACAAGCTGATGTGAAGCACTGCTCAGTCCTTGGGTGGAAAGGATGTGAATTCACTTTGAAATATCTGGGGCATCAAGTGACTGCTTTCTAAGCACATAATTATTTTTCCCAAGGTGTTCCAGCAGTAATGGAAGATGGGGGGAGGGGGAAAATCCATCACAGCTTATACAGTGTCACAGTTTATGCTCCTGTGTCCCAGAGTAAATAAAAAATGACGATTTCCCTCAATTTATGGATAATTCCAGTGTGTTTAAATCACAAGAGATTATTATGCTAATATGTTCACTGAGCAACAGCTGCATGAAAACAGGCTACTAAAAAGTGCAGTCTAACTCTCCATTTTCTCTTTGTCTTCTTCATTCGACACAGATTCTTTCCAGCAGCTGCTTTGCAGCCTTTCAGTCCTAGGGAGTACCTGTTTTCACAGAAATTCCCTATTGCCTGCTTGGTATAAAAACACTTCCACTCCTCCCAGTACGTCTTTAACTTCTCTAACAGCTTTTCTTTTTGTCTGAGTGAAAAGGTCTAAAGCCTGAGGAGAGAGAAAAAAATCCCTCTCCCTATAGAGGACTAAAAAATTATTTGGTTGGACTCCGAATGTGTTTTATTCAGGATCTTATGTGCAGCTCACCACTGCAGCATCCAAAAGAGTTGATCATTGCTCTCTTTTTTATTTCTACCTGTCTTCTCACAGAGATGCAGGATTTTTCACCATGCACAGGGGACTTTCTGTTCCATTTATATTAAACAATATATGTTAAAACATGAATACTACAGGACCTAGATTTTCTCTCCCTGGATAAATGCCTAAAAATATAAATCATAGGACTATGCTTTATTTTATTCCTATTCTAAATTCCACTATTTTATTTCATTTTACCTCAAAAAGCCATTTTTGGACTACAGCCTTTCATTCAAGGAATAGAATACTAGAAGAGTTTGTATTTTCAGTTCAGATAATTTTACTAACTGCTAATCTTCATTTAATTTTCTTCTGCCATAGCATTGTTTTCAGCATTCATGGACTCAGTCAAGCATCTGCTCCAGGGAAATCAGAACATCCCATTCCTTCCCTTTTCTTCCAAAAAGAGAGGCCTCTTCTAACTGTCTCCTAGTAAGCCCTTACTCTTCTCTCAGGCTCTTTTCAGAAAGAGCTGGTCTGTGGTCTTGGTGCTGTGCTACCCCTGGAATCAGACAAACATCAGAACAGGGCCAGCAGACTTCTTTTATTTCATTCACATGAAATGATTGCTTTGCCATCGTAAAATGATAGAAGAATGGTCTAGAGGAGAACTTCAAACATTAAACAGTCCAAGGTGCTTTCCCATGATAGGATCACTAGCCTTACTTGGTTCTTCACAGATGGTTGTCTAATCTGTTCTTAAAATGTCTTCAGAACCTCCATATATCAAATAATCAACAGTTTTTGTACCCTAGATCCTAGAAAATTACTCTTGTAGTTTAAAATAATCATCCTTTCTGCTGCTTCTTGCTTTCTGCTCCATCCACCATGAGCCCAAAGAAAAGATCATTCCCTCCCCTATGTTTTATCTGAAGACTCTTATATTCCCCTGTCAAATTTCTGATCTAAAAATGACAGTTATTTCAAATCACCTTGCAGGTCACATTCTTCTGACCTGTGATGAGTCCTGCTGCCCTCCTCCAGACTCCCTCTGATTGAATTGCACCTGTCGCAAACTGTAACAACCAAAACTTTGCCCAGCCTCCAAGCTGAGGCTTTAGCCTCAGAGCAAAAGGATTCCTTCACATCTTACAGGCTTCCATGTCTTTTACCTACCCTAGCAGGACATTTGCCTTCATTTGCAACAGCATGACATTGACTCACGTTCAGCTTGTGATCTATCATAACAGATTCTTTACTTCAGAGTTGCAACCTAGTTGTTTACTTCTGTCTTGTGCTTATCTGCTTGGTAATTTCTGCCTTATTGTAGTACCTTGCATTTATCCCTACGGAATTTCATGCAGCTCTTTTCCTAGAAGGTCTTCCAATGTGTTGGAAAAATTGTGAATTCTAATCTTGTCCTCAGCATATTTCAAGTGTCACAGTTTTATGTCCCCGGCAAATGTGATATACTCACATCCAGGTCCTCTAAGAAAACACTGAACTAAAGCAGATCCAGGACACCCCAACGTAGCTACTGTGTCAGTGTCAAGCAGGTGGTGGCCTCTCTGAAGGACTGGTACAAACTAAAAGCATGCAGATTATGAGCTCTGTATCTTCTGATATTATTTAAAGAAGATCTGCCTGTTCAGATAAACATGTTTACCCAGTTTATAGCCTCCTCCACCTGCTATGCCTCATGCCTCACCAAAGCAAGTATTTGCATTAATGTGCAACCATAGTCAAGAATCTCAACTTTTACATTAAAAAACCCCAAAACCCAAATAAAATATCTCACTTTTATTCTACAAATAGCCTTTAATATGTAAACTGGACAGAAGCCAATTCTGTTAGAACCTGCTGGAACACTGACAAAATAAATGGGAAAGACGTGGCCATTTCTGTTCATAGATTTAGGGGTATATTAGAAATGTCCTAATTTATTACATTCACTGCAGTTACAACAGCAGCATACACTTCAAGGGCAGCACCAAGGCAGCTGGTTGATATCAATGGACTGAACATTTCCTCTGCATCTGCTCTTGACCAACGACTGCAGGATCATTTCCTCAGAGCTCAAACACCAGCCATGACAGTCACAAGCAGGCACATTGCAGACAGTAAGCTTTTGTGTACATTGGAATAAAGATGATTTGGTATTCTCCTGACAACAGAGGCTTAACTCTCTCGTCTAGCCCTGACTCTTTTTCCAGTAGTCATTACCACGGTGCCCCCAGATTCCTTAACCCAATATGGACAGTTTTCCTGTCACTGTGGCTGTGGCCCTGGCACAGCAGAAAGCATGCATGCTGTGAATTAACCAGCTGGAGGGTAAAAAGGGAGAAATAAGGCTTTGTGAATTTTCCCTGTTTCCCAATGGGGCCCCTGTAATCAATTATTAGCCCCTGGAGTAATCACTCACTGTTTGCTCTGTGATCATATGATTCAGGCAGTGTTACCTCTGCTGGAAACCTCAGACCTTTGATTAGATGCAGCAGGAATTCCTCCTTTGTTCTCTAACCTGACTGGAGGAAGCATGCAACTAGAGAGAAGCCTTACAGGAACAAGAAAGAACTCAGGGGTAGACTTGGTATTGACAGAGCACCAACAGCACAGCAGTTGTGTAGTACTGGCTTATCTCATTTGAACATCACACAAATTTCCTTATCTAGCAGAGGATCAAAGCAAAAGATACAGGAAAGCTGAAAGGAAAAACAAAGTCCTAACTTTACTTCTGCTTGGATTGGTTGGTCAACGGGATCTATACCAAATTTCTGAGTGCCAAATGAGAAGTAAGAGGCTTTTAATTTTACTGGGAGAAAATCAGAGCCAGTATTTCAAAAATGGTAAGATGAACTATCAAACTGCCAAGCCTTAAAGTGTCTTCCAAGACAGTACAAAGAACCTCACCCCTACTGACTAGTCAGTAAACTGTAAGTCAGTGAAACATCATTTTCCTTAACTGTGTACCTTGGAGGAGAATGCATACTTATTACTTTGATGATTTAAAAAGGCAGCTGCATGGAAGAGTTCAGGAGTAAAACCCACCAAATCCTAACATCTGACCTCAGATGTTGATAACAAAGCCCTAGACTTCAGCATCTGTAAGACTAGCAGTTTTAAACCCTATTTTTTTCTCTATTCTTTTGCCTAAGAGTCAATGCAGAGATGAGTATCTCTTGGAGGGAGACATTTCTCAGCTGAAAATATTATATTCTCAGAGGTACTCACCTCCTTGGAAATTACTGTCTCTATTGTATCAGTTCATTTCAACGCTTTCTGCCTATAACTAACCGTAAGAATGGGTGAAACTCTGGCACAATGACAGTGATCACTCAGAGGCTCACTGCCTGTCCACTTTCTGCTAGCACTGGCCTCTTTTTCTTTTGGTCTTCGTATTACAGGGTGCTCTGCACAAAAGGTTGAAACTATCTTGTCTCTTTACACCTTTGACATGTAATTTTTCTCTGTGTGCCTGTGTTCATCTAGATTTCTATTCTATACAAGAGTAAGTGTTCCAAGAGCTGGTGATGAACAGGCAGCCTTGTTGCTCTTTTGAAATACACCTTTTATTAAAATGGAGACTGCAAAAGCTATCATATGCTAGGGGACTACAGGTCACAGGATACCTGTTCTGTTGGTTCATAAGTACAGGTGCTGCCATTGTGGGCCCACCCAGCCTTCTGTATTTGGAAAATATGACTGGTTCACAGTTTATGAATGGAGAGCACAACACAAGATGATTACACAAGTAAAAGATAAATAACAGCAACACAACTAAAACATAAATAACAATGAACAGGGTTCTGGGTTTTGGCGCCAAATCTCTGGTTACAATGTATTTTATTTCTGCATCTGTTTCTTCATCTGCAAAACAGCAAATGTCTATAACACCAACTAATTATCAAATTTAAATCAATTCTGTATTGAAGCCATAAGTTCTCCATTACGGTAACCAAATATTCTCTGAAGGCATTGCTTGTTTCAGATGGAAAAGACAAAACTCATCCATAGAGCCTAGTCCACGAACCATTCAGCACTTTGAATTACAGCTTTTTAGAGGGAAACAGAAGGAATGCACAGGGTAATGCTGCTCTATTGGGAATCCTCATTCTTCCTTGACATAACTCCTAGTGCTACAAATTAACCCTTAAAAATGGCTAGACAAGCAAACAGCTGCCATATGCCAAGATAGGATTGCAGCCTCATAGGCACAAGTGTTTCAAACTCTTGTTACACATCATGTCCCTGGAGAAGAGAAACTGCAGAAGGTTGCAATAGCATCAGAATGAATAATTGAAGCTCGGCTCATTCAGTATGTGCATAAACGGAAGGGTCACAATGCTGCCTTCTAGTCAGCCGGCAGTGCAGAAACTCACCAGTGTCTAATAGAAACATCATCTGGAGATACTGACCTACTTCTCTGGGAGCTTTTACAGAGCGGGTTGAGGAGATGACAGCGAGATGGCCAAGTACACAGAGGATTAAATCATGTTATCTAACAGAAAACCGTACATTACAGAATCAGTTGCATATGCTACTTTTGGGAAAACCCTCAGGAATCACTTTCCACCAAGAAACTAGAGATTCATGCTATTATCCATGCAAGATTAATGCTATTTCCCACCTAAGAAGCCGTCCCTGTGGGAATTTGCCAGGAGGCTCTTCCCCACGGTGAGTCCCTGTAAGGTTTTCCTACCTAGTCTTCATGACAAGTGGGGCCAAAATTTTATACCCTTTCCCACATAAACTCTAGAGTCATTTAGTATAGGAAATGAAAGGTGTGAGGGAGGGTAACTCGGGCATTCCCCGCTACTGTCCAGCCGCTCGGTGGGAACGGGGGGAGCGCATCCCGCCCGGGCGGCCGCCCTTGCCCTGCCCGCCGCCCCGAGGGCCAGGGGCTGGTACACCGCGGGGCGCCCCGAGCGCAGCCCCTTCTCCAGGATCGCCACCAGAGCCCCGACGGTCCCTCCGCTCCGCACCGGCGGCCTCCCCTCAGGAGCCGCCGGGGCCAGGCCCGCCCGCGGCCCCGCTCCCACCGCCCCTGTCCGAGCGGGGGATCCCATCTCGGTGCCCGGCCCTGCAGGTGCAGCCCGGCCCCAGCGGCGGCGGCTCCCCCGGCACGGTACCTGCTGCGCCCCGCGGCGGCGGCTCCCCGGCGGCGGGGTGTGAGCGCGGTGCGGAGCGCGGGGTGTGAGCGCGGTGCGGAGCGCGGTGCGGAGCGCGGGGCCGCGGCGCTGCCTGCGCACTGACAGCTCGGCAGCCGCGGCGGCGGCGGGGGCCGGGGCTGGGAGGGGGGCTCGGGCACCCGGGGCTCCGGCGCCGAATCAGTGACGGGAGGAGGGCCCGGGGGCGGGCGGGAGAGGGGAAGGGGAGGGGGCGGCGGGGCGAGGGGCTTGGAGCCCCTGTCAGCGCCGCAGCCCGGGCGGCCTCCGGGAGGCGCCGGCGCCCGCGGGCGCTGCGGGCCGGGCAGGCGTGCGGGCTCCCACACGGACAGGGGTGACCGAGCGATGCGGCGCTGTGAGACAGCCGGGCTGGGCTCCCCGCTGCCTTCCCGGGAGGAGAGGGCGCAGGGCACGGGCGCCGGGGGATGATGCCCTTCATTCAGCACAGCGGAGGCTGAGCTCCCTGCCCGGGCGCAGGGCAGCGGTGTGGGACCGGCCGGACCGCCGGGGATGGCAGCGCAGCGCCCTCCGGTCCCGGACTGAGCCACCTGGCACTGGGCTCTCACACCGGCGGTCCTCGGTCAGGCCGATGGGGGAGAGGGAACAGCCTCAGCTAGACCAAAGGATGTGACTGGGGGAGGCGAGAGGCTTTTGGCTACCCAAGATCATGCTCATGTCTGACCTTCTGCTCTGGAGATTTGTGAGTCTCCAGAGCATGTCTATGGACTAACTGTGTTATTTGGTTTATCAAAAGCTTGTATCTCTCTCTAGAAAGCGTGGCTTGCCTTAGATCATCACCTAACAACAACAAGGCTACTACTTGCTCCTTTGAAGGCTGGCATTGATTTTTGCTGACAGCAAAATAACAGGTTTTTCACATTCCTGATCTGAGTTGAAGAGCAAATTTGGGGTTTTGTAAAGCATGTTTATATTGTATAACCCTGTAAAATCTGATGTTGACTTCCAAAAAGAAGATTTAAAGACCTGAATGTTTAAAAATGTTCTGTCTCTCCAATACTAAAGGTTTTTCACCCTCCTACACCCACTTGCTACAGGAGGAATTTAAATGCCAGTGTACTCACTCAGAGTACAGATGGGGCACCTAATTATGTTTACCCTAGTGGATTGTCCAGCCTTTGTTGCCCTGTGTTGGCATACTCTGGTATCCAATCTCCATCTCTACTTACCCTCTTGTGGCAGACACCAGGACTTTCTCCTGTTGCAGCAACAGACACAGTGGAATCAGTTTTCACATAAGACATATACCAGACACAAGGCTGATTCTTACAATAGTCAGAGAATGGAAAAAACCACAAAACCAAAAAGCTTTCTTCTGAGAGGGAGAGGACTGACAGCTGGAATGACCAGAAAGTAATTTACTCTTTGGTGCGAGGATGCAATTTATGGCATAACAAGAATTTCCTACCACTCAACAGCTTGTCTAACGTAATCATATTAAATACCTGCTACCCTGCAAATCCTCCCTAGCTCTGTACCCACCAGGCGCTGCATTGTCCCTGTATCTTTTTCCTTCCCTCCTACGGAGCGAAACAAAGGCATCGATGACAGGCAGAGACATGAGAGACTTAGAGACAAACCCTCATGTGGGTCTGGTAACAGCTGTCAGCTGAGCAGAATATATCCTGGATGGGCTCACATCCAGCTGGTACTGCTGGCTAAACATATTTTGTGCTCTCTTAACAGCTTCTTTACACATTTCAAAGGACAGATAACACTCAATTTATTGCTTCTGAAGGAATGAATGGACCACTGACTCCCAGCATATGAGGATGCTCATCTTGGACATAAACTAGACAAATGAATTCCTTTGAATCATCTAGCAATGACAACAGTGATGAGTAATTATCAACAGTGTGATAAACTGTCCTAAATATCTGTGTTGCTTCTGGGGTCAAGGTGATTGAGTGCCAAGATACTAAGGTATTATAAAATAGATGTATATTTTGCGTTGTCCTGTGTAGTCCAGATGAGCTGTGCTCTGTTCTGCCTCTGCCAGACAGTTTTTCTTTCTCCCTGGGGCAGTGCTGGTACATGACTCCACTGCCCCAGCTGAGGAAAGGCAGAGGGCTGAGAAGAGAACTGTGCTTCCACCCAGTAGCAGCCTGTGGATTTACATCTCCTTAGAAAAGTGCTAAACAGAAGAGATCTGCCTTATCTGTGGGTTCCCAGGAGGGAGGCAGGAGAAGGTAGAGGTTTTGTGGGGGGAAAGGAATACACTTCCCAAAAATGGAGAATGGACAAAGACCGTCTAGTCCCACCTCATACTGTTGCCTTCACTGCAGTTGATAGTCCTTCCCTTGACATGCCCCTTGAAGCTCCATGGGTGCACTGGAATGCATTTTTGATGTTAGTATTCTGAAAATTCTCATGGCATAAATAAATGGCAGCCTTGGAAGTATAAAAATCAGTGTAATAAAGTTCAAGACTGTAGAAGAGGATGCTTATATTTATTTTAAATGAAACTGATTTCAGTCACTTGCACTCATTTACTTCTATTTCACACTTGCACTCATAGTCACAAGCACCAAGATGTGTGCGTGTGGTCTGCTCAGGACTCTGTGTGTGTGTGTGACATAGAGGACAGGGGACAGTAGCTTCTGAATCCTTGGGCTGCCTCTTAGGTTTGTCTTGATCAGGCACAACAAACCACAATTTTGACAAGCTATTTTATGACCCCTGGGAGTCAAGCTGTCATGGCATGACTAGGACCTCAGTTTTGCATTTTTCATCCTCCCTAATTCTTGGGCAAGGCTGCTGCCCGTCATCTTTGTTTTCTCATTCTGAGTGTCTTTATTGCTGCTTTCCTGTTGAGAGAAAAGAGATGGGCCCCCTTTAATGTGACTGTATTGGAGTACAGACCTTCTGGTCTTGTTGTATGCATACTCCTTATCATTCCTTATGTTTTATTGCTGTTGCTTGTACCCTTGTTAAAAATATGTGCCATATTTTTAGCCTTGATCTTTATTGTATCACTATAAAGATAAAAAAATATCAAGCATGCCTAAGGATTAAAAAGAACACCTCAAGAATAAAGACTCACTTATAAGTAAACCAAATTATAGTGGGACAGTGTAAGGCTAAAAGAAATAAACCTCTGTGGTTTATCATTTATCAAAAATCCTGCATTAAGCTGCTGCTCTTTACTTATTTATTACTAACCTGGATATGGAATGATCAGGTCTTAGCAGATGATATCAATTGACTTACAGTGAAGTCTCTCAACAGCAAAGGACATCATCAATGACTATCATGGGTGAATAATTAAAATTATTTTTTGAGACCCCACCTGTTCTTGGAAATGAAGGGATTTGGTGAGCTTTGTTTTGGTTTGTTTCTTTTCATGGACTGGGTTTCCATGATTCTGAATAGCCTACTTAGGACAGATATGTGTACCGTTTCCCTTGGAAGAATTTAAAGCTTGAGCCTTGAGGGTCATTGATCGTATCAGGTGTCTGGAGTGTGTTATAATGGCAGAAAACCAAGTGTGGAGGAATTTTGGGTTGAAATTTGGAGTAGCTTCATCTAGTAAGGTAGATCAGAGGGGAATTATGATCACATCTCTAGAGGAGTAGCTCTGTGCCACGTACATGAATAAGGAGGGAACAACAGCTGCGATCAGTGCTGGGTTTGCTGTGTTTTCCCTTTTTTGCCAGTTGAAAGAGATGCTGGGTGCATGTGGTACATGCCAGCAGAAACGCAGTGTAACTTATGTTCCTGTGGATGAAGTGTAGTTCTGCATATAGTGAGAGCAGATTAATGTTTCTTGGAAGACTACGTTGTGAATTGCTGACAGGGGTCACAGAAAAAACAGCATCAGGAGAATGTAGAAAAGCTGAAACCTTTGTGACTGACTGGCAAAAAAAAAAAACCTGGTAAACACTCGACTTACTGAATAGGTGTTAGACTCCCAGCAAGACACTTACTGAGGAACTTGTCTGGCAAAATATAACAGAAAATTTCAGGAGATACCTGATGGAAGTTCTTGCATGAAGGTGAACAATAGCTGCTGGTGACTCCATGAAAAAAAGGACAGATGAAGCCAACAGCACACTGATAACAG
The DNA here is from genome assembly GCA_034509425.1 of Eopsaltria australis. NCBI lineage: Eukaryota > Metazoa > Chordata > Aves > Passeriformes > Petroicidae > Eopsaltria > Eopsaltria australis. The sequence goes on from JAVTVJ010000241.1 coordinate 6,394,808, forward strand.
GGCAAAATGCTGAAATTTTGATGCACTTGACAGACATGACTGCAGATCTTTTCCACCACAGAAATGGCCAGGAACACAAAAAATTGACAACAGTAGAATGTAGAAAAAATATTTTTTGGACTCGGTGTATGGAACACATAAGAATAATTTAGAGAAATATTTCACTTGTTTGTCTCCTAGACCTTGAGGAAAAAAAAAATACAATTCTTGATGATAAAGAGAATTTTTATATAACTGACAATACAGGAATGTCAGAATGATTCTCTGACTAGAATGTTGAGAGTTCACATAACCTGTGTGGGAAGGAAGGTGTGGTATAATTCCATGAAACTTAAAGTTCTGACAAGCATTTCACAATGACCTAGCATGAAAAGAATGTCAAAATCCTCCTGGAAGAAATGAAGTACTTTCCCTTATATTTGAAGGAGTTGACATATGTCAGAGATGTACAACTCTGAATTCTACTGGGACACCTGCAGACACATATGCAGGTCTTGTATAAACTCGACAAGAGATCACCTGACACCACAATCAAATCTTTCTCACACAGTTAGGAGAAACAAGCAAGCAAGAAGACAAAAAGATATCCAAGCAATCACTTTAAAACCGTTTGCCTAACAACAAGTTAGTTCTGATCCAACTACCAAAGAAGAAAATCATCTTTACATGTTTAGGATTTCCCCTTTCTCTTGCAGTCCTTGCCCTTTTTTCCTTACAAATATTCTGGAAAATGTATTCCTTTCACAAATCAATAGGATACAAGTTGAATATCATAATCAAGACTTTAATGTCTATATTCAATAATACTGACCCAGTATCAGCTTCTAAAGATGAAGATCAGTTAGCATATGCAAGCAGGAAACCTTAACAATACCATTGTAATTGGATCCATTCAGAATCCCAAATAAAATTCTCAAATTTGTAGATGGTAGCTACATAATCAGAGAAGCAATTATTTTCTTAATGCATAATTTTTTTAACTAAAATGGCACCCACTGACAGCTAAATTCAAAGTTTTTTTAGTGAAAATAGAATTTGCCTATTAAAACTCACTTTTTTTTTTTTTTTTTTTTACAAAACTGTCTTTCATATCCAAATAAAGACAGTATAATTCTCTATTTTAGGCTCATAATAAAACCATTTTGGATGCTTCCTTTCCACAGTGTGTACCTATATCTATGTATCTCTGGTTTTCCTGCATGTGCCTTAAATTAAATTCTGAATTATGTGGGCATTTACCCACAACAGCTAAAATTACTTTTCGTCTCTGAGCTGTGTTCCTAAAAATCTGAATATTAAACCCTCATCCTCACTCCAAGAGACTAATCAGAACACATGTCAAATAAGCTGAGAAAAATCTTTACAGGGTTGATCAATCTTCTCAGTAACTAAGTTCTTCAACGTTTCAATTTGAAAATGTGCATATTCTCAGAATTCCAGCATATTCCTCATTTCTATGTGCATTTGATTTTCACATTTTAAAAATTCTGTAAATTGACACATTTTTATTACTATCAGATCTCCTTTAGGCATCCTTGGGACTTAAGAACTCTCCTTATTGTTGAAATTATAGAACAAACACATTGCCAAGTTATTTTTACCAATAACAACACGCTTGGAAATTCTGAATCTCTGTGAATATAACTGAACAAATGAAAACAGCACTGGTCTGAGCAGTAACCTCTAACCTTCTGCATTTTTTTCTTGCCCCTCAATTGTGTTCTTAAATGTTTCTGAAGGAGTACGTAGATTGCCATGTGGTAATCCACATTATGAAATGGATATGTCCGAAAAATAGTTGAAGAAGAAAAGAAAATGCAATTCATCACCTGGATGAGGTTCCTAGTGCTGTTCATTGCACATTTCCACAAACTATTGCCCTGGCATCTGTCAGAAATTGGACATGGGCAAGGACAGCCTCAGGCAGCGCTGCCAGTAGAAGAAATGTTTGTCAGCCAGCATCCTCAAGCACCTACACAGCCTGCTGCAAACCCTGTGTTATATAAACCTGGCTGTGCTTAGGTAGTTCCTTCAACTGTCTCACATGTCTGTAAAATCCCCCTTTCTCTAAATCTGAGCACAGGCCAATAATCATATATAAACACCCCAGCTCTTTAAGATAGCCTTTCCCACTTTCATGGTGCTCAATTTAGCACTTAACTACGTCTGTTGAAATAAGCTACCAGTCTGCATGTGTGACAAATCACATTATTTTGAGTGAATTATGACACAACAGAAGTGTCTGCAATAAATCACCCATCTACACTACCCTGCCCACACGACAGAACACAGCCATAAAGTCTCATTTCTTGAGTGATGATTTCTTCACTATTTTTTATTTCAAATAGTGATGGAAAATAGCAGCCTTCTGTTTTCATTCCCTGTTAAAGCCAACTTTGATTGAAGCCCGGATCATCATAACAAAGTCCAAGGCATTTACTACATGTATGTTTCTGAAAAAAAAACAGTGATCAGAGAGAAGCAGTGTCCTCAACTCATTAAAAAAAAGAAATGAGCAACATATATTTTGAAGACATCTTCTATATTTGGAAACCACCTTCTCTGTCACTCTTGAGATTTAGGTCCTATGAAAGATGGCTCCAAGTTGGTTTTATCACTCAAAAAGTATTTTTCCTTCAAAAAATTTCCTACCCAACTGCCATTTGTGGTAAGTTATATACATATAACTCAACAGACAGAAGAAGGTACTTTTGTCTTTCTATCTGTGCCAGGTTCTTTGTCTGCAAACAACAAGCTTTGAATGAAAATATTTTCCTGACATTCCCATCTCTAATTGAAATTATAGTTTGAACCTAATGCACATTCAATTCATTATAATATCTGAGTAATTTTCTTTTCTTGAAGCAGAAATATTGAAGTACAAACTGTATTCCATTTTCTTCTAAATACCATACATAAATGGACAGAAACTCTCATCATGCCCTACTTTCTTTGCAACTCTGTCCCCACTCCCTGCTTCTCTACAGGAGAAGTAAATTTGATCAGATTCCTACTATTTGGTAGTTTTTAACTCTGTAAATACTTTTTCCTTGCATTAAGCTGTTTAGAAAATTTACAGTTCTTCTTGAGATCCCAAACCTTCACACTCTAATGTGTGACTTCTTGCCCAGTAAGCTCCAATCCCCTGGTATCTCACAAGTGAATCATGCAGTCTTGGATTACTGGCTGTACAATTTGCTAAGTAATTTAGGCATGCAGAGATTGCATACAAAAGTAAGTGATAGAAATTAAAGTTTTTGTACTTTTATTGTGCACTGTTCAAAGTGACAGGGAACCTTGTATACCTTCAGAATGCTAAGTACTTAATAGTGAATGTAAGCCTTGTAAATCTTTTTCTCAGTAAAAATTCATTTTCCCCTAAAGAAATAACTAATACCTTGCAAGGATACCCTTCCACGTTATGGCCATTCTTGATAACATCTCTTGGACATCTGCACTCCTGCTAATTGTTTGGAATTTAATTTAATTTAATTTCCCACTATCTACCTTTTCTGGATGCACCTTTATTATACATAAAGGTTTCTCCAAACCCAGGCATTCAGCTCAAAAATTCATGTTTGTGTACCCTAAAGCTAAATTATTTTAAGGCACAATATCCAGTTTAGTGCATACAATGCAGTGCATATGCAAAGCTATGCATACTACTCCAACCACAACTTTATAGAGGCTGACTGCAGCATTTCTTCCTGATTATCCACACACTCTGAACCTAGCTTCCCCTGTACTACTTCAAATTATTGTTCCAAATTACTTTAATATGATGGCCCATAAAGCTCATCCTCTTAACCCAAATGTACCCCGTGAGTTAAAAACAGTCCCCACAGTAGCAATCAAATGTCTCCTGTGCCTACTCATCACAGGAAGCAAAGTCATCCTTGATGAATTCTATCAAGCTAACCTACAGCAACCAGCAGCTTCTTTCTCATCATCTAGCTGTACTTCGATGTTAAAATCCCTGTCAATTATATAAATAAGTCTGCCCCTCTCCAGGGTGTAGGTGTATCAAAATTCAAATTAAAAGAAAACACATTCAGTTCTTTAATATTTGTCTCCCCAGTTCCATGGCTGAAGGCAACCCCCCTCTGTGTTTTCTCATTCACCTTTATTTCAGATTTCAGTAAAATGTTTTTTATGTCTCTTGCTTCACAGAGGCAGTCACTGAACAGCAGAATCTAAATACTTCTATGAAATCCTTCAGGTCTCTGCCTAACAGGACATTGTGGCAGGACCTTACTTGGATTGCTAGAGATAAGAGTTCAACACTTATTCTGTACTTCAGTGATTTACCTCTGGCATTAATATAGTAACTTTGCTACTATTGCATGAAGTTTAGCACTTGCACATCACAAAAACAGATTTCAGGCAGGTTTCTGGCCAAGCAAGTGGTTCTTCTTCATGGGAAAGGAAGTGTTATTGGCTGAAGTGTTGTTCTTTCTCTTTTCCTCTCTCATTTCCTCTACTTCTCCTTGCACATGGTGCTGAAAATGTGTTTATTGGTGGCTGATGCAGGGAAACAGAAAAAGCTCGTGTGACTCCTTTGTGGTTTTTGTTCTATTTGCCCGCCTACTGATTTCATGTTTTGCTTTGCTTTAATGACTACACAAAAATCAACCACACAATTATGCCCCTATGATTTACAGGACTAAATAGGCTTCTGATGAAGGGTTTTGTGCTGATTTACTTGTAACAACTTTCCCCCCAGTTGTTAGCCTAAGACACACAAGCCCTAAGGCCTACACCTTGAATCCTGCATATCCTGTCTACTTCATGCCCCAGATGATGGTTGGGCAGCCTATTCTTAGATCTCCTCTATGCTGCCAAACTCTTGCAATACAATTATCAGTAATAGGTTTTGCCTGTCCTTGAGCCTGCTGCAGAGTGACACAAGAAGCTTCAGCTTTCTCATATAACTCAGCCCTCCTGGGGAGAAAAAAGTACAAGAAAAGCCAAATGGTCTAATTAGTCTCAAACTCACAGTCTGGAAAGGACAGATATCAGCCCCTGGCACTGCAGGAAGCAAGATGGCTCTTTTTCCTTCTCCTCAGGGACCCATGCTTTTCCCAAAGGAGCAGAGTTTAAAAAAAAAAAAAAAAATGGAGAAAGAAATAAAGGCCAAAGAAAGGCAGCTCAATTTGCTCTTTTCTAGTTTTTATTTTCTCCTCAGAAGTTGAGATGTGGTCCCCTTGGCCCATCTCCTCGCACTGCAGCAATTCAGCAGGCAGGCTGGAAGGGCCACAAGTGCTGGTCTGCTGGTCACTAGTGCCTAGCTTCTGGAGAGGGCTGGCTATGATCCCACCACTTCAGAGAATCAGGTGAAGACTGAGCAAGCAGCGAAAATTCAATTTTTTCCCCCCTGTAACCACCTTGGAAAACCTGTTATTTATACCTTATGTTTCTTTTAGCAGCAAAATGTAAACAATATATGTAAATGTTATGCAGGCACTCTGAAAAATCTTGGGCTCTGATATATATGATTAGTAGCATTTTCATTATGCAAGTAATTCCAAATGCCTCTGTGGAGGCTTCTTGTGAAATTAGGAGCAATTCTCACTGAGTAAGAAAATCAGAATACATCTCGAAGTAGAAGTGATTATAAGGCTTCCTTTCATAGTTTATAATTAAAGTATGGATTTAGATTAGAAAGCTGAGGATCCTGGAATATTCAGGAAAACTCAGTTCTGCCTTTCTCATTCATACACATCAATGGTATCTTTCCCCTTCTAGTTTTTGTCTCTTTAGTGCAAGGATTTGACTTCACTTATTTATTGCAGACGAAAGCAGGAATAAATGCTTGACACATCAGAAAACCTAATGCCGTATGTCACAAAAAATGAGTAAAGAGATGGTAAATATAGCCAATGGACTTCTGAAAATGGTCAAACATATATTAAACACACTGGAATGTCAGAGGGCTATAAAAGACTGGTAGGTTTCTACTTGAAAAGGTCAACCTTTAGTAACATAAATTTTTTGAAAAACCAACTCATTCTGACACAGACTCACACATTTTAGGAAAGAGGAGAATTAAAGAGGGCAATTGAAAATTTTTTAAAATGCCTGACATGTGACAGGACTACATCTTGTAGCTGGACATCTTTCCTCTGATTAAAATGGAACAGAGAACAGTTTGTAATACATTAGCATCATCTGCTGGATAGTGCAGGGAATACAGTTTGGAAACTGCAATACTAACTATGATACATACCATTATTGTATTTCGCAATCCATGCAGAATAGGCAGAACAGTTCAGACTCCTTCCTTTTTAGAACATTTTACATTTTCTTTTATTTCTGGATTGTTTTCCTCTGGTAAAACATGTGGATTTCTGCCTAAAAAGTCCTAGCTTCATGTAGCAAAAAGTACTGAGTGATAACCGTAGGAACAGGAGATATTCTGAAATTACAAAATTGGCATTTAATTACAAATTAATATTTATTAAAAGGGGCTTAATTATTTTAGCTGTAGAACAATTTGAGCATCTTTGCAATGAAACTCAAAAAATAATTTATGGTAAACAGGCAGCAGTCCAAGTCACCTTAAAGAGGAAACAGGAATTAGAATTGTGCCAGAAAAACATAAAGCACGGTGGAAAATAGAAGTCTTGCGTGTCTTGGCTGTAAGGGATGCCAGACATTAATTTGGCAGAATGGAATGCACCTCATACGCGTGGAAAAGGCTGTTCAAAAATTACATCAGCAGTACTCTACAGCAATTGTTCTAAATCTCTCCAAAACTGAACAGATGTTGAGAATCATGAACAGCTATAATGACACAGATGAGTTACAATTTAATTTACTCCTGGCTCCATGTTTTCTGCGAGGGCAGTGCTGCGCTCTCAGCAGAAGGCCCAGTGCCTGCAGGGTGTGGGCTGGACAAGAGCTCCCACCCTGTGTGCTCCCTGCCCCACTGCAGCACAGCAGGCACCACAGCTGAGCCAGCTGCACCATGAGGGTCTGCTGATACTACAGAGGAGCCCCAGGTCTGCTGATTCTTTGGGCTTTGCATTAACCACTTGTCTAAAATCAGGAAATTCTGAGGGTGCAGCATTTCCCGAGAGCTGCTCAGAACTGAGAAGCTGTTCCTTTGACTTCTCCTCATGCTAATACTGTGAGGGATCACGGATGCTCAGAGAAACAAATACATAATTACAGGAACACAGGGTTGTTGCCACGGAACAGATGAGGATATTTTTAGTCTATTATCCTCTATGACAGAAGACAATCAGAACCGCTATATTTTATACTGGGATTGACATCTAGTATGTCCTACATGGTGTAGAAAACCCCTACAAAGCAAGTATTTCTTTGAAATACTCTGCTTTCTAAACAGAGAAAAAAAGGAAACCCATGGATACTGGACAGGAAAATGATGTCTTAAAAGTCATAAAGTTGCATTATATAACACTGCACCAAAGCCCCAGCTACTGATCAGCTGTGTCTTGAGATGAAGCACCATGGTCCTTTTAAATGCTCACAAATGTACATTAACAAATGTGCAGCCTTTTTCTGCATCTTACAGCAGGAAGTTTGAATATACAAATATATTGTGCTGTAATAAATGATTTTTGGTATGGTTTTAACTTTTATTTCTAGTAATGTTTTCTTATCTTTGATGTTTTAATTTGTATTTATGTATGCTGTTATTAGCAGCTAAAACGATAGTATGTAGGAGCTGACAATGGTGGGTATCCAGGTTCTGGTCCTTTAATAAAGTCCAGCACAGATCCTTGTAAGTCTCCCCAGTCTTGACTGGCTTAAAGAACTGCTCTTTTTCAGCATTTTTGCTGCTCCTTCTATTTATGCCTTCCTTGCAAAATTCATAGAAGCTTTACAGAGCTGTTTATATACAGCAGTATAGCAGACACAAAGTCCCAGTCTTGAAACACTTAGAGGCTGCAACGTTCCACCCTTAAGGGGAAGGGAGCATCCAAGATTTGTAGTTACTCACAGTCAAAAGGAATTCAACCAGCAATTAGTCAGAAATGAAGAGTAAGGAACGTCAAGTAATAATAGCATGAGCACATTCTGGTGATTGCCTGGAATTCTATGCAGTTTTCTATTTGCCTAAAAGTACTTGGATGCTGACATGTGTGTCCTGGTTTCAGCTGGGGTAGAGATGATTTTCTTCCTGGTAGCTGGTGTGGTGCTGTGTTTTGGATTTCATATGAGAACAATGTTGATAACACACTGGTTTTAGTTGTTGTTGTTGAGTAGAGCTTACCCTAAGGCAAGGACTTTTCAGTTTCCCGGGTTCTGTCGGTAAGGAGCTGCCCAATAAGCTGGGAGAGAGAGCCTGATCTGCACTAAGGAAGACTCCACAGCATGGAATGTCATACTCGGTACATAAACTGAGGGGAGTTATCGGGGGTCCTGCAGATTGGTGCTCAGGGATGGGCTGTGCATCAGTCAGTGGGTGATGTGCAATTGTACTGTAAGGACATGTAAGATTTTTGAGGTCCTGAGATGGCAACATGCAACAAAGAAAAGAGGTGGTATTCTAGAAAATAATAGCTTTGGATAACAGCTGAAAAAAAAGGAAAGGAGGAAAATTATTCATGTGATTCAGACTGTGAACTAGCAGGAAGTATCATTAGAGAAGTAAATTAGGGTGAAGAAGGGATGGCAGGATTTCAGGAAGCAGGGAACAGAAGTCTTATAGGTTCAAGATAAGATGAATGGGGTAGGAGTTGAGACCCCAAGATTTCCTTAGGACAGTTGATCATTTGAGGCTAGAACACAAGAGCTTTGCTTAAGCATCAACTGACACCTTTCTATCTTTTCTGGGGGCATGACCTAACCATTCAGTCCTTCCTTTTCTTCAGAAAGGAAATTAGCCTGAGAGAACAAAAAGAAAAATAGCTAAAAATATACAGTGAATCATGGAAAATTATATCTACTAAATTTCACAGTGTACTGCTATTGCCATAGTAACCCTGGTTGGTAGATTACTGCAAGCTGTTTCTTTGCTAAATTTTCCTGGAAGCTTTGCCAATTCTCAGTTTGGTTTCAACATGAAGTTTAATAAAGAGTAACTCTGAGACCTCACATTTTCTCCTATTTCTCTTTTGCCATCTTCCCCTTTTATTCCTCTCTGTAAGAGACAAGTCCTTTAGGGAAGAGTTTTCAAAGGCATCTTTTACCAAAGTTGTAAATGGACTTATGGAAGGATTTGTATGGTATGTTATATTTCTGATTCTTGATTTCCAATTCAGTGAGATGTAATTCTTTGTTGGAAAATGAAGTATTACTCGCTGCTTTCTTTAGTTGTTTTTCTCATTCCATCTAACAGAAAAATCCAGCTGATGAGTGATACATCACATCTCACAAAGCAAGAAAGTAAAAACCAGCATGAGAGGGAAAACATGAAAAAGGACTTTACTTCGTTGTCCTACTTTCTGAAACTAACAGCTTCCAACTGTGATAACAATCCCCAACCTGAGAGAAGGGTAGAAACTATAAAGAAAGAAGGCAACTCAACCAATGGATTTATTTGGTGAGAATTTCTTTCTTAGATATTGCAGAGCTGCATTTCATGTGTGCTTTGAGAAACAGAGCTTTGTATTCTGCCTCCATATATGTATAACTAGTCCCCTTTTTCTCTCTTGTGCAGATTTCAGAAAACTAGGATAGGTAATGTAAAACACCACAATAGAAGATGAGCTGACTAGAATTGTTGGGAAAACACTGGGAGTTAAGTTCATCATTGCTTTTGGTGACTGTTTGGTAATGCACAATGAAACACACACAGTGTCATTCTTGCAGAGCAATGCTGTTGGCCTTTTCCATCCAGAAGTGGAAACTTGGCCAGAAGAAAGGTATCCTTCTGGCAGATGTTAAGGATCATGAGCATGGGGTGTCCTATAACTGCCATTCTTTGGCCAATGAGTCACGAAACTATGATGGGCAGAATAGATCACATTTTAGATTTTGGAAGCAGACAGATGATCGCTTTCTCCATCTGATATAGCTCATTAGAATGTAAAATCTTCCTTCTTTCAAGAGGAAAAATAGTATAATTGTGGACATCTAGAAGAATGAATTATATACTCCTGGAAGAATAAAACCAGTTAGGGGGAAAGTCTTGTGACAATTGAAATACCAGCTTGTTAGAGACAGAGAGTAAAAACCTTTGGTGTGTAAGCAGGAAGTTCCTGTTTGGCTTGTTTCTTGAGCATTTCAAGTCAAAGATGACTAGTCAAAGAAACTACTTTATGAGTCATGAGATGCAGAAAGAAACTTTCATGATTGCCATCAGCAAACATACAAATGTAAGAAGGATGCAAAAGGGATATGCAACCTCTTTGCTTTGAGAGGAAAAGAATACTAAGTTAAAAATAAAGCTTATGGCAATCCTTCTGGTACTAAAAGCTTTTAGAGTCAAAGCCCTTAACCTCTTAAAACATGATTCAGTCATCTGCATAAACTTATCTTGGGCAATACAAATTTAATTCTTGCCACTACGTCATACCTTAGAAGACCTTGTGATTAAATTATAAACTACTGTGTTCCATCTGCAAAACAGGTTCCATAATTTCCTTTTGTTGCTGCTCCCTCCTTCTGGATGGTAAAGAGGAACTAAATAGAGTTCTCTGGAAATGAAGATGTTTTTTTTTTTTTAATAAAACACACAGACCTGTACCAGAAATGAGGATCAGGGAAGACCTGGAAGCATCAAAGAATGTAAAATAAAACAGGAAGGCAGAGCAGTTGTACAAAATAAATGTGCAGTGTCCCTTGAAATATTCTCTATACAGTGCTTCTTTTGGTGAGAGAATTGTTGTCATCATGCAGGTGTACAATTGTAGACTGAGAGAAACAATAGAGAGTAGGAGTGTGATTGGAGACTGACAGAGCTCTGGGACAAGTTACATTAATAAAATACTGAAAAGATTTAAAAAAAGAAAGGAGTCTAAAGTTGTAAGCAAAAAGCATATTCAAGTGAGCTCTTTTGAAGGGAAAGCATGGTATGCAGACACAAGTAGGTCAGCTCTGAATCACTAAATTAATAGTCAGTACTGGGTAAGGAAAAAATATTTCACATCTTTTATTTTTACAAATCTTTCCCTAAACATACACAAGTCAGTTTGGGATGAGGTATCTCAAATTTCTCAAAGAAAGTTCAATTACCCTTGAGCAGTTGATATACAATGGTTTATTGTTCCAATGCCTACACACTGTGTAGGTTCTCTCCTAGGAATAAAGCCTAAGAAACATCTTAACATAGAAATCTGAAATGAGCCGTCTTTACTTCATATAAGCAAATTGGAGAAACATGTCAGATGATAATATTTCAAATCCTATTAGAAGTGAAAGACCAAGATTCTCACACACTTTGATAGTCTGTGTCTTCTTCCTACCCTGTGCAGATACATAAAATTATTGCAGTCTCTCACACATATTAATAAATATTTCTCATCAAACTATGTGACCAGATGACAAACAGTGCTGTAAAAGAAAAGGAAGGTTTTCAAGAGAATTGTCAGGCTGATAGATTGATGCTCCTCCTTTGTCTTTCAGAATTGTGGTGACTCTGAGGGGGAAATTCTATTTATACAAATGATAGCAGAGTAACATTTCTCAAATCGCACATTGTGAGTGTTATGAAGGATAGAAATGAGGGCTCACCTCATTGGAATTATCCCCAACATACCCCAAATCTAAAGCCGTGTGGTGACTTTCCCTACAAGTTACTGGAAAGGGACAAAATAGAGGACCAGTAATGTTTCTCCATTTGACACAACAGGGCCAAATTCCAAAGTGGAGTAATTCGAATAGAAGCTTCCAACTTAGCGACTGCTTCGGGTTTTTTAATCTGTTTTTTTTAATGCAACAAAGAACATGTGGTCATGGGGAGAGAGACATCCCATCACACATTTAAGAGGGGTTATCCGGCCAGGGAGAGAGCCTGGAGGTCCTGTGCAGAGTCGGCACAAATGTAATTGCAAACTAGTAACCCAGCAAACCATGCTGCCCTTTGTTCAGCCAAGCAAGTAGAAACCTGGGGAGAAATCAATCTGGAGCTATTGACATAGTGGAAGAAAGGAGGAAAATCTAGGGACACAGTTCTGTAGGGCCCATTATTTCTGCTACTGATTAAACAACCAATTTGCTAAAAAGATAGCAAGCCAAGGGATTTTCTTGGTGCATTTTAGAGTTCTTTGTTGCAGAGGAGAGAGTAAAATTGCAAAACATGTTCTGTGCTTAATTGTTGGCCCTTACTGACATCCAAAACCATATAGAGATCCCAAAGGAACCAGATTACCTCTGGAACTGCAGGACAATTACCATGAACTACCTCTGACTTGCAACTTGTGTTTTTTTCTTTTCAGTCCTCTAGTTCCTTGGGTTGCAGTATATGAGACTTGACCTATTTCAAAATGCTTCCATCATTAGAGGATAACACTACGTTCATGCAGACAGATCTGCACACACATACACACTCTGTTGGAGCATTAACAAATATTTACTGTCTTAATAGTTATTAACAAATATTGTTCATATTTGAATTTCATCCACCAAAACAAAGCAGCAGCCAGCTTCTGAGTTATATTAAGATTTTTTTCATGCTGGTAGGTTTTAAATTGATTTTCCTAGTAGTGACCACTTCCCATTTAAATAAATTTAGTCAAGTTTCAAAAATGCTTCTTGAATTGCATTTAATTTTAAGCAGTTACAGAATTTACAGGACTTAGTCTGATTAAATGCTTGAAATGCTGACATTTTAAGAAAGGTATGGAAAATGGAGTCTATAATTACTAAAATTTCATCTAAGCAACTTTAACCTGGAGAGGGTCTTGCAAGTTTGGATGTTGGAAATTATTCAGAATTCAATTTCTCACTAAGAAACTCATTTAATTAGCAAAAGTCTACCGCTAACCTACTATCTAAAATTTATTCTGGAATGCTGTTTCATGGTGAAGAGCATTCAAAATACAGAGGAAACTGGGGCATTAGAAATTCTAATCTTTTTCTCTTTTTTACTCTTGAGAGAACTGTGGCTTATTCTTAGGATTTCCTGACAAGGCCATGAGCAGTAGCAAAAACTTGATGAACCTTAAGTCCTTTTGTGTCCTATGCACATAGGAATCTCATTCTGCCAGAGCCAGGGCAAAAAATGGAGCCTTCAACAGGATTTAGTCTTGAACCAGGGAGAACCACATCTGTAGCTGTAGCTACTTTTTCACTGAATTGGCTCTTTAGGGGATGTAGTCAGTCAAAATATATTAAAATTTCACCCACAGACTTAGAGAAGTTTTTAGAGGAGGCACTTGCAGCAGAACAACTGATGTCAGTAGGCATCACTGAATGTTTCCATTGTATTTCGTGTAATGTAATTTAACAAAAGGCTAGGGGATAATTTTCTGATCTCTGAGTTGAAGAAACCAAACTGTAAGTTGAAGGAAGAATCATAGAATGGTTTGGATTGGAAGGCAGCTCAAGCTTTATTTCTTTCTTTGAACTTCAAAAGGGAGATGCTGGTTTCCCTCATTCCCAATATGGAAGGGGCAGTGGGGATTTGGCACAGCAGTTTCAGAGGGCTTGTGCACCTTGTGCATGACCCAGAGGGCAGCCAGGGTTGCTTGGTCCCCAAGGGATAAGGGACAAGGCTCTGAAGGACAGGCAGCCCAAGGCCACCAGAGTCAGCTGTGCAGAGCCAGGCAGAAGAGCCAGGGACAGGGGCAGGGACAGACCTTGCTAGGAGCCCAGGGCACTGGGAGAACTCTGCCAGGACAAGCCCAAAGCTGGGCTGGAAACCCACCTGAGCTGGGCCTGGCACCACAGTGCCTGCAGGCACAGCTGTGGCACACTGGGAACAGACACAGCCATGACACAGCCCGGGCCAGGGTGGAGTTTAAATGCAGACCCCAGGCCAGGCAGGGCTGCAGGCCCCAGGAGAAGCTGGTCAGAACCATCAGAGCTATTGGTGCACAGCTCCTAACAGTGCTCCAGCCCTGACAGACAGAGCCTCCTCAGCACAGGAGACACCTGGATCACACTGTGCATTTCCCTGGACACAAGTGTCCTGTCATCTGCACCTTACATACTGGCAAGAGAGATTCTAGTGTCCTTCTGCCTGTTTGGGTGTTTATCAGCCTACCAGCCCTGGAAAACATCCTCTGACTTTCAAAATGATGGTCAATTAAAGCCGGTTGAAGATGGGCAGGAGTCACCTAAGGACATTTATAGAAAGGCTGCCCACAAGGATATGAAAATCTCCTGAGGGGTAGCATATTTAGGCTGGATCCCCATTAGCTGGATTACAAAAGGTTGTTAAAATGAATCCTGGTTGCCTAAGGCAAACACCCATTTTTAGAAAATTGTGTGAGTCTAAATAGTACACAGATGTTGCCTTCTTTACTAAAAATAAAAGTCACTGGGGCAATGGTTTCTGAACTAAACAGTGCTAAGTGATCTTACAGGTGCTTCCCTTAGTAGCTGACGCATTTCTAAGACTGATAGCATGCAACATGAAGCTTGCTTAGAGCAATATTTCTGAAATTAAACTTCATCTGCTCGCTGAACAAAAGAAGCAGACTCCACCTGTATGCTCTCTGTCTTCGGTGCCAAAAAGAAGAGATGTGGCTGTAAGCAGCCTCACTACACCAAAGGCTGTCTATGTTCTGCCTTCAGGACAGCTTTGTCCAGACTTCACCACTAATCACAGTGGGGCGCCGATCAGGTGCAATCAGGAGCAAAGCTTTGATCCATGAGCATAATCCAAGGTGACTGCTGTTCTCCCCAGGAATGGTGCAGCTTACAGGCTGTGGGCAATTTTTTACCTTTTGTCAGAATTTACACAGTTTCACTCAGCTGCACCTTGCATCACAGTACCAGAGTGACTCTGATGCACTGAATGAAGGATACACTGGAAAACGATTTTCTGAATACAAAGAGGTGAGGAAAACATACAGGATATTTAAGCTTTGAAAGAGTTAGAAATTTGGAATTGTATCTGTTACATGGAACTGTCAGCAAATACACTTAGTTTTCACATTTCTATGCTGCAGTCCCTAGACCATGCAGTAGATGGCAGAAGCCAATAAAAAAATTTCAATGCAATTTTTGTAGAAATAACTAAGTTGATCAGACTTATCTTTGTTAGATTCCCATGTTTAATTTAAAAGAATTTTAGAGCAGCCTTTTTACATTTATGGAGATTATTAATACACATAATATTTCTCCTGTTGTAAGGTTTATTTCTTTATAATGTATCTTGTATTATTAAAAGATTAGTCTCCCAAAATTCTGTTGATCTTTCAGTTTTTTTGATGAGCTCTGAGATTTACCAGACAACTTCCATAAGTTTCTTAACTTAAATTACACTTTAGGTTCTGTTTCTGTGACATGTGAGATATTTACTTTCATGTTATTTGCATTTGAATCCATCAGTCATACTACAAACAGTAGAAGAGGAACATGCTTCAGGCATTAAAAAGAAAAGGAAATAAAACCCATATCAGAACTAATCAGAACAAGCATAGGTTTGTAGCGGTGGTTCAAGCCCTCAAAAACCCCCTTTTTTCCCTCCCCTTCTCCTAGGAGGCTCTGGAAGGTCACCCCTGGGGTGGAGTTTGTTGTGGTATGCCCCAGAAGGGGGCTGGGTCTCCCAAGGGTTGGCTGCCCTCTCCCCATTTGTCCTGCCACCTGCCCTCTCCTGTCCGTCATCCTTGGTTTCTAGATTGTTCTTTGTTATTCGGTTGATGATTGGTTTGTACCCCTGCCTGTATTCCCTTCTCCTCCCCTTTCCCTTCCCGGTTGGTCCTTGTTCCCTTGTCCCTCCCTTGTTCCTCCCCCTAGCCTGTATGTGATTGGTTTGTGTTCCCCAATAAAAGTCTGGTGCTACCGGAACTCCGGGTCTTTAGATCCCGGATGCCCAGAGTACTATCTACCTCAGATACAGTGTCTCTATTATTCCGGGGCTAAAGATCCCCCCCTAGATACTCCGGCTCAAAGGACGGTGAACCTGAGCCTGCACACCTCCGGCGCCTGAGGAGGCTGCGTGTCTCTCCCGTCTGTCCACCACCAGGTTAGGACATTCGGGGTCACTCAGGTAGCGGGAGGCAACCATGCTGGCATAGGCCAGGGACACTCGTCCGTTGCCACCGCCAAGCGAATGCCCGGAACCCTGGCGGGCGGCTGCCCGGCCACTGGACGGGAGGCGACGACGGCAACATAGGTTCAAATATTCAGTTGCAAATGATGACCTCTCCTCCCTAAATTATTCCTTCCAAGTACAATAAAAAAGAAAACATTTTACTTCGACTATCAATCAAGATTCCTAATGAAATATTTAATAAGCTTTTAAAAATAATGAGCTAAATTGTGAAGAATTGTAAGGAATATAGCATTGTTGTCAGAATTAGTTGCTCACTACATCTTGCAAACCAAAGGGACCTAGCAGAGAAACAAAAGCAAGTATTTTCTGAATTTCTACTTTGAATTCAGCATGGTCCGGCTGGCAGTATGTGGCACACCCAGCCCATCTCTGCTTCCTGAGAGGAGACAAGTATCTGTTTGATAGTGTGTGCTCTTTGTCCAAGCAGCTGAACATCTCAGCTTGTGCTTGCAGAAGTCGGGGGTTTTAAGATTTAATTTCCACAGCAGAGGAGAGACAGGCTGCATCCATGCCTCCTCTCATTGGCACCTACAACCCCTGCGTGGCCTGTGAAACTGCTGCCTGTCCTGTGTTGCTGGAGGAATTGAAGCATATGGTTTTAAGATATCAGAGAACAGACAGTTAATTGTGCAAATGTGGAACCAGGCAAGTATTGTTACTTCAACTGAATCTGGAAGTCCTGTAACGCCATTATTTCCAGCTATCACTGTCTGGATTATCAATTATCTCAGATATGACTAATAAACAGCTGGTTAAAAGGAAGAGTTACCACCCCAACTTTTTTTCTGTGATTAAAAAAATGTTGCCATCAAAGTGGATAACTTGAGGATAGACTGTTCCTGTAAATTTCTCAATGCGAGTTTAACTGATAAATCTGGTTTAGTGTGAATGAGGCACTTCAAAAAATTTCTACCTCTATTAAGCATACTTGCAACCCCTGTAGATAAGCAAGCCCTCTCTATCAGCCCTCCTGGGCTTCAGTTGTTAGAGCCCTGAGCACAGTCCTTCCCCCCTGTGAGGACTTTGGCTGCCTGTGCCATGGTCAGTACTGATTCCTGCACCAGGAGTGAGGCTGCTGTGCAAGAAGCTCTGTGAGATCAGACTGCGGGGCGTCTCCCTGGAGGCATCGTCTCAGGCTCAAGCCCTTCCCTAGTCTTTGCCTGAGCTATGTTGCTGTTTTGTAGTCTGGCCATGGTCCTTCCCAACCCTGATCCCCTGACCTCAGTCTCTGGCTTGCCTTTGATCTGATACATCCCTCAAGACCTGCCTGACAAGCGCTGGATTGTCCTCTGACCCTCTGTAGTGTCACCAGACCTGCTCAGGTAGGGTGGGACTTCATCCTTATTGGTGAGGGCATTGCCCTGCTGCCCTGCGGTCACCCTTGGCTCCCAGCTCACCTTGCCTTGCAGAGCAACCTTCCTCTGCTCCCTCACACCAGGTCACAGGAGCCGCTTCTTAAGTAAGGATCCTTTCTAGTGAGCCAGGGAAATACAAATATGATCCCAGATTCTTACAGAAAGTGTAGTTAATTATATCCAATAGCTGCCATATTTTCAACAGTGCATCTGAGCAAACGGGTGTTAGTAAAACACTTGAGAAGCTGATAGAAGTGCTCATCTCAGGCTGAGTCTGCTAAATCCCTATGAAAAGCTGAAAAACCCAGGGCTGCATTGTTTTCCAACTAGAATCCCAGTACTGTTTTGGTTATTTTGTTTTTTAGAAGCAGAAGGAAGAAGTATATTTCATTAACACTCCCTCTGGCTTAAAAAAGCACTTGTTCTGATTCATATGATACAGAGAACAAATATATTTCATGAAGGCAGAGGGCAAAAAAATATGAATATTTGAAGCTGAAATTACACTCCTAACCTTATTGGGTGAGGAAAGAGGCATTTTGTTTAAATCCCTTAAGAAAAATTATTTACTTCTGCAAGCTACTATCTGAAGTATTAGCTTTAGTAATATAATATAGGTAAATTTGGATGAGGAGAGAATGATTTGAGGAAGAGATGAAAACAATACAAAATAGTAGAGTAGAACTGAAGACACACCTCAAAAGACTATGGTATACTGTGAGTTTCAGAGTTCGTGTGAAATGGGCAGCACGGCCTGAGAGCTGTGCAAGGGGAACACAGGGCGAAAATCATCTTGGTAGCCACCATGGTCTTCAGTGGCTGCTGCACCAGGGAGACCATTGAGTGGAGCAATGTGGAGTGAGAATTGTGTGCCTTTGTTACAAAAGGCTTGCTAATAACAGTGCCTCCTCCCAGGCAGTCCCAAATCCACAGCTAGTGGAATTTACCGATGCTCCAGGTCTGGTGGAGTTGAAGAAGAGCTCGCACAATGCAGATCCTGGAATAGTCCAGATTATTGAACCAATAACAAAGGTGGTTCAAGATTGCCGAACGCACTGACTAGAGGGTATTAATCTATCTAGTAAAAGCACTAACTAGAGGGTCCTAATATATGTAGTAAACGTGCTAACTACGGGAGGTTAACATCTACAGTCTATGAACTAACTACAGGGGCTTAATATGTACAGGGTCCATCAACAGGCCCCACAAGCAGAGCTCTGTGCCCGAGGATGTCTTTCAAGGGCCAGTGCTCAGCAGCTGTTGGAGCCGACGCAGCAGGCGAATGTTCTCCTGCACGGCCATGGCGTGGGCACCCGGATCGCTGGCCAGGTGCTGGAAGAGGTTGAGCGGATCAGCCACCCGGAAGTCTGAGGGCAACCTGATCTCCATAGGAAGCCTCTTGTTGCCGATGATGAAGTGGTTGAGCTGTGCCGTCTCTAGCGAGCAGTGAAGGTACTTCAAGATATCCATCAGTCGCTGCCGGAAATCCCTCCTGCGCCACCGTGTCAGGGGTACGGTGTTCAGGAGGTGCATGGCCACAGTCTTCATGGTGTAGGTGGACAAACCTACACCCACCAGGGCACGGGCGAGGAGCTGCAGGCATTTGCAGTGCCAGCTGTCGTGGGGGGCCTGCCTGGAAATGTGCTTGAAGAATTTGGCCTCTGCCACGGCGTAAGTCTCAAGCCACGTTGTGCTTGGGATGCCTCCAGCTGTAGGTTGGCTGGACACAAAGACATCTGAGTCTCCTTGCTGCACTGCAAAGATCATCTCAGTCGTGAAGCTTTCCTTGTTGTTGCTTAGCTGAAATCTGCAGGAGCGGCTGGAGGGCTGCAATGTCAAACGCCAGTGGCAGGATTGAGGCAGAAGCAACCAGGCTACTCTGACAAATCGACAGAACCAGTGGACAGTTTTCTCCACATCGAGATAGGAGCCAGTGCAGAGAGTGTGCAGGAGGCTGGGGTTCTGTTTCCTTCTGAGCTCCTCCTCAGGGTGGTGGAGGAAACATAGCATGTCCTCCCTCAGCTGCTCCCCTGTGCAGGTGCACAGCAGCTCCACACGGACACAGAATTTCCTGTGGAGCATCCCTGCAGCGTCCCGCTCCAGGTGGAAGGCGTGTCCTGGAGGGGGACTCAGGGGCACAAGCACACGGTACACGGCATCTTGTGCACGGGGACTCCAGCCTTCAAAGGCACTGCCCACTCCGATGGCTTGTTGTGGCACTGGGTAGAAACCATCTGACAAGCATTGTGCAAAGATGTCGGTGAGTTTGTCCATCAGGTCAGTTATCATTGAGCAACCTCTGTCCAGGTCAGGAGCAGACAGCTGCATGTACTCCTCTAAAAGGCTTCCAAGGTTCCTTTTGACTCTGTGGTCACTGTCTTCTCTGTTTGCATCATGTTTGTCGCCTTCATTTCCAGCAGCGTTGACTTCTTGCTCCTTCTGCTCGCTGTTTACTTCTTCCTTTGCATCCTTGTAGCCTTCTTTTGCTTCTGTTGCCATGTTGCTTTCTGTCCTTGTGTTAAGGTTGTTGCCTTCTTCGCTGGCCTCCTTGTTGTCTTCCTGCACCTTTGTATCATTGCTTTCTCTTTCTTTCTTTGCAACAGCATTGTCTCCTTCTTCTTCCTCCTCCTCCAAGCTGCTGCTGCTGCACCTCTCCTTGCGGCCGCTGTCATCCGGATGGCGTCTGATTTTCTCGACTCCAAACTCCAGCGCCAAGAGCAGGACGAGGAGCCCAAGCACAGCCCAGGGCTGCCACGTGAGCAGGGCTCCCCAGGCCCCAGCGCTCTGCTCTGGGCTCTCCTGCTGCAGCTCCTGAATCAGCCGAGTCATCTGCTGGTTCAGATACTCAGCACGCTGCAGCATGCGCTCCCGAGCGGCCTCATCCAGCCCATCCCCGGCCGGCTGTGGGTACTGGATGAGGCCTTGCACGAGCAGGAGAAGGAACGTTGTGGCAAGCATGGCCTGGGGAGGTGAGGAGGGCTTGAGTGGGGATGGCAGGCAGGTACTGATAGGGGAAGTGGGGACAGGAGCCCCAGGGATGTGAGGGCAGGAGAGAGGGGGCCAGGCAGGGGGCAGGCTGCCAGGCCTGTGCCCTGCCAGAGGCAGTCCCGCGAGGGACTGGCCTCTGGATGCCCGCTGGGAAGCAGCTCCCCGGGCACTCGCTTTTGGTGCGTGGGCCTCGTTGGGCCTTCAGAACAGCCTCCTGTGTGCGTGCGCGCTCGCCGCTCACTGAGGCTGGACTGGGGCAGCGTTGCCTGCTGGTTCCATTTATAGGTGTCCCCACTGTGACACCGGCGCTGTGATGTCACAGGTGCCAGAGCGCATCACGGGCAGGCCTGCCCCGCCCTGCATGTCCACCTCAGCTCAGTGAGTCATAATGGCCCTGGGCCAGCAAAGAGCTGACACAGGCGCCAAGTGTGGACCCACGCGTCATAATGGACCTCCAGGGGTTGCCTCGGCAACACGGGCAGAAGCCCCCCAAAGCCTTTGGAAATACGAGATGGGGTGACATGAGCCACGAATGCTTTGTTCCTGGAAATGTGCTGCTGGGGGATGGAAGTGGTTGCCTTGGTGGTGACCTCTGTGCTTGTGGGGGTGCTCGTGGGACCTAAGCGACACCCCTGGGCGCACAGTGGTGAATATCCTGGTGGTGACACGGGGCTTCTCCATGGCAGCATCTCTGTTCCTGCTGTGCCACTGCGGGAGGACCTTGATTGCAAAGAGGTGTTTCCCGGTGCCATAAATGAGTTTGTGTTTCAGGGGGACTTTACTGACATGTTAATAAGAAGGGTTGAAACATCGGTATTCGAATAATAATGATGTTATTTGTTATCTGGTAATTGTTATAAATAAATACATGTTTAAGATAAAATTGAGAATTTTATTTAAAACATCTTTCTTTGTATACTAATAAGAAAGAGTTGAGGTATCAATAGCGGCTATGTTATTTGTTGTCTTTTATATAAATGTAATGGTTTCCTGCAAAGTTTGTTATAGGAATGTTACTCAGATGTTATTAAGGAAGGTTCTGTGTAACGGGGGTGGAGAAAGGGAGCCCTGGGAGATCATTACGTAAGGGAGATAAAACAACGAATCAGCGATCAAAGCGAGATGAAGTTTCTAGAAGACTGTCACCTAACGAACATGATGCCTGAGCCACCAATGAGTGCCAGCTGGGGGCGGGCACCGAGGCCCCATCAGCCAATGAGGGTTAAGGCTGAACTGAGTATAAAAGACTGAGCCCTGCCTGTAGGTCTTTTTACCGGGCTCCGTGGACAGTAGAGGGACCCAAGCCCCACCCAGGGTTGCTAGTTTGCGGTTTTGCGGTTCCCTGATTGCTTGTGGCTTTTCTTGTTGCTCTTCTAAATTGATTGATTAATTTTTCTAATTGGCCACTTGTTAACAAAACCATTTTTTTTTTTTTTGGTTAAACTTTAAACTGGCTCTGTGTCTGTCTACAGCGCCAGGGGTGATGAGCAGGTGTGGGGGCTGATTTTCAGTGGGCAACTGCCACTGGCCACAGAGCACAGTGTTCTGCGTGCCCAACAAGTTCATGTCTGTGGTGCCAAAGCTGTGGAGAGTGTCTGGCATGAGCAGAGCCTTCATTGTCTCCCCAGTGAACACAGGGAGGCACAGCAGCGGTGCCTCTGGCTTGCTCCCTGCCTAACCAGAGCTGCCAGGCAGTTTCAGAGCCCGTGTGAAATGGCCAGCCAGCACGGCCTGAGGCTGTGCAAGGGGAACACAGGGCGAAAATCATCTTGGTAGCCACCATGGTCTTCAGTGGCTGCTGCACCAGGGAGACCATTGAGTGGAGCAATGTGGAGTGAGAATTGTGTGCCTTTGTTACAAAAGGCTTGCTAATAACAGTGCCTCCTCCCAGGCAGTCCCAAATCCACAGCTAGTGGAATTTACCGATGCTCCAGGTCTGGTGGAGTTGAAGAAGAGCTCGCACAATGCAGATCCTGGAATAGTCCAGATTATTGAACCAATAACAAAGGTGGTTCAAGATTGCCGAACGCACTGACTAGAGGGTATTAA